>OU612047.1:42799729-44195158 GCA_914767935.1 Coremacera marginata | reverse complement strand
ATGCATCAGCTCATCAGCAAAATATGGCTAGCAGAAAGCATGCCCGACGATTGGAACCTCAGTGAACTGTGCCCTATACTTAAGAAAGGAGACCCTACAATCTGCGCAAGTTATAGAGGTATCAGTCTTATTTCCATCGCATATAAGGTTCTCTCAAGCGTACTGTGTGAAAGATTAAAGCCGATTACAAAAACACTGATTGGACCTTATTAGTGTGGCTTTCGACCTGGTAAGTCCACCATAGACCAGATTTTCACGCTACGACAAATCCTGGAGAAAACCCACGAAAATCAAATTGACACACACCATCTCTTTGTCGATTTTAAAGCTGCGTTCGATAGCCTGAGAAGGGATTGCCCATACGCAACAATGTCTGAGTTCGGTATACCTGCAAAGTTGATTAGACTTTGCAGAATGACGTTGAGCAACACACGCAGCTCCGTCAAGGTAGGAAATGACCTCTCCGAAACCTTCAATACCGAAAGAGGTTTCAGGCAAGGCGATCCACTGTCTTGCGATCTCTTTAACATCATCATGGAGGGGATCGTACGAAAGGCCGGTGTGCATCGTAATGGCACCATTTTCTACAAAGGCGTCCAGCTCCTTGCGTACGCTGATGATATTGATATTGTCGGCAGAACCAAGAGAGATGTTACCGCTGCTTTCGCCGCTATCGAAAAGGAATCAGCCAAAGTGGGTTTGACGATAAATGAGGGCAAAACAAAATATATGCTGTCCACAAACAAGGGAGCTCGGCGTTTAGACTCCCACGTTTCATCCGGCAGCTATAACTTTGAAGTAGTCAAGGAGTTCGTTTACCTTGGCACCGCCATTAATACCAAAAACGAAATCAGCCTGGAGATAAAGCGAAGAATAATAATTGCTAATAGGTGCTACTACGGGCTCAGTAAGCAACTAAGTTCCAGAGCCCTCTCTCGATCGACAGAACTAACACTCTACAAGACGCTCGTTCTACCTGTGCTGCTTTATGGCGCTGAGGCATGGGTAGTTTCGCAAACTGACGCAGCCGCTCTGGGGGTGTTCGAGAGAAAAGTTCTTCGCAAAATCTTCGGTCCTGTTCGAGTCGGCGATGACTATCGCATCCGAATGAACCACGAGCTGTATGAGCTCTACGATGACATTGACGTAGTTCGGCGTATAACTTTGCAGCGACTACGCTGGCTGGGTCATGTCCATCGTATGAACGACGAAGCTCCAGCGAAAAAGGTGCTCGAGGCGAGGGTCGCTGGTCAACGACGACGAGGGAGACCATGCCTCCGATGGATGGACCAGGCTGAGGAAGCCCTAACCGCACTTGGTGTATCCGATTGGAGAGGCGCGCGCAAAGCAGAGGCGCCTGGCGAGAGCTGATGAGGTCGGTTGAAACCCGGACACGGGTTGTTACGACCAACTAAGTAAGTAAGTAAGTAGAGTTGACTCCCCAGTTGAAAGAGAAGTTATAAATTTTTAATTTTATACACGCAGAACCAATTTGATAGGAAAAAGAAATTATCATTGGTTAAAAAAAGTCTAATTCTACTCAAACGCAATTTCTCAATCCAAATAGAACGATCTTGAAATAGAATAAAGATATCTTAAAAATATTTTTGGCTTTAAAAATCAACTAGGAGAAAAAGTCCAGGAATTTCGCACAAGTGTTTACAATATATTGATGTTTAAAAAATGTTTAAAAAAATAGTTCCGATTTTTTCTGTGCCTTTCACTAATATTCACCAAAATAACAATAGACTAGTTCAGTTACAAAGTCACAAATTTTGTTACTAATCGTGAAGGTGGCAAAAAGTAACACAATTTTTTTCTTTAGTGTTGTATTGAATGTTCATTCAAACTTTTATAAAACTTCTACCTACTAATAGTCCGGGCAACAAATGATTGTGGAAAAAAAAAGAACAACCTAGTCCAAACGAAGTTCAGGAGTCAAACTTTCTGCTTTAAACCTTTCCATCCACACCCCCCAGCACTCATTTACTAAGCTAAAAGTAAAGTTCTCTCAGATATTTTCTTCATATATTGTTGTTACTATAAAGTTAATAAATGTTGTTACTATTGCTTTTTTTTTTTAATGTAATAAAATAAAGTAAGTCTTTATTAGAAGAACTATTTTTATTAAGAGCTATTATGTAAAAATTCAAAAACGGAGAGCAAAACGGGGAAACTAAAAGTTAAAAGCGAGAAAAATAATTATTTAGTATGCAAAAAAGGGGAATTTTTTGCAGCGACACCTGGCAGTACTGTTGCTAAGTTCAAAATTCTCCCCTAGCTCTTTCCCTGAAAAGCTTAAGCACTAACAGGCATAAGTTTTCAAAACATGCCAACAAACATGCATATTTATGGCAAAAAGTTTTTCTTTGAAATAACTCTTCTCGCTTTCTCAACGATAAGTAGTGCTTTTTACAATTTTATTGCTTTAAGTCGTGTATTTGTTTTACACGGCAACAACAAAGCCGAACAATGGCAAAAAGTTACTGGCCACTCACTCTCTTTTGTTCCGTTCTTTTTTTCTTAACACTTTCGTCAAAGAACACTCATTCACACCAACTACAAACAAGTTTTCACACTAAGCAAATCACGCTGTGTGTGTGGTCCGCCACCTAAAATACTTTGAATTCTTGTCATGGGACATAGTTTTTTCCTCTTGTTGGTCACTGTTCGTTCTTTGTACTTATTGCTATTTGAAGAAATATCTTCAACTTCTAAAGAAAAGTTTGTCCCATTGAATTGTACGCTCTATTATTAAGAAACTTATAGTAGATGCCACCTACTTAAGTTGTATTTATTATTTCTTTTTTTTTCTTAGATTTCTTATAATTGTCGTTAGATGTCGTCTTTTGATTTTGAACTTTTCTGTTATTTTCGTAACTTACTCTCTTCACCTTGTTCTTCTAACTTTATCATTTCTTTTCTCTTTTTTTACAGACTGGCGTAGCGCTGACAACGACCACCATGATCGTGTCCAGCGTCAATTGTCCGTTTCATCCGATAGCAAACTGCTGGACGAGGATATCAGGGAGGAGACACGAGTCATCATGCGACCCAAAAAGCCACCCAGACCCAAGTCCGAAGTTTTTCTCAACAAAAAGGACCCGCATCCTAGACGAAAGCGTTTCAGTGCATTTGGGGTAAGTTTCAACAAATTATAATTATTAGAAAAAAATTAAAAATTAGAAAAAAAAAACACGTTTTCTCCGTTTTGCTAGTATGCACGACCATTTGCTTTATTGACAGAATTTCATGCTAGTTGCAGAGTTGCCAACTCATCTATACCCACCCAAAATATCTATCTGAGGAAGAAATTTTTCTTATGAACAGTGTCCAAAATAAATTAAATATTTCTGCAAGAATCTAAAAACTCTAATAAAATTATTGGAAAATTTGTTCTGTGGTTAAGTCTTAAATATTAAGTTTATTGGACGGAAGGAAACCCATTATTCTATAAATTTTTCATAACATGGCTCAGGCCCGTAAGTGGTTGAAACTATTGAAATTTGACTATAAATTCCCAAAAATGTAAACTTGGTCTTTTTTTCATAAAAAATCTGTATAATGATGATATTTATTAAAAAAAAAACAAATGCTTTAAAATGAGCTTTGAAGTAGTAATTTTTAATGTACAATTAATTATTTTTCTAATTTGAATTTGAAAAATCATTTGAGCAAGGCTCACAACAGTATCTTACGTAAAAAAAATGTGGTTAGATTAGCCCTTTTCTATATGTTGTGGTGAATATACCAAAAATAACGTTTGCACAAAATATTGGAGCCCAAATTTTTTTAAAAAAATATCCATTTTTAGAAAATTCATTTTAAATATATAAAAAAGTTTTTATTTTCAAAACTTTAAAGAAAAAATCAATGTTAGTATCACTGGAGATGAATTTTAAGTGAGCGTATGAGATACTTATTTCGTTCACTCTTCGAATATATAAAGATTATACATGGGCTTTTTCCATTACCATTAACATGTACTGGTAATTAGAAGAAAACTGCGTTACCATTAGTATGTAATATGTAATATGTAATGGTAATGGAAAGAAATTGCATTCCCATTAATATGTAATGGAAATGGAAGAAAAACTTGCATTATCACTAAAATTAAGTGATAATGGAAAATTTCACTGGTAATGGAAAAAATTTGCATTGCCACAAAATTTTTTATGGTTATGAACAAAAATTTGCATTACCATTAAAATTTAGTGGTAATGAAAAATTACCAAATAAAAAAATCAAGTAAAACATTAACATAAATAAATTTCAATAAAAATTGACTTAAAAATAACATGACTTAATAAGGAACATGTAACAATATTAATATCATACTAGTAGAAAAGCAAGTGAAGATAGATTGCCTAAAGAAACCACGTCTAGAAATTTCTCTTAAGGCGGTCTTCTCATTCAAACCCCGTTTTTTGGACCCTTTTTAAAAAAATTCTTATTTGAAAACGCAAAGAATAATTGAAAACTTTTTTTATTTATTGTATTACAAAAGGTTCAAAGTAAATAAAAAAATTTTTTTTGCCTCGATACGTGGGCTGTTCAAAAAGGAATGAGACTTCAAAGTTGGTGGTGAAAAAAAAGGTGTCGTCACGGCTGCCACGATTCCGGGTCTCAGTAATATAATCATAATCAGTATAGATGTAATTCTCGGGTGAACCTCAAGCTTAATTTTGTGATTTTTTTTGACAAAATGGCGGCCCCATTCAAAAAAAAAATTTCAATTTCGGGTTTTTTTTTGTAGTTTAGTGTAAAAAAAAAATAGTAAAAAATTTTTTAAAATTATGGTCGAGGTTCACCCGAGAATGGTGACAATTCTGCGTCGATTCCATTTTGTTTCATGAAAATCGGTTCAGTTGAACTGGAGATATCATGGCCGCCAGTTCGAAAAACGTGGGTTCGAGATAAACGCGTTTAAAGTTTGAAGTAATTTTTTTGGGAAAAAAAAAAAAAAAATCAAAAATGTTTAAATGCAGTTTTAAAGAGCTGACAATTTTTACTTACAAATATTAGTCGGCGATGCCAGCTCCATACAGGCCACCTTCCTCTTTTTCGTAGAAACTGCTTTCTGCTGCCCTCTCTGCTCTGCGAGCCGTTCTGCCAGCTTTTGATGATGCCGCAGCTCGAGTCTCTGATCGGTTCAATTTGTCTTCATTGCGAGATAGTGCGTATTCGTATGCAATACCCATCAAATCCATCATTTTAAGTATGGGTATAAAACCGTCGTTGAAGAGGCACGTTGCAATGAAATTGGCCACTTCGATGGTGCGTGCGCCTGAGTTGATGTGTTTGGGCGAAAGTGACCAAAGAACAGAATTGTAGGACTCATTGGAATTCTGAGTTTCAGATCCAAGGCATCTTTCAAGCAAATTATCTGCCGACAGCGCTTCGTAAGCTGCTTTTATTACCTCCATCACCTTCTTGTCCATCAGACCTTGCTTCACAAAAAAGGCTGTATCTTCTAAAGTATTTCGAATTTCTAAAAATCCTTTTAGGGGCATATTCACAACTACCCAAGCTATAAATAAATGCAAAAAAAAAAGTTGAAAAAAAAGTTGCTCAATGAGAAGACCCCCTTAAAGATCTTGGAAGTGCGTTCCAAAGTTTAACAGCATTAATGAAAAAAATAATGGAACTAGTTAGCGAACGATGCCAATGGACTATCAGAACATTATTTCTTCGAGAAATGCTAAACTGTAAATTTATCATAAAGGTAACGTGGTGTTTTCGTTAGAATTGTCTTATGTAAGTAAACACAATTTCTAGCACAATGATATGCAATCAAATTACACACAAGTATTGCATTTTTGAAGTCTGAAAGGTGATCGAATTTTTTAATTCATACACAGAACGCGTAGCATAATTATACGCAATATTTAGTTTAAGCTGAGATGAAGAGTCGAGTTAACTGTAAACGATTTCAGAATAAGTTAAGATTGGCAAAATAAATTGTTTGACCTGTAAACGTCTTAAGTCAAGGAGACACACACTAGCAGACATTCTCAAATTATGAAGGATATAATAAACTTTCTGGACTACATAGTTAACATGATCAACACAGGAGAGGGACGAATTCTTATAGAAACCAAGATTATAGAAGAACAATTTTAGGCACAAAATTTAACTTATTTGTCCCAATAAAGAGGTCAGGAACAAGGTTTATTAATACAGGTTAAGTCACTTGAGAGAAGCTCGGTCGAAGTGTCAGAATGGATAAAACGAAATCAAGAAAAAAAAACCTGAATCTGTACAATTTTAAGCTAACAGCTACTTTGACAGTTCGAGCAAAGGCAGAAAAAGAGTGCCTTTCTCTCAAGTGACAACCTATATTAATGAACATTGGTCAGGAATATCATCAAAAAAAAAACTTGTTTCTACAAATAGGAAGCACATGTGATTTTGCAGCATTAAGTTGGAGGCCATTGCTGCTGGGCCACTGGTAGATGCTACTAAGATACTCATTTATTCTACAGCATAGGTTGTCAAGCAGACCAATCCTTCCCGATAGATGCAGATATCATCTGCATAAGCAAGCATGGAAGCATGTTTACAAACATTTACAAAAATTTACAAAAATTGAGAATAGAAGAGAACCGAGTATCGAGCCTTGTGGACCACCACTTGAAATAGATTTGTACTGCGAAAACGATTGTCTTACTTTGACTTTTTGTAGTCTGTTTGACAGATAACATGATATAAGTTTTACTGCATATTCGGAGAACCCAAAAAGAAAACTAAGTTTTTGACATAAATAGTTGTGATTAACATTGTCAAAAGCCTTCGAAAAATCAAGCACACAAAGTTGAGACATAAAACCAGCATCATATTCAGGTCGAATATCCTCCATGACCTTTGCTATTGACGAAGCGCAACTGTGTCCCGCCCGGAAATCAGACTGATACGGGCACAAAGCCTGTTTTCATGTAAATGTTTATTGATTTGTTGACTTATAAGTTTTTAGCAAACTTTAGAAAAGGGAGTCAATATATAAATTTGTTATGAAATAAAAACTAAAATAAATGGACTGCAAATATATAAGCTTCACTTAATTCAGACGGAGAACAATTTTTCAGCAAAGTAGAACAACTTTCTAATGATAAAAAACATGAATAAAATAAATGAAATTAGTTCTAGATACAGTTTTAAACTTCGACTTCAGCATCAAAGCAAAAATCCTTTAAAATTTCAACTCGAATGTCTACTGTCTATACTGTGTTGGACTGCATTGTGAACCAAACGCTACCGATTAAGTGATCGTTTAGATTCTGCATCAGTATACTGCCGTCATAAGGAAGAGTGCGGCATCTACAATTTTCAAAAATCTAAGCTTAACGCCTCACAATAAAAAAGCAATATTTTATGAAAAAGGGATGAAATAATTATTAAAATTCTGTTCTTCAGAAAGAGAAGCCCAGGACAATATTAATTGTAAGGTTATTTAAAATTGTTCCCTGATTTTATTCAATTAAAAACATTGAGAAAAGCCGTATCTGCACCATTTTTCGCATATATAAAGAAAATAATTTACTTATTTTAATTTAAAATATCAAAACCATCTTACCGATATATATTATAAATACAGTACTGTCTTGCTACATATATCCGGACACATATAGTTTCGGCGTATGTCCGTATTACTGGAGATGTCCGGAATTCACAAAGCGGAATAATTATGAAAGAAATTATATGTACAATGTTTATTTCAGCATTATTCGTTCAAAAGGCTTTTATTAAAAAAGTTTTGTAAAGAAATTATAAAAACTTAAGTAATAAACGATAATAAATAAACATTGTTTCACAAAAATATTTTTACAGAAATGTACATACACATGTAATTATGACATAATATAATATACATAGCGCCGTTACCATATGCACTACAATAAAACACTGATTCGCAATGAAAAAGAGTGAAATTGTAAGCCAAACATGCTAAATTTTTTTTTCTGTCCAAACTTAAGCGGTAAAATATTAAAAATGTCCGAAGTGTAGAGATGTCCGTATTACTAGGAAGTCCAGTAAAGCGAGTGTCCGGATAAACGTCTCGTTACTACTGTATTATTAAGGTTAAAGTGAAGATGTAATAAATATGTACAAACGTAATGCAAAAAATTCATATGACTCCAATTTTATGATTGAAAAAAATTGTGTATATTATAAAATAAGCGAAAACAAACAAAAAGCACGGCATCTACACGTAGATACGGCATTTTTTACTCTGTTTATGTAGATACTGCGTATTAACCTGAAATGATACCTAAATTTTGTGCAGATATGACAATTTAGGTTAAAATATTAAGGGTTGGGGTCAAAAATTCGGGATTTTAATTTTACAATCTTAAAGAGGATGGATGAATAATAAGAAAAATACAATGACATGAGTTTTTGATTTGTCATGCTAGATGCCGCACTCTTCCTTGTGACGGCAGTATAGTAATAAATTAAATTTGTTCAGGTTATGTATAATATAATTGGCAGAAGTTTCTGATTTGTCATTTTTTAACTTCTTCAAATAAATCATTTTTGTTTCTATTTTCACTATTTTCAGATACTTTTTAAAATACTAGTAAATTTTGCCCACAGTAAATATTTATTTCTAGTGCCTTGAATTTGAACAAAAATTCAAATATTAATCTGTTGGCAACTCTATTCAGCGCACACCAGATACGCGGTTTATTTTATTCTTACTTCTGCTTGTGTGCTACATTGTTTGCCTTGCATCTACCTGCTTTAGGTTTGGTAGACTGCCGCAACTTGTCGAACACAAGCAAAGCAACCAACCACCCAGCCAAGCACACAACTAAACAGAACCGAACAAAAAACAGCAAAAATATTTTGTCATATATTTTGCTGCTGGCGACTGAAAGTATAACATTGCGTTGTTTATATTTCTCAACTAGTTCTTGGAATAATAGTATTTAAGCCAGTGGTTTGAGCTGTGTTAAGTTGATTATAAATTTTTATCTCTTTGAATTTTGTCTTGATGGGACCCTTTGCTTCTCGCAAGCAATTGAGTGTTCCGACTAGTAATACATAGCAATAGTATTTGTTTTATATGTGAAATGTTAGCTTAGAATTAATAGTGACTGGTTGAATGAACTACTATGAAATATACTAATTACTTTAAATTAATCTAATTGAAAGTTTGATTTTAATCTTGTACATCATTTTTAAGGTTTTTAATGTACTGTAAGTTTTTTTATATATGGCGCTGTTTTTATTTTCTTTTACGTTTTCAGTAAGCAAGTTGTCAAGCAAAAAATTGTTTAAGTACACGTTTATTTTTTGACAACTTGTTCAAAATAAATATGAATCTGAATAAATTCAATGTACGGCCAAAAATTATTAACAGTTCAAAGACTTATTTAAATTCGTATTCATTAAAAATTATGTATTTTCTTAAACGTCATTAGGTTTTTTTTAATTTAGCCGATGGTGACGAATACATTTGCTATTTAAATAGTTAATACAACGCAACATTTCTTGTTTGTTGTTTTATTTTGGGAACACGTTCCATGTTTTTTTCTTTGCTCATGCCTGAATACTGTTATAATGATATTATTAAATGTGACATTATTGAGGTTGCCCCTAAAAAGCTGCTATGCTATTCACTCTTGCACTACATTCGTGTTTTGCATATACATATATTTTTTCTTGCTCTTCTCCACTAAATTTTAGTATATTTTTCTGCTTATTCTCATCTACAGGGTGACTCGCCATTTGGAAAATCTGATGCCTACATTAAATTGGAACCACTCGGTGAAGGATCGTATGCGACTGTTTACAAAGGTTTTAGCAAGTAAGTATTTTGTTGTTCTTGGGTTGGGAGGGAGCAGGCGTAAGTTGACAGGTGGTATTCATATTTTAATATTTATTGAATTACTTTGCTTTCATCATCATTCAAATGCCATAAATTGCTTAATATGATATATTTACTATTAACATGACACTTAATTAGCGCCTACGAATTATTGTTGTTGTCTGTTTTATTAATGGTTGTTAGTAGTACTTTCTGTACAGGGTTAAAAGGTCTGTTTAGAAAGTTCACGTATTTGAGAATAATTCTGTAGTTTTAATAAAATAAAAAACTGTTTGTTGACTTTAGTCTGCAAAATTGTTTGTGTTGCGTCTTTTATTTAGTCATATATAAAAATATTAATCTACAGCGATGGTTGCGTGATTGCACAAATTTTTTAATTATCTCAACAAATCCAGTTTATGAAGGTTACATTTTTTTATGTCAAAAGTTAATTTTAAGTCATAGTTTCAAAAAAACAAACAAAAAAAAAACTCTTCTGGTTTTTATATCTATTTTGCTTTAGCTACTTAAGCTTAGAATAGGTTCGGGAAATGTAGTAAAGACGAGTGATATGGTATAGTTACATATCTCGTTTCCATTGCATTCTTCGGCGGCATCATATTTTTAAAATATTGTGTAATCAGATAAAAAAAAAACACAGAGAGAAGCGAAGTTCTTTTGCAGTTTATTTGTTTTTTTTTAATAAAATAGCTTTTCAATTAAAAAATTTTAAATAAGATAAAGTAAATTAAAAAACGCACGTTACATTTTTAAATGTAATAAAAATTTTATTTATTTTATTCCGTGCTACATTCATTGTTATTTCAACACACTTGTGGGCAATAGTTAATTTTTGCCGATGCTAATGACATCTTGTATGTATGTAGCAAGAAGAAGCAACATTTTTTTGCAATATTTGTATAGCTGCTAAATATGCTGGATATGTAGAAAAGCCAATACGCAATCCTTTAAATATTTAGATTTTTCAGTCTGCTGCAACATAGTTCAGTTATACTTTAATTAAACACCGATGCTGGTGACATCTTGTAGCAAGTGGAACATTTTATGTGCAATGTATTTATACGTATACGTATACAGAGATTATTGTGATCTACGGCATAGAGTCTCTATGTCTATGTCTACATAGAGTGTAAATTATGATCTAGAGATTGCATCAACTCTGCTAAATCTCTGGCATGTCTTAACAGAGTTATTTCACTTAAAAACATGAAGAAAAAAAACTCTGTTAACCTCTGTTAACACATGCCAGAGATTTAGCAGAGTTGATGCTATCTCTAGATAATAATTTATACTCTATGATGTCTACTGCAACCATTTTTTCCATACTCGAAAAAAACCTTAACGATCGGTTCGTTTTTGATCTGTTCTGCTTTTTTTAAAGAGCGCAACCTTTATTCATCTTTATTTGTGTATCGCTCTTCGAATCACCCTGTAGGAAAATCAACTAAATTAAAAGTAGTTGATAAAGTAGTTTTTTGTCAACCACAACTAGTTGAAATTCTGACTTTTTTCCATAGAACGAACTAACATATTTTGTATGGTGATGTCCGCTAAATAAGTCAATTGACTTTCGTCTGCATATATTTTCAACTACTTGTTAAATTAGTTAAATTTTAATTATTTTTTAACTACTTTAAAATAAATCAATTGAAAACTAGTTAATATTTCAAGATGAATATAAAAGCATAAAAAATTTAAATTTCTATACATCAAAGAGATAATTTATTACATTTATTTATATCTTGAATTATTAATTGAAGTGGATGCCGCCTTAATATAATTCAAAGTAGTTCATATACTAGTTTATTTTAAATTAGTTTTTTACTTAGTTGTTTTTAAAAACAAGTTAGTTTGTTCCTATAGGGCAATCACAAACGCTACTTTTAACACATAGAAAAAAAAGAGCGGAACAGAATGGAAGCACAAAACATTATTTGCTTTGTTGTGCTTTTTGCTCACCATCGTAAACCAAAACCAAACCGTACCAAATATATCGTTCGTTTCAACGTTTGTTTCTGCATTGGTTTTGCAGGTTATTGCGATTCTTTTGCAAAACAAATTACTTGTTCAGTGATTTGATTGATTACGTTGAAACATGCCGCGGCCAACAAATACATTACTACATAGTTTTTTTGAAGAAAATAACTAAAATCAAATAATTTGCAAAAATGGCAGCTAAAAAATAATTCATTGACGCATGCCACAGTTTTTCTTTCGAAAACTCTTGCGCCAGTAACAATAGCAATAACAAAATCAATAACATTCCTAAACGAACAACTATGATTTTAGAAACGAACTGGAACTTGGTACGGGTTTTGTTTACGATGGTGAGCAAAAATCACAACACAGTAAATCATATTTTATGCTCGTACAACACAACGTTACCATTCTGTTCCGGTCACTCATTTTTGCATGATGGTGGTAGTGCTCGTGTTTGAATCAAAGAGCTTCAAACTGAATGGAGAGAGAATAAGTTTTTGATCGCTTATGTAGCGCTACGCATTAGGTACGGGTTTTTTCCACTCTCTGACTGCAACATAGCTTTAGTGATACATAACAGTACGTTCAAAAATACCATAGGATGACATATAGATGGCGTTGGTAGATTTTTTCAATATGATTTTTATTTAGTACCAACCTTCAAACGATACGTATATAAATTTGACAACAATCTGACAATTTATTCGTGAGTTACAGCATTATTTGGTGTGCAACTATACGTATTGTTATTGGAAAAAAGTGAATTTTGATTTTTGATAAAGCATTGCTTTTTGATGAAAAAAAAAAAATGCAGTGAAAACCAAACAATGGCTTGGTAAACATTATCCGGACTCTGCTCCATCGAGTCTAATGGTAGAAAAGTGGATTGCTGAATTTAAATGTGGTCGTACCAGCACAAATGGTGCAGAGCGCAGTGGACGCCAAAATCAGATTGTTATTCCACAAAACATCAAAAAAATCCACAAATCGGTGGACATCTTCTAGCTGACATTGTAAAGATATCAGATGGTAGTGTTTTCACCATTTTACACGAACATTTGAGTATGCGAAAGCTCTGTGCAAAGTGGGTGCCGCGTGAGCTCACAGTCGACCAAAAACAACAACGAATTGATGCTTCAGAGGAGTGTTTGGCGCTGTTAAACCACAATCAAATCGAATTCTATCGTCGATATGTGACAATGGATGAAACATGGCTTCACTATTACACATCAGAATCCACAAGACAGTTGAGTGGACAGCAGTCAACGAACCGAGTCTAAAGCGAGCAAAGACCCAACAGTCGGCTTGTAAGGTGATGGCGTCTGTATTTTGGGATGCGAAAGGAATAATATTCATCGACTATCTCCAAAAAGATACCACCATCAACAGCGACTATTACTGTGCATTTTTGGATTGATTGAAGGCTGAAATCGCCAAGAAACAGCCACATTTGCAAAAGAAAAAAGTGTTGTTTCACCAAGACAATGCACCGTGTCACAAATCGATGAAAACGATGGCAAAATTGAATGAATTGGGCTTCGAATTGCTTACCCACCCACCGTATTCTCCAGATTTAGCCCCCAGCGACTTTTTCCTGTTTTCAGATCTCAAGAGAATGCTTGCTGGAAAGAAATTCAAGTCCAATGATGAAGTAATCGCTGAAACTGAGATCTTTTTTGACGAGAAAGAGAAATCGTACTATAAAAAAGGTATCGAAAAGTTGGAAAATCGCTATACCCGTTGTATCGCTCTCGAAGGCAACTATGTTGAATAATATAATCGAGTTTTATCAAAATTTTATTTTTTTCTTACTTATCCTACGGAGTTATTGAATGACCTGTTATATTTAAATACTGCCGCGGGAGGAGTATTTTAACTTCGACCGTCTCGAAGTTTTTTTTTATTTTTTTGGGTTGGTGGTCTTGTCAACGTTCCTTACATAGGTATATTTATTAAATTCCAAAAGCATTCAATATTTATAACAAAACAAAAAAAAAAAAACAATGTAGAAAACCTTAAGCAGAAGAACAGAACGAAGCAAAACTTTTTCATTTTCTGTCCATTTTGATTATTTAATTGAATTGAAAAGAAGAATAAAAAAAGACGTTGAAATGCGAACAATGGTGATTGCAGTGAAGCAAAAATTTATAATGATTGCAGCGGAAAGATGGTTGAACAAATTGCAGCGCAAACATGGTTGAAGGAATAAGGAAAAATGCATTCATTCATTCAGGAATTTCATAAAATTGTTGAGATTGAAGTTTTATTTGGTAGAAAAGTGGCTGGGATGCAACGACTGCACAAGTTTCTTCAATAATAAATGACGAACAAGTAACAGTAGCAAGAAGGAATGCAAATAAAAATGACCTACAAATCAAAAAATTCTTCAACACATAATTTTTTATACATAAAATTATTTTATATATAAAATATAAAAAAAAAAATAAATATAAAAAACACTATAAAATACGATGGAAGAAATCGCAAAGCTTAAAATGCTGATTGTAAGCGTTCAGAAGTGAGAACAGTATAAAGTAAAAAAAAATAATAATAATGATGGTGATGATAATGATAATGATTGTGGAAATGATAATGATAATGACAATGATAATGGTAATGATAATGATAATGATAATGATAATGATAACGATAATGATAATGATAATGATAATGGTAATGATAATGATAATGATAATGATAATGATAATGATAATGATAATGATAATGATAATGATAATGATAATGATAATGATAATGATAATGATAATGATAATGATAATGATAATGATAATGATAATGATAATGATAATGATAATGATAATGATAATGATAATGATAATGATAATGATAATGATAATGATAATGATAATGATAATGATAATGATAATGATAATGATAATGATAATGATAATGATAATGATAATGATAATGATAATGATAATGATAATGATAGTGATAATGATAGTGATAATGATAGTGATAATGATAATGATAATGATAGTGATAATGATAATGATAATATAATGATAATGATAATGATAGTGATAATGATAATGATAATGATAATGATAACGATAATGATAATGATAATGATAATGATAATGATAATGATAATGATAATGATAATGATAATGATAAGGATAATGATAATGATAAGGATACTGATAATGATAATGATAATGATAGTGATAATGATAATGATAATGATAACGATAACGATAATGATAATGATAATGGTAATGATAATGGTAATGATAATGGTAATGATAATGATAATGATAATGGTAATGATAATGATAATGATAATGATAATGATAATGATAATGATAATGATAATGATAATGATAATGATAATGATAATGATAATGATAGTGATAATGATAATGATAATGATAATGATAATGATAATGATAATATAATGATAATGATAATGATAATGATAATGATAATGATAATGATAGTGATAATGATAGTGATAATGATAATGATAATGATAATGATAATGATAATGATAATGATAGTGATAATAATAATGATAATGATAATGATAGTGATAATGATAATGATAGTGATAATGATAATGATAGTGATAATGATAATGATAATGATAATGATAATGATAATGATAATGATAATGATAATGTTGATGATAATGATAATGATAATGATAATGATAATGATAATGATAATGATAATGATAATGATAATAATAATGATAAATAAAATTTATGATGTCCACGGACCGGTTTAACCCTTACCGGCCACTTGAGGTAGTTCGTTATCCCAGGCTTTTTTCAATTAATTTTTTTTTTTAATTTTTAAGTTTAAGTTTTAATTTTAATCAAACTTTTTTGTATTCCAAGGTCCTGTTTGATTTTAATAAATATTTGATGTTAGAATTAATGGAGCATAAGAACTGCAAAAGCATACAGCTGCGGTCAAAAAAATAGCACCTTTAGTCTGATAAGCTTTCAAAAAGTTAAAATTTGAAAACTGCTCGATTAACTGAATATATTTTTAACATTAATAAAGTACAGTATGTTAGTCACTTCCTCACTGAACCAATCATTTTAAAAAGTCGGTATTTAAGTATTATGATCGAATCACACTAATTAATGCAAAATTCCTACGGTCAAAAAATAGCACCAAAATTATCACCAAAAAAAAAAAGAAAATGGCAAAACTATGAACAATTTCATTTTTTATTTTAGTTTTAATATTAAATTAAGATTAACTTAATATTTAGTTGCTAACCCTTTGTGCAGGCATTGAGTCAACCAAACGCTGACACCTTTCCACAGGGATCGCTGTCCAGGAACGTTTAATGGCAGCCCTTAGCTCAATATTGTTCTTTAGTTTCCACTCCTTTCTTTACATCAGTTCACAGGTTTTCGATCGAATTCAAATCCGGTGACTGTGTGGACATTCCAAAAAATGTTCCTGTCTTTGAACCACTTTAGCGCCTTCTTGCTCGTGTGCTTGGGGTTGTTATCTTGCTGCATGATCCAACTTATAGGCATTTCATCAAGAGCATAAGGCAACATCACCTCCTGCATAATGTCAACATAGACACGCTGATCCATTGTAGTTTTGATCCAATGAATGGGACCAACACCGTACTATGAAATCCCACCCATGCCATAATACTTGTTCCACCGTGTTTGATTGTTTTAGATATAAAATTCGGCTTGTATTCCGCATTTGGGAATCTTCTTACGTAAGAAGGGGATCCTCTGCCACCATACAAAACAACTTTGGTCTCGTCAGTCCATAAAATATTTCTCCACTGTTCAACTGACCACTTCAAGTGAGCTTTTGCAAAATGTATTCGTTTTGCAACATGTTTTGCAGTAAGAAGTGGTATTTTCCTGGGGCTTCGAGCATTTAATTTGTTATCTCTTAAGCGTCGCCGAACTGTTTCCACGCCAGCCTCCACGTTTAATTCTTTTTTCAGCTGCGTTGCTGGCATAAATGGCTGTTTTTTACATAACCTAGTAAGGCGTGAAACCAACTTCGGTGACATTACTCGCTTTCGGCCATGAGTATCCTCTTTTTGTTGGTACAAAATAACAATTCGTTTAATTTTTTTTTTTTGAACAGTCAAGCAGTCTCGAAATTTCAGCATATTTTTTCCATCAGAAATAAGTTATCGGATAAGAGCCCTTTTTTCAGGCGTGCAACGTTTTCCTCTGACCATTTTTTGTCTAAATATTAAAAAAGTGTTTAATATCAAATAAATTAGCGAAACATGATAGAAATAAAAGTTTTCTAAACTTTCTTTGCACAAAATTCTTAATAATATTATTTTGACTGCGCGTAAATGAACACGTGTCATGAACACTGACGAAATAAAAACAACTGTCATCATTTTTAGCGAATTGAACGCACTCAGCGAGAGAGCACACAATGCATAACGGTATTCTAGAGTAAGTTCTAAAAATTTAAGCTTAAAAAATAAATTACTTTTGCTATTTTGCTGTGCTCTTTTTTTGACCACAACTGTATATCAAACAAAGTTCATATATTTTGGTAAGTCAAAAAAGTCAATTTTATTATTGAGAGCGATGCTTTGTCATTGGGACAGCGTGTTACTCCAGTAGTCCAGTGTAGATATGACAGGTCAAGGGTCAATAGGGAATTGCATTTAAAATTGAAACAATTTAAGTTTGAACCATGTTGCCATGAAATACAACAAAAGAAAAATTAATTTTAAATAATCCTCAATTAAAATATTTTCAATGCGTTCTTTAATTAAAAATGTTTGCATAAAATATTTAAGAAAAAATAAAAAAAAAGAAATCAATAACAAATTGTATGTGTGCAATTTAGACTCTGTTGTTGACAGTCGTCAGCGTAACGCAATATAAATCAACAGGAATTTAAAAAAAAAAAAAAAAAAATAAAACAACAAGTAGCCCAACAACAACAAGAAGTGTTTCAATTTTGACACTTACAAAAGACATGTCATTTGTCAGAGCTTATTTTTATGCCTTAAAAAAAACTTCAGCCAAAAATTCGCTGCTTTCAAAAGAACGCTAAAAACTGTCAACATAAGAAAACAGAAATATAAAAAATTAAACCCAAAATATAAAGCCATTAATGACAGCTACAAACTCTCGCAACCAAGCAAAAAAATAACATCTCCCCTTCCCCCCAAATAAAAAGTATTCTTCCAACCATTCAAAAAACTTACAAAGCTTGTGCATGCAACTTTATCAAACAGGAAACATCATTTGTGTGGTTTCCTTTCTTCCATCCAAATACATTTTGCATTACTTCAAAATATTTCAAATACGCAAAATACAATTTATAAATACGTTCTTTTCAATACGAGTAAGAATCGCACAAAATTTCCTTAATAAACCAACCGGAAACAGAAGCCATGCATTTTTGTATGAGGGAGAAGGTTATAAGCTCGGGTTTATGGCAACGCCTGCGGTAACTAGGAACAGCGGTGATTGATTGTGCCATCAGCTGACAGTAATGATGATGACAATAAATACACGTGAGCTTGCAGCGTTTACTCAACAAAACCAAAAAAAGTAAAAAGCTGACTGCTCTTTAACCCTATCAAGTTTAACATAAAGGATTGCGATGCTTTGTTAGCATGCAATAAAAAAAGAAAAAAATAAATGAAAAACGGGCAAAAATGCCCATTGAATTGAACACATTAATTTTCGTTATCAGAAGATTAGAGGAAAGAAAAGAGCTTTCTTGTATTTTGGGTCAAAATAAACAGCTAGATTAATAAGCTGTCATAATAATTACATATATCGTATAAATGCTAAAGTATTCCACAGTTTCTTACACATAGTAACAATTTTTCCTCTTTTTCCCTTTCAAATAAATATGTTCGGGCTTAAAGTAGAAAATACAATATTCAATAATGCACTTCTGCCTTCAACTGATCTGACGAAACAATGTCAGTACAATGCACAGTGGAAAAATTTGAGGAAATAATTATTGTCTTCCAAAACCCGATAGTGGTAATTTTTTTTTTATAAAGCTTGTCCTAAAAGCCACTGACATTTTGACACTACTTTTTTTTTATGACACTCGTAGAGTCCTGATGGCATACCACCAATTGTGTTTAAAACGTGTGCTTCTACACTGGCTCGGCCTTTGCGCAACCTTTTCAACATCTCATGCAGGACAGGAGTATTTCCATCGTGTTGAAAGGTTGGAAATGTCCAGCCGATACCTAAAAAGGGCGATGCCACGAGTCCTGCAAACTACCGACCCATTGCGATATGCTCTACGCATTCCAAAGTTATGGAGAGCGTAATAAGTTTAAACCTAATTAACTCTCTGGAGCACAACGAATTGCTAAGTGGCCGTCAATATGTTTTTCGTAGGGTCCGGTCTACTGGTGACCTTATGGCTTTCCTTTCAGAAAAATGGAACCAATGCGTTCACCTGTTCGGTGAGAGCAGGGTTGTTGCTCTGCATATTTCAAAGGCGTTTGACCGAGTGTGGCATAAAGCACTCATCTCTAAGCTAATTGCATACGGTGTCGGTGGTATCTTTGCTCGGTGGATCACTTGCTTTCTTAAGGACAGAACTATCCGTGTCGTAATCGACGGCATTTCGTCCAGTGAGCACGCCATCAACGCAGGAGTACCGCAGAGTTCAGTTCTATCGCCAACATTGTTTTTGGTTTTTATCAACGACCTTTTGTCGTTGACCCATTATCCAATTCATTCGTTTGCGGACGACAGCAGCATTTGTCATTCATATTTTTTTCAAAAAACGCCCGAGTTCTTTGGAGATTGAGAGTAAGAGGCTAAATATGAATGACACTCTTCTTAATGACTTGAAAATAATCTCCGAGTGGGGTCTTGCTAATAGAGTAGAGTTTAATGCAAAAAAGACCCAGTGTTGCCTGTTAACCCACAAGCGGATGAACTGTCTTTTAGCTCCTTTGAATATGAGTGGTGTAGATCTTTTGGAGTCAGATGCTCTTGACGTTCTGGGCATATCGATACAATCAAACCTTTGTTGGAATGATCATATTTTCCATGTGTCGAAAGAAGTGGCCAAGTGCCTAGATTTCTTAAAACGATTTTCGAGTGATCTATACCTCATATATAAGGTCTAAAATGAAGTACAATTCGCACATTTGGGCAGGAGCTTCGAGATCTTACTTGGAGTTTCTGGACCGAATTCAACGCCGTGCGAGATATATATGATAGAATATGAAAACATCTCTCCTCTCCTCTCAGTTCTCTTGGGCATCGGCGCAATGTTGGTTGCCTAAGCCTTTTGTATAGGTTCTACCATAGGAAATGTTCAAGGGAGGTACATGGCCTGACGCCACCAGTTCGTGTATTTCCTAGGTCTACTCGAGCAGCTTTTCAAGCCCATCCCTTTACCATTGCATCGGTGCCAAATAGAACCTCGCATTACCGAGATAATTCATTTTTTAGTCGCACAGTACGATTGTGGAATAATCTCCCTGTGAGCGTGTTCCCCGGCAGTTTTGATCTGTGTAAGTTTAAAGCAAATATTCACCGTCACTACTCCATCTTTCCACCCACCAACTAACTATCACCCGTCTTCCGAATTAACTCAATGCTTTCGCATCTAAAGGGGGCATCCCCTGAGCGTTGGTTGAGTTAAAAAAAAGAGTACTAAATCTATGACAGCTGTCAACAGCAAACATGTAAGTCTAGTTATGGCGAAATTTATGGTCGAACAGCAAATACAAATTGTAAAAATTCGCTACAAAATCTTTTATACAAAAAAAAAAAAACTTCGACATCACTACAAAGTAAAAAATAATTTTAAATTACTTTTCTATGAATTTCTTGGTGGAATTTGATAATTTATAAATATATTATTATATTGGAAATTGTATTATTTTAACATGAAAATTAAATAACGACATTTTTTGTAATACTTCTTTTTTGAAATGCTTCGGCAGAAGCCACAGAAGATTACTGATGAGTTGGTGTAGCTATTAACGAAATGGCTGTCTAGTCTGCTGTTGGTTTGTTCTGTAAAAAACAGGGACCGGATATAACGATTATCGCTATCAACCAATCATTTTATAGCAATTACGTTTTGATCAATATTTTTTCGATCAGAAATAAGTTATTTTTTCGATCAGAAATAAAAGTTATTTTTTGATCGTTATTTTTTCGATCAGAAATAAAAGTTATTTTTTATCGTTATTTTTTCGATCAGAAATAAAAGTTATTTTTTAATCGTTATTTTTTCGATCAGAAATAAAAATCATTTTTAAATCGTTATTTTTTTTCGTACAGAAATTCGATTAATTTTTTATCGTTATTTTTTTCGAACAGAAATAAAGTCATTTTGTGATAGTTATTTTTTGCGATCAGAAATAAATGTTATGTTTTGATCGATATTTCTGAGATCAGAAATAAATAGATTAAAAAAATTATTTTTTGTTTAAAATAATATCGATTAGAATTTAAATCAAACCAATATTTAAGCATAAAACTGCTATTGAGTTCAAATTAGAAATTTATTGAGCATATAAAAAATAAGGTTCATACTTACCACCCTTCGAACCCACGTTTACTATTATACAAACAAGTTGTCTTGGACAAGGATTTGAACAACAATTTTGACAAGGTTTTTCCTTATGGATTTGGATAAGGATTTTTTTCAAGGATTAGGACAAATGTTTGGTCAAGGACTTGAAGAAGGACTTGCGCAAGGATTCGGATAAGGACTTGGGCAAGGATTTGCATAAGGACCAGACCAAGGTTTTAAATAAGAAAATAGTGGAAAATAGTAGTTGTGATCAAAAATGGTAGTATTAAATAGTAGTAGATATGGAAGTAGATAGAGGGTCGCTGATTTAGAATCTGATCTGAAAAACTTTTTTGACACTAGGGTGAACCCCAGAAATGTTTTGTTTTTTACACATTTTGTACAATGGCTTGCATAATAAGAGATTCGCTTCAGAAGTTTTATGTGACACCATGGTGGACCCTGAAAATGTTTTTGTTTGCTACATTTTGCTGATAAAATTGGTTCACTGTAAGCCTTCTGTAACATTTTCAGCGATTCGGCACAGAAAATTTGTAGTAAAATTCTTTGTTTCGATATTTTTATTCATTGTTGAAATTGCAAAACACAAACTGACGATATCAAGCACTGTAAACAAATTAAATGACAGATTGCGCTCAAACTTCACTTCAGGATAGAAAACAGTTGTAATAACTTAGCGATTTCGAACTTTTTCAAATTCTTTAAGATGGAAAATAACCTTAATGCAATATAAAAAAAACCTTTATGCAATATAAGCGATTTTGAAGGCGTTTTTTGAAAGTATACTACAAAAAAATGTCAGAGATATTAATATAAAGTTTTCTTTTTATTGATTTCAACAATTATTACATACAAAAAAATTTTTGTGACGTCATTTGCGTGTACGTGACGCATTCTCATGAAGCGATGCGGGAAAAATTTATGAATTTATGATTTCTTTCCGCCGAAAGCTCTGTATTCGCACTATGCAATGATCTGTTGTATTCTTCTTCCGCTCAAATAGTTTAAATACATTTCTTTGTTAAATTCAGTTTAATGATTTCTTTTTCTACTACTACAATTTAAATATCATCCATCTTCCGGATTTTCAATGGTGTCTCTCAACTCAAGCATTGTAATGCGATTACATACTTATGTATTCCAAATGCGTCCTCCTTACAATACAAAGAGCAAATTAAACGTCTCGTTGAACAGCTTTTCGCAACGTTTCAACTTTGATTTTCTTCTCACACTTAATTCTCTAATGATTGATTTATTTACCATCAAAGTTTGTTTCACAAGAAATTTTCTTTTGCTTCAATAGAGCGAGCGTTAGTTTTTCTCTTGCGTTATTTTAGGCGCCATATCATTAACGCATTGTCATTTCCCCAAAATTAAAGTTAGCTGTTTTTATTTTAACGTCTTTCGGATTGTTAACAGGGTGCGCGTAAATTATAAAAAAAAAGGTAAATATGGTATAAAAAAGCTTTACAAAAATGGGATTGAATAAAAGGTTCCTTAAAGTAAATTTTGCCAAGATTGTTAATATCATCCGATAAACCCACATGTTTCTAACGTTTTAGTCAATACAACTACAACATGAATAAGATACGATGTAGGTTTGACATACTGTTCCGTACGTGCTCCTTTTATTCACATTTGAGCATTTTTTGATATTTTTCTGTTAGTTATTGATTTTTTTTTTTCAACTGCGTTTAAGCATCCTTCGAATTTCCCACTCATTGCGCCACCCTGTTGGTAACAGCTGCAAAACTATGTCAACGCTCAGCTTAGTTTTTTGCATCGTAATGTGGCTGTGTTTTGCGTTGGTCCTCTACGTGGTTTTTCATGTTGTACACTATCTTGTCTATACCAGTGACCTAGTTTGTTTTGTTCTGCTTCAACGTTTTCGATGTTCAGATACTTTAATATTTGTCTTCTTTTTTCAAATTTTATCTATTTTTGTGTTTTTTTTTTTTTTTTTGTCATTTGATGCCACATGGTATCATTAAAATTTCCCCAAAATACTTTTTGCTTCTCCTTACACATGGTTTCTTTCCTTTCCTAATGCGTTTTTTTGTTTTTGGCCCGTTTGTTTTTTTTTATCTAAAACAACATTTTTTTTTTGTTTGTTTGTTTTCATAAGTAAAGGTTGTTTTTTTCAGAAATATTGTTTTTAGTTTTTATGATGAAGTCGAAATTCATAGTTTATCCAATATTAAAGTACTTTGAATATAATATATAATATTCTATGAATATATAATAATTATTTTTTCTAATCTGCTGTTTCGTTCTTTTGGTGAAGAATATTTTTGAAAAAAATTATAAAAGCGAAGCACTTCAATGGTTGAACAATTATGAAATATTGCTTTTATATCCTGAATATTAAAAATGTACTCATTGAATATTTGTTACAACTTAGCCCCAGTTGATTCTTTACTTATTTTTCGAATGGAAAAGAGATATTTTTTTATTAAATTTTTTAATTTATTTCTGTTTTTTAAATTTAGAGAACGCAAAACTATTTAACTGTAGTACTCTTTATAATATAAAATATGATTTATTGGTTTGAAAATTTGCATTTCATATTGCACATAAAATTCCTTCCTAGAGCCTTCTTTAAAAAAAGTCCATGAAAATAACTATCTCTTCCTTCTACCATGTATTAAATCTCTCGTTGCAGTAGTCTTATACTCACTAAATCCTTTATTCTTAAGAAGATTTATATCAATTCTTGTAAAAAATTTAGGTGTGACTTGTGAGAGGATTAAGAAATAACGTAATTTTAAAGAAGTATCTAACTAAATAAAACAAATACTTTTTTCCGACGAATGGGAAATGGATATAAGCAAGATATCTGGAGACAGTTCATCTGAAAAAAATTAATGTATTACGACTCCTCCCAACAAACAAAATGATTCACTAATGTTATCGTTTACAAATCGCATTTTCGTACATTTCATTCATTGGCAATTAGTAGCGATTCATTTATAATATCGCGAGCGGGAGAAATTCCTCCTTCGTTAATGAATCGTCAAAACCGAAAAAAGCAATTCGTTAACGAGTCGCCAAATCTATAAAAAGCAATTCGTTAACGAGTTTCCAAAACTAAAACAAGCAATTCAATAGCGAATCATATAAATCATATAAAAAATAAAAAAAAGAAAATAAAAAACAAAACCTAATTTCAAGCTTACCACGTCAAGAATTGAAACCACGTCATCTGACTCGGTTATTTCAGATGCTGAATATACCTTGCTTGATAATAAAAGCCAGCATTAGCGGACATGGGTTCCAACCCCAACTTGGTCAAAAAAAAAAAAAAAATTCTTTTTTGTTTTTTTTGTTATTTAGGTATTTTTTTAAAGATTTTTTAAAGAAGACAAAGAGAATTAGTCCATATGATCAAAGCTAAGGATAAAACTTATGCTACTAAAATAACACCAGGGGCCATACTCTGTATTGCGATGCGCCAAACAATGCGATGCGAACATGAAATTTGATGCATGCACAAATCCGTACAATCAAATCAAATTTGCGAATTTTTTGTCGCATCGCAATAGAGAGTAGGACCCCAGGCACTAAAGGCGGCATGTATGCTTTTCTCCAGCAACTCAACGGAAGAGTGAAGTACTTTAAAATTAAATAACTTGAGATATAGTCATATATTTCAGAGCTGTAAAATCGGAATTCATGTTCAGAATTTTAAGTACAAATGCATTATACCATAAGAATATCATTCAATTCCAATTCAACACACAATTGATTCATAAGTAAGATTTTTAAATAACATTCAATTTTCAAAAATTGAATAATTATTCATTTCAATAATTCATTTACGTTATTCCGAATAATGAATCAATTTTTTTATTCATATGAATGCAATTCCCAAAGAATTTCAGAATTTTCAATTATTCTTTTTTTATTCATTATTCAGTTTTTATTCGTTATTCATTTGTTATTCGTTATTCATTTTTTTTTTTTTCATTATTCGTTTTTTATTCCTTATTCTTTTTTACTTATTATTCGTTTGTTATTCATTATTCATTTCTTATTCATTATTCATTTGTTTTTCATTATTAGTTTCTTATTCATTTTTTATTCATTATGCATTTGTTACTCATTGTTCAATTTTTATTCATTATTAATTTTTTATTCATTATTCATGGCTTAGGTTCGGGCTATGATCTTTTTTTATGAGTTTGACTATATTAATAATTAACTATTTTCTTTGATCATATTACTACTAGGCCTGTGCGAGTTGCTTCGCGTTTGAGACGAGTCGAGTAGTGCTCGAGTAGAATTTGATTCATTTTCGATTTGAGTAATTCGGTTTTTTTGAATAACTCTAAATTCGAGTTGCTCGAGGAATAACCGAGTAACTAAAGGAATTATCGAGTAAATCCAAGTTTTTTATTTTTTGCATGTTCAACATCAATAATGCATACCCAGTAAAAATTAATGCTTAATGAAACTACTCGTAAGGGAAGATATAAATAATGGAACATGGAAGACAACATTGACAATCTACAATATAAACATAAAAAATACATAAAATTCATAAATATATTACTTTTAATCGTTCTTATGGTTTACAGAAATCTTTCTGTATCTGAAATTAAAAAACAGTGCTTATTATATCAAGTTTTATTTTTGGGTTTTTTAAACTATTTTTTAAATATTTTGCTGCAATTTTCAATATCGTCAAACTAATAAAAAGCAAGCATAGCCCCAACCTAAGCCATGAATAAAAAATTAATAATGAATAACAAATGAATAATGAATAAATAATGAATAAAAAATTACTAATGAATAAAAAATGAATAATGAATAATAAATGAAAAATAATTAAAATAATAATGAATATTAAATAAAAAATGAAAAATTTATAAAAATGAATAGTGAATAAACAAATGAATAATGAATAAAAAAAGAATATGAATATGAATAAAAAAAATTATCATTAAAAAAAAATTGTCAATTCAATTATTATCAATTCATATGAAAATAAAATTCATATGAATAAAAAAAATGATTCATTATCAATGAAACAATTCTGTATTGATCGAATGATATTCTTATTTTGTTATTCACTGATTAAAATTTTTCTAAATAAAATCAAATTGAATGCATTCTTTTATAGCTCTGATATATTTTAATTTAAAAAATTTTAGTCGCAAAAATTTTTCTGGCAAATTTTGCTTGTTTCTGACAAGTTAACTACGATTTCTTTTAAGGGGTTACATGACATTGGCAGTTTTTTGAAATCTACTTTTTTTTAATAATTTTGTATTTCAGTAAATATTCTTAAGAGTCTAAGAAAATTTCATGGAAAAATTCCTACGGGTTCAATAGATACAGCCGGATTAGTGAGAGCGCATTTTTAATTTTTGCGCTACCTACGTACGGCAGCTGGTATATATTTGTTTTACTTGCTACCTGACTTTTGGTGGTTGTTATTTCGTACCTACTTGAAGGGTTAAGGGTGAAGCCCGAATTGCTAAACGATTGCAAAAAACTATAAGAAACAGCACAACACAAGATAACGAAGGCATACAGTACGAAGCAGGCATGGCAGATTGAAGTAACCTTTTTTTTCTTTGTTCGCAAACTTTGAACGCGTTTATCTCGAAATCATGTTTTTCGTACTGGTTGCGGCACTAGCGGGTTCATTTTTTGACGATTTTTTGTATTTTTTTAAACTTGATTCGCTATCGTATGACACGGGCTTTTTTTTCAATTTTTTATGAATTTATAAAATCAATATTTTTTTCGAAAAGCACACTTTCAAATTTGGGACATCACCAAAAATTGAAAAAAAAATTTTAAATAAAAGCTCGTGTCATACGATAACAAATTTTGTTAAGATTTAAATAAGTAATTTTTTTTCCAGATCGGACAATTTTTGCAACTCCCAGCGCTGCAACCACGAAGCCCCGTTTTCTTCTCTGCCGCCAGTTTGGAGCTCTATAAAACCATGTTGAAGTAAAAAATATATTTTATTGAATTTTTTTCTTGTAATTTGTTCAATTCTCTACAAATTAAATTATACGTACTCTTAAAATTTTGGAAAAATGTTTGTTTTTGACTGAGTTATGAATTTAAAAAAAGGTCTGTTTTCTCTACCGCGAATGTCATGTCCCCCTTAATAGTTTATGTAAACCTCGTCTTAAATAGGGTAAAATATTTTTGAAATTTGCTTAACAGTCATTTTCGATGAATTACTAAAAACTAACGCTTGCTTTTACGAAAACTTCGCGCTAGTATTTTATTTCTAGCCATAAAGTTTCTTTAATTAGAAAAACTTCCGCAACATAGAATAACGACATCATAGTTTTTCCTTCATCCTCTGCATAATAATTTTTCTGACATGAATTTCGCATTAAGTTGCAGGATTAGTTCGGTGCCACTTATGTTGGTGTCCATGAACGTCATGTAAGTTTTTTATTACTACTATTCTTTGCGAAAACATATGCGTCATTAAATTTGATAGCTGCTGCGATTTAATTTTATTCAAGTTCTCTACACAGCGTCATTTTTCTCATGTGACCTTCACTAACTAGAGCGTTGTTTCAGAATTTCTTTATATGTTCGACTCAAAACGTTTTGGTTCATTTATCGTGCATCACCATCAGACATCCACATCAGACAACGACGACATTTTCTTTTATGTATGACATACTTGTCAAGAACTTAAACATATTCTGCGTGTCTACCTTTTTGTTTCTTTTTTTATTTTAGCATGAGTTTTGTGGCCTATTTTTGCTGAATTTCCTGCACTTTATGCTTCCGTAGGTGTTACATAATTTAACCTAATTTGACACTTTAGCTGCTTTTCAACAGAATCTCCTGCCTCCATAAAGCGCACTGCATGACACGAGTTAATTTGTGCACAGTGGCCAGTGACGGAGCCAGAATCTAACTTTTGGGGGCTACAATTCGAAAAGTATGACTTTGTAGCAGTATATTATTAGCATATTAAAATAATATAGTATGTAAATCAATATCATGGCAAATACCAATTTAAGATAGGTCTCAAGTTTCTCATGCTGAAAAACGACACTTTTTAACAATTTATTTTCAATGGCTTATTCATTACTTTGTATTTACAAAATAGAAAGTGCCAAAGTCGTGTTAAAAAGTCTATTTTGTAAATACAAAGTAATGAATAAGCCATTGAAAATAAATTGTTCTTAAAAAAATAGAGTCGCATAGCCGACATTTAACATCCGAATCGGATAATCTGAAAAAAAGTTACGTTTTGTATATGAGACCCAACAGAAGTCTTACACAAAGATAAAAAAAAAGTGCAAAATTATAAAATAAAAGCTAAATAAGAGCTTCTTATGATCAATTGTGTGTGATGTGAAATGTTTGCACACAAATGATCGAGAACTGGACCTACATGTTTTGTCCCGACTCCGAACAGAAAAATTAATTCAATTGAAAAAACTTTCTGTGTCGGATGGAGGATTCGAACCTGGGTTCTCTGGCGTAAGAGTCACACACTCTACCCACTACGCCACGGCCGCCACACAAAAAAAAATTATAAAATGTTTGGGCATAATTTGCCTAAGACCTTCTGCCAGAATGGGTTATCTAAGTATTTGTATAATATCACAAAGGAAATTTACGCAATCGCATTATTTTGCCATTAGACAATTTATGCTAGAACTTGTGTGTTCTGTTGAAGGATCTTCTGCTAAAATGGGTTGTCGTAGACTTTAGGCAATATTAACAACGGAAATTAGGTATCATAACCTTCCCAGCAGAAAACTTGCTGAGGCCTCTAATAAACTCTAATAGACTAGAATTCAGGATTGAATTTCTTAACATAATCATGCCTGCATTATTCAGTTCCGATTTCAAGGCTGAAATTAAAATATAATTCAGGCTTCCTTTTTATAGACCTGTATTCTAACCTGAAATTAAACAAAAAATTAGTCCTCTTTAATTTCAGGCCAGATTTGATATCTGAATTTGAAATAAAAAAATTGATATACAGACCAGAAATCATAGACGAACATTTAAAAAAAGTAATACCAAATTTCAGGTTTGAATAGGCAGGCGGACACTTGTATGAAAAAATCAGGGCTGTTTTCAAGCAAAGCTAAGGCCTCGGTCATGCCTGTCAGTCCTGAATTCTTGCCTGATCAGTCATGAAATTTTCTGCTGGGTTAGGTAAGTTATACTTATACTAGTAAAGATTTTCTAAGACCTTTGCAACAAGTGCTTTGCGTTGTTTTCTTTTGATTTGTTTGTTTTTTTTTTCATCTTTTCACTAATGTTTGACACTTTTTTGTTTTCCTGTTTTAAGGAACTTTGGTAAAATGCAAGTATTTAAAATTCATGAGATCAAATTTGTTTTCTATGGTATTCAACAAAACAGTTTTCTTGTCATTTAAACATAAGAATACATTATAAGGAGAACATTTCCTATGTGGTTTTGATTGTATTTTTTTATACTGCAGACCTCACACCTTCATCTACTCTCTGCAAATGTAGACCAATGCTCGCCTGTGTTACACAAACATACATCTTTAAGAGAGTTAATTTTACGCATTTTTGAAGGATCAAAAGTTGACATATCTGGCACAATTTTTTTTTTCATTGTCATCATCCTTTGAGCAACAGATCGCCGAAAGTCTTTCACTGCGGTTTTTTTTATTATAAGGCTTATAAGGTTTTTATATAAAGAACCGATGAGATTTTGCAAATTTTATGCGTTTTTTTTAAAAAAAAAGTTATCAAGCTCTTAAAAAATCACCCTTTAGTTGGAGGGTGGAAAGATGGAGTAGTGACGGTGAAGATTTGCTTTAAACTTACACAGCTCAAAACTGCCGAGGAACACGCTCTCAAGGAGATTATTCCACAATCGTACTGTGCGACTTAAAAACGAATTATCTCGGTAATGCGAGGTTCTATTGGGCACCGATGCAATTGTAAAGGTATGGGCTTGAAAAGCTGCCCGAGTAGACCTAGGTGGCGTCAGGACATGTACCTCCCTTGAACATTTCCCATGGTAGAACCTATACAAAAGGCTTAGGCAACCAACAATGCGCCGATGCCCAAGAGAACTGAGAGGAGTTAAAATATTTTCATATCCTATCATATATATCGCACGGCGTTGAATTCGGTTCAGAAGCTCCAAATAATAATCGATCAGCAGTATCGACACCCCCATACAGGAATTTTATTCTTTTACTGTTATAGGGCAAGCTATTGTATATTTTGATTAATTTGTCTCCTCCTCGTTCTTATGAAAATTTGACACCAAATGTACTACTTTCATATCTTTCCATTTCCAACATCTAAATTTGAAAATCTTTGATCATACTCTCTTCTCTTCATTTTGAAATCTTCAAGAGTATTTCCGGAAAGCTCTCTTCTAGTACTTGTGATGGTTCCACAAGCATAGGTATTTTCTGTATTCAATCTTTCGAGAAAGCAATAGAAAGTTGCTTAATATTCGGCGTCTAAACATTTCGAGGTGATCAAAACCTACGAACCTCTTTTCAAAATAATAATTTTCAATCATTTTGAAAACTTACTGTATTTTTTTTATTCTGCCGAAACATTCAAATGTTTTTAGCATTTAAGTTAGCTGATAATATCAGCTTACGAGTCACATGTTCACTTTTTTAAAATGTTAATTTTTCCGCATTTTTAAGACCCAAACAGTACTATACGTAAAAATTTATATAAATCTGAATATAAACCAAAATAAATTATTCCGTTCATGAAATTAAAACTCATTTCAACACAGCCAATGATGTTATATAAAAATCATGGCTTCGTGTTGTATGTCGTAAGCAAATATTTTACGATATAAGTATAAAGAGAAAATGAAGAAAGGAAATGAGCTTAGAAGATGTGTTAAACTTGTTATTCTCTAGAATCTTTGGGGAGAGGAGGGGCTGATCGCCCCACCATGAATCTGCGCTTGCCACTGGCAGACTTATTCTGCTGCGCGACGAAAGCTTATATCAAAAATAATTTTTTTTTTCCAGCGAATGAGACGCTCTTTGAAGTTTGTGTGAGAGGGTGGTATGGGAACAAGAATGAGATGAAAAATATTTTGCTTTCACATTAAGTGGAAAACATGTCACCGTGGTGCAGAATTTTCTTTCGCTTCTTTAGAAAATCCTCAATTTTTCTCGCAATAAAGCTTGCCTGTCCACCTCACAGCCCATTTGGTTTCAGGATGTGTCTTTTCGTAGCCTAATACTACATTGGCTGCTTCGCCTAGTGTAGCCACCTATTAACATGTCGTGTTCTGTGAACTTGTTTATTACTTCCAACAAATGTGCGTACGGTGTACAATTAGCATATTTTGCCAGCAGGTTTCTGGGGTGCTATTTGCAGATTAGTCTAAGTGGGAATTTGTTGCCTGGTGTTTTGCCGTTTATTCAAGGCAAACACCTTGAATGTTCTCTTTAACTGCTGCCTCAAATTTAACTCCAAGTAATTAGAATACTTTTGCATAACATAAGATGTTGACAGACACCATCATCTTTATCATCATCACCACCATCATTCATAATAATTTTTAATTTAATACTCATTAATTTTAATCTTAACAAAATATGTTTCTCTTCCAGTTTAACACATCAGCGCGTTGCATTAAAAGAAATTAGACTGCAAGAGGAAGAAGGTGCCCCATTTACGGCAATACGTGAGGCCTCGCTACTAAAAGAACTGAAACACTCAAATATTGTTACGCTACACGACATCGTACATACACGGGAAACGCTGACATTTGTGTTTGAATATGTGGTAAGTTCTAGATTTTAACGGTTACTATTTATTAAAGTACTACTTACTTTTAATTATTTATTTTTTTTTTGCTCATTTTGTAGAATACCGATTTGTCACAGTACATGGAAAAACATCCAGGTGGTCTGGATCATCGTAACGTGCGGCTATTTTTATTTCAATTGTTGCGCGGCCTCTCTTACTGCCATAAACGACGTGTTCTGCATCGTGATGTTAAGCCACAGAATTTGCTTATAAGTGATTGTGGCGAATTGAAGTTGGCCGATTTTGGTTTGGCCCGAGCCAAAAGTGTGCCAAGCCATACGTATTCACATGAAGTGGTTACGTTATGGTACCGTCCACCAGGTGAGTTTAAAACTTTAGATGGAATAAAATCAACTTTTTACATAAATTAATCCCATTTAAATATGGTATCAGAACTCTGTCAAAACTTTAACTGAAAGAGGCGTGTAATTTTAATTTTTGAAAACAATTTTTGTCAGAAACCCATTCATCTGAATTTCACTCTCCATACTATTAGGGGCTGTTTATAAATTACGTACACTCAAAATAAAAAATCAACAAAAAATTTTTGTTGGGCGTATATTGATAAAAATTTATCAAATCAAACTAGGTTTCTATCAATTTAATAAAAATTGTTCCTATTGACAAAAATCTAGGTTCATTTGATACATTTTTATTAATATACGTCTAACAAAAGTTTTTTGTTGATTTTTTATTTTGAGTGGAACATGTTTTCGGTCCGGCCTTATTGTCACACTTCGTTACAAAGTCTTAATCTGGCTTTCATACATACATATGCTCGATTAAAACATTGTTTTTAGCCTTTTTCGGTTTGTGATCCGATCGGTTTTTTGGATTTGATCGTTATTGGGTCTTTTTTTTTGATAAAAAATATTTAACATAAAATTAATAAAAAAAATTTTGAAAACTCAATTGAAAAATTTTTTGTGACGTTACGTACGACCGATGTCACACTTCGTCACAAATTTTCAACCCCCCCTCCCTAAAAGTGTTACGTAATCTATGAAAACCCCCTAAGGAGATATGTAGAACTTTTATTATATCGTTTTTATGTTTCATCCAGTATTGTCAGATATCTCTTCCAGAAAAACGAGACAAAACAAACATGTTAATGTAATAAATGTAATACACTGGATTTTGACAAAATTATCGGTAAAACTGAAAAAATTTTGTTATAAAAAAAAATTATTAATACATAATACAATAATATTTAACAAGGATGAACGAATTTCAATTTCATGTTAATTTAGTTCATGTCCTTCTATGTTATATAAAAAAAAAACTTTTTTATTTTGTAATCATGGTAAGCTGGTTTTTATCATGGTTTTACGCATTAACTAAAATGGGATTATAATAAGAAGCTAAAATGATATTAAATATTCATGTTGTTGGAATATTATTCCTTTATTTCAAGGGTGGTTAAATTTTAAGGGCCGATGTTGAATGTGAACCACACCTAAACGTCAAGTTTTTTTTTGCATTTCATTTGACATTTCTCAATTTCAGACTAACTCAATTTGAACCATGGAAAGATACACAATCTAGCAAAGCGTTAAAGTTATTCAGGCTTATTATGAAAATGGGCGTTCAAGTCAAAATGCATATCGTGCACTTCGTGATTTTTTCGGCCAATTTAATTGTCCAAATGTGCGTACAATCGGAAAAATCGTGCAAAAATTTGAACAAACCGGGTCTGTAGGAGATGTGAAACACCAGTGCATGCTTGTACAGCTCGTACTGTAGAAAATATTGATGCTGTTCGCGATAGTGTGGCTGAAGAGCCGTCCACCTCAACTCGTCGTCGTGTCCAACAATTGCTCCTCTCACGCTCGTCGTTGATGAACATTATGCATAAAGACTTGCAATTACACGCTTACAAGGTGCAATTGCCTCAAGAACTAAAGCCGCTTGACCATTTCAAGCGTCGTCAATGGTCAGAATGGTGGCAAGAAATGGCAACAGTGGATGATCAATTTTCGAAGAAAATCATCTTCAGTGATGAGTCACATTTTCACCTCAGTGGATTCGTCAATAAGCAGAATTGCCGCATTTGGGCGAATGATAATCCAAGAGTGATTGTCGAAAAACCAATGCACCCACAAGGAGTGACTGTTTGGTGCGGTTTATAGGCTGGCGGCATCATCGGGCCGTATTTTTCCAAAATGAGGCCGGTCAGGCAGTTACTGTGCATGGTTCGCTATCGTGAGATGATAACAAACTTTTTATGGCCCGAATTGGAAGATATGAATGTGGACGATATGTGGTTTCAACAGGACGGTGCCACTTGCCACACAGCTAACGAAACAATGGCTGTTTTGCGCAACAAATTCAATGGCCGTGTTATCTCACGTGGTGGCGATGTCAATTGGCCGCCAAGATCATGTGATTTGACACCGTTGGACTTCTTTCTTTGGGGTTATTTGAAAGAAAAGGTGTACGTCGATAAGCCAGCAACAATTGAAGAGCTAAAGGATGAGATAATTCGGCACATTAACGGCATTGAACCTGACTTATGCCGCAGCGTCATCGGAAATTTGGACCATCGGATGGAGGTGTGCCGCCGAAGTCGCGGCGGCCATTTGGCCGATATTTTGTTCCATACATAATTGAACCATACCAATATTATCCAATTAATAATTTGTGTTTGATTCAAAATCAACATCGGCCCTAAAATTTAGCCACCCATTATATTGATAACTTACACCAGCGTTTTTCAACCTTGTTTCGGCCGTTAGTGGTACCCCCTGAAACAAAAGTCGAGTATGAATTCATTATTTAAGTCGAATTTGAATTCATTATTTTCTTTTTATAAAGATTTAATTGTCATTTTATTCAAATTGTTAATTTATGTAAGGATTTTTTTTTTAATTAATCAAATTTATTAAATGTAATAAATTTAAAAAAAAAGTAAATAAAATTCATTAAAAGCATGTAGATGAAATCATGCTGTTTTAAATACAATAAGGAACACAAGTATTAAAAAGTGATTAATATAAAATAAATTAAAATGTTTGCAAAAAATTTCTTACAATATTAATGAGATCCTTGGGCCTGCAATAAATATGAAGTTTTTTAAAATCTGGCTAGACGCATGAAAAATATGGGATCATATCAAAACTTGCATCCAATCCGTTTCTGTACTTGGTTTTGATGAATGTGTTCGATGAATACGCTTTTCCTGCCAACTCAATGCTAGTGAATGGTCACTGAAACTTAACCGCCTTTTCATGCATGAATTCAAAAACTTATAAGGTAGTTTTCGCTGTATTTTTCTTTTAGCATACTATTGCATTATAATCAATTTTACGATTTCAAAAAAATTTTATTGAGGTATTCTGAAGTGATATGTGAAGTTTATTTACTTCACAGAATATACAATCTAAGTAGGCCATCATCTGAAGCCAGTCGATGTCGAACAATTTCGGAGCAAGTTGAAAACATTTTTCCTCCAGAAAAAACTTATACTTCATTTCTAAGTATGAACAATCGGGCAAAACTTTGCCTCGAGAAAGCTATCTGTCTTCAGTATGAAGAAGTAGCGTAGTATACCGACTACCCATATTTTGTAATAGTAATTTGAAGAGCTTCGAGTTTGTAGATTTCGTTTTAATGACTATCTTTACAACTTCTTCCAAAAAAATTTTGAACGATTCTGAAAGATTTTTGCAAGCAGGATTTTGTCTGCGCATGCAGCAATGATTCTAAGTAACATTGGGAGCTTCTCTAATAACATGAGCTCGTTCGTTATCCATTGAAGCAGCCCGTCCTCGATTCGGCTCCATCGGTGCTAATACCACAAAAAATTTCCCCATAAAAAGTTGTTCTCTTGGAAAAGTATTGATAGCATTAAGAATATCTTCTCATCTTGTACGGCCCGTCAGAGCATGACATAATATAAGACTTTCTTTGACATCGAAACCTTTCATATATCTTGCAAAAACAATTAAAACAGTAAGATTTGAAACACCAGTTCTTTCATCAACTTGTATGGCAACATGTATACTTTCTTTAATTGCACTTATTATCTGCGCCTCAACATTTTAAGCCATATCAACTATGCGTTGAGTTATTGTACTGTTTGAAAGTCGAATTTTGCAATTCGATAGCTAACTCGATATAATGCTTCGGTGGCCTTTTCTATGCCAGTTCTTATAGACGTAAGATATGAAGTCAAATAAACTTAAGAAATATTTTTAGTTCAAAGAAGAAAGATGGAAAGATTCAAAGATGCAAACCTAAATTCCTCAAATTTCAGTTTAATTGTATAAATCTGATAAATTATATAAAGAAAACAAGATTTTTTCCCAAACTGACATTTTAGTCATGGAAAAAATTTTTTTGGGTAGGAGAATAACCTTAATAATAATATGATTCTTCCGTCAACTTTTCTAACTACACACTACATCATAAAGGGATAAATAAATATATATTTTTTCGAAAATCATAGACAAATGATATTGTTGAAAATACGGGACGAATCTTGTCCTGGCGAGACATCAAAAAAATGTTATACAAAATACGGAACATCCGACATTTAAAAGATATTTAGAACTGACCTGATCTGCTCCTGTATAAAATTTAATTACTGCATCTTTATGTATTTCAAAACGAATAGTTTTATTAGTGCGGAACACAATAAGCAATACATTTTTTCATATCATAAAATATTCTTGCTCGTTCTTTGCTCAAATGAAAGTGTCCCGAAATGTAATTTTCTCCACAAACGAAAATTTTAAATGTAAAATATTTGAAACGCTGACCCGTGGCTTGTTGCAAAATAACGTTATTCTAAGTCAGAGCTAAGTGTTATTAAGTCTTAGCCAAGAGTTCGGCCACATCAGAATCATCATTTCTTAACCCACATACACCCATCCACATGTTTGCTCACTCCAACCCAACTATTAAGAAAGTCCTTCAAGTATTTCATCATCTATTCTCTACATCTATATTTTATTGTTATGTAGATATTTTATCCGTCTCTTGGCCAGGTGTTGAATCTTGACACATTAGCTAATGCAACAAATACTATTTATATAGCTGCTGGCACTTTATTGTTTTACAAATTGGCTTTGCTTGTTTAATTAATATCCGTATCACTTCAACCTGTATGTATGTCAAAACCGCAACAGAATTCAATTATAGCCCATGTCAAGCTCACAGACGGAAGAGGACAAATATTGACTCACATTCAACTGAAGTATCATTATAATTACAATAAAAAAATGTATTGCAAGCTACTGTGGAAGTATCGATTTTGTGGCTTCCTCTTGATTAAACATCATGCAAAACCACAGTGGTTTTTGCACATTTCCCACCCATAGATTGCCACTCCATCACGTCAGTCCAAATCAACACAATTACATTCTCTAAAATTATGCACAAAGAGGAGTTTAGGATTATGTCAATCCTAACTCCTATGTTTTGGTAATATACCTGTCAATTACCGTTCTTAACCCGTTGCTGCCAATCATCGCTTCCGTAACATAGCTGCTGCACTGGAGTTACTCACACCCCAACATCAAAACATGGCTCTCAAAACTAGAGATTAAAATATTTTTATTTAGCATAATATATAAACGTTGTTTGATAGATGCTTTTGAAGCTCTCATGGTCCATTAAACTCACCTCAAATATTTATTTCAAACAAAAAGCCCTAACCTTACCCCTAATCGAAACAATTGTAAAATGTTGAATTGAACGGACCTTAAGTTTTACACATAAGCTACGAATTGAATTACCCCACGTTACAGCTAAGGGTTAAAGTAAAGCTTTATACTCGTACTATATAATAAAAATAACTCTGCCGTATTTTGTCCACTAAATATATTAAACTATCTAACAGCTCTGGTTAAATATAATTTGTATTTCTTAAGAACAATAACTTTGCCCATTATTTGGGATGCATAAATTTCAGCGATTTGCATCGTTGAATAAATTAAAAATTTTGAAAATAATTTCCTCTTCTAAAAGGTTTCAATCTACTTACACTTAAAAGCTTTCCGACTTTCACCCTCCAACTTACTAATTGCTTTATAATTAGTCAAATTCTCATAAAAATTCAAAAACAAATCTCAAAAAGTTTACAAAATCCTTTGTTCAACATCAACAAGACAGTTAGATGGATAGACAGACAGTAAGATAGACAAACACGCTATCTTTCGTGTTGGGAAGTATTCCTCTGCTATTTATTTTACTGCTTATTTGCTTGTGACCTTGTGTGTGTGTGTGGTGTGTTTTCGTCACAGAATTTACATTTCTAAATAATTTTGGAAGATGTAATGTTTAAGTGTCAGTCAGATAAGTCAGGTCAAAAATTAATATGTGTTGAATTTATGTCAATTTAAAAATACGTTTGAAAATTAATATCTGTATGTAAATTGTCATTAACAAAATATGCAGAGATAATTCTAGTTGAATGTGTTTAACATATAACTGAAAGTAAATCATCGTTCGAAATATTTTGTAAGACATTAAAAAAATTAAACTAAAGTCAACATCCATGAATTGCAACGATTTACGAAAAATTACCAATATTGAATTTGAAATTTGAATTCGCGATTCTCATTGACCATCAGCACTCCTAAGTGGTTTATTTAACCGATTAAGTCCCAAATGTCAATTTTCCATGAATTTTTCCTCCAATTTTTTTTTATGTTATATGTGTCAAAAAATTTTACGCCGCAATAATTTATCTTAAAGTAATGCTTAAAGATTTATAAACAATTTTTAAAAATAAAAAGTGGTATTTTTTTCTCTAAAAAAAAATTGTAGATCTAACATTTTTATATGGAACTGGTTATATAAACATTCTTTTCCGAATAGAAGATTGCTTTCAAGCCATAAATTTTAAGATATATAGGGTCTAGAAAAGAATTCTACATATGACGGTCCCCATTTTGTCGAAAAAGCTCATAGTTTTTAAGTTAGAACGTCCCCAAAATTAAAAAAAAATTTCATTACAGACAACATTTTGAGTAATTCACAACCAGAAACCCTTCGATACTGCCCATTAACTTTTAGAGACATTAAGTAATTTTCAAAACACTGTGGACACGTTCTTAAAAAAATTTATGTTTTGGTAAACGGGCCTTAAGTTTTACACATATGCTACGTATTGAAATGGTCTCTGTAGTTATTACTGGACCATTTTTTAAAAACTTTTCTTAATAAACCTTTCTTATCTCACCGTACAAAGTAAAATATATAATTTAGATATTTCTCTACATACGGGCAGGTTCTGAATTTCACTTTCGAGTGAAACTGAGATCAAATCACTATGAAGTTGGTATCACTTTTAACGCTTTAATTTAATATTTTTTCCGAACATAAATCGAAATACCAATCGAAAAAAAAGTGAATTATAACTTAAAAAGTGATACCAATGTCGAATTCACAGTGATTTGATTTCACTTTCACTCGGAAGTGAAATGCAGAACCTGCCTGAAAGTCTCGTTTTTTGATTCATTTCTCCTCGCGATGTTTAATAGCACCATATTTATATCGGAAATCGTCTAACTGTTCAAAATAGCCATCAACTGCAGACTTAACCTTGTGGACACACTTATTCCACCATGTTTGGAAACTATTCCAACGAATGGGTTGCTTGGGAAAAGAATTAAACCGTTTTCTCATTAATTTTGGTCGTTGTGATAACGGATATGTAAACTAGTGCATTGTCTCAATGAAAAATTTTGGCTATGGCGAAAAATTTCAAAAAAAGACCCTTTCGTACGGCAAAAAAAAAATTGCAAATATTTTTTAAAATGGTTCAACTGTAATAATCGACACATTTCTATGGGAAAATTTTAGTGATTTCTTTCCAGCTTTAATATTCTGAAATAAGGGTGGCACATTACGATGGTAAAAACTCAAATCTGGTTGGTAGGTAATAAAAAGAGGTACTTGAGGTCAATAGGCTTTTAGGCAAAAAAAGTGGTATTTTCAAGACGAAAATATCGACACATCAGACTTTAAAGTCGGACTGTAAATGGCAAAGATATGATGAAAAATTTAAATGTGTTCGGCAAAAAAAAATTTTTTTTTAAATTTCCTCCCGAAACTGCTGCGAATTTGTTGGTGTACGGTGCAATTTGTGTTTTTTTGTTGTTTTTTTGAGGTTTTTTTTGTTTTTTTTTTTGTTTTTTCTTGTTTTTTTTTTTTTTTTGCCTGAAAGGTTGTACTGCTTCTACACCGAGAAAAAAGCTTATGTTAAATTGAAAAAAAAAAACCTTGTATAATTTATTAGATGGCTTTGGCAGTTTTCAGCCTCCCAAGTACTTTATCTAAACGCCTAAGTTTTACATGTTGACTTGCCAATTCTTATTTGGGTGATAAATTAACCAAGTGTTTGGTAATTTTTTATGCAGTACTTAAAAAAAAAAAATTGAATATCAAAAATATAACTTTTTTCGGATTTTGGTTTTTTATTTTCCTTTTTTTTCTTTTGAAGCTGTCGCCTCTCGTTCTGTGACTTGCTTGACTGAAATCGGCAACAAGACAAATTTTTCTTTTATCAACACCGTCTTTTTTTTAAGAAATTAATGACTTCTCGGCTTTTCTTGCTGCTTGACGTCTATTATAACAAGAACATTAAATTAAATATCAAATACAAAAATTTTACCTTCGCATGCCGTTGAGATTCGAACCCACAACCAACCGATGCCACTGTGTATGAAGTCACTACACTACGCATTGAGCCAAACTCCTTCGTTACGCGGATTGATTTATTTAATATTTATTACAACTGAAGCTATGCTGCAGCATAACACAATAATCTATTAAAAGATTTTTGTTGTATGGCTATCAACAGAATACTGCGACATACTGCATCTGTTAATACAGCATCTGTTAATATAACTGCAGTTATGTCATCAAGTAGTAGCAAGGCTGCATGGATCAGTGCGTAGAGCGATGGACTCGCACCTAAAGTTTCAGGTTCGATTCCGCACGGCGGGCAAAAAAATTTTTTTATCAATTTTTTTTTTTTTTTTTTGATGAAATGTAATAAAATGTACTGCTGTGAATATTGACGTGTGTTTTTTAATTTACTTTATATTATTTTTGAATTTTAAAGTGGTTTTATTACAAAAAAAAAGCATTTTCAAATCTATCCTTCTATCGTTTGTCTAATGACGCAGCTGTGTTTTTCTTTTTTTGCAAAAAATAGCTCAAAACAATGCTTAAGCCATCCATGCTAGTTGTTTTTGTTTTGGGCTTAGGCATATCAAATATTTTTTTTTTGGCAAGGTATCGAAGTATGTGCTTTCAAAACAATGTATTAAAAAATAAATTGCTTAGGTGAATAAGCATAAGTTTATAACTCCCATACAATTCTCTTTACCCAAGCTGACTTAGCTGTTTTACCTATTGCTTTTTTCTCGTTGTACTGACCCATTTCTTTTCCATCGCCATTATTATATTGTATGGGTTCTTGCAACCCAATTGAGCTACCCTCATCATCTGATCCCTCCTCAACAACACAATATAAATTAATATATAATTTAATTATTTTCACTGTGTCTTGGGAATAAATCCACCCATTTTCGTTCCGAAAATTTTTATATAAACTGTTTTCTTTCTTTTCAATATAGTCATAACACATCATTTCAATGCTAAAATGACAAAAACTTTAATCAGAAACTTAATTAAATTCTGACAAGTAAGCAAGTTGTATTTGCCTACATTGGTCAAAATTTTTGTTTATATGTATGACATTTTTTAGAACTAATTCCGAGTGAAACCGTGTATTTCAGAAAGTATTTAATTTTAAAAAAATTATAAATGCTAATTATGTTGTCGCAGTTCTTATCGTTCCTCTATATAAAACTTGTTAATTTTATCGAATTGTGTTCGAATATTTTCATTAATTATAATTTCAACTTCATCTTTGGAGTACATCAGCTTATATTTTTAGATAGCTCATTGCAATTGGATTCACTCCGATAGCAATCAAATTAAATTGAAATTTATTCCAATTTAACTGTGACTGTTTGACCTTTTATACTGTTGTGGAATTTGCCAACTTCTAAAAACTTGTTTACACTGCTCAACATTTATTTGCATTGCTTGTGCTTGAGTGCTTTCCGAACATCCTTCCGGTATATAGAAAATACTTTGCGCCCACTATACAGCACCCAGATACTGGGGTTCTTAATAACCACTTTTGCTTTTAGCCAACAATTATTGTCACAATAAATTATCTTGGAATAAAATGGTTATAACTGCTTCTTCTTCTGCTTCTTGTTCTATGTTTCCCTCGTTAACTTAGCGTTTACTTTAAGGACTTTACTTTATAGTGTTGTTGTAGTTGTGCTTATGTTGTTGTTTCACTCTTGTCGTTGGTTGTTCCAATGTTATTTCTTGTCACTTTGATTATTTGTTCTAAAGTCAAGCGTAACTAGGTATAAACCACAACCAGCAAGAACGCATCATGGTGAATTTATTTGAATTTAGTAGCATTTTTTTCCAAACACTCCCTTAATTGTTGTGGTTCTTTTTTAATTAATTCGCCGATTTTTTTATAATTTAGAAGAAAGAAATTTAGAATTTAAATTTGTTTCTCAAAACAACATCTTGTATATAGGTATTGTTCTATAAGGCTCCCAGATCTTATGCCTGATAAACTTCTGCCCGAAAAAAATGGCAAAAAAGTCCGAAATTTTTGAGACATTAAATTTTGGAAAAAACGGCCTTATTCAAAATGAAAATTGAGCTCGATAGAAGGAAATAACGCCCGAATGGTTTGAAAATAAATCCCGAAAAAAATGGAAATAACGCAGGAAATTTTGAGCAGTTTTTCGGCATTTTTTTCCAAATTTTTCGAACGTATTTTTCGTGATCCAGATTTAATGTAAGATTATCAAAATATAATAGAACAGATTTGAGTAGTAAGTAAATGTGAAAATATCTGCAAAGATTTCCTTCATTTTATTTGTTTTTTATGTTATTCCACGAACAGGGGGTTCATGGACATTATGTCCGGATAAGGTTCAAATGGTGTTTTTTTTATGATAAAATACGGAAAGTTGTTTTTTACCTTCCGTACAAGGAAAAGCCATTTTATCATTACGATTTCGAAATTTCTGAACTTTTTAGTAAACAAAAATTCGGGCATTTTTTCATATTTCAATTTGGCAAAAATGTCCTATTTTTTTCGAGCCTAAATTCCACGCTTATTTTTTGGGTCTTTCTTCCTTTTGAAATATTTGAAAAAACTGCCCGAAATTTATTGGCACAAAAACCCGATAAAATGACATAATCGCCAGGAATTTTTTCCTAGGAATTAATGCCCGATTTTGTATGGAAAGTTTCGGACTTTTTTGTCTTTTTTTTCGGGCATAAGTTCTGGAGGCCGTCTATAATATAGCGCAGTTTTGATCTCAGATATATGAATTAATATCAATATAATCAAAATCAATCTATGTGTTTCAAATTCCTTCATGCTTCCTTCTCCTCAAAGCATTTTCTTTGTAAATGCTTGTATTGAGTTAGTTATCAGCTTAAATAAAAGTATTAGGGTTATGCTTGCTTTACTGTGCACGCTACAATTAAAATAAGTAAACTCTTTAAAATGTATATCCTTAAAATATTAAAATATTTATTTCAAATATTATTTCCCAACAATATGGTATATTTTAAGTTATAATATTTGTTAAATAAAATACTTTTGTTTTTTTGCTATTTATATCTCCTACCCGTTCATATCCTCTGAAACAGAATTTTTTCAAATATTGCATGTGCTTTGAGAAGTGGTTATGAAGTTGACGAAGGCTCTGCTGCCTTTAGAAAAGTGTTTGAAAAAGTCTCTCAAAGTTTCATCCTTCTGAAACTAAAAGCTTTTGACTTTCAACCCCTGTCTATCGCATGGATTAAATCTTACCTCGAAGATCGCCGATATAAGGTAATCTTTAGACTTTCTAAGTCCAAGTTTTTTTACAGCCACTTCTAATGTCCCTCAAGGTAGTCACGTTGGTCCCTTATCGTTGATTTCATCAAATACTAAAATCTTTTTATCTCTGCTGATCATATAAGAATCTATCGCCGCATACATTACAACGTGGACTAGTGCCGTCTTCAAGATTGATTGAATCAGTTTTTTTACTTGGTGTCAAAAAAGCATTTAACGTCGGCAAATGCAAAGCAATCACATATTTGAGAAAGAGATTCCAGCCCCTCTCAAGAACTTATTACATATATGTTAAGCCAGCCAGTAAGTTGTTTGTAGGGTATAATTTGCGATAAGAAACTTAATTTTTAGTCCCATATCGATAATATTATTAGCAGAGCCAACTCTGCACTTGGTTTTGTAAAATATTGGTCAAGGGAGTTGCCTAAACCATATGTTATAAAAACCCTCTATTTAACGTTTGTGAGGCCCACACTCGAATGTGCTAGACAGGTTCGGTCAGATCTCTATGCCGCCTCCTATTCGATACGTATCGAACCGTACAGCGAAGATTCATTCGATTCGCTTTTCGTGGTCTTCCAGGTTCCGAAAGCTTTAATTTAGTTTCTTATGCTGATCGTTTTACCATACAAACTCTCGAAGAACTCATAAAAGTTGCGGAATGTTTTCTTTATTTATCAGCTACTAGGCGATACTTTTAACAGCCCCACACTGCACCAATTCATATCACTTAACACCAATCCGCGCAACATTAGGCCTGTGGCACTCTTCCGTCTCAGTATATCATAGCATCGATGCAGTGTCTAGTTCACTAACGGTAACGCAGCAAAAAAGAAATCTGCGCAGTTTACTGTATCTGCAAAGTGCGTTAGCGCAACTGCGTCATGACGCAGTTTGAAAACTTTTGATTCCTGTATGAAATAGACTAAGCTCAGTGAGATTTTGAGTTGGATAGCACGTCGAGTTCTAAACTAAATTTTTTGAGTGTGATAGATAGGGTACCGAATTGAATTATGTGGTGAAGTAAGCACAATTTAACATCACTTAGACAAAATTTAAGAAATCAATCGTATATTCTTTAGCAATACGTTTCATCAAGTTAAAGAAGGTTATTATAATAAAAGAATATTGGTCATAAACTCATTAAAAACAGCTTAATCAACAACAAAACTCAGCATCTACTATAAGTTAATAAATCTACAACTCAACATGCAGCGAAACTGTGCTTCGTTAAAGGTTAAAACAGCAATTAAAGAGATACATACACGTTTCTGGTTTTCAAAACAAGCTGGAAGCTTAAAGTACTCCTAAAATTCAAGTTTCCTTGCACGTTTGAAATCACATCGAATAAACAAAAAAAGAACAACGAGCAAGAAACTGTCTTACTGCGTTAGTGCGCTACTTCAAATAAAACAAGTGTATCAGCGCAAGCAGTTAAGTGCTTCAACTCAATAACCCAACACAGCACTGCGTTGCCCATGTCTATGGTGAACCTATTTCTAGCATGCTTCGTCTGACCAATAATTTCGATTTCGACCTAAGCAGTCCGATCTTCAAAATATGCTTTTTAGCTTCAACTCCACTCATCTTTAGCTTCTATCGCCCCCTCTATAAATTTAATTGAGTGATGGTATTTATCGATTGCCTTAAAAATTAAACAAATATATTTGTTACAACCGACCGTATTTCCTTCACATTTCCTGTTCGAAACTTGTTCTTGTTGCATAAACGTTACGATTATCGATTAATACTTAATAAATTTAAAGCTCTTTGCCTTGTATTACTGTTTTTTATTTTCTTTATCTTGTTTCATCCTTTTCAAAGAAATCTCAACACATACTTGTAGTTTTGCTGCTACATGTATGTGAGTTTAAATACAAATACAATCCCTTAGAGTACAAAATAAAAAACAACAAATACTGCCATTGTTGAAATGAGCATTATCCGCTAGTATTGTTCTTTTAAATGTGGTTTTTCTTTTATAAGATTCACAAAGAAACGTTAAAGGATAATATTTTTTTTTTCTTCAAATGGCATTAAAGGAAAAACAAATCAAATCAAAATAAAATCTTTTCCGATATCTTTATGTCTAAATGTATGAATGGCTTTGTTTCTTATTTGAGATTTGTAGAAATTCTTGCCAGAATATCTTAAGCTTTATTTTGACATGTTACAAATAGGTTATTTCATAAGTTATAATTAGATATTTTTATATGTATTATAAATTAAAATCTATAAAAAATAAAAAAATCTATCTTCTTTTAACTATACTGAATAATTCAACCATGATCATCATCATTCTTATTCGCTGCGCAACTGTTATAGAAATTATGTAAATAATTAAAAAATTTTAGAAATAAAAAGAAATAAATAAAAATAACAGAAAAAATTCTATAATATCACGTTGAAACATTTGTTTGTACTTTTTTAATGCACAGTAGTTTCTGTATACCATAACTGTAAAAAGAGTGCAATCATTTGTGATTTAAAATCATTCAAATGATTGCATTCATTTTTCAAACCATTTATTGGTACTTGAAATTTCAAAGCACAATCAATGATTAGAAAAATTAATTGCATTCATAGTAGGAGGAGTAAGCCCCACCTCACTTTTGCAATGTCCAAAACTTTTTCCAAGTAGATTATGTCAGCCAACGACATTTCAATACCAAGTTTCTATGCTTTATCGTTCAAATGATGCGCCAGTAGCAAATTTAAGTGTGAAGGTCGACACCTTTCCTGGTTTATTCGCAAAAATTCAAAAAATCTTGGTCTTAACCCTATCCGCCATCTTGAATTTTAAAATTCTGGCATCAGAATCGAAATTAGCGACCCCTTAAAACTGTTAAAAAATGTTAAAAACTCGTAAAAAAGTGTATTAAGAGGTAAAGAATGTGGTAACATTATTCGCAATCCATATCCGCCATCTTGAATTTTAAAACTGACATTAGATTTGAAATCAAATTCGTTGTCAGAATTTTTTTATTACAAGAATTTGCAAAAATTCAAAAAATCTTGGTGACACCCCTATCCGTCATTTTGAATTTTAAAATTCTGACTTCAGATTCGAAAACAGCGACTCAGCGCTTATACAGTGAAGCAAATAAGGTTAGGCACAGTCAATTTTTCTGAGAAGAACTTCGCTTTAATATTTAAAAGCAACTAATTTGGCCAACTTTTTGATGCAGTTAGTATCATTAGATGAATTTTAATTGAAATACACCAAAAAAAGTCCTTTACTTTATACACTACTCGAAATATAAGCGGAAGAAGAACAAATGCATATGAAATAAGTTAAGGCACAGGCTGTATGTGTACCTTGTTTTTACAAATATAACTAAATCTTTAAGTTCTTTTTGATCTCTTCTGTTTTCTGCACATAATTATTGCGCAGTCGTGATTGAATGAGCAAAATGAGCAGTCGTACAGAAATTTCGGTAGATTTTCGAAAAGTTATTATAAACCTTCATGTGCAGCAAAAATCTTATCGCAAATTTGGTGATCTAGTGCAGAGGCCATATACAAGTGTGCGAAACATTATAAAATATTAGATAAATACGGGGAAGTTAGAGCGTGAAATTAGACCACGCCAGGAGCGTACTGTAGTAGCTGCAGTGGCCCAAAATCCTAAGATTTCTTCTGTAAAATTATGCACTGAAATGCACCAAAGTTTCAATAAAAACTTCAATCCCCAAACAATACGCAATACTCTGCATAGAGCTGGTTTTCATGGAAGAGTTCCTCGGCGCAAACCATTTATTTCGGCTATTAATAAGAGAGAGGCTGCTGGAGTTTGCAAAACTTCATGTACATCAATCGGAATCATTCTGGAATAGTGTAATATTAAGTAATGAATCGAAGTTAAACCTTTTTGGATCAGATGGTGCACAAAAAGTTTGGCGGAAACCAAACAATGAGCTCCAAGAAAAAAACGTAATTAAAACAGTCAAGCACGGCGGTGGTAATGTCATGGTGTGGGGGTGTATGGCGGCTTCTGGAGTGGGATATCTTGTCTTTATAGATGAAAAATTGAGTATGTGCTCTTATTTGAATATTTTGAAAGACAATTTATTTCCTAGTGTTGAAAAATTGGGCATGAATGGGAAGTCATTTTTGTTCCAGCAATATAACGACCTGAAACATGCGTCGTACCTTGTGCAGGAATGGCTTTTTTACCATTGCCAACAGCTCAAAACACCTCCACAGCCGCCAGATATGAATGCTATTGAACATATTTGGCAATTATTGAAGAAAAAAATTCGGAGCCATCGCATATCGTCAAAAGATTCACTAAAGGAGGGAGGCCCTTCGCCAAGAATGAGAAAATATAACACTAGAACAGACATCAAACCCAGTGGCGAGTATGCAAAGGCTCTTACAGGCAGTTATTCGAGCCAAAGGAGGCCTAACAAAAGATTAAATGCATGAAAACCAAAAATAAATCAAAATATTTTACACATGTGCCCAAACTTTTTTTATGTAAAATTGTGACTTTTTTGTTTTTTAATAATATAATACATAAAACAAAAATTAAAAATGAAATATTTTCCAGTGAATAATAATAAAAACTTTCAATTTTTAAATATTGCCATAATATTTTTTTTTTTCGTTAGGTGGAAAAAGTTATTTAGATACTAACTTTGAAAATAGCTCTGTGCCTAAACTTTTTTTGATTCACTTTTTTTTTTATATGCTTCTAAACATGTATACGTATTTTTGAAATTTTGCTCTCAATAAAAATCGTCACACGCCACTTCAAAAAAAAAAAAAACTGAATTTATAATTTTTAGTTTTGAAAGGAAACCGACGGCCATAATTTTAGACAAATCGAAGGTAACTTTTGTAAAATGTTATAATATAGCCAATAGTGGTGGTGAAAGCCCGCTCTTTCCATTCTGCACTTAAAATTTATTTATTTTAACATATAAAAGAACTGTCACAGCCATCGACCTTTAAAGTTTTGTTAATTTTTTTCTCTGGTTTGGTTTTTAAACAGCTTAACTCGTTTAAATGCGGGTTCAGATTTTCTTCAGTATTCTGAGTAGTTTGGTTTTATTGTACGATTACTTTTAAGATGTGTGCAGAAGTAAAATTTTTCTCAACTAACTGAATGTGACAGCTCTTGGAATTGTCTGATTTGCTTGTTTTAAAGCACTTTTTTCTATTTGTCACTTCAATAAAATTCTGTCTGACTGTTCTTTGCTTTTTCTTTCACTCACAGATGTTTTACTTGGTAGCACCGAATATTCAACGTCTCTTGATATGTGGGGCGTTGGCTGCATATTCGTTGAAATGGTCACCGGAATGCCAACATTCCCCGGTATACGTGATACATACGATCAGCTGGATAAGATATTCAAATTACTTGGCACACCCACTGAGGAGACGTGGCAGGGTGTTACACATTTTCCTGGCTATAAACCGCATAAGTTGGGTAAGTTTTTGTATAATTATTTGTCCAACACTATTTCACTCACTCTATTTTCATATCTGCAGGTTTTTATCGACCACGCAAATTGGGTCACAGTTTTCCTAGACTCTACGATATTGTCGAAGGAGAGACGATAGCGAATGCCTTCCTGCAATTAAATCCTGAAGAGCGCGTTGGTGCCGAGGAGGCGCTGCACCATTCATATTTTGCACAGTTGCCAAAAAAATTATACGAACTACCGGATGGTAAGTTGCAATTTCTCTCTCTCTCTACACAACTTTTATAACAAATATTTTGGTTAAACAGGAAAAAGTTTTTGCAGAAGCAAGAAGGAATTCGTTGTATTTATTTAGCAATGCTTTTTTTTGTTTAATTTTAACTGTTTTGTATTAATATAAATTGCCAACATAGCTTGTCTAACTGACGTTGTACGCAATTTGAATTTAATGAAACAATTGTTGTTAGTTGCTACCAACTTTTTGTTTATTCAAAAATAAGAATGAATAAAATGCTTAAAATAAACATTTTGTGCTCAACTTGATGCAGCTGTTGCCAGCTAGATTTGCTGTATTTTTGGCATGCAACGTATAGAAGTTTCAATTTTCCTGAAAATTGTCACAATCATTGTCGGAGGCAAGGAGCAGATAGACGACTAGAAAAGCTTGCAAAGTATGTTCAAACTTTTAATAGCAAAGTAATTTAATTAGAAACGCAAAACATGTTCTCGTACTTATTTTGTAATTTTGTTGGCGCCGAAAAAGTATCTACTTCTGTATTTACCTAAGAAAAGTTTGAGTTAGTTAAGGATTTCAACATGATATAAAATATTTTGCAAAAAACGTTGCAAAAAGCGTTGCAATTTTGTACGCTTGCTTGCTGAAAGCATGTTAAGAGTAACTAGTTAGATTATTTAAAAGGGAACTGCTTGAAGTTGCAGGCATGAATATTAGACCGACCCAAAGAAAAAGACTAGGATTTTTTGTTTTATGAAATCATTTTCAAAAAATAGCTTCAATTATAAACAAAAAACCACAATGTTTGTTCCAAAATCTTAACCATTGCAAGTCTCCGTATTCAGAAAACATAAGTCACATTTACCAGAGTAATGTTCCAAAAATTTATGTAATGATCTATGGTCACTCTAATGTTCTAACTTTAGGTTTCCGAGGTCGCTGAACACGATGTGACAATTTTTTTTTTCTGCTTCGAACGCACGCAAAAGTTCAAGTGATGTTCGAGTATAGAATTTTAATACAAAAAATACTAAAAAAAATAGTCACAAAAAACTTTGTAAAGAACTACACCATTTTCAACTGTAATTCAGATAATGTCACTTGAAATTCAGAAGAGAACAATTGTAATTCAGAAAAGAACACTTGAAATTCAGAATTCCGTTTGAAACTCAGAAAAGATCAATTGGAATTCATAAATTGCATTTGAAATTAAAAAAAAATCAATTTAAATTCAGAAAAGATCAATTGAAATTCAGAATTCCAATTGATATTTAGAAAAAGTCAATTGAAAATCAAAATTCCATTTGAAATTCAGAAAAGTTCAATTGAAACTCAGAACTTCATTTCATATTCAGAAAAGATCAATTGAAATTCTGAAAACATTAATTGAAATTCAGAAACAATCAATTGAAATCCAAAAAAATTAATTAAAAAGAAAATAAAATTAAAAATTTTTAAAATAAATTTAAATATTTAAATTAATCTTGTAATTCAAGGATAACCATTAACATTCCATTACATTATCATTATCATAACAATAACCATTGCCATAAAATCATCATATTTTTTGATTTTGTATTACTACATGTACAGGAAAAAGAATGTAAATTAAGCAACAATGAAATTTGAATACTTGCTGAATGAAACAATGAAAAATTCAGCAAGTACAAAGTAAATTACAAAACAAAATTATCCTTCAGCCGGCATATCCTCCATGGCAAGTGCTTGACGGTAAATAGTTGAGGAATGCTGTATAGCTCGACTATTGGGGGTTGGAATTAGTTTTAAAGGTTTTCTAAGAGATGGCGTAACTATCAATAGATCGCATCGGGCACACCTGTGACTATATTCATTTCAAAGCACATTGTCTAAGATTCATTTTTCAGTATGTGTCATTCCACTGAAGTGTAAATAACATATATTTTTTTCTCTGTGAACATGTCGACTTTCGTTCCAACAAACCGCAATTTGCGGGAAGGTTTACTTTTGTGCTTCCATTTGAAGAAAAAAGTGGTTGAAGCACAACGCACGCTTACTGAGGCTTACGGGGACTATGATCCATCGATTTCTACTTTTGAGTACTGGTTCCGTCGGTTTAAAAGTGGTGATTTTGATACGGAAGACAAAGAGCGTCCGGGCCAGCCGAAAAAGTTTGAAGATGAGGAATTGGAGGCTTTGCTCGATGAAGACCCGTGTCAAACCCTTCAAGAATTGTCAGAATCATTGGGAGTCGACTTATCAACGGTCGGCAAACGCCTGAGTGCCATGGGAATGATTCAAAAGCAAAGAAATTGGGTGCCGTACGAGTTGAAGCCGAGAGACGTTGAACGGCGATTTTGCATGTGCGAACAACTGCTTCAACGGCATAAAAGGAAGAGTTTTTTGCATCGTATTGTCACTGGCGATGAAAAGTGGATCCATTACGATAATCCTAAGCGAAAAAAATCGTGGGGACCACCCGGCCATGCATCAACATCGACGGCCAAGCCGAATATTCATGGCGCCAAGCTTATGCTGTGTATTTGGTGGGATCAGAAGGGTGTCGTGTACTATGAGCTGCTAAAACCTAACGAAACCATCACTGGGGAACGCTACCAACAACAATTGATGCAATTGAGCCGAGCATTAAAGGTTAAACGGCCGGAATATGGCAAAAGACACGACAAAGTGGTTTTTCAACATGACAACGCACGGCCACATGTTGCAAGAACCGTCAAGGAAACGTTGGAGGCGCTGAATTGGGATGTGCTACCCCACCCGCCTTATAGCCCAGACATAGCCCCTTCCGACTACCACCTATTCAGATCGATGACGCATGACTTGGCTGAGCAGCGCTTCACTTCTTACGAGGATACCAAAAAATGGGTCGATTCGTGGATTGCCTTAAAATACGAGTCGTTCTTCCGGCGCGGAATCCATATGCTGCCAGAAAGATGGGAAAATGTTGTAGCTAACGATGGACAATACTTTGAATAATATACATTGTACCGTTGTTTCTAAATAAATGCTCAAAAACCGAAAAAAAACCTTTAAAATTAATTCCAACCCCCAATACAATCACCCACACTAACTGAAAGCTTGGCTTCGTCTATGGCCGATTCTATATATTGAAGTTCTTATTCACCTATGTTGGGCGGTGAAAAAAGTGGAACGCTTAAATATGTAGACTTTAATCAAGCGATTCACTTTACTCCAAATAGTTTCAATTGCCGTGAGAAAGGAGCCAAATTTAACAGTGTGTCTGCAGATTCCAATAATAAGTCCTCCAATTTGCGGTGACACGGAACGTTGTCACACACAATTACAAGGTCACTCAAATGGTTCCCAATTTCCTTCCATTTTTCAAACACACTTTGAACCCATTCGTTGGCATCATTTGACCAGAAGTCACCTCGTCGGCCCATTTTTATTTATCCGCTTACTCCAATCGCCCCTATGCAGGTAGTATCTGCACCGCGCGGCTACCAATCCTAGACCAACCTTGTTTGCGACGATAAAATAAATTGAAATTAGTTTCGTCAATAAAAAAATGCTTCTTTCCCTTCGCGAAGACTTAAGCTTATTTTGAGTGCTATTGATAGTTTCGGGCTGGGTATGAAAATTGTTTGTTGAATACTCATACATCCTTTCATGTAAAGAATTTTCAATTGTAAATATCGCCACAGTTTTTTCAAAACTCACTAAAATTTTATCATTTATTTATTTAATGTAATTTCAGGCCTTAGCTCCACCCATGACATTATTTCATCGATTTCAGCATTTCCATTTTCCATTTCCATTTTGGCTCCTTACCACCTCTTTTTTGTTGATTTTTTTTGTTCAGCATAACCCAGGCTTATGCCGTCGTTTTATTTTGAATGCCTTAAGAAACTGCAAGCTCAGTCCAGTCTGATCCTATGCTTGCAGCAGCCTCTACGATTCGTTTCCTATCTTGTGGTGAATGTTTGTTGTATATTTTGCGCTTTACCATTTCCGTTTCTACATATTCACATAAAAATATTACTACTATAATTCAATTAATAAAATATTAATATTCGGCCTGTGCGAGTAATGACAGTAACTCGAAGTTACTAACAAGATCTTACAAAAGCCAAAAGACCTTAACTCAAATGATCAAATTCGACCATAAATTGTGCTTGTACTCGTTAAGTTATATCGTTAAGTTATAAAGTCAATTTGAATTTTTGAAAATAATTTTATTTTTTTTTTTTTTTTTTTTTGTATTTGTATTTGTATTTATTGATTCAATTATTAGTACAGTAAGATCTAATAAAGTCTTTTGGCGTACAACAATTTCAAAAATTTAACAATTTAAAAAATTTAAAATTTAAAGAATTAATAATCAACTTTTAATTTAAATTATGGCTTAAAACTAACAATGAAAAAAAAAGTAGCAAAATTTAAAAAATTAATAATCAACTTTTAATTTAAATTATGGCTTAAAGCTAACAATGAAAAATGTAGCAAAACATAGTAATTAGAGATAAAAAAAAAAAAAAAAAAAAAAAAAAAAAAATTAGCATTACATTTTAATTAACAAAATTAACTTAACTAAAAGAAAGAAGGAGTAATTAAAAATGAAGCAGAAGAGAGAAGGAAGAGATTTAAAGGTTAGAGAAGTATGTTGTAATTGATAGCTTAAATTTGTTCGTGCTGACAAGACTTTTAATGTTTGAAGGAAGCGAGTTCCAGAGCTTGATGGCGTTGATGAAAAAGAGCCTCTCGGACTGTAAACAAGTGTATCTTGGTATTATCAAGTTGGAAGTTCTGTTCGATGCACTGAATCGGAGTTTATCGAAAAGGTATGATGGAGTCTTATTGATTATCAACTTGTGCAGAAATATGCAGTTTCTTGCGTTTAAGTATCCAATTAAACTGCAGCCTAAAATTTCCTTACTTTTGACAGATACATGGTCAAAACGTCTTAAGTCAAATATATATCAAATCATTCAAAGTCAATCATTCAAATCATTAAACGCAACACGAATTTTGTGCTCAGAATGGGCAGTCCAATTTACTATAAACTAGCTCGGAGTAAGTTATTATGGGCAAAATAAGTTGAATAACAAGTCTTTTTTTTGTCAAGGTAGGAGTAAACTTAGACGTTAATAGAAGGCATCTTAGTGTAAAGTATATTCTTTTAATTATGTTATTCACATGGTCAGTACAAGTTAACTTGGAGTTGATATAAAATCCTAAATTTTTCACTTTGTCAACTATCTGTAAACGGTTGCCATTTAGACTAATTGTCGGTATTTGGTTAAAGTCAAGTCTTTCCTTGGAAATAGGAAGAATATACGATTTATTCGCATTCAGGCAAAGATCGTTTTCCGAATCTTGAGCATAGCTGTTGCGCAACTATGTCCTGTACGAAAACCAGATTGGTACGATGAAAGTAGTTTACGAGACTCTAAGTATTCATTAAGTTGTTTACACATCAAGGATTCACAAATTTTAGAGAACGAGCATAGAATACTAATGGGTCTAAAGTCTGGCATAGAGGAAGCGTTACTGACTTTAGGGATTGGTATTATTGTAGCTAGCTTCCAAGAGTTGGGAAAACATGAAACAGTAAAACAGTGGTTTATAACGTGTGTGAGTGGTTTAATAATAAACGGCAATATAATTTTAATAAATTGTAATGGAATACCATCACTACCAATGGCATTAGACTTAATTTTCATAATTGACAATATTACATCATTTTCATCAACATTACGGAAAGAAAACTGATCATTAACAAAGGGATTGCAAGTGCTGCGGACATTACATTGATTTACATCAGTATTAACTGAAGATTTAAATAGAAAAAACTTATTGAGACTATTAGGTTCAAGTTCACACTTTTGATCATCTTTACTGCTTACACCTAGGCTACGAATATTCTTCCAAAGAATTTTAGAAGGGAGAGCACAATTTAATTTTTTAAAGAAATATTTTTTTTTAGACATTCTAATAATAGAAACAGCATTCCGAATTTGAAATGATTTTTTCTGAATTTAAAATGATTTTTTCTGAATTTCATTTTAATTTTCTTAATTTCAATTGATCTCTTCTGAATATCAAATGGACTTTTTGAAATTCAATTCATATTTTCTGAATTTCAAATGTATTTCTGAATTTCAATTGATATATTCTGAATTTCAATTGACATTTTCTGAATTTGAAATGGAATTCTGAATTTCAATTCAGTTTTTTCTGAATTTCAATTAGTTTTTTTCCGAAATTCATTTGATCTTTTCTAAATTTCAATTAATATTTTCTGGATTTCAAATATAATTCTGACTTTGAAACGATTTTTTCTGAATTTCAAATGGAATTTTTGAAATTAAATTCTTCTTTTCTGAATTTCAAATCGTATTTCTGAATTTCAATTGATATTTTCTGATTTTCAATTGATATTTTCTGAATTTCAAATGGAATTCTGAATTTCAATTGATCTTTTTTGAATTTCAAATTAAATTTCTGAATTCAGTTACTTTTTTCTGAAATTTCATTTGATCTTTTCGAAATTTCAATTGATATTTTCTGAATTTCAAATGGAATTCTGAATTTTAATTGATCTTTTCTGAATTTCAAATGAATTTTCTGAATTTCAATTAATTTTTTCCTGAAATTCATTTGATCTTTTCTAAATTTCAATTGATATTTGCTGAATTTCAAATAGAATTCTGAATTGAATTGAATCTTTTCTGAATTTCAAATGAAATTTCTGAAATTCAATTCATCTTTTCTGAAGTTTAAATGGTATTTCTGAATTTCAATTGTAATTTTTTGATTTTCAATTGATATTTTCTGAATTTCAAATGGAATTCTTAATTTCAATTGCATTTTTCTGAAATTCATTTGATCTTTTCTAAATTTCAATTGATATTTTCTGAATTTCTAATGAAATTCTGAATTTTAATTAATCTTTTCTGAATTTAAAATAAAATTTCTGCAATTCAATTCATCTTTTCTGAATTTCGAATGGTATTTCTGAATTTCAATTGATATTTCCTGAATTTCAAATGGAATTCTGAATTTCAATTGATCTGTTCTTTTCAAATGAAATTTCTGAATTTCAATTACTTTTTTCTGAAATTCATTTGATCTTTTCTAAATCTCAATATTTGATATTTTGATATTTTCTGAATTTCAATTGATATTTTCTGAATTTCAAATAAAATTCTGAATCTGAAATGATTTTTTCTAAATTTTAAATGGAATTTGTGAAATTCAATTCTTCTTTTAAATTTCAAATGGTATTTCTTAATTTTAATTGGTATTTTCTGAATTTCAAATAGAATTCTGAATCTGAAATGATTTTTTCTAAATTTTAAATGGAATTTGTGAAATTCAATTCTTCTTTTAAATTTCAAATGGTATTTCTTAATTTCAATTGGTATTTTTTGAATTTCAAATAGAATTCTGAATCTGAAATGATTTTTTTAAATTTCAAATTTAATTTGTGAAATTCAATTCTTCTTTTAAATTTCAAATGGTATTTCTGAATTTCAATTGATATTTTCTGATTTTCAATTGATATTTTCTGAATTTCAAATGGAATTCTGAATTTCAATTGATCTTTTCTGAATTTCAAATGAAATTTCAGAATTTCAATTACATTTTTCTAAAATATTATGATCTTTTCTAAATTTCAATTGATATTTTCTGAATTTCAAATGGAATTCTGAATTTTAATTGATCTTTTCTAAATTTCAAATTTTCTGAAATTCATTGGATCTTTCCTGAATTTCAATGCCGCGATGTAGCACAAATATTACATTTTAGAACTTATTTCATTAAAAATCGACCCAGTGCTTTTGGAGTTTACCGCGAAACAGAATTTTGCATTTCAATTTTATATAATACTAGCAGGCCACAGTGGTCCACGGCTTCGCCACGGACTTTTTTTTTATTATTAATAAAGAGCGTTAACACGTTTTTTTCCTCTAACAAAAACTTTTAAACGCCGTTCAAATGATCACCGTGTGACATCAACCTTTAAGACAATGCATGTCAAACGAAATAAAAAACTTTTTTTGCAGCTCAGCACTGCATTTATATGTATCTCTCTTTTCGCCTTGTGTGTGGCTCATCTGTTTTTTATGTTGTGCTGTGCTGGCTGAGCGGAAAAAGAGAAGAGTAGAGAACAACATTTAGTTTATTGAAATTATCGCTACACAAACACGTGAAAAGAAAACGATCAAGCAATTCGTGGCATCGGGGAAGAATTCTTTAAAAACTTAGCACATTAATTATACATACTTTTAATTAAAATTTCGAAATAAAAGTACCCCCATGCTGTGCTGTAGCACAAATATGACATTTTAAAACTTATTTCATAAAAATTGACCCAGTACTTTTGGAGTTTACCTGGAAACAAAAATGTCCACTTCAATTTTATATAATAGTGTATATATAGAAGTATAGATATTTGTTTGATTATTCAAATCCTTCCCCCCTCCCCACATGGTAATCCTGGCTATGGGCCTGGGGGAGCCAGCAGCAAAAAACTAATTTAGAACCATTTCACAATGCATTGAATTTGCTGACTTGTATGCATGGCAACACCCACATCAATACACTCACATAAATAGACAAAAACAGGATAAAAGAATTGTTTTCGTTCGTACTCCTAAACATGCTGAACACATTCATGCCATCAGGCAGAACTTAGACAAAATCAACGCAAATTCTCAAAATGAATTGAAAACGACTTTCGTACGCAACCAAAATGCAACAATGAATGTAAATTTTCTCGAGTACAAAAACAGCTAATGGGCGTATTATTAGTAGCTGATACGTGGTAGAGTGCTAAGAATTTTGCATCATTTTCCGAAGCACGAACAAACTGCAGCAAAGCAGCAAAAACAAAAATTCGATGAACGAGATGCATTTCAAGCAAGAGTAGAACAAGGACGATGGTTTTGAGCTGTTGCGTGGGTGGTGTGAGGGAATGGGAACGAGTGAATTGAATGAATGGATTTTAGTGAAAAAACAATCGATGCAGCTGAGTATCGAAACCCATAAATGTAAATTTAAAATGCATGTTTACGACATTTGAAATGCTTTAAATTGCAAGCTTAGCAGTAAAAGCCGAAGGAAATAGAACGGAGTGGAAATGCATTAACAACAACAACAACAACAACAACAATGTCAATTCTTGTGAAATGCAAGTGCATTTAAAAGGATTTAATAGTGAAGCGCTCACACAAGCCAAGCATATGAGTTGTAAAATATATGCTTTGCTGTTCGAGATATACACTTTTGAAATTTCAAACAGAACATTTCGACATTTACAAGAGTTTTTTAAGATAATTGTATTAATGCTGTAAATGACATTTTAAAGCCAATTTTGCTCTTATTTTAATTAGAATTTTGAATCAATATTATTTTTGATTATTAACTACAAGCAATTAAATACTAAATTTTGCAAATATACTAATTTTCTCGCTATTTAACTCCGGCTAAACAAACAACGCATGCAGCTTACCACGCATTTGCACAAAATCAATTAAAACTTTGACTGGACCAAAAAACACCAGCCACACCCACCCAACTCAGCCGTGTTTGTCTTCTACTCTACTATCATGAATCTAAATATTTGTTTGCTTTAATGTTGGTTTGTCTGTCTGTATGTCAGTTTGCTTGTTTGTTTGTCAGCCTGATGCCCGGGTACCATATTTTAAATTTATTCTATTGGTTTGCTGAGCTCAGTTTATGCCAAAACATAACCACAATAAATTATGAGCGCTAACTACGGTGCTTTTTTGTTTGTTTATGTTTCCGTTATTTCAAAGCTATCCGCCGACGCACAGTGTTGCGTCTAGAACAAACTAGAACGAAATTATTTTTTTATGTTTTTGTACTTATAGGATCAAAACAATAAAAAAAATTGTTCTAGAGGGGTAGGGGTCGGATAAGCACTGTTCACCAGCTAGCAGACCTTTTACAGCCCCTCTTTTGTCCACAAATTTAAATTTATACAGAGCAATAAAATTGCTATATTTCAGACGTTGTTGGTCGTATTAGACTTAATTTTGGTAATTTAGTTCGTATAGTTACTGTTTGCAAATTAACCAAAATCGGGCGCGATCGAAATATATGTACGCCCACTTTTCCGAAATTTTATAATTTAGTACTGTACAATATCTCCATTAAAAACCTGTGAGTTTTTAGCCTAAAATCGTTCTTAAAATTTTTTTTTATAATTTTTTACCTAGTCTCCCTGAGCGTCCGTAAAGATTATACTTAAAGCTCAATAACTTAAACAGACTGGATTTCATACAATTTTTGGGGAATTTTTCCAATTCTACGAACAGTTATCATTTATTTGTCAAAAATATGTACTCTAAAACATGCAAAAATAAAAATATAAGTGCGAAAAGGGAATGGTATCGAAGGAAAGAATAAAAATGAAACTTTCATACAAAAAAAAAGAAAAAATGTGATAACTGGTGGGTAACAGTAAGTTCTACTCTCTATTAGCTATTCAAATAGAATATTGAGCTTTATTAAGACTCCAGTTTTTAAAACTGTTATTAAAAAACTATAAAATTATTTTCGCTTATATTCACCAGTAGTCAATTTCAACTGAGCACCAATTATAATTTCAACAAAACCACTTTTCTCACTTCCACTGCCTATAACTGTTAACTTACTCACATAAAACAAAAAATTTGGTGATTTCCCGACTTTGAGAATATCTGCTGTTAAAATATTCCGTTATTTTCATCAAACGCAAAATATAATTTTGTCCAGCTAGCTTGTTCTAGATGCAGCACTGTGCGACGAATTGAATAAACACCCACCCACCCACAGTTTTATCCTTTCATCAACAACAACGCGTTGTCATTCGACGGTAGTCACGGTCACAGTCGCAAGTGTTGACCGACCGTAGCAAACCGCGATCAGTTGCATGCACACACCCACATTTCGCTGTTGCATTTAGTAATGTTGGTTGCTGTGAGCAAGTTTTACTGGATTATTTTATTGTGGTTATAACTGCCCAGCAAACCAAAGTCTTCGAAATCGTTTCAAATTCTCTACGAATATTTCGGAATCTTTCCGATTTCGTTGCGAAATATAATTACAAAATCGGTTCGAAATGCCGTTTTGAAGTCGTAACGAAATGTAGTTGCGAAATGGTAACGTGGTTCTAGCTTGGTGCGATATTCAGGATGAGTTCGATTTTTAATTTGGTACGATTTGAACAATTTGCTCAATGATTATACTAGAAAGAATAAAGGTTATTATGCACGAATAAAAGTTTCTTTAGACACAAGACTCCATTAGGATTTTTTCAGCTCCTATCTGTGTTATTGTGACTTTATTTTGTGGTCCATGGATTTTTATGGATTGGATAAAGGTTTCTGTGAAAAAATTTCCATTTGTATTGACCTCTTTTAACCAGTCATTTTTTTTTTCATGTTGTATGGGAAGTACAAAGGGTTTCATGTAGCAATGATGCTATTGTCAGCTGACCCAATCTAATTAAAATCTTTTTGTCATAAAGCCCCTATACAATACATAAAATTCCTAACTAAGCAACTAAGGCCTACCTAAATTTCAAACAAAACCCATAGTTATATCCTACTAGAGTACACCAGTGGTCGAAATTCGACCTTTTCGCAATACCACCCCGGAGCGACGCCGGTTATTTCTGCTAGCATTTTGCTTTAAAAACTATTCGGTTCACTCTTCCCTACTTTGATTCATTAAAAAAAAAAAAAAAATTATCACAATCGGTTGAGGATCACAGGAGAAAATGGTTCTGAACTGTTTTGCCTTCGCCTATTTACTATATATATAAATTTCATTGAGGACTTTGTCGTAGAGTCCTCTGTTATTAAAAAAAGACACAGTTTCGATAGTGTTGAACTTGAAAGTTTAAATTTTAGTTAACAAAATATATTCTTATTATGAAATAAATATAATACTAATATAAGCCCCTATTATGTATAACAACTCAACTTAAGTTGACTCGATTCATCTAGATTTTTTTTTTGTATAACGTATTACAGACATTTCGGTTAAACAATGTAGTTTAAAAATTCTTAAAAGATTAAGGCAAGCTACATGGTTCAATTCAAATGTATGTAATACATTATACGAAAAAAATCTACTTCAATCGAGTCAACTTAAGTTGAGTTACTTACATAATAGGGGCCATAATAAATATTTCGAATTTATTATGATACTTAAAAAATAAATAAAGTTTTTATAGAACAACAACCACGCACAGTCTCTGCATACCTATGTAAACCTCTGTAGTAGTAAGACAATTTTTTTGTAGAATATAACTATTGGGCTCATGCGACAGCTATTTAGGTGTCGTTTTCAAAAACGACAATCAAAACAGCGTGTTTCTACTATCACTTTAGCTGATTTTACCCCAGTTGTATGCACCTACAGAGCCAGCTACTAAAGCCTTTTATTCATGATTATTCTCATACGAAAATGTGAGTTTTTCTTCCTAAATTTTGCTGTTTTGAGGCTTAATTAAAGAAGTGACAAAATCCAAAGTTAGATATTCACTTCATTCCCCATGTAACTGATATTTTGGTATATCTTTGCACATGAATATTAAAGGCTGTCCCCAAAAAGTGAGCAAAAACAGTGCATATGCGTGCAAAAATTAACGAAATAGACTTCCTTACTTACAAACCGGGCTTTAAGACGTGATTCTACGTCAAAACCATATGTGTATGCGGCCGAAAAAGGATTTTATGGGATTCTTATTTAATTTATTGACATTGTTTTTCAGCCTAGTCTAAAACATACAAAATTTTCATATAAAACAAAGTAAGTATTAAATTGAAATTTTATTAACTTGCAATCTTTGAAAACAAAACAATTAAATCAACATTAGAATTATCATTTCGCTTTCCACATGCAAAAAATGGTTTTTGTCATATTCACAAAAAATTTCAGCAATTGATCCGGCGCTATGAAAGTTCACTTTAAAAAAATATGGCCCCGAAAAATATGAGGTCAAAAAAAATTATACAGAAAACAATAACTAAACAATTTGAAGTGTTGTTTCATCTTTTGGGGTCATATTTAATTCTTCTGTGTTTGCAATTTTTTATAATGAAATTAGGTCCCACAAAAAATAGCAATAACAAATAGAACTAAACCACAAAAAGGTAATATATAATGTTGTCAGGAAATGTATTTTCCTTTTTAACCGACTTCAAAAAGGAGGAGGTTCTCAAGTTCGTCGGTTTCTCTGTTTTTTTTTTTTTTTTTTTTTTCGAAATGAATATGACTTTAGAAATTGCAAAGTGATTTAAACTTAATGGATTCCGTTTAAAAATTTATAAAAACATTTCGTCCAAGGGAAATACTATTTTTTTAGTTCTTGATTTATTTGATTAATTCTTAAAGATATATGCCTATAATAAAAATGAAAACAATTTTGGAGAGTCTTTCATTTCTTTTGGGGTAATTTTTCATTAATTTTGGGGTCTTTTTTAAAACTGAAATTTTACCAAATTGTGAGGCCTTTTTTTATTTATTTTTGGGGCCCTTTTATTTATCTATTTTTTGTGCATTCTCGTTCACACTGTGACTTATGTATGCTTTTCTTATGTTAAGAAAAAGTTTATTTTAATACACTTTCGGGAATTTTATCTTGTTGTACCACTTATCTTGAAATGTTCTATGATCATTTGAGATTATTTTTAACTGTATCCAATGAACCTGGTTTTAAACATTGATGATATGCAAATTGTTTTGGTGACCGTGGCGCAGTGGGTAGAGTGTGTGGTCCATGCCACAGAGAACCCTGGTTCAATTCCCACCTGACACAGAAAGTTTTTTCAATTGAATTAATTTTTCCTTTCGACCGTCACCTCTCTGCAGACAATGACAAACCTCAGAGAGTAAAAAATGCCATGAAAAGCTTCTTGAGGATATAAGCCGTTCGGAGTCGGTGATCATTTCTGTTCAAACATTTCACAACACACACAACACAATTGATCTCTCTCAAGGGCTGAAATGGCCATTTCGTTTTTTTTGTTTTTTTTTTTTATATGCAAATCGATTGTCACGCTATGAAAACAGCGTAGTGCTGAAAGTTCGCTGCGTCCATTCTATATTATAATTATACAGTGACAATACGTTCTAGTAAATTTTCGGTAATTTTATGTAAACTTTGTGGTTTGTGTATCACTATAAATATAGCCAAGACACAATCCAAGGCCATCATATAAGTAAGAAAAGCGAAACTAATACTTAATAGTTCATCAATAACACCACTTGACGTGGGGACGTTGCTAAGAGGGTAGAAGATTCATTTGAAAATCGAAAGGCAATGGGCTTGAATCGCACTACGAAAAAAATAATCTTAAAATAACAGTTTCATCGTTGTTATTGTGTCGCCGAGTGCTTATTGTTATTGAAACCTTTTATTATGTCGATTTTGTCATCCTCTTAATTTCTGTTTTGTTGTATGCCTATCTTAATAAGTTTCAGTTCAAAAATATTTAATATATATAAAAATTTAATAGTGTCCGTATGTTACTCCATCACTTCTGAACCGTTCCAATGGTGTTGTTCAAATTTTTAGGATGTGTTTGGTCATTCATGGCACGGGTTTTAGAACTTATATGTACAACATCGGATGAGCGATTCTTGAGATATTGCAAGGATAGTGCATCCCCTTTCACCCATACGATTTCTCATATAAAATCGCTAAAAATCGTTTTTGTCCATTTCTTAAATAAAAACGAGCGAACGGTGATAAGCGCTGAGTGCAGCGAAGCGCGGCGGGTACAAACTAGTTTTATATATGATTTTGTTTCACACTGTTGAATGCTATTGATGATTATATCGAAAGTTTGCCTATTACTATTATATCCTGAACAGTTTGGTTTTTAATAAAATTATTAATTAAAACGACTATACTACAGGTGTTCACATTCAAAACAATTTTATCCCAAAATCAAAGAGATAAATGCTACAAAATATATTTCAGTTGTACTTCAAACTATGATTAAGGTCAATTATAAAATCCATGAATTCAATTATCAAAACGAGTGAATTTCAGGTGTTCACTTTATTAAATCTATTTTACTTGAATTTCAAATAATAAACATGGTGAGTTATCAAACTCACAACTCTCAATAAAATAAATTCAAAACTATTTACATATTCAACTTGAATATCTTCAAATATCTGAAAGTGGAATCAAGTGACCTTGATTCTGAACAACACAATTGCCTAGTATTGAATTGTTGCAGGCCTGTTAATAAGCCAGCTGCTGAGGATGATTTTGAATGTGTCGTTCATGCAAATGAATGTGTCGTTCGAAATTAACGTATTCTTACATGACTTAGTCGCTGCTCCGACGAGCACTTTTATAAGGCCTGGTTTTTCGCTTACCAAGGCACTAAAACAGCCATATTTTTTCTGGTTTTGCACATATTTCAGGGTAACTTTTTCGTTAAAAGTTAATATGTACATATATATTTATTCAAAAATGATGAATAATATTCGTCATCATGACTGCTATTAAAAAAATGATATATTGAAAATATTCTTATGTAACAAAAACATGTAAAATAAAATAAAATCAAAGAATACATATATAAAAAGAAACACAAAAAAGAATGTGTTTTTCCTCTTTAGATTAGAGCAGTGAGCGCGGAAGGCATGAAAATTGTCGCATTTCATACAAAAAAGAAGTAAGACATGGAAGCGATCGTGGTGGTAGTCAACAAAACAAGCTCAAATCTACTGCGCGCAGGACTGTTTTAGGAATGCGTACACAAAAAATTCGATACTGGGAATCTACTGCGCGCAGGCCTGTTTCCAGGCATGCGTACACATGAAATTCGATACTGGGTAGAATATGCAAGTAATGTATGCTAACACGACTTGCTTAAGCCCGTATGCTACTTCATTTTTATACCCCAACGCGTACTTTTTATACACAATGCGTATTAACTTTGTCATTCCGTTTGTAACGCAAATAAGGAGGAGTGGCAAGTATAGAAAAGTAAATATATTTTTTATCAGCATCACCTCCTGAGTCGATTTCCGTGTGCCCGTCTGTCTGTCCGTCTATCTGTCAACACGATTACAGCCGTAATTTTAAAGCTATCGCAATAAGCTTAAATATAAGCTTTATAATTAAATAATTAATATAATAATTATTATATTAATTATAATTAATTATAATTAAATTAAATATAAAATGTAAGCTTTTTTTAAAAAAATGAAAATCTAGTTCAAAAATGAGCCAAATTGGATGAAAACCACGCCTACCTCCCATACAGAGTGACTTTATTTTTACACTAAAATCTCTTAAAAATCCACAAAAATGAAGGAAATGTCTTAAAATTTTGCACATAAGCTTTGATCTTCAATGTCAATATTGACTATGAAATTCAAAAATTTCAAATACGTCAGTCACGAAAAATGTTGAGAATAAGTTACGATTGTGTTCAGCCAGTTCGAAAAAATTAAATTTATCTCTCTCCGCACTTCAATTAATCGTATAAACTGGCTCATATCGAAACTCGATATAAATTCGTACTCGTAAATCGAAACTGTTTCAAAAGCACTGTAACGTAATTGTAACGAATTCTTCAAGACAGCTGGAAACAGTTACGAATTAGTCACAATTTCGACAAAATCGTCAACTTTGGCTTGCTGGGTAGTTGAACGTCAGGATTTCATTTCTCACACACGCCCTCACAGCTTTATGTTCGATGCCTGGCTTTGGAAAATAGCGCCGGAAAAGTCACTCGCCATTTAATTGTTGCAATAATTCACGCGTTGTGCATTTTAACTCTGTTCTGCTTTGTTTTTTTCTGTTTCCGTTCTGATTTAAAAAATTTTAAGCAAATTTATTTACGTAATCGTAAATCATACACTTATATAAAAAAAAAATAGTTTGTTATTTCAGTAAAAGCATATTATTTATTCGTTAAAAGCAAACTATGGAATACATTATTTTAGTCAAACGCATTTTAGCTTACCATTTTTTATTTCTTATATTTTTAGACTTTAAAACAATAATATCAATTTCCGAATACTTTTGTAAGTGATTTAACTAATAAAAATGCATTGTTATTGAATAATATTCATTTAGTGATGGTTTGAGAGCTCTGCTTTGATCCTGAATCAACAAATGATTATAATATAAAAAAAGCAATCGCAACTATTAAAAATAATTTTCTTATTTTTTGTGCTATGCATTTTTTTGTGATTCAGTCTTGAATTATCCGTCGAGCACTTGACATATTTCAGAAACGAAATCAATTCATTTCAATATATCAACCAAATCATTTACTCTGTTCTTATTACTTAAAACGCAAACTTATTCGTCTGGACCCTGGTCCAGGTAGCAGTTTTGAATTCCTGTAAAATAATTATAACAATAACTTATGATAAATTTAAAATAATAAAGGAATAAAGGAAAATAATAAAAAATAATAAATAATTTCAATATGCAAATAAACAGAAATTCACTCCTATGCTGCTAACAAAGTCTTGCGTATTGTTCCTGAGTGCTAATATTATTATTATTTATTTATTATTATTTGATATACCAGTGCTACAAGGTGAAAACCTTATGATTAATGTACTGGCATCATTGATTTGTTTTTTTTTTTTTAATCTATACTATTAATAAATCTGTAGCCACTTTTTATGTTCACTCATCACGTTTAAACGACAACTCAGATTTTTATAAAATTTTGTACACATATTTATAGGTCAGCAGAGAGTGCAATAGGATACTTTATTTTAACCCATTAACAACCAATGTTACTATATGGAAACATATGCGTCTCGAATTTTCATTAAATACTGCATAATATTTCAAAAGTTTTAGTGCCAGTTTTTTAAAAAAAGGAAAATTAGCATGCAATAATAACTTATTTCTGCTCAATGGCATACATAGTTTTCACCAAAATGTTGCTTCAAGTCTAAAAATGTCTGTTTTTATGGTTTTCTTTCGGCCCTAATGGATTAAATTGCACTTCGGTTAAACGAGAACAAAATCAATAAACGCTTTTAAATTTCCTTCAATTTGATACCAAAATCATGTATGCAGTTTGAAAACTGTGAAAAATTTTAGTACCAGATCTTTTTAGTATTAATTATAAGCTGAGAATGAGAGAAAAACGACTTGAAATTCACACTTTTAGCTTTGAAGGCAAATATTTCAGTCAGTTTGCAATGGATTTCAATAATTTTTTTTGAAAAATGTTGTTTGTTAAAATATCCTTCAAACATAAGTTGAAATTTTTACTAAACCAAAGTATTAATATTTTTAAAAATTTTTTTAAAAAATGTTCAAAAATGTTTAGTTTAAGCCAAAAAATTGGATAAAAGTTGTTTTTGTTGTAAAAAATATTAAATCCAAAATTTAGGTTTTCGATTTCCTATCAGATGATATAACAATCTTAAGGTTAATAATTTGTAGTATTACTTAAACAATAAAAAATCGTTTTGGTAGCGAAAAATCAAGCCTACCCACTATCAATTTTTGAATGAAAACTTTTTGAAAACCCGGCGAAGCGGCGGGTTTAAGCTAGTATGACAAAAAATTTGATGTGTACAATAAAATTCATTACTAAGAGTAATACAAATTTTAAATGCAATTAAATATTAATAATATTATATAGTGAAATAATATAAAAAAAAGAAAAAATAAAATAAAAACATTCCTCTTCCAGCGAGGTAATGACAGGAATAAAACAGGAAATTTCATTTAATTTAAGTTTGTAACATTTTTAAAACTTTTATGTATATTAATTTTTTAGAAGATAGAGAAGATGAATTTATCGAAAGAGGAAAAAAAAAAAAAAAAAAAAGAAAAATATTAAAAAGATTATTGCAACGATGAAAGATGATTAAAAAATTTTTTTTTTAATTGCACGGCGTTTTGTATTGGTCTAATAAAAGTAGGTAAGGAGTTGCAAAGACGAATTCCGTATATATAAAATTGCCTTTCAGATGTTAGATAGAAGTGACGCAATTGTATTAACATATAGGACCGATTGGAACGTGAAGCAGTGATACGATTGTGCAAGTAAGCTGGTTCACCCGGGTATAGCACCTTACACTCAAAATAAAAAATCAACAAATAACTTTTGTTGGACGTATATTGACAAAAATTTATCAAATCAACCTAGGTTTTTGTCAATTTGATAAAAATTGTTCATATTGACAAAAACCTAGGTTAATTTGACAAATTTTTATCAATATACGTCCAACAAAAAATTTTTGTTGAGTTTTTATTTTGAGTGTATGCAGCAGGAGTAACGTTCGGAATTTAAGAATGTTCTCAAGGGTCATGTTGCAGATTTTTATTGCGTAGTGGGATACATGATCTGTACGTTTTAATCCAAAAACATATCTAGCTATGTTGTTAAATACAACATTTAGTTTTAGCTTGCTAACTGAGTCACAATTGGCAAAAAATTTCGCAAGCATAAAGAAGCGTAGGGAGGATGTATGCTTTAGCGATATGAAATCTTATTTTGGGTGGTGTAAAATGTTGTGAAACCCTCAGTATCCTTAGCATTCCGTAGACCTTGCCTATTGTAGTGCCAATGTGTGTATTGCAAGTCAATGTCCTATTAAATATTACTCCAAGGTTTTTAGTTGACTCAACGAAGTTAATTGAGGCGTTGTTCAAAATGATTTTAGAAAATTCCGACACATCGACTGGTTTTCTAGAGATAACTATACATTTCGACTTTTTTGGGTTAAGACACAAGCCATTTTGACCTGCCCAAGATGTTATGCGTGCTAAATCGTTGTTGATGGTAGATATACAATCAGAAATACAATCAAGTTTACAGCTTAAATACAATTGGACGTCGTCAGCGTACATATGGACTTTGCAATTTTTAAGAACCGTGGGTAAGTCGTTAGCATAGATGGAAAACAGGACAGGCCCAAGAACTGAACCCTGAGGTACTCCCCTGTTAACCGTTAAGAATTCTGATGTCTTGTTCTTGGCAAATACAGCTTGGGATCTATTAGAGAGATATGTCCTGAACAGGTTTACTGCTGTATGAGAAAAGTTAAACATGTTACTTAATTTGGTACAAAGGATGCCATGATCGACTGTATCGAAGGCCTTAGAGTGATCAAGAAGAATTAAAAAGCTAATTTTTTTATCATCTAAGCCTGCTCTAATCTCTTCAGCTACATCTATTAGAGCTGTATCGCAACTCCTCTTTGCCCTAAATCCAGACTGCCTTTCGCTTAGTAACTTTTTATCGGAGATAAATTCGCTAACTTGGCGATTTAAAATCACTTCAATTGCCTTAGCCAAGAACGGCAATATGGCAACGGGTCGATATTCATTGCATGTTTTAGGTATTGGAATGATTTTAGCTTGTTTCCAACATTTCGGAAAGATAGAAGTAGTGAGAATAGTATTAAAGGCGAAGTTATGTATGGTAACAAGATTGGTAATAGAATTTTCAGAAAGAGTGGGTGAACTTCATCGAAACCAACGGCGTTTGATTTTATTGACAGAATACTAGACAGTACTTCACTCTGGTCAACGCGCCGAAACGAAAAAGCAATATCTGAACCTAAGACAACGGACGAAGAATCATTTCGACTAGCGTAAACATTCTCATCAACTGTTGGCATGGGCAAGTTTACAAAATTTTTATTAATGTCATTCACATCGATATTCACATCGACAGCAGACTGATTTTTACTTACTCCAATGTCACGGATTTCTTTTCAAATCTTTTTTGATGCAACTGCATTTTTATATTTTTCACTATAAAATCTTTTCTTTAATGCTGCTATGTCATTATTTACATTTTTCCTAATTTTTTTAAATTCAGTGTATAACTCAGGAATTTTGAATTGCTTCCAACGATTGTAAGCCGCGTTTCGTTTTGCTATTAGCTTTTTAATATCACTATTAAACCACGGCTTTTGTTGAGTTTTAACGCTTTAAGTTTTAATTGGTACAAATTGATTAAATAGCTGAATAATGTTTCGCTGCAAATAGCTAATCTGGTCTTCAATTGATGGCATGCAATAAATGTCTTGCCAATTTGTCCTTCTGTCTTCTTGATCGAGCTGGTAATGATCAATATGCTTAAAATCGCGAAAACTGAAAGAATATGGCTTTTTTACCATTTGGAAGTCAAAAGCTAGGAAGATAAGGTCATGTTTTGAGAAATTTGGAACTGATAGCTGATCATAAAGAAGTATTTTTGATATATCATTTACAAAGATTAGGTCCAGTAGAGTATTAATAGAATTTGAGAAATGAGTTGGGGTCGAAGTGTTCACTGAAAAATGTCCTAAGTCACGCATTTCATTAGATAAGTTATTTTCTATAATAATATTGCTGTTAAAGTCTCCTGCAATGAGAACGTGGGGAAATGATAGAGAAAAATGTTCAATCATGCTTATGAGTGGTGAAGTATCCACCATATGATTTGGACGGTAGACAGTGCCAATAAGAATTTTATTGGAACCATTCGATACCGATAAGAACACAGATTCAATTAAAAAAAAAAAAATAAATTCTAATATACGATAGAATCTAAACTGATCGACGTTAAATAATGAATATGTAATCATTTCAAACTTCTATATTTAAAGCACATTTGGCCGACCATATCAAAAGAAGCACAGTGTTTAGGTATCTATTTCTAGACTAATAATAATAATATTAGCGGAAAAAAAAATATGATTGTTGAAGAATAATTGAATTTTTCTTAAATATTCAACGCCACTTTAATTAAAATTTCATCATCCTCTTCTTTCAGAAACATCAATATTCACCGTTGAAGGAGTGCACTTGTATCCAGAGCCGAATCGGCAAAGTAAATGAAAATTAAAGCAGGTCCTGTCGCTGGATGGTGTGCGTCTTTATTGTTAGCAGCAGCCATAATAAACGAAGAAAAAAAACTAGGGAACGTAATTTAATTAAATTAAATTTATTAATAAAAAAAACAGCAAAACAAAACAAAAACAACCGGAAAGAATGAGTCGAACATTCAACTAAAGTTAAAAAAAAAAAACAAAAAACGACAACAACAAAAAGTGCATAAAATACAGTTTGTTTCATTTATTTTGATTTTATTTTAAATCAAACACTAGTTTAAAAAATATGAAAAACTAAAAGAAAATTCATATTTCAAGCCAGAATAAAAGTTAGAGTAAAATATTTTAATCTTAAAACTTAGAAAAAAAAACAATTTTAAACGAAAAAAAAATTAAAACGCCAAAAAAACCATGTGAAAAAATTTAAACTGTTTAATAAAAAAATTGATAAAATAATAATTTAAGCAAAATTAAATTTTAACTCAAACTAAACTATAACAAAAGAACAAACAAAGCGTGCCTCAGGGTCCTCAGGTCCTCGAAGAGCGATTAAAAACACGGAATTAAAAATTTAATATTCAAAATTTTTAAAAAAAAACTAGCTAAAGGATACTCAAATCGGGCCATGAATTAAATCGAGTTAGAAATTTATTAAAATTACGTAATTTTAGCAAAATAAATAGATAAAAGTTTGCGTTGTTTGCGGTAAGGCAGCAATTCAGGTCTTTTTCGCACTCAATAAAATGTTAAAAAATTTGCCAATATTTATAGTTTGTATTATAAAATTTATAAATTTACATATATATATTAATATATATTCGTTTTTTGTCATTTATGCTTTAACTTAAATGTTTTTGTAATATTTTATGTTATTCTTATCAATATTATGCGTTGGCTTTTTTACATTTAATTAATTGTGTCCTATAAATTTTAATCTTTTTTATACTATAAAAAAATATAAAAACATTTACAAAAAACACAGCCTATTTACAGACATATCTTATGCAAATATTATAGCACTATAATCTTATGTATTTTTTTTTTTTTTGTAATATTGCATGATGTGTTAAAAAAAATGTGTTTTATTTTTTATTATTATCTGTGTATTATGCTTTAATTCTAATTTTTTTGCAATATTTGTTAATATCTACTTTTTTTTCTTATGTCTTTGTCTTGTATAAAAGCTAATGATTTGTGTAGAAAAAACTAAAACACAAAACAGCATAAACAAAGTCCATTGAAAATTTAAAAGAATTTAAAATTTTTTAATTAGTTATTAAAAATAAAACTAAAGTAATACGAAAAAAAATTAACGCCTTATTTTTGTTTATACTGTTAAAGAACCACATCAACATAGTCCATAATATTGCCTCTTCAAGTAGAAAATACTGCTTGCTAAAGATACTTATAACCAAGAATGGTTCAACGACAAAATTTTTCTTTTCTGAATTAAAATAGAGCATTCTATCGAAGAAGAGCAAATTGTTGAATTCCATTCGAATGATCCTATGTCACAGAATGAAAATAAGTAATTTTTCGAGTCCTATTTGAAAAAAGCAGAAAAAATTATATATGCAGTATGTCAAGAATGAGTTTACACATTGATAAAAAATTCAACTTTTCGAACTAACTAAGCAAAAAATGCTATTTTTTATATTAGGTCATACAATTTTTTTTCAATTATAATTATTTACAGTATTAAAAATAGGTTTCATAAGAAAAAAGTGCAAGTTCTCTTTTTTTCTCTTTACACTCTGTACACATCTGTTTATTTACGCACTCATTTCACGGTAAGCGGTAAATTTACCGTTATCAATCATCTGCATTGTCAGTTGCTATAATTTCGTTACGTAGTTGATGATTAGTTTTTGTTTCATACACATTAAAAAATACAGTATTTGGAAATACTGGATCACAGTCATTTGAGGTGATTCAGCTTATATACTACAGTCACCAAATGGGAAAAAGTGTATAGGACTTATCCGAAATGTTCTCTGTAACCAGAAAAACAATCTACAGTGTTTTAAATCGGGCATAAAAACGAGAGTAGATTGGAGCCAAAGCGTGGAGGTAGCCCTAAGCAAAAACTAACTGAACGAGCAGAGCGCGTTATGATCAGAAAACTTCATCAAAATTTACAGCTTTCAACCAGAACGCTTGTCAGAGAACTTAAGGAAGAATTTAATGTTGTTGTTTCCCACGAAACAGTACGGAAGGTCATACTACGAAACAAATACTCATCAAGAAGTGCACGTAAGAAACCGCTGCTTTTTACAATAAATGTTGAAAAACGTTTTTCCTTCTCGATGGTGCACGTTTCTCAACCTTATGACTATTGGGACGACGTCATATTCTGTGATGAAACCAAAATTATGTAATACAACGATGGGCCGGCTAGTGTGTGGCGAAAGGCGTTAACATCTTTAGAAAACCGCAATATCATTCCGACTGTTAAATTTGGGAAAATATCCATAACGATTTGGGGGTGCATCTCAAACAGATGAGTAGGCGACTTAGCTTACATAGAGACAAACATGGACGCTCTACAATAGTGAAGTATTTTGAAGAACCATCTGACAAGCAGTGCAAATAAGTTTGGGTTTATCAGATACAACAAACCCCATTACAAATTTTATCATGATAACGACCCAAAGTACAAGGCGAATATGGTACGGATGTGGCTTCTGTATAACTGCGGTAAAGTTATACATCAGCCGATCTGAATCCGATCGAAAATTTGTGGGTCCACTTGAAGAAAAAAGTCGCTAAAAGGCAGCTAAAAAACAGAACAGCACTTAAAACTGTAATGCTGAAAGAGTGACAAAAGATACCTAGCAACTATGACCTTGAAAAGTTTGTTCATTCCATAAAAAGACTACTACAATGCTTGATGATGCTAAAGATGGCCATACAAAATTTTAAGATATGTAATAAGACCATGGGCCATTATTGTTTGTGAACAGAGTTGTTTGACACTCTAAAAATTGAGTAATTTTTGTTTTTGTTGCATTTTTGGTTTATTTAGTGTTGAACTTGCACTTTCCTTTATGAAACCTATTTTTAATACTGTAAATAATTATAATTGATGAAAAAAATGTATGTACAAAAATAAAAAGTAGCTTTTTTTGCTTAGTAAGTTCGAAAAATGTATTTTTATTGCGATGTGTAAACTCATTCTTGACATACTGTACTAGTTTCATTCCATCCGCACTGTAACAGGTCATTCAATAAGTCCGTAGGATAAGTCAGAAAGAAACAAAATTTTGATAAAACTCGATTATATTATTCAACATACATAGTTGCATTAGAGAGCGACACAACGAGTATAGCAATTTTCCAACTTTTCTATACCACTTTTATAGTGCGATTCCTTTTTCTCGTCAAAATAGGCCTCAGTTTCAGCGATTACTTCATCATTGGACTTGAATTTCTTTTCAGCAAGTATTTTCTTGAGACCTGAAAACAGGAAAAAGTCGCTGGGGGCTAAATCTGGAGAATACGGTGGGTGGGTAAGCAATTCGAAGCCCAATTCACTCAATTTTGCCATCGTTTTCATCGATTTGTGACACGGTGCATTGTCTTGGTGAAACAACACTTTTTTCTTTTGCAAATGTGGCCGTTTCTTGGCGATTTTTTTTTTTTTTTTTTAGACTTAACCAGCACTCAGGGGATGCCCCCTACAAATGCGAAAGTATTGTGTTGATTCGGAAGACGGGTGATAGTTAGTTGGAGGGTGGAAAGATGGAGTAGTGTCGGTGGAGATTTGATTTAAATTTACACAGATTGAAACTGCCGGGAAACACGACCTCAGGGAGATTGTTCCACAATTTTACTGAGCGACCGAAGAACGAATTATCTCGGTAATGCGATGTTCTATTGGGCAAAGTTGCAATGGTAAAGGGATGGGCTTGGAGAGCAGCCCGAGTGGACCTAGAAAACACACGAGCTGGTGGCGTCAGGCCATGTATCTCCCTTAAACACTTCCCATGGTAGTACCTGTATATTGCGACGATGCCCAAGAGAGTTGAGAGAAGATGAAATATTTCCATCACCTATCAAATATATCGCACGTCTTTGAATCCGGTCCAGAAGCTCCAAATATGATCTTGAAGCCCCTGCCCAAATGTGCGAATTAGATTTCAGACTTCAATCGATCCAAAAGTGCACAGTAATAGTCGCTGTTGGTGGTTCCTTTTTTGGAGATAGTCGAGGAATATTATTCCTTTCGCATCTCAAAATACAGACGCCATCACCTTACAAGCCGACTGTTCGGTCTGTGCTCGCTTTGGACTCGGTTCGTCGACTGCTGTCCTCTCAACTGACTGTTTTTTGGATTCTGGTGTGCAATAGTGAAGCCATGTTTCATCCATTGTCACATATCGACGATAGAATTCGATTTGATTGTGGTTTAACAGCGCCAAACACTCCTCTGAAGCATCAATTCGTTGTTGTTTTTGGTCGACTGTGAGCTCACGTGGCACTCACTTTGCACAGAGCTTTCGCATACCCAAATGTTCGTGTAAAATGGTAAAAACACTACCATCTGATATCTTTACATTGTTAGAAAGCTCGTGCACCTTCAATTTGCGATCGTTCATAACCAATTTGTGGTTTTATTTTTGATGTTTTGTGGAATATCAGTCTGGTTTAGGCGTCCAATGCCCTCTGCATCATTTGTGCTGGTACGTTTAAATTCAGCAATCCACTTTTCTACCATTTGTCTGTATGGAGCAGAGTCCGGATAATGTTTATCAAGCCATTGTTTGGTTTCCACTATATTTTTTTCATAAAAAAGCAATGCTTTATCAAAACTCGAAATTCACTTTTTTCCATTTTTTTTCAATAACAATAGTTGCACACAAAATGCTATAACTCACAAATCAATTGTCAAATTGTTGCCAAATTTTTATACGTATCATTTGAGGGTTGGTACTATGGAAAAAATCTAGTTACGCCATCTATGTGTCATCCTATGGACTTTATGAACGTACTGTTAAACAGAAATAGATATCAGCAATGAGTTGGCCGATTCTAGAATTTTTTTCACTTCCCAGAACTGTTCATCCTTTTTAAAATTAGGTCGTGTGAAAGTCCAAATTTAATTATCACAAAAAATTTTACTTAACAGAAAATTTGTAGGCTTAAATGCAAATTCGCCTAATTTAGTGTCTTCAATAATGAACTTGTGCGCTGATACGAGCGCTGCCAGCAAGCGCATTGGTGTTTTTCTTTTTGAAATTTCTTATTGTGCCAGTTATTAAATGAATAGTTCTGGCGATTGACTTTTTGCTGATGCAACATATTTACAGAATATTATTAGGATTAGATCTCAGTAATTGTTTGACCGATTTTTAAAATTATTTTTTTAACAATTACTCACTTCTAAAGTTAGTTGGTGAGGAAGCCTGAATCTGGAAATTTAAATTATTTAAATAAACTCATCAAAAAATACCAATAAAAAATGGGGCTAGGAGTAACATATTTTTTTTTTCAAAAATTTTTATCAGCAAATGTTTGGTCTGCGAACACAACGACTATGTCAAAGGCATATATTAAGAAGTTTTCTTACTCTTTATGCTTGTAAACTGCTAAATTGTTAGTGTAAATTTAAAATCCATATTGAACATAGCTCTGACGTTAGCTATTAGAAATTCGATACACCGATGTTTTTGTCTCTTTTACTAGAATGCGTTGGTAGAAATTTGTAAGTTTATTTGTAATTTTTGTAATTTTTTATTTAAATTTGTAACTTTTGCTGTACAGTGGAACCAATTTTACCAATAATACACAGTGCAGAAATATTTTTTGTATTAAAAGTTTCTAAATACAATCCGTTGCGAGAAGTCTGTACTTTTGGAAAAAATTGGAAATTGTCATCTAGGGTAATATAACCAATAATAATAATGCAGCAAAATTCGAAACTACAGAACTTTATTTTTTATAAAGTTTTATCCTTCTCCTATTGAGTTAGGGCCTTTTGAGTTAGGGCCTTTCTACATTAAGGTAACGAGCTAACCATTGCTTATAACTTACGTTTTGAATCATATTATTTTCAAAAAATTCTTTTAATTGATCGATCAGATTTTGTAAACCGGGACAATTATTGCATGATTGAAGAAAGCAATTTAAATTTGGTGGGTTGCAAATAATGTAATTAATAAAATCTTTATAAGTTTTAAGCTTTATCGAGTCGTTTGTAAGTTTTGGTAGTTGTGCACCATCAACCATTAATTTGACATTTTGATGAATGCAGCAAACACAAACCGAATGGGTTCCGCTAGCACCAGCAAGAATGCAGTTTTTAGGCCTCAAATCAGCAAAGCAAAGGGTGTTTTGTTTTAAAAATAGAATTTGGTTCTTTTAAATTGCAAAGAACTAATCTTTTTTGTTTTATGGTCTTTGCTTCGCCAGTTCTTATTGTGATACAATCATTTTTTCCGGGCATTTCGCGACTTATTTCTGGCGATTCGTAAAAGTATAGAACACATCGCAAAACCTAAAAGTAAAAAAAAATTTCCCAATAAGAATGTTTTCAGACACTTGTGTTACCGATACGACTGTGGTAACTGTGGTCTCCGGGTGAAAACCCTGTAAGTGAAAAGCCTATGTCTAGCGCACTAAAATACTAAATATAAAAATAAAACTCGTCCATTTTAAATACCTTTTCATCCAGAATTTTGCCAGCCTAAGGATTTGGAGAGGATAAAATTCCATTTTGCTTAAACAATTTTTTTGAAATTTTTATCATATAATCGGTTGTATCAAAGTGTTTGTGAATTTCTTGAAAAGACCAGTCCGCAAAAATAGTTAAAATTTTTATCCGTTGTTGTTTATCCGTAGTATTTTTGAATTTTGATTTTAATTTTGAAACAATAGAGAGATTTTGTTTGTTTTCTTTGTCTTGTTCACTTCTTATATTTGTCGCTTTGAAAATCTTCTTGTCTAATGTTTCTACTACTTTTTTTCGTTTTTCAGTGGCATATTTTGTTTGCATTAATTTCCTTGTGCTTATTGGTGAATGCCCAAGTAGCGCTAAACTTTGGTTAAAATCTTTAAGCGCAGAGTTGATTGGTAATTTAAATTCGTTCTTTTCATTTTCCGACTCGCTATCATATTGAATTTGTGGAATGTTGTTGCCTTCATCCAAGGTTGTATATTTTTCATCACTTGCTGCCATTAGTCGGCAAGAGTTGCAAATTTTTAAAGAATTAGATAACGGCTCCACAATATTATATTTCTGCGCAAAACTTGCTGTAACTGTACGTAACATTTTTAATGGTGACGTTTTTTTTGTGGTTTTGTATACGAAAAGGATTGCAACACTTATGATGAGGCGCCATTATCTCATTTATTTAAAAAAAAACACGTATTTCACACTTCAAGAGCAACGTTCTCAACTATAAAAAGCAAATTTGTTTTTAACTTTCATAAAATATTGTTCGACTTCAGTTTTCGGGACACGACACTTGTGGCAATTGAAATTGTTTAAATGTATTGAGATGAAGTTCGCTTAGTCGAAGGAAATTCTTGAACAATTGAATATTTGAATTCGCGGAAATTCATGGCCTACTCAGAAGTGTAAAAATTTGAATTTTTAGATGTAAATTCTTACGTGTGGGTAGTAGCATAAGGTGAAATTTCTATGCTTTGAAATGCTATAACTTCTAAACAATTAGAGGGAATTTTTTTTATCACTATTACGTTTTTATGAGCAATGATTCTTGCAGTTAATCACGATGACTGGTGTTAACAATTACAGTATGACCTCTCTCATCGGAAAAATACATATTAAAAAGAAAATATTGAATTTTCGTTATAAAAACAGAAAATTTGTTGTAGTCGTTTTTTCAAAAAATCTTTAAAAATAGAAATCGTTGAAATTCCATCCTAAAATTTTGAACTAGCCCTTGGAATTGATTCCTTAAAAAGACACTATATAAAAAAGGTAAACAGTTTTTTGCGATGACCTTGAAAAATAAGTTTAAAAAATTTAAGATTAAAAAAAAAAATTTTTTTCATAAAAGCACTGCAAAAAAAATGTACCACCAAAAAGACACAGTCAAGGTCTTTAAAATATACCTTAGTTCTTTTTCTATACGACTTACGGTTTCGAAGTTAGAGCTGAATGAAAACATGCACAAATTGTATTTTTGAAGATATTTTGATATTTTTCACAGTGTATAATTTCAAAAAAAAAAGTTTTTGGCAAAAACAAAAAACACAGTTAAAGTTATTTTTACGAGCACTACCTACATTCAAAGTTTGAAAAAAATCGGAAACACAAAGGTCAGGTTTTGCTCAAAAAAAGTCGAATTGACATGGAATCACCGATATATTAAGAAGTTTTCTTACTCTTTATGCTTGTAAACTGCTAAATTGTTAGTGCAAATTTAAAATCCATATTGAACATAGCTCTGACGAGAGCTATTAATACTTCGATACACCGATGTTTTTGTCTCTTTTACTAGAATGCGTTGGTAGAAATTTGTAAGTTTATTTGGAATTTTTGGAATTTTTGTAATTTTTTATTTAAATTTGTAACTTTTGCTGTACAGTGTAACCAATTTAACCAATAATACACAGTGCAGAAATATTTTTTGTATTAAAAGTTTCTAAATACAATCCGTTGCGAGAAGTCTGTACTTTTGGAAAAAATTGGAAATTGTCATCTAGGGTAATATAACCAATAATAATAATGCAGCAATACTTTAAGCTTCAATTATTGAAACATTAATGCTAATAACAATGCCAAACCCGACCAAAAGCGCTGGCAGACAATCGCAAAATAATTTTGAGAGCTTTGGAACTTCCCCAACTGTATTGATGCTTTAGACGGCAAGCATGTCTAGATAACAGCTCCTAATAATAGCGGACCACTTTTTTCAACTATAAAACAAACCTTCTCCGTGGTCTTTTTGGCTCTGGTCTATGCCAACTTCAACTTCATAGCGATCGATGTCGGGTCGTATGGATAAAAAAGCGATGGTGGTATTTTTACAACTGCAATTTGGGAAAAATGTTGGAAGCCAATAAGCTGAACGTACCCGGCAACAAAGCTCTACCAGGCAGCAATATTCAATCGCAACATGAGCTGGTAGGTGGCGAGGCATTCCCTCTCAAAAACTATATATTGCGACCCTATCCAGTATCAGGATTCGTTACAATCGTCGTTAAGGCGATGAGCGATTGTCGCGGCTGAGGTTGGTGGTTGAGAACGCATTTCGGATTCTTTACCAAAAGTTTCAAATCCACAATAGACGGATCAAACCGCAACCACAACATCTTGACAATAAAATCTTGGCTATTTATGTACTATATAATTTTTAATACTGAAGATCGAAGCGTGCGATTTTTGGGATATTTTTGTTGCATTTTTCTTGAGCATCTCTTTTGGGACACCCACTTTCACCACCCACAAAGCAATAATAATTATATATTTCAGATGGTTCTGGTCGTACTGTTAGCAAATGTACTCGGTCCTCCCTCCACGCCCCCTTTTACCGGAGACAAATCTATGAAAATGCTATATTTCAGACGATTTTTGTCCCATTAGATTTTAATTTTGTTCGTATATTTTCTGTCGGAAACTGCTCCAAAAATGAGCGTGGTCAACCTATATCTGCGCCCACTTTTTCAGAAATCATTTTAAACCACTGCTGGGCCGATTGACCTGAAATCTACCTAGTTTAGAAATCTCCCAGGAAAGGCAAAGCCAGGCCTGCTTGATTTTTATAGTCAAACAGCAACTTGCGAAAAAAATTGTTGATATTCCGTAGGAGTATTGTATCATTTCATAGAAATATAAAGTTATTTATTTCATTAAAAGTTTATTTTTGTGTAAGCACCCTGTTAATCTCTTGCCTAAAAGCAAGCAACGAAATATTTTGTAATTTTATTTTGTTTTGTTTTTTTTCTTTAATTAGCACAGCTCAAACAACGCAAACTTTTATGTAGACAAAAAAATTTTGTATTTGCTGTTTGAAAAAGAAAAAAACTATGCAATAATCTTTAAAGTAAACAATAAAAGTACTTTAAATAAATCGAACAATTTTAACACCAAACTCAACGTATACGTAGCCAATTGACCATATTTTGGAGGAAGAGGATAAAAAATAACCAATTTAAAATAATAATAAAAAAAAACTAAGATATAAATTCATGCATTCGGTTAAGCCGAAGTTGAAGTGCCCTACATACCAAATCAACAGAACGACATCAAAAAAAAAAAAAATTCACAAACAAATTTATGCAATATAAAATAAGTTTTTTTTTTGTAATTTATTTTATAATCAAATCATAATAAGCAGTTTGCCTCAGTTCGTAAATATTTAATATTTTATTTATATATAATATTTATTCTTCTCATTACCTAAGGAAGAAGCAAAATCAGATGTTTGTATTTAGGGCATTACAGAATTCCTTACTTATGCAGGGCTAAAAAATAAACTCCAATTAAAAAATAGTAAAATAACCGAAATAAATACACCGAACGAAAAACGTAGTTTTAAACAGCAAACGTGTTTAAAAAAAATAGAAAACAAAGAAAATAATCAAAAAGTGGAATAAACATACTACAAATATTAGCAAAACTTTTAAACAGAAATTTTAATAAAAAATACCAAATAAAAATTCTTTCACAATTTACAAAAAAAAAAACAACTAAAAAACAAAAAAATAGTCAAAAATTATTGCTGATCACATCGATAAACTTTAATAAGTTAAATAACAATATTATCTCAAATAGTTGAGAGGAGCGTTAAATTGGGGGTGTAAATTTAAATAAGAACAGTTGTGAACAGTTAATATTTTGAAAATCAAAAGAATTCAAGTTTTACCTTTAAGTAAATAAAATCAAAATGTTGATTAGAATATAACAGAAAAATAAAAAAATGACTAGCATTAAATTGACGGAATTTCGAAAATTAAATCATTTCTTTCGAGTTTAATTAACAAAAGTTAGAAGAAATAGTTTTGAAGTTTGCTGGCTTAAGTTAAAGTTTCTTTTCTAATAGCTGTACATAAATCACTTCAAAAACTTTCATTCAAACTTCAAATAAGTTGAATAATTTTCGAGACATCAAATAAAACATAAAATATGAAATGTTCTTCTAAATTTATTGGCCCTTAGTAATAAGCAAGTTCTTAGTCGAATCTTTCTTAAACTCGATTTTGACTTTTCAATAGGAAGTAATAATAACTAAAATGTCACTTCTAGTTTTGGCTTGCCGGTGACATTTGAAATAATTGTAGTGAATATAGACATTGAAAGAATATTTCGGGACTTAAAAATAATAAAGAATGACAGAAAAATCATTGGGGTGTTGTTTAGTTTAGAGTCAACAGCATCGATGAATGTTGCGATTATTTTTTTGAAGACTTCCTTTTCCTCTCACGTCCAATTCTAATTTCTCTCTACAAATATAGAGAAGTAAACAAACAACTTGAGTCACCTGTCATGTTGGTTTCATTATTCGGGTATAAGGACTTAGGGTAATAGTTCATGGAACAGACAACCAACAGACAACCTCAACACGGACCCGTTTATGCTTTACAAAGTTACGAACTGGCAGCTATTCCACAAACACAGCATCACCCAGTGCAATCCTAATAAAGAACATTATGCAATAAACTACACACTGCCCTTAATTGTAGTACCAGTTTGACTACCAGTAGTGGCGTACCTGCATTGCCATCTACTGGTGAAGACAAGACCCATTCAATCTCTTGATAGTAATGATGATAGTAACCTGGGCAACTCGGTCCCACCAAATTAAGCTCTACAACATCCCAGCAAATACACAAAAACTCACGCATGAATTTTTACAACTGGCCGTGCCCAGTCTGCGCACTAAATCGCGTTTGACTGGCTACCTCAAGTTAAGGCATGGATCTGAAATCCACTTACCTTAACTAGAGGTGCCTAATATGATCATTTCAACCCGTGTCTATGACACCATATATACAGCCTTAATTTTAACACACTTGACTGGCTACTTCCAAGTTATGAACGAGTGGTGCCTAATATTTACCGCTTCTATACGTGCCAATGATACCATGTCTACCCTCATATACAGCCTTAATTTGAGTATATCTGCCGTGGATAGATAAGGTCATCCTCATTTGACGGGTAGGACTATCCCCGTGCTAACAAGTTCTTATAGGACAATTGCTATGCCCTTGCTGGCTTTTCTCAAAAGAGTATACTAGTTTTAACCTGCTATAAAGACGGATGCCACTCCGAGCTCTTGGTGGGCCCTGCAATTTTTACGTGGGTAGGACAAGACAACTACATGCAAGCAGGTTTCGTCTCGAAGCATCCTACCCACAACCATTCTCCTTTACTCCTAGCTTTGGACAGGCAGGTTAGCACATTCCAAGATACTCCCCTGGCGGAGTTAAGTAAACAAACAATAGCTTAAGCAGAAAAAAGAAGAAACTTACCTTTATTGCGGCTTCCAATTCACAAGGTGTTGTAAAGTGATATGTTCTTTTCTGTACATCACTTTGTATGGGAGGTAGGCGTACTTTCTGTCCGATCACGCCAATTCTATACACATCATACAACCACTGTAAGTAAAACATACAACCAAAATTTCGCTTGACTAATAAGGGAGAAAATGAGAAACCTTTCACTTACAATGTACAACTTTACAACATCTTGTGAATTGCCTAAATGTAGATGCATGGCTGAGAGCTTTCATTTGTTTTGCATCCTTATTGCAATTTCCTGCAACGAACAACAATAGATACACTTTTTTAAGTCATTGTACGGGATTGCGAATTTGTCTTGTCTTTTACAAACTATGTCTTCAATCGAGTTAAAACAGGTCACTATGAACTGCAATTTAGGTTTTGGGAAAAGTCACAAGAAACCAAAACTGCTTAAGGCAGTATTCTAGTGTAGAATTTTGAAAAAATCAAAATTTTTTTATACTTTCGAAGTTTAGACATTCAAAAATATGCCCTAAGAAGGATTTTTGAAAATTCCGATTATTTAACAAGTTAAAGCCATTTTAGTGGTGCGGCGTCTAATCTAGTACGACCGGAACTCAATCCTTTAAGCGCGTTTTTCTCGAAACTACTGTTTTCAACAGGTTTCCCTTTTGTATATATCCCTCTAAGACCGGACTAGAATTATGTAAAAATTTTGTAGTTTTTTCAATATATTTAAAAAATTCAAAACTTTGTGTGAAACTCCAAATATAACTTCTTTTTTTCAGTCGCCATTTCGTGAAAAAAATATATTTTTCTTTCCCTAGTCCGATATATTCTTATATTCTTACTAAATAAGAAATTTTTTTTCAGTTGACCAGAAGGGTTGAAATCGTGTCAAGATGGAGACACCCTTTTTTAGCAACCCTCCACTCTCCCCTCCCTCCCCTCACTATACTAGTAATTATTATACAAGCTAATTCTTAGCTAGTAATTACTAATTTTTTTCAACCTATTTTTTTGTTTAAAATTTTTTTTTGTGTGTTATTGAAATATTAATAAACATGCCAAATTAACCAAACGGATTCATTTCAAATTCGAGGTGACAGCGAGATCTCGTGTATTTAGTTCGAAAACGAAATTCGTTCTGGTTTCGTTATCGAATCCTCGAGCGGAAGAAATTCACACTTCGTTTCAAAACGATATTTTTAGAATAAGCGAAACGTTTTCGAAACGAGATTTTTAAAATAATCAAAATTTTCATAAAATAATAAAATAAAACAATCGTAGTGTTTTTGAACTGTCGAAAATATGAGATATGTATACGCAAATACGTGACATTTCATATGCTTGTTGAACTTTGTGGGGTAAACTTTGTGGGGCTATCAAACTAGCTCAAAATCAAAAAAAAAAAAATAAAAAAAAATTTGCATAAGAAATTTCAAGGACCTTTCAAGAAAAAAATGTACCTTTTTATTGACTTTTGAGAAAATCAGAGTTGAAAGTTTTAAGATTAAAAAAGAAAATAGCTGTATTGATTGGTCCTTTGACCTTTATTTGGTCTTTTTGAAAAAACTGTAACTTTAATTTTTAATTTTTACTTAATAACCGTAAAAAGTTTGAATATGTAAACATATTAAAGCTGTATGTTTTTATAATCAATTAAAATAAGTTTTCAGATTCTATCTTTATTTATCTAAGATCCTTTTGAAAAGATGCATATTTTTCGTCATTTTTATATCCCTACTCCACAAATTCGCAGAATAAATCAGGATAAAACTAAAAAACTAACTAAATCGATTTCCAATATCGATAGGCGCAACTTTATTTTTGGTATTTTTTTCAGAATTTTAAAAAATGGTCCAGCCTACCTTTTTTTGGTGCCCTGATATAACACAATTTGTGAATAATTCCCAATAGTAGCCCCGTACAAATAAAAAGAGATATTTCGTATTAAGGACATAACTCCCAATGGGCCTTGTAGCCTCTTCAAAGGGTGTTAATAGCCCCTAAAATCGCAAATTTGAGTGTAATGGCTGCAAAAATTTTTGGTCATAATGTCCAAAGTCGATTTGGGTGCAATGTCCGGTCCCCTCTTTAGATAAGTGCTGTATAAAATAAATAAAAATTTCGTTTTTTTTGAGAAAAGAAACTAAAACAGATAACACATAAGAAACAAAGATTTGTAAGGGAACAGAACAAAAAATTTCTCATTTTCAAGCACATATTTATGTAGTTATAGGGTAAAATAAAGAAAACGTTTGTATAACACTACCTTTAAAACTGTTTTTTCTTACTTTAAGAGCTGCAAAATTTGGAATAGCCTCATCGAAATCAATATTATTTTCGAAAACTCTTGCCTGCCCCATAAAAGACCTTAAATAAACCTTTATTAATTTATGCTTTGAAAAACTCTGTACTTGAATGTAGCGATACACAAATTGCGAGAACTATTTTAATGCTAATGAAATTTTTCGAAAAGTTTTTAAAAAGTGCAACTCGACAATGGCTGCATTCTATCCGAAAGAGCGCTCAGGTATCAAAGTATCATAAAATAAATGGTGACCGCTCAGGGAATATATTGTGTGAGCGCTTTATGCTGCATACCATTCAGCCCGAAAGTTGTGCAACGGCTACGTAGCAAATTTTCCGCTGAATGCAGCCAATGAATGTGAGCATTTGGAACGCAGTTCAATCCTTGGAGTTTTTGAAATGAATTTGTGCTGCTTTTATGTACCTACGTAGCCTCGAAATTTCAAAAAATAAATCATTTTCTGAGATTTCATTGTCGAAATTGTAACGCTTCAAAAATTATGGTACCTCCAGACCTCCTAGGAACTCCACTGACCTAATTTTATGTAGTACTAGCTTAAACCCGCCGATTTGCCGGGTTTTCAAAAAGTTTTCATTCAAAAATTGATAGTGGGCTTGATTTTTCGCTACCAAAACGATTTTTTATTGTTTAAGTAATACTACAAATTATTAACCTTAAGATTGTTATATCATCTGATAGGAAATCGAAAACCTAAATTTTGGATTTAATTTTTTTTACAACAAAAACAACTTTTATCCAATTTTTTGGCTTAAACTACAAATTTTTGAACAATTTTTAAAAATATTAATACTTTGGTTTAGTAAAAATTTCAACTTATGTTTGAGGGATATTTTAACAAACAACATTTTTCAAAAAAAATTATTGAAATTCATTGCAAACTGACTGAAATATTTGCCTTCAAAGCTAAAAGTGTGAATTTCAAGTCGTTTTTCTCTCATTCTCAGCTTATAATTAATACTAAAAAGATCTGGTACTAAAATTTTTCACAGTTTTCAAACTACATACATGATTTTGGTATCAAATTGAAGGAAATTTAAAAGCGGTTATTGATTTTGTTCTCGTTTAACCGAAGTGCAATTTAATCCATTAGGGCCGAAAGAAAACCATAAAAAACAGACATTTTTAGACTTGAAGCAACATTTTGGTGAAAACTATGTATGCCATTGAGCAGAAATAAGTTATTATTGCATGCTAATTTTACTTTTTTTAAAAAACTGGCACTAAAACTTTTGAAATATTATGCAGTATTTAATGAAAATTCGAGACGCATATGTTTCCATATAGTAACATTGGTTGTTAATGGGTTAAAATAAAGTATCCTATTGCACTCTCTGCTGACCTATAAAAATGTGTACTAAATTTTATAAAAATCTGAGTTGTCGTTTAAACGTGATGAGTGAACGTGAGTAAACGTGATGAGATAGATTTAAATGTAATATTCTCGTATGTCTTCTTTTTAGAACTTTGTTCATTTGCTGAGGTAGGAAAGTGATTTCCTTGAAGATTTTTCAAAAATTACAATTTTAACTTAAGCCAGCTAGTGTTTTGTATTATTTTTCTCAATTTCTCTTAAATCCTGCAGCCAGAAATATTTCAATCTTTCAATTTCTTAAACACGCCAGGCAAATTTTAATCATAAGTTTAATGCGCCAGCTATGAAAAATTAATTTTTACAAGACTTTGCTTGAAATAGCAAATAAATTAATTTTGCACAAAATTAAAGAAAAATATAAATTAAGAAAAAAAAAAACACTAAGAAATATTAGAAAAATTAAAATGCTTTCTGTGATTAGTAACAAATAAAAATAACAACAAGGTAAAAGCGAGAATTGTTCGACATCAATCCGCATAACCACTCATTTTCATATAATAATCAAAGGAAAACATTAAGATATACAAGCATAGAATATAAAAACCGGCAATTTTACAGCACTCACCCACCTTTGCACATGAAATTTTTCACCACAAGAATTGAAATAGAAATAAGGAAAAATACGGAAAGAAACTTACTTTTTTTTTTGCAAAAACATTTCTACTTTCAGTTTTTAGCATAAATTAAGCCATAAAAAAGCGCTCTGAATTTTTTAAGGGGAACGTCTGGTTTTTTTGGGTGAAAATTGGGCAATTTTCAAAATTATTTTTATAGAAATCTATTTTATTTAGAGATATGAGATTTTGTGCATTTGAAAAATATATTGAGTGGCATTAGAAACAATTTTTTTTTATTATAATATTAATTTCAACTCCATCAGGCGGCACCGAAGTCGTCTCCTGAAAAACTGTGTGGTGTACAGAATATCTTTGCGCCAGTTTGTTGAACCAAAAAAAAAAAAATATCAAAAGGCATTTTAAAGTAGATATATAATAGAGAATAAGTATGCTTTTTCGCCTCCCTGAATATATGAATCTCCCTGAATCTCTTGCTATAGAATAAAAAATTTCCTCTATACCTTTTCTGCTTTGCTCATACCTGATCTTATACTCTCTTTGTTTTATTCAGGTATAAGAAACAAAGAGAATAAGAGCACGATGCTTTACTAACACCATCAGGTAGCAAATAAAGCAATAAAAAATAACAAAAATATCAGTGCTCATTACCTGAATATTTAGCGAATATTTTTTTATTCGTTCGTTCGTAGAACGAAAAGTATGTTTATTGTGTGTGGTGCCACAGAAGGGGGTGGTAGATAGAGGGTAGGTGTGTTCGGGAGAAATGTAGAGGAACAAAAAATAATAGGACAAGCTCATATATTTGACCCCTCTAGGAGTTCAGCTACGACCAATATAAACTATTTTCGACAGCTTTTGTGTTTTTAGTATCGAAAGTAGCGCATAAGCAACAAAAAATAACACAAATATGCATTTAGAATAACATAAAGCTAATGCGGGGAAAAACCAACATACCTGATTCTTATTCAGGTCACTGCAGCAGATTCCTGAGTATTCATATAGTTTATTAAGTACTCAGAGAAATAACTGAAGCAACGCTTAGATCGCAAGCTCATCTCAAAGCAAAAGTGTATGAAAAGATAACAGAGAACAAATAAAAAGTTATTCTCTTGCGCTACACGACCTGTTGCAACACGACCTGTTGTTTACATTTATTCGCTTGCAGCCTTGCTTGCCGTGACTGCTACAGCAGAGAATCAGGGTATAATCAGTTTATGAATATATTCATGCAGGGCTCTAATATATAAATATAACCTGTCTGTATTCTACAACCAAATTATCAATGTCAGTAGAAAAAAAAGCCCCCCCCCCGTCTGCGAAAAAGTAATATATGTACAATATTTTAGGTTAAATTTAGAAAATTTTTTGTAGAACACAGACAAGCTTTTGATTCAATAAACACATAAAATAATGTAGATTGATCGGATCAATGGTTTCCGAGAAATAATGTCCGCCGCGCGATAAACCCCTATTTTGAAAAAAACACATTAACTACAGGAGAAAATAGCTTGGCAAGCGTGGCAATACACACATATATTAAGCGGTAAATTAAGCTATAGAAAAACAAAGAAAAAAGCATTATGATCCTAGGGTTCATTTTGATCTGACAAAATAAAAATCTCAAAATCGATTTCTTGGCTAAAAAAAAAACCAGACATCCCCCTTAATTAACAGGCTAAGCTAAACGCATAGTTATGGATTGAATTTTTTATTTTTTTGCGAAAAGCAATTAAAAATAAATTAAGATTAAATTAAAAAAAAACAAAAAAGAAAAATGAATGATATCGCAGCAACGCACTTTGCACTCTCCCATCCCGGTATTACGTCCATAGTTTTTAAGAAAATCGACAATTTTTGTGGCTTTTCTGTTTCTGAGTTTATATGATATAATTTTGGCTTTTTTATGACGTACTTTTACATACATATTTATGTGTTTTTCTATGCATAGCACTAAAGTTAATGAAAAAAAAAAAACAAAAAACTAAACTAACATAAATAATAAAAATAAATCTACTGAGCGAAAAATTAAGAAACATTTTTTCATGAAACGTAAACTAATTGTAGTAGAAATTTGTCAGTGGCTTAAGAGCGCTATAATAATTAAACCACTAGCTTGAGAAAGGGTTAAACGGCTCTTCAGAGTTTTAAACAGAGTTTTCTGTTTTTCTTTAAATAGATATTAAATATTTTATAGTCTAAAACTACCAAGCATAGAAAATTGGTTTTCTACAACTTCTCTAGTAGCAGCATTTGTTATGTAGCGCAAAAACAGCAACATATTATAATTAAACGATATGAAATATTAAAAAAAAACAAAAATAAAAACTCTAAACTAAAACTTAGATTTTGTCGAAAAATAATTTCTTGTACCTTTGTTAACAGGTAAAATGATTAGTTAAAAAAAAACAAAAAAACAAAAACATGACAAAAAATTTAAGCAACAAAGTATATATTTTATAATAAATATTTATATTTTCTATAGCAAAACCTAAATGTATGCATAAAAGAAATTATTTCAAAAATATTTTAACAGAATATTTAATATTAAAAGAAATTTGTAAATATTATTTTGAAATTGAAAATTTAGTAAATCTTAAAAATTATTGAAAATAAAACTTTGTAGATACCTACTTGAAAAGTTTAGTTTTGTGTAGCTTTAAGTTTTTCTGCTGTACAATAAATCTCTTTATTAAGTATCTAAGAAATTTTCCAAAGAAACAAAATTTATGAAACTGTTTGCAATAAAATGAAAAAAAAAAATTTAAAATTGTTTATATAGAACATGTTCGATACACAAATCGTTTCTCAAATTATTATGTTCGAAGCTTTTAAATTTTGTATTCAGCTGTTTATAAATGTTTATGTATGAGATAATTTTTTTAGTTTAGTATCTATAAACTAAAGTTTAGCACTTAGAAATTAAAAGAAAAAAACAACAACTTTAATTGAGGTTCTTTATAAATATTAGTTGTAATTGTAATTGATTGATATATATAGAAACTTATTGTAATTGAAATAAGAACTACGATTGAAAAATATTCCACAATGTTAGGGAAAAATCTATTATTATTATTATTATTGATAATAATAAAAATTAAAGAATGGAAACATTTTAAAAACGAATTTCTTTTTATTTCGGATCTATTTTTTTTTACCAACCAAGGCTTAAAATTATCAACGGATATAAAAAAATAAAAGCAAAGCATACAACTTTGAACACTGAAATGAGCACTACAGTTTTAACCTTTAAAACCTTCAATGTAAGCAGCTATCTATCTATGCTTATTTGGTAAACACTTTGTGGATTTGCCGCTTTCGGATGCTTTTTTATACAGTGAGAAATTAAAAGTAAATACGTAAATCAGATGTAAGTAAAATTTAAATTTTTGGCGGTAAGGTAAGTACGGCTAGCTCTACTCTTTAAGAAACTGATTAAATAAAAACAATAATTTATGAAAAATTTTCTTCACCCACAAAACCACAGATAGATATCAGGGTGCAGTCGTCAGAACTGTCGATGGAAGCGATAGCTTTTAAGCAATAGATATACAATTAAATATAATAATAATTGAAAGAATAAGCAAGCAACAGATCTGTATGCTTTACGTATATAATCACAGATAACACTTGTGTTTCAAAAATCTTTGTGGATGATTTCCCCTCAATCATAGTCTGTGTTAGCACCTGGTTTGAGAATTCACTAAAAAAACAAACGATGTTGAGAAATGAGCCATTTAATCGGCTTAGTTAGTTGATGGAAGAGAATGGAAGTGGAGTCTATCTGACGCTTTGTAACTGACGCTTGTAATTTTACCCCAGTTTGCTATAAATAACTTCGCCGAAGAAGTTCGCCTAGTACGTTAAAAAATGGTTTCAATAGCCAGGCGGGCTTCTTGCTGAGCATTTCTGTCTTACAGCAACGCAAAGGAATGGATAGAAGTTCATTGAAGTGGATTCTTTCTGACGCTTGCAAACTTTTCATTTTACTCCCGCATAATATAAATAGCTTCGCTAAAGAAGCTAACGCTTCAAAAAGATGTTCATACTAGACGCTTGCCATACAAAGGAATACAAAAGGAACCCTTGATGGCAAGCAATTATTTATAAAGGACTGAGAAAGATAAAGGAAATTGAAGAAGACACAAAAAAAAAAACTGATGGAAAATCAACAATAAACATATAATACCTATATGGTTTCTACAATAATTTGTTTGGTATTGAATTTTTTGATTTTTATCATTTAGAGATTTTCTTCATTTATTTGTTCATTTATTGGTATAAGTATCGATGGTTTCTATTTCAAACTATGTTTATCTGGCACAAAATCTTTTGTCATTTCACATAATTTCTTCATTTGCGTACATTTTTTCTTCACAAAAGTCAACTTGTATAATCTCACTACGGTATTTTTTTGGTGTATGCTGTGGTTGGAGAAATTCAACTATTTACTTCAACCCAGGGCCATAGCCAGGATTTTAATTCGGGGGCTTTTGGTTGCAGTAATGTATTGATATGATATTTATGTTGGGATATAACGGATGTCATTTTGCCTTTCAAGAGCCTTTCTTGAGGATGCGAACACGAAAACGGATATTGAAATATACGTTCCATGAGTGCATATGAGGATGTGGGTGTTATTAAACCATTTTCTACCGCTGGTCGTTTATCCGACCGTGAAATGACCCATCATACTTACTTTCATATCTCCGTTTCTATACATGGAATTTAATTAGTTTTTTTTTTTTTTAATAAAGTTTGAATGTCGTACTTTCTAAATGGTCTATTGAAAAATTGTTCAGAATTTTTCAACTAAGTCCTTAAGAGCTGGGGAAAAATCATGATTTTTAGACCTTTTTCAGCTGTATGAGAAAATTTTTTAGAAAAACATATAATGCAAATGTAATGATGACAAAATACTAAAAAAACTCTACATTTTTTGATGAAATAATTGATTTAGTGCTTATTGCAAATTTTGTGCATATTACATATGCAGAAAGTTGAGTGGTCGGAAATTCGACCACCAGAGGGAAAGATGATCAAAAGTATGATTTTTCCAAAAATCATGCAAAGTATTAAAATTCATTCTGTGAAGCGTTTATTTACAAAGCTATGCAATAAATTAATTATAAACTAATCAGAAACTACTCTCTGATGTATTATTTAATAATTATAATTCTTTTTAAAGTATAATATAATTGATTACTAATTAAAATCGCAATTTTAGAGCTATAGTTTTGATCATGTGTGTCTATATGGAGTCTTAAGCATCATCATAATCGAATTTTGACAGTCTAACTTTGATTAGTATCACTAAAATACAGTTTAATAACCTGTTAAGAGTTGAGCAATTTTTCATTTAAGTCCTACCAAATGTAGATAATACGCAAGAGCAAATTGATCTTTGAATTCCAACAATTAATTAATAAAGTTTTGTATTTAATAGAATAATAATAAAGATGTGGGCCTGTTTCTCCTGCCCCACGGGATGTCTCTGGCTTTCGGTCATAACTTATCCAAGTGCATTTTGCAAAGTCGCTACTGGGTTTTAATTGGTTGCACTTCATGAATAATAATATTTAAAATAACAATACCATACAAAAAATTAATTTTTGATTGATTGATTATTTAATCTGGGTTATTATGGTGTAGAAAAAAAGCTTTATGAAAGAATAAAAAATTCAATATCGAAACTGCTATGCTCACTATTTGCAGCGTCTACTTAACGTAAGAATGTTATAAATATGTGAGTGACGTAACCCGATTATAACTTTGTTGTGAAACTGTCTCTTCGTATGCATAATTTAGCTTTAATGGCGCCTATCAGTTATTTATTTAGAATTGTAAGTAAATGAATTAATTTCAAGAGGTATTAATTGAAGTTGTACTAATTGTATTACGTTTTAAAATAGCATTCCTAAAATAATTTGAGAATAATTTTAATTCTTATTTTCAATTCTGATTTCAAAAGATTTAGTCATAGCAGATTTAATCATTGAACAATCTCAACTAAGTATATTCTGCTAAATTTAATTATTTATTAAGTTAAATACCTCTGCTCTTACACAGTTAATTCATTGTTTTAAATAACACGACTAGCAAAATTACTTAATCGAGGATTTATTTACTTCAATTTCAACTAATTTTCCTGTATTTCGTTTTGCTCAAAAATAAAGTTTAATTGTACACTGAACCAAAAAATCAACGAATTCAATAAATAATCTCATTGATTCAATAATTCTCTGTTCATTATATTAAAGAAAAGCGTTATTTAATTTAATGATTTTTTTTCTTACCCCCAAAGAAAGTATTGTTGAAATGAATGCAAAAGTCCTTTGATTTCAATGTATTAACATTGGTTAAATGAGTTTGTTCTTTGAAAGTAATAACTTTTCCCTTCCTACTAAGTAAGAATTGATTTCTGGGCTGTAAGAAAAAGTTTATAAAATTAAAGATCAAAGATTCATTGAACTAATGAACTCGTACATGAGACCAGCTTATTACAACAGAGAACTGTTTTTTTTTTTTATATTTTATGCACGTTTTTGGTTCAGTGTACGCTGGTCAATAATCCAAACGGATCTTGCAATTGCTTGCTGGCCGAACAACAAGCAACTCTTCACCAAAATAAACAGTTCTACAGCAGCTGCAGATATATCTGTCAACATCTACACGAAATTCATTGATTAACATAGAGTTATTTATTAAAAAAAAAAGCAATTTATGAGTTTTAAAACAATAGCCATTAACAACAAACTCAGACTTAGACATGGATCAAGATAAGACAAACTGAATAATTATAGTTAGATCCAAAAAACATAAATGATGAAGTTTTCAGCTAAATAAAGTCATCTTGTTTGTAATTGCTTTTCTGTCCTTAAGTTTTAAGAAAACTGTCAGAGGTCAGAAAAATTCGAAACAAATAAACACACTTAGGGTACACTCTAAGAAACAAAAAGTAGTACCAAAAAATTTTATTTATCTTGGCATGAATATAATACCCGTTACAAAATGTTACGTGAGTGACAAAACGTCACTAAAAACTTTAAAGAACACAAAAATTATATTTGGTTTAACACAATTTAAGATAAGTGGAAATTTTCAATAATATCATTTGCATCTGGTTTAATAAATTGATTTTTTTGCCATGGGAGCGAATGTAAGGATCAAAGGCCCAGCTTCACCAACTGTACTTAAGTTTAACCTCAGCTAAGTTCAACTTAAGTTTTCTGAGGCATTTGCGTTTCACAATCCGTACTTAACTATTGCCAACATTTAAAACAATAATATGGCATCACCATCAAAAATAGTTTGTGTTAATTTTTTTGACATTTGTGCAAAAACTTATTAGAAAAGGAAACTAATAGGAGAGTGTAAAACACATTAAAATGAGTAAAAGAAAAGAATCAAAATCCATTTTAATTTTTTTTGTTTTCACAAAATATTTTCCAGAATTGTTTTGCAAAATTGTTCTGCAGAATGATATCAGCTGTTTGCTAATGACGACTTAAGTATAACTTAAGTCACGCATTATCCATACTTAAGTTCAACTTAAGTATGGCTGATGAAACGCATTTTCAGAGCTTATACTTAAGTTCAACTTAAGTATAGTTGGTGAAACTGGGCCAAAGAGTCTGTAAAATAAGAACGTCTTCAGTCTTTCTAATGAGAATGTTTTATAAGAATTATTGCTTTTATTATTGTGTTGTATTTTTCAGAGGGACTCCGGAATTATTAAAGGGCAGCAATTTCTAGGTATAATATAGTAAAAGGACAGTAACCAGCTTCATTTAAGCTGAGATATCTTTAGTTCAGTTTTGAATTCTTCTAAATTGGTCAACATCAACAGCATATATACAGTGACAGAAGATAATTTAAATTTTCTACTAAAATCCACAAGTATTTCTGAACCATGCACACGGTAGAAATTATAAAAGGTGGTGGTAAGAGAATGAAAAATCACAAAATTTCAGCTTAATATCTCAAAAACTAAGACAATTCAAAGCAATAACCATTATTTTATATAGTTTTTTTTAGAGTCTCACTTGTAATTGTATAAAGCATATGAAAATTGGTTTTAAATCAGCTTGGTCAACCATTTCCTTGCAACAAAAAATGTACCTCTACCATCCAACAAAAACAAAAAAACCAATATTAGAGTAATAAATAGTGCGATAAAAAAGTTTATGAATTATTAACAACAATTAAAGTTTTTTACTGATTCAAACTGATTCAAACATTTTTCATCCAAAATGTACTAAACCCTAATTTATTCCCTTTTTACTATATCATATGCGTCTACTTTTTAAAATTTACCCGATTTTACCCCTTAAAATAATTCTAGAAAAAAATTTAGTTCCAAGGCCCTCTTATTATAATTTTAGTGTGTTTAATTTTTTGAAAACATTTTTTAGTTTTGCGAGTAGTATTTCGCTAGATCCGCCTAAGAATATACCATTAACAGTGACTATGGAACGTGAAAAGGTGGCGGATGTTAAAAAAATGTTAACAAAGCATTTCTGTGAATTGCAGACCTGCTGGCTTGATTTATAAAAAAAGATTTTAAGAACTTTGTGTTTAATTTTAGTTTGATGTATATTTAATTATAACTAAAACTACTGTCGATTCGGGGCGCATTCTTGAAATACTTAATATTCCCAAACTCCACCATGATCTAAATGTGATTTTCTTAAGGGTTAACCCTCACTAATAACTTTGAATTTTTATCGACTTTTTTACATATTTTTGAAGCATAACTTTCTGCAAATACGTCCTTAAAATTTCAAATTGATCCGAACAAAATTGACAGTGATGCGAGCGTCGAAAAAGAAAAATTATTTCTTCGTGTAAACTGAATTTGAAACATTAAACGCATTTTTTTTCGAAATGACATTTTTGAAATCGGTGCAAAACTTCTCGAAAACAACTGAACCGATCTTTTTGAAATTTTACAGGCTTATTCAATACATAAAAATGTAGTGTTTAATCATTCGATATTTTTTCTATAAAAAATTGCAGTTATATAGCCAAAAAACGACCGGTTTTTTTTTGTGAAAATTGACTTGACCTTCAGCCATTTTGTCAAAAAAGCATATTTTTCAAATCCATAGGTCAAAAACTAGTTTATATTGTTACTTAACTAAATCCACTGACCGTTTTTGTTTTAGATGATCCAGTTCGCCACAATATTCGTCACAGCAAAATGCAAAAATAAAAACAGATTTTTTTTACGGCCATTTGAAACAAAACTATATCATATACTTCAATAAAAATACTACTAATATGATCGTTTAAGAAAGTTTAGTAGTTTAAAAAAAAAGTCATGAGAATTACCTATTTTTTTGAGCTGCAAGTGTGGGTAAATCCTTAAATTCACTTGTACTTGCGTATGTAAACTTGTATTTTTTTTTTTAGTTTCGTTTACCTAATATCATTTCTAATGCTTTTTTTTATTATTTTTCATTTAAGCTAAATTTATAAATAATATACAACAGATTTTATAAAAGAAGGGTGAGGTGGGGTAATGTGTACCATGTTGTGCGATATTTCATACAAAATATCATCATATGAGTGAATGAATAATTGTGATATGTTTCATTAGAATTTCATTAGAATTCTTAAAAAGCGTGAACAATTTTGTTGAAAAGTTTTAATTTTAATTTACAAAAAATAGGATTAAATTTTCTTCAAATTTTAAAACTGAGTAGAACATAGAATGTTGTATTGTTAAATATCTTTAGATATAACAAAAGATTTTGCATTTTTTTCGCGTTGTGATTAAATACCATCAATGAGAAAAATGTGGCTCACATTAGGGTAATGTGTAACACATCTTACACATTATAGTTGTCATTAAAGTGGCAATTAAATAAAGTCGTCATCCGAAAAAGATCGAAATTTTTGCATAATTTGTTGTCATTTTCTGCCAAAACACTTAAATCACAAACATTTGCTTGAATGCAACAAATGCACGAACCTTTTCTTCGTGAGAAATTTGATTTATGAAAATTGTCACTCCGATATGGATATTTCCAATGAATAATCATTTTACAAATAAAATGTATTTTTTTGAAATTATTAAGGATAGTTTTTGTGTTATTATTATAACTCTAATAATTTTTCAATTATTAATTAAGAGTTATATTTTCGAGCTCAAGGTCTATGTTGTTTTCTGAAGAAAACAACCAACAACAACAACAATACCCTTTATATAGAGTGGCAATCATACAGCAGACTAGACAGCTGTTTCGTTGGCCGCTACACCAACTCATCAGTAGCCTTTATATGATAGCGATGATAAACTTAGCCGTTCATGTCTATTTGTTTTCGTCAATGTTAGAGAAAATTACTCTGAATTACATTGTACACACAAATGATACGAAAAGCAGCTAAAGTTCTTCGAATTTTCAGATTCACACTTATTCGGTGTAAGCTCTTTCTTCGAAGATATATCAAAGCTTTTTACCACTCACAGGCATGTTGTAGTTTTAGTTGTTGTTCTTCTATTATTCACTGTCCGTCTTAGTTGCAGCAACCTGCTGCTATTAAACTATGACGTCATGAAATATTTTGTTTGAAAACTAAGATTTTTATTTTATTGTGTGTAAACACACAAATTAATCATAATTTTGTTTTTCAACGGCCGTGCTCTGCCAGAGAATTAATTTGTAAATTTATTCGACCTCTTTTCATAAGTTTTTGTGTTATTATTATAACTCTAATAATTTTTCAATTATTAATTAAGAGTTATATTTTCGAGCTCAAGGTCTATGTTGTTTTCTGAAGAAAACAACCAACAACAACAACAATACCCTTTATATAGAGTGGCAATCATACAGCAGACTAGACAGCTGTTTCGTTGGCCGCTACACCAACTCATCAGTAGCCTTTATATGATAGCGATGATAAACTTAGCCGTTCATGTCTATTTGTTTTCGTCAATGTTAGAGAAAATTACTCTGAATTACATTGTACACACAAATGATACGAAAAGCAGCTAAAGTTCTTCGAATTTTCAGATTCACACTTATTCGGTGTAAGCTCTTTCTTCGAAGATATATCAAAGCTTTTTACCACTCACAGGCATGTTGTAGTTTTAGTTGTTGTTCTTCTATTATTCACTGTCCGTCTTAGTTGCAGCAACCTGCTGCTATTTAAACTATGACGTCATGAAATATTTTGTTTGAAAACTAAGATTTTTATTTTATTGTGTGTAAACACACAAATTAATCATAATTTTGTTTTTCAACGGCCGTGCTCTGCCAGAGAATTAATTTGTAAATTTATTCGACCTCTTTTCATAAGTTTTTGTGTTATTATTATAACTCTAATAATTTTTCAATTATTAATTAAGAGTTATATTTTCGAGCTCAAGGTCTATGTTGTTTTCTGAAGAAAACAACCAACAACAACAACAATACCCTTTATATAGAGTGGCAATCATACAGCAGACTAGACAGCTGTTTCGTTGGCCGCTACACCAACTCATCAGTAGCCTTTATATGATAGCGATGATAAACTTAGCCGTTCATGTCTATTTGTTTTCGTCAATGTTAGAGAAAATTACTCTGAATTACATTGTACACACAAATGATACGAAAAGCAGCTAAAGTTCTTCGAATTTTCAGATTCACACTTATTCGGTGTAAGCTCTTTCTTCGAAGATATATCAAAGCTTTTTACCACTCACAGGCATGTTGTAGTTTTAGTTGTTGTTCTTCTATTATTCACTGTCCGTCTTAGTTGCAGCAACCTGCTGCTATTAAACTATGACGTCATGAAATATTTTGTTTGAAAACTAAGATTTTTATTTTATTGTGTGTAAACACACAAATTAATCATAATTTTGTTTTTCAACGGCCGTGCTCTGCCAGAGAATTAATTTGTAAATTTATTCGACCTCTTTTCATAAGTTTTTGTGTTATTATTATAACTCTAATAATTTTTCAATTATTAATTAAGAGTTATATTTTCGAGCTCAAGGTCTATGTTGTTTTCTGAAGAAAACAACCAACAACAACAACAATACCCTTTATATAGAGTGGCAATCATACAGCAGACTAGACAGCTGTTTCGTTGGCCGCTACACCAACTCATCAGTAGACTTTATATGATAGCGATGATAAAACTACAACATGCCTGTGAGTGGTAAAAAGCTTTGATATATCTTCGAAGAAAGAGCTTACACCGAATAAGTGTGAATCTGAAAATTCGAAGAACTTTAGCTGCTTTTCGTATCATTTGTGTGTACAATGTAATTCAGAGTAATTTTCTCTAACATTGACGAAAACAAATAGACATGAACGGCTAAGTTTATCATCGCTATCATATAAAGGCTACTGATGAGTTGGTGTAGCGGCCAACGAAACAGCTGTCTAGTCTGCTGTATGATTGCCACTCTATATAAAGGGTATTGTTGTTGTTGTTGGTTGTTTTCTTCAGAAAACAACATAGACCTTGAGCTCGAAAATATAACTCTTAATTAATAATTGAAAAATTATTAGAGTTATAATAATAACACAAAAACTTATGAAAAGAGGTCGAATAAATTTACAAATTAATTCTCTGGCAGAGCACGGCCGTTGAAAAACAAAATTATGATTAATTTGTGTGTTTACACACAATAAAATAAAAATCTTAGTTTTCAAACAAAATATTTCATGACGTCATAGTTTAATAGCAGCAGGTTGCTGCAACTAAGACGGACAGTGAATAATAGAAGAACAACAACTAAAACTACAACATGCCTGTGAGTGGTAAAAAGCTTTGATATATCTTCGAAGAAAGAGCTTACACCGAATAAGTGTGAATCTGAAAATTCGAAGAACTTTAGCTGCTTTTCGTATCATTTGTGTGTACAATGTAATTCAGAGTAATTTTCTCTAACATTGACGAAAACAAATAGACATGAACGGCTAAGTTTATCATCGCTATCATATAAAGGCTACTGATGAGTTGGTGTAGCGGCCAACGAAACAGCTGTCTAGTCTGCTGTATGATTGCCACTCTATATAAAGGGTATTGTTGTTGTTGTTGGTTGTTTTCTTCAGAAAACAACATAGACCTTGAGCTCGAAAATATAACTCTTAATTAATAATTGAAAAATTATTAGAGTTATAATAATAACACAAAAACTTATGAAAAGAGGTCGAATAAATTTACAAATTAATTCTCTGGCAGAGCACGGCCGTTGAAAAACAAAATTATGATTAATTTGTGTGTTTACACACAATAAAATAAAAATCTTAGTTTTCAAACAAAATATTTCATGACGTCATAGTTTAATAGCAGCAGGTTGCTGCAACTAAGACGGACAGTGAATAATAGAAGAACAACAACTAAAACTACAACATGCCTGTGAGTGGTAAAAAGCTTTGATATATCTTCGAAGAAAGAGCTTACACCGAATAAGTGTGAATCTGAAAATTCGAAGAACTTTAGCTGCTTTTCGTATCATGTGTGTGTACAATGTAATTCAGAGTAATTTTCTCTAACATTGACGAAAACAAATAGACATGAACGGCTAAGTTTATCATCGCTATCATATAAAGGCTACTGATGAGTTGGTGTAGCGGCCAACGAAACAGCTGTCTAGTCTGCTGTATGATTGCCACTCTATATAAAGGGTATTGTTGTTGTTGTTGGTTGTTTTCTTCAGAAAACAACATAGACCTTGAGCAAGGAGGGTAGATTCTAAAGAGAATTCACCAGACAATTTTTCCCCTTTTGCAGAAATTTTGAACTGGCCGACTTGGTGGATTCGAAATTTTGTTCGAATCTGTACTTGAATCTCAAAAAGCCGAAGTGCCGAAGCGATGAGAGAGAGCTTACGAATGGTATTTTAAGAAAACTGAGCATCATGGTATAATTATTTACAAGGTAGGAGTGACAGTTCTGTTGACGATTTGGAGTTGGCAAAAACACATTGAAAAAGAGAAAACGAAGAAGCAGCAAAACAGATGAAAAGTTAAACTTTGTATTGATTTGACAACTCCCGATCGCCGCTCGTGAAAAAAATGTAGTTGTCAAGGCTACCTTGTAAATTATTGCATCATGCTGAGCATGTGTTTTTGTTTGCTCTTATTATTTGCGTGTAGGTATGTGTTTATTTTTTAGCTGGATAAATTTATTGAAATTTACATTAATTGCTTCGTTCAAACATTTTTCTTCTGATTTTGAAGAAACATTTTTTATCTATACATTTTTAGCTACTAAAGAAATAATAGAAATTTTTTCTTCGATTTTGAAGACAAATTTTTTATATCTAATTTTTTTAAGCTGCTTAAGAAATGATAGCTTTTTTTGAAAAAAAATTCTTAGTCTGATTTAAAAAAAAAAATGTTTCTTCTATAAATTTTAAGCTACTAAAGAAATGATCGACATTTTTTCTAGTACAAAAATGTCTCTAATTTTGAAGAAAAATTTTTGATCTCTAAATTTTTAACTACTAAAGAAATGAAAGATTTTTAGTTTTTGTTAAAAAATTTTTCCTCCGATTTTGGTGAAAAATTTTAGATCTATGAATTATTATGCGCTAAAAAAATGATAGAAATATTTTTTGATCAAAAATTTAAAGAAAAATTTTTATCTATAAAATTTTAGCTGCGGAAATGGTAGAAATTTTATTCATGTTGAAAACTTTTTGATCAACCCCTTCCTGTATTTGGACAATTCGAAAAAATATGAATTTCGAAGTGTGATGAGAGAGGCCGTACGAGAGAATAAAATTTTGCTGAGCTCCAGTTGAAACAGGTTTTGCTACAATTGAGAAACGTTGTCTATTTTCTAAAAAAAACTATTTGACACAATGTGCATGTGTTTGTTTGTTTTATTTCTAGCTACTCGTATGGTACATTTGTTGATGTTTTTGCTAAATTTATTGAAATTTCGTCCAAACATTTTTCTTCTGATTTTGAAGAAAATTTTTCATCTACAATTTTTAAGCGACTTAAGAGAGATAATTTTTTTTTTTGTTCACACCCTCCCGTTTTGAACAAACATTTTTGGTATCTAAATTTCTTTCTATGCAAAGAAATGTAATTGACAGAATTTTTGAAGTTATCTATATATATAAAAGAAAGTGTCCGAATGCGATGTAATCCCATAACTCGAGATCGGCCGAACCGATTTTGATGATTTATACTTTGTTGGAAAGGTATTTTTTCAGTTCGGGTTTAAAAAAAAAAAAAGAAAAAAAAAATCGAAAAAAGAAATGAATGTATGTCTGTATGTCTGTTTGTGCTTTATAGGAGGCCAAACCAATGGACCGATTTTCCTGAAATTTTCTCAGCGTCTTAATATGACTCTGGAAGGAATATTAGGCTATATACAGTTTTGCTTGGACAAAGGGGCGTGTCCCCGCTCATATAACCCAAAACTTAAAATCGTCATATCTTCGGCATTTTTGGACCCACGGAAATGATATTTAGTACATATAGTATTGGCATGAATAGAAATACGTTCCACAAAAAAAGTGGGCGGAACCACGCCAATTTTTGGAAAAATTAAAAACTGTAATATCTTCTAAACTACTGGACCGGTCGACATGAAATTTTCACAATAGGACATTGTTACGAAATAATAAGTCCTTGGTTACATAATATTTTGATCAGACGAAGGGGTGATGCCACGCCTACACAACCGAAAACATAAAATCCTCATATCTCAGCCAATTGGCATAGAATGATGATATTTGCTACATATCATGTTATCTTAAAAAGGATTATATGCCATGTAAATAGTAGGCGGGCCACGCCCCGTTCTTTGCTCTAGAAGCTACACCTCTACACCGACTAAAAACATTGTATATCATAAAGCATTGCAATAATTAATTCATAATCAAATAAATAAATTTTTTTTATATCTAAATACTTTCTATTTTATCACTATAGGGGTAGCGAAGCACACCGGGTACAGCTAGTTTATTATATTTCATTGTGTTTTATTTCTAGAAAAGCTGCGTTTGTTTATGTTTTTACTAAATTTATTGAAATTTATATTATTTCGTTCAAACATTTTTCTTCTCATTCTGAAAAAAATTTATATTTATATATATTTATCGTATATATTTATCGCTGCTAAAGTCGTTGTTTTTTGTTCAGAAGTGTTTATTTCCGAGTTTGAAGAAAAATTAAAATTTGACAATTTTTAAGTTGGTTTGAGATCGCCAACTTAAAAATTGTTAGATACTTAGTTGTTTAAAAATTGTTGGTCTGAATTTGAAGAAAAATTGTTGATTTAGAATTTTTTACGAACATAGAAAGGTGATAGATATTTAAAAAACTTTTTCTTCGATTTTGATATCTACATTTTTTCGATCTGAGAACGAAATTTATTACATGATTTAAAAAAATTTTGTTCAATTTTATTCTTAATTTAAAAAAATCTTTACAAATTAATAAGATGCTTTGGATGATTTTCAAGTGTGACATTTTTAGAGTTTACTCCCTAATAATCGATAATCGTAATGATAGAATTTGTTTTTTTAATTAGAAAATTTTTTTGATCTATATATTTTTTATCTATAAAATTTCCAGCTAAAGAACTTATAGAATTTTTTATGTTCAAAAAATGTTTCCTTAGATTTTGTTGAAACATTTCTGAGCTATACATTTTTATCTGCTAACTGATAACTGATTTTTTTTTTTTTTAAATTTTCCTCTGATTTTAAAGAAAAATTTTTGATCTATAAAATTTTAGCTGCTAACGAAATGATAAAAATTTTTTCTGATCAAAAATTATAAATTTTAACTAACAAAGTTATAAAAATTTTATTTCAAAAATTTTTTCTCTTTGAAGAAAAATTTTTCTTCTACAAATTTTTAGCTAACTAGCAATCATAGAAATTTCTTTATCAAACATTTTTTTCTCTGAAGAAAATGTTTTTATTCCTTTAATTATAGCTGCTAAGGAAATGATAGAAATTTTTTCTTGTTCAAAGATTTTTCCTTTGATTTTCTCTCTTCTCAAAGACTCTTCTGCTTTCTCAGATGTTTTTTGTAAAAAAGTATAAATCAAAACTCAAAAGTAAATTCACAAAAATAATTTATTACTTAAAAACTTTATTGCGTATTTGGTAAGGAAAATCAAAGCTTAACTAATTATTGTAAAGCAATTTTTCAGTTAAGAAAATAAGTCAAATAGGAATAAATCACAAGTTTATTTCTTTCTGTTGTAGTTATTTTGTATAAAAATTATGTCTAATAATTGTATTCAATTAATTAAAAAATTGTTAATGTGTACACCTATGAAAAACAACACTGTTTTTATGTACAGACACTAAGTATATAATAATTGTATACAATATATTCTTTAAATGTCATTTTTTTACAAATCAAATTCAATTTTTTGCACTTTAAATTCATAATCAGTAAGAGAAAGATTTTATTATTATTTTCGCATCTAATCATAAAGTAATACATATGTTTGGTATACCTTATTAAAATAAATTCAAACGTACGTCAAAATATCAAATTAAAATAAATTCTAAATAAATGGAAACACAACCAAAAACAAGAAATTAAAATAAAAATGTCACACAATGTAAATTTTCTACAGTTTTTTTTTTTAATCAAGAATTAATTTGAACAAAACATATTCTAATCATAATTACAATAATGTTTTCAGATCGAAAAATTAGGCATCAACAATTTTTCTTCAAGTTCAGACAACCAATTTTTAAACAACTAAGTATCTAACAATTTTTAAGTTGGCGAACTCAAACCAACTTAAAAATTGTCAATTTTTAATTTTTCTTCAAACTCGGAAGAAAACACTTCTGAACAAAAACAACGACTTTAGCAGCCATAAATATATACCAAAAATTTTTTTTCAGAATGAGAAGAAAAATGTTTGAACGAAATAATATAAATTTCAATAAATTTAGTAAAAACATAAACAAACGCAGCTTTTCTAGAAATAAAACACAAAGAAATATAATAAATAACCGCAAAAATTCTGTCAATTACATTTCTTTGCATAGAAAAAAATTTAGGTACCAAAAATGTTTGTTCAAAATGGGAGGGTGTGAACAAAAAAAAATTATCTCTCTTAAGTCGCTTAAAAATTGTAGATGAATAATTTTCTTCAAAATCAGAAGAAAAATTTTTGGACGAAATTTTAAACATCAACAAACGTACCATACGAGTAGCTAGAAATAAAACACACACAAACACACAAGCACATTGTGTCAAATAGTTTTTTTTTTAGAAAATAGACAACGTTTTTCAATTGTCGCAAAACCTGTTTAAACTGGCGCTCAGCAAAATTTTATTCTGTAGGCCCACTTCGAAATCCATATTTTTTCGAATTGTCCAAGAACAGGAAAGAGTTGATCAAAAAGTTTTCAACATGAATAAAATTTCTACCATTTCCGCAGCTAAAATTTTAAAGATAAAAGTTTTTCTTCAAATCAGAGGAAACATTTTTGAACCAAAAAAAATTCTTATCATTTCTTTAGCGGATAGTAATTTATAGATCAAAAATTTTTCATCAAAATCGGAGGAAAAATTGTTTAACAAAAATCTTTCATTTCTTTGGTAGTTAAAAAGTTGGAGATCAAAAATTTTTATTCAAAATTTGAAACATTTCTGTGCTAGAAAAAATGTCGATCATTTCTTTAGTAGCTTAAAATTTATAGAAGAAACATTTTTTTTTCAAAATCAGAGTAAAAATTTTTTTAAAAAAAAGCTATCATTTCTAAGCAGCTTAAAAAATTAGGTATAAAAAATTTGTCTTCAAAATGGATGAAAAAATTTCTATTATTTCTTTAGTAGCTTAAAATTTATAGATCAAAAATTTTTCTTCAAAATCAGAAGAAAAATGTTTGAACAAAGCAATTAATGAAAATTTCAATAAATTTATCCAACCAAAACAAAACACTGCGTCCAGTTAAAAAATAAACACATACCTACATGCAAACAATAAGATCAAACAAAAACACATGCTCAGTTTGCTTAAAATACCATTCGTAAGCTCTCTCATCGCTTCGGCACTTCGGCTTTTTGAGATTCAAGCACAGATTCGAACATAATTTCGAATCCACCAAGTCGGCCAGTTCAAAATTTCTGCAAAAGGGGAAAAATTGTCTGGTGAATTCTCTTTAGAATCTACCCTCCTTGCCTTGAGCTCGAAAATATAACTCTTAATTAATAATTGAAAAATTATTAGAGTTATAATAATAACACAAAAACTTATGAAAAGAGGTCGAATAAATTTACAAATTAATTCTCTGGCAGAGCACGGCCGTTGAAAAACAAAATTATGATTAATTTGTGTGTTTACACACAATAAAATAAAAATCTTAGTTTTCAAACAAAATATTTCATGACGTCATAGTTTAATAGCAGCAGGTTGCTGCAACTAAGACGGACAGTGAATAATAGAAGAACAACAACTAAAACTACAACATGCCTGTGAGTGGTAAAAAGCTTTGATATATCTTCGAAGAAAGAGCTTACACCGAATAAGTGTGAATCTGAAAATTCGAAGAACTTTAGCTGCTTTTCGTATCATTTGTGTGTACAATGTAATTCAGAGTAATTTTCTCTAACATTGACGAAAACAAATAGACATGAACGGCTAAGTTTATCATCGCTATCATATAAAGGCTACTGATGAGTTGGTGTAGCGGCCAACGAAACAGCTGTCTAGTCTGCTGTATGATTGCCACTCTATATAAAGGGTATTGTTGTTGTTGTTGGTTGTTTTCTTCAGAAAACAACATAGACCTTGAGCTCGAAAATATAACTCTTAATTAATAATTGAAAAATTATTAGAGTTATAATAATAACACAAAAACTTATGAAAAGAGGTCGAATAAATTTACAAATTAATTCTCTGGCAGAGCACGGCCGTTGAAAAACAAAATTATGATTAATTTGTGTGTTTACACACAATAAAATAAAAATCTTAGTTTTCAAACAAAATATTTCATGACGTCATAGTTTAATAGCAGCAGGTTGCTGCAACTAAGACGGACAGTGAATAATAGAAGAACAACAACTAAAACTACAACATGCCTGTGAGTGGTAAAAAGCTTTGATATATCTTCGAAGAAAGAGCTTACACCGAATAAGTGTGAATCTGAAAATTCGAAGAACTTTAGCTGCTTTTCGTATCATTTGTGTGTACAATGTAATTCAGAGTAATTTTCTCTAACATTGACGAAAACAAATAGACATGAACGGCTAAGTTTATCATCGCTATCATATAAAGGCTACTGATGAGTTGGTGTAGCGGCCAACGAAACAGCTGTCTAGTCTGCTGTATGATTGCCACTCTATATAAAGGGTATTGTTGTTGTTGTTGGTTGTTTTCTTCAGAAAACAACATAGACCTTGAGCTCGAAAATATAACTCTTAATTAATAATTGAAAAATTATTAGAGTTATAATAATAACACAAAAACTTATGAAAAGAGGTCGAATAAATTTACAAATTAATTCTCTGGCAGAGCACGGCCGTTGAAAAACAAAATTATGATTAATTTGTGTGTTTACACACAATAAAATAAAAATCTTAGTTTTCAAACAAAATATTTCATGACGTCATAGTTTAATAGCAGCAGGTTGCTGCAACTAAGACGGACAGTGAATAATAGAAGAACAACAACTAAAACTACAACATGCCTGTGAGTGGTAAAAAGCTTTGATATATCTTCGAAGAAAGAGCTTACACCGAATAAGTGTGAATCTGAAAATTCGAAGAACTTTAGCTGCTTTTCGTATCATTTGTGTGTACAATGTAATTCAGAGTAATTTTCTCTAACATTGACGAAAACAAATAGACATGAACGGCTAAGTTTATCATCGCTATCATATAAAGGCTACTGATGAGTTGGTGTAGCGGCCAACGAAACAGCTGTCTAGTCTGCTGTATGATTGCCACTCTATATAAAGGGTATTGTTGTTGTTGTTGGTTGTTTTCTTCAGAAAACAACATAGACCTTGAGCTCGAAAATATAACTCTTAATTAATAATTGAAAAATTATTAGAGTTATAATAATAACACAAAAACTTATGAAAAGAGGTCGAATAAATTTACAAATTAATTCTCTGGCAGAGCACGGCCGTTGAAAAACAAAATTATGATTAATTTGTGTGTTTACACACAATAAAATAAAAATCTTAGTTTTCAAACAAAATATTTCATGACGTCATAGTTTAATAGCAGCAGGTTGCTGCAACTAAGACGGACAGTGAATAATAGAAGAACAACAACTAAAACTACAACATGCCTGTGAGTGGTAAAAAGCTTTGATATATCTTCGAAGAAAGAGCTTACACCGAATAAGTGTGAATCTGAAAATTCGAAGAACTTTAGCTGCTTTTCGTATCATTTGTGTGTACAATGTAATTCAGAGTAATTTTCTCTAACATTGACGAAAACAAATAGACATGAACGGCTAAGTTTATCATCGCTATCATATAAAGGCTACTGATGAGTTGGTGTAGCGGCCAACGAAACAGCTGTCTAGTCTGCTGTATGATTGCCACTCTATATAAAGGGTATTGTTGTTGTTGTTGGTTGTTTTCTTCAGAAAACAACATAGACCTTGAGCTCGAAAATATAACTCTTAATTAATAATTGAAAAATTATTAGAGTTATAATAATAACACAAAAACTTATGAAAAGAGGTCGAATAAATTTACAAATTAATTATTAAGGATATTCATATACATATTCTTTTGAAGTTAACGATCAGTTTTTTTTAAATTTCAACGTATATGTGTGTGTTGCATTGAAAATCAGATTGATTTACGAGATATTGCTATTATTTCATTATGTTCTTAACATAATACTTTTACTAAACATAAAATGCCAAAATCAACATAAAAAATTAAAGTTCGTAGCCTTTAAACCAACATTTTGTTGGTGTTACATATCACCCCACCTATTTGAAAATCACAAAAAAAAGCCATATTTGAAATTTTTGTTCCACTTCATCCATTTCTCAAAATATTCAACAGCCATGAAAACACTCTATACGAATTGGTTCTTCTGCAAGTGATAGGAATTTAAACCAAAAAAACAAATTAAATTTCTTAACACTTTTATTGCAGCAAATAAAAACGTGTTACACATCACCCCACTTCAGCATTTTAAAACAATATAACTAACTATATCAGGTTTTATTTAAAACTTACATTTAATAGGTATCGAAAAACTGTCAAAACTGTTTTATCCCAAATTTATTTATTCAATAACTCCTGGAAAAGATATTTTATTGCAAAATATGTATAAAAATTTATTTTTAATCATTTTTTTATATTTCTTAGAATGTGGGGGGGAGGGTCTTTTTCTCGTTATATATTTTAACAGCAAGTTTAATTGAATTAAAATAGTATTGCTACCACTTCCAAAACAAATGCCAACAAAGTTTGTATTGACTACCTACTACTCTGCATGAACAATGACTTCCGATCTATCAAATAATATATTTAATCATCATAGTTATTAATCTAATCGCGTTTTTCTCTTTTTGTTTAATGCTTTTTTAATAAAACAATTTAAAACAAAAACAAATTTTTTCTGTTCTTCTAATACAAATGGTAATTTTATTCTCAAAATATTCATTATTTCCTGATAACTACGAAAAATCTTGTGGAGTGACGCTTGACGAAAAATTTTCACGCACTAACGATCACTGAAACTGGTAGTCAAACATACAGTTTTGATCGGTAGGCCAGAGTCAATTTTGTCAATAACAATAACAACAAAAATATAACGAAACATAAACAACAAAAACGACTTCTTAATGTATCAAAAGACTTTTTATTTATAATCCATTTCGACCTAGAAAGTCCACCATAGACCAGTTTTCACGCTACAACAAATCCTGGAGAAAACCCACGAAAATCAAATTGCACACACCATCTCTTTTTCGATTTTAAAGCTGGGTTCGATAGCCCCAGAAGGGATTGCCTATTCGCAACAATGTCTGAGTTCGGTATACGTGCAAAGTTGATCAGACTTTGCAGAATGACGTTGAGCAACACACGCAGCTCCGTCAAGGTAGGAAATGACCTCTCCGAAATCTTTAATACCGAAAGAGGCATCAGACAAGGCGATCCACTGTCTTGCGATCTCTTCAACATCATCATGGAGGGGATCGTACGAAAGGCCGGTGTGAATCGTAATGGCACCATTTTCTACAAAGGTGATCAACTCCTTGCGTACGCTGATGATATTGATATTTTCGGCAGAGCCAAGAGAGATGTTGCCGCTGCTTTCACCGCTATCGAAAAGGAATCAGCCAAAGTGGGTTTGACGATAAATGAGGGTAAAACAAAGTATATGCTGTCTACAAACAAGGCAGCGCGTCGGCTAGACTTCCACGTTTCATTCGGCAGCTATAACTTTGAAGTAGTCAAGAAGTTTGTGTACCTTGGCACCGTCGTTAATAACAACAACGAAGTCAGCCTGAAGATAAAGCGAAGAACAATTATTGCTAATAGGTGCTACTATGGGCTCAGTAAGAAAATAAGTTCCAGAGCCCTCTCTCGATCGACAAAACTAACACTCTACAAGACGCTCGTTCTACCTGTGCTGCTTTATGGCGCTGAGGCATGGGTAGTTTCGTAAACTGACGTAGCAGATCTGGGAGTGTTCGAGAGAAAAGTTCTTCGTAATAAAATCTTCTGTCCTGTTCGAGTCGGCGATGACTATCGCATCCGAATGAACCACGAGCTGTATGAGCACTACGAAGACATTGACGTAGTTCGGTGTAGATCTGTGCAACGACTACGCTGGCTGGGTCATGTCCATCGTATGGAACGAAGCTCCAGCGAAAAAGGTGCTCGAAGCGAGGGTCACTGGTCAACGACGACGAGGAAGACCATGCCTCCGATGGATGGAACAGGCCGAGGAACTTTGTGTATCCGATTGGAGAAGGCGCGCGTAAAGCAGAGGCGCCTGGCGAGAGCTGATGAGGTCGGCCGAAGCCCGAACACGGGTTGTTACGGCCACCTAAGTAAGTAAGTAAGTAATCCATGATAAAAATGATAAAAGAATAGATAAAATGATAGTATTTTATTTGGGAAAGCACCCATACATAAATGCAAGACTTGATTAAAATTTCAGAATGAGAAAAATTTGTGCACAGACAAAATGAACCGCGGGATAACCGAAAATACTATTCAAACTTCATAAAAGTAATAAATATCCAAATTAAAATAATTTCCAGTAATTTAAAAATTTTACTGAATTCTGAAGAAAGAAAAGAAGAAGAGAAGAAGAAAATTTCTTTCTCAAGAAAAAAATGAAACGTAGACAATGCTATTTGAACTTAACCAAAATAATGAATATCCAAATGAAAATGACTGTTCCAGTAATTCAATAATTTCACTAAATTCTCAGGAATAAAGAATGGGACCACATTCATATAGGCAGCTTAAACTTCGAAAAGTACCTACGGAAATGAACTGTAGGGTAAAAAGTTGATATTGTTGAGGACACTATTTAACTAATACATGTACCAAATTACAAATTTATTACCGCGAACTATTAACAGTACATAAAAACGTTTTGCTTTCATTTTTTTAAAGCGAGCAATGACTCTGTAAAATTGCGATTGCACAGAAGAAGGACTGGCACGCGAGACCAGGGCTGTCCATATTCGAAGCGCCCATCTGGCAAAAATCGATTGTAGTGCGGTTTGTGTGTGGTGGAGCGCCGTCTTGTTGATCCAGTAGTGCCTGATACGCTTTCGACGAACGATTGGCATGAAAATTTTGTTTATCATATCGGGATAACGCTCCTGATTGACAGTGACTCTGTGGCCATTATCATCTTCGAAAAAGAACGGCCCAATGAGCATTTTAGCACAAACGCCGCACCAAACAGTGACTTTTGCATCGTGAAGAGGTACCTCTTGAATCTCTTGTGGATTTTCAGTTTCATACAAACGATAAATTGTTTTCTTGGAAGGTGCACTTTTCACTTTATTTATTTTTTTGAAAGCACGTTGAGTTTTCACTATTGACTTGTTTTGTTGAATGTAAATTTCAACAATTTTAGAGCGTTCGCGTGGCGTGTACTGTTCCATTGTAAACATTTGCTTGGAATGACGCTTCAAACGCGGTATGTCATTAGTCGATTTGGCATCACTGCGGAAGTTAGAGTGTTGCCAGATGGGCGCTTCGAATATTGACAACCCTGTAGTTTTAATCTGGGGGAAAAATAAAAAAAAAGAACTTTTTGTTTTTATGGCTTGCCATGGCAAATCTTACTGTATATATTAAGTTAATTTAAGTGCTTAGAACATTGTAAATATGACAGGCTGTCCTTACAGGAGCACAGTTCCCGAACAAAACATTAAAAATAATGTTGTATTTGGAATTGTATTGGAATTCAAAATTCAGTGAATCGGGAACAGTTTTATGTATCTTAAATGCGCACCGAGAACATCTGCAATGTTTCAAATGATTCCATTGAATTTCTTTTAATTTTTTTTTAAAATAAAAAAAAACCTCTTCAAAGTGCTCTAAAACATTTTTAAATACCTGAAAAGAATCCGCAAACGAAAACGAATTTAATGCAAAAATAAAAACTTGGCAAAAAATCATGTGCAAAAACAATTAAAAACATGAGATTGATATTGTTTATGCACAAAGTTAAACAACACTTCATTTAATGTGATCTTAAAATGTTTATAATAAATTAATGTGAGTTCGCAAGAACAATTAACTAGCGCCAAACCTGTGGAGTTTGTGTTTGTGTGCTCAAATTAAATTCACGTTAAAAGTGAATTTCTAAAATAATTATTTACTCAAAAATTTAATAGCACAAGTGTTCGAATTTTCGTTAGTTTATATTAAAAAATGTGGCGTAAGCCACATTTGAATTGGGGAAAATAGTGATTTAGTTTGATGATTACATGTTCATTAAATTCTTCAGAAATCCCGGGAAATATTTACTTCAAACATATTTCGGGTTTTTATTGAAGAAAAAACTTATATTTTTTATATTATTTTTAACTTTTCCATCATAGCTCCGTCATAGCTCGCATATAAAAAGCATTGAGTGAAAGACAGCAACTGAGGTCAAGTGCTGTCAAATGTATAAACATATCTGCCAGCTGTTACTTTTCCATTCAGATATAATGTTAGCCTTCGATTAAAATACTTATTTAATTCTATAAATTGGAAAATCATCCATACATTTTAATTGTAAAAATATGGGTGTGTTAATAACATCATCGCCTTTTTATTATTCTTCAGTAAAGTTAGGTATAGCAGTCGTAACTTTTTATAGATTTGCACGGTTTTTGTCATTTATTTTAATTAGAAACGAGTAAAGTTGTCTCACAAATATTCTGTGTTACGAAATATACATTACAAAGTCATGAATAAATATTTTGTTATTTAATTTATTAGCACCTGTACAGTATCTTTCAAAAGTAAACACACTGTACTGCATTAGAGTTGACCTTAAATTTAAATTGTTGTGACACCCACTCAAACGGATTTAATTGAGTGTAAAAATGTGTTTTTTTGTTTTGTTTGTTGTGCTTTGAACTAAAGGTAAATTTCGCTTTTTTTGAAATACAAAAATTCACCAATTGTGCAAAATAACACAACATAACATAACATAACATAACATAACATTACATAACATAACATAACATAACATAACATAACATAACATAACATAACATAACATAACATAACATAACATAACATAACATAACATAACATAACATAACATAACATAACATAACATAACATAACATAACATAACATAACATAACATAACATAACATAACATAACATAACATAACATAACATAACATAACATAACATAACATAACATAACATAACATAACATAACATAACATAACATAACATAACATAACATAACATAACATAACATAACATAACATAACATAACATAACATAACATTACATAGCATTACATTATGATCTAAGTACATAGAAATCTATGAAAGCAAGATAGATTAAAAATATTTCTTAATTTTTCTGTTGAACTCTGATATACTGAAGGTATTAGTCCATTATTGCAAAGGTAATTGCTTATCAGGTTCTTTATGTTGGGGTGGCACTAGGATTGCCAGAACCTGAAAGACTGTTGTCGGGACAAGTGAAGAAAATTCCGGGAAAGTCGTCGGGACAAAAAAATCACATTTGTGTACTAGTGTTTGTATTTGATAAATATAAACATAAAACTAAAGCATTAGCACTATGAACATAAATTGAATCTATATAATAAGCAATATCATCATAAATTAAAACTAAATAAGAAAAACAAAACAATTTACTACAGTAAACCATTGATGATTAAAATATCATATAAATTGGGGAACAGCAGAACAAAACCGGATAAATTCATTCATTTTTTTTTTTAAATTTTGCAGGAGATGCCAAAATATAAATGTAATTTCTTAGTTTTTGTTTTACCTAAAGGAGTTTATGTAATATTTAATCCGTGATTTTTTCAGAGGATCCGGTGATGGTTGGAAATATCGAATCGAAAGAAGTCACTTATGCTCAATGTGAATTTGTTCTGCTGTTCCTCAATTAAAAAAACACAGGTGCATCGTCGGACACACGAGAGAAGCGAAGCTTTTTCGCAGTTACATAGATTTGATAGCTCAATAATTTTTCTTTTTAATAAATTAACTTTTAAATTCAAAAATATTTAAAATAACATAAAACAAATTACATATATACAGAAAACATATTTACTGCTTATTTTTTTATTGTTGAATGTCAGATTTCCACGCCAATTACATATACGGGCATATAATGCCAGCGACTCTCCATTTTGACTCTTCACACATGGTTGTGAACTTGGCTGCACTGACTCATGCATGCGTTTGTCGATTCCATATTTTTTGATATCTATTGTTTTGACACTTAAAAAAGCACTTGTCAACGCACTTGTCATAGAGTGTAAATTATTATCTAGAGATTGCACAACTCTGTTAAATCTCTGGCATGTGTTAACAGAGTTATTTCACTTAAAAACATGAAAAAAAAATACTCTGTTAACCTCTGTTAACTATCTCTGACTATCGCATCCGAATGAGCCACGAGCTGTATGAGCTCTACGGAGACATTGACGTAGTTCGGCGTATAACTGTGCAGCGACTACGCTGGCTGGGTCATGTCCATCGTATGGACGACGAAGCTCCAGCGAAAAAGGTGCTCGAAGCGAGGGTCGCTGGTCAACGACGACGAGGGAGACCATGCCTCCGTGGGTGGACCAGGCTGAGGAAATCCGGACACGGGTTGTCACGGCCACCTAAGTAAGTAAGTAAGTAAGTAATATAAAAGTATTAAATTTTCTTGCTATAAGCACTAGCAACAAAGAAACCATCAAATTTCCAAGAAAAAATCTGTCGAAAATTTTTCAGATTTCACTCCAAGCAAATCACAGAACGAGGAGTAAGAAGCTTCGCTTCAAAAACTTATTTATTTAAGGAGAGGTTCTCATGACACTCGACTAATAAGCTCAATTGTTTTTTTTTAATTTTTCAATAGTTTAAGATGTGTAGATATGTTCCCATACGATTGCATAATAAAGTTATCGCATAAGAAAGAAACCCATTTTTTTCACAAAAATTATGAGTATCTCATCAATGAGTACCTCACAAAAAATTACTATCTCACATCAATCATTTTGAAATGCACGCCTATATTCCCTAACATACTGTGGTAAAAATAGTTACCTCAGGCACCGCCAGATGTCGCTATATGCGCTATGGCATATAATCGTTACCCGAATCGTTAACCAAATCTTAAAAAGTGTTCTCTGAAAAACCATGTTTTCTGAACTGGTCTTCACGATATGAATTATGGATATAGTCCAATGGTCTCCACGATACACAGTGTAATAATTGCGGCCAAAACTAACTTGTATATTTTTTTTTTATAATATTATGACTTATTATAGGTATATGAATCGACAGATAATTCTTCAACTAAGAGAATTCTGAAAATATGTGAAGATTTGCACACACCATGAGCTGGAAATTGATTATTTTTTCTGTGAATCTACCAATTTTCGTCTTTGTATGATTGTATAATTGTCTTTGTAAAATTGTATATTTTTGAAAAATATAGAATCTAATGCTTCTTTTTAAAGAAATCCTTCAATTAGATCAGATATAAAATTAGTTTGAAAAATATAATTTTTCTAAAAATTATTAAAGAATCTGAAAATTTCAGCAGTGAAGAGGAAAAAAACTATTTTTTGATTTTGCTAAAACTTTCAAAAAGTGATCTTTTATTTATAACAAACTGAGAAAAAAAGATAGAGGTGCGATTTTGTGTTTTTTGTCTTTAATTCAATTACATGTGATGGCAGTTTTTCGCCTAAAATTAAAATTTTAAAATTGAGTCGTTCATACATAATTTGTGAGTCTGCTGTGGGATAAATTTTAAAAAGAAATGCATCATGTTTGATAGTTTTAGAAATTTCTGAATAATTGTATTTTCATTATGAATTTAATTATTTAAATCCTGTCTTTATTTCAAAAGTTTCATTGCGTTTTTAGTGATGTTAAAATTACTGAAATTGAAAAACCGGAAATTATTTTCCAACTTTGAGAGTGAATAGCTCCAAAAACCATTTTTAGTTTTTTTTTTTATTTTTTTATATGTTATTTATCAACTTATTATTATTTGTAAAGGGTATTTTTGGGTTATATTTGGTAAAATTTACATAGAAAATCGCGTTATTTCATTTTGGGAAAACATTTTTTAAGCTTAAAGGTGTTATCTTTTATATAGAAATAAGTACTTTTTAAAATTTTTAATTTCTTGGGTATTAACGCAAGAAAATTTTTTTTCGTAGAACCTACTCCCGAACATATCACCTGAAAGGATGTGGTCCGTAAGTGTAGAATTATCGGAAGGAGTTGAGATAATTACATAAAACTTCGTACACATGTTCATATGCACCCAAATACCTGGACAAATGATAATTTTTTTAAAACAGTAAAACAAACAAACACGCCCACCTCCCATACAACCCACAACAGTGTAAATACTATAAAATGGCTTATAATTGAAGTACATATATAAGATTTGGTATGTGTGAAAGTTGCGTCGAAACTACGAAATAGGCGTAGTCCGCCCACAAATACGACCACTTCCAATACAACCCTCAACGTTTAAAGCTATTAAAAGTGTTATATAGTATATGATTTAGAAAAAGAACATTTTAAATGAGAGTATATATGATCGCATCCGAAAATCCGCTCACTTAAAACATGCCTAAAATTGGGTTCAGTTATTTCCAAGTAAGTCTAACCCGTACTTATTTATCCAAAATATAGCCGCATTAAATCTTAATATTACAAACTTTTTGAATGCACACTTTTTTACAAATTGTACTGCATAGTCTAAGCACGCGATTTGTTTTTGATATCAGTCTATCTAATTGTCAAAAACATATGTTTATGCCGTTATCTTTAAAATAAACAAAAGAATTTTTGCCTAATTAAATCAAAGTCTTTCAAAATGATCATATCTATCAAAAAAAAAATGATCATAGCTATCTCAGTGCAGTGAAGTTAACCAATTTTAAAATATAAAAGGTGAAAAATATCTCACATATTTTATTGCTTAAATATTTCTGATATTTTGGGGATGTTACCCACTTCCTCCTCGCTACACCAATGTATTCAAATATCTTGAAATATATTATTTTAAAAATTCAAAAATAAATTTTGTCCTGTACTAATAAATGCAATTTTGAATACGTATAATATGCTGAATACATATAAATAACATTATTTATGTTTGATATGCATTAAGGGCCTCCAGAATATTTTTAAACAAAAGAATAAGAAACTTTTTTAAATTTTTTTTCAATCTGTATTTTTTTTTTAGACCAAAATTGTTTTTTCATTATTCAAATATAACTATTCAAGATTTATGCCTGATATTTTAGCCCAAAAATATTCGTCGATAAGGTTTTCCACCTTGCAATGCCGCGAAAGACCTTCAATTTGCAGTAAACAAGATATCTGGAGACTGGTTCATTGAAATATAAAATTTTTCAGTTCAGTTAAGAGCTCTTGAGCATTTAAACGATTGGTTTTTGTTTATAATACATATTTTTTTTATTTATAACCCAAAACGACCTCAATTTCGTGCACAAAAAAGTGAAAATTTTCTTTGCACGCCCTCCTCCATTATGTCAAAAATTAATATTTTTCAAAAATTAACAATAAACGCCAAATAACTCTCTACTAAACCTTTACTAAACTTTTTGTTTTTCAGGTCAACCAGTCTCCAGATATCTTGCTCGCAGCAAATTTGAGGTCTTTCGCGGAATTGCACTTTTCTACCTTATCGACGAATATTTTTTCACCAAAATGTGAGAGATAAATCCTGAATAGTTATAGCATGTTCACACAGAGAGTTTCGTTTGAGTTTCCTGCACAAAGTTGAGTTTTGTCGCTGAACTCAATATAAACTCTAGAGTTTCCATTAAAATTTTGCTGGATTAAACTCAACTGAACTCAGTTTACTTTCTGAGTTTATCAAAACTCAATCTGAGAAATGCCTAAAAGTATGCTAATGTTCTGAAAAAAAGCCACGTTCAGATGCAAAATTTTTAGACCGTACTGTACATCCCGGAGGCCCTTAAGCAATAATTGTCGTATTTTCAATGTGAGCAAGTGCTTTTTTAAAGGCTTTTTTAATCTTTACCTCTCCAGTATATTTTTGAAGACATTCCTTCGCAACATGGGTAATTTTTTGAAACGGTTTTGTTGCGATTAAAATATAAAATATTTAATTAAATCTTATTTGATCTTCATTAATGATCATTCATCAAGGTGTAGGAAAGAAAATTGAAGCATATCTGATATTCGTACATGCATTTTTTTAGTGTTTTCTTTGCATTTCAGCAAAATGTATAAACAAATCAACTTTGAATGTATAAATTTTACCCATGATGAGTATTTGTGGGTTAATATTATTTTAAATATTCCTCTCTATATTATTCTGTGCACGTCGTTTAAAGGCTTTTTGTAACAGCATTCTTATTTTCAAGGTTGTTGTATTTTTTTTACGTGATGGGCCAATAGATGAGAGATTTGTAAAAATCTTTAGAATTTTCATAATATTGAAGTCGATGTTAATTCTACTGTCTTTTGAAGTTAAAGATTTGAGTCATAACACCAACCATAGCTCGATAGAAGTTTATGTTTTTATGCTAACCTTTTTAATTGTTTGCTATATTATGGCAGGGGTGCCCTGACTTTTTAAGTCTTTGATTTGAAGATCTTGATTCACTTCATAAAATTCGTGAAGCAGAAGCACGCGGATGGTGCAGAATTACAATTCTGAACCTTCTAACCTGCAAGGCTGTCTATGTACAAATAAGAATCATTTAAGCAGCACTCAAATGTTATAACTTTTAGCGATTACACGGGAGAAAATTAACCGTAGAATATACAATTCAAACTTCACAAAGTAATAAAAATAAAAAAAAAAATAACTGTGTATTTTACTGAATTCTCAACAAAAAATATTAATAGGACCACAGTCACATATGGAGATAAAATATCGAAAGTACGGTGAAAAACTGTAGAAAATTCTAAAACGAAGAGTAAAATGCTTACATATTAAAAGATTCAGGGAAGTTCTGCGATATTTAGTTTTTGATATCAATTGAAATCATTAAATTTCATTGAATGAAAGGAATTTATTAATTTTAAGAACAGTATTTGGTTTGCTGTGTGCACATCAATTTCTTCATTTCTTCAAGCGCCAGAATTTTATTTTCGGTAAAAACTAACCGCCAAATTGTTCAAAACAAAATAAACATGCATTCATGAGTTCCAAGCATGAATAATGTTTTTCAAATTATTTTGTAAAAATATCAAAAGTGGTGTCGAATTAATTCCGAACGTGTTCCACTTGGAGTCGCTTAGAAATGAAAACACGTCATCTTGTATATTCAAATGATGTGAGCAGCTTGTTGGCCTGATTTATGAACGATCCATTTCGAGTTGTTAACATAAAGCAGCTTTAAGTATCTACCCATTTGTGCTTCAGATGCAAAGATATTGCACTCGAAGTACAAAATTAGCACAGCTCAAAATTTACAAATAATGGTTTCTTAAAATAAAAAAATTTCCACTGTACACCTACATCGATTGTCAAAATGTTCCTTTCAAGTTCCTGCTCTTTGATTTAAAAATTAATCATTTTACCTGTTTATTTATTAAAGTCCCTTAAGGAAGAAATAGGTTTTAGTAACTCTCTTTAAAATTTTGTAATTTTGAGTTGAATGCTTTTGTCCAATAGGGTGCGATATATGCAATTATTGTATTAATCAATGAATACAAAAATAGACACAGAACAATAAGTTTTTATTTGCGCAACAAACAATATGCTACTCTAATTTTAGTCATAATAAATCAGCACATTGTATATAAAGCAATTTTTTTATGAAAATGAACGCCTTTTTAAGACATAAAAACAATTGTTTTTTTGCTATTGTTGATTTTTATGTCCGTCTAGGAGACGCCTTTACACATACGAATTATAACTTAGTCATATGCGACAAAGTGTACAATTGTTGTGTATCAGTTGATTTTTGAGACTGGTACACAGTGAAAATGTTGAGTTCTAAAATTTTTAAAAAGTTTTTACAGTTAGAAAGATTATATTACAGGCCCGTAGACAAGGGAGGCGTTTTGGGTGTTCAACCTCCCCTCCCCCCTTAGGGTCCAGAAAGTATAAAAAAATAAAATATAATCATTCATATGACATTTCTTTATATGCGTATACTTAATGCGTCTACGTTTCTCTACAGTACCAGTATAAGCTTCAACAGCAACACACTTAAGATATCGGATAAAGTTCGATACATTCAATTGAGCCTTATCCATCACCAGCGATTTAAGAATACGTATATATAGCGTTGGAAAGTATTAAATGAAAGTGAGGAAAAAATTTACCTTTTACAATTGTTTTAATTGTAGTTTTCTAAGATTTAATCCATTTGTGTTAAGTGTTATTCCATTGATTATTTTATTGTGCCAAAATACTAAAACGATTCCACTTAATTAGCTGCAGAAACCGCCATCAAAAAAGGCCAGAAAGGAGGAAAGTAAATCTTTGTTTTTAAGGAATTTTTTTCATTTATCAATTTCCGTCTTTATTATGGAGACTTCTTGATATTCTTTAATAATTTGATCAAATGTTACAAAACTAAATACGAGTAATTATAAAAAGAAGATTAGCCCGTCGAAGTCGAAGTGACATTGGAACTTCTTTGCTGATGTACCAACCGAGTGCAGCGCTGCCAGAATGGTGTAGTGGTCAATGTGTGCGCTGTTCATTCTATATTATAATTGTTTGATAGTTACAATTTTAGCTAAGTCATACTAATGTAATATTCTATTTCGTTTGCATTGTAGAAAGCTTTCAAGAATCTTTAGAACCTGAAAAGTGTCCAGAACTACCTTTGGAACCGGCAGTTGCAGGTGGTGGTAGTATTTACAGTCATTTTTAAAGCTGTACGACCGCTGTAGTAGTGTTATTAAGAATATTTCACTTTTTATGTTAATAATTCTAAGTTTGAGCTTTTTGTGTGTATGATTGTAGAAGTTGTTCCAGAAACATAAAGGTGCATCAATGATATTTCTAATTTCATTTCATTTCAAGTTTTAAAAACATTTAAAATCCTCGTCCCCCCTCTCCCCCCTTTTAATTTTTCTGTCAGTGGTTCGCGTAATCTACGATTTAAGCAGTTTTGGTTGAGCCGTTGGCATTTGTAAGCTTACTCCAAATTGAAAAAAAACAAAATTTTTAAACCTTTTGAATGTTGTCGAAAAAGTCAATTAAATTTAAAAATTTTGATAAGTGATCTGTTAAAGTTTAAGAGTTGGTTACGGATTTTCTTATAAGAAAATGTTAGTCTTCTTATCGTGGTAATTTTTATTGTAGTTAACAAGTGGCTTATAGTTCAACATTGCTTTATACTATTATTTAGCCCGAATGTAAGCCCGATAGCAGCTTGTAGGTATATTGTTAGAATACTATAATAAGACGCTTACGAAAATATCGTTTGAAAGGAATTGCAATGTAGGTCACATTTCTAATGCTGTGGAAAACTTTTGCAAAATACTGTTTATATACCTTTCCTTAGTGCAACACTTTACAACATGAAAGTACTATTTACAAAGCACTACTGGCTTTTGTCATCGTTCAACTTGATTTTGATGACATCCGAAAACGAGGAACGATCAAAATTTTTAAATAACCAATAGGGCTATTCACCATCTTGAGTCTTTGACATTGCAAATTTATGCAATTGTAAAAATTTGCCATCAATCGTGAGCGGTCTTTTTCGGTTTACTTTGCAATACTTGTTGCAAAGAATAAAATTAACGGGTGGATAGCTCACTGTCTCTTTAATGAATTTTTTATTGGGTTTCTCCCGTTCAATTCGTTTTTTTATTTACATATTGTCCATATCTTTGGTTCTTATTTTTATTTTTTTGACTTTATTTTTTTGACAATCAGCTGTTAGCTTAGAGTTCAGTATTGCATATGTATAGTAAATATAAACTATGGGTTTTAAGTGTTGCATATTTACACAAGCGTAGTAAATGCATCTCTGTATATTTTGTTAGTGTAGAGTAAAAATATACTCCACCATTTTGCAAATACTATGATGCAAGACCATTTGCACCTGATTGTGAACAGCCCTAATATGCAAGAATTTTACCATGCTCTGGTAACACAACCATAAGAATAAATTTATTTATTTTATTTATGTATTTATTTATTCATTTATTCATTTATTCATTTATTCATTTATTCATTTATTCATTTATTCATTTATTCATTTATTCATTTATTCATTTATTCATTTATTTATTTATTCATTTATTCATTTATTCATTTATTCATTTATTCATTTATTCATTTATTCATTTATTCATTTATTCATTTATTCATTTATTCATTTATTCATTTATTCATTTATTCATTTATTCATTTATTCATTTATTCATTTATTCATTTATTCATTTATTCATTTATTCATTTATTCATTTATTCATTTATTCATTTATTCATTTATTCATTTATTCATTTATTCATTTATTCATTTATTCATTTATTCATTTATTCATTTATTCATTTATTCATTTATTCATTTATTCATTTATTCATTTATTCATTTATTCAGTCATTGGAACAATTTCCTTACAGACTAGAGACTATTTAAAATAACAATTAGGCTAAAGTAAGAATAAACTATTAATAAACTTTTTAAAAACTTCTTTAGAAACAGCAAATTCAAAAAAATTATTTAATGATAAATCATTATATAAAGCCCTTGTAATAGGCTCATTTTTAGCATAATTAGTTCTAAATTGTTTAATAAAAAATATTTTAAAACGTCGCAGCTGCCTTGAAGGTACATTAAACATAATTTGTTCAAGCAGGGATGAACAATCAATATTTCCGACTAAAATATCGTATATGAAGACTAAAGAACTAATCTTCCTTCTTGTTTCTAGAGTTTTAAGACCCAAAAGCAAGCATCTTGCATTATACGAGGGCATAAAGTCAACAAATAAAGGTCGCAATGCAATTTTAGAAAAAGATTTTTGAATCCTTTCCAATCGAAAAGAGTGCGTGGCATAAAACGGGTTCCAAATTATTGCTGCATATTCTAACCTAGATCTTACAAACGAATTGTAAAGACATTTGAAAGTGTGTGGATCCTCAAACTCAGAACTATTTCTTCGTATAAACGCAAGCAAATAGTACGCTTTAGGAATTATAAAATTTAGATGGTCAATGAATGTAAGCTTTGAGTCAAAGATAACTCCCAAGTCCCGAATAGTATTTACTGACTGTAATAGTGACTCACCCAGAGAATAACTGGAAGTAATAACATTAGAAACCTTAAAATAGGACATGTGAAAACATTTCTTTATATTTATTGGTAAACCATTAATACTGCACCAATTAAAAACATTAGCTAGGCCTGACTGTAACGCTGTGATATCAACCGGGCAATATATTTCCTTAAAAATTTTGAGATCATCCGCATACATTAAAAATTGTGAAGATCTAAAGCAATTACAAATGTCGTTAATATAAAGAATAAAAAATAGGGGGCCAAGTATACTTCCTTGAGGAACACCAGACGATGCAATAAATTTTGCGGAATTTACATTGTTTATAGAAACAAAACAAGAGCGAGAGCTCAAGTATGATTTAATCCATTCTAGAAAAAATGAGTGGCATCCCATTTTAGCCAGCTTGGCCACTAGTAAATTATGTGGAACTTTATCAAAGGCTTTTGTGAAGTCCGTATAAAGAACATCAACTTTATTGCCCAGGGCAACAGAAGAAATGCAGAACTCCGAAAAATTAAATCAGAATTCAGCAGCGTATGCTGGTGCAAATATTAGGAAAGTGTGGTGATAGGTGGAGAAGTGCAATTGATATTTGAAATAAATTTCTAGAAGTTCTATGGGCGGGTACCGCTTAAATGCTTGTGCCTACTTAAGAATACATAGGGATAGCAAAGTCACAGAGGATGATTTATTGTTAGAATTGGCAAAAAAAAAACAGAAGACTTAATACAAATACATAAAAAAAAATAAAAGTAAGTTTTATTGAAAACTCATTAAAGTATTATACTAAATTTCTTTGATTCATCGATATCAAAAAATATCGATATATTTTTCATGAAAGCCCCCCCCCCTGTCATATTTTCTGTCATATTTTCTGTATTTGTCTAATTTTCTGTAACTTTGGCCATTTATAGCGATCATAATTATGGCTATAATAATTGAATTCTGAACATAATGAATTCTAGAAATATTGCATTAAATTGACTAAAATTAATTCATATGAATTTAAGCACGTAAGCATATAGCTTAATATAAAATAAAAATAATGAAAAAAAAATTAATAAAAATAATTCTTTCGTATAACTTCTTACAATCTATAACTTCAGCTAGGCTTTATAAAAATCTTTAACAATTATGACATCAATCAAATTTTGTTGTCACTGTAGCATAAAAGTGGCAATTATTAAGAATAAACCTAATTTTTGATATTCATTAAGTTGAAATTGTTTGGCAGCGACATAGCATTTAAAATCAATTTGGCATGCAGTCAAAACTGATCATTACTGCAAAATATTCATAATATATTATTTACTAAAATTAAAAGTAACAATTTTGCATTTTAGCAAGATGAATTATTTTATTTTTCTTAACAATTGAAAGTGCCTTAATCTTTGGGTTGGTTTTGACCCCAAAACATTCGTCAGTAACCTTGGAGGCAATGGAAGATGAAGATTTTATTTCAACTCGAGTTTTTCGCGATGTACTTTGCAGTACCACCACAAAATTGCCTTCCAAAAATTACACTAGAGCACAAATAGCAACAAAATAACCATAATAATCAATCATAAATTGATTAATCCCTACTAAGCTGTAGGAGTAAGGCTTGCAGGTTGCCACCACTGCTGTATTTTGACATTCTACCAGTGTAACTGGTAGACTCATAACTTAAACTCCGACGAACATCGAGGTTAAAAAACGGACGGACGCAATAACACAGTGTTTGCTTAAGGGGGTCTTCTCATTGAGCAACTTTTTTTTTCAACTTTTTTTTTTTGCATTTATTTATAGCTTGGGTAGTTGTGAATATGCCCCTAAAAGGATTTTTAGAAATTCGATATACTTTAGAAGATACAGCCTTTTTTGTGAAGCAAGGTCTGATGGACAAGAAGGTGATGGAGGTAATAAAACCAGCTTACGAAGCGCTGTCGGCAGATAATTTGCTTGAAAGATGCCTTGGATCTGAAACTCAGAATTCCAATGAGTCCTACAATTCTGTTCTTTGGTCACTTTCGCCCAAACACATCAACTCAGGCAGAAAGAGGAAGGTGGCCTGTATGGAGCTGGCATCGCCGACTAATATTTGTAAGTAAAAATTGTCAGCTCTTTAAAACTGCATTTAAACATTTTTGATTTTTTTTTTTTTTTCCCAAAAAAATTACTTCAAACTTTAAACGCGTTTATCTCGAACCCACGTTTTTCGAACTGGCGGCCATGATATCTCCAGTTCAACTGAACCGATTTTCATGAAACAAAGTGGAATCGACGCAGAATTGTCACCATTTTCGGGTGAACCTCGACCATAATTTTAAAAAATTTTTTACTATTTTTTTTTAACACTAAACTACAAAAAAAAAACCCGAAATTGAAATTTTTTTTTTTGAATGGCCGCCATTTTGTCAAAAAAAATTACAAAATTAAGCTTGAGGTTCACCCGAGAATTACATCTATACTGATTATAACCCCGTTTTTTTTTTCATTTCAGACGCTCCGGAGACCCGGAATCGTGGCCGCCGTGACGACACCTTTTTTTTTCACCACCAACTTTGAAGTCTCATTACTTTTTGAACAGCCCACGTATCGAGGCAAAAAAAATTTTTTTATTTACTTTGAACCTTTTGTAATACAATAAATAAAAAAAGTTTTCAATTATTCTTTGCGTTTTCAAATAAGAATTTTTTTAAAAAGGGTCCAAAAAACGGGTTTTGAATGAGAAGACCGCCTTAAGAAAAATCAAAATTTTCCAATAAATTATAGTTTTTCTTTCGATAGATGTGATGCCCTAAGCTATTTTCACTCCCCCATACAAATGTTTCAATTTTTAAATGAGAAATCAATTGTTAACTGTTGAAAAAGATAAAATTGGACTGACATAATTAAAAAATACAAAAAAAACAAAAAAACCAAATCACACGATTGACATTTAAAAATTGTCACCAAACAATGCCGCATCATTAGACAAATAAAATTGCGCTTCTATTAGCTCTGGTAAAATCAACAGATGCTCCAATGTAGCAAGTATGGCAAAAACATAAAAGATAGAAATTGCATGAACGGAGTGACTGGCTTTAACTTTCTTGGTCTCTGCTTATGATGCAAAACAACAGACACAAAATATTCACACACAAGCTTAGTAAAGGTAAAAATTTTGTGCTGGGTTGATTAACGTCGAGTTGTTATGAGGTAATTTCAATGTTATTACATCATATTTACGATATGACTTTAAATACACTTAAGTTGACTTTCAATGGAGTCGTGAAGCATGTGTTAATATATTATAGATTTTTTAATGGTACATTTGAAAAAGAGCGATAAATTAATTAATTTTCTTGAAGTGTTTCATTTTAATTTGTCAATAAAAGTTGCTAAGACCATAAGAGTTTTTCGAAGAAAAAAGACACTTTGTTTAAAAAAAATATTTTTTTTTAAGCTGTATTTTATTTTAGACCAAAATTGTTTTTTGCATTATTAAAGTATAGCTATTCAAGATTTATCCCTGAAATTTTGGTCCAAAAATGTTCGTCGATAAGGTAAAAAAGAGCAATGCCCAAGCAAAAGGAATTTCACTTTTCTACCTTATCGATGAATATTTTTGAACCAAAATGTCAGGGATTTTTTAACAAGGAGGTGTGTTTTTTTCTTTGAAAAACTCCCGGAGGCACTTAACCCATTTCACCCGCCGGATCGACTTTGCAACTACTTCATTTTCAAGTTATAGTCCAGACCAACCCTAAAACCTGTTTTTCACTTCTTAAAAGAGTTGTACAACTAAAACAATTTCAGATATGGAGGTTTTTTGAATATTGGAGGGAACTTTAGCAAAAACAAGCTCAAAACTTTATATAAAGCTCTTTGCCCTAGAGCGGCAAAATGTCCATCATTGTCCTAGAATCACATTTTTTTTCTACCCAGAAAGCTCTTGTGACTAGAAATCAAATCTTGTGAAACGAATGAAAAAATCAAGTTAATGGAACATCCGGTGGCAATGGGTTAAATTATGTTAGGTCTGCTGACTCAAACACTTTGACTTTGCAATAGTGATTAATTAAACATTGGTGCTAAAAATTAACATAATCATTTGTGAAAACTTTTTTGCATAATCTCGTCATCATGAAGAAGATGTTCAAATTAGTTGTTGATGTTTACAGCTAAGCCCCATATAAAAAATAATTTAATTTAAGTACAACTTTTTGTTTGTTTTTTATGCATTTTTTTTTTGCAATGCGCGTTATAAAATCATAATAAAATGTTATTGCATCAAACAAAAAATTTAACCTCAAAAATATTTTTTAACTTCCTATCATAAAAAACATGATATTTAACGACTGTATAAATATAATTTGTTATGATTAATAGACTAATACGAGTAATAACCTGAATATAATAAAACAACGTTGTAAAAAGCCCAACAAAGTGATCGCTAGCTACTTGCTAATCTGGAACTGAACAAACTTGACTCTTGTTAGAGCACCCATGAAATGTATGAAAAATGCAAGTCTTTTTTTTATTCGCTCCCATATTTCGAGAGAAGGGGAGGGGGGGGGGGGGGAGGGTTCAAAATAAGAACTGCAAACAAAAAAACCGCAAGACTATTGTGAAACAAAGCTGGAAATCGCATTTGAATTATTTCCCAAAATCATTAAATAAAATAAGAGATTAAGGAGAAAGTCGTTTAGAAAATTTTTGTTTTTTTTTTTGGGTACTAGCATTTACTCTTAAGGGCTTCCGGGGGCCCTTTTAAAGGACCTTTTTTAATTTTTTTTTTTTGAAGCTGTATTTTATTTTAGAAAAAAAGTTCACATTATTAAAGAATAACTATTCCATATTTATTTCTGGCATTTTGGTCCAAAAATATTCGTCGATAAGGAGATGTTCATAAATTACGTAACATGTTTTTCGCAATTTTAGACCCCCTTTCCCCCCTATGGCACACTTCATCAAACAATCTTTAACCCTCAACCCCCTCTCCCCTCCGCGAAGTAACATAATAGATTTCTAAGGTTTCTAAGGTTACACAAGAGGTTTATTTATAATTTAGGAGTTTGTTATGAAAAAAGCATAGAACACGTTATATTTATTTCAAGCTATATTATAATGGAAATTTCACATTGTTCTGTTGTGTCTGACCAACAATTTTATGAAAAATTTGAACATGTAAATAATGGTAAAAACAAATGAAAGCTTTTCTAATGTTAACAGGAACACAAACAAGTGGCGATATAACTTCGATGTTCGACAAATGTGAAAATGTTTTGTTTTAGTTTTTTTATAACATTTTTATCACTTTGAGCATGAAGCTATAACAGCTGTTTTCAATGGCTGCTTTAGAGTAAGAATTCCCACTTTTCTTCAGGAACAAAAAGTTACTTTAGCTCTGATGCACCAGTATGGTGGAGTAAAACGATCCAAAAAACAGCTCAAGCCAAGCTCAGCAAATTGCAACGACTAGCTTGTGTATGTATCACACGAGCGATGCGTTCTGCTCCAACTGCTGCTTTGGAGATGTTGCTTGGTATACCACCATTACATCTTCTTGTTAAGAAAGAAGCTCTGCTCTTCACAGTCAGGCTCATCATTGACAACAATTTGATTATACCAAGTAATACTCACTCAGCGCTGTTAGACGAAATAACCAAGGACGAGAATCTAAGGTTATTACCCTGCTCTCTCTGCCTTCCAAAATTCAACTTCTACAAGAACTTCCAAGTCTCCTTCCCAAACAGAATCACATGGGAAAAGGAGAGGCCACGGTTCACTGGTGACTTTCAAGCCTGGTCTACTGATGGCTCAAAGACAGATGAAGGGGTGGGAGCGGGAGTTTTTGGCTTAAGGCAGGGATAATCTATATATGCCAGCATGGGCACAGGTAATTCAGTCTTCCAAGCTGAAGTCCACGCCATTGAGATCTGCCTAAGAGAGTATGTAAACAGTCCCACTAGGAACAAAAACATTTACATTCACTCTGATAGTAAAGCAGATCTACTTGCACTTAGCGCATATAAAATCACGTCCAAACTCGTATGGGATTGCCTACAGCTGCTTATCAAAGTATCTACCCATAACAGAGTCTATCTCATTTGGGTACCAGGTCATAGTGGCTATTTAGGTAACGAGAACGCGGACGAACTAGCCAGGAAAGGGGCTGCAAGGTCCTTCATAGGCCCAGAACCATTCTGCGGGATACCATGGGGCACTATGAGCCATAACATTAAAATGTGGCTAAGCAGAGAGGCACTTCATTACTGGAAGGAAACTGAAGGTAACAGACAGGCGAAAACATTCATGCCAACCACTTCGTTCCAAAGAACGAAACAATTCCTGACTCTAAGTGGAAGATTTATCAGACTTGTCACAGGTTTCCTAACTGGACATTGTAAGGTAAATAAACAATTATCAACCATGGGTATAGTCCAGGAAGATCTGTGTAGATTATGTAATGAAGATGAAGAAACAACAGAGCACATCTTGTGTCACTATAACGGTCTAATCAGGACCAGTCTTCGTTACCTAGGTGCATTGTACCTAGAACCGCATATAATAGCGGATAGTTCACCCAAGGACATCGCTCGGTTCCTAACGCACTTAACGATTAAGGTTGAACTAGAACTTATAGAGGTTTGTTACAATAGGCCTTTGAGGCCGCAGTAACTAGGTGACTTGCTCCCTCCTCACTTAATTAACTAACTAAGTAACTACTTTGGATCCGTTTGCTGTTCTTACTTGCTCTTGATCTTTGTGTTTTGAAGCTGCTATACTTCAAATACCTTTTATAACGGGGCGTCGTAACAGCCACGGAGTAAAACTAGTTTTAGCTTTTTTCGATTTGTGATCCGTTCGTTTTATTAGGTGCGTTCTTTTGTTGATAAAAAATTACAGCAATATTTGTAATAAAATAGCCTTTAAATTAAATCTAAAATTTTTAAAAATGAATTAAACTGTGTCAGACTTCGTCATAAATGTTTGAGCCCCTTATCCCCCAAACGTGTTACGTAATTTATGAACAGGCACTAAGAAAAAAAAGTACAATGCCGCGAAGGAACTTAAATTTTGCGGTGAGCAAGATATCTGGGGATTGGTTCATCTGAAAAAAAATTTTTGGTTTAGTAAAGTGTTTAAAAGTTAAATTTTTTTTTACATTATTTTTGACTTATAACCAAGAACGACCTCAATTTTGTGCACAAAAAATTAAAATTTTCTATCTACGCCCGCCAAAAAAATTTTCAAAAATCAATATTTTTCAAAAAACAACGATTAAACGCCCAAGAAATCTTTACTAAAACGTACATTTTTTTTCAGATGAACCAATCCCCAGAAATTTTGCCCATCGCAAATTTCGCGGAACTTTTTTACCAGGATAAATCTTGAATAGTTATACTTTAATAATGTGATAAAAAAAATTGGTCTTAAATAAAAAAGAGCTAAAAAAAGAAATTTAAAATAGTGTCTTTTTTTCTTCTCCCGGAGACCCTTAATACCTTTTGCTTAAATTCGAATCAACTTTTTACTCAAACGCCTCTCAATTAAGGTCGGCTTTAGGTTAGGGCTGCCAGATATGTTTATTGCAAAACCGGAACACTTTGATGAAACTATTGATAAATACCCCTGTACCTCTCCAACAACTGAAGCGTCGACGCGAATAACGTTGTTAAACGACAAATTAATCAAAAATGGTTTTTTTGCACAATACCAATAAAAATGCTCTGGCGTATGTATACACGCAAATTTCTTTAGAACTCATACCAAAAACTGGTTTTACAATACTGGTGCGCCATAAAAAACGTTTTATTCAAATCATGAAAGCTTATAATTTGTCGCTTACAACGTTACTCGCGTCGACGCTTCAACTTTCGACAAAAAAAAAAAACTTTTTAAATAAAGTTTTAAAATAATAAACTTTAATAAAAAGTTATGATTAAAAAATTATATTTTCACACATTTTTTTATGTACACGTCTTAACAAAAAATACTAAATTTCATTTTTCAATAAAAATACATAAAAAAATTACAATTAAAATTTCAGTCATATTTTTCATTACTTTGAACATGTTTCAAAATTTCCGGCTTGCCTTTAATATTATTGTAAAACTCTGTGCAAGTCAATTTAAAATTAACTTTGCACTGAATTATGCATGCTATAGTGCTTATTTTGAGCGAATTTCTGTCCTTAGTCCACTGAGATAGAATAAGTGAAAAATTCGCTCAATATTAGCATTATGACTAGGTATTGCGTATAAATACTGTACGATTTTAAGTTTAAAAATTTACATGAAAAGTTACAGCAGGCGCAGAAACAAGCACACAAAAATTTAAATGAAAGATAAATCCAGGACATATTAAGGTAAGACCGGGGGACACCGGGACAAGCAATCAAAAACCGGGACGTCTGGCAGCCCTACTTTAGGTGAATGTTTATCTATTACATTTTCTGAAAGGTTATTAAATAAAATATTAACCGCGATTTTTCCAACATCCAAATCGGATTTGGATTACAATGTAGAGTGCAAAAAATTAGTTTCACAGCTAGTTGTCGTTGTGCTGGATTTCGTTTTGCATGCAAATCGTGTATGGATATTGTAAGAAATCCAGCCATTATCTGGTTAATTTTAAGCCTAAGCAGTTGAACTCTATATATTTTCTTATATTGGCTAAATCATTGTGTAATGATGTCTCTCATTAAATAAGCAAATTTCGAAAAAAAACCGTGAAATAGTTTTTCCGTTGGTTGTGTTTCGTTTAATGATGAACCTGAATGTTGAAAACGGCCAGAAAAAAGTTGCATTTACACTGTGCAAGAAGAAATTAATCAAAATATGAAACAAATTATATACCATATTTCAAAACGTCGAAGGATGGAATAAGACAACCAATAATATTTATCTAAAACAAAAACGAATTGGCTATTTTACCCCTAGAAAGGACTTTGACCGAGCTTCTTTTAATCAATTGTGTTGTGCGTGTTATTAAATGCTTGCACACAAATAATCGCAAACTGAACCCAAAAATTTTAAGCCGATTCCAAACGGCTCACATTCTCAAGAAGCTTGACATGGCAGTTTTACTTTCTGGAGGTAGCCATTGGCTGCAGGGAGGTGAGGCTGAACAGATATATTAATTCAATTGAAAAACCAATCTGTGTCAGATGGGACTTGAAGAGTGGTTATTTTGTTATACGTGTACCATGTACTTTAACCACTATACTACGGCCGTCACAATATTGATTTATATAATAATAATGATCTATGGCCAATTTAGAAGTTAGTAGTCGCGCTATCTTTATATTAGATATGATGTTGTAATAACCTTTGAAGCAGATAAGCTACAATGGTCATAAAAGTGACGCACGCCAGTTTTGTATTTTATTATCAGCACGTCAAAACAAAAACCACTAGAAAATTAGGTTAATTGAAACAACCGCAAATTGTTGTTAACAAATATTTTCAACACCTTCTTCCCAACGAAACGTCGCACACTGGTCTTAGGCTAAAAAAAGTTGGAAAAAATTTAAAAAAAAAAATAAACTGGTTCAAAAATAAAAAGAAGTTTAGTATAATAAAATAATTAAATAAAAAAAAAAACAATTAAAAAGCAACATAGAAATTTATTGTGATGCAACCCTCTGTATATAAAAAACTCAAAATAGCTTAAATCAGGTATTTTGTATTACTTATTAATTTTTATAACAAACGTTTTAACAAAACCAAATAATTTTGTGGGGAATATTGTTGTCATTTTGATAAACTAAAACTACGCAGCAAAAATATTATTTTCTTATGACAGCTAAAAAAATCTTATATAAAAAAACTACATTATTTTCATATTTTTAAAGTTTAGATATTTAAGAAGATACCCTTGAAAGAATTTTTGAAAATTGTAATTATTTAGAGAGTTGTGACCATTTTAGTGGTGCGGAATCTAATCAAGAATGACCGGAACTGAAATCTTTAAACCTGTTTTTTTTTTCTCGAAACTACTTTTTCGAACTTTTACTTACTTACTTAGATGGCCGTGACAACCCGTGTCCGGATTTCGACCGACCTCATCAGCTCTCGCCAGGCGCCTCTGCTTTGCGCGCGCCTTCTCCAATCGGATACACCAAGTGCGGTTAGGGCTTCCTCAGCCTGGTCCATCCATCGGAGGCATGGTCTCCCTCGTCGTCGTTGACCAGCGACCCTCGACTTTTTCGAACACTTTTTCAATATTTGGTGTGGGCTTTTATATATCCATCTATGACTATATATGGAACTAGAACTATGCAAAAATGTTGTTTTCAATATATTTGAAAAATTCAAAACTTTGAATAAAGGCCAAGGAAATTACTTCTTTTTTTTTTGAACAGTCGCCATTTCGGATATAGTGACATTATTAGTAGTTAAGGTTTTTTTAGATGACTAGAAGGGTTGAAATCGTGTCAAGATGGTGGCTCCCTTTTTTGTACCCCTCACTCCTAAATTTTAAATAATTAAGTAAATTTATAAATTTTTAATTTTTTAAAATTTTTTTTTTCTCTTTTATTGAAATAGATTTAATAAACATATACATTAGGGTGGTCCTTATTTTTCGACTTTTGAATTATTATCGCGGTATGCCATTATTCGTTTATATACATCTTAATATGAAAGAGATTCTATTGTTTTAATTGTTTTATATGATTTAGAGGTCGCTACCAGTTGTCAAAGTTTAGCCCTCTCACAAGAAAACGCCCCTTGGTGTCATTCGCCGATTTTAATGAGCTTTGGATATTTGATAGAGGACAAAAATCTAAGTACACAATCTGCTCCAATCATACAAAGCTACTGATGAGTCGGTGTAGTGACCAACGAAACAGTCTGTCTAGTCTGCTGTGTGATTACTGCTCTATATAAGGGTATTTTTGTTGTTGTTGTTACTCTCTTAATTAATATTTGAAAAATTATTAGTTAAAACCACATAACATAAAATTTATGAAAAGAGTCCAAAATTAATTAATAAAAATATTATAAATAAATACGTAGAATAATACACATTTAGAAAAGAATCTAGATACTCTTCTTGCTGCTTAACTGTTCAAGTCAAAGTACCAGGTTTTTACAAAATGAAGATAATTACGATACAGCGTCTGTGTTTTATACCTGGCTTATGATTATGAAGGTCATTGCATATAAAAGTATTGTTGTATTCAGCCTTAAATACCACAAATAAATCAAAATCCAACAAATACATACAATAAATTCAAGTTAGTTGTACATGGGTACCCCGGTTGGCCAATAGTGTGCATTTATTTGATTAATTAAGATCAGTGTGCGCAGTTGGCTGCTTATAACTATTTTGATTTTGATTAAATTCAGTGTGTTGAACTTACAACAGGTAAAGAAGCTAATAATATAGATCTTGTGAATATGAAATATTTTTCATGTATCTCAATATTATGTGTAATATTTATGTGATCATCGCAGCTTGTAATTCATATAGCACGTTTGACTCAAACCAGCCAACCAGCTCGATGACGTCTTCACAAAGTAAACAAAACATTTTGCTTTGTCTTTTTTCAACATTTTTTTATTTGTTTTGTGTGCAAATCTTTGGGTTTTTTTTTTAAATTCCAATGGAATTCCTTCGCTTACGTTCTCATACAAAAAGATTCTGCAAAGCTTTAACGCTCGCGATCGAGGAAGTTTAAAGAAGCGCCAACAATTTCAGTTTGATCGTGGAAGTTGTCGTGCTCGGTTGCTTTATTCTCTGTTGATGAGACGGAAAGACAGTGTTGGATCGGTTTTTTTTTTTTTTGAATGCGTTGTTTTTTATATTTTTGTGATCTGTGTGCCAAAAGTTGAGAATAATTAAGTTTTATGTGCTTAAATAAAAAAGCTTTAATGCTTTCCCAAATGATCTAAATTTGTACTAGTATCTTACACATTTTTTAATTGGTTTTGTTTTTAATCAATCCTGAGTTATTTGTACGCATAGCAATAAAAATGAGCACGAATTTAAGCAGCTTCGGCTTTTTGTTGACCATCGTAATACTCGTTACTTCGGTCACGCACTTCGTTCAATGCCAGTTACACCAATCAAGAGATTTACAGCATCAATATGGAACTTTCAATGCTGGCGATCGTGATAGACGTAACGGTTACTCACGCTTTAATCGGGTGGGTTCAACGTTGAAAATTCAAAAGAGGAATATTAAGAATTAATGGTTTTTTTGCTAAACAAAGACATCATTTACATGAGTTCAATGATCTGCTTGTGGTTGAATCTGTTGTTGGTGTTGACAAGCAATGATCTTCAAAAAATATTTCATGTCAGACAACCTTAAAGTTTTTCCGTATTTAAATCTAACGATGCATTTCTCTGTTGTTCTGTTTTGATTCTCAGACAGCACCTCCTACTTCCACCACCTGCGAATACAAGGAACTCATGACCAAATTGAACGATCGTGTCGGCGTTCTTGCCAGTTTGGATGAAGATCAACGCAATCGCTTGGAAACTGTAGACAAGAAGTAAGTTGCCCTTAAAATTCTTCTTGGTTGGTTTCTGAGACCGGTTTTGTTCATTACGCATAGCATTTTATAAGATTGGTTTTGTACATAATTTGCTGATTTCGCGTTTCTCGTTTTGGTGTCTTACTTGTTCCGGAAAACAATTTTGCCTTTCGATATTTTGACTGGTTATGTTAAATTACTGGTTTAAAATTAAGTGTGATAAGAAAACTTCTTTTTAGCTCTAAAAACTTTGTAGGTGAGATATAAGACAAGAAAAAAAAAAAACGATACAAATTGCAACATAATTTTTATTATGGATGGATGTGCTTATATATGGTTTTAAAAAGATTAGGGAACATCTACTGAGACCGAGAATGACTTTTTTTCTTTTTTTTTTCAAAAAGTGTATTTAGAGCTTAAAAAATCTAATGATACAAAATTTCACGTTGCTCAAAAGTGGTTTAGAAGTTATTGGGATCAAAATTGGTGTAAAAGAGCCTGAAAAATTATATATTTTTTTGCTTCCTTTTCCAGAAAACCAAGCATTCTGGGTATCTAAATGGTGTGAAACAAAAGTCCTCACTTGAAGCAGCAGTGTCCGAGCTGTATAAGCTCAAACATTATCCATCTATCTAAACGGTAATAGCCTAAAAGGTTACTATTATCTATTCAACGAGCTATTACCCATAAAAATGCACGCATAACTTTTGATGTTGAAAATCTTTTTGTAATCAGAAAATTTAACGTATAACAATTTGTTTGTTCCCTTTGATACTTTTGTCCTTGAAATTTTGATAAAAAAAAACAAGAGCTGTAGTTAAAAATTTGTTATAAAAAATCTCGCAGTTATAGCGGTTAAATCATCAAGCAGACATTTTTTTGGTAGATTTCAAAATAAAAGAGTAGCAAGAGAAACAAATATTTAACAAAGAGTCGCACTCTAACTAAGAAGGGACAACAACTCAAAATTAAAAATACAAATTTTATTCTGACTATGCCCGTATGATACTTAATTTTTTTTGTCCAATTTTAAAATCTGAAAACAAGTGGCGCGTGGGCAGGACAGACATATTTTGTAAGAAAAGGATAAACTTTTTACTTTACTTTTTTATATCTGGTGTTTTTAAGAGCAGCTGCATTGAATAAATTAATATTAGCTACACACATCACTTCCAATTCAGCATATCATTTATAAAAATCTCAAATTAATTATTTATAGCACAGTAAATATTTGATCGAAACTTAACGAAGAACGAATTGAAAGAAACGGCAAAAAAAATGCAAAGAAAATACAGTCCGTCCTACAAATTTTTCTCCAATTCGTATCATATGCGTACTCACTCACACTAATTGAATCCATGCATTCGTGCTATTTGAACTGCTCTAGTTATAATTTTCAATGATCAATTTAATTAAGTATCATACAGGCTTTAAGCGGTTTTGGAGATAAATTTTTTAAAAATCATGCGTTGCTTAAAAATAAAAAATCAGGCAATAGTGTTCAAAATTTGCAAAAATTGCTTAAAACTACACTTTTCATTGAAAAATCGTCTACAACTACACTCAGAAAAAAATATCCTAAAATCAAAGATAATTTACTAAATTTTAAACAAAATTTTACTTCTTTTAGCGCCAAAGAATTTTTTTTTGTATATCAAAGTGAAATTTTTCTTTGAACGAGAAAACAAAATTATTTTTGAAATAAAAATGAATCCAAAAAAAAAAAAATATCTTAAAAACTGAATATATCAAAAATTTCATTTAAGCTAGTGGTTACTCTGCTCACGTAAATTTGAAATATATATTGATATTTAGTTACAAGGAGCTTATTATAATTATTATTATATTATATGCAATTTGAATGTTACCAACGCGGGAATTGAACCTGTGCCGCTCTCGTGCCAGTCTGTAGAATTTCCTACGCACCATCTCTATATAGAATAGTGGCGTCATTGACTTCTAAAAAAGCTACGTCAACAGAGCGTTTGATTTAACATTCAATAGCATGCAAATACACATGCAAAAACAATTGTTTTGCGGCCGCTCACACCATAAAGAAATTTTATATTTAAATTACAATTCATAGTTTCTTAAGACAAATGTCAATATTTTTGTTTTTAATATAAATTTACTTATAACTAGAGAAATTTTAAATTTTCAAAACACAAACTGGTGGTTTTTGATTTAAAAATTTCTTTTTTTCAAAGTAGAGCAACAAAACAATATCTTGAAATTTGATCTCATTGTGTTTACTAGAGTGAACCAAAATATTAATTTGAAAACCTGGAGCGTCTATTTATATTTACTAAAAAAACGGTAAAAAAAATTTATAATAAATTTTAACGATAAATAAATTTATCCCATACTATTATATGATCATTATTTAAAATTCGTTTTTTTTTCCTTTGTTTGCTTTCGCGTTCTCGAAAACGAATCTAACGATTTTGATGCAATTTACAATATAGCAATAAGCGGGTCTGAAAAATGGATCTAGCTAATTATAAGTCCCCATGTTTTCATGTACAAGGCAGCAAACTTGACATACCCGCTCAATATAATTGGCAATTTTGCTACAGAGATCATCTTCTCAATATTCTTCTCAATATCCCAACAGCTAGAGCGTAGAAGCGTAGAAAAGTGCGGCGACTGTCTTCCAAATCTCTTTTAGAATACAAGTCCCTTTTAAAAGGCCCCTAGGACATACTTGAATGATGTCAATTCACCTGTATCTGGATTTCCAAAAAGTTAATGTTAATAATAGTTATCGTTATCTTTCATTGTACTTGCCACTTTCATAGAAAATTAAAGTTTTCGCTAGTTACCAACATCGACAATCGTCGTTAAGGAAATCGCTCAGCTGAACTCAAATTGTCGTTTATTTATTTACTTGGTTCGCCAAACGAATCACCGTTCAAAATGAAAGAAACTTTGCGAAGAGTGTCCAGTTCGAGATTTTTATTGCTTACATCATTGAGTTTCTGGAGAAATTTTCTACGCTTTGTTGGCTTCCAAACATGGTCGAAAAGAGAAAAACATTTACCTACAATGCAAGTCATCTCTCGCTTGAATTTCTAAATCAATTTTGCCATGCATTCAAAATTGTATTTTATAAATGCAAAATCATTACTTACATTTGCTTTACAAATTGTTAAGTGAGAGAATCTGCAATGTTTTATACCTCATCTGGGTCACATCGATTCAAAAATTCTTGTATCCCTTTAAAAATCACAGTGTTCGTGCGCACCGATTTTGTCAATTAGAAATTAATGACGTTTATTTTAATCAATTTTGTGAAATCAGCTAAAATATTGGCGAAAAGTATCAAAATACTGACATTTTTATTTAAGCAGAAAAATGCAAAAAATCTTCAAAGAAATATTTTGGTTAGCCCTGATATTTATTAACAGTTGAACTGGATCTATTTACTAAAGCATGATCTCATTACATGTTATTAATTTTAAATACAAACTCGACTGAACACATCTTTTTCTTTATATTACATATTTCGTAACTTTTTTTGCAACATTTCTTCAACCGGACCGAAACTGAACTATAACATAAACAGATAGTTGAAGACAGTTGAAGAAACTGGTGGGGAAAAAGACTCTCAAGGGCACTACTAACAAACAGTAGCACACAAAGAGTGGTTAAAATTTATTAACATATTTCTTTAAAATTATTCATATGATTTTTTTTTTATTGCAAAGATAGTCGTAAACAAAATTTAATCTTGAACTCTTGAACAAGCAGTTTTTGGCAATTGGAAAAATGTAATTAAATAAGTCATATTTTTATAGCAAATGTTGGTTGAACACGCATTATAAATAAAACTGTTAATTAATTAAAAAGAAAAGACGTGAAACATGTGCTCATGAGCACCTGTTCGCGATTGCATGTGTATCTTTCAGTGTTGCCAGATGTTGCACAGTTTGCGCCTGGGTATGCTAGCTAGACAAAATTGAATCTCAAGGTTTGCAGAACATAACGGTATCATTTAACAACAAATTTTCTCAAAGTCAGGAGACTAAAAATTGTTTACCGTTTTAAAAGGTTGAAGCGAAGAAAGTGATTTTGATCTACTTGTAATTGCTGCAAAGTTTTACTGTGAATAATCTAGAAAAAAACATTTTGTAATGGCTTTTAAAATTGGGGGCAAGTGCTAATGATATTGATATAAAAAGTGAAATATAATTGCATAGTTTCAAAAAAATAAATTATTAAAAAATCGCCATAATAAAGTGTTGTATTTAATTTATATTTATAATTTTGGGAGAGAATAGAAAATACTTTTACGGACATGTGTGGAACTTACTTTTTTTAATGAAAGATATATTTTAACGTTTTTTCGGTTATCAATATCTGTTTGCTCATTTTGGTACATTTTTCTTTTGTTTTTAGAATACACATTTTCAACCAACAAATGGAAGCTTGAAGAAGAATAGGCCGCTAGTTGGTGAAAGGTGCATATATACGATCGCATCTTAATTATTAATTTTTTTTTTTAATAATAAATACAAAAACATCATAAAATAATTTTGTACAACTAGCTTGTTTCAGACGCCGGAAGATATTGCTTATTTATTCGAATATAAATCCCAAAACTTTTTTATAAATCTTAAAAAGCTACTAAACAAATAAGACAATTATATCAATGTTATAGGTATAATACTCTCTTAAAATCTATATTTCTATATTCTATCTTCAAGAATCTATCAAGATTGTTTCATTTGGATTGAGAAGTAACGTGTGAAAATAACCAATGAAATTGTTTTTCTTCAAACACGTTGGTTGTATAAACTTAAAAAGTTTAAAGACGTATCTTATCTTCTATAAAGTCATTGAAAAAATATAGTTTTTTTTGTATTATTTTAGGTTAATTTTTGTTTTTTTTTTACCACTACAAGTTTGGAACTCGTTTCCAAACTCGTATTTCCGAAATGGACAATTTTGTAACACAGTTCATCATTCTAATTCAAAATTATCAATTTTGCAGAAAAATTCTGTAAGGCAAGAAATGCTTTGAATTACCAAAAACATATGTGTTTTTTCAAAATTTTTTGAGCCATTATCAAAAATTTTTTGAGCCAGCTCTCGTGTGTTCTGAGTGTTGTGTCAACAAATCTAAAGGATGGTTAAATTTTAAGGGCCGATGTTGATTTTGAATAAAACACAAATTACTTATTTAGCAAATTATTGTCATTTCTTTTTATTATGATAATATTGGTATGGTTCAATTATGTATGGAACAATATATCGGCCAAATGGCCGCCGCGAACTCGGCGGCACACCTCCATCCGATGGTCCAAATTTTCGATGACGCTGAGGCATAAGTGAGATTCTATGCCGTTAATGTGCCGAATTATCTCATCCTTTAGCTATTGAATTGTTGCTGGCTTATCGACGTACACCTTTTCTTTCAAATAACCCCAAAGAAAGAAGTCCAATTGACATCGCCACCACATGAGATAACACGGCCATTGAATTTGTCGCGCAAAAGAGCCATTGTTTCGTTAGCTGTGTGGCAAGTGGCACCGTCCTGTTGAAACCACATATCGTCCACATTCATATCTTCCAATTTTGGGACATTAAAAGTTCGTTATCATCTCACGATAGCGAACACCGTTCACAGTAACTGCCTAACCGGCCTCATTTTGGAAAAAATACGGCCCGATGATGCCGCCAGCCCATAAACCGCACCAAACAGTCACTCTTTGTGGGTGCATTGGTTTTGCGACAATCACTCTTGGATTATCATTCGCCCAAATGCGGCAATTCTGCTTATTGACGAATCCACTGAGGTGAAAATGTGACTCATCACTGAAGATGATTTTCTTCGAAAATTGATCATCCACTGTTGCCATTTTTGGCCACCATTCTGACCATTGACGACGCTTGAAATGGTCAAGAGGTTTTAGTTCTTGAGTCAATTGCACCTTGTAAGCGTGAACATGCAAGTCTTTATGCATAATGTTCATCAACGACGAGTGTGAGAGGTGCAATTGTTGGGCACGACGACGAGTTGAGGTGGACGGCTCTTCAGCCATACTATCGCGAACGGCAGCAATATTTTCTGCAGTACGAGCTGTACGAGCATGCACTGGTGTTTTCAAATCTCCTACAAACTCGGTTCGCTCAAATTTTTGCACAATTTTTGCACGATATTTCCGATTGTACGCACATTTGGACGATTTAATTGACCGAAAAAATCACGAAGTGCACGATATGCATGTTGATTTGAACGCCCACTTTCATAATAAGCCTGAATAAGTTTAACAAGTTGCTCGATTGTGTATCTTTCCATGGTTCAAATTGAGTTAGTCTGAAATTGAGAAATGTCAAATGAAATGCAGAAAAAACTTGACGTTTAGGTGTAGTTCACATTCAACATCGGCCCTTAAAATTTAACCATCCTTTATTAAGCTAAGAGAGTAATGCTTCAAGATCAGCTTTGGTGTAATTAAATTATGCGACACCTGCTTATTGTGTATCTGGATGGATTTTTAAAGAACATGTTTTTTAAGAAATATATCAGCAGAATATTTAATTGTATTATTTCTACTTTTTATCAATATATATATATAGAATATAAAGTGTTTTCTTGTTTAATAGGTTTCCGGCATTCGGTTTTTATTTAAATTGCATTTGGCTGACTTCGGAAATCAGGTTATCAGTAGAAAATGAGACATTATGAGTGGACTCTAGAAAAAATGTTACTAAAGATTTTCAAAAATTGTTTAATCTCTGCAAGAATTTTTAAGTTTTAAGTTGCATTTAAGCAGTAAGTAAATTAATTAAAAAAAATAATTATAACGATTACAAAAATTTTTTCTTGATATAACTGACATTGATATAATTGACGATAACTGTAATTATATTCAAAAGATTTTTGTATTATAAATACAGTAATCGTAATTGTAGTTTGTGTGTATACCGATAACAGTAAATGTAATACTTTTTATACATTACACTACAATTATTTACACATTACAATTACATTCCGTTTACAGTAATCGAAACAATTCCATTAATCGTAATCGTTAATTTGTATAGATAACGATTACTCTAATTGTAATCGGGAAAATATTGTAATCGCAAAACACCCAACTTTGATGCAGAAACTGCGCATGGTCGTGGTGCTATGAGAATTTCATTTTTCTTTTAAACATCATTATAAATTCGAAATATTTTTGTTATTATTATTAAATTTATTTCATACTGAAAATACTTTTTCTTTGTGAAAATTTAGATTTTCAATAAAATTTAAATTATATATATACATATCTACGTTCCTCACTCATATTTTTCCGAAATATTTATTTCCATTTATTAAACTTAACATTGAACTACATTTAGTTATAACCAACATAACAATGAACAAGTATAACAAATATATTATCAAATATATCAAACTAAAATTTCTACATCTGCACTTACGATATAATCGAAACTGTGTATTTTTTGTAAATTTTTGTTAAATCAATTAAATTTCTGTTGTCACTGAAAGTTGTTGGAGTTAACGACCTTGTAGAACTGTAATCAAAAACGATGAGTATACTGGCAATACGTTATAATCAGAAAAACTTGTTAATGGAAATATGAGTGTGACTGCCAGAGTTATAATGTTAGCAAATGTAAATTATTGACATTTTTTTGACATATGCATTTACATGTGGCGATCGAAGCGTAATTTTAATCGCATCTAACACTAACCGTACTAACTTCACTGCTTCCGTACTTACTTCAAGTAAAGTTCGAGTTAATTACAAGCTGTGATTGCTGATGTTAATTATCTGTCAAAATTAATTCAATCACGTTTTAAGCAGTTTTCAAGCACAACAGCTGTTCGCACAATTTTGTAATAAAGGTAGAAAAAATTTGATTATTTGCTTGAAATTAATGATGTCTTCTTAAAAAAATACTTTATGCATCATGCATAAAACACTAGCGGTTATATTTGAGGACAACATTTTAATTTGTTTTCACAAAACCACAAAAAATTTTGAACTGCCTACTTCACCATCAGCTGTTCGAAGCTTTTCGAAACGTGCTCGAAGAAATTTTTCAAGTTAAGGGCGGACAATAATAGACGGAACAGAACGTTGTAAAATGTTGAGAAATGTCACTTTGCGATCTATTGCATGAATTTCTTATGTGAGCGTTTATACTAAGTTGGAACGGAGACTCACGTGCCGTTGAGATCTACGGAAGTTTGATTTCTCCGCTACGTTCCGTTTATTGACATTTGCTGTAATTTTATTTAATCTGTTTTGTTTGTTGATTTTTTGATAAAATTTGATTGAATTGATGCTTAAAAATAATAAAATAAGAACATTTAAGGTAATGTTTTGTGAAATAACAAATTTTTATATAAAAAAAAATTCTTTTATTCTTGCTATTATGATCGCTACACCGTTTGTCAGCGTTTCGCTACGCTACGATGACATTAGACTCCGTTCCGATCCTTCTATTATAATCAGTGCTTTAAGTTCAAGTATGGCAGAATTATAAGGTATGTCCGATTCGCTTAGTGCCCTCACGAGTCAACGAAGAGTGGATAATAAAATGGTTGGTTAGTTGTCAAAACGACGAATTTCGTAGAAATTGCAAATGAAGAAAATATTTTATGTTTCCAAGTTGCAAACAGTGCGGTCGCGTGTGTTAAATTTGTGATAATAAAAACTATAAAATGTGGAAGAAGTCTTAAAATTGCAAGAAAAAAAGCCTGTAACAATTTTAAACTAAAAACCACTGCAGAACGTGAGCATAAAGAAACTCGAGATGAACAGCATCTAGTCCGGTTTATTCTGCTTTCTACTTCATTCCTCTCCGAGTAGGCCCTACCTTATAGTTCTACCATGAGTTCAAGCAAGTTTCGAGCTCAAGAGAGTGACACTTTGCAACGTTCTTTTAGTGTAGCTACGCAACGAAATGATAATAATTATGCTGATTTTTATGTAATTGTAGTGTATTGTTTGTGTTTAGATTCAAGCACACCAACTAAAACGCTACAGAATAATGAGTGAAGTCACAAACTTTACACAACGTTAACGTACTGTTATCTAAGTTAGCGCTACAATATCCTTATAAACACTACGTTTAGAGTCTATTTTCATTCCCTGATGAAAACAGACATTATATTTCTGATCGGACATCACCTCTCTGCCGACAATGGCAAGCCTCAAAGAGTAAAAATAACCATGTAAGCAGCAGTGTTGCCAAATTTTCTGAATTGAATGCCATGCCCAGATATTTTGCCAAAATTCTTTAAAATGTTGCGATTGTAGAAAATGCAAGTCCGGCATCGGATCTAACTACAACTTTATATAAATCATCAACAAAAGAATAAAAAAAAAAATTAATACTCTGTTACAAAACTTCATTTTCTATGTCCAAAAAATCGTGAAATCAATACTCGTAGCAAAAAATAATTTAATCCTGTTTTCAAATCAAATTAAGTGTGTGGACAATATGAAGGAAGAAATTCTTGAAATCGATGTTACTAGTTCAATGGTCTGCCGAGAATCCGACAAGCTAAGTACTAAATCTTCGATTTGAAAATTTTTTCGTGACAACACTACATTCAAAGCTTCTTGAGAACATGAACCGTTTGAAGTGGACATGAAGCTTCCCAGCGGCAAATTTTCAGAGTACTCCAATATTTCATATATGAAAGGCACTACACTTACGTTGTGGTATTCATATATGAATTTGTACGTGAAGTTGTATATGGGAGAAGGAAACTGGACTACATGTTTGCATACTTTGTAATCAAAAATGTAGCCTGTGTGCTTGACTTGAAAGCTTGACTACTCGTTAGCATATTTTGTAATCGAAAAAGTAGCCCGTCGGCCTACAAAGCGGCCATTGTCTTGTCAAAGTAAGTTGAAAGTGGATACGAACATGCGAACATTACCGCCTACGAGTGTATTGCCTTTCATCGACGAAGTCCATTTGCTGGTCCAGTGCATTGCTGGTTGTTGGTCCAATTCTCTCAATCATTTATGTACAAACATTTAATGGCATACACAACACAATAGATCATAATAAAAAACTCGGTAAAGTCCTTTCTGGGGTTGAAATGGCCAATTCGTTTGTATTTATTTATTTATTTACATCAACAAACGGTTATCTTAAAGCATTTAATAGGACAGTTGAAATGAATGTATATTTTGCATTAGGTACAATTTTTTGCTTTTGCTAACGCATTCGTTAGGTTTTCTGTAAATAAAAATAATGAAATAGCTACCGCATCCATAGAAAGTAATTTGACCCAGTTTCTTATCTACAAGTTCTACTACGAGTAGTTTTTGTCTAAGCTTTATCGGGCATTATTTGTTATGCTAGAACTACAAGGTGTTGAAAAACAACTTCATTGAAAAAATATGTTGCCGATCAAACTACATACCGATAGTGACCATCAGTTTAAATATTTCTATTCATGGCAAAGCATTGGTATCGTTAGTGATTCTTTCAATTAATATTCTTATGTTAGACATTTTGAGTCTTAAAAAAATTACCAAATATGTCTCAATGTTCGGCCAATCGATGGCTATTTATTATTCTGTTTTAATTTTAAATAAGTTATCTGGCAATTCATTCCTTAAGTTCTCCCAGTGTTTCCTCTGTTCTATTTTCCTTTTAACTCATATCTCGATAGTAAATATTATCAATTAAAAATCCACAATATTTCGATAGGATTAATTTTGGGTATTTTTCAATATTACTCGTACTCAAAATTTCTGATGTGTAAATAGATTCATATTGCACTGAGAAAATATGATTAAGGTTTTCAGTTTAAAAGAAAATTTAAAATAATTTCTTCAAAAGGGCTCTTAATTTCTGAAACACTTAACTAATATGGCAAAATCTATTAATAGAAACATAATGAAAATGTTTATTTTTAAACAATATCATAATATTTCGCAATAGAATCAAAACAAAAGTAATATTATCTGGCTCGTTTTGTACTCTGGTTTTTTCCTTAATTTAATTACAATTCAAGTGAGTCACAGAGATAAGGTATTAAAGTGCAGAAATTATGGCGGCAATTTAATAAACAGTCTCAAAATAGCTTTAAGTTCAGCTGATTGTAAACATATTTATATATTCAAAATTGCAAGCTTACGACCTACTTATCAAGCTTATATTGACTCGCTTTCATCAAGTGAGTCAAATTAGGTTAGGTAATATATGATTGAAGTTCAAGTGTACTGCGGTACCAAAATGGTCAAACCGGTCTAAGCAAGCTGTTTACACCAGTAGTCGCCTACCTAAGGTGTTATATCCTATCGGAGACAAGTTCTAAATGCTGTTAGGGGAGAAACTTGCAAGTTGTCACCACTGCTGTATTTTGACATTCTAGCAGTGTCGTAACCTAAACTTCGACAGACATCGTCGGCAACAGATTAGTTGTCACTTTTAATCTACTTTTGGAGCGAAAACACATAATAACACAGTGTCTGCTTAAGCAAATGTAAGATATAAGTTCTTTAAAAATTACAAATTAAATTTGTGTACTTGTGCTGTACAATTTTATATAATGTTAATTCTAAATTGGCGTCAAAATGCAGCTTGGCACCTTTGTTGGCTTGCAGGTTGCTACGAGTACCTCTCTGTATTCGCTTTTGTTTTGTGTAACGTGTATTTGCCTTTACATTTTTACAAGTGTTATTGACACAGAAGTGCAATTTTATTTGATTTTAGTGATATCTCCGGTGATTTTTTTGTATTTTCCTTACATTTAATCTAACAATAAATCGAGGAAAGCACTGCAAAACTCATGTAAAATTCAATAAATTTTTATATAATTTTTAAATCAGATGTTTTTACTTGAGTTTTTATACATTTTTCGCAATTTTTCAAGGGGTGGCAACCTGCAAGCCAAAATTTCAAGCAGTCGATATTAGATAATACTGGAAATTTGCTGTACAAATTTTGTTTTTTTGAGAACTCAAATATTTTCTAGCTTAGGATTGTGGCTTTAACCTTCTCTTGCCAATGTATGCAGCAAAGCAACAATACATTCGTTGATTTTTTGACGAGCTATGATCAAAAAAGTTATAAGGTGGCATCCTGCAAGCCTCTACTCTTCTTATACTACAATGAGCCAAAGTACAAATGGTACACAGTTATCCGAAAACAGTAGTTCCGTTCTACAAAAGAGTCTTAGAAGAAAAATATCCGTTACGTTTTTGGAATTGTTTCAAGTTCATTAAGTGTTTTGCCAAAAACCTGCTCTGAAACAATCTTCTACATATTTATTCCTGCAAGGGTCCCCTTATTCCAGCAAATCTAGAAACGCTACAGCAACACTAAATATATCTTTAGAAAGAAATATCTTTTCAAATTAGATTTTTGAAAAGTCACAGGGCTTAGTAGACATGAGCGTTTAAATTTGAAAAAATGGCAAAAAGCTCTAATGTGAATGAGAAAATGTTATTTTCAAAGCGAAGTACACTCAGTTCTGTTTTTACACGGTAGATACATTCCCAAAGATTTCGTGCAAAAAAAAAATCGGTAAAAAAATGCATTGCACTTATGGAAAAGTAGAAGATTGGTTCCAAATTTGACAAATCTGTAGAAATAATACAATAAACCATTTTCAAACTCATATTGGAGCGTTATAGCTAATATTTGCGTAGATTTTTATTTCATAAACTTATAAAAGAATGCAAAAAAAAAACAATATCATAAACTTAAAAAAGATGCATAAAAGAATGCAAAAGAAAAAAAAACAATTTCAGAAACTTAGAAAAGAATGCAAAAAAACAATATAGTACACATACAATACAATAGGGACGACTGTTGACATGCATGTTTACACGCGGCAACACGGGAGTATAATAAAAATTAAAAATTTTATAGCGGTGAAAACTGTTAGTAATAAAATTGTTATTTTCAGAATTTGGGTCAATCGTGTTAAATCATAATAAAACGTGTAAAAACAAAATAAAGATTTATTTTTAATTCGTGTTAAAGCAAATTCGTGTAAAAGCCGTGTAAAAACAGAACTGAATGTAGTTAAGTACAGCTGATTTTCGGGGCGTTATCACTAGTTTATAATAAATAATTTATAATTTTTAATATAATAAAGATTGTTTTGAAATTTAAAATGTTCTCAAAAATGTTTGTTTAAAACAAAAAATAAATGTTTTAAGTAAAACAACGCTTCTAAAACCACATCATCGGGTAGGTCTTATAGAAGCGCTCATCAATTCAGCCGCTTTGCAGTGTTGTGACGATAATTACAGCTGCACTTCCATATCTTGTTTTAGAGGCTGATTGACTGCTTCTTGACAGGTCTGATATAGATTTTATGAAGGTTGTGCTAACAATTTTTAAAATTAATAACACTTGTGTTTGTTTGAACACATGTCTGTGCTTTAAGATCCCTGTAGGAAAATCAACTAATTTAAAAGAAGTTGATAAAGTAGTTTTTTGTCAACCACAACTAGTTGAAATTCTGACTTTTTCCCATAGAACGAACTAACATATTTTGTATGGTGATGTTCGCTAAATAAGTCAATTGACTTTCGTCTGCATATATTTTTAACTACTTTAAAATAACCAATTGAAAACTATTACTGATGGCCTAAAGTTAATATTTGATGAAATAACATGGTTAAATATATATAAACTTGTAATCTTATAAAAATTTGCAATTAAAACATGTCAAAATCAGAGTAGTTGCCGCCTTAATATAATTCAAAGTTGTTTATCAATCACTTATTTCTAAGTAGTATTCCAATTATTTCATATAAAATGCAAATAAAACTAAGCAAGCAAGAGCCAGTTGAATAAAAGCATATTGAAAAATTTTTCTTTATACCTCCTCGCATAATGCCAGTGCTGCCAGCTACTGCTGATTAAAACCCGCAAAACTTGCAAAAAAATCCGTTAAGTTTTGTTTTTTATTTTTGTCAGTATAATATACAACAAAATAATATTTTAGCCTTATATTAATATAATTAATACAATGATATTAATGTTGAAAATATTAATATCAATTCTAGTTCCAAAAATATCTTTCTAGTTCCATAAAATAAGATATGATCGCGGTATATTATGTTCGTGGCAGCACTTCGGGTGCTTGCAGTATCTTGAAACTTAAAATGATCATTATCAATTTTCTTTTTTCTTCGGCAGGGTACCGAAGCTAAAATACCCCCCCCCCCCCCCCCGCGGCCATATTGAAGTATATTCGAAGTCTTTAGCCATTTAGCCACGACATACACGATGACATTCAGTTTAATATATTAACGAAAGTTTTCCTATTTTGATGACGTCACTTTGTATAGGAAGTAGGCGTGGTTTTGATTCGATTTTGCCATATATCATAGAGATGGTTCATATTATATATCAAAGCTAAAGTGCAAAATTTCAAAACATTTCATTGATATTTGTGGATTTTTAAGAGATTTAACGTTTAAAATAAAGCCAATTTGTATGGGAGGTAGGCGTGGTTTTCATTCGATTTTTCCAAATATTATAGTGGTGGTCTTTGTTATATCTATAAAAGCCTATATGCAAAACTTCAAGACATTTCATTAATTTGAGCAGATTTTTAAGAGATTTAACTTTTAAAATAAAGTCACTTTGTATGGGAGGCAGGCGTGGTTTCCATCCGATTTGATCCATTTCCGACCTTGGTCTTCCTTTTTTAAAAATGATCTCATATTTTGAATTTCATCGCGATAGCTTTAAAATTGCGGCTGTAATCGTGTCGACAGACGGACAAAAAATATATATTTTTCTATACCTGCCACGCCTCCTTCTTGGCGTTACAAACGGAATGACAAAGTTAATATACCCCTTACGCAGTACGCGTTGGGGTATAAAAATGTAAGTTGTTTTCACTGAACAAAAATAAGAGCAAATAACAACCAGTTACAACAATTAACAACCAGTTACAACTGAATATAAAACTTTATTTTATTGTTTTATTGACAGCATCAACTTTTTTTTCGCATCAAAATAATTATTAACATTGATGGCAGTTAATTATGAAATAAAATCTGTCTTCGAATTGAAATATTTTGAGCACTTACTTATAAAAACATTGCTTAAAACAAACAAACTTAAAAAACAAAAATTTAATAAACATTTTGTCAAAATCCGCCATAAATTCCGCAAAAGGATTTTTGAAAATTTGTCCCGCCAAATAACATCAAAATCCGCACATTTGGCGGGAAATCGGAAGTATATTGTAGCAATAATTTAGCAGGTAGGCCAGGATTTTCAGGAGTGAATATATCAATCTCGAGATCTCGGGACTGATTCACGAATTTTATTATCAAAATATAATGTAAGAGTCGAAGTTAGGGATTTTTCAATATTTTTATATACGAGGCTATATGAGAGGTAGGTCCAACGATCTAGTCAATTATATATATTTTCATGTCCTAATGAATATTTTAATACGAATTTTTGGTCTACTTTCAGTTTGAATTTTTGTCCATAAGCAAATTTTGAGCTCGCTATGCGCGATATAGGGATTAATTTTAGATTTATGGTTCCTTAGGAAAATTTTCTTTGAATTAATCGTAGATAACGTTTTTGCTGTGGCGGTCGTGGCGTAGTGGGTAGTGGTTAGAGAACCCTGGTTCAATTCCCACCTGACATAGAAAGTTTTTTGTGTGGCCCATACTTTAGAGAACCCTGGTTCAATTCCCACCTGACATAGAAAGTTTTTTCAATTGAATTAATTTTTCTGTTCGGCCGTCACCTCTCTGCAGACAATGTGTGGCCCATACTTTAGAGAACCCTGGTTCAATTCCCACCTGACATAGAAAGTTTTTTGTGTGGCCCATACTTTAGAGAACCCTGGTTCAATTCCCACCTGACATAGAAAGTTTTTTCAATTGAATTAATTTTTCTGTTCGGCCGTCACCTCTCTGCAGACAATGGTAAACCTCAGAGAGTAAACACTGCCATGAAAAGCTTCTTGAGAACATAAGCCGTTTGGAGTCGGCATAAAGCTTGTAGGTCCAGTTCTCACAACACACAGCACAATTGATCTTAAGAAGCTCGGTCAAAGTATTTTCAAGAGCTGAAATGGCAATTTCGTTTTTTTTCTACGTTTCTGCTATATGCTTGGTCGATAAAAAATTCAATGAAAGCACTATGTTTGTATATGTATATCAAATGAAAGCACTTATTGCAGAAACTTGTAAGATCTCAGACTGATGATCTACGATCTGAAAAATATGCGTTTAAGGATAATTAAATTTTGCTTTCCGTAAAAATAATAAAGCATAACAAAAACAAGAGATAAAAGAATAAAGTGATCTAAAGTGTAAAGAATAGAGATCTCCAAAAATATGAAAACCTTATTTTATTCCTCACATATCGCGAAAACAAAAAATTTTAATAGAACAATGACTTTTGTATGGTATACCGATACCTATAAGAAATTACGGTCTTACAATCTGAGTAGATATATTTTTTATGGATGATTATTTAAAAATAAAAATTATTATTATCGATATATTATCGAAGTATTATCGATATTTTGACATCGAAAAGTCCCAGAATGAATGTTTTTTCCCAGAATGGAAAAAAACACTACAAAATTTAAAGTTTTATATATGGAAGCATACATTGGCTCCATTTTCTAATAGATTTTATTGATTTTTTTTTATAAAATTTTGCCTTAATATCGTCTAAATAAAAATGATTACATATTTATTTAGCTTACCATTTGAATTTAAAATCTCTGATGAAAAAATGGTCTAAAATACGTTTTTACAAAAATAAAACATTTGTTGTAAAAATAATTAAAAATTATATTAAATTGCTATATTATACTTATGTATATGATACAGTTTGACATACAAATAATTCTTAACTTTTTGTCATTATTTAAAAACAATGCTTATTATTATTTTAGACAATTTGTTTTTATAAAAACATTGTTTTGATTAAAATATAATATCTTTCCTTACTTAGAAGTTATTACTTAAAAGTTTAGTAATTTCTCAAGGATAATTAATTTTACAAAATTTCCACAATTATGGCATCAGTAACATTTGCATATATTTAAAACAATGAAAATTCTATAAACAATAAATTTTTGATTACAAATTCTTTACCTAAGAATTCGTAATGTTAGCCAAGTCTTACATTTGTAAATACATTTAAAAATGTTGATTTTCAAATTTTTGAAAGTAACTGCGCTTCAAAAATAATTAATTTATTTATATTTTAATATCTTTACCATCTCAAAGAATAACTAGAAATTTGTTAACCATTTAAGATTTCAACGATTTATGGTTTTAGCTCCGTATTGCTGCTATTCAAAAATACAAACGCTGATATAATTTAAAAGACTTTGCCGCGGGCAACAGCTAGTTAATATATATTTTCAATAACATATATTTGCATTGTTTGTACTCGCTATTAGTTGATAAGAAGCATATTGCACGCAGCCCATACATTTATAGTCATTAGTCACCTCATACGGCAATGTTCATTTTGTTCAATTGTGAGTAATTGCGGCACCTCTTTTGGGCACAGTTTCTTATGTCAACACTTATGTCAGCACTTTTGGAAATTTAACAGCATTGTTAAAAACCTTATTTCCTTCCATTTGGAAATGCCTACCATGCAAGTTCGCAGACTTTCAGCCGTCGATCATCCAATATCTTTATATGGAACCCTTTTCTCCCATTCTGGCATAGGCATCAATTTCATTTGGTCACTCTTTTGCAATCACTGTAGCAAACTTCTTTTTTGGCTGTTTCACCTAGAAATTTTAATGCTTTTCCAGGCTTTTTTAAAGACGTACGTTCTTGCCACAAAAATTTACGTTTTTGATTTAGTTTAAATATATTGTTCTTGGGAATCTAACAATCTTTGTGTCTTTGCCTTAACGATGTTTTGTCTTTGGGCACAATCTAATGAATAAAAGTCTTTGTGGCAAAGTGCAATTTTTTTGGTATTACTATTTTTTTCCGCTGGGTGTATTGATCTTACTAGCATTATGTTAATTTGTGTTTTAAGCTACTTTTTACTTTTCTTTTTTACTTTTATTAATGAAATGACTTGGTTCATATTTTGATCACATGCTTACTAATTTTTATACCTCCACGCGTACTACTTTAGGGTACACTAATTTTTTCACTCAGCTTATAATGCCCATTAAGAGGTATAGAAACTCATATTCTATATATTCTTTATCAATATCACCACCTGAATCGATTTTCCATGTCCGTCTGTCACGATTACAGCCGTTTTAGAAGCTTTCGTAATTAAACTCGATATATAAGTTTTTATTCAAAAACTAAAGAACAAGTTTGAAAATAAGTCAAATCGGATCATCGGAACAGCTTAAGTCACGCTTACCTCTCAAAAATCCACAAAAATTAATGATTACATTAATTAATGATTAGAACTTGAAAGCTTGCACATTAACCATTAAAACATTTTATAACACTTTAATATAAGACCTGATTATTAATGTAAGCCTACGACCCATATAAAGTGACTATTAATATGGTTAAGTCTTTTAAAATTACACAAAACTTAATGATTTTTTTTATGAACCCTGACCATGAAATGTGGAAAAATTTAAAGAAAACTACGACTACAAAAAAGGAAAGTGACGTCATCAAAATGGTAAAATATCTTAAAATCCCATCAAAAGTAAATAAATACACACTTTGAGCTTGAAATTTGCAACAATCCAATGAAAACTCAGCCCATCTCCCATACAAAGTGAAACTATCAACATAATGAAACCTTCATAAATTCCAGTGGTGGCCGTGGCGTAGTGGGTAGAGTGTGTGGCTCCTACGCCAGAGAACCCAGGTTCGAATCCCACTTGACACAGACATTTTTTTCAATTGAATTAATTTTTCTGTTCGGCCGTCACCTCTCTGCAGACAATGGCAAACCTCAGAGAGTAAAATCTGCCATTAAAAGCTTCTTGAGAACATAAGCCGTTAGGAGTCGGCATAACACATGTAGATTCAGTTCTCGATCATTTGTATTCAAACATTTTTAAAACACACAACACAATTGATCATAAGAAGCTCGGTCAAAGTCCTTTCAAGGGCTGAAATGACCATTTCTTTTTTTTTTTCATAAATTCCACTAAAATCAATAAATTGACGTAATATTTTACACGTAAGCTTTGATACTTAAAACGTACTCTGAGTCTTAAGCTGGGAAAAGTTGGATGAAAACCACTCCTATTCTCCATATCAAGTGACGTCATCAAAACAAAAATTTCGAAACATCGAATATACTAACGCAAATATACACGGTTGTGGGGGTATTTTGCAATGGTTGTTTTTAATACTTTATTCGATTTTAAATTTTTCGATTTATTTTATTCGATTTTAGTACAAAAAGTTTTAAATTTAATATTATTCAATAGATAACAAAAATTTTAAATAAATAGGAAAATTAAGATCACAGATTAAATTACAGGTTAAGATTAAAGATTACAAAATTTTTAAATTAATTTTGTATTTAATTTTAATACAGTTCAAATTAAAACAATTGGAATAAATTTGTTACTATTGTGATTATTATGTTTAAATTTTAAGCCCTGCTGTATTATATTTCAATACCTTTCGTCTTAATCTTCAGGTTCCAAAGCTGTAAAAGTCTTATGATTCAAGATGAAATTTTTCGGTAAACATAGCCTTATAATACAACTGGTATAAAAACCCATCCTACGACGTGTTGGAAGCATTAACGCTAAGCTGTATTTATTTTTTGCCATTTTACAGTGCTTTTACAATAACTGTTTTGAAAAATGTTCAGCCTGAAAGTATGCTTAAACATAAAAAGCAAGCATGTCACTGATAAGTATCAAATCAATTTTCTGTGCATACTTTCAGGCTGATCGCAAAAAATAATTACAGTTTGAGCGATATCGGGTGCAGAGCAGCGTGCTTGCCTTTTATGTATTACGGTTTGTGTCATATTTTTTCTATTTTATTACAGTATGCAACGCTTACTACTTTTATTTCAATGATCACGTAAGTTCGAAATCTACAATGGCAGATAGTTTAAATATTATGGTATGCTACTCTTATAATTTTATAATCTTACTTACTTACTTACTTTTATAATCATCTATATAAAATTATAAATTCCAATATAGAAAAAGTTTAATGCAAACTAAACATGGAAAAAAAAGTATCATTGAAGTTAAATACGAATTGAGCATTAAATTTAAATACAAATTTTTATAAAAAATTAAAATTAATATTGGGCAAGTTTCAAAATTTATTACAATTATGATGTGGTCATTCCAAAATTTCTAAACTTGTAGGATCATAATTCTTAGATATACAATTATAATAGGTACGTGCTATTCAATTCTTGAAGATCTGAATCTGTAAATTTTATTACTTTTTTGAGTTACAAATATCCTCGGATTTTTGGAGTTCAACAGCTATCAACACCTATGTAGATTTGTCCATGTTTATCTGACTGTCTGTCTGGGGACATGAATATAGTAGTAGTCTTGTCCAAATCATTTTATATCACTTGAACTTTTGCTGTTTTTGACCTCTTGTTCTTTTTTTCCAGAATCGTTCAATTCGAGGCCAGCAATTTGGCCCGTCTGGACTCCATTGGTGTGCAACAGCTAGATATGACCAAAAAACTTGATGTCATCGAACATTTGCAACGCATGAACAACCGCCAAGTTGAGCAGTTGAAAAGTGAATTTCTACTGTTGCAAGAGCAGCAGCAAAAGCAACTTGAAATCACAGCTCGTAACGGTAAGATTGCTCTTGGTAAAACTAAGCTAAATTTTTGCATTTTCTTTTTTAAAAAATTTAATTCTAGGAAATGAACTTTCGCGTACAGTACGCCAAGCCAACGGCACAGACGACGAAGCTATCAATAATATCAGTTTGGATGTCACAACCAAGTTAGATGCGCTGGCAATATTGCTCAGATCCACACGGCAGTCTATTGACACGCTAGAAAAGCAGCTGGCGGCGAACATAACGCAACTGTTGACGACAACAAGGTATGCACATTTGTCATTGAATTAATTTAGTAAAACGTCACTCAAGCTATAATCACTGCAATTGAAAAATTATTTAATAATGCATTTTAGTTGTATCAGTGATTATGGTCTCATTATGATTCGCGTAGGGTGTCGTTTGTCGGCAGATTCCATACACCAATTGTCTAATATAAATAGTCACGTCGGGGTCTAGTTCTTGTTTGTTTATAAAATAAACATTTTTTTAATTGAGGAAAAATTTCAAGTTCGACAGCATTACATGAGACGAATTTGTAATGCGAGGGTTGCCTTATGTGCCGTGCCAATATTTTGCATTCGTGAATCGTCGAAAGAATTTCAATGTTACCTCATTCGGTGACAAAACAAATCAATATTCAGCCATAACGTTAAGTGATTTTAATTTTTGCACGTTGGATCAGAATTGAAAATACTCTGGAACAATTCTTAAACCAGTGTTTCTCAACGTGGGTCATATACCCTACCTGGAGAAATAATTTGAAACTTTTAGGAAGCTACGCACAAATGATGAATACAAATATAATTTCTGAATATTGCTCATGTCCAGGGCCGTTCAGGCCAGGGTAAGAGTAAATAAGTCCCGAGCCTTGAAGATTTTTGGAAAAGATGAACACAACATTTTTATAATTAAAATTGTTATCAAACATATCAGTTTATTGAACCAATGTAAAGATATTTTATAGAGTAGAACCCAAACCGATCATAGATGTGACTGAGGCCCCTTAACCATTGAAATTGATGGTGCAGAGTCCACATAGTATTTGTTTAGATTTTCCTTGGTTTCGGTAATAAAAAATATTAAAATATGTATGACTGTTAAGCAGGATCTCCACTCAAGATTTAATCTTATCAGTTAGGACAAAATTCAAACAAAAAAAATGTCTGGTTTGAAGCAAAGATTTCATTTTGTAAATTCACAATTATATTTTCGGATAAAGACCCAGTAATATCTGTAATTATTTTAAGCTCTGTTGATGGTTATTGGAATTGATGAATGGCCATGACATTTTACAAATGTGCCACAAAAGCTTTTGTGCATTCACACGTATATAAAAATCACGCATATAAAAAATCTCCTCAGTTCGCTTTGGCACTTCAAGCGGCGAAGACTGCGTTGCTTAGTTTTATTAATGCACGCAGGAATAATATATATTTTTCGTGTTTTTAATATTGTTCAAAATGATTTCTGGTAGTGATCAGATAAAATATTTATTTATAATGAATGCTTTTAATGAAACGCAATGTTCACTTTGCTACACTTCACTAGTAGAAACAAGAAAATTTTTCCTAGAAAGGCATATGTCATAATGACATAAGATTCATTAAACAATAACAAAACAAAATATGACGTCATATGTAATAGAAATCAGCCCAACTACACGTAAGCGTTAACACATTTACGGTAAATAGTTTTGATCAATTCAAGTCTTAACAATTTAAAAGTTTCACTTGTAAAATTAATAATAATAAGAAATTGAAACATCGAAAAACTGTCAACAGAAAGCTTACACAACATATTTCTCTCAGTGAAGAAGCTTAAAGCTCTCTAACACAAACGCAAAAATGTCTATGTTGTAGCATGAGTACCACTGATTTAGACCTGCCCAACATATCGCAAAAAAAAGGTAAATAAACACTGACTTATGCTTGGTTTTCACTATGTCAATTTCAATGATCAATTGCTGTCAATCAAATGAAAAATGCCAACACGTTGGCATTTTTTCTATGTTTGACAATGGAGAAAAAATAAAAACAACTGAATTATTGAATTGAACTAAATAGAATAAAAAATATAGAATAATTTTATTTAAGTGATATTTTAATTTATTAAATTGTATGTCGTCATAAAACTGACATAGTGAAAACCAGGCTTTAGACGAACTTTGCTATAACTTACCTAGGTAATTCCAAGTTTTCCTCGAAAGTTGATTAAACCCTATAATCACTACCCTATTTTTTCTTATATGGTATAAATCACTTTGGGTCTGTAAAATATGTAAAGCTTTTTGCTTACAAGTGTTTGAATACCCACCAACGGTCTGGAGCCACGATTAAAACTTTCGTTGAGTTTCATAAAATCTTTTCCGAGTTAAAGTATGGGGTTTCAAGAGCTTATGTGTCTTTCGCATATAAATCTGGCTTCACTTTCTGTATGTAAGCGTGGTAGGGCTAGATCTAAAGTCTTTATCAAAAGTTTTTCCTGCATAAAAGTCTCTTGTGAGCTACAAATTTCGGATCAAATGTATCAACACAATATATTTTCAGTACAAATTTTCAGTACTATTACCTCTTCATACTCAGTTCCCAATGCCTGAGGTTTCCCATATATTCATTCCGCAACTCTGTTTATCTTCCTTAACTTCTATCAACCCACAGAAATTTTTTATGTTTAGCGTAGACACCTGCCATGTAGTCTTAATTCTACGTTGTTTCATAACAATTGGGACCAAAACAATGCATCGGTCAGCGCCCTTTTGAGGGTTCAAAGGTATCAAATTAGCTCCATGTTGTGATGACACTTCGCAACCCTTGGTGAGAGTGGTGGCCTATCTAAAACCTCTTCCATACTAACCGCACCCGTTTTGAGAGTACAAACTGCACCAAGCTGAAAAGCTCTGTCCGCGTTATGGGTAGTAAATCACAACCATCACGAAAGACTCCGCGAAGGGCAAGCTCATTCCATTCCAGCAAGCACATGCCAGCAAAACCCTGACCGCTGACTGTCCGTGGTAGAAGATTTAAAGCCCTTGGTCAGACCTCGTAGCAATCTCGTAGACCTCTGGACTGGTCACCATCAGTCTCTATCACCCCGCAGGCATCTTAAAAAAAATGAATTTTAATAGTCACTTTATTTCTATCCACAGCAATCTGGCTCGACGTACCAATGCTATTGCACGCCGCCAACAGTTACAGGCAGGTGGCTTGCCTTTACCAATGCCGTCCAATTTCCGTCCTTTGGATGCCATTTGTTCCTATTCACGCTCCGATGATAGTCTAGGCCTACAAAAGCTACAACTTTCAGCCATTTCCGCACCATTTTATGTTGCCTGTGACGATAAGATAGATGGTGGCGGTTGGACCGTCATACAAAATCGCTATAGCGGTGAAATTAATTTCCAACGCGATTGGATTGAATATAAAACCGGTTTTGGTAACTTGGCTGGTGAATACTTCATTGGACTCGATAAGCTGCATGAGTTAACCACCTCCTCTTTACATGAGCTCATCATTTTAATGATGGATTTTAAGAATATACAGCGAACTGCACGCTATAACGCCTTCGCAATTGCCAGCGAGAAGGAACTGTATGCTTTGAATTTATTGGGTACATATTCAGGTGATGCTGGTGATAGTTTGAGTTATCATGCCGGCAGCAAGTTCTCCACCTTTGACAATGACAACGATGGCTGGCTTGAGGGTAATTGCGCACTGGCACATACTGGTGCCTGGTGGTATAACGCCTGTGAGAAAAGGTACAGCAATCTGGAAGATTTTAATTTTTGACTGAATTTAATTTTCCAATACATTCTTTCAGCAACTTGAATGGCCAATATTTGAGTGGTGAACACGATCCTGGAATGGTCTATCAGGGCATGTACTGGCAAGACTTCAATGGACCGAGCTATTCTTTGAAATCTGTACGAATTATGATTCGTCCAATTGCTGCTGAACATGAAGTAAAGCGTTGATGCTGACGCACTCAAGCTCACCGGAATTCAAACTGCAAGAATATCAGGGATATAAGTAAAATATTGAATCTATTAACTATCTTATGAATGGTAACTTATTTATCGCAGGTTTCTATTTGTAATGATAATATTTTTGAATATTTTTCTAGATATTAAGTTGTGCTTTGAACTTTAAGATTTTTATGAAAAAATTTACGCATTTCTACTTTAAGCTTAAGCAATCTAGTTTTTTAGCTTATATTAAATTCTGATGTTGTTGACAATAATTTTTTTTAAAAAACTTGCTATGTCTACAAATTTTATTTTATATATTCAAATATATGATATAAAAAACTAATGCTTAGTTATACAAATAAACGCTATCATTGCCATATTGTGTGAAATTAAATTATGGTTAGTTGTTTTATTCAGAAAATCTTAAAAACAAAAAAAAATGTTGTTGACATCTAGTCATATATGTAGCATATAGAGCTTACAATATCGCTAGGCAGACACGAATTCGAAATCCTAATAATTTGAAAGGATTTTATTGGGAAAAAATTGGATGGGTAGTCAAAAAGTTGTATGAAAAAAAAATAATACACCTCCATTTGTCGATATAAGCTGTTGTTTTTATTTAGTTAATGCTAAATTTACATAATCGATAAATGTAATTAAGTAAACATTTATAAGATAAAATCGCTAATCAGCGTTATGAGCTCTTTACTAAATCTAGACTGAGGACGGCAAATCAATTGAAATATCTCTTCAACTGTGGAAATATTTATTTGTTGTTTACCATTAGACTTAAAAGCAAATTGATATTTCACAATAATTTGTTCACAAAACAATTGCAAAGTTCTACATTTACGACAGTCAGATGATTCCAATCTAATACCAAAAACGTTGGTAGAGTTAGGAATATTATTATATAATATTGAACTTGTTGAATTATCAAGTTGTACTTGTTTGAAAATACTTTGTTTGTAATGTTTGATATCTATATATGTTTTGTTTATATTGTTTAATGAAAAAATAATTTTGTTTATTCAATAAAAATATTTTAACGAATCACAACCTACAATTGGTTATGGGCCCAGGACTCCAGGTTAATAAAATCATAAGATGGCCAACACATCATTTGCGGGAAAAATCCCAGTTTTCAATGGAACAAATTATTCCATTTGGAAGACACAGATGGAAGCATTGCTACATAAAAGCAGACTATTGGATATAATAAACGGACAGACCGTTGCACCGGCAGAACCACAACAACTTGACAAATGGAACGAGAAAGATCAAGATGCGCGTGCAGACATTCTAATGGCATTGGCACCAAAAATAATAACATTGGTAAGAAGTTTTAAAACATCTAAATTAAAATGGGATTTGTTAGAACAGACGTATGATCGGAAATCAATAAGGCAGAAAACACAACTCTATCGGAGACTTATTAATATCAAAATGCGTGAAGGACAAACTATTACTTCATATCTAGAAGAATTTGATTTGGTTCATACACGACTCGAGGAAATGGATGGAAGGATTGAAGAAGAATTACAAGCTGTTATCATAATCGATGGATTGGTAGATAAATTTAAAGAAATAAAAGCAGCACTCAACACTTAAAAGGACATTCCCTCAATCACACTTCGATCCTGTTTATTGGAAATTGAAGAAAATCAAAGTGGAGCAGCAGAACAAAGAAAAGTAATAAATCAGAATATTCAGGTACGTCTAAAAATACAATAATATGTTTTCGTTGCGGAAAATCTATACACATGGCCAAGAAACTGTAAACAACAAATCAAATTATATAAGAAAGAACATACAAATATTGTTAGCTCTAGTGGATTTGTAGCTTTACATATCGCGGCAGGCTTAGCACAAAATGTATATCACATATGACGTTCAACGCGAAATTATTTCAAGAAATAGACAAAGTTACATTGGTGTAGTAAAGTTAGCAGATGAAAAAGAACTATCAGTTACAGGAATTGGTACGCTTCTATTATACGTTAACGTACAAAATCAAATTAAGCAAGTAAGGCTTTTTAATACATTGCTTGTTCCAGGTTTGAAGTATAGTTTAATATCAACCAGCAAAGCGACAGACAATGGATGTATAGTCGAAATGAAAGGTAAAAGTAGTAAAATTATAAAGGAAAACGAAATTTTACTTGAGGCATTTAAGAAAAATGGTCTTTATGAAGTAAATGTTTTAAGTAACCATGCCTATAATGGAGTTAATTACCAAATTGAAAATACCAAAAATCAAATTGAAGTGTGGCATAAAAGATATGGACATCTTAATATTCAGTCGTTACACAAATTACAAAGTGAAAATATGGTTAAGGGGTTACCAATATTTAAAATTGATATAATAAAATGTGTTACATGTTTTAGAGGAAAACAAACACGTGATCCCTTTCCAAAGAAAAACGAAAAATCTTCAAAGGAATTGTTAGAATTGGTGCATATGGACATATGTGGACCCATGAGAACAGAAGTCTATTAGTAATAAATTATATTTTGCCACATTTATCGACGATTATTCTCGTAAAGTATTTGTTTCATTTTTAAAGCAAAAATCAGACATTTTTGAAGCATTCAAATTTTTAAAACAGAGGTTGAGCTGGAAACAGGTAGAAAAATTAAAATTATTCGCAGTGATAATGCAAGAGAAATGATAAGTCGGGAATTTTCGCAGTATCTGAAAGAGTATGGAATTAAGCATCAGTTAACTGTTGAATACACCTCAACAAAATGGTGTCGCGGAAAGGATGAACCGAATACTTGTTGAAATGGGAAGATGTTTAATGCTTGAGGCAAATTCACCTGAAATGTTGTGGGCTGAATTAGTTAGTACTGCAGCAAATTTGCGAAATAGATGCTCAACAAATTTAAATTTTGACAAAACACCCGAAACTATTTTGTCTGGAAAAATACCAGTAATATCTCATTTGCGTCAAATTGGTAGTAAATCATATGTTTTGCACAAAACTCCTAGTAAAAACAAATGGCAAACTAGAAGTGAAGAATATATCTTGGTAGGATATTCTGAAGAATCAAAGGCTTATAGATTATGGAAGGTACAAGGTACACGAAAAATAGTTAAAAGTCGTGGTGTCAAAATTATAGAAGGAAATTTGAATTCAGTTGATTAAGCAGAATTAAATTTTAATGAAGGAGATTTTATTGAATTTAAATTAAATTTTGAAACAAATCGTGGCATTGAACAAGATGAGGAAGATAATTTTGAAGATTCTGAGGAATATTATCAATTGCAACAATTAAACCCATTGAATTCGATTAAGTCACAACAAAGGTCATGGACACTTAAAGATATTGCACAAATTTCAATGGAGGATGATCCGAAAACATTTAAACAAATTAAACTATCAGAATATGAAAATAAATGGTTAAACGCGATGAATAGTGAATATAATTCGTTAATTAAAAACAATATATGGAATTGGTAGATTTACCAAAAGGAAGAAACACTGTGGGCTGCAAATGGATATTTACGACTAAATGTAAACCTGATGGATCTATAGTTAAAGAAAAGCTAGACTAGTAGCAAAAGGATTGCACCTGTTGTACGCCAAAATACACTTCGACTAGTTTATGCTCTTACTGTTGAGCATAATCTGAAGCTAAGACAGTTAGATGTATCAACTGCCTTTTTGAATGGTGATATTGAAGAAGAAATCTACATGGACCAACCAGAAGGCTTCATTGATGAAGCCACACGGAACAAAGTTTGTAAACTTGAAAAAGCTATTTACGGATTAAAACAAGCAGGAAGACAGTGGTTTAAGAAAATTGATTCAGTCATTAAAAATTTTGGATTGCAACAATCAAAATATGATCAGTGCATTTATTTTATGAAAAACGATGTTGAGGATATTGTTATTGCATACAATAGTTGCAATATTGTTGAGAACTTTATAAAAAAATTAAAAGACAATTTTGAAATTCGAGATATGAATGATCCTAAACATTGCATTGGATTGAAAATTGATTATAAAAATGGACAACTATCTATTTCACAACCAGGATATATAGTAAATTTAGTAAAAAAATATGGCTTAGAAAATTCAAAACCTACACAACTACCAATGAGAGCAAAAATTATTTTAGAAAAAGAGCCAACAATTTCAGGAAAAGCTGATAAAATTGAACAAGTTAAATATCAAGAACTAATAGGTTCTTTGTTACACATTGCTATATATAGTCGACCGGATATTGGATACAGTGTCAAAAAATTATCGCAATTTGCACAAGATCCAAGAAAGCAGAATTGGAACGCTGCTCTACAAATTGTGAAATATCTCATTACAACTAAAAAGGCTATGTTAACATATCGAAAAACTGGCTTACCAATTATTGGTTATGTGGATGCTAACTGGGCACAGGATGTAAATGATCGAAAGTCCCAATCTGGATTTTGTTTCATACTTCCAGGTGCTGCTATTACGTGGGAATCTCGAAAGCAGAAAGTTATTGCAACTTCAAGTGCAGAATCGGAATATGTAGCTTTAACAGATGCCGCAAAAGAAGCTTTATATTTAGGATATTTACTTTAGGAGTTAGGGTTTAAGCTGCATGGTGCGATAACAATATTTGGAGATTCACAAAGTGCTCAACACATGGCTAAATTCGGTGGACATCATTCCAGAACAAAACACATTGACTATAAATATCATTTTATTAGAGATGTTGTGGAGAAAAATATTGTTGAGCTAAAATACGTTCCAACAAATGAGATGCCAGCGGATAATTTAACTAAACCTGTCCCTGAAGACAAACATTACATTTGATGTAAACATTTTGGATTGCAATTTCAAACTATATCATCTTGAGGAGGCGTGTTGAATTTTCAAGTTGTACTTGTTTGAAAATACTTTGTTTCTAATGTTTGATCTATACATGTTTTGTTTATATTGTTTAATAAAAAAATAATTTTGTTTATTCAATAAAAATATTTTAACGAATCACAACCTACAATAATTTTTATATAGTCTAGCTTAAGTTCGGCTTCTTGGATGTGGAATTGCTTATTACACTTGTAAATATATATTACTATAAATAAGGAGACCAAATCACAAAAAAAAAACAAGAATTTTATTAAGATTTTGAAATCTCGATTTAATTTTTTTTTTAATTTTTGAGCCACTAGTTTTTTGAAAAAGTATCTTGCAAAATTGATTACTCAAAGTAAAACTTTAATTTTGCGTGAAATATATTTTATTAATAAAACAATATTAGCAGGCAACAATTTCAAGAACAAAACGTTATTAACGAATAAATTAAGTAAATTGTCTTTTGATTATTGACTATTCAATAAAGACAATTGAAAAATAAAAAACATAAAAAAAAACATAAAAACAAACATAAAAAATATAAAACTTATTAAAAACAATAACAAAGCAATAATGAAATAAATTATTAAATATCTGATTAAATGTTTTTGAGCTTTACGTCAGTATTTTTGTTTTTAGAGTATTCAATTTTTAATTTATTAGTACTTCTAAACTGGGATCAGAGGAATACAGTACACTACGCTTTGTTTTTGAATTTTATTGTGCACATACTCGTCAAGTATGTCAAGTAAAAACTCCCTTTTTTTTTGACAACTCGAGTCGCTTCGAAAAAACTCGAGTCGACTTGATTTCGAGTTTGACTCGAATTAACGAGTAAAAAAAGTCGACTCGTTATCTCATAACTCCAAGCAATTTAACGCTTCTAAGATTTTAGGGCGCAATTATAGTACCTGATGGTGGCTGTGCCGAGCCGAATCGAGAAGGAAAGCCGAGCAGGCAGCTTAAAGTGACTGGGTGGCACTTTACGCACTTTGAGCTTATTTCATCTGATTCTGAAATAATATTGATGTAGATTTAGTGATGACACTACTCTACAAAATTACGACAACTTTCACCACATCAAATGGCGATAACATTTTCTATATTGAAATTTTCCACAGAATCCGAATATCGTAATGATTTCCCCAATTTTTTTTTTAATGGCAAAATTAAAAAAATCCACTGTTGAGAGCACATCCTTCACAAAAATGCTTGTGAAAACTTCAATTTTCAGCGAATGAATTTTAATTTAAATCCATGAATTCGTTGTGGAAAATCTAGATGAGTAGTGTTATATGTGTAGCGTTTTTTAGCTTTCCTTCTCGGTTCGGCTCGGTACAGCAACCAGCCGGCACTATAAACGCACTTATGTGAGCTTTTATTCTTAGAAAACAGTGGCACCGACTGTGATTATGAGTTAAGGATTATACAACCAGACCTCGGCGTCCTGCCAGATGAAAAATAAAGTGTTGACGGGAATATTATCACTGCTTCTTTGCCGCAGGTAGAATTCAGAAATGTAGAAATATGAAGGGGTAACAAGGCTGCTGTTTTAAGTGAGGATGACGAAAGCAGTAATGATAAACCGTTTACTGCAAGGCGAATTCGTTGACAGCAATAAATGTAATTGATCAAAGGCTTGCCTCAAGACTTTGTTGGTCAAAAACTGTAGAAAGAATTGCGGAGCGTGGTTTGTCATGCAAGAGTCCGGTAGCAATACAAGAAGTGTCTAGAAACGTTATGCATTGAAAACCAATGTTTTTCACCGGTAACCGGCCAGAGTACTAAATTGAGTACACCCGCCTAGAATAATATTATAATGCAATTAGAGTTTTATTTTCTGTACAGGTAATATCAGTGGCATCAGGTTACCGAAACTATAAGACCTGTACTTTTAAAGAACACTTTTAATGGAAAAATTGCAAGGACAATGTCCTTCATTATTGAGGTGAACAAAAAAAAAAAAAAAAAAGGAATACGTTTCGCAAAAACCTATGAAAATAAAGATTTTGATTATTGAAGCCATGCTTTCTTTTTTTTGGATAAGAGTAGATATAATGCCCATCTATAATTTCGATCAGATGGGCAATTTTATGTAGGTATGGAGAAAGCCTAATGAAAAGCTGAACGGGAAGTCTGGGACTGAATGTCCGCTGCTGGATCCGGAAACTTGTTTTTCGTATATTTGTTGGAAATAAAAAACAGTTTTCACTTTTATCAAGACAACAATCCTAAGGACAAGGCACTTAATGTGTGCTTATGGCTTTTCTATAATTGCCCAAAAGTGCTTGAAATTCCTTCACAATCACCCGATATTAATGTAATTGAACATTTGTGGGCTCACTTGAAAAAAAAAATTAAAAATCTCTTACTATTAGAAGCAAAAAGGATTTGGAAACTGTGCTTGAAGATGACTAGTCTGCAGAAAATTATTAGGGTCAAAGCTCAAACGATTGAAAGCTGTGAGAATAAAAGAAGAGAAGAGATCGTAAAATTATTTATAACTACCATGAAATATATATGTCCAAGTTTTTTTTTTATATGCATTTTCTTCGTGAAATAAATTTTTTATTTTTTAAACATCTAAATTTTTAAAAAGTTTTTAAAAAGATAAAAAGTTTTAAAAATTTTTTAAAAGTAAAGTAAAAGAAATTTTTTAAAAGTATATTTAAAGTTTAAAGTAGGTACTAAAATAAAAAAATAATTAAAAATTTTCCTTTAACATTATTTTTTCACTTATACTTTCATTATTCGTCATTACTTTAAAATTAAAACTTCTATACTTTATCAACTTTGAATAACAACTTTGAATAAGACAAAAATATTAATATTTACCATTTTATTGTATAAAACAAACAAATGCTTATATATGTTTGAATTGAACATGAATTGGCCAAGTTTCTTAGTGAGTAGTAACATTAAAATATTTAAAAATGCATAAAAAAACAAAAATTTTCAACAATCAGCGATGTATATTCTGGAATAAAAATTAGATAAAAATATGATTTCCTTTTATTTAGATGCAATAAATTATGCAAGTAACTTTTATAAATCTGAAAGCGATGATCAAAGCGGTCGAATCAAGTGTATCGGTTATGGGACCTGCATATGTTTTAGAAATGCAAATAAAAATTAACTAAGATATTCTCTTATCTTAACTATTATCTTTAAATACGTCATGAGTGTTCTTAAAGAAGATTTTATAATATTTTCTTGTAGTATGTTACACAAGATATGAGATTTTGCATGATATTTTAAAGTTTCGATTCCTGTCATATTAACCCTAGAATACTAATCTTCTGTTCACTATACGTTATATTACTCATAAGGAGTGAGTAAATTTTACGTAGATTAGTATTCTAGGGTTAAGGACCGACAAAAAGTGCCGAAACCGAATATTCAACCGTTTTCCAAATATAAAATATAATACAGAATGAATTAAGTATAGGTACATAAGACTAGAACGGAATGATTTTCCACTGGGTCGAAGTAAAAATAGCACCCCGCGGTAGAATTTAAGTATTTTGGAAGTCTTTTGCCGTCTATAAAATGTTTATGTATAAATTATTAAGTCAATACATTAATTTCTGTGATATTTATGAAGATTTTTTATTTTGATGACGTCACTTTGTATGGGAGGTAGGGGGCGTTTTCATTAGATTTTGTCAAGTAAAAACTCAGAGTGCATATTAAAAAGAGTTGTTAAATTTTAAGGGCCGATGTTGATTTTGAATGAAACACAAATTTAGGAAATTATTGTCATCTATTTTTAGTATGATAATATTGGTATGGTTTAATTATGTTTGAAACAAAATATCGGCCAAATGGTCCGATGGTTCAAATTTTCGATGACGCTGAGGCATAAGTGAGGTTCTATGCCGATAAGGTGCCGAATTATCTCATCCCTTAGCTGTTGAATTATTGCTGGCTTATCGACGTAGTTTTTTTCTTTTAAATAACCCCAAAGAAAGAAGTCCAACGGTGTCAAATCACATGAGATAGCACGACACGGCCATTGAATTTGTCGCTCAAAAGAGCCATTGTTTCGTTAGCTGTGTGGCAAGTGGCACCATCCTGTTGAAACCACATATCGTCCACATTCATATCTTCCAATTCGGGCCATAAAAAGTTCGTTGTCATCTCACCATAGCGAACACTATTCACAGTAACTGCCTGACCGGCCTCATTTTGGAAAAAATACGGCCCGATGATGCCGCCAGCCCATAAATGGCACCAAACAGTCACTCTTTGTGGGTGCATTGGTTTATCGATAATCACTGTTGGATTATCATTCGCCCAAATGCGGCAATTCTGCTTATTGACGAATCCACTGAGGTGCAAATGTGACTCATCACTGAATATGATTTTCTTTGAAAATTGATCATCCACTGTTGCCATTTTTGGCCACCATTCTGACCATTGACGACGCTTGAAATGGTCAAAAGGCTTTAGTTCTTGAGTCACTTGCACCTTGTAAGCGTGTAAATGCAAGTCTTTATACATAATGTTCATCAACGACGATCGTGAGAGGTGCAATTGTTGGGCACGACGACGAGTTGAGGTGGACGGCTCTTCAGCCACACTTTCGCGAACAGCAGCAATATTTTCTGCAGTACGAGCTGTATGAGCATGCACTGGTGTTTTCACATCTCCTACACACCCGGTTTGCTCAAATTTTTGCACGATTTTTCCGATTATACGCACATTTGGACGATTAAATTGACTGAAAAAATCACGAAGTACACGATATGCATTTTGATTTGAACGCCCAATTTCATTATAAGCCTGAAAAACTTAAACGCGTTGCTCGATTGTGTATCTTTCCATGGTTCAAATTGAGTTAGTCTGAAATTGAGAACTGTCAAATGAAATGCAGAAAACACTTGACGTTTAGGTGTAGTTTACATTCAACATTGGCCCTTAGAATTTAACCACCCTTTATATCAAAGCATTTCTGCAAAATTTGATTTAATTAGATTAATTTTTGTAGAATTTGAAAAGTAATTACCTTTTTTATATAGCCATTTTTTATGGGAGGTAGGAGTGGTATTAATTTGGAAAAATTAAGGCAAAAATACTAAATTTAAAGTCAGTAAATTTACTTTTATGGAATCATCTTTTGATGACGTCTCTTTGTGGTAGGCGTAGTTTTCAGTCAATTTTGCCAAATTTTATAGTCAGAGTTTATATTTTGAGATAATTTTAAAACATTAAAGTCAGTAAATGCATTTTTATGGAATTTTAAGAGATTTCACTGTTTGGATGACGTCACTTTGTATAAGAAGTAGGAGTGGTCCAAATTTCATAGTTAGGGATTATAATGAAAGAGGGATTAAAACCTGGATTTTTATAAAAAATCAAAGTTTATGTGAAAAATCTCAAGTGAAAATTTCGATTTTGAAAAATTTTAAAATATGACTGTACATTTCAGATGAAAGCTTATGTGACAAAATTTCAAGACATAAGAATAATTTATGTGGTATTTTAAGAGATTTCACTTTTTTGATAAAGGTATTTTGTAAGCGAGGTAGGCGTGATTTTCTTAATCTTTATATTTTAAATTATATTTTTAATTACGTCATATTCAAAATTACGACTGTAATTGTGTCGACAAACACACGGACATGGCTAAATCGACTCAGGTTCTGATGCTTATACCAATGACTTGTTTTTTTCCCCCAATAATCATATTTACATTTTCTGCTTAAAACGAGCCTATCACAACGAAATGTCCATTTTCAGCCCTTGAAAGGAATTTGGCCGAGCTTTTTATGATCAATTGTGTTGTGTGTGTTGTGAAATGTTTGAACACAAATGATCGAGAACTGGACCAACATGTTTTATGTCGACTCCGAACGGCTTGGCTTATGTTCTCAAGATGTAGTTTTTACTCTCTAAAAAAATTAATTCAATTGAAAAAACTTTCTGCGTCAGGTGGGACTCGAACCAAGGCTCTCTGGCGTATGGGGCACACACTCTGCCCACTGCGCCACGGCCGCCATTCACAACAGTTAACGATAAAAACATCGAGTATATCTAAGTTAAGATAATTTACTGATCTTACTAGATCTTAATAACCTTCATAGATCTTCATAGATACTTGTAAATAAATCGCTTAAATTATGAGCACGACACGCATCTGCATTTAGCTTCATATTTAGTCATTAACGATTCGAAGTAAATATTTGAAAATCTTCCATAGATGATCATAGCTAAGTTAAACTTCTTACAACTCAGATCGAAAAAAGTTGAGGCAGAAATGAGACTCTATTTGAGCATGATTTTTTTTAATTTATTGTGGTTGAGTGTCACCAGGACATATCATATGAATGGATTAATTTCGAAAGCTAATATTTACTATCAAAGAACGTAAGTAATCGAGGGGAAAAACGCATGTTTATAAGAACAAATATTGTATCTTTTGGAACTAAAATTTTTAAGAGTACAACTTGGGGAGTCCACAGAGCTTGTCATGTCAGAAATTGAGGAGTTAAGCACAAAACAGGACATTAAAGTGATAATACATGGCTTTTCATCTTCACGCACACACAACTCCATACGACCACTGGCACATGGTAGGGTTGAAAACTCTGGAAGAAATATTTTACAGAGAGTGTAAAATTCTTGCTTTCAGCTTATATGGCTCAAGGTGTGAATAATGTTTTCCTAGCCGACTGGGAGGATGCAGCAGGTGTGGACTATCCTAGTTCACGTAAAGCCGTTGGACCCGTGGGTATACATTTTGCCAAAATATTGGAAAAATTCATAGAGTAGGTATACAAATTAGAGCTATTTTTTGTTTGAAAATGCATTAAATGCTTCAAATAAATTATAGCAAACATCAAATAAATCACTCCGATGTGCATCTGATTGGACACAGTTTGGGTGCTCACATTGCTGGTGACATGGGGAAATACTTCAATGGTTCACTTGGACGCATAACGGGTTTGGATCCAGCTCTGCCGCTATTTACACCACATTCGGCAGATGCTTTAATTTCAACTGCAGCGCAATTTGTCGATGCTATACATACAGATTTTCCAGTTTTTGGTGATTTTACACCACGTGGCTCTGTGGATTTCTATCCACACTTTGGTGTTGCTCCGCAGCCAGGTTGTCAGGATTTCGATTTAATTTCAATCAACAAACTGATATTTCAATCGTGTACGTAAGAAGATATTTAGGCAAAAGTAACAATTTTAAAGCTATTTTCCAGATAGCTGCAGTCACAATCGCGCTGTCAATCTATATGCCGAATCTATAGGATTGCCGAAAAATTTTCCTGCTGTACCATGTTCGCTGAATAACATAAAGCTGCGCAATGTTAAGGCTTGCCTCAAGTATCTCGAAGAAAACAATGTGAGCCTGGAAACATATGCAGCGGCCATTGCCAACATGAATGAAAATACTGTTGTCTATATGGGTGAAAATGTTACCAGAGGGTGAGTTGTGTTTTTCTTTGTACTCTAGCAAATTAGGCCCACTGATTGAGTTATTGCAGCGTCACTGGATTTTACTACCTTGATACGTATGATGCGCCACCTTTCGGTATGGGTGCGTACTCCAGTTTTTAGTATGGACAATCAACATCTGCGTTTCTCTTCATTTTCTGGTTTGTGTATCTGTTGTTTGGGAATTGATTGATAGTGAAGATTTGAACCAAGAATAGTGCCTACAAGTATGCGTTTATTTAATTCAGCTTATTTTAGCACTACACTATGAACAAAAAGCTTGAGTTTAATAAAAGGCTTGTTTAAAATTGAATTTTGACATCAAATTAAAAGTTAAATGTGTGTGTACTTTATTTTAAAAAAATATGTCTGCATTATCTTTAAACTGTTTCAGAATATTATGTTTTATTTTTCAAGTGTTTCATTTTAATTTTGGTTTAATAAAGATATTAAGACTAACATGACAAAATAAATATGACATTTATTGAAAAAAATTAAATGCAAATATAAAATAGTGAGTCAAAAAAAAAAAAATATTTCAGTTGACCCCCTATAAAAATGACATAAGTTCTTTACTTGGTGTACAGGGAAACAACTGAACCGTAAGAATTGAAGAATTGATAAAAAATAACATGAATTCTGTGGTCAAAAGCACTAAGCGCTTAAGTCAAAAATTGCTGTTTTGAGTAATCTCGTTTTAAAGTTTTAAGCGCATATGTGATAAAAGTAGTAAGGCATACTGAAATCAAATTTATCAATAATAATAGGTTATTATATGAGTAATTAAAATATAATTAGTATTTACGGAAATACTTTTTATTTAGAGAGTATTTCACAAAATACGGATAATGGCGATTATTGCACATTGACTAACACACATTTTTTGCACTAACATCGACTTTAGCTTTTGTTGCTATTTAAAATGAGTTCGTTTCTGTAAATATGTTGACTTAAGTTGTTATTGCATTTTCGGAAAATATCAACCCAATAAAATAAGCTATAATGCAGAAAAGTCATCTGAAGTAATTAAACACTTTATTGATTTATTAAATCAAAGAAACATGTTAAAACGTAAACAAAAAAAAAACTCCAGTTTAAACATATGTAATACAAGAAATAATAAATATTAAAATAAAATAAAAATTAATGTTTTCAATAACTTAGTACATATTCATAATTTCAATATGAATTTGGAAAAACAATTGGAGGTAAAAAACAATAACTCCAGCTAAAACATATGTAAGATAAAAAAAAATTATAATTAGTCCTCATCTGAATCGTGCTCAACTAAATCTGGATGGATATCTATAGGTGTTTCATTAGTACGAAGTGTTTTATAAAACGAATGAAAACAAGGATTTATAAATGGCAGCAAGTCTTCGAGATCTTTTTTCTTTTTTGCATCGATTTTGACTTCTTCTGTAAGCTTAGGAACATCATTTACATTTACAGAACATACACCACGTTTAAGTATGTTTAATATTTTAAAGGGTTCTTCTTCTTTTAAGCTGGTTTTGTATAGAATTTTACCAAAATTAGTTCTTTTAAAACTGAGCCATTTAACATTTTTCCAAATAAACTTTTCTCCATTTTCGTTTGCAGGTCTCCACATAAATTTGGTTTTTAAAAAAAGGGAAAAGTTAAAAAAATCATCTTCACTCATTTCAACAACATTGAACTTATTTTTTACACCCGCAAATCTAACAAAATTATACCAATCATGCGGATGGTGTATTTGAGCACTAGTTTTCTTTTTTTTCCGTTCAATCACAGCATGGTCGACATCACATTCCATGTGTGTATGACCTGGTTCTAAGAACTTGTGATCAATCGTTTCAAGATTTTCGTTCACTTCAAAAGCAAGTACAAACATGGCACAAACAAAGGAATTTTTGTTTTGCCCTACACAGGAATCACTGTAAAAAATTACGTGCTTTAATTGGCGAAGACTGTTTATGTGTTTAAATAAACATGATGCGATATTATTGCCACCACGCCCAGATAAAGCCTCGTGCCACATATAGCAATATGGAGTACCTGTGTTACAATCGTGCACTGTGAGATTATATGTCCAAAGTTGTCTTTTGTAAAAACTAATGCTTGTTTTCAAAAATGGGGTTGGTAAGCACTGCTGCAAATCAAACGCGTAAGTTTTAATTGTCAAATCCTTGGTCTTTATCAACTCTTTTAGATTGATATGCTAATTCGGCTTTATCATGATGGAGAGAAAGCTCATTTTCCGAATCCTTTAAAGAAGCTGTATTATTCTCCTGTTTGGCAATATCAATTTTGGCTTTAAGTTTATCGCATGTATGACAAGTGTCAATCTTGGGTTTTTTAAATTTGATATTCATTGCTGAAAAAAAATGTCCAAAATGAGTAAAGGATTTATAGGTAATAATTAAAATATTTAAATCATACTTTTGAAAATATTACTGTAGGATGTGATACTGACTGCTCTAGATTCATTCTCATCACAATACAGTTTATACATTTGAGTTAGTGATAAGTCGGCGTGGAAATACATGCAGCTCGTATCCCTTCTGGTGTAGTGACTTTCATATTTGGGGAAGGTATTTATGTGGGCCTTTATATTTTGAATATCGTTTTCAGATAACTTGTTTGTTCCTGCTCCCGATCCACGTTTTTCAATAAAGCCACCATTGGGAAAATTTATCTTTCGGTTTTTTACACTTTTAAGAAAGCTTTCAGTTTTATCAAAGCATTGCTTAAAACATTTTTGACATATTTGAACTCTTCTATTGTCATACTCCAAATGATACTTTACATGACTGTTGCGCTGACGAGGCTTTTGTGCATGTTTTTGCAGGCGTTTAGTTTTAATGTCTTCTATATCGATCAATCCACCAATAAATAAAATTCTTTGATTATATGTACCTAGTGCCCAATAATTATCGAAATATTTTTTTTGAAGGGTCTTCGGTACTTTAAATTTGCACTTCATACGGCAATCAGAATCGAAAGGTCTAAAATTTCTCTGAGCTACAGTACGCCCTTTTCTATTGATATAGCTTTGACCTTTATTACGCCTTTCTTTGGATATTTTTCGGGAATAAACACTTTGAGCCGTGTTGGTCAAACTAAGCACTCGTTCCTTATTACTATCATTACTATCTGAATCTGAATGTTGATAGTCGGGATCTGCACGTGAATCGTCGCTGGAAAAATGGAACATTTCACGTTCTGCAGATGTATGGGCTTCAGTGTGAATGACGTTTTCAAATGAAAAGATATGATTGTGGTCATCATGGTTTCCTATAGTAAGATAAGTATAATAAGCATGACAACTGGACTTCGATTTCAGTCATATATCGTATAAACATACAATTAAAGCAAATTTTTAAGAGACTCCAGATTTATCTTACTTTCTTGTGAGTTTCCAACACTGTCATTGCTTATCTCATCAATTTCATGCGACATTTTAATTATTTAAACGAATTACACAAAATTTTTAAATACGTAAATTTTAATGAACACTGCACTCAATGAGCATAACAACTTAAATGAAAAAAAATGCTCGCACGCGCAAGCGACACAAAAGACTAACTGCACTTTAAACGGTAAATGAGAGAACCAAGCAGTTGCAAAATTCGCCTAATTTGATTTTGTTTTTATTTCAGCATCACGGCAATTATGCAATAAAGACTTACTTTGAGTTGAGAAAATTTGAGCAGAATTCTTAATTTACAATAATCGCTTAACTCGAAAATAGCGATTGATGAAATGTTGGTAAATTCCCAAAACATTGATTAAGAAAATATGATATAACAACTTAAGTCGATGTAAGCTTGTAAAGAAAAAACAAAAAAAAAAAAAAAGCGGAACTCTTAACCTCACTTAGGTGATTATTGTAAATGCAATATGTGCTCATTATAACATAAGCGAAGAGGTTTTTAATTATAACTTTTTTTGTTTTAAAGTTACAAGCTCCCCGATTCGACAGAAATGTTCAACGATGTCAAGGGAACATGGTGGCATTCATAACTCAATTCGCTCTTAAGTCGACTTAAGCGCTTAGTGTTTTTGACCACAGAATTCTTGCTGCTTGTTCGGAAACCGTGCTTCAGTAATGACCGTGTACGATTTACACTCACAAATTTTTTTTATATAATAAAGGTGATAAAGGAAGGCCTTTCAAGTGATAGAATGCCTGATAAATATTTTAGTAATTTGCAACAACATCACTTTCTCTAAATTTATGTCTTAGCTCGAATAATTTGCAACAAAACTTACTGATAAATTTGTAACAAACATTTTTTTTTTGCATTTTTAACTAAAAAAGCATAACATTTGTAGCAAACTTTTTCATAAACTTGTTTACAACAAATATATTTTTGGCGTCTGGAGGGGCAATAGCTCCCATTACCCACTCTGTGTTTGCGCCTGGTGCCATTTTCTTCGATTCGACAGAAATGTATCTAATTTTTTACGGCACTGCACTTTACTTTTTCCAAAATACTAGATTGCAATGAAGTTTTTTTGCGTCCACGTTATCTGCCTCAACCCGATCGACCACTTTTTAGCTATGCAAAAGTGTGAATTTCATGGATGCGGCATATTATGTATTATTTATAGTGCAATATTTTTTATTACTAAAGAGCGCAGCCTGGCTACTCTACCTATTATATCCGAAACCTTTTTGATGTGCTCTTCCCGTGTTTCGAGCATATCTGGTAACACGTTAAACATCAACAACATAAAAATAATCCAACCAGCAAGCAGTAAGCAACACTTGTTCACTGCCGCTGATCTGGTGTGGTATAGTCGGAGCATTGATGGGACTGCGCTGACACCTCGTGTGTCCAAACAAACAACATCATAAATTGTCTTCAATGAGTCTGAATTCAATTCTTTATTTCTATTCTTTCACCTTCATTCAGATTAAAAATCAACTCTTGAATCCACAGCAAGAGTTGAGGTTTTCTTAGTTATAAATTCGAGGATTTGCTGCGGAAGGCTTCGAGTTTTTGATGTTTTTTTTTATTAATTTTCTTTAATAAAACGTTTAAAGGTTTTTCCATAAATTAACATTTTATGATTGAGGGATTTCGTTGTGCTTGTTGTTGTTGTCATTATTGTTCATATTACTTTTATGAGGTATTTAGAGACAACTAGATATGACTAGAACGTGGGTGGCTTTAAGAACCTGTTATGTAAGTGACAACATAAACATTTTTGAATTCTTGACCAATTCTAGGTTTTGCAACGTTTGAGTTTAACACCTTCAAGCATGACTTCTAAGACTAATTTCTATACACATGTGCTGGATGGCAATAAAATAGACAGTTCAAGAAGCTTGAGTCGATATTATTAAATTTTAAAGAACTTAATGGCATATATCTTAAGTTGGTGTTGTTGTTGATGATGTTGTTGTTATTTGTCACTATTTTTAAAAATGAGTAAGTTTGGAAAAAAGTTGACGTTAAGAACGTGTTCGTTTCCAAAATACTACAGGAATTTTTATTGGATTTTATATCATTGATATCATTAATGTTACAAAAATAAAACTTCTCTCTCAAGACATTCAAAGCTCTGTGCTTATATACATACGTGTTATTGGACGTGAAAACCTACTTTTTTTGGCTAAATATTATCAAGCAGGAAACTGTCTGAAAGCCAACAAACAATAGACTGCTCAATGAACTTCATCGAATGTGCGTCCCAGAGGCCGAGTAAATAGAAATGCGTAAAATTATATTGGTACATATTTTCATAGATACCCCTTTTGTTGTGCTGTTGATTTTTTTTTATTGTTTCTGTTGTTTTCATTATTATCTATGCCTCTGCCGGTGTGTGTTTTGTGGAAGCATTTGTTGACTTTGTGCACTATGTCAATCACTCACTCCATCACTTCGCTGTAATTTTCTGCTTCTTTGACGCATTTTATAGTGTCATGAGAAAGTAAAACAAAAGCCATGCCGACTAGAATTTTCTGCTCTATTTAAATTGAGTTTTTTTTTTCTTTTTTATTTGTTTTCTAAAATTTTGCTTTTATTGATGTAGTTTGTAACTTGAGAGACTTCTAAACAATATATTGAATATATTAGACGGGTTTTGACCTTTAGTTAAATTTCTTACAAATTATGGGTTTTATTTATTTATTTATTTTTTTATAAAAACCAAATAAATATAATAAAATAAAAAATTCTAATAGAATATAGAAAATTTCATAAAAAAGATTCTAACATCTCTTTAATTCATATAGTTAGGGCCTTATATGGCTCTTAAGTTAAATACAGATTTACTCACTTTTGCTTAAAACATAAATTTCACTCGGTTTAAGAATCATAATTTGAGTTTTTTTTAATGAAAATAAAAAGTTTTATATAATATAATTTAGAAAATTTATCAATGGGTATGTCTCCTGATCTTGGGGCGACTTTGAGCGAGCTACTTATGATCAATTGTGTCGATCATACATGTATACAGGCCTGCACAAAAAGATTTCAAAAAGAGGAAATTTTTCACGCTGGATTGAAACTTACCTTTTGAAAATGGTTATCACATTGCATTTTTCAGATACTCTAACTTGTATCTGAACTACTATTCGATTTTCAATTTTGCCAATTTTTTTTCAGAAAAACGTATCTACACCACACAGCACAGCGTTTTCTTTTTGCCATAAATAGAAAAAAATCAATTTCCAAAAAAACTTAAGAAATTTTTGTTTTCTGATAGAACATACTTAAGCTAAATGAGAGCCCAAAGGGTTTTTAATTTTTTTTATTTCGTCACGTGTTAGAAAAACTGATAATTTAAAAAAAAAAACATCAATTTTGGTGCACTTTCGAATCCTCTTATTTAGTTATTTTAAATGCAACCCTAATGAAAAGAGCATATTTTTGAAATATGTAATCAAATGCAGCCAAGAACATTATTTGGGACTTGTTTTGATTACAACTTTTGTTTTACGGTTATTTTCAAAGTCGTTGTGATTATTTAAGTGAAAAAAGTGCTTTTAAAGTTTTATTTTTTTAAAGATAATGAAAAAAGTTTATTGAAGTACATTCCACATTTTTTATGTTTTTGCCGTAATTTGTGAAAAGTATGTTTTATCGAATAAAATATGTCCCTGCTGCAAGGTCCGCAAATATAGACGAAATTTTGTTTTTTTATAGTGACATATTCTATGAAAATTGGTCATATCTTCTCTGCATGGCGAGAAATATGTTATGCTTTGCAAAAGCCAAAACATGCACACCACTTCATGATGAACTTAAAACTCAGATAAAATTTTTAATAGCATCATTTCAGAATAAGTGGCGAGCTTATCATCGCTCGAAATTGTTATTTCAGCAGAGACATAGAGTATAGTTACAAACCAAAGAACTGCAACGAGTCGCTATTTTAGCACTCGAAGTATACTCATAAAAAATAAGTATAAATCAATATTTAACCCTGAACATATGCTTCTCATATCCATCCACTCTCACAAGCATGCGTGCAAGGCACATGAAGTACGTGAGAGTCTGCGTACAAGAGAATCTAAATCGTTTGAATATTAATACTTTAAATAGTTTTGCTCAATGTGCTCTGATATTCATAAAGTACTTAGAGTCATGGAAAATATCTACATGACTTACGTAGCTGCTAGCGCGACATGTTGGCATATGGAACAACATAAAATCGAAAGATATCTAAAAATCCTCGAAAAATCTTCGAAAATATAGAAAAAGTGCCAAAGGGGAAGCAAAATAGGTAAAAATTAATCATTTTTTGGGGCTTTCTAAGGAGGAAAGCATTTCTGAGACACGCAAGTAGAGGGGTCTATCATCCTGCATTTTCTACATTTTTAGCGGGGGAACGTCTAAGCACGTGTTTAACTGCCCCCTGTAAGTGAAATTGTAAGTCAAACACGTGTTTTGGTCCCCCTTAAGAATATGGAAAATGGGGGGCAGAGAGACCCCTTTATTTGTGTTCGGATTCAGTGACCTATTTTTACCTAGTATTCGCTCGAACAAAGCTCGGAAAAAATCGAGAGACCTAATATATACTTAATATAGAGCTATTGGCGATATTGAAATTATATTAAACTAGCTTAAACCCGACGCTTCGCCGGGTTTTCAAAAAGTTTTCATTCAAAAATTGATAGTGGGTAGTCTTGATTTTTCGCTACCAAAACGATATTTTATTGTTTAAGTAATACTACAAATTATTAACCTTAAGATTGTTATAACATCTGATAGGAAATCGAAAACCTAAATTTTGGATTTAATTTTTTTTTACAACAAAAACAACTTTTATCCAATTTTTTGGCTTAAACTAAAAAATTTTGAACATTTTTTAAAAAAATTTTTAAAAATATTAATACTTTGGTTTAGTAAAAATTTCAACTTATGTTTGAAGGATATTTTAACAAACAACATTTTTCAAAAAAAATTATTGAAATCCATTGCAAACTGACTGAAATATTTGCCTTCAAAGCTAAAAGTGTGAATTTCAAATCGTTTTTCTCTCATTCTCAGCTTATACGAGTAATTAATACTAAAAAGATCTGGTACTAAAATTTTTCACAGTTTTCAAACTACATACATGATTTTGGTATCAAATTGAAGGAAATTTAAAAGCGTTTATTGATTTTGTTCTCGTTTAACCGAAGTGCAATTTAATCCATTAGGGCCGAAAGAAAACCATAAAAAACAGACATTTTTAGACTTGGAGCAACATTTTGGTGATAACTATGTATGCCATTGAGCAGAAATAAGTTATTATTGCATGCTAATTTTACTTTTTTTAAAAAACTGGCACTAAAACTTTTGAAATATTATGCAGTATATAATGAAAATTCGAGACGCATATGTTTCCATATAGTAACATTGGTTGTTAATGGGTTAAAATAAAGTATCCTATTGCACTCTCTGCTGACCTATAAATATGTGTACAAAATTTTATAAAAATCTGAGTTGTCGCTTAAACGTGATGAGTGAACATAAAAAGTGGCTACAGATTTATTAATAGTATAGAAGATATATAGATTTCCGGCTGCGTACTTCCTCAAACAACGTTGTGCGTCATGCCAGCATTGTACCGCAGCAGCAAAGAGTCCCTCAAAAATCATTTGCATCCAAAGTATTTATGATACTCATACTCCTAACACTCTCTTTTGCAAGAGTACGCATATGATTTATATTCAATTCTATGAAAATGAGTTGAGTATTTATGGGTATGATGAATATTTTCAAGAGTATGCATGCATATACATAAGTACAGAGAAATTATGGGTAAACGATAACTATACTCAAAGTATGAATCACTCGTTGCAGATCTCTGTTACAAACATTTTTTTATGTATGATGTAGGAATATTATAAAGATTTTTTTAAAAAAATTTTTTTGTCGAAAAAAGATTTCTATAAACAAAAATGATAAACTAGATTTTTAATTGATTGTTTGTGGGTTTTTTATATGTGCGATGTGGGGCTTAAGCAATTAAAAGGAAAATTGACAATAAAGATTTAAAAAAAGGAAAATAAATTTTAACAAATAAAGAGTTTAAAAAAAGAAAAATAAATTTTGCAAATAACGAGTTTGAAAGGAAAAATAGTTTTTTTGAAATTAAAATTTGGGAATTTTGATATGAAGTCTTAAAAATGTTTATGAAATTTTAATAAAATTTTAATAAAGTGGAAAATGCGACAATTCGTAATATTAAAATGAAAACAAATTTTTTAAAATTTAAATTATGTTTTATATATAAATTTTTATGAATTATTTTGAAATTTTAATTAAATGAAATGTTCGAAAATTTGTAATGTTAAACATAATTGAATGTATTCTTCTTATATGAATGATTTGGGATTAAGACAAAAGTACATTTTGAGAAAGAGTTTAAAATAAAATCAATTTTGGGGAATAAAGAGTTTTAAAAGGAAAAATTCATTTTGACAAATAAGAAGGAAAATATGACAATAAAGGATATTATTGAAAAAGATACGAATCTTTTTTCGCTTTCTATTTGAAACTTTTTAAAAATTTATTAAAAATCATATTAATATTTCATAAAAATTTATTAACTTTTTAAAAATTTACTAAAAATCATATTAATATTTCATAAAAATTTATTAAAATCCTTTAATTTACGTGCAAATTTAAATTTTTTTTTTTTGTTTTCTTAATGTGTTCTTTTTAGTTTCTAGAATATACATACATTTTTTTAAAACGATACCTGGCATTTGAAATAAAATAATAGTAAGTGTTATCAACCGATAATTTTAAAAATATATGTAAAATTTCAAAAAACAAAAACTAATTTTTTTAAAACGGTTCGATAGATAACTCAAAATCGATTGGTGCAATTTCAATGACCCTTTGTGCATTTTGTTTGTAATTTTGCCCTTTAAGCATCCCCCTAAATTCAAATACCTGCTATTTTTTTTTATAGACAAAAACAGCGCGCGAAAATCTATCTCTTACTTTAACTTTTTACTCTAACTTTCACCATAATTTTAAAAACCCCCCCGAGGGTCCTGCATAAGGGGAGATGTCAAATTAATGGTCTGTACTTTAAAATGACATTTGATTTTTTTGTTTTAGATACATGAGAAAGGCCAAATCCATCGAACCGTTTTGGATGTCTTTTTTTAATGTCATTGTCAGCACCCTCTATATAAAAGCCTGAAAATTATTTTCACAAAAAAAAAATCATTTTTATCAAGTACTTTTTATGCACAATAAGTTATATAAAATTTGAAAAAAATAATAACTTCTTTTAACCAAAAAAAAAAAAATTTTGAACAAATCTGCTTATTCTTGGTAGTTACACGTATATTATACCTTAATTTAAAATTTGAAATCTTTGTCATATTTTTCTCTTTATTTGTCAATAAATACTTTATTTGGGGCTGGAAGATGTGCTTAGTGGGGAGTTGGGGATGGTGTTGTTTGTGTATCAATGTACATTATAATCAAAAATTGTTTAATAATTGTTTAATTTTTGAGTGTTTTACAGTTTTGTACTATATGGGGTTTTTACATTATGCAAATTGTGTTAAAAAAAGCCCAAAAGACGACATTGTACCAAATTTCATTGAAATATATCGACGTTTTTCTGTTTTCCAGTTTAGTGATGTATTGGAGTGGGGGGGTTTTATTGGTCCGATGTGTATATTTTCTTGTTACTTTCTTAGTAGGACTAAAAAATGACTGTACCAAATTTTATCAGAATCTGTCAACGTTTTCTATTTTTGGCACAAGAATATATGAAATCAAAACACTGTGCACCGTGGCGCGGCTCCATATAAGGAACGAACAAAAATAGAAGGAGTTACCGCAGGATCATGAAATGTTGTAGAAATAAGTTGTACAAAAAAAGAACAATTCACACAAAATTTCGTTGAAATGGACTGAATGAAAAGCCCACCTCCCATATAATCGATATAGGTAATCTGGTATATTTCACCAAAAAATTATCCCATAGCAATAAGAATGTGCAAACATGGTTTCTTTGTCACGGAAAATAGTTGGTATAAAAATGAACGAAATCGGTTGACAAACAAGCTGATCTCCAATACAACCGAAATCTATAATCTGGTATATTTCCCCAAAAAATTATCTCAGATCAAAAAAATTGTAGACTCATAATTATTTTTGAGAATCAAATAGTTGGTGTAGAAGTTAAACAAATCAGCAGACTAATACGCCTACCGCCCATATAACCGAAAACGGTAATATGGTATATTTCCCCAACAAATTATCCCAGAACAATAAAAATTTGCAGACATAGTTTTTTAGTCACAAAAAAGAGTTGGTATGAAAATCAATTAAATTGGTTGACTAACACGCTCATCTCTTATATACCCGAAATCGGTAATCTGGTATATTTCACCAAAAAAGTATCCCAGATGAATAAAATTTGGTTCGAATAATTATTTTATAGTAAGAAATAGTTGGTGTAAAAATAAACCAAATCGGCCAACGAATACGGCTGCCTCCCATATAACCATTGCCAGTATTGGGTAATCTGGTTTATGTATTTTCCCAAAAAATTATTCCAGATCAATCAAATTTTATAACCATAATTATTTTATTGTTAGTATACAAGAAAAAGTTAGTGTACACATGGTAGTTATATTTTGTAGTTTCGTTTCGTGCTAAAAGTGAGCATTAAGGCCGGCAATACATTTAGAGGAGAGTAAAATAGAATGATATTAAGGTGATGGTTTTTATTAGAAGAAATTTGCTTAGAGTTTTAAAATATCTAAATTTGGTAAAATATACATTTATGGTAAAAATTTTTTTTTTTTTAAACAATGTGGCGCTGGCCACAACGATTGCTGTAAAAGAAATCTTTTCGCACTGCGGATATTCTGCAGGCTCCTAGGTTGACACAAAAATTTTTTAAATTTTTAAACGTAATGAAAATATCTCCGATCTGAATGAGACAGAATTTTAAAAAAAGTTTTTTTAGAAATATATACGTACTGGAAAAAAATGAAATTTTTTCTTATTTTTTGTTTCAAATTTTGAATAAACAATTTGAAAAGCCTTTTTTAAAAATCAGTTTCATTCTGATTGGTAAAAATGTTATTAAAAAATGTCCTTTCAAATATTGTAAGGATCGGTCAAGTAGTTTTTGAGCTAGGTTGCCCGCGGTTTTGAGAAAAACGATTTTAAAGTTATACGAAGCAAATAATACGAAGATGTTATTGTTCAGCACTTAATTAAATCACTTTATATACACACAAAATAATTATAGTTAACATTATTTGGAATCTTTATAAATTTTTTTACATATTTTAAAGATGATTTAAAGTCATTTTATGCCATCGATTCTGGGATGCCTCCAAATGTACTGCCTGCCTTTAAATAAGCTCTTATTTTTCACTATGAATTTTTTTCGAATCTTAGCCAAAATATGCTGCAGAAAATTGATTTCAACTTCTTAATTTGTTAGTTGCCGTAGCCAACCTTTTCAGGAAATGTTAAGAAAGCTTCCATTAGAATCATAAAATCATTAAAATCATATTAACATTAAACAAATATTAAAAACACTTTTTTCTTATTGCGTTGGATACTCTTAAAAATTATTGTATTTTACCCACAAAAATTTTTGCATTTGGGCAAAAACGTGCTCTGGAAAATAGCTCATAACTTCTGTGATTGTATTTTTTTTTTTCATATCAAATTTATGAAAAATACTAAGAAATCATTGTATAAAAATACAAAAAAAAAAATAAATACAGAAAAAAAAACTATATTATTTTTTTAAGAAACTTATATTTGTGGTTTTTTTAGGTTATACAGACTTTTTTGACATAACAGATTTTATCCTTACTACGACTTTTAATAAAAAAATTGAGGATTTATCATGTGAAATATATGCATAAAAAATATTGCATGTTCGAGATACTGAAATTTACTATCTGTTTTGAAATCTAGAGTACTAAACTGTGAAAATTTAAATTGCATGACATTTCAGAGCCACATTAGCGGACGTTGCATGTATGCAACTTTCATAAAATTCTTTGAAATCCAAAATATTAAGTTACCTGTCTGTAATTCTGTATACTTAGTTTTTTTAAATTCCAACAAACAAATTTTGTTTGACTCTTGTCCGCACTCGCGTCACTGTGCGCCACTGCTACCATATGTAGCTCTGTATCTGCCTTATTTGATGTCACTTTTTTTTTGTGAGTAAGAGACCGATTGTTATTTCCTTCGGATAAATTATTTGATTTTGAATCAAAATTTTCTCAAAATCTTGACGAAATGGAGAAATTTGGATTGCAGATTCATAATAAGGAGCCTTAAATTAATTAAGAACCGTTGTCGGTACCTAACTCACATTTTGACTCTCACACTGTACTATCGTTTGCTTATCGCTAAATATTAAAGCTGTACTAGCCGTGACTTGAACTTCAACACTGATTTGTTGATAAGCCTGCTTTAATAGATTTATTCATAATTTTACTGATCAAAGAATTTTTGTTTATTAAAACTGCTAAATTAATTGTAAATGTTTATTCGTAGCAGAAAGATGTTTAAAGCAATATTCTTCAGTTGTCTCTGCTTGGCAGCCCTGACGTCAGCTTATGCTGGAATTTATAACGAAATGTACTTTAAGGATCCAGGTAAGTATCAGGTGGAAATCAATATTTACTGAAGTTTTCTAATTTTAAACGATGTCATTGCCAACAGCTCATCCAGGAAAATGCAAGATACAAAATCATATTCTTGCACCAGGACAGAGCATAAAACATCCCGTTATGAAATGTGCGCAATTTACTTGCGATAATGCGCAAGGTTTGGCAACAATTGAAAGGTAGTTACTTTTTCTCTAAATTTAAAATCTAAAAACAAATGATTTTTTTCTGCTCCTCTAGTTGTGACCCTGTGCACACTTTGCCTTCGCCCTTGACAATGATCAAGAATTATGATCCTAAGGATCCACCAACGTGTAAGTGGAATGACTTTGCCGATACTAGTGCACCGTATCCAGCATGTTGTAAGCGAAATTTTTCGTGTGTTTTGTAGACTAAATATAACGAAATAAATTTCTTAAATAAATCTATTCCAAGACAGCCTTCATAAAATCAATTAAAATATTAAAAGTTACAAGAAAAAAAACAATAAATGTTTTTTATCGTCATTTTGCTGATGATGTATGTGGCTTCTATTGTTTTAACAGATTATATGGTCCAAGTTGAAAAGCTGCCGCATTGCCGCATATGTGTAGTATTTTTAAGCATATTTTTCGGTCCGAACAAGATGAATCACTTGGCAGCGCGTGAAAAAAAGATAAAAATAATTGAAAATCTCTAGTGTTCAAAGGTACCAAAAGTAAAAATAAAAAAACTGGCCATGACGAAAAGGTTAATATTATATATGTATATAGAAATCACTACACTGAACAAGCATAACATCAAAAGAAGTCACAAAGTGCTACTGTCAGGCGGTGCTCAACCTCATCGATTGTCGTCAAGATGTCGCCAAGGTTCACTTTTGGATTTTTGATACAAGTTAAGCACAAAAACAAAATAAAATAAAAAAATAAAAAACTTAAGATCCGACCATCCATCGCCTGAGCTGCGTTTAGTGACATTATCAATCACAAAAAAGTCATCTGTCAGATACTTAATTGTATTCATTATTTATGTATAAGTTTTTGCTGCTATTATTGTGACATATTGACATTCGGCATATTGACAAAAGTTGTTTAGATCTTAGGATGAACAGTATTCATACTTTTCGACAATTTATGAGAAGTGTTGCAAAATGTGTTTTTTTTAACCCTTAGCAGCCACGCTAACTAGTTCGTTACCTCTGACTATTCTCTCAATTCAACGTGTTTAATGCTTTGTTTGTCTTATATCTTTGGAATAAGTATTTGAGAATAGAATTTTACTTCAATGTGGCTGGAGCGATGTGTGCCAGCCAAGGGTTAACAAAACTGCAAAATAACTTTTAAGAAATTTCTAGAAATATCTTAAATATCCTTGTCGAGCTAACTTTATATGTTTCTAAACTTTATTGCATAAACTAATGCCTAATAATAAAATAAAAATTTCTAAATAAGTTTAACATTTTCAGAAAGTATTGACTGGTTTACGAATTTGTTACTAATAATAAATATAAAATCGGCATTTTCACAAGAGTAAACTTTTTATATAATACGAACTGAACCTGATATAAAAGGTGAATTTTTCATTCAAGTCGATGCAATTTTTATGATAGAGTTTAAATGAATTTATTTTCTGAATGAATATGAATGAAAAAATATTAAAGTTAGACAAATAAACATATAAGTCAAAAAAAAAGACTGAACTTTAACAAATTTAACATAAATGAGCGCATCCATAAGAAACTCAGTCATCCCGGACAACTGTATTTACAGTTGCAATTAGAAAGATTTAGGATTTAGAAATCTATACAAATGATTTCAAAAAAATTGTGTGCGAAAACTTTTGCTAATGGTCATTTCCAGTCTTTGTGACATCGACAGAAACAAAAGGTAGATAAAGTGGGCAGTGCTGTTTTGTCAAATGAATTTTTGAAAAAGTTGAAAAGCTGAAACAAAACTAAAAATTGTAGAAATACAACTAAGCGTATTCAAATTTTATATGCATATAATAAAAAACATAGAACATTTGCTTAACTTGAGAGAAATTATTTTGTCAAAAGATCACGTAATAGACTTTCTACATATATACATATTCATACATATACATAATACATATTCGTTTTAAAAAATTTATCCGTACATGCCTAATTTATTTTCTCAGCTATGCCATTCTTTTAATTCTGGCATGTGAAAAGTTGCCGTACTTGTGGAAATCGTCAGAGTTGCTAAAATTTGCAGCCATATCTCTTCATTTGGAAAAGCGTTCTTGGGACACATAGAAATCGCAACAAAAGAATTTTGCCATTGCACCTTTGCGGTTCAGATATTTCTAGAATTTCACCTCAACAACTGTTGTTGAAAGAGGGTCCGAACTACCCGGGTAGCTCGACTTATATGGGCCATATCCTGGCAGCCGGGTATTTTCAAGTATTTTCGAATATTTCAAACTACTCGGTTCATACCTGGGTGCACAGGCTTTTCGAGTATTTCAAGCTATCCGGGTACTTTCAAGCATTTCAGGTAGTTGAGACATACATTCGGGCATTTTAGAGATCACAAAAATTTGACGAAAATAGTTCACAGCTCCCCTGATGTAATCCCTAGAGGGGTGAAATGGAAATAAAAAAAAATGAATAAGATGAATAAGAAAAAATGAAAATAAAATCCCCAGGTAATATTATTTTGATTACCCCTCCCCTCCCCCTCCCCCCATATTCCCTCTTAATATCTGTCTTATCTTTCTGGGGTTCCACCTACAAAAAATTGAAAAGGAAATATTTTGGATATTTGTCTATGCCTCCTATGCTGGGTCTAATATTTTGCCTCCTTCAAAATTTATTCTAAGTATACTCACCCCCTATATGTCTCCCTTGTGTGGTGGTCTCGATATAAAAAACACAAACACGGTCGATTATAGTTCATATCTCTCTTGAATTGACCCCCCAAAGGGGTGGTCAAATGTATTAACTAGCTCTATTATGCTTCCCCCTTCAACAGTTTTTCTAAACTCACTCAGCCCCTATCTGTCGACCTTCTGGGGGATCCCCTAAAAAGACTGAAAAAATTGCCGATTGCTTTAGTTCATATCTATTCCGAATTGATTTCTTGAAAGATCGTATGAGGCATGAGGTCACCTTAAAAAAAAAACAGAAATTCCTTGTTTGTACATGGAATGCTTTTGTATGTACATTGCACATGAGCTCGAAACGTCGAAGTTACCTGGGTAGCTCGATCGCTTATCAAATTTCCCGAATAATGTTCAAATAGCTTCGAGACATCCAAGTACCCAAAAAAAAATTCGAAAAAAGCGGAAGCTCTAGTTTAAACTCATTTACCCAGTAAACAGTTTTAAGCCTATTAGCAGTTGTGGCATAATGTGGTTCATCTCAACTCAGCTTTGATCTATTTCGGTGTTAAGAGGTAGTATTCTAAATTTTGGAAAAATCTAAATTTTTCCATATTTTCGATGCTTAGACATTCAAGAATATGCCCTTGAAAGGATTTTTGCAGATTGTGCGACATCTTATCTAGAACCATCGGAACTCAAATCTTTAAACGCGTTTTTATCGAAGCTACTTTTTCCAACACGTCTAATATGAAATTTCAAGTTCTAATGGACCGATTAACGTAAATTTGGTGTAAGCCTTTTTTATGCATTCCTCTATGATCTGGATTAGAATTATGTACAAATTTTGTTTTTTAATATTTTTAAAAAATTCAAAGCATTGAAAAAAAGCCCGAAAAATTATTTTTTATTTTTAACAGTTCACAAAATTTCTTAAAAATAAAAAACTCTTATTTTGAAAATGTTATTTTTAATGATCAAAAGTTAAAGTTATTAACAAGTGTTATTTACATTTTTTAATTTTAGCTCTTATAAAGGAGAGTTATTTTTTAACTTTTATGAATAAAAGTCGGGCATAAGCGCTCGCAAAAACTTTTATTCTTAAAAATATTTTAAAAAAGTCTTTGAAGACTTTTTTTAAAAAATTAGTCATAATAGTCTTTTGAGACTTTAATATTTTAAAAGTCATTATATGTCTCTATTAAACAAAGGATTCTTTAATCTTCTATATATTTATTCCGGTAAGGGTCCCCTTATTCCAGCAAATCTACAAACGCTACAGCAACACTTGATATATCATTAGAAAGGTCATGACCTGTAGGTATGCAGGAAATTATTAAATTTTTGATAAGTGGTAGCGTTGAGCAGATATGAGCGTTTAAAGTTGGAAAAATGGCAAAAAGACTTAAGACACGAACTCGCCTAATGTGACTGAGAAGTATGGTATACAAAGCGAATATTTTAGCCATTTCTTGATCAAGTTTTTTCATTTATTTTTTATATTTTACTTTGGTAATAGTTCTTAAAAAATAATAATGAAGTTTTACAATAGACTTTGAATAAATATTTAAAATATTTAAATGAAATAAGTCATACCAAAATTATGGAAATTTGAAAGTGAATATTGTTTCCTCTTTAATTTTTTTTCATTGATAGCAGAGAGAGCCACTCTTAAAAACACACGTAAAGGCATAATCATGGCAGAGTGCAAGAGTATGCGCTTTCGCTGAAAAATTCGGAGCGAATTATAGGTAGAAGCTCGCAAGAGAAAGCATTCAACGTTTCTTTGTTCTATCAATCAGCACAAATTTTGCATAACTGCTCTGCTTTTCAAGATTTTCTCTTTCTTCTATTGGAACTGTTACTTTCATTGGTCTACATAGAATAGAGTGAAAATAAGAGAATAAGAGTTGTCTTGCATAAATCTTTAAGAACAATCTTTTATATATTTATTCCTGTAAGAGTCCCCTTATTCTAGCGAATCTACAAATGTTACAGCAACACATATCATTAGAAAGGTCTTGAAGTGTAGGTAAGCAGAAAATTATTAGATTTTTGAGAAGTGATAGCATTTAGAAGATATGTGCGTTTAAAAATGAGAAAATGGTAAAAAGACTTAAGATTCGAACTCGCTGCAATGTGAATGAGAAAGTGTGATTTCCAAAGCGAAATAGGGAAGTACACCCGCTGCAATGATTGCACTCGTGTGCAATGAGAAAGTGTGAATTCTAAAGCGAAGTAGGGAAGTACACCCGATTTTCGGGGCGTTATCACTAGTTTATTTAATTTTATTTAAATTCTTTTTAAAGCTTTTTAATATAAAGACTTTTATCGAGACTTTTAAAAATAAAAGTCACAAATACCTTTTATAATTGACTTTTTGAAACAGAAGTCTTAAAAGACTATTACATAGCCTTTTTAAGAATAAAAGTCTATGAAGACTCTTATATTTTAACTTTTTTGAATAAAAGTCAAAACAGAGGAATACATATGTTTAAAAGTAAAAATTAACTCTTAACTTATAGTTATATAAATAGAAATTAAAAGTAAATTTTAATTTTTATAATTATATGAAAATGTAAACAGTCAGACATAAAAATTTTATTTAATTTATATTTATATTTTATTTAAAAAATGAAAAGAGTTATTTCAAATGTTGCATGTATATAAACATGTAAACTTTTTGAAATTTTACCCTCAATAAAAATCCTCACATCGCGTCTAAGAAGTTTCACTTCAAAAATGAGTTGCGAAAAAACAAAAACATGGTTTGACAAGCACACGTGACGTAGATGCGTAAAACAAACCATTGACTACTGCGAGCACCATCTATTAGATTTTCTAAGAAAGACCTTTGTATTATTCTTTTCTGTTTGATATTATTTCATGTTTGATAGGTTCTTTTAAAGAAAAATAAAATAGAAAATGATCTGCAAAGCAGCTTTTTCAAAACTTCCACTTATACAAAAGTAATTTGGGCTTATATTTATAACCATTATATTATATAACCAAGTACTGACATGTACCGATGCTCGGCACAGGTGTACCTAGGTACACCAAATTTATTAACATTTTTTTAACATCATATAATGAAATTAAGGGGGCAAGTCTTAAAAAAAAACAATTTAAATTTTTAAGGGACACTCTAATGTAGGTGACACTGTAAGGGACACTGATTAGTTAGCTGCTTGGAAGATAGTATTTTTTTCTCTCAGCTGTACACCATTTTGTATACGGCAATGTACACCTCAAAATTTCTTAGTTTTAAAAGAAAGAAAGATTTTTATATTTTTTATGAATGTATGAATGCATGATTTATCATATTGTTGTTGTTGTTGTTGTGATTCAATTCCTTTTTTTTGTTGGAAATTTAAAAATGACCGTAAAACACACCATGATGTTTTTAATCATTCATCAGTTTTTAACGCTTTTAGGACTTTGGTTAAAAAGCTTTCAGCTTTAGCCACTTTTATGAGCGAGTATGAGTGACCCATACTAGCACACCCCCTCACGCTAAGGGTGTCCTCTGCACCATACCGTGTTTGAAATTTTTATAAACTATCTGTTATCTGAAATACACAAAAAGAAAATAAAAACATTTTCGCGTGCCGAAAACGATTTGAACTTTAATTATTTTTTTATTCCAGTCTCCTCTTCATTTATCACCAGTTCTCATATCCAGCTAATGTCTACATGTAACAACTTTAAGCTACCTAAGTATGCTACAACCCTGAAGTGACCATTCATACACACAGTCACATAAAGACATATTTACGAAACAAGCTATAGCGGAGGTGGTTAGATATTTGCTGTCAGATATGTAAATTTTAACATTAGTTTTCGTATTAAAGACGCAGGAACAGTTGAAGGCTTCATATAAATTATCGAATTCACCAACAGACAAACGAAGTGCCGGCGTGTTTTGGCGTTTTGATGAAAAATGCGAGAAATTAATGACATTTGTGTGTAAGACAGTGTAGCAACAGAGAGAAAGAGCAAATGAGTAGCTCTTTGTTTTGCCGTTTAACTTATTGTAACGTGTTCCATGAGTTAGAAAGTTTTTAAGGCCAAAAAGGATCATCAATATTGTGACTGAGCGGCAAATATGTTGGGTCTCTTATGGTCAAAAGAGTGTGCGTGTGTGTGTTTGTGTGAGCGATGGTGACACAGCGTTGGTAGAGTCGGGGTCTTATGACTTGGTTTATTGTATAGGTTTTTTTTTTTGTGACTAGAAGTTATATTCGAATAACATGAGTTCAATTAGCTAATGAAATTTTGCAATTTTTATGCGCGTGCTCCTGTTCCGTTTGTATTGCTTACATATAGAATTTTGTGGCATATTTTATTGTATACTTTTAGGCGCTTATGCGTGGGTTGTTGTTAAAGGGCCTTGTTTGTGTTATTTCTGGCTCATGTTTATTACCAATTTTAGCTCAAAATGTATTTAATGCTAGATAAATGCTGAGTTATTTGTTGCTATAAATTAATGTTTATAAAAAAGTCGCTTTTGGGCTATAATTTACATGACGGTTTTCCAACACAGAGAGTTATTTATTTACTTATGTTGCTATTCACTCTAATTTTGTTAACAATTCATAGTAATTTCTAAAGAAATTCCATACGTATTGCTCATAAAAACAAAAATGCTTATATTCATAAGCGGGCCAATGTTTTTGGATCTTCTAATAGAAAATATTGTCCAATTCTTGCATTGAGGTGTGTGCTGTGCAAATAAAATTCATTAAAAACTTTTACAACTTTTCAATGAGTTTGTTTAACAAAAATATTGTTGATGATAATTAATGATATCAAGGTTATATAAACAATATAATAATAATGGTAATAAAGTTTTTGTTTAAAGACACTTTTAAAAATTTTGATGTAGAAAAATAAAATTTTCCATGATCTCACAGTCAGTACCCAGCCCATCAATGAAACCTCTGAAATTAGCCTGCTAATTGTTATCTTTAGGAAATTATTTACATTTAATCATAAAACAAAAAATTTGTGCATTTCTACGGCATACAATAATAACACGACTGAAAATAAACTTGGAACGAGACCTATTGAAGATTATAGGTACGGTTGAGGACATTTTAGCTGCATAAGCCAATTTTTTAGTTTACCCTCAAAATTAAAGGGACTTAAGACCCAAAAAACAGGAGTTTTTGCTAGATTCACGTAAGAATTGATCCGAGATTCGTTCTGGATCATTTGTTATTTGAGCTGTTTAGAGCAGCGTAAGTAAATATAAGTGAAGAGGAAAATGTAAGAGAAAAATGTATGAGACCTAGCATACGTAATCTCTGAATGAAGTGCAATTCTTTGTTATTGTTCTGACAAATTATATAATTTTTACAGAGTACAAGTGGCGTGAGTCCGCAATTTTACAAACAGATAATTTCTGAAGGAAGTTGTCAAACTATGTTCCTTGCCGGCTTGCATGTGCAAATTATGACATTTCTCATTGAAGCAATGATGAAAATAGCTTATAAAAAAATAGTTTTTATATCTTAACATATATATATATTGTTATATTATATTGTAAATAAATTTGTGCATTTCTATGGCATACAATCATAGCACGACTAAAAATAAACTAGGAACGAGACCTATTGAAGATTATAGGAACGGTTGAGGACATTTTAGCTGCATAAGCCAATTTTTTAGTTTACCCTCAAAATTTAAGGGATTTAAGACCAAAAAAAAAAATTAGTTTTTTTTAGGTGCACGTCGACATATACGAGTATTATTATATATCTCTGCGATGTCTTATTAGATTTACAAAATCTGTACAGTTTGATAGAAGAAAAATATACTTTTGCAATAACGTTTTCATGATTTAATGAAAAAAACAGTATAGGCAGTGGGACGGCAGTGAGAAGGCTTACTACGACGACTACCACTATGACCAATACGCCAGAGAATCCAGGTTTAAATCTCATCTGACTCAGAAAATTTTTTTCAATTGTATAAATTTTCTGTTCGGCCATCACCCCTCTGCAGACAATGGCAAACCACTGAGAGTTAAAACTGCCATGAAAAGCTTCTTGAGAACATAAGCATTTAAGTCGGCACAAAGCATGTAGGTCCAGTTCTCGATCATTTGTGTTCAAACATTTCACAACCAATACAACACAATTGATCATAAGAAGCTTGGTCAAAGTAATCTCAAGGGCTGAAATGGCCATTTTGTTTTTTTTTTTTTACTACGAAAAGAACTTCTTTGAAGTGTATAAGGACCCTTCACATTCATTTGGAACTGTGTACAATTGGGTTACTGATTTAAACATGGCCGCAACGAACTCGGATTTCGAAATCCGAAAAATTTCGAAATATTCTTAACGAAATCGTTACAAGCATTTCGCAATCTTTTCGATTAGGAATCCGATTTCGTTACGAAATCGTAAAGAAAATCGTATGAAGAGGTTGACATGACTTCGTAACGAAATGTCGTAACGATTTCGTAACGAGTCTTAACGAAAATTGTGATTTTATTTTTGACCATATTGTTGCGTTTAAAAACTAGACAAATTTTCAAAGACGCTCATAAGAAAAAGCGAAAAAAAATTAAAATCTGTCAATTAGTTTCTTTGCAGTAGTGTGGGCCGTTATGAAAAAGTAGTGGGCCGTTATGAAACAAAGTGAGATGAAAACGTTTGTTTGCCTCTGCTGCCCGTTATTATCAACCAATTTAGTTGATTATATTTTTAAAATGTAGATAATTATGATGCATGAATTTTTTTTTATTTTTACAAATTTGGTGTGCGCACACTAAGTAAAAATGGGTCACTGAATCAGAATCCGTTATTAGAATTTTAAAAATGATTAATTTTCTTACCATAAGGTTGCCATCTAAATTTTTAAATTTTAATAAATTCAAAACTACTTATTTTTCCCATAGGTCTGCCACCTAAATATTTTATTTTTAGGGAATTCAGTGCTGGGGCGAGCACTAGGTAAAAATGGATCACTGAAACAGCATCCGGTGTGAGATTTCAAAAATGCTGTGTTTTTTTTTATATAGTTGCCACCTAATTTTTGATTTATTTTTACGAATTCGCTGGTGAAAGACAAAACAATATAATTCTCCAAAATTTTTTAAAAAAGCACTACCGCTACAGTTCATATAGACATGCTCAAACCAGTTTTTCTGAATACAGAAACTTCACAGACACTTTCAACTTCACATAGGCGTATATCCATATAAATCCATATCCATATAAATGTAAGCCTGTTAAAAAAGTACCTGGCGAGGCGGGCGGGGTTCTACTAGCAGTATATATACATAGAAACATTTCATACACACATACACGTATACAATGAACATCACGCGTTTAAAGCTTCCTCTGTTGGATCGAGTAGAATCTGTATTATAAGCGGGATTGATTTTAATTTTTTTAACATATTCCTGAATAGTTGTACAACAAAAATCAATTAAAAAATCGATTTTTTAAAAATTGTTTGCCTAAGACCTCCCTCAAGAAGATGTTATTAAAAAGCCAAAACTTTATATAATTGTGATACACATAGTTTTTAACCGACTTCAAAAAGGAGGAGGTTCTCAAGTTCGTCGGTTTCTCGGTTTCTCTGTTTTTTTTTTTTTTTTTTAAATGTATGTACATCGATAACTCCTAAACCATATGCCTGATTGCCATAATTTTTGGGGAACAGATAGATATCATAAGCATGGAGGTGCCCGTACAAAAGTGGGCGGAATTCGAGAACTGGGCGTGGCAATAATAGATCTCGCAATACTAGATACTACTGTATCTCGAATAATATTGACACTAGGGTACTGCAATTTAGTGTAGGGGTAGGCACAATTATTACAAATTATGGGCAAGAAAATGGGCGTAATTCGACAAATGGGCGTGGCAATATTAGGAAAACAGTGTATCTTGAATAATTTTGAGGCTAGAGTACTGCAATTTAGTATAGAGGTAGGCATTATTATTACAAATTATCGTCAATAAAGTGGGCCTTATTCGACAAATGGGCGTGGCAATACTAGATAAACACTGTATCTCGAATAATATGGACACTAGGGTACTGAAATTTAGTGTAGGGGTAGACACAGCTAATACAAATTACGGTCAAGAAAATGGGCGTTATTTGACAAATGGGCGTGGCAATATTAGAAAAAGAGTATATCTCGAATAATATTGATACTATAGTACTGCAATTTAGTATAAGGGTATGCATTACTATTACAAATTATGGCCAATAAATTGGGTGTTATTCGCCAAATGGGCGTGGCAATATTATAAAAACACTGTATCTCGAATAATATGGACACTAGGGTACTGAAATTTAGTGTAGTGGTAGGCACAATTATTACAAATTGCCGTCAACAAAATGAGCGTTATATGATAAATGGGCGTGGCAATATTAGAACAATAGTATATGTCGAATAATATTGATACTATGGTACTGCAATTTGGTATAGGGGTAGGCATTATAAGTAAAAATTACGGTGAAGGAATTGGGCGGATTTTGACTACTGGGCGTGGCAATATTAGAAAAACAGTGTATCTCGAATAATATTGACACTAGGGCACTGAAATTTATTGTAGTTTAGGGGTGTTATTAAAAATTATGGTCAATAAAGTAGGCGCTATTCGATAAATGGGCGTGGCAATACTAGATAAACACTATCGCAGTTAATATTGACGCTGGGGTACTGAAATAAAGTACAGGGGTAGGCACAATTATTGAAAATAACGCTCCAGAAAGTGGGCGCTTATTTAACAAAGGGGCGTGGCAATATTTGAAAAACACTATATCTCGAATAATATTGACACTAGGGTAATAAAACTCGTTACAAGAATGGGTTTAATAATTTCAAAACAGGTGACATCCAATTTAAATTTAAGAGGCAGATATTTGAAATAACCAAGAAACTTTCAGATTTTAATAGAACAAATTTATTTATGTTGTTTATACACTTTTTTCGAAAATTTATCATATTCTCTAAAAAGGAAGAAATAAAAATTTAAAAAAAAAAAACAACCGACTACAAAATCACTACAAAGTAAAAAATAATTTTAAAAATACTTTTCCTTTTAATTTCTTGGTCATATTTGATAATTTATTTAAACATAATATTATATATGAAATCTTATTATCTTAATTTTTTTCTTATTTGATTTATTATCATAACTATATTTATTTCTTGATGAATACAAATGCTTTGAAGTTGGCGCTTCTGATTAAAAGTCTGATTATATTAGCGCCAACCTTAAAAGCTTTTGTATTCAACAAGAAATTAATATAGTTATGATAATAAAACAAATAAAAAAAAAAATTAAGATAATTAGATTTCATATATCGATACCAAGAAATTAAAAGGAAAAGTATTTTTAAAATTATTTTTTACTTTGTAGTTAAGGTTTCACGGTAAGGTTTGTGACAAAAACTTGATTCGATTTATTCAAACAATTCCCCTCTTAAAATTTTCTCATCAACCACAATGATATTTTCGAAAACAATTCTAGTTGCATCTTGAGATTATCAAATTTCATATGTTTTTATTGAATTGAATTTCATTCAATCACTTCAGTTCATTAATTTACAAATCATTTTACTTAGAAACTATGTTGTTTGAGCTCTGAAAACCACTTCAACAGCAACTCTATAAAAAAAAAAAAAAAAAAACAAAAACTAACAACTTACGATTAACAACTTGAAATGGTTTCATCACTACACTTGGACGTCAGCATCAAGTGGGCTCAAACTCGCGCGATGTCTGGGGCGAGCACCCTCATGTGGGTAACACTCACAACTATTTTAATGCGTAAACAAAGAATCACACACACCAAAGCATGTTAACATAATTTTGACATAAAACGCGTGCGCAGCTCTCAGTGCGACCCATCAAAAAAGTTAATTTTTTCAGTTACTAATAAAAAAACATCATGCTGCATCTGCTTCTATGACGTGTTAAGCTGATAAGCTGAAATATCATGAAGCATCCTCGACATTGTCGGCCTAATGAGCGAGTTGATCCAACACTAAGAGATCCATTCTCAGTCAAGAGATTGTTGTAAGAGTGCTGTGCTTGAAGGTACCCACTTGACAGCACACAGCATGGTCTTCCGCGGAGCACGGTATTGATTGCAACGGCACTTTATGGCGAGTGACGAGGTACGTTCGCTATCATCTTGTATAATGATGATGTGGCGATTATTGTGTGTTAATTTTGGTTTTAATTGAAAAATTACTTTTTTTTTTCTTTTTTCTTCATATTATTAATTCGATTATTTATCCATACATTCCGTCAACAATTGCGCGTGCTTAGCGTGTTCAATTTGTGTGTACGATTTCGATTCCAATTCCAATTCATTCATGAAACATAATTAATTAACGCCAAAGTTGTTGAAGGCTAGGCTATGCTAGGATGGCCCCATGTAAGCAAATGGCGCTGTAAGCGTGCCCAATAAGGTGAATATGGAGAAAGTCGTGACAACCTACGCTAATTACGGAATATGGAGTTGAGCAAATAATATTGAATTGATTTATAAATTGTAATGAAATGAAATGAAATGCAATTGTTTGACGATAATAAGAAATGTCTTGATAAACAATTAATTATTATTTTAATGAAAAGATTGAGATTTATTTTTTTGTTCAAGGCAATCATGATCGTAACTCAAAAAGTGGTACACAATGAGAATTAACTCTGACAATGTGATTGCTATATTATTATGGATGTAACAATTAAATAAAGACTATCTGAAATAATTCTTCTTGTCGGCAAAAACGCGTTTAGATTACTATTATTTAAGAAATCTGAAATCAGTTGTTAAATTAAAATATATTATTATTATTTAGTTTTGTCATTATTTAGAAATTTAGTTTTGCATTTAGTATTAACAGTATTTAGTTTTGAAGTATTTAGTTTTGAAATTTAAAAACTTGTCTGGAGTGATTTAGAAAATAGTGTTCTGAGTTGAGCTTTGAGTTTGTAATATAAATTTTGTATTTCTCTATCCGAACAATAACTTCTAATATCTTTCGAGTGTATCTTTACTTATTCACTTTGTAGACTATTTGTTGTTAATTAAATTTTAGATATGTTTGTCGCTTATGTAAATTAGCAGCAGTAAGTTTTATTTTGTTTCAACAGTTAGCAAACTGTGTGTAGGTGGCAATGTTTTCATTGTAAGCAGAAATAGTTGATGATTTTTTTAATTCTTTCTGTTAAATTTTACGTAGGTATAAGATAAATTAAGTAATAAGACATTAAACCTAGACAGAAATTAGAAGAGGGCACAGGTACGACCCTGGAAGCAGATAAAAGCAGGCACACTCCTGTGGCGCCCAAATGAAGTACTCGCTAAAATGATTTGATGAAAGATTGTTTTTTCCATAATTTCTAAATTGAATAAAAACAAGAAATGGATCTTCGGCAGGGTACCGAATCTAATATACCCCCGCGGCCGTATTGAAGTATGTATATTCAAAGTCTTTAGCCGTCTTTAAAATATTTATGTATAATCTGCAAAAATATATGTGTCATACGCTTAATTTTATTTTACCCTTAGCTGCCACATAGAGTAATTTGTAGACTGCTCATTACGTAAAACAATATATGTGCAAAATGTGATTGGTAGTATGTGCTAATTCATACCAAAGGTGTAAAATAGTTTCGCTTAATATTGAAGTGCCACGCCCCCCGTTCAATTCCGCCAAAAATTCTTCACTACTGACTGCTCAGTATTCCAAAGAATATGGAAAATTTGGAAGAAGTCGTACAAAGGCTATATAAGTAGTTCGAGTCAAATTAAAGTGGCACGCCCTTATCTAATTCCGCCCACTTTTGTATGCTTAAAAATTTTCATTATACTAAAGAATATATATGCGAAATTTGTTTAAAACCGGAGAAACGCTGTAGATAGCAATTTATTAAACATAAAGTGCCACTCCCCTGTCTAGTACGCTCACTTTTATGAACTACCCAATAAACATTGTGGCGAGTGGTGTTTCGATAACGAATCGCTTGTGAATCGTTTTTTTTTTAAGTTTTCGAATAGTTTCATACCGACTTCATCAGAGGTTGGCTTGATGATTAAAGAAAGAACCGACTAAAATCATTTCCATCACTTTCCTAAACTCCATTTAAGATGTTTTGAAACAAAAAAAAAAACAATTTTTTCCGACTTTTCAATAAACAAATTTTTTAAAAAAAAAAAGAATTTTTTACTAGCTTTATATTCTTAATACGCCATTTAAGCGAATATTTGTTTTTTAAATTTTATGTTTTTTTTTTTAATTTTAAGTGAATTTTCATAAATTTTTAAATGAAAAAATTTTGTGAAATATTTTTTCTTCTGTTATGTTATTTCGTGCTTATTATTTATATAAATAATTTCCACTTATAATTTGTTCAAGATTTTCATATGAATAAGTTCTCGTTAACAAATTGCTTTTTGTTGTTTTGGCGACTTGTTAACAAATTACTTTTAATATTTTTATATTTTGCTTTTTGTAGTTTTTGGCGACTCGTTAACGAATTGCTTTTTTCAGTTTTGGCGACTCGTTAACGAATTGCTTTTTCATAGTTTTGGCGACTCGTTAACAGATTGCTTTTTCGGTTTTGACGAATGTATAAAGAAGCCGAAAAAAAGTTGGTCAAAAAATGATAAAAAAAATAATTTCGAACTTTGAAAAGCCAAATCTTTCAAAAAAAATACCTAAACAAAAAAAAACAACAAAAAAATAATTTTTTTTTTTACCAAGTTGGGGTTCGAACCCGTGTCCGCGAATGCTGGCTTTTATTAACAAGCAAATTAAGCAAGACATATTCAGCATCTAAAATAGCTGAGTGGGTAAGTTGGCGAACTAGCATTCAGGAGACGTGGTTTCGATTCTAGACGTGGTAAGCTTGAAATTAGTTTTTATTTTTTTTTTTATATTTTATTTCTTATTTTTTATATGATTTATATGATTCGTTATCGAATTGCTTCTTTTAGTTTTGGAAACTCGTTACAGAATTGCTTTTTATAGTTTTGGCGACTCGTTAACGAATTGCTTATAATAGTTTTGGCGACTCATTAACGAATTGCTTTTTGTGGTTTTGACGATTCATTAACAAAGGAGGAATTTCTCCCGCTCGCGATATTATAAATGAATCGCTACTAATAATTGCTAATGAATGAAATGTACGGGAAAACGATTCGTAAACGATAACATTAGTGAATCATTTTGCTTATTGGGTACAGACTGATTCTTATGCCAAATAATATTTGAGCAAAATTTGGTTTAACCTCTCTGCAGACAATGGCAAACCTCAGAGAGTAAAAACTGCCATGAAAAGCTTCTTGAGAACATAAGCCGTTCGGAGTCGGCGTAAAGTATGTAGGTCCAATTCTCGATCATTTGTGTTCAAATATTTTACAACATATACAATACAATTGATCATAAGAATCTCGGTCAAAGTCCTTTCAAGGGGTGAAATGGCCATTTCGTTTTTTTTTATGTATATATAATTATATATATTGTTTTTAACAAAATAAGTTTTATTTTGGATTTCAATAATATAGTTTTATAATAATATAAGAAAATATATTATTTACTTATATTTTTAATTTAATAATAATGAATGGTTTTTAGTTATATTGTAGTTAAAAGAATGTTGAGTATAATGACACGGTGAAAAATGTTAAAAATATTTGTATATTTGAAAATATATATCTCGATGGTAAAGCAAACAAAAAACCGAGTATTTGCAAAATCGGTAACCGGTTTAACAAATCAAATACTTTAATGAAACCAACGCTTGAAATATCAGGTGTTGTAAAAAGAATTTTTTTATTTTATTTTATTTATCTTGTGCATGAAATTGAAGACTTTATTTAGCATAGTTAGAATGATCCGATTTAGTTCAAATATGCACTATTTTGTTCGATAACTTGCTGTCATATTAAAGGTAATTTCATTATGCCTCTCTTATAGAAACTTTGGTCACTATTGGAAAAAAATTGGGGCAGTCGAATTTCACAAGCTTCTCTTGAATCTAATGTTTTACACAGCAAAATCATTCGCCATAGACCGGAACAGGTCGTAATCACTTGGTGCCGTGCACGGACTAAAATCCTTTGTATGTGTTTATAGAGGACCTCTGCCATTATGGCTTAATTCCTCTGGGTCCAAAGACGTTGGAGTTATAGATCATGAAACTGCCAACCAGTACTATAACATATACATTCAAGATATGCTTGTGAAATACTCTTACACAGACCTGTTATTGCAATAATAGTCACTTTCACAAATACAAGAGTATTATCTTTTGATGTCTTATGTAAAATCACTACGCAATAAGAATTCCATACTGCTCTTAATAGTACCAGTTCAACTACCATTAGTTGACGTACTTTCATTTGCCATCTACTGGTGCAGGCGAAGTTTCCAATCTCTTGTAACATATATTAAGGGATATACCAGCCCGGCCTACAGAGGGGTGAAATCGTCAAAAATGGAGATTAATTCACCTAGAAGTCAGAGTGAACTTTGGACTTTTTCCAAATAAGAAAAAACAAATTCTGTCTGCCCGTCCGTCCGTCTGTACGTTTGACCGTCTGTCAACATGATTGATTCAATATTTAAGCTTGAAACTGAAACTAAAGATCAAGTTCGAAAATGAGCCCAATAGGATGAAACCACGCCTACCTCCCATACAAAGTGACTTTATTAAAAATGTAAAAACTCCATTTATTTTTAATAAGCTTAATATATGAACTTGAAATTTTGTTAAGGGCTTTGATATTTTATATCTATTCTGCCCTACCTTCCATACAAAGTGACGTCATCAAAACCGTAAAATGTCTTTAAATTCAATAAAAATGCCTTGACTTATGGCCTCGAACTTTTGGAAATGAGCTTTGATATTTAATGTGTACTCTGTGTATGAAATTCAACCAAATCGAAAGAATTCCAAACGCACCTCTTATACAGAATAATCTTATAAAAAAAGGTTACGGTATAAAAAGGTTTTTTTAGAATGCACTCTGAGTTTGAAATTTGGCAAAATCTAATAAAGCTTCTACCTCCCATACAAAATATCGTCATCTAAATAATAAAACTTTCATAAATTCCTCAAAAACTAATTCATTGCATAATATAAATAACTTCAGTAACTTAAATTCAAGAAAAATGTATTTAATAAAAGTTATTCGCGCAAAAACGTGCAACTTTTTATTGCTGAATATTGAAGCTCACATATTCTAGTTTAAAACAAAATTTTCATTTCCGCTTAGATTTGTACGTTTAAAAAAAAATCGCATGGCCGTATTATAATCGTTGAAATCACTAAAATTTTTAAGACAGTGAAACTAGTGACATATTCGTACTAACAAAATAATAGCGATAACAAAAAATGAATATGAATAAAACAGAAAACGAAAACAACAACAGCGCAATGCTTATACTTTACAAGCAGTAATTTCGTAAAGATTAATAACCGAAAACACTAGCTTAGATAGTCCTACACAAAAATTTGCAAGTATTTTCTTTTTAGAAATGCAACCTGAAACACTACTATTTGTCAACCGATTCATTGCTTTTTGAAAAAAAATTTTTTTTTGCGAACGTTTTTAACTTTTTTTTTTTTTTAAATTAACATCGAAAATTACCTGAACTTGAAGGCTCCATGCTACAATTTTTTTCGTTTGTACAAATTTTTAATAATATTTCACTCTAAAATATAGGCTTTATTCGTTTTTTATTGCTTTATAGCGGAGCGGGAAAACGGAACGTCAAAAATGCTTTTTTCTTTCGATTAAAGAATTTAGGTGGTGGTGTCCTTTTGGCTGTGAGGAACTGCTTTGTCAGTTTTATTGTTGACATTCCCTGCTCTTCTAATATTGAACTAATTTGCGTTAAAGTTATACATTGTAACTCTAATGTATATGTTATTAATGCATATGTTCCTCCTAAGAGTAGTGTAGAGGTCTATGCAAGCCTTGCGGAGTGCATAGATTACATAATTGATTTACTTGACGTTAATGACGACATTTTATTATTGGGCGATTTTAATCTACCTGATTTAAAATGGCATTCTTCTGACGATGATACGTACTATTGTGCATCTAATTCGAAGACCCGCCAAGAACATATATTTGTTGATAATATATGTTCAGACTTACAACAAGTGAGTTGTATTTATAACAGTCTTGAAAGACTTCTTGACCTGGTCTTAACTACAGACAGTAACAATGTTGTTGTTAAGAGGGCCTTTCATGCTCTAACTACTGTTGATGAATATCATCCACCATTGAGTATTTGGTACAAATCCGACAGAGCAAATATAGTAAATTCTAATTCAGCAGATAAACTTTATAAATTCAATTTTAAAAAAGCTGACTTTTTGAAGTTGAATCAGTTGCTTCATGGTAAACTTAATGCAATTTTAGAATATATAAATGTAAATTGCCTTGATGACTCCATACATTTTTTTTATATGGAACTCTTTGCTGTGTTTTCTCAATCAGTACCTTATAGTCTCAAATTTGCGAGGAATTCTGCGTACCCGTGGTACACAAAGGATTTAAAGACTCTTCGCAACAACAGGAATAGGGCATGGAAGAAATACGTCTGTAGCTTAGGCTCAAACGACCTAGAAACTTACAAACGTTTGTTTCTGGAATTTGAAAATCGCTCAGCTACATTATATCACGAATATTTAGATAATGTTAAGCTGAGAATATTGACAGATCCAAAGAAATTTTGGGGATTCGTAAACACAAAGAAGTAATCTGATTGATTTCCTTTTTCATTTAGAACTCCTGAGGGATTTACTGACAATCCCGTCAAAATTTGTGGCCTATTCGCCAATTTTTTTAAAGAATCATTCTGTTCAGATTCTTTTACTCCTGATGGAGAGTACTTTGAATATATGAATTCCGAACCCAGAGTATCTTTGGAACATATATCCTTCACTCCAGAGGATATTTTAATGTATATTAGATCGAACGATGAGGAGTTTGGTGCTGGACCTGACGGTGTTCCTGCCGCAGTGTTAACACAGTGCGGTTCCGTTTTAAGTCAACCACTTTCTTTATTATTCAATAAATCTATTAACGAAAGTTATTTTCCACTTTTTTGGAAAAAATCATTTATAAGTCCTATTTTTAAAAAGGGTTGCAGGAACGATGTTAGTAACTATAGGCCTATCGCTAAGCTCTCATCGATTCCAAAACTTTTGAGCGGATGGTGTATGATCGGGTGAAAATTCACTGTGGGGAAGTCATAACAACTCGTCAGCATGGTTTTGTGAATGGCAGATCCACTGTGTCTAATCTTCTCGATTTTACAACATTCTGCTTAAATTCTATTGATTCTGGTAACCAGGTCGATTGTGTTTACACTGACTTTAGTAAGGCATTTGATAAGCTACCACACAATCTAATCTTATTTAAACTTGAGTTAATGGGATTTCCACAATATTTTGTGAACTGGATTAAATCGTATTTGGTAGAGCGATCTTATCAAATACGTTTCCGAGGCGCATTGTCTTCTGAATTTATTGCTGGATCAGGTGTTCCTCAGGGTAGTCACCTTGGTCCTCTTCTGTTTATTTTAGCTATCAATGATGTAACTCACGTCATTGAACACTCTCATCTGCTTATTTATGCCGATGATATGAAAATATACAGAACGATTAATTCTAGAGATAATTCAGATCTACTCCAGTCTGATCTAAAATCCTTTGAAGTTTGGTGTTCTAAAAATAATATGTTTTTAAATTCAGATAAATGCCAAACTATGACCTTTTCGCGAAAAAGGAATAATTTTAGATTTGATTATAAGATTAAAGATACTGCCTTGAGTCGTGTAGACACCGTCAAAGACCTAGGTATATGCATGGATTCTAAGCTGTCGTTTAACATTCATATTGATAATATTTGTAAAAAAGCATCTTCAATGCTTGGTTTTGTAAAACGCTGGGCCAAAGAATTTAATAGCATGATTACAACTACAACGTTGTATTATGCAATCGTGCGTCCTCACTTAGAGTATGCAAGTCAAGTTTGGTCCCCAAGTTACAATGTGCATGTTGATCGAATAGAAAGAATCCAAAAACGTTTTGTTCAGTTTGCTCTAAGGGGCTTAAGTGGAACTGACATATTAGACCTTCCTCCTTATGAGGATCGTTTAAAACTATTAAAAATGCAGTCTTTGGGTGATCGAAGGAAGTCGGCAGATATCGTATATTTACACCAGCTCATAACTGGTGTATTCGATTCTCCAGAACTTCTTTCTCACATAAATTTTAACACTAACCGTAGAAGCAGTAGAAACGCTAACAACTTAATTTATTTGCCATTTAGTAGAACAAATTATATGGCTACTGCTCCTTTAAGTCGCACGAGTTCCTTTGTTAACAATTGTAGCGTTTTTGATGTTAATTTGTCAAAAGGTCAACTCAAAAGTAGATTAAAACTAGTTGTGTAATTAGATCTATATATAAGCATGGTTAGTTGTTCCGTCTTGTGTTGTCCCTGAGCCCAACCCATTTATTGGTGGGTAAATTTTTCCCCACATTAACTTGTTTGTGGTCACGGTTATCCATAACATTGATATTTTCAATGATTACTGGGTAGTGGCTTTAGATGGGTTAATGCTGAGGAAGTGCGATATAGCTGTAGTAGCTGAACTCTATTGTTATTGCATTAAAGATGGAGAATACTATCTATGTTAATCGGTTACCATAAATTAGGAGGATACTTGTATTTAATTTTTTGAACTAAAATACACTTTTCGATCATTTACCCCTTTGTGCAGCCGTACAAAACGCCTATAGACTAAATAAAAAATCTTGAATTTTTTGGCTAAAATTAGAATCTATAATTCATTCTATCGCAATGCAACAATAGTAAAAAATTTGCTAAAAATATAAAAAAATTATTTGCGTATAGACCACATTTTTAAGAAGAAAATTTAAGAATTATAATTCATTAATCACACAGGCACAAAAAAAGAAAAAATTAAAGGACTAAGTCCAAAGATCAGACACCGGTATCTTTTTAAAAGACCAGCAAATTGTTCCCTCAAATAAGCGTGTAAAGAGATTACATTTTTTGAAAAATTTCAGTTACTTAAAATGAGCTTCCGATATGGAATTCGTATTCAGCGGGTCAAAGCACATTCAGATACCAGGGTTTGGACTTGTTTTTTTTTTGTGCCTGTATTACTATTCGGAGTGTAAAGTTTATAGAAAAAATACTACAAATGCTCACAAAAGAAAAGAGTTCTAATCCCAAAGGTCAGACCATAGAATCTTAATGTATTTTTACCCACTGAATCCAAAAATCATAACAGTATGTTATTTTACTTGACCTTTTTTAACAAAGTTTTACTCTTTAAGAAGCTATTTGAGGAAAGAAATTGCAGATTTTTCAAAAAAGTATGACGTTAAATTGAAATTCGAACATAAAGATAACAGGGAGTGAGCTTTTAAAAAAAACTAAAAAAAGATGGGAAGATTATGAATACTTAGGTCGCTAGATTAGTTAAAAATTATACAATATTAATTATACAGTTATTTTTATGATTTTATGAATAATACAAAAACTAGGAGACAATCAAGGTAGTGCCTCTTTTATGCAGGCCTCGAATACAGGTAATTAAAAAAACAAAACAAAAAAGCCGTATCTATTTTATTTAACATATCTATGAATTCAGTTTATATCTATTTAAAACATCTTCAAAACCATCTCACCGATATATAAAATCGATATAACGTGTGACATTTATTTATGTATAAGCAAACACATTTTTATATTGGGTTATTGAAAAATTTTATGCGGCGTAAATTTAATTTTATATTACTCAAAAATATTAAGTCTTTGAAAAGAGCGAAAACATAACTAAAGAAGAAACGCAGTATTCGCATATAGATACCGCATTTTTAGTTCTATTTATGTATGTACACTCAGAAGAAAACATGCCAAAATCAAAAAAAAAATTTACTTAATTTTAATTAAAATTCTACTTGTTTTAGCTTCAAAGAATCTTTTTTTATATCAAAGTGAATTTTTTTTTCAAAAAAAAAAAAAAAAATTATTTTTGAAATAAAACGGAGTATTTAGAATCAAAAAAAATTTCTGGAAAACTGAATATATCAAAAATTTCATTTCAGCTAGCGGGTTGTACTGCCGTACATTTAACATATTTGTTGATATTTAGTAACAAAGAGCTTACTATAATTATTATTGTTTTGAAATTTGAAAAATTTTCAATTTTCATGTAACCATCGCGGAAATTGAACCTGGGCCGCTCACGTGTCAGTATATCGGTTTTCCTACGCACCAGCTCAGCTTTTACCGAATAGTGGCGTAATTTATTTTAAAAAAAACTACGTCAACAGAGCGCCTAGTAGGTATTGGCAGGCCTTCGAAGGGCTACTAGCAGGCCTTAAAATGGATGTCGGAGGCCTACCCCATTCATATTCAAGCCCATATACTTTTTTATATGAAATGGCCGAATTTTCCCAGGCCTTCCACTCTCCTTGCTTTAAAGAGGCCTGCTATAATCACTCCTTTAGAATGGCTTAAAGAAGAGGTTAGCCAAAACAATTAAAAAATAATTTTTTTATTTCTTTATATGTATACCTACATATTTATTCTGTGATTTTATTTTTTTTTACATATTTTTGTCAGATAAGAATATTTCGAAGTCATGGCGTTGATATATATATTTTAACGAAAAAGTAACCCTGAAATATAAGCAGAACCAGTTTTTGTAGGAAAGATACAATTGAACATAGAAGCGCTCGCAGAAGCATCGAGGAAGTCATGTGTCTTACCGCCAAAAGTAGCAGTAAATAAATGCACGCCTTCGTTAGAAGAGGCCTAGCTTCATTGCCTATTGGGCGGGTGTTCTAACATTCAATAACATGCGAATAAACATGCAAAACCAAATATTTCGCGGCCGCTCACACCATCAACGAATAAGGGGTTGTTTTTTTTTTGTTTTCATTAAAATTAAAAAACAACCAGCCGAAAAATATAGAAAAAATTCTGCTGCCATGAGGTTTCGAACCCACGCACAGTGGAACGAGTGGGACAAAATTAGGTATGGAAAAAAATGTTGCAAATTTGCACAAGTAAGTATGCAAATGAATAGCTTAGAGTCTTAGTTATTTGAATATAAAAGAACTTTGCGATATCTTTCCATTTGTGGATTTTATGCTCTTTATATATTGTCATGAAAATTTAACGAAATTTAAGTTTTTATAGTTTTGTACTGAATATTTTCCAAAATCGTAAAATTTTAGTATAATTCACATACGAAACATTACCAAAGATTTATTTATCAAGTTCTTGCTAAAATAATTAAAGTTAAAAGTATAAACAAAAAATTTTCATATTCCACAAAAATGCTCCGAGAAATTAAAAAAAAAAAACTTTTTATTTCTATATAACATTAAAGAAAAAGGACATTTTTTGCTTCTTTATTTTTAAATATGTTTTATAACAACTCTTTTTGAAAACAGTTCCGAAGGTTCTGCAGGGAGAACTCAAAATTAAGAATTTTATGAAGTTTTTCCTAGAGCATGTTTTAGCGAAAATGGGAAAAATATATATGGAAATTTAACAAATTTTTTATAAGGTTTCAAACGCAAACAGAAAAAGGGGATGTTTGTTTGTCTTTATGCTTAAATATGTTTTATAATGACTCTTTCTGAACACATTCCCGAAGATTTTGCTGGGACAACTCAAAATTAAGAAATTTATGATGTTTTCCCTAGACCATGTTTTAAACGCAATTAAAGCAAAAAGCCATTTTTGTTTTTCTTTATTGTTGAGTATGTTTTAAACCAACTTTTTCTAAATACATTCCCAAAGTTTTTGATAGGACAACTCAAATTTAAGGAATTTATGTCCCACTTCCTGAAGCATGTTTTGATGAAAATGATTTCGATTACTGTAGATGGAGAATTTGTAACCTAACTTAATAATTTTAGTGAAGGTAGTAATTTTGTGTAATACACAATGTATATGTATAAATATTATGCTCTTATAAAATCTTTGGAATGTTTGCTTCATATTGGTTATAAAATGCCTTTAAAATGTGGACGAAAATCAAAAAATGCGCCAGGAAACTAAGAACATCTTAAAATATTGGAAGAGAATAAGAAAAGCTTCAAGGAGAATTCAAAGAAAAGATGGTCCTAATTGTCGAAAGATGGGAACACAGCCAGAAGGTTCTTCTCTGATTACCAGTTATCTGCAAGTATCTTAAAAGTTGATAGTGAAATAATACAAAATTTCAGTTTCATTTCACAGACATTATCTAGCGGTAAATTGATTAAAATTGATCGTACTTTCGAGTTGTATTTAAAAGATTATGACTGCTATAAGATGTTACCCACAGTACATAAAATTCTGGTTCACGGAACTAAAATAATAGAAAAATGAGGTTAAGTCATACTCGTAAAAACGAGAAACTAAAGAACCGTCCAATGGAGATCTTTTCGTTGGGCTATTGCTTTCGTCAGATACTTCTATATCTTCCCATAAAAATATTGAAAATTAAAATAAAATATTAATAATGAAATCGATGAATTTATTTTATATGAAGATCACGATACAAAAGATGACACAAGTGATTTCCTTCCTGATCTTGATTTATTGCATGTACTTACGAAGGTTCCTTCTATTTTTGTCCCTCATCCCATAGAACTCGTTACACTGTGCCTTGCACTCGAAAAGCATATAATTTGATTTTTCAATTAAAATTCTTAGTTGTTTTAAGACAAATGTAAATATTTTTGTTTTAAATATAAATTTACTTATAACTAAAAAAATTTTAAATTTTCAAAACAAAAACTGGTGGTTTTTGATTTTAAAATTACTCTTTTTCTGAGTGTATATACTACGTTTTAGCCTAAAATGATACCCTCAAATTGTGTAGATACGGCAATTAAAGTAAAAAAGATTTACATTTGCTGCCAAAAATGTGCGTTATTTATTTTAGAATCTAAAAGAGGGTGGGTGACTAATAAGGAAGAGACAATAAACTGAATTTTAATTTTCATGCTAGATGCCGCACTCTTCCTTATGACAGCAGTATAATAGTGTTGTTTTACTGAATTTTTTGATTATTAAGTTTAATAAATCAAACATTAAAAAGGGTGCGTGTACTTATATACGCTCAATAGAAGTTATTTTTGAAGCTTCTTTGGCGTTATTGTGATAATTATTAATTATATTCTTGTTGAAAATGTGTACTAATAGAATAATAGGATGTATAGGGAGATGATAAAAATATGTGATAAGATTCTTAAATTTATATTTAATGTGGTGCAAATGTAACAATCTTTTTGTTATAGCTGAAATTCGAGTTAAATGTATTTGAGTTGACTTTTTCTAAATATCGGTTAAACACAGTATTAACGATAGTATGAAGTCGGATCAAAATTTTTAATTTGAATTTAATAAGCAATCTTAGGAACTCTGCTTTCAGAATATATGCTATAGATCCAGTTTTACTTTTTATTAATCTTCTCTAAAAGTTTATTCAAAAGGCATTCTCGTAAACTTCTTTTGTAAGGCGCTTCAAATAGCACTTTAATTAAATTAAAGTTAAAATTAAAGTTAAGTCATATTTCAGTAAAAGTTTTTATATATTGGATACACCCAACAAAAAACTTCGATCGTAACATACCATCGAACACTCATTTCATTGAATACGACAAGGATATCTTCCTACGAAGAAATTTCGAAAGCACTTCTGGCGAAAACTAAGGAAGGCGTTCCACTCAATGACATGCATATGTTAAAAGAATGCCTTCTGCGTATGAAAGTGAAAGAGATGAAATTCAGGACTTTTCTTTCCACTTTACCATCGTATTATTATAGTTATATTTTTATTTTATTTATTGTAAAAATTATATTAGCATACATGATTAGATAATGATTAAGGTGAATATTATTTAAAATTAAGAACAAGTCAATTAATTAGGGACTAATTAATTAGTACATTAATTAGGAAATAGATGAATATAGCAAAATATTAATAACTTATAGAAAAGCCCGTCCTATAAAGGCTTCGAAACATTTACGCTCAAACTGTATTTATTTTTGCCATTATTGCAGTGCTTTTACAACATATACTGCCGTAAAAAATGCTCAGCCTGAAAGTATGCACATACTCACTGATAATTATCAAATTCATTTTCTGTGCAGACCTTTAGGCTGAACATTTTTCAGGACAGTATAGGTTGGAAAAGCACTGTAATAATAGCAAAAAATAATTACAGTTTGAGCGATATAAGGTACAGAGCAGCGTGCTTACCTTTTATGTTTTATGATGATTTAAAAGAAGGATAACCGTTGTATTATAAAAAAGTTTTAATAAGGGAATTTCAAAAAGAAGAGAGAAATTTAAAGAAGAGTTAAGAGATGTTGTTGTTGGTGTAGTCCCGTGTGGTGTTAGAACGCCAAGATAAAAAATATCTAGTAATAGGTAATTTTATTTTTATATTAAGGCCTTTGAACCAAGGATTTCATAGAAAATTTCTATGTTTCTGTGGATGTCTTAAGTAGCCCAGTTATTACTTATCATATCATTACAATCAAAATTTATCTCATACTTTTAGGCATCGCAAAGAAATTTGGTTGTTTTTTCATATAAATTGTTTTAGCTTTTTTTAAAAAATACACAATATTTAAGAAAAAATAAGACCTTATTGCTAGAAGACCTTTAAGAAAGAAATACCTTTCAATCGCTACTCTATTTATGCAAGCCGCGTTCATGGTATAGATTTGATAGTCATCACAAAAAATACGCTTGCGTAATAATAATGTAGATTTGGTAGGGAATTCCAAAGTCTTATTGCGCTTATGAAAAACAGTCTACTTGATTTGTTGTATCAATAATGTAGTATCAACAAATTTCTAGTGGATCTGCAGAATTGAAGTTTTTTAAACAAATAGTTTGGTCTTTTTTTGGTCAAAAAATTGAAGTTTATTAAACAAATAGCTTGGTATTTTCAAAGTTATAAGTCTGTGCAGAAAAATAGTGTTTCTTGCACTAAGATAAGGTGTGATACTGTGTCCGAGTATGTGATTGATAAATGCTTATATATGGTCAAACCTTACGATACCGTACGCATATCGAGCTGCATTGTTATACATATGCTACTAAAAGTTTATGTGATGATCTTGAGTCGAGCTTACGAGTATTTCTTGGTAAAATTTTATGTTAGTATTTTCTTTTATTAAGTGTAATTTTGAAAAAATCGTTTACGGGTTACTCTAAAGATCGGTTTTTATATTTTTTCGAATATTTGATAACACTATTCATGCCGGATAAGTTTATCACACATTGTAATTCCATAATATCGAATATTCATACCATTAAAGTTTTGTTTTGAAGAAAAATAAATTCGTTGTAGTTTCATTTGTTTCGTCAATATTAAATGGGTATTAAAATACAACAACACTTAATCCCCCAAACAATTTAACCCTTTGTTGAACAAATGCACTACTCAAAAATTCATGGAGTTGAAGTTAAAAAAAATTCCACTTCATGTAATCAAATCAAAAGATAATGTATCTGTGAGATGCAGTTGAAGCGGTATATACCTGTTGCTGGAATATAGCGCTGCTGGTGGTTGTTGTTATGTAGTTAATTGTTGCTGTGTTAACCGAATGAATGATTAATTATTGAACTGACGCATGACAATTTTTATTCCTTTATAAATAATTTTCGATCTCTTGAATTTTGTTCATATACCAAACGGTGTAAAATCAATGACAATGTCACGCTTCATGGAACCTGCATGGATGCCTACAGCAATAGCAGCTACCACATTTTTTACTGAGCATATCCACAGTTCATATCTGAGTTAATGTCTGTCTGGCCCTGGGTGACTGCGCGATTGCGCTGTAGATTTCTTCTTAAGTGCATTTGTTGTGATTGATTTCAGCTTGTTGATGCTCATCTGTTGTTGGGCCTTCTTTTTTTTTACATTTTGTGGAGTGGGGCAACCCTGTGATAAAAGGACATTATATTGGTTTTCAAAGAAATGCTTGAAAATGTTCAAAATTTATATTGACGCAGTTTTTGTGATTACCATGCAATTTGATTTGATTGAATATGCTCTGTTCTTGGAATGCTTTCTTAAGATCTTAAGAAACATTTTTTTACAGTACCAGTAGTCCTCAAGGATTTTGTTTGAGATGAAAACAAAATTATGCAGCTTTGTTTGCCAGCTCCTTGGGGACTAGAACTTCAAGGTGGGATTTAAGTTCCACATTATTTCCATTTTGATTTTTGAATTTTTTCAAAAACTGCCATATTGCGTCTTTCACACAGACATTTAAACTCATAAATTTAACACCTACGCACCTAAGTTTCAATTCAATGCTTCGTTGACACAAATTTTTAATGTAGGTATCTTTTTTTTCAGCATAAATTTAGCTAAATTAGACATTAACCTAGATACAATATCAGTCAGTCGGCAAAAAGTATGCCTCATTAATATAACATCTAACACAAACATAAGCACACGCACGCATACGCACATTTATATACACACACATGGACATTTGTTGTTGTTGTTTTTTCATTGCCAATTCTATGCTAATTGAAATAAAATTTAATGTTCATCTGCTGTGGCGTCTTGCCATCACTTGCAAATGAGCTAAATTTATGGAATTATTTGAAATATTTTGCAATTTATTTGGTGTTGAAGATCATTATTATGTTAACGTTGTGGTGAAAAATATTTACCACTGTAATTATTTGTTGACTTAAAAGTGGGTCAACGTTCTTATCTTAATGAGCTGGCGTTATTGATGATTTATAAAAAAAAAAAAATAGTTAATAGTTATTGCGAGTAAATACTACAACTGGTGGCCACACCTTGTATTAGTAATGATATAATTAATATTCAAAAATAAAATTGAATATTTTAAGTTAAGTTTTAAAATTAATAAAATTTGATTGTTATTATATTATTATGTGTTTGGTCATTTATTATTATTAATAAAATAATAATTTTTTTTTGTTTACTAATTTGTAAAATTTTTGCTACAATAATTTGTGTAACTTGTGTAATTTGTGGTAATTTGTGTAAAAAAACATTTTCGCTTAGTTTTGCTCTCTTTGTTTATAAACAGATACTCAATAATGTAGGTCAAACATGGTATTAGCTTTATTAGCTCTTAATTTTGAAATTATGGGAGTCACAGCATTCTCTTTATGACGTAGGAATACTTTTACTAAGGTATAGTTTGACATTTTAATATGCCAAAATCTGAAAAGTATCAATAAAGTACCAATCATATCTGTTAATGAAATTGGAAACCTTTTAAAATTGTTGCTTGAAATATCTGTAGACCTGCTTCTTAAACTGGTTTGAGTGTAAATGATTTTGTTTTATTCGCATAAAATAATAATTTTGTTTAGTGTATTCATTCACGCTGAATATTTAATATTAAATAGTTCGATCAGAATCTCGCTTCAGCTACTGGAAAAAAAATTTAAATTTTATGAAACTAATATAAAATTTATTATTTATTTAAGACATGATATTCACCGTAATAGTGCACTGCGGCGTAGCCTCGAAATTAAACCTACGGTACGCATACAAAAACGCAAGCAAAAACGTAGTGTACGATAAAATTCTTACGAGAGTACATTCGAAAAAGTTTTCGCCATCAAATCCCATCCTACGGTTGAAAGTGCTGATGCAACCGTCCGTATCTTTAATAACAACAGTCCTGTTTGTGGGTTTTACAACAACAAACTAGTATGTTGAAGTAACAGTCTTCATAGTTGGGGTAACGGTGCTATTTGTTGTTTTGAAATAACAGTCCGGAATGTTGAATTAACAGTCTTCAAATATGAAACAACTGTAATAGTTGTCGTTTCGAAATTACAACTTGAAACGCTTTTTGAAGCGAAGCTTTTTACTCCTCGTTCTGTGATTTGCTTGGAGTGAAATCTGCAGGATTTTCGACAGATTTTTTCTTAGAGTTTTATGGTTTCTTATTGCTTGCATTTATTACAAAAAAATTAAATACTTTAATATTAAAAAAATTCCTTTGCCCCCGCGGAGATTCGAACTTACAACCAGTTGATAACGAGTTCTATACACTATCCTAGGATTATGTATTGGCTTATGCGAATAAAATGCCACCAGCCTCGGTGTGTTTTGTTTTTTCTTTATGTGTACGCGCAAAGGAAAACTGTAGACGTGTTACCACTACAAAATAAAAATCTTTATTATCAAAGAATCTTAAGCAATTATTACATTAAATCTAAAGTAAGTTTATAAAAGAAATGATAAAGTGGGGAAGCCAGTCGCTTTCGTCTCTCTATCCATTCTCTTCTGTTTTTTTCGTTCATTCCAACAAAACAATGCAGTGCAGCCACAAAACACCGATGCAGGTGACATCTTGTAGCAAGTAGAAGCAAATTTGTTTTTAAAACGAAAACAAAACTCCCATAAGAAGTACATTGGGTTTTCTGACAGCGAACAGGCAGCGGAATTTTTTTTCGCTAGGTAGTACGCTGTTGAAGAAAAAAATTTGTTCAGTGCAGCCAAATTCACAACCACGTGTGGAGAGTTAAAAGCGCTGGCATTATATGCCCGTATATGTAATTGGCGTGGAAATTTGACATTCAACAATAAAAAAAGCAGTGAGTATGTTTGTGAATATATGCAATTTATTTTGTGTTATTTTAAATTTTTGAATTTAAAAGTTAATTTATTAAAAATAAAGAATTATTAAGCTATCAAATCTATGTAACTGCGAAAAAGCTTCGCTTCTCTCGTGTGTCCAACGACGTATCTGTGTTTTTGTTCAGGTATTGCAATTTGCTATCGGAATCGGGTTCCTGCAGATATTCGTTCGCAGAATCTTTCAATTTGTTCATCAATGCTCTAGTTAAATTGTTTCAAATAAGTTTTTCTTCAATAATTATATAGCTCACACTTTTTTGGCTATAAAACAAATTTCATTAAATTTTGCACAATATCATGAACTGTACTTTCCAATAACTAACGACGAAATAACAGCAACGACTCCCCAAGAGCACTTCGTGTCAGCATCAAACTAGTTTATTTTAACTTCGTCTTTGTTATTCACTCCTCGCCATCAATAGTACAAGCACAAACTCAGATTTTGCAAACGATTCGCTCTTTGCTGTCCACAACAGCGAATTTTGACAACCGCAGCTGTAGAACGGAAGGCTAAAAATGTTTAATTTGACTGGTTAGTCTCGTTCGTTCGTTCGTTCGTTCGTTCAACAGCATTTCCGTTAATAGCGAAACAACAGCGAATTTTGCCAACCGTACTGTTGAACTGAACCAAAAAAAAGCGTTAATTTTGCCGGTTAAACAGTCTAGCTAATGGAAAACCTTTCATTCAAAAGTTTTCACAAAACGGCGTGCAGTTAAAACGGAGACTTCGTCGTAGTGCGTGATAAAGGTGATTGAATCACTAGAAATACAGGCAGAGATAAAAAATTATGTTTGAATTTTTTGCTAGCAGTACAGTTATGAATTTGCATTGCTCGCAATGTTAATGTCACCAATGTTAACGTCAGCAATATTATATCGTCAGCACTGTTAATGGTACACTCAGTTATCTTGCTCACCGCAAATTTAAGGTCTTTCGAGACATTGCACTTTTCTACATTATCGATAAATATTTTTGGACCAAAATGCCTGGGATAAATCTTCAATAGTTATACTTTATTAATGTAAATAAAATGTTGGTCTAAAATAAAATACAGCTTAAAAAAAACTTTTTTAAAAAGGTGTTTTTTTTTCTTCGAAAATAACTCCCGGAGGCTCTTAAGCATTAAAAGGATGATTTTTAAATGTAATATCTTTATATGTAATTTTATTTTTAAATGTAATTTGATTGGTGAATAAAACAAAAAAAAAAAAATGTTTAATCATGTTGACCTGTTCTTAGTCGAGAAAAGATAAAATGAAAAGTTTTATTTAAATAATATTTAAATAAAATGTTACTTATCATTACGAGTGGTTGGTTGTATGGTTCCATATTCAGTAAGGAGAAAGATATGATTTAGTTACGATCACCAATAGTTAGTTCTGACAACATCAAATTCTTTCACGGCTAACGAAAAATATGTTCAAATAACTATGAATTTGAGGTTCCTGCTATTTGATTGCTCAGTGTACCAGAAATTTAGTAACTGTTTGTGTTTTCTACCCAGAGGGTTGGCAAATAGGAGGTAGGTGCGTTCAGAAGAAATATTGGAGGACAAAAACTAATAGGTCTGCCACATATATTGACCCCTTAAGCGGACAGTTCAGGAGCAATATGAACTATAATCGACAGTTTTCGTGTTTTTTGTATGGTGTCCCCCAGAAGGGTGGCAGATAGGGTATAGGTGCGATCGGAAGAAATATTGGAGTTCAGTAGAAATATTGGAGGTCAAACAATAATAGGACTATCAGATATATTTGACCCCTCTAGCGGTCAACTCTTTAGAGATATGAACTATAAGCGACTGTTTTTGTGTTTTAGTGGCAGATAGGAAGTAGGTGAGTTCATGGCAGAATTATAAGGTAGGGCCGATTCGCTTAGTGTCCCCACGCGTCAACGAGAAGTAGGTAATGAAAAGGTTGGCTAGTTGTCAAAACGACGAATTTCGTAGAAATTGCAAATGAAGAAAATATTTTGTTTCCAAGTTTTGCAAACAGTGCGGTCGCGTGTATTAAATTTGTGATATGTTGAGTGAAAATATTATAAAAATTGTGTAATAAAACTATAAAATGTGGAAGAAGTCTTAAAACTGTATAAAAACCTGTAACAATTTTACCCTAAAAACAACTGCGAAACGTGAGCATAAAGAAACCCGAGATGAACAGCTCATTTTGACATCTCGCCCGCTTTATTCTGCTTTCTACTTCATTCCTCTCCGAGTCGGCCCTACCTTATAATTCTGCCATGGGTGAGTTGAAAAAAAATACTGAGGGCAAAAAATAATAGTACCAGCTCACATATTTGATCACTCTTGGAATCAATTCTGGAGAGATATGAACTATAATCGACAGTTCTTCTAGCTCTTATGGGGACCATCAGAAGGGTGGCAAATAGAAAGTATATATGTTCAGAAGAAATATTATAGGGTAAAAAATAATGGGACCAGGCTGTACATTTCAGACTTCGAGGGGTTGATTCAGCGGAGATCTTTTAGTCGAAATTTGATGATTTATTCAAAGGAAGGATTTAAGAAGCTTCGAAAAAAGTTTAACCAAAAATTTTGATTAAGTGGAAACTCAATATTAACTTTACTGGTGAAAATTTACCACTAACTGAATTTTTTGAAGAAATATTAGGTTTGAATATAACAAATGTTTAGGGGCTGTTCATAAATTTCGTAACACTTTTAGAGGGGGGAGACAGGGGGTTGAACATTTTTGACAAAGTGTGACATGGGGGAGGGGGGGGGGGAGGGGTTGGTCGTGCGTTACGTCACAAAAAAGTTTTGAGTTCAATTTTCCAAATCTTAAATTGAATTTAAATTTGAGGGAAAAGGGAAAAGGGGGAAATTTCCCCCCCCAAAATCTCATAAATTTCATCAAAAAACTGAAATATGCATGTGTAACCAAGATAAAGCAAAATCAAATGGTACGTTTAAGGCTTAATCTACCCGTGCGCAATAGCCTTTAGAATTGCTAAATAATTAGTGCAGATGCTGGTCAATTGAAACAATTAATAGAAGATATTATTGGAAGATTTGCTAACTTGCTCGGAGAAAAAAGAGAAATGCTGGTTTTGAGATTAAAAGGTGAGCTTTGTCATTGGCAACAAAAATGGAAGGATCTAATATTATCTGGTTCTGGTAAACTACCTGGTTCTGCTTTTGAAGCTCTCCAATGTTCTGCTTTTGAAGCTCTCTCTCAAAACTGTGATAAGGACATTTATCCAACAATACAGAAGCTCCTCCAAATTTTCTGCACATTACCAGTGACCAATTCAAGCGCTGAACGTTCTTTTTCATCATTACGATGCATCAAAACCTGGCTCCGAACTACAATGCTTGAAAAAAGATTAGTTGGTTTAGCGTTGCTTCATATTCACTACGACATAGTTTTGAATCCAGAGGATGTAGTCGAAAGATTTTCCAAAATTGGTAAACATAGAATTTTACTATAAATTTTTACAAATAATTAAAAAGTTATAATTATTTTTAATTATGAATTAAATCATATCTAAATTGATGTTAAAAATAATAGAAAATATGCATTATTTTACTTCAAATAAAAGTTTTAAAAAAATATATCAATGTGAAAATTATTAAAAAATTACCCCCCCCAAAATTCTTCTCTGGATCCGCCCCTGATAAGGCATTTGAAATACCTTCAACAAGCGTAGCAGCTTCAAAAAAGATGTTATAACTTTATGTTAAAAGCGAACATGAAAGTGTTATAGAAAAACTAAAACAAACCAAAATTATCACAATTGTCGAACATCCAAGTAATATACGTAATGTATCGCCACTGGTTTGTGTTTTTGTTAACGTCAGAAAAGCTTTCATTTGTGTTTAGCTCTGCTCACATTGTGAAAATTTTCTTCAAACCCTTGCATAATTTATAAAATGGGCTTGGCAGTTTTCAGCCTCCCAACTACTTCATCAAAACGCCTAAGTTTTACATGTTGACTTGCCAATTTTTATTTGGGTGATAAATTAGCCAAGTATTTGGTGATTTTTTATGCACTACTTTTTTAAAAAAAAATTGTATATCAAAAATATAACTTTTTTTCGGGTTTGGTTTTTTTTTTTATTTTCCTTTTTTTTTTTGAAGCTGCCGCCTCTCGTTCTGTGATTTGCTTGACTGAAATCGGCAACAGCACATATTTTTCTTTTATCAACATCGTTTTTTCTTAGAAATTAATGACTACTTCTCGGCTTTTCTTGCTGATTGACGTGTATTATAACAAGAACATCAAATTAAATAAAATTAAATTAAATATCAAATACAAAAATTTTACCTTCGCATGCCATTGAGATTCGAACTCACAATTAACCGATACTACTGTGTATGAAGTCACTACAATACGCATTGAGCGAAACTCCTTCGTTTCGCGGAGTGATTTATTCAATATTAATTACAACTGAAGCTATGCTGCAGCATAACGTAATAATCTATTAAAAGATGTTTCTTGTATGGCTATCAACAGAATACTGCGACATACTGCATCTGTTAATACATCATCTGTTAACATAGCTCCAGTTATGTCAGCAAGTAGTAGCAAAGCTGCTTGGATCAGTGGGTAGACCTATGGACTGGCACTAAAAGTTCTAGGTTCGATTCCGCAAAGAAATTTTTTTTTTCGTTTTTTCATGTTGATGAAATGAAATAAAATTTACTGGTGTGATTATAAACGTGTGGTTTTTAATTTACTTTATGTTATTTTTGCATTTAAAAGTGGGTTTATTACAAAAATAACCATTAAATTGATGCATTGCAGATGTGCATTTTTTTTTTTTTTGCAGAAAATAGCTCAAAACTATGCTTAAGCCATCCATGCTAGTTGTTTTTTAATTTTGTATTTTTGGATTTTTGACTTAGGTGAATCAAATATTTTTTTTTTTGCCAAGGTATCGAAGTATGTGCTTTCAAAGCAATGTATTAAACAATAAATTGCTGAGGTAAATAAGCATAAGTTTATATTTCCCATACAATTCTCTTTACCCAACCCGACTTAGGTGATTTACCAATTGCTTTTTTCTCGGTGTAGTGGAACACGTGAAATTTCCATGTAATTTTCCTAATAATAAAACTTGTAATAAAATAAAATAACGTGCAAAAAATTCAAAAATAAAAGTTTTTCGTTACATCGGTTGGGCGGGGGGTTCTTGACCTTGTGACAAAGTGTGACATAGGGTTTGTGGAATTATTAAATTGGCCAAAACATGTTACGCAATTTGTGAACAGCCCCATATGAAATTGCTATTATGCAAAAATATACATTTTTAATTGGCGAATAATTAATTTCATCTGTTTTTTTTATTAACAAATTAAAAGAAGTTTATCTAAACGAAACGCTTGAAAGATAACTTTAAAATAAACAAATCCTCTTTGACAAAAATGAACACAATAAAAAAATGAAATAAGTGGCTAATAAGCAAATAACTGTGCATTTAGATTGTATCTTTGTGTTTGCAAAACGCACTGCAAATCATTCAAGCAGCATGCAACGCACCTCATTTGTCTCGTTAACAATTTGTTCAGCGAATATTAACAGCAAATGTCAAATGCAATTCAAAATGAAAGTAGCAATCGAGGGGCAGGTAGGTTGTTTGCGCTGCTTCAAAGTAGCTACCAGATATGTTATACCTGTAGCTATACATTTCAATATATTGTGTATCTATGTAATGTACATAGATACAATTCAACTTTGCACATTAAGATATAGGAACTTATTTATATAAGCACTCAAGCAAAATATGCACGTACTGCGTATCTAACAATCTATCTGCTGGATCTTTTATTCTCTACTCTCTATGCAGTGGCTCTAACTTGACACTTGCGTTATGAAATTGCTTACGAATAAACAAACATGCACTTAATTTAGCCAGGCTTTATTTTAGCACAACGGTTTTTGTTGTAATTTTACATGTTCTAGCAACTGTTGTTGTTATTATTTTTCTACTCCATCCATCCATCCAACCGTCCATTCATCCATTCTCCATTCATTTATCTGTCTGCGCTGGCTCGCCACGGTCTACATGTTTGTTTGTTTGTTTGTTTGTTTGTGTATCTAACTGTCTGTCTTTCTGTTCCGTTGTTCTTCCCTCTCTTGCCAATTTGTTTATACGTTTGTTTCATTCGCTTCGCTACTCATGCATGCGACTTTCTGCGGTTTTGATTGGCGCTCGTGTGTAGCCACTCCTAGATTGACTTGTTTATCCATTTATTTACGTTTTCATTTTCTCTTGCCGTTTATTATCGTTGCTTTGTTTTTGGCTGTTGTTAATTTTTTTTTTTGTTTAATGGCTTTTTCGTTGAATTTTGTTTTCTCTTCCCTCATGTTGTATATTTTGTGTCCCTCTAACATTTGCGTGACTTCAGGTGATTATCAGGCCGGAAATTTAACGGTGTAGATAATACTGAGTATATAAGAGAAAATATTGTAAGTATATATTTGCATGTATGTATATAGTGAGGCACAACTATTTTCTTTTATACTTTTTTTAGAATATAATTTATATGCACTCTATTTTTCTATTTTTTAAATCGATTTTATCTGATTTTTTTTAGTTTAAATCAGGTCTTTGGAAAAATATTTATTTGGAAATTACATAAATGTGGAATTTTTCAATATCTCTATAGAATTTTCAATTTAATATGAGAGGGTACGTTGCCAGAATTTTTCATGGTGGGAGTTTTGATAAAAAAAAAAAACTGTAAGTGCAAGTAAAAAAAAAAACAAATTTTAGAATTATTCTAGAATGTGCATTTTTTTTTTAATTATCGAAACAGAGATCAATCGTTATGGGTCATTGAATTTTTTATCAAATTAACTTTGAGAGCTAATTTTTTGATTTTTAACTATAATTTTTTGAAAAGTGGTTTAAATTGAGAATTTTTCATGTACTTTTAGAAAATATAATTGCGACAATTAACACAAAAAGTTAAAATATCCGCCACAAAATTTCACTTATACAACTTATAAGCTTATGCATATAAGTTTAAGACAAAAAAAAAAAAAAAAATAAATTTAAAAGTAATACAGAATTAAATTATTTCTAAATAAATAAATAAATTTTTTAAAAATATTTACTAAAAATATACAAAAAAAACTTTGAAATGGTTTTTCTTGCCATTTATTAAAAAAAAAATATAAAATTTACTGAAAATTTCAAATTTTTTTTATAGTAAACCGTTTGAAGTCATTAATCAAGAATATACATATAAGGGTCAACAAAAAAAAAATTAATTCCTTAGATGCCCACTGAACCATAAGCAAAAGTTTTGAGTAAGGTGAGAGTTTTGCGAACGTTTTTGATTAGAATTTTTTTTTTTAATTTATTCTTTTTTATTTTGTCGCTTAAAAGTGCTTGTTATAAAAGATTAAATTCGTGAAAGCTTTTCCCATAAAGAAAAATTGTGCATATTTTGCGAAATTCATTAAAAACTTATTTTGAGTCGAAAATTAATCATTTTTGTATCAATCAGTAAGTAAGACTTCCTTGTAAATGAGCCATTTTTGTTCATAAATGAGCTCGGAAATGAATCATTCATGGTTCTTTTTTGCATTCTGAAATGAGTTCAAAAAAGAATAATTTTTTTATCATATCAGTAGGAAACAATTTCTCATAAACGAACCATTTTCTGTTCATAAATGAGCTCACAAATGAATCGAATTCTAAATTCAGGTAAATAAAGGTACTTATTTAACCTTCGTACAAACGTCATTTGAACTTTTTTACCAGTGCATACGTACTGCTATAGGTATGAAACTTTTCAACATTTCTATCAAAAATTAAAATCAAGCCCAAATAGAATGAAAACCACGAAAACATTCCATGCAAAAATGTAATCAAATAAATTCCCCAATTAAAAACTTAACTATTTTGATATTTCATATATAATTTGGAAGTTTGTCAAATTGGAAAACAATCACGCCTTTTCCCCTTTGAAACATCAATATCATAAAAAACACAATGCGTGAATTCCAGCCCAGGTATATTAATCCTATTAACCCAATGATTAATATGATCTCTAATTTTAGTTTTTTTTAATACTCATTTCTTCTTTAAGAAAATATCGTGTGTAATTATAAATAGTATTATGCAATAATAAAATTTATAATTCAAAAGGGTTCTTTTTTCTAACTCATTATTGAACAAAAAAAGGTTTGTTTTTGAGAGGCAATTCAGTCCAAAGATTGATACAAAAAGGGTTCGATTTCGTTTCGGTTTTTTACAAAAGAACTTTTGTATGGTTCATTTTTGAACTCATTTCCGAAGAAAAAACAGTTTGCTTCTGAGAGGCATTTTCGTCCGGCGATTGATTCAAAAATGGTTAATTTCCGAGTGCCGAAAAATAACTTTTATGGTTCTTTTTTTATTTCATTTCCGAACAAAAAAGAGGATAATTTATGGTTCTTTTTTTAACTCATTTGCGAACAAAATAAGGTTCGTTTTTGAGAGGCATTTTAGTGCGACGAATGATATAAAAAGGGTTCATTTATGAGTGCCGAAAATGAACGTTTCTACCCGAAAAGGTTCATAAATGAATTCAAAAACGGTAGTTTTGGTTCACTGTGTGTTGTTCCTCGTTGGTTATTTTACATGCCTATTGGGCCTTAGCCTGTGCACAAGATTTTTGCCATGTGCGAAACCTTGTTCAGGTTTTGTAAAATCTTAAAATCGTAAAAAGATATCTTATAGTTGATTCAAATATAATGATTGTAAGCTTTATAAGCAATGTTTAACTTTTCTTTGGCCAAAGAATTTTTCTTTGCTCTAGCGACTTATTTTTTTTTTTTAACTTGTATTGAAAACGATAACTTTTGCTTCTTCAAATAAATTTACATTATTATCTCAATTTTTTCTTAAAATGAAAATATCAAGCTTTGGCTTTAAATGTTCATATTTTTTCATCTTGACACTATTGTGTGGGGAGGAGGGGGAGGGGGGGTGGAGAGTTAACTCAACAGCAAAAACACTCCCCATGAATACGGAGGGGAAAATATTACCTATCTTATAGAAAATTTCTATTAAATCACTGGAATAAATTGTAACTAGAGCCCTGCGAGAGTTTGCTTTTTCGGCTCCCTGAATATATCCTCTAGCAATAGAATAAAAAATTTCCCTATCCCTTTTCTGCTTTGCTCATACCTGATCTTACACTCTCTTTGTTTTATTCAGATATAAGAAACGAAGAGAATAAGAGCACGATGCTTTACTAGCGACAGCAGGTAGCAAATAAAGCAATAAAAAATAACAAAAATATCAGTGTTTATACCCTGAATATTTAGCGAATATTTTTTTATTCGTTCGTTCGTAGAACAAAAAGAACGTTTTTTGTATTGGGACCCAAAGAAGGGTGGTAGATAGGGGGTAGGTATTTTCGGGAGAAATGTTAAGGCGCAAAAAATAATAGGACCAGCTCATGTATTTGACCGCTCTAGGAGTTCAGCTACGGCCAATATAAACTATTTTCCACAGTTTTAGTATTTTTTGTATCGAAGGTAGCGAATAAAGCAACAAAAAAATAACACAAATATGGATTAAGAATAACATCAAGCTTATTGCGTGGAAAATCCAATATACCTGATTCTTATTCAGGTCACTGCAGCAGATTTCTGAGTACTCGTGTAGCTTATTAAGTACTCAGAGAAATAACTGAAACAACGCGTAGATCGCAAGCTTACCTCAGTGCAAAAGTGTATGAAAAGAGAACAGAGAACAAATAACAAGTTATTCTCTTGCGCTACATGCCCTACACGATCTGTTGTTTAGATTTATTCGCTTGCAGCTTTGTTTGCAGTGACTGCTACAGCAGAGGATCAGGGTATATTCCCTTGATGAATATATTCATGCAGGTCTCTAATTGTAACCACGAAAAAGTTTAAGTTGATCACAAAACCACATTAACAACAAAACTAAAAGAGCTAAGCTGTCTTTAAGCCAAGCCAAACGGAAGACTCTGAATTTTAAATTTGGTCGGAGATTTAGAAAAACTTGACCGTGATTCGCAACAACTTCAAAATTTTGCTTATTTTTATTTATGCAAATTTCTGCATTGTTCTGCAATGTTCTTGTTCTTTCAGGCTGAACATTTTTTTGTAAAAGCACTGTAATAATAGAAACAAATAATTACAGTTTGAGTGGTAATGCTTCCAACCCGCCCTAGGACGAACTTTTATACTAGTCTTTGAATAAACCTCTATGTTATCTAGAATAAAAGAAGAGCTAAAATTTTTTTAAAATGTTGTTCTATATCTTTACAAATCTAATCGAATGTTACTTGTACGTCCGGTGTTTAATTATGGACATAAACACGGGCATTCGCAAGATTTTCTGTAGAGGGATAGGAGTGAGAAAGTTGGCGTATTTGAGAATAAGCATTAATGAACGAGGGCGGCCGTGGCATACTGGTAAAGGTGCGTGGCTGGTATGCGATAGAGTTTATAGAATAGAGAAAATTTCTATTAAAGCACTTGATTTAAGTGTAATCACGAAAAATTTTTTAGTTGATCACAAAATTATATTTACAATAAATTTAAAAGAGCTAAGCTGTCTTTAACTAAGTAACTTTAACTAACTGTTCGGCCGTGACCTATCTGCAGACAATGCCAAACCAATTTTATATTTAAATACTCAAGGTTCAGGTTTCTTTTATTTATAAGAAGACGGTGTCTTAATGACCATTATATTGGTTCGACGAGAGTGGTTTTTCGAAACCAAAGTAGCACCTAATTGATAATAACTATATGTTACTTTGTTTGCTTTTGATGCTCATATGAAAGAGGTGCGAGCTAACTGAATTAATCAGTAACAAAAAATTCGCTTCACATTAAAATCCATTCTATTAATATTTTCGTCTATCTTTTCAATCTCAGGGAATCTAGTTTGAAGTTCGTCTGGACTGTTTTGATAACATAACGAATGTTTTTTTTATTGTAAATTCTTTGAGTAGGCAAATTAAAAAAAAAAAAAGAATTAGAGCAGACTGATAAAAAATCTACAACCAAATTAAGTGTCTTCAATTCGATTCTTTGATAAAAATGGTGTAGATGTTTCGAATTGTTATTCTGAGCAAATCAATTTAATCCTAGAACCATTCTTATAAGAGATCCTACCATCATTCTCTCCTTTTATTCATTCTAACATATTGATCTATTCATTGTTTTTTCTTCTCAAATGATATTTTTGCAATCTACATAATTTTTACTGGTTTTGAAATGGATTTCAATTCAAGCTTGTGGGCGGAATATTCAAAATTTTTTTTGTAACTACTATATATTATGAGATGGAAATTTGTTGTCCTCTCTGAATAATACCACAAAGGTTTTAAGTTAGGTAGATATGTTAGTTAGAGGCGGCATAATCACAGTTATAAACCAGCTCACTAAGACCAGACCAGGCCTTCATTCCAAAAGGAACCACCTCAAGCTCTTAATGAACCCTGTTAGACGCCTGACGATAGTCGTTGACAGGTCATCAAGCTCATGAAAGAAGGAAAAGCTTAAAAATGTGTGCCTTGTTCTGGCTTGGGCTGGACAGGAACACAGAAGATGGGAGATGGTTTCTAAACTGTGGACATGTCTGCCTATCAAGCCTTGCTCTGTGATGACAGGCAATATTGTTGCTAATTCTGATCGCCCGAAATCAAGAGTTGGCCAAATAAGCCTTGATACTCTGCATGTCGAGAACTCAGTTCATCTACTGTTGGATTTTGATGTATTATTGTTGTTGATCAGCAGCTTAAAAGTCGCTATCAGGATACCCGGTGGGTTCAGCACCGCTGATGCTGCTCTTGTCCCTTTTCTAGTTTTTACGATTTTAAGTTACGAATGTATTTACATAAATTAAAGAATTAATTATCACTAATATAATCGTTCAATTATCTTCAAATCGGCATAATCGCTTTCTCATAACATGCACTTCATTTATTGGCTGATTCACAACTAGTGACTCAAACCAGTAACTCTTATATTGCGGCTTAAAAACACTCAAATCCGGTTGAAAACACTCAAAACGTATACATGCTACTCTCTTCCCAAACACTCACCTTTGCTCACCTGGTTCGATAACGGTGGCTCCAATGAAGCTGAACGTATAAGAGAGACCCCGATCAACGGGGCCACACGATCCTCTCACTAACTCTTTACCAATTTACACCAACTCGATTGTTTGTTATGGTTTTTCTATTCGTTTAATACCGCTCAGATTCTCCCGCACTCATCACCTGCATGAGACACATAAAAATAGAAAATTAAAAGGTAAAAAAAGATAAGTGTATAAAAAAAAGGTAACACACGGCAAAAGCAAGAACGACATTGAGTGGAAAGGAGAAAAAAACGTAGCAAGGTTCGGCTGTGCTGAACCTTTGCTTATCCAATCAGTCTGAACTCGGTAATCAAGAGCGAAGAAACACGTTTGCGCTTTGACGTCGTCTGCCGTCATTGTTTCTGGTAGCGTTTTTTTTTTTCGTATTTGCGGTTTTTTCTTCAAACTGCAAGCGTTTCGCCGTCGCGTTTTAAATACGTATATTTTTTTTTTTGTTTTAATTAAAATCCAACTGAACGAGTAATCAATGCGGAAAAAGTATTAAGTATTAAAAAGAAAAAAAAAAATTTATTTATGCTGCATCGTTAACTGAATTGAAAAAAAGACTTACACTCTAAATTAAAAATAAAAATTAATGAAATTTTAAACAAATCTAATTTTATACGGCTGTCATCCTTCCGTCTTTACCGTGTGTGTTTGTGTGTGCGTGTGTGTGTGTCTTTTTAAATATCACTGCAGTGAAAGGATTTCTGTGCGCTATCATGAAAAAAGGATTACAGTGCCAACAGCAGATAAAATCGTGAAACTAAGTAAATAAACAAAACAAAAAAATTCTCAAACCTGTGAAGCGCAAAATTCTAAACAAAAAGTGAAAAAAGTGCCTAAAGCAATAATTAAGTTTTTTTGCCCAAAAATATTGTTATCGCGAAAAACTTCGCTTTAAATAAAAATTAGATTCAAGGATACAAATATTTAACCATCTAGTGCCATAACTGTGTATAAGAAAAGTGCCTCAAAAATTCTTATAGCTCGATTAAAAAGCAAGTAGATTATTTCCTGAATAATTTTTTCTTCTTCATACAAGGATAACGCAGGCGCTGCTTTGAAACAACTTAAAAGGTTTTAAATGCATACGGATATCATTATCGGTGACCAATTCGTGCCATCGACCAATTACTGGGTTATGCAGGTTAGTCAAAATTCTTCATTGCTATTGAAAAGGGTTACGAAGAGTTTTTTACAAGCTTACTTCCACTAAATTTGAAAATTTCTAAAAGTATAAAAATAAGACTGTAAATTAAAATAAATAAAATAAATTTAAATGCTTTTAAGAATAGCTTTCAGAAACTATTAGAGTGAATATTTTTTTTTATTAGTCTATTTTTATAGGTTGCATGTGTAGTTTAAAGATTTTAAATTTAATTTTAATAATAAATTTTGGAATTTCGAACGATTGTTACAACGATTGTTACAAGAATTTCAAATTTAGAAATTTTCAAATTTTTCCATCCAAAAAAATTTTGGACTCAGTATATAAGAGTTAACTCAATACTTCTTACATATACTTTTTAATGTCTTTACAACAGTCTTTTATATTATACAGTAGGGTGAGCTGGGGTAATGTGTACCATAGGGTGATGTGTAATACGGCGATTTTTCGTACAAAATTTTAACATATGAGTGCAATTGGCTCAAAGAATATTGTTGACAGACCATCCACGTCACATGGAATACCGTGAAACGCCCGAATGATTGACACTGAACCTGACTTTTGTAAGCAAATTTGCATGACCGACCAGGCCCATTTCACACTATCTGGCAGCGTTAACAAGCAAATTGCTGCTTTTGGGAAACAGAGAATCTACACGAAATCTACGGAGAACATCATTGCGTGACCAAAAAGTGACTGTTTTGGGCAGGCGTTCGTGCCAAAAACATTATTGCGCCATTTTGCTTTAGAGAAGGTGAAACATTCGATGGGATTCGATATCGGTGGATGTTGGCTCATTATGACTGCCCACAAATATATAAAAAATGCCTGGGCAGTTACTGGCCTTAACAAGACGGTCCACCATGTCCCACTGCAAAATCGAACAATGGGGTTTGTCTACAACGAAATTTCCCTGAACGTGTGAAAATGCTGACAAAATTTGACCATTACAGATTATATTTTTTTAAAAAGTGTCCTCCAGCAATTCTCAGATCATTAATGAGCTTAAGGCAAACATTTATGCTGAAATCATTGCTATACCGCCCGAGATGCTCCAAAAAAATGATGGAAAACGCAGCAAAAAGGGTTTATTTTGCTTAAGCAAATATAGGCGGCCACTTGATTGATGTTGTATTCAAAAATTAAATTGTAAAAAACCAAATTAAGGCCGGCAATACATTTAGAGGAGAGCAAAAATAGTGATATTGAGGTGATGGTTTTTATTAGAAGAAATTTCTTTAGAATTTGAAAATTTTCAAATTTGGTAAAATATACATTTATGTTTAAAAAAAAGTTTTTTTTTTTCAAAAAACAAAGATGGCGCTGGCAAAAACGATTGCTGTAAAAAACCTCGGCTTAAGTCTACTTCATCGAACCCGCTGAATTTCAAGGGGTTGCTTGGGGTTACCTTGCCTCATGCCTTATACCAAACAACTTTCTCAAATTTAAGTCGATTCATTAAACTAGACTTGTTCCAAAACCTCTTTTCGCACTGTGGGCATTCTACTGACTCCTATGTTGGCCCGAAAAATTTTTTAAATTTTAAAACCTAATGAAAATATCTTCTATCTGAATGAGACAGAATTTTATAAAAAGTCTTTTTTAAAAACTTATACGTACTTGGAAAAAATTACAATTTTTTACTTATTTTTTGTTTTAAAATTTGAATAAAATTGAATAAAACGATATTTTAACAATCAGTTTCATTCAGATTGGTGAAAATCTATTTAAAAAAATATCCATCCAAATATTGTAAGGATCGGTCAAGTAGTTTTTTAGACAGGTTGCCCGCAGTTTTGAAAAACGTAGTTTCGAGACAAACGATTTTAAAGTTATGCGAAACAAATAATAACATATAACAAATAATACTTCTATATAATCTTTTAGATATCTTTATAAAATTTCTTGCATTATTTTTGAGATGGTTTTAAGTCACCTCAATAAAAAAAAAATTTCGATTCGGTGATGCCTCTAAATGTATTGCAGGCCTTAACTAAAAATACCTCATATACGGAAATCGGTTGTGTTTTTAAGTTATTCAATATTCACATACCGACATAAAAGATGGCACATCCTGTAGGTTCATATTTAAAACCGACGCCTATAACCTATTGTTGTGACAATTTTAGAAATAGCTCCTTTGCACTAAATAGGCTAAGCTTTTAAAATTAGATTCATCATTTTTTTTTTTTTTTGGTTACATATATTAATATTTATATCACGTGGAAAGATAATTTTTGTGTAGAATATATTTTATACTGAATATTAAAACTATAATAGCATTATAACAAATTTTAAAATGTTCTTTTTTTTAAAAAAAGAATAATTCCTTTAACAACACGCTACTTATTCAGATAAACCTTCTGCAAAATCAAATGGTGTTAGATTTGTTTGCAATAACAAAATTCTTATTTTACCAAGACTTCAGGCTTACGAAATTGCTAGCAATCAAATAGATCTCTGAAACTGTTAGAAATTCTTTTTTTGTCGGTGATCGGTGATGAAAAGCTTTTACTTTGTGACCAGCCATCTGCTTCTTTTTTTCCTTTGCTATGATTCTCAGCAATTAACACCAGAGCAAAAAATAACATATCGAGATTTTAAAAATATCGATTACAATTCTCATCAGATAGAGCTTGGACGTGTCACATGCTACGTATATCAGTAAATAATCAATAAGATTTCCTCATAACGCCAATTCTATATTTGAAAAACACTTCCCACTTAAAACTAATTAAATTTTGAAACAAATTATGAAAAAAATGTCTCAAAATACCCGAGTGACATTATCGTATGTGCCATTTTTAATGCAAATTTGTTCTATATACCACAACGCATCACTTAGTAAAATATTGTAGCTGAAAATCCTATAGTTACGCCAAAAATTGACGTGAAAATGCATTGACTACATATTTTATCAATGCATTTTATTCTTGTGGGCAAATTTATCGTATTTTCCATAAAAAAATATTTTGTACATAGTAGTTAAACATATAAAACAATATAAAAGTGTATAAAAATTAGAAAAAACGCTCTCCTGTTAAATTTAGTTTTTGGCACATACGATAATTTCGCGCAGAGGGGTCGATATAGAAACAATGTAGTCAGAGTTGTGAAGTCTGCGAAGTTAGCTTATTATCAAAATAAATTTAGCTTTGCTGTAGACTGCAAAAAAAGTGGAATATATTTCGGAAAAATGGAGTTGGTTGCACCTCATTCTCCGTAAATTGATACTAGCGAAGACATTGAGGCTTAAAATAATATCTTTATGAATATCTATTCATATGCCAACACCGTATGGAAAGTGTAATCGAAACTTTAAAAGTACTCTAAATCCGAACTCTGGTTTTAGTTTCCAACGCGTTGAATATGCAGAAGTAATGTAAAGTTGCTTAGAGATTCAATCCTATGATGTCGATTTCGACAGAATTAATCTCAAGTTTTTCAAGTTACTTCTTCCTCTACTAACCCCTTTTATTAATCATATTTACAACACAATCATATCCTGGGCTCGGATTATGTTGACATTTCAACTTTTTTTTTTTTGCTCTAATATAGACATTTTCTGATGCAAAATAGCCGTTCATAATATCCAAGTACCGAAACCAAAAATTTTTAAGACAGTTTTTCGTAATTTTTATTTATTTCTAATTTTTTAGGTTATGTTCTATAGTTTTAGGTACTTTTTCAAATTTTTGTATGGATTTGTACATTTTGAAGCATTTTTTATTAACACTTTTTATTATTTTAGAAATTTAAAGGGACAGTAAAAAATGTAGATTCTTTTGAATGTTTTCAAATCAAAGCAGTTGAAGAGGGTCAAACATCCTTATTTGGCAATGAAATAGAGATTACAATTTTAAACATTTTTTATATAGAAGGTAATATTCAATCCATACCACGAACCATAGAAACTTTGCAGTATAGCATCATTGACTTTGAAAAATGAAATAACTTTGATTAAAATTATGAAAGAAAAGCTCAGTGTTGTGCACAGCAAGGCTGGTGAGAATCTTGGGGGGAGAGGAGATTAAAAAAACAAGGACACTCATTTCAATTTGCATGAAAATTCGTGTACAACAATTCGCCTAAAAACCATTAGTTTTCAAACAATTCGTTTGAAACTCAATCAAAAAAGACAAATAAAAGTTTGTCAATTGAGTCGAATCGAGTAGAAAATTTGACTCGCGGACGGTGAGAGTAGCAGTAATTCGACGATTTGCTAAGTCGAATTTTTCGCAGACGTGTATTTCCACATTTATTTATTTCTCCCATTGGAATATACACATAGTAAAAAGCTATTAAAAATGTTCGAATATATCCAGCTTTAAAAAACCATTACACTTTCAATTATGTGCTATAGAAAAATCATAGTCATTTTTAAATAAGAAAAATATAAAATCAATTCAAAAGTTTGTAGTGAATAATCTTTTTGGAAAAAATACCGAACATTAATGATTATAATGGTGATTATTATTATACTAGCAGGACCCAGTTGCCCACGGCTTCTCCACGACGATCCAGCAACCATACTTTTTTATTTGTGGGCGGTAGAAGGGGGGGTGGCAGACATGTTTCCCTTTAACCATCTCGTGCTCGAAAACAATCTACTGATAAAATTTCAGCGCAATCGGCCCAGAAGTTTTGTAGTTTTAATGATTTCTTAAAAGTGGGCGTAATTATAGTGCCACCACGCCCATTTTTAGTACAGTTGTCGACGGTAAGCATACAAACTTAATTACAGTTTAGTCAGTAAACAGTAATTAAATTTAGTCTTATACGACCAAAAACGTCTGAAATATAGAATTTTCATTGATTTGTGGGTGGTAAAAGAGGGCGAGGAAATCCATTTTTGGTACAATTTCCGAAAGTAACCATACAAACTAAATTATTAAATTTTAATCTCAAACAATCGAAACATTTGGATATATTGTATTTTTGTTGATTTGTGGGCAGTAAAAGGGGGTGTGGTTAGAACTAAGTATGCAATAACCTAATCCAGGACGCAAGTAATACACGTTTTAAGTTTAAGCGAAATCCGTTCAGCCATTTAGATTTGTATAAAAGTCAAACAAACAAACAGAAAATGATTTTTAATTATATACTCGTAGAAATATCGCTCAAAAACTTTATTTTAGGGGTTTTATTTAAATTTGGGCATTAAAAAGTGTTAATACTGGCTGGGCATTCTAACACAGTCACATTTTATTTTGTCTTGTTAGTATTGGTGCGCTCTCGCATCGCGCACTCTACAATTTGCAGCGCAAAACGACAAAGGTTTTCTGAGCATCACTGTCAGCGAACGACTAAATTATATTCTCTTGTGCTGTGAGCTTTGTGTATATGTGAAAAGTTACGCTCAGAGAGCGCTCAGTGAGCTATGGAGCATCCAGGTCTGATCTAGGATTAACAATTTTGTCGCAAAAGTTATATTTTAGTGAAAAATTTCATCAATTCCTTGATTGGCTTCGACGCTGTCATTGCTTGCAGCTAGCAGAAAGTTGCTTAGGTTTTGCCAAAAAATGTTGCTCAGTGCTCAAAAAAATTGTAGTGAAATATGAAGATTGCAGTTTAAAAAATCTTTTAAAATTGTAGTCATGAATGGAGTGGAATTTCGCTGATCTATGCATAGATGAAGGTGTTATGTGCATACAAACAATTTCAAACCTTAGAACAACTGTGTTTGTGGCTATTTGAGAAATTCAATGCTTGATGAAGATGTTATGTACACAATTTTTTTAAATCAATATTGGACGAATGAGTGAAGTAAATAGTTTACTTTTTTTACAGTAAAAGAAGGAGGTATGTGGCATTGCACTTTGAGTGACTTAATTTTCGCTCATTTTTTCTTAAAATAAAATACTAAAGATACATTTTGTTTTCTTTAATTTCTCTCCTATTATGAAAATATTAAACGGCTTACGCCATTTGCCACCCTTTTTTGATAAATACACTTACAGGTCGATTATGTGCATTATCGGTGATAGCAATCTTGTTATCGAAACTTGTAACTGGTCTTAGTAATCGATATTCTGTGCACTTGGTAACACTGTCAGACGTATTAAGCTCACCTTATTCAAGGTTGATTAATATAGGTTTAATCACTTGAGAGAAAAGAGCTCTTTTTTCGCCTTTGCTCGAACTGTCAAAGTAAATGTTAGGTAAAAATTGTGCAGATTCAGTTTTTTTTTATTGATTTCCTTTCATCCATTCTTTATTTATTTATTTATTTATTTATTTATTTATTTATTTATTTAGTTTCGTCAATCAGAGACAAAAACTCTTATAGACTACTTATAATACAGTAAGAATTAATTGAACAATAAAGGTTATTATTATAACAAGAATTAGAAGTATCACATGGGTTATTCTTAAATTAAACAATCATGGCTTAAAAAATAAATTAAACAAAGAGATAAGTAGAGTAAAAATGCACCCAAAGTTAATAGCACTACGGGACATGGAAAATTTGGAGAAGTTTCAGATTGGTTTTAAAACTTTGTCTTGAGATTGAATTGAATATATCAATCAATGGCAAAACAAAATTTGTTTCAATGGTGCAACGCGTGATTGGCTCATTTCGAGCATAAGCAGATCTGTGAAAAGGGACACAAAAATTAAACTGGCTTCGAAGCTGGCGAGGCGGAGTTATGAAGTCTAACATACAAAGCAGTGTAGGACATTGGATATGGTGATGGACCAAGTCACGAATAAAAATTACAGACTGCATTCTACGTCTAGATTCCAGGGAACATATATCAATTAAAGCACATCTAGTCATATATGGTAAATTCTGATGGAGATTCCAATTCAGTTTAAATACCAAGTATCTTGTGAATTTTTTCTGAACTCTTTCAATTCGTAGAGATTGAGAGGGCGACGATGGATTCCACAAAAGAGAGCAGTACTCTAAGTGAGGTCGAACTAAAGATGAATATAGACATTTGAGGGTGTAGGGATCTTTAAACTCTTTTGTATTTCTAATCAAAAAGCCTAGCATCGAGTTGGATTTATTAATAATGAGATTAATGTGGTCTTTAAAGTTAAGACTAGAGTCTAATAAAATACCAAGGTCTTTCTTTGAGGTTACTCTCTCTAGTGGACAAGAATTTATGAAATACGGACTCGTTAAAGGAGATGACGATCTGCAAAAGGAAAAACACTGACATTTAGAAATATTAAGTGGCAATTCATTCGAATCACACCAGGTGGAGATTGAGTCTATGTCGCTTTGAAGAAATTCGGCGTCAACAGTTGATTTAATAGAACGGAATAATTTAAGGTCATCTGCAAAAAGAAGGCATTTGGAATGTCGTATGACCATGGGAAGGTCGTTTATAAAGATTAAGAACAGGAGAGGCCCCAGATGACTCCCCTGAGGGACACCAGAAGTAACTTTAAAACGGAAAGACTGACTATCATTTATTTTTACGGATTGAAAACGATTTGAAATGTAAGATTGAAACCATCTCAAGAGATTAGAGTGGATTCCAAAAGATGCCAGTTTTGAAATTAAATGCTTATGACTGACTTTGTCAAACGCTTTAGCAAAATCTGTAAAGATGACGTCAGTTTCAAAATTTCTAATAACGTAATTACAAAAGAGTGTCAAGTTTGTTGTCGTTGATTTACCAGATAAGAACCCATGTTGGTCGGGACAAATAAAATTTTTAACGTGAAAGGACATTTTATCATATATGATTTTGTCGAAGATTTTAGGAACACAAGAAAGTTTACAAATGGGTCTATAATTTTTAATGTCCTGCTTCGGACCAGATTTGTGGATGGGGACAATGTGCGACTGTTTCCAACTGTCAAGAAAGCAGCCACAGGATAGCGATTTTCTAAAAATTAAGAAGAGGGGTAGCGCTAGAGATGTTGCGCAACTTTTCAAAACAATTTGCGCAATACCATCAGGACCTGAATTAGGGCTATTTTTAAGGCTTAATAAAGCAGTCTCAATATCATTTAAAGAAAATGAAAGATCACCGAGATCTAAGACAGAATCCGATGGACAGTTTAAAGTATCCAGATCAGAATTCGAGATAGGGGAATACACAGATTTAAAGTAGTCAGCAAACAAGTTACATATAATTTCAGTGTTGTCAGAAGATGAGTCAAGATAAAACATAGAGCTAGGAAGTCCATTAGATTTTCTTTTGTTATTAATAAATGTCCAAAAATATTTGCTATTACCCTTAAGGGTTTGTTCAGTTGAAGATATGTAGGAACTGTACAAGAAATTATTGAGAACGTCAAATTCATGTTGAAGAGATAAATAGAGAATTTTAAGGTTCAGATTAGAGATATCAAGCCTAAAGCGCTTGTAAGCTTTATTCTTCTTATTTTTCAAGTTCGAGAGCCTCTTGTTGAACCAAGGAGGGTTACTATTGCTAAAAGTCTGTTTACGGGGGACAAATTGACTAACTGAATGGTTAACGATAGATGAGAAAATGTTATATGCGTCAGAAAGATCCAAATCGTGGATAATAGAGTTCCAAGAAATCAAAGATAAGTAATCCCGCATTGCATCAAAATTAGCGTTCTTATAGTCAAACGAAAATCCATTATTAATAACCGTTTTCTGATACTGGTAAAGTGAAAATTCAACAAAAAGAGGTCCATGGTGGTTAGTGCTATTAAATATAGGTGAAATTGGATCTTCTAAAGTTACAATGAATTCCTTATCAACAAATATAAGATCAAGAGTACGATTGAGATCATTTTTAAGATAATTAATTTGAACTAAATCATATTGGCTAAAAAAATCAATTAAAAGTAACTCAGTTTGGCTATTTGCATTAAAAGGTAGAAGATAAGAATCATTGCAATCAGGCTTCCAAACAATGCTGCCCAGGTTAAAGTCACCAGCATACACAACATGCTGAGAAGTGGAAAGATTTTCAAGAATAAGACGGCAATTATCAAAATGTGCTCTATAAATTTCATCAGAGCTTCTAGGTGGGATATAACTTACAATGAGAAAAAGTTCAAAATTATTAGAAATAGAAAGTTTGATTATAATTTGGTCAATGTCGAAATCAACTGATTGGACAGCATTATTATGACGAAGCTGAAGTTGCTCACATGAAAATATATTTTTAGTCGCAACTAAAACCCCACCCCCACGTGATAATCTGGAAGTTACAGGGCAACGATCCTTACGAAAAACGTTATAAGAAGAGCCATTAAACAATTCCGGAGTCAAATGATGTTCAGTTAACCAAGTTTCAGTAAATATGATAAAGTCGTATTCAAACGAACAAGAGGAAACAAAGAATTTATTCATCTTCGTTCTAATACCGCCAATGTTATGGTAGTACAGAGAATACTTAGCATTAGGTGCAGAAGTTGAGTCGAGATCTAATAGTTTTTTGGCGTAGATAACGTATTCCTCTGCGAGCGTCCTCCGGCTCCGAAAAATCTTGGTCTAGGAATAAATTCGCGAACCAAGGCTCCAGCTGGCCAGAGACTATTACTTAATATGGAGGTGAAGTCAGCTTCATGAACAAATAATTTAAATGAAGATATTTCTCGCTCTTCATTTGAAGAAAGTTTGTAGCAGATAACAGGTGCTGATAACGATGAAATTTTACTATTGATGTGAGCCATGACGTCATTAACAGACGTTGAAGGCGACAATCTGGAGATGAAGATCGTTTTACGAGGCGGTCTTTGGACAGCGATTAAATTAACCACAGGTGGAGGAACAGCAGTCAATATATTTGTAGAAGCTGTTTCCGCAAATCGTGACGAAGCAGCTTCCAGATCAGTTGAGCATTTATCATAGATTGGTGTAAATTCACTATGACCCTGTGTATCAATCAATGGAGTTTGGCATCTAACGACTGAATTAACTGAGGCATTTGGGGACGGGTTCAATTGGTCAGGACCCATCCTCACAATTTCGTTAGTCAAGCTAATACTGGTATTCAGTGTGGAAATTACCGGGTCTTTAACTTGTTCCGATGTACCCACAGTTGAAATACAATTATTACCTTGGTTGGCTTTGGCACTAGCACGCGTAGTTCTTGTTGAAGAACCCGCTTTTCCATCAGTGGCGTCCACCACAGGCACTTCAGAGGTTGGCGATTTAGAAGTCATGTTGAGATGCATAAGTTCGCAAAGGCTTTCAAGGTCACTACTATGTTTAGACAGGATGTCCATAGCACGAAGAAATTCACTTTTTATTTTAGCAGCAGACGAACGGCAACCGAACAGCTTCTCTAAGAGTTTTGCACTGGAGAACTTTCTGCATTTGTTACAAAACCATTGCAAGCCATTGGGAGTAGTGCTACGCAATGCATCCCCAACACGGGGTGGAAGATCAGCGCATTTTGTGTGGAAGATATTGGAGCATCCATTGCATGAAATAAAAGCATCATAGGTGTTCCACTTAGAATTGCAAATTCCACAACCGGTAGCCATTCTCAGAAAATGTTGGTTAGGTAGAAATCACGAACAATTGTTGCGAAGAAAGATTTGATAATTTCAGTCACGGAAGAGTAAATCCAGTTGATCTTATTGACTTGGCAATCCTGCTCTGAAATTGACATTCTGACAGTTTGACCGAGCTTCTCTCAAGTGACCTATATTAATCAACCTTGACCTTATTGAAATAAAGCTCTTTTCTTGCATTTGGATGTTTTGCATTTTACCACCTAAGGAGATGGTAAAAATATTCACTGGTACCGCTTTGTTTCATAATACTAAAAGGGTGTAAAAGTAACTGGAAAGTGAATTTATTTAGTAATAAGATTAACATTACCGTGGAAGAATTGATCTGTTAATGCGTTTTGATATAACGGTTTGAATATCTTAAAATGCGAAACTTTGTTTTTCCTTTTTTTATAGTTTTCAACTCAATTTTCATGAATAAATCACTTATCACTTATCATTCAAAAATTTTATATTCCTTCATCAAAACAAATATACTTTTTTAAAAAGCGATAAAAAATTATGTTTGCCTAAAAGCACGTTGTTTCAAAATTATAAAAACAATTTAGTTCATTTTTTTAATATTTTGGAAATTTTTTTAAGTTACAGTAGTTTTTCTTTTTTAGTCGTTTCGGTTTATTTGCATAATTGTTTTTTTTTTTTTTTTTTTTTTGGTTATGTATAAGTTGTATAAGTATAAGCTTATTATTAAAAAATAACATGTTCTTGAAAAATAGGTTACAAATTACATTATAGATTTTTTTTCATTACTCCATACATCATATAGACATACACACCCGTGCAAAAGTTTTGGCACTGCAGGTACTATAACTTCTGAGCCAAATTCTATCTACTAAAAACAGGATAGATCGGCAAAAACATATTTCGCTTTTTTTTGGTTGATAGCAGATAGCAATGGTTTGCGCCTTGCAACGCGAGATTTGTACCCAGCCTTGTGCAGCACTCTTCTGACGGGTGGGCATCCATCGCAAACTGTTCCTTGACCTCAGCAGCAATCTGGGAGGATGTTGTTTTTGGGTCTACATTTACCTTTCGTATGATTTTGCTACATTCACGATCGCTAAGCTTGGAAGGTCGCCCAGTTCGCTTAGCACTTTCAAGGTTTGAAGAGCCTTTTAAGCGTTGCACAATACTCTGAATTAAAAATCGGCTTCTCTCCACCTTGATTGTGCAAAAATAGAACAATTTTCCGCTCCGATTCGGTGGTTTCCTTCTTTTTACTATTCATGATTGACAAAAATAGAGTTTTGATCAAGTTTAATTTAATATCGGCGCCAATTTTAACCACAACTTTTTTCACAAAACCTCCAATAATTCCAGATCAGTGAAAATATTAAAAAAAATTATTTCGCAACTTAAGTGTGACAACAATTTTTCAGAATGAAAATATGACATTTTTCTTTAAATTAAATAAAATTAGTTATGCAAATATTATTTTTAAAATAAATTAAACATATTCCGAAATGAAATTAAAACATATTTTTAGGAAAAATATGTTTTTTATCTCTTTCTTCTTTTTTAAGTGAACAAAATTTGACTCAAAAGTTAAAGTGCCTGCTGTGCCAAAACTTTTGCATCGGTGTGTATGTATCTTTTATTGTTTAGGCTGGAAATGGCAAAAAAGACCTAAATATGATAAAAATGTCCACTTACGCCAGATTATCGGCCAACAACTTCTCAGCTATTTAAAATATAAATATTCTAAGTTAACAATGACACTCTACAATAAATTATTGTAAGAATAGTAAAAATTTCACTAAAATCGTCCATTTGTGATCACGATTACAGTCGTATTTTTGTTGAGCTTTCGTAGTGAAATTTTATGTATAAGCTTGTGATAACGCTTTTTTATTGCGTCTGACGTCGTTGACAAAGTCATGGAAGAAGGAAGCCTAAATTTTTGTATATATGTATAACTCCTAGCCTATCGGTATCAGAGACCTGCAGTGAATAGTTTTTTACGATTCTAAATCACTCGTCAAAAACCGAGTGTGAGTGCATGCGGTTGCGCACAACACCAACCACTTCCACGCGAAGCATTCTCATAACAGCGATGAGCGACAAGTGCCGCTGCTTTCACTCATCGCTCATTATAAAGACTGCTGAATTCTAAGCATATGATTCTAAGCAACCTCAATGACTCAAGAGTCATTGAATGATTTTCGTGCACTTTAGTATTGGAGTGCGTTTTCCTTGTTTCACTTTTGTTTTGTGTTTTACGTGTTGATTAAGATAAATAGCCAGCTTCTAAGTCGGGGATCGCTAGTTCAAAGAATTAAATTGTAGCAAACTTACTTTATACTTGTATGTTGTCTATTATTTGTTCCTTGTTGTTATTGTATTGTTTTTAATCAATTTTTCAATTCACTTTCACACTTGCAATGATGAATTGCTGAGAACCTTTATATTTAGGGATGCCATAAGGAAAACGGCAATCCAAATGAAGTCGGTTAAATAAACAGGATTGCAGCTTTTAAAAGTTTTCTTAAAATTTTTAATAATTTTTTTTAAAAATATTTTCCCAATTTTTCACTAATTTCTATCAATAATATTATAAATTTTTTTTTATTAAGTATATGCATTTAAATATTATTTTAATACTATTTTAAGATTTATTTTCATACATTTGCCGAGTCCGCTAGTGTTATATGTTTATAATAATAAATTTATATATTAAATGTATAATTAAATATGTCAGCGGCAACACTGCATGCGATTTCCCTTAATGACTCTAGAATCATAAGGAATGACTCTAGAATCATTGGAATCATTGAGCGGCATTCTTATGAGCGATGAGTGAAAGCGGCGGCACTCGTCGGTCGCTCATCGCTGTTATGAGGATGCTTCGCGTGGAGGTGGTGGTTGTTGTACGCAACCGCATGCACTCGCATTCGGTTTTTGATGGATGATTTATAGGCATTCGTTCCAATCATAGACTCGTTGCAGTTCTCTGATTGGTATGTCTGCCGATCAAGCAGTGCTCTGTGGTGACAGCCACTAGTGGGGCTACATCTGGACTTCCCAGCAAGAGGAGCATATAAGCAGTGATTTCTTATATGAACTCTCTTTTTACTTATTAAAATCGAATGAAAACTCTCTCTGCCTTCCATACAAACTTCCATATCAAAATAGAAAAACCGTCATATCGTAAATATCATAAAAATGAATGTAATAACTTAATAATTTGTACATAAGTTCAGATTTAATTAAATTAAACTTATAACGAAAATGTTTTTATAGATTACACAAAAACATGTTATATAGACATTTTTTATATACCAACATTTATGTTACGTATTATATCCTTTAAATTAAAATCGTGCAGGTAACTAGTATATTTTATTTATGATTAGAATACTTCAGATATGTTTTGATTTGAATATGTTTTAATTGGATATGATTAGCTCTCAGGAAGTCAAAAATTGTTAAAAGAAATTTTAAGGAAAGTAACCAAGCGATCTTTAAACAAAGTGTGGCAAGCTCGAACCAGTCTGAAAAATAAACAATATGCAGCCTTCGTTTAAAATTAACAAAAAAAAAAATAATATATATTATGTTTATAGACAACTCTTCCGCTTAATCAAGAGAACTTAATAAAATTTCTAAATTGAACAAAATATTTAAATTGAAAAACATAACGCAATATGTTTTTTTTACATCTGCAACATTGATGTCTATAATCAATAAAGTTAAAACTGAAAGTGTCTCAGTTTTATTGCTACTCATAAAAACCTTTAATATTGCCCCTAATTGAACGGTTCCCTTTAGAGCTTCAAACAAAAGAAAAAAAAAAGTGGGTTTCAAAACAGTATGTAAATATATTAGAATATTAAAGATTTGCTGGTTGTGTAAAGTTGTAAAAGTTTGACATAATACAAAACAATAACATGAATCATAAGATTTGATGATAAAGCAAATCAACTCAAAAAAACATACAGATATTTATAAGCAATGGAAACTTTCTTTGGAAATAAATAAATCAATTTCGTTGTTATCGAAAAGTAATAAAATTTTTTAACTTATTTGACAATAAAAAAAAAATATATAAAAAAAAAGTCGTTTAACTAACGCTGTAAAATATGATAGTTGTGAATTGTATGTTCTTTTACTGTTTTGATAGAAAAAAGTCTTAGTTTCATATAAAGATATGATGAGGGAAAGTTAAAAAACTGATTTGCTGTGATTTGTAGCTCTTGTCACTGAAGCAAAAATAATTAAAAAAAAAATCAAAGCCGCAGGACTTCGATGTTGTTTCAAGAAATGGTCTAAATAGTAGGTACGCATTAGTTTATCTTTTTAATACGTTGTCTAATAAATCAACTGCAACCTAAAAAAAACACTCACACACATACACACTCACCCATACATTCAGAAACACGTAGTTTTGTTTTAATAGGGATTTATTTGATTTCGGTTTATTTTCAAGTGTTTATTTAAATAAATGTTATGATTACAACAACAATAAATCAAGCAAACATACATACATATATTTGATGTCACAACGATTATCACCTCTTTAACAACATCAGCAAATTGTTGTTGACATACAAGTTGTTGATGTTGTTGTTGTTGGTGTTGTTGTCCCTTTGCCCACTCAGTCACTTTTTTACAACGGCTGCAATTATTTGTCAAAGCCGTCGGCAATATTGCAATCGATTTGTAAATGTTGTTATCGCTATGGTGTACAGGGCAACAACAGCTACAGCAACAGCAACAGCAACAACAACGGCAGCATTGGCAACAGCAGCAGCTAAGCAGTCTGCGGCTATTCTCTGTCTGTTCAGCGTAGGACTTCTTGATCTGCGCTAAACGGTGCGCGGCGGTTTGCCTTTTTGAACCAGCTTTGAACAAAAGGGTTTTACGTTTACTTCCCCCCTCTCCCCCTCTCTCTTTTTCACTTTTTACTTGGTCATAAAAGGCAACTCAACTTGTTTATTTACATGCTTATTTTTTACGTTTGTTTCGAAATGTTGCCCGTTTTTTTTTTGTTTTGCTTGTTTGTTCGTTTGCAGCATTTGCTGCTTGCAGAGTTTACAATAAATATAAGTTTTAGTGTTCGGCTCTTGTAGGCTCTGACTGTCGCGTGTTTCCTAAGATTTAAGCCATCATTTAATGATATCTTGAGACATGTGTGTGTATGTGTGTTGGTCTTCGTTGTCATATTTGTACCATTATGTCGAAATATATGATACAGTATCCTTCATTTGTTTGGCGACGTTAACGAAGAGGTGTTAAAATATTATTCAATGGAAGGCCTCACTTTGAAATGTAAAACAGTGAGTATTGTTGCTTAGATCTGGCCCGTATCGAGGGAGTTTTCGGGGTTCAAAACTCCCCCATAGGTTCCAAAAATGTAAAGAAATTTGTACGAGACTGTTAAAAATAAAACCTATTCTTTTAGATTAATAAATAATAATAATATAAAAAGTCTCCAAACATTTAGAAAAAACTTCCTAATGTCTTAAAATTAACTCTGAAAATGTATTATTATAAGCAATATTTGAAAATTTCTAATTTAAAATTGTAAATATCGTTTGACCGAGAGTTGGTTTGAGCTTTTATCTCAAAACAAGCCATAGGTGGAAAAGCTTACTTAACCGTAAGTCACAAATTTTTATATTATATATAAAGGGATATACACTTATGGACAAAAAAAAAAACACAAACATTTTTTAAGGTCAGTATCCGCTGGGACCACCTCTTCTTTCTATAACCTTTTTCAATTTGGTCGGCATACTTGCAATTAGTTTCTGGCAAAACTCCATAGGAATTTCATACCAGGATTTTCCCACAAATTTCCATAAATCGGGCTTGTTAGTGAAACTTGTTTTGTCCAGCTTATTTTTCAGCTCACTTAACTGTTGTTTTTTTTTTTTTTTGTATTGAACATCGAACTCCTTGCATTTTGGACGTCTCACACTCTTTTGAGTAGCATTGCCATACACATTTATTTTGGATTCGTCGCTACAAAGTATATTCTCCACTTTTTAATGCCTTCAGGCCCTTACATTGCCATACACATTTATTTTTGATTCGTCGCTAAGTATATTCTCCACTTTGTAATGCCTTCAGGCCCTGATTATGATCCTTAGCAAAATAAAGTCTCGTCTTTCAATTTTTTTTCGAAGCAAGGGAACTTTTTTAGCCATGCGTACATGTAACCCAGCTTTCACCAAGCGACGCCGAACAGTTCTAGCATTGACCACGTTTCCAATTTCGGCAGAAATTCTGAATCGTCTGGACGATTTGAATGTGTCTTTTTTTGGAACAGTCACAATGTGGCGATCAGTTGAATTGATTGTCTTACGTGGTCTTCCACTGTTCTCTTTCTTCGATTTCTGCCCAAAAAGTTTTGAAAAAAAACCAAGTGACCGTCTCATGATTTCCGCAATCCGTCTTAAAGATGTTTCTTCGCTATGGAGTCTCAAGGCCAATCTTTGCTCTGCGGTTGTGTATAAGATTTGAATGTGTTTCCTTCATCTATTTGAACTTTTATTGAAAAAAGCTTACCCGTATTAAATGAAAATATTGATGTTGACCCAGAAACAATATTCTTTAGTATACGTAAAATATTGAAAAGTACTTCGTAAATATTGAAGGTGTATTTATTATTTTGTCCAAGTAATTTATTCACTTTTAACTAAAATGAGTCTTTTAACGGTATTTTTGCGAGTCACGCGATTTGATTCAGCATTGAAAAGTGTTGCCAAGCCTAGCATTTTCCAATAAAAAATATTTGTCCAATAGAGTTGCTAAATAATAAAATTTTATGTAAATTTCTATAGGGCGGTGAAGTACATTTAGTATTTTGTCCTTAGGTGCATCCTTTTTTTGTAAAAACTGTAGATGGGTTTTATGAAAGGATTACGAAATAATGGTTAAAAATATTAATTTAAAAATTTTTATTAAACTTTTATTAAAAAAGTATTTAATTTAAAAAAATTATTTTTTTTTTGTGACGTAGTCTTCGTATTAACAAAATATAAACTTATTTTTCTGAAATTGATATAGATTTTGTTTTTATTAATTTTGTTTGCTTTAGTTGAGTAGATTTCTAGTCTACAAACTCGTTTGTACTTACTTTTTCTCTCAAACTAGAAGAAATTTTTTAAATTTTGAATTTCGCTAGCCACCATTTTTTTATAAATCAAGAGTTTTGAGAAAACTCGATGTCAGTCCCTAGTCTGAAGTCTAAAGTCTGCCCGCCAAGACACCTTTTTTGTCTTGTTGTCTCAGAGATTTTATTATTGCAACTTTTTTATTATTGCAAAATATGTCACAAAAAATAAATGTTTTTTTTTTAAGTGAAACTGCTAGGCGGTCATGAGACGATTTTTATTGAGGCAAAAATTTGAAACATGTAACATAAACATTTATGAGATTTTAACGTAAATTTTACATCAAATAATTGCTTACCGCTCACTAATTTTTACAAAAGATATGGCTTGCACATAAATAACAATCCTAACAAATAAAAAAAAATCCGGAACTACAATATATGCAATTGTTTTACGTTATCTCGAAATTTTTGAATCATGAACATATGAGCGTCAAAACAAAGTGTACACCATATTTTTGAATACTTTTTACCTTATTTCAATATTTTAAGAAGTAATTTAAAAAAAAAATTTAGTATTTTTCGAATTAATTTTTTATGCTTTTATTATTTGCTAACTAAAACTATAAATTATCTTACAACAAAATTTCTCCATTTTCTTCGAGTCAAAACAAAGTGTACACTTAAAGTTGAAAATAAGAAAAAATAATTTCAGTCCAATTATTAATATTTTGTTTGCCTTCCTTGCGCTGAAATTACAGCTTTCAACCGTCTTTGCATTATTCCACCAATTTCGTTGTTACGTCTGATGAAATTTTTTGTCGTTTTTGAAGTAAAACGGCTTTCCGCGAATTATCGTCCTCTTTCTTATTTGTCTATTCAGATGTTCCCACAAATGCTCTATTGGGTTGAGGTATGGTGATTGTGGGAGGTGATCCAGCTGCATTGGAGTATTGCACAGCAACCATTCCTTCACTACCTTGGCTGTATGTTTCGTATCGTTTTCCTGGGAAACATTCACAAGCATTCCTAATTTGGTAACACAGACCGGTAAATATTCTTTTAAAATATTTAGGTAATCGAATTTATTCATTATTATGTTAATAAACGTTAAATTTCCTACATTAAATTTCCTGTTTGTTGCCATAGACCCCCACACCCATCTCCGAGGCCCCACCATGCTTTATTGTAGAAGTAATATTTTGATCCTAGATCTCCTGATTTTAGCTTTTCCACATTTTTGAATTTGCTTTCTTCACTTTTTTAGTGTGATGTTTTTCCAAAATTAAATTACATGTTTTTCATACTTGATATTTTTTGAAGGACTCATCCAAATACACCATTTGCATTTAATGCACGTCTGATTGTACTGGCATTAACGTTGGCTCCTGATGATTTGGATAGATCATCCGCTATTTTTACTGCGCATGTAATTGGATTTTTTCTGGCACTCTTCTGACTACTGATTGTATTGCGGTTTCACAGAGTTTTTTTGGTCTGCCAACCCATGCTCGATTTTCTAGTGCTCCAAATTTTTTGTATTTGTCAATGATTTTTTTTTTATTGTAATATCACCTATATCAATAATTGAAGGGATTTCGCGAAGTGATTTTCCTTCCTTATGGAATTTTATGACTAATTTCCGTGTTTCAATAGAAGTTTGACTACACATTTTAAAAAAGTTTTCTTACAACTTTCTTCTTCGCTTTATCAAACGCGGATGATGCAGAAACATTAAATAACAACATAATTTACCAATTTGAGAGAGACACCGTTACCATTGTTTAACTATTTGGTGTACACTTTGTTTTGACGCGATGTATATGGACTATTATTGTTTTTATTAAATATTTTATTGTTGTGATAAATTATTTGCAAGACTTTATATTATTTATATTAAGAGAGGCTTTAACAAGAATTCAAAACATAATAAGTTTTCGGACTAGTTACAGTGTAAAAAAAAAGTGTACACTTTGTTTTGACGCTCACTGTACTTCACATTTTTATCACAAAGTATTTATCAGTATTACCAATTGAAGCACAAATCAATTATAGAGAAAATATTGAATAAACGGAATATTTTTTATGGAACTTTGTTTTGTATTTCTCTCTCTTTCTCTCTAACCCCTCCTTTTTGTCTCTTACACTAAAATCGTTCTTATTCTAAAAGAGAAAGAGTGTATACAGAGAAAAAGTTTCACTTCTTTATTGTAAACACGCTATACTGTTTCTTTTTTTTTAATAAAATACTTCTTCAAAGGTATGCAAAAATTTATAAATCAATATTTGGAACCGTTATTTCGTAACCTCCCATAAAACACACCGACATTTTTCCTAAAAATGGATATAAGTCCCCTTAACTACTAAGCTCTCACAAAATCTCTTCAAAAATCTACCCGATAATCCTTTTGTCTGAAGGTCATATGTCAGTTAACACAGGTGGCTTATCTTTATTTACTTCAGCATTTCTTTTTTAGAATAATAAAAAATTGTTGCAAGTTTTTTTTAAAAGAATAATGCATTTTTTGTATTGTCGAAATACTTTCTTGACATAAATTTCTACAAGATCAAATTTCTCTAGAAAAATTAACACTTCACTTTTCACAATGGTGAAAAGCGGAGTAAATAATAATATCCGTTTTATCAACTAAGTTGATGTGTTGGTCTAATCCATGGTAGAATAAAAGAAGGTATATGCATTCGGACTGCGCTCTCTTTCTCGTAGCCAAAATTGTCAATATCAATATAAATTACTTTATGTTCACATTTTTCCAATTAAAGCTTTATCTTCGTTTTCAGATTTTCTATGAACTGTCAAATTCGTTTTAACAGTTATGGCAGTCTGCCTCTCCGAAATGCATCTTCCTTCTATTATTGTATCATGGTCTGATCTAATATATCTCGTTTTTCTCTCTCAATTCTGTATATACGAGTCCAAATCTCATATAAATGAATTTACAACACTTCCCTTTGAACTACTTTGCAATCAAAACGCTTATCACAGACAAACTAAACAATCATCACTATGTCACTATATTTTATGACCTTCCCCCCTCATAAGCTCATAAAAAAAAGCATAGAAATCTTCTTCAATTTATTGCTAATTTCTACATATTTCTGTATGTAAACATGCTGGTTTCCACACAGTTTCCCAGAATTGCCTACAATGGAGCCTGAAACGTGGGAATATATTTTCCACCCCAATAGGCAGGTTTTTTTTTTCTTCTCTTTTATCACTTAACATAACTTAACTGATGACGATATTTTTGTTTACTTATCATTACGTTTTGTCTTTCTCTCTTTTTCTTTCTTTTATTTTAGTTCTCGCACAAGGCTTTTTTTCTCGGTTTTTGTACCGTAAAAATAATATTGCGGACAACACAAAAAAAAAAAAAAGCTTTTGTAGTTTAGCGACACCTGACAAATATTTGACAACGCATGCTTAATTAGTTCATTATTGGTGTTAAAGTTGTTGTAGTTGTTGTAAACTTTTATGTCAATTTTCGTAGAATTTTTGCTTATCGGGGCAATGTTGCGGTTGTTTCCCCCAATTGACAAAAAACAACAACAAGTTGTAACGTTGTTTAAGGTTGTTTATATAGGCCAAATAGGGTTAAGATATACTTCATTCATGAATGAGTCGAATGCAATCGTTGAATGCAATCGTCGCATTGTAGTTAGGTGACGACAAGTTGTCTCGCTGCAACGTTTGCTCTATTTGCTGAGGTATTTTTGAAGAGAAAAATCTTGTAACTGATACTGATATTATTTGTGTTAATGTAGTAAATCTCTTTTGTGTTTGAAATTGCAAGAGAAATACATTCTGTCAAATAAGTACCGGGAAATGATCATTAAAAAGCGTGATCGTAAAAAGTTGACACAACTGCCCTTCTAGCCTGACGCAAAGTTTAAGCGCGATCTGTCTTTTAGATTGTTTACCGTGCTCGATTTTGTCAGTTTATCTCAAGTGTGTTTTGCGATTTTAACAATGAATAAAAATATCGAACAAAGAAATTGTCTGAAACTTTGTATTGCTAATAGAACTTTGTGTGCAGAATCGTTGAAAATGTTAGAGCTAACAGTGAATCGACTCTATGAAAAACAAGACATATGAGTGGTACAGTCTAATCAAAAGCGGTAGAGATGTGTTGAAAGATTTGACTCGCTCTGTTCGGCTATCTATGTCTTCAACTGAAGTTAACATCAATAAAGTGAAAGAAATGGTGGCGAAAAAGTCATTTAAGTTTGAGAGAGATAGTCGCTGAACATTCGCTATTGTACATGATTGTTTGGGCATGAAGCGTGTTGCCGCTAGACTAGTTCCGAAAGACCATCTCACAAGGCTATCAGTGTGAACGTTTTTCTGTGCCAAAAACTCAACAAATATCATCGAACTACTACTGTATTCAGTTGATATGGCTCCGGCAGACTTTTTCTCTTTCCAAAACTCAAATTATCGTTTTGGGGCACCCGTTTCAGTCGATAGAGACATAAAAGAGAATTCACGGCTGAAGTCGATTCCGCAAAAATGTTTTGATGATCCTATTTCTCGTTGGCAATGCAAAACTTGGCATGAGTGTATTTAAAAATTTAGCTGGCATTCCTAAGGTAAGCGAACTATCATTTTAAATTCAATTAACTGATTCGGATTCAGCCTCTCGTTTTCCCCTAGTCTTCGCTAGCACCAAATTAGTAAAAATTGAAAATATATAGGTGGCAATCCTATGGTAAGAAAATAACATAGTTTTAAAATTCTGATAACGGATTCGGATTAAGCGACCCATTTTTAACCACAATTCACCTAGCACCTAATTCGTAAAAGAAAACAATTTTAGATGGCAATCCTATGGAAAAAATTACGTTATTTTTAAATTCTGACTACAGATTCGGGTTCAGAGACACATTTGTAGCTTATGTTCACCCAGAACCGAATTCGTAAAAATTTAAACATTTAGGTGGTAATCCTATGGTAAAAAATGACATAATTTTTAAAATTTTGACAACGGATTCGGATTTATTGACCCATTTTTAGCTAGTACTCGCCCCAGCTTCGAATTCGTAAAAATTTAGGTGGCATCTATGGAAAAACGTAATTCTAATTTTGTAAAAATTTCAAAAATAAAATTAAGGTAAATTATGGTAGCCCTATGATAAAAATTTTTTAAAATCCTGCACTCAGAAAAATATGCTCTCCAGATCCAAAGGAACCGTAGCTTCAATTCATAGGCATGAATTTATCTATATTTAATAGAAGTTTCACCTTAAAGGAGGGAATTTTCACATAGTTTCACGAAGTGAGGTCTTGCTTTTGAGAATCAGAGATGTTGATTTTGAGAAGCAGCTTCTTTGTTTTGAAGGCAATGTACTTAATTTTTAGAAAATTGGCCATGGTGCTAAATAAATCCTGGTTTCTAACGGTTAGGTACTGTTTTGCTATATATTCTGGAATTTTTTTTTTATGTGTGTGACAACGGAATTGGACTTAGTGACAAATTTTGACCTAGTGTTCGCCCACCGAATTAGTTAAAAATAAAAAATATGTAGGTGGCAACCCTATTTTTTAGCCAATAATCTTTGCATCATAATTATCTACATTTTTGATAAAAAAATCAACTTAATTGGTTGAAAATTACGGACAGCAGAGGAAAACAAACGCTTCAGATTAAATTCAAGAACTGATTCAATCACTGGCAATGCTCGAACTATTCCATGCCAAAGACTTATTCATAATTTTACGACCTAATTAATTATTGTTAAAAGCCTGTTATGAGCAATAATTGTATACCAGACGTTGCTATAAAAATCAATATGCCATAAAAAATTGCTATAAAAAATTGGCAAAAAAAAATTTTTCTTTGGTTTTCTTTGGTAGCATATTTTTAGTTTATATGGTAGCATATTTTGCAACCATTACAGCATTTTTTATCACTTAATGTAATCACCATAATTTTTGCAATAAAACTTCTATGACTTGGAAAATCGTTTCAAAATTGGCTTAATACGGCTATAACCCAAAGATTTACATATGCACGTTATATGTCTACTTAAATACAAGTGAGTGTTATTTATGAAAATTGGTATGGAATTTCAAAGTAGGAAACGAAATAGTTACTAAAAATGCAACTGAAAGACAATATAATATTAAGTCAACCCACTCTGGAGCAAAAAATTTTGCATGGGATTGCTTTCATCATAGTAACATAACTTTATTTCTTTTTTTTTTTTGAGTTTGTTCAATTTCACTCTTACGGTGAAATTGTTGGCTTATGCACAAAATAATAAGTCAAAATATTATTTTTTATTGAAATTTTTAATGACTCCTTAAAAATTATTTTGATCGAAAAATTCTTCTGTTTATTAAATGAATAATCGTAACATATTTTTCGAACATATTTTTCGTGAATATATTTTTCACAATATTTAACCCATTTTTGTCCAGCGTTGCTTATACGCAACGGTATACTTTTCTTAACCTGGAGGTCATACAGTGATAGATTTTCATGATCTTCAAGAAGAATATAAAATTATAAAAATTTATCTAATCGACCTGTTTTCGCTCAATGCTGAACAAATACGTTTACTTACATTTTCAAGCTTGGGGAATTTGAGAATATATTTTTTTTCTTATGTTTAATTTTAACCTTTTAAAAAGCTAAAAAAAAAATAAAGTAAAATATAATTCTTATACGATCGTCTTTCTAAGGCTTTAATTAAATTTATGTGCACTTTTATAAAGTTTGACTGACATACGTGGCGCCCGCGGGTTGACACAACGCTGGTCTTGAACAAAATACGTTTTTGTATATTTTCTGTTGTTTTGTTGAAATACTTGTGATCAATATTGGCACAAAATGCTCGAATTTGCTTATGGAATATCGTTCAATATCGTTCAATTTGAAAATTAAGAATATCGAGGTGGCAACTCGATTTTTAAAATTTTTTTTTAATTTTTTGATTTTTTTTTTTCTAAGTTAGAAATTTTTATCATTCTAGCTCAACGGGAACATGGGTCAGTACATAATGGGTTAATGTGCATTTCGTGAACATATTTTTTTACTATATTTTACTTTAAAATTTTACACTTAGAAAAAAAATTCCAGAATATCTAGAAAAATAGCATCTAATTGTAAGAAAATCGGGCTTCATTGAGCGCCATGACCAATTTTCTAAAAATTAAGTACATATTTTTCGTCAAATTGACACTAAAAGGTGTGAAATAGTTTAAAGAAATCTATACAATAATTTATGAACTCTTTCGCTAAATTGAAGAATTGTGTTGAAATTTCCTTTTTTATTTGAGTAAATTTTTCATAGCACTTAATATAAGCACTTAATTTGCAGGCCAAAAATTGCTTCAGTAGCCCTGCGGTCTAAGCAAACCGATTACTAGTTAAGAGGTCCGCGGTTCAAATCCTGGGTCAGACATTCATTTTTATTTTTTTTCTATTTTTGAAAAAAAAGTATGTGACGCAAGTTTTTTTAATAATATAAGGTATTTTTTTTTTTTTAAATTCAGGAATTTCTAATGTTGTTTTATAATGAATTGAAAACTTAGTTATGAATTTTATTAGAAATTCGCCCAAGCTGAGGATCGAACCTTGGCATCGAACATTGCAGTCAAAGGATTTCCCACTGAGCTATAGATCACGGTAAGAATTAGGAATAAAAACATCCCTATGATTTGCTCATGGTTAGGTTGTTGTTTTAAAGCGCTGATGAAAGCTTTTTCTAGAATTATAAGAACAGCATCCTTGAAAAACTAAAGAAACTGAAAACCAAAGAAATATCTGAGTATTGCCTCATCTTTTAAACTTATACTTCTACAAATTAAAGAAATCATTGCTGTACAGTGTTGCAAGCAGTGTTCATTAAACCATGTCATTAAACCTGTGAAAATTTCTTCTTTTTAAAAGAAACCTCTAAAAAATATAGAAATATCCATTCCTGTGAATTGAAGCTACGGTTTTTTAATTTAAAAGCAGCGGATTTTTCTGAGTGTATATTAAGAATATTAGAAACTATCTCTGACTACAGATCGTTCAAGATTGCCCTCCGATCTGTTGACGCTCGAATGAAATTGGGTCTTGATAAAATAATTAAGAAACATATAATCTGAATTCTTACTATAAATAAGATCAAGCTGAGGCCACCTTAAAATTGTTAAATTAAGACGCTGCCTGACATACCATCGGGAATACAATAAATTATACAAAAAACTATAATTTTCATCCACAAATTGTTTTTTAAAATAATGGGGGAAAAAAATAAAAAAATCAATGTCTACACCAAGTGTGGAACCAGTAACCTACACTTTAATAGAATTACTTATATCGCAGGGTTATCGAAGCAAAATTTTATTCGGCGAATTTATTGTGTATTTCAATTGTTTTCAATTTAATCAGCATTCTTTTGTAGAAACATTTACAATTGCTTCAGAAAGGTCGTTGTACGACCCTTGAATAGCCGCGATTATATTAAAACGGACTCTGTTCGGCATTTGCACAGTCGCTGTGTTTACGTTCTGAAAAAGTTCTGAAAACGATAATTGTACGACCCTTATACGGAATCTTGAAAAGAAGTAACGTAATCATTTTTTCCAGCCTTTGCTTTGTGCAAACTTGTCGAAAAGCATTGCTTTAAATCAGTGTTGGGCGCGTAGAGGCGCATAATTGTAATTCCGCATTGGTTTTGCAAAAGTTGTGCTTATAAGATTTTCAGAGTTAATGAATTGCAGAAGCCAGAGAAGATTACTGATGAGTTGGCTTACCAACAAACCGGCTGTCTAGTCTGCTCATGGTTTGTTCTGTAAATAACTTAGTGCTTGTTGTAGTGATCTGTAACTAAATGAATATTTTGGCATTAAAGCTTATAATCGCAAATCTTAAAAAATTTATAATTTTAAGTATTCCAAATAATAAATATTGACTTAAATAAATAAAAAAAAAATCCTGTAATTTAAATTTCTTGAAAATGTTAATATTTTTTAAAGTTATCTTTATTACCTTACCAAATATACCACAAGCGTGAAAATTGAGCGAGTCTTGATGAATTTTTTATTTTTCAAAGGTTAGAGAATTTCGTGTTTTCCTCCATTTTGACCAAATTTGAATGACTCGTCAAAAGTTGAAAAAAAAGTATTAAGGATTGGATCTTTGACACGATCGAAGTTAAAAGCGGCCGTATTTTAGAATATTCGAAGTCTGAAGCCTTCTTTAAAATGATTCTGTATAATCTGCAAAGTATTATACGTTTAATTGAATTTAATTTAACCCTTAGCTGCCACATGGAGTAGTTCGTTAATACTTTTAAGCTTTTTGGCCAATTGAATTTTTTTGTAGTCTTAATGCTTTGTTTTGTTTTTAATAAATATTTGAGATTAGGATTTATGCTTTAATCAAGGCATTAAAGCATACTCGTTTGTCAAACAATGTTTTGTCCCAGCCCGCAGGGGGTACAAAATTCTTAAAATTCTTTCATTCAAACTAGTTTTCTTTTTATTTTGTTGTTAATGAAAAATGTCCTAATGAAACTTCACCCAACAAAAACGAAAAAAAAGCCCAAACAATTTTGAAAAGTAGCCCAAAACCAAAAAACGAAAATTCACTAAAAAAAAAAAATGCAAAATCGCCCAATTTTTTGCATTGTTCCCATGGGGTAAGTTTGCCTTGCAAGAAATGAGTAGAGTTTTCTAGTCCCATCTTTCCATTTTTTAAGGCCAATTTGAGTTCCATGAATCATGTTTTAAAATTTATAAAATACAATTCGTAGGAGCAATTTACTTTTAGCTTAAATGACCTTTTCTTAATTTTTTTTTTTCAAAATGTGCATTTCGGGCTAAAAAAGCTAATGGGAATAAAATTTCAGGTTGCTCCCATGTAGTTTAAAAGTTAAAGATATTTGGCTATGGTTGGTGAAATGGGCCTTAGAACTTATAATTTATGTTTTAGTTTTCCTATAAAAGTAAACGTTACGGATATCAAAAGTAAGGTTATATTATGCTATACCTTATTCAACGAGCCATTAACCATGCATTACTTTTGAAGATACAATAGAGACTCACAAAATTTAAGACTCACAAAAGTTAATTCTACGGAAAAGTTAACCAGGCTCTTGCCACCATAGGCGACGAACTCTTCTTTTTCTTTTTTTCAGATTTTTGCGTTAACTTTTCCGAGTTCTTTTTTCACCCTTATGTTTATATTTTTTTTATCTAACTTCAATAGATTTTGTATCAATTGTCACTCTCTAGATATTCGCAAGAAAGAGTAAAACTCAAAAACAATCGGGATTGAGCGTTATGAAGAAGAACATAGTTGCAAAAATGATTGACCACAGATGATTCAGATGATGACAAAATCAGCTAAGTTGATAGATGACAGTCGCTGTTTTGATTGTCGTTGAAAACGAGACCTAAATAGCTGTCACATGAAATCAATAGGAGAAAGTGAGTGTCAATTTGATAATCACCTTACATGGAGCAAAAGGATGATTTCGATCGTTAACTATCAATTACAGGGATCCAACCAATTATAATTTTTATAATATAAATCAAATTATATCAATTATTTTTTGATCGTTATTTTTTCGATCAAAAATAAAAATCAATCATTGATTGCTATTTTTTCGATTACAGATAAAAATCAATCACTGATCGTTATTTTTTCGATGATAAATAAAAATCAGTCTTTGATCGATATTTTTTCGATCAAAAATAAAAATCAATCATTGATCGATATTTTTTCGATCCAAAATAAAAATCAATCATTGATCGTTATTTTTTCGATCAAAAATGATTGTTATTTTTTCAATCAAATATTAAAATCACTTTAGCCGATTCCACCCCAGAGTTTGTTTCATACAACGATACAATATGTGCGGTAAATAAACTGATCTTTCACAGCTTCTCGAACTTCGATCGGATATAGTAATATAAATCCGATATAATTAAATCGCAAAGGTTACAGATTATTTAACTGTTACAAAGTATTTCTTGTATTTAATAAACTATTATATGAAATTCATATGAAAAAGTCTGAAAAACCTATAAAATATACACATATTATATGTTTGTAAATATTTACAGTAATATAATGTACATTTACGGTAAATGTACAGTATTAATTTACAGTAATACAGTAAAAATACAGTAATATAGTATATATTGTTTTTTTCTTATTTCATGTATATTTGTATATATAAATTGCACTATTGTCCTTAAAAGGTTAACAATTCACAAAAGTTGACAGCCAAAAACAAACAGGTTAGCTTTTGTGAGTCTCTACTGTATAACTGGATCTGTACTCAGAACATTTGAGGTATTACCAATTTTGTATGTCCCTTTGAAATATTTGTTTTTTCCTTTGAAATATTTTGGATTAGGAGATAACCAATAAAAAAGATTAGTAAGAAGTAAAAAGATTAGGATAAGGAAAATGGCATCATTTTTTATAAAAATTTTCCATGTGTTGATTATTTCGTAAAAGGGTACACTGTCAAAAAAAAAAAAAAAAAATGCTGCAGGCGAAAAATTTTTATAAAAAATCTCGCGGTTTCTTATAAAAATATTTCATTTCTTGGTTGCTTCGTAAAAGGTACATCGTCAAAAAAGCACCGCTGGCGTAAAATATTAATTTGTATTAAAATTATACAAAAAAAAAAAAAAAAAAAGAAGACCCGCTGCTTTTACTTTGAATACCATAATCTCTAAGATGTAGTTTGCCAAATATTGAAAACGAAAAATCACAAAAAAAAAGAAATGAAAAATTTCTCAAAAACAAAAACGAAAGTTGGTACGACAAAAATGCAAAATCGCAAATTTTTATGAAAAATCATTGGGTGTTTTTCATTTTTTTTTACGATTTTTCTTTTGGGCGATTTTTCATGGTGCTCACGTAACTGATTTTTTTATGCGCTTAATATGGAATGCCTTATTTTGCTTCTTATATATATTCTATACATCGTAATTCTAGCTTTTTCTGCTTTTTGCTTTTTGCTTCTTACTTCTTACTTCTTACTTCTTACTTCTTACTTCTTACTTCTTACTTCTTACTTCTTACTTCTTACTTCTTACTTCTTACTTCTTACTTCTTACTTCTTACTTCTTACTTCTTACTTCTTACTTCTTACTTCTTACTTCTTACTTCTTACTTCTTACTTCTTACTTCTTACTTCTTACTTCTTACTTCTTACTTCTTACTTCTTACTTCTTACTTCTTACTTCTTACTTCTTACTTCTTACTTCTTACTTCTTACTTCTTACTTCTTACTTCTTACTTCTTACTTCTTACTTCTTACTTCTTACTTCTTACTTCTTACTTCTTACTTCTTACTTCTTACTTCTTACTTCTTACTTCTTACTTCTTACTTCTTACTTCTTACTTCTTACTTCTTACTTCTTACTTCTTACTTCTTACTTCTTACTTCTTACTTCTTACTTCTTACTTCTTACTTCTTACTTCTTACTTCTTACTTCTTACTTCTTACTTCTTACTTCTTACTTCTTACTTCTTACTTCTTACTTCTTACTTCTTACTTCTTACTTCTTACTTCTTACTTCTTACTTCTTACTTCTTACTTCTTACTTCTTACTTCTTACTTCTTACTTCTTACTTCTTACTTCTTACTTCTTACTTCTTACTTCTTACTTCTTACTTCTTACTTCTTACTTCTTACTTCTTACTTCTTACTTCTTACTTCTTACTTCTTACTTCTTACTTCTTACTTCTTACTTCTTACTTCTTACTTCTTACTTCTTACTTCTTACTTCTTACTTCTTACTTCTTACTTCTTACTTCTTACTTCTTACTTCTTACTTCTTACTTCTTACTTCTTACTTCTTACTTCTTACTTCTTACTTCTTACTTCTTACTTCTTACTTCTTACTTCTTACTTCTTACTTCTTACTTCTTACTTCTTACTTCTTACTTCTTACTTCTTACTTCTTACTTCTTACTTCTTACTTCTTACTTCTTACTTCTTACTTCTTACTTCTTACTTCTTACTTCTTACTTCTTACTTCTTACTTCTTACTTCTTACTTCTTACTTCTTACTTCTTACTTCTTACTTCTTACTTCTTACTTCTTACTTCTTACTTCTTACTTCTTACTTCTTACTTCTTACTTCTTACTTCTTACTTCTTACTTCTTACTTCTTACTTCTTACTTCTTACTTCTTACTTCTTACTTCTTACTTCTTACTTCTTACTTCTTACTTCTTACTTCTTACTTCTTACTTCTTACTTCTTACTTCTTACTTCTTACTTCTTACTTCTTACTTCTTACTTCTTACTTCTTACTTCTTACTTCTTACTTCTTACTTCTTACTTCTTACTTCTTACTTCTTACTTCTTACTTCTTACTTCTTACTTCTTACTTCTTACTTCTTACTTCTTACTTCTTACTTCTTACTTCTTACTTCTTACTTCTTACTTCTTACTTCTTACTTCTTACTTCTTACTTCTTACTTCTTACTTCTTACTTCTTACTTCTTACTTCTTACTTCTTACTTCTTACTTCTTACTTCTTACTTCTTACTTCTTACTTCTTACTTCTTACTTCTTACTTCTTACTTCTTACTTCTTACTTCTTACTTCTTACTTCTTACTTCTTACTTCTTACTTCTTACTTCTTACTTCTTACTTCTTACTTCTTACTTCTTACTCTCTACTTCTTACTTCTTACTTCTTTCTTCTTACTTCTTACTTCTTACTTCTTCTTACTTCTTACTCTTACTTCTTACTTCTTACTTCTTACTTCTTACTTCTACTTCTTACTTCTTACTTCTACTCTTACTTCTTACTTCTTACTTCTTACTTCTTACTTCTTACTTCTTACTTCCTACTTCTTACTTCTTACTTCTTACTTCTTACTTCTTACTTCTTACTTCTTACTTCTTACTTCTTACTTCTTACTTCTTACTTCTTACTTCTTACTTCTTACTTCTTACTTCCTAATTTTTTCTTCTTACTTCTTACTTCTTACTTCTTACTTCTTACTTCTTACTTCTTACTTCTTACTTCTTACTTCTTACTTCTTACTCTTACTTCTTACTTCTTACTTCTTACTTCTTACTTCTTACTTCTTACTTCTTACTTCTTACTTCTTACTTCTTACTTCTTACTTCTTTCTTCTTACTTCTTACTTCTTACTTCTTACTTCTTACTTCTTACTTCTTACTTCTTACTTCTTACTTCTTACTTCTTACTTCTTACTTCTTACTTCTTACTTCTTACTTCTTACTTCTTACTTCTTACTTCTTACTTCTTCTTCTTACTTCTTACTTTCTTACTTCTTACTTCTTACTTCTTACTTCTTACTTCTTACTTCTTCATACTTCTTCTTACTTCTTACTTCTTACTTCTTACTTCTTACTTCTTACTTCTTACTTCTTTTACTTCTTACTTCTTACTTCTTACTTCTTACTTCTTACTTCTTACTTCTTTATACTTCTTACTTCTTACTTCTTACTTCTTACTTCTTACTTCTTACTTCTTACTTCTTACTTCTTACTTCTTACTTCTTACTTCTTACTTCTTACTTCTTACTTCTCACTCTTACTTCTTACTTCTTACTTCTTACTTCTTACTTCTTACTTCTTACTTCTTACTTCTTACTTCTTACTTCTTACTTCTTACTTCTTACTTCTTACTTCTTACTTCTTACTTCTTACTTACTTCTTACTTCTTACTTCTTACTTCTTACTTCTTACTTCTTACTTTACTTCTTACTTCTTACTTCTTACTTACTTCTTACTTCTACTTCTTACTTCTTACTTCTTACTTCTTACTTCTTACTTCTTACTTCTTACTTCTTACTTCTTACTTCTTACTTCTTACTTCTTACTTCTTACTTCTTACTTCTTACTTCTTACTTCTTACTTCTTACTTCTTACTTCTTACTTCTTACTTTCTTCTTACTTCTTACTTCTTACTTCTTACTTCTTACTTCTTACTTCTTACTTTTACTTCTTACTTCTTACTTCTTACTTCTTACTTCTTACTTCTTACTTCTTACTTCTTACTTCTTACTTCTTACTTCTTACTTCTTACTTCTTACTTCTTACTTCTTACTTCTTACTTCTTACTTCTTACTTACTTCTTACTTCTTACTTCTTACTTCTTACTTCTTACTTCTTACTTCTTACTTCTTACTTCTTACTTCTTACTTCTTACTTCTTACTTCTTACTTCTTACTTCTTACTTCTTACTTCTTACTTCTTACTTCTTACTTCTTACTTCTTACTTCTTACTTCTTACTTCTTACTTCTTACTTCTTACTTCTTACTTCTTACTTCTTCTTACTTTCTTACTTCTTACTTCTTACTTCTTACTTCTTACTTCTTACTTCTTACTTCTTACTTCTTACTTCTTACTTCTTACTTCTTACTTCTTACTTCTTACTTCTTACTTCTTACTTCTTACTTCTTACTTCTTACTTCTTACTTCTTACTTCTTACTTTCTTACTTCTTACTTCTTACTTCTTACTTCTTACTTCTTACTTCTTACTTTCTTACTTCTTACTTCTTACTTCTTACTTCTTACTTCTTACTTCTTACTTCTTACTTCTTACTTCTTACTTCTTACTTCTTACTTCTTACTTCTTACTTCTTACTTCTTACTTCTTACTTCTTACTTCTTACTTCTTACTTCTTACTTCTTACTTCTTACTTCTTACTTCTTACTTCTTACTTCTTACTTCTTACTTCTTACTTCTTACTTCTTACTTCTTACTTCTTACTTCTTACTTCTTACTTCTTACTTCTTACTTCTTACTTCTTACTTCTTACTTCTTACTTCTTACTTCTTACTTCTTACTTCTTACTTCTTACTTCTTACTTCTTACTTCTTACTTCTTACTTCTTACTTCTTACGTCTTACTTCTTACTTCTTACTTCTTACTTCTTACTTCTTACGTCTTACTTCTTACTTCTTACTTCTTACTTCTTACTTCTTACTTCTTACTTCTTACTTCTTACTTCTTACTTCTTACTTCTTACTTCTTACTTCTTACTTCTTACTACTTACTTCTTACTTCTTACTTCTTACTTCTTACTTCTTACTTCTTACTTCTTACTTCTTACTTCTTACTTCTTACTTCTTACTTCTTACTTCTTACTTCTTACTTCTTACTTCTTACTTCTTACTTCTTACTTCTTAATTCTTACTTCTTACTCTTACTTCTTACTTCTTACTTCTTACTTCTTACTTCTTACTTCTTACTTCTTACTTCTTACTTCTTACTTCTTACTTCTTACTTCTTACTTCTTACTTCTTACTTCTTACTTCTTACTTCTTACTTCTTACTTCTTACTTCTTACTTCTTACTTCTTACTTCTTACTTCTTACTTCTTACTTCTTACTTCTTACTTCTTACTTCTTACTTCTAAGCTCTGAAACTTGAATATTTAAATGATAATTTTTTTCTATTATTATCATATATGAAATGTTATTTATTAAATTTTATAAACATAATGTAGGAAAATAAAAAAATTGTTATATAGTTTTGATATTCACCTTCTCATGTTTTATATCCATGGAAATATGCATTTCTTTTCTTACTTAGAAATATTCTTAGAAATGTTATTTTTATTATAATGCAATGAAATTTATTGAAGAAACTGAGAAGCATATTATAGATCAAACAGAAAGCAAAAAAGACTTAGTTTTGTGGAAAATATTTTCAAAAAGCATGAATAAAAGAATTTTTCCAAAATTTTACTTCATAAGCACCACAAAAATTTTCCAAATTAATTTTTTAAAAAATTTTTGTTATTGCACAGGTCTCAATAATTTGCAATAATTTGGCTTTTACAGATTGATAAAATATCTATTAGTTGACGAGTTATTTCCAAAAAACCATATAAACAATATGCTGAAAATCGCCATTTGACTGAAAAGTTCGAATGTCGATTAAAAAAAAAAATTCGAACTAACATAAATAAACGCCGCAATACAGGTCTTCTAATTTAGCCCCTATTTTCACCCCTCACTCTCTGAATCGACCTAACTTTTGCTAACCTGAATTTGTTCCACAGTGTTATTAGAAGCAGTATTATACCATTAGAAATACTTATTAAGCATTTCTTATTTAGAAATATTCTTTGAATATGAATTATTTTTATTGTAATACAATTATTCAATAATTATTTTAGTTAAACAGTTCTACACGGTTTTCTTTATGTCCAATTGGACAATTTCCGAGGATTTTTTCGCAAAATCTAATATTAAAATTGACTAATTATGCCACGATTTTAGGAAATTTGAATTTAGGCTTTGAGGAAATATACACGAAAATAGCTATTTGGGTTACTTTTTAGGTTATGAGCAAACGTACAAAGTGATTTAAGTTCTTTTCTACCAACTGCATGATTTATTACTACTATTTTCCTTCGTAAGAGGATCCATTTACGAGATATTGTTTATCATTTAAGATGGCATGATAAATTCCAAGCCCTGGGTCGTTTTAGCTCAACAAAAAACAAAAATTAATAGTAATTTTAAAATAATCATAACTTGGAAAAATCTACTAGGATCATTTGAGCATTCATTTTGAATGGGAAGATTAGTTCTAAATTGTGCATTTATAAAAAAGTTTAAAAAAACTTTATACAAAAACTGTCATTTTTGGGATGTATAATATAATATAATCTACCACAAAACCTGATTTGAAAGAATAAAGAGTTTAGATTCGTAAATCGGAGGTTCCCAATCTCGACAATTAGTTTATAAAATCCGAAAAAGAAATAAATTTCCTTATTTGTAGGCAAATGCTATAAAAACCGCATGTATTGTAGGGGATGAATGACAAAAAAATAAAAATTATTTACACAAATTTTTGAAGCTTTACTTCTACCGATATTAATATATATATATATATCTTTATAAATAAGAATAATAAGGCAAAAAATAGCGAGAGAGAGAGAGAAAGATAATGTTGTAGACTGCTATATAAAAATGACCAAACAATTACATAGACAATAAACAACATTTATATGTTCATTCAACCGCACCACAACGACGAACGGCAACTCTATTATTAACAAATATACAACAACAGTTAAAACATCACATAAATGGGTGTGTTCCAAACAATTTGTAAACCAATATCTAAATGCAAATAAGAAACAAACGAAACAGAGCTAATTATTGACATGTCTGCATAAATGTTGGCAGACATTAAAGCAAAAAATAAAAATAAAAAAAAATAAATAAACTGCATACTTGTTACTTGCAATCTGGTTAAGGAAGTAAAATGTATGATTTATGCAAATCCGCCAAAGCAATTGATAGAAATTAATTGATATACAAATTCGACCAATTGCAATGCAATCTATTTTAACCAGAGAAGGTGTTGCCAATTTAGTCGATAAATGTGCTTTTATAGCGTTTAATTATAACTTGGCTTAAACACAGTTTTGCATATTAAATATTGAGTTGGGGGTTTTTTTTTTTTAAATGATAAATTAAATAGTTAACACGTCTTAAGTCTCAGTTAAAATTGTTCAAGTTCAAAAAGTACCGCAAATTGTTGTCGCTTTTTTTGATGTTTATGGTTATAACTTATTTCTCATTGAATATAGTATGTATATAGCTGTTATCACTACTCGCTGCTAGGGAATGCTAACTATTTTTCCATTTAATAATATTTGGTTGCTAGCATTTTTATGCGCCAACTCTTTTCTTTTGTATTTTTTTTTTTTTAGTTTTGCGATAAGACAAGCTTCGTTTGGTCAATGACGAATATTTGTGGCAAGATAAGTAAATAAATCAGTTTTTGCTAGTTTTGCGTACTAAATTTTAAATTTATAAGTCTTTTAGGAGCTCCAAAATGAAAATTTATTTCAGATGAATATCAGAAACAATTATAAAAAAACCATGATGCAGTCGTCAGGACTGGCGATGGAAGCGTTATTTTTTTAGCATTAGATGTAAAATTAAATAAAATATTAATTGAGAGACTAACCATATACACACTGTTAAGTTAACAAACTTTTTTTTAATTTTATTATTAAAATTAATTGAAAATTTTTTATTTAAATTTCCAAAAAACTTTTGAACAAAAAACCATTGATTTCCTGATTTTAGTCCACTTTTTTCATGGAAGAGCCAAAATATCACGAGCGTAATGGCTTTCGATCGTAATGGATTTTGGCTCGACTTAATTTTTTGTAATAGTCTATACTCCGGTTCGAGTAAATTTTGATTATTTTGCAATTTTGTTAAAGGATTCTTTATGAAAATTTTTGTTTATGATGATTGATTGATTGATTTAACGATTTTTGATTGTTTATGAATGATAAACTTTTGTTTCGGGGTCCAAATATGTGAATTATGTGACCGACTAAAATATATCTCAAAACACAATTAGAGTTTATAATCCGTATTCTAATTAGAAGCAAAACAAATTTAAATGCATTGCTTCTTTTTGTCGAGTTTGCTTTTTAAAGTTTAGCAACAATGCTCTGTGTGTAGACTTCTGACGCGTTAAACTTTTTGTATTATTTTAAATATATTCTTGAGTTGATTAAGATCAAAGTTTATGTTCCTTTTTTTTTACTTAAAAGTCATCTCTAATCAAACTGCATACTTAACTTTTCACTGATATTAATAAGTTTTTCTGAAATCAAAAATTCGATGCTGTATGCACAATTTTGTCCCTCACTGCACAAGGCGTAACCAGAGTTTATATTTTCTTGCTTTCAATTTTATATTTGAAATTTGAAACAAAAACTTGACACCTGCTCCGCGGTTTATTTTATATTTTTTTTTTTACTTTTTCGTTCTCTACCCTATACTATTTTTGACAACCCAAGCAACAATTCTAAAGAGTTGAGCACAGGACGAACAATTTTTTTTTTAATTAGGTCCTTTAACTACCCTGTAGGAAAATCAACTAATTTAAAAGTAGTTGATAAAGTAGTTTTTTGTCAACCACAACTAGTTGAAATTCTGACTTTTTCCCATAGAACGAACTAACTTATTTTGTATGGTGATGTCCGCTAAATAAGTCAATTGACTTTCGTCTGCATATATTTTCAACTACTTGTTAAATTAGTTATATTTAAATTATTTTTTAATGACTTTAAAACAACCAATTGAAAACTATTACTGATGGCCTAAAGTTAATAATATTTGATGAAATAACATGGTAAAATATATATAAGCTTGTAATCTAATAAAAATTTGCAATTAAAACATGTCAAAATCATAGTAGTTGCCGCCTTAATATAATTCAAAGTAGTTCATATACTGGTTTATTTTAAACTAGTTTTTTAATTAGTTGTTTTTAAAAACAAGTTAGTTCGTTCCTATAGGGTATCTTCAGCAAAAGTAACTAATACGCTTACAGATTATTTACAGCAAAACTAGTTGTCATTATTGTTGTGATTATTTACAGAAACTATAAGTGATCTGTTCTCTTTCACATTGTCTCATAGTAATTTAAAAGAGTTGTGTTATAAGAGCATTACTGCGAAGGCGCTCTATCTTACAAGCCATTTCTTACAGACTTGTAGAAGTCTAGACTTCAGCTATCAGAGACAAACTATGAATAGATAAAACTTTATAGATTAAGTCTTATAGACATCTCCAAGGCTTCTATTTAAAGAGTTCTGATCTGACCTGAGCAACGGTCTGACTAGAAGAGTATCACTCTGATTATAAGTGAAACGATCTGACTAGAAGAGTGTCACTCTGATAATAAGATTTTGGTTCTTATAATTTAACAATTTCTCTAAACAAAAGATTTAACTGTATGTTTCTTAACCCTTTCTTGTAAATGTATAATTTTTCAAAAGAAAGAAGGTTTAATTTAATTATCTTAAATTTCAGGGAACCTATATAACAAATGAACAGAACTATGTTCAAATAATGTTCAATGAATTTGGTTCATTCGTAAAAAAATATTCCGAAAGAACAGGACAATTTCTAACTGCAATTTACGTATTAAATTCCGTTCGTAAGATATTATATTTTCCAGGAAGAGAGTGGGCTATATTTTCATAGTAAAATTATTACCAATCCCATTAAGAATATGGTTTTACAATACACGTACGCACTCAAACAATTTGTTCATCCACATCACTGAAATTTTTTCACTGTAGCCCTGTGACGTATTAAGAATAGTGCAATAAGAAATATGTCATGGAATTTGTTGTTGTTTCCACTCATGAACTAATTTCAAGTTAGCTCAGCCTGTGATGTAAAATTCATACAAATAGCATAGTGTGTTGCGCAAATTGTGTGGATCTGTGGCTTCAGAATTGTGCATTTTAAAAATTGTTGTTGTTTTTACTCATGTACTTATATCAAGTAAGACCAAACTGGGAGTAGAAGAGCTTTTACTTACAATACAAAGAGTTTAATTTCTTGTTTGAGAAATGCTATAATTCCTGATATAGGCGATGGTTATATAAATATTTTGTGTTGTTTTTGAAAATAGATTAGGTCATTGGCGATTTTTATGAATGGATAAATAAAAGAAAACTAGAAATTGATACATGAAATTTATAAATTTTACTAGGAATTTTAGTTGCGAACTTAGCCCAACTAGAAATCTGATTCGATTCGACATACAGTCAGAACCAAGACAACTATTTTTTGTTACATAAATCAACCTCTTGTGGAGGATTTTTCATATTAATTATTAATATTAATAAATTGATATTAATAGCCAAGTAATGAAATTAGTTCGGTAAACCTGTCACTAATGTGATGAAAGGGTTAATTCTGCGTGGCATAAATGAATGCTTTTTAAAAACGATGGACCTACAAAATTTCGCTTTAACTCACCTCGTAGAGTATACCACACTTGTATGTGACTTACTTAAGTATATTACTCTTGTAGTAAGATCTGTTTTCTTGTATGGATGCATCAACTCTTAAAACTGCCTTATAGGGCATTTATTGAGAGTATAGTATAATATGTTAATTAAATTAAACTTTTAATGTTGATTTTTTTGTCTAACCGAGGTGCAATATGAGATTTTTACAATAAAGTGTCTATCGTAATGAAATTTATGCGTTTATGTCATAAAATATTACACCACGCATATACAATATTATCCGAATATACTCGTATATATAAAAGGCAATCACATGGCTCTGCGCCCAATATCACTCAAACTGTAATTATTTTTTGCGATCAGCCCGAAAGTATGCACAGAAAATTTTTTTGATACTTATCAGTGACATGCTTGCCTTTTATGTATGTGCATACTATCAGGCTGAACATTTTTCAGAACAGTTGTAAAAGCACTGTAATAATGGCAAAAAATAATTATTGCTTAGCGTTTATGCTTCCAACCCGTCGTAGGACGAGCTTTTATACTAGTATTAATAATAATTTCCTACAAACATAATAAAAAATATTGCAATAATGTTTAAACATTGTTACTTTGATACTGGTACTGGAACAATAACAATTTTGTTATATTAAAATAGTGTTGATAGTATTGTATGTATGCATAAATTCTTATACAACTCTCTTATGAGTATATATCATAATTCTCTTAAGAGTATATATCTGCAATAGATCTATAAGTCTTGTCTAAGACAATGTTTCTGAGTGAGTGTTGATCTTGTTTCAGAGATCTAAGAGGTTGATATAAGGGCGTTCTGAAAAAATTACAACTCGCACTTATATAGTGCCAAAATGAGCTTAGAAGAGTTTTACAAGTATCTTACAGATATCGTTTAGAGTTAAGCATAAATGTGTCAGTCTTAATAATTTTTCTTGAAGAAGTCTTTAGGATAAAATAAAGATATTAATTGCTGGTTGGGAGTTATGTTCGCCAAACAAACTGTCACTACTAGCTTGATAACTGTATCATGAGGTAACGCTTCAATAAAAACAAAAACAACATTAATTGTGTACACTCAGAAAAATCTGCATCCCATAAATTAGGAAACCGTAGCTTCAATTCAGAGGTATAGATTTTTCTATATTTCATAGAGGTTTCTCCTAAAAAGAAGGAATTTTTACTTGGTTTAATAAAGTGAGGTCTTAATTTTGAGAAGCGTTATCAAAACAGTTTCTTCGTTATGAAGACAAGTTTTTACTTAACTATTAATTCCTGCCTAAGGGGTATTTAAATACCCAAGAAAGTGTTGACACGTAAAAAATTCTAGCGCGTTCTAGATGAGAGATATTGCGGTAATTTTTCTTATATCGTAAAGAATCAGAATGGGTCTAAGCAGAAAAAAAAATGGAACAGTCTCATTTTCTGCGGCTTACCTTTAGTTTGACAGATGCAACATCACAGGTGAAAATCGGAGTTTTTTGTGTCGAAAAATGAACGGGAAAAGTGCTGCCAAAAATAGGAAAACGGAAAAAATGGAAAACGCGTGCCTTTTCCAGATAGTCTAAGGTGTCTTCTATGGAAGTAAAAAAAACCGACAGCGATTTTTCGACATTCCTGAAAATCTCACCTGTAATCTCACGTATATCATATCTCAGGTGTGTGCTCAGGTACATTTTTCTTTTTATTTTTTCTATCAACTTATATTGTCCCCCGGGCATTTATTACAGAACTGTATCAAAATCGTTATTAAAATATCATACGATATGTAACGTAACTAAATTTTTATCATATGAGCACCGTAAATTTGAGCAGCTGTGGCCAGCACTAAAAAATTTTGAATATTCTACCAGAATTTATGGAAATTTAAAGGAATGTATTTATTATACCTTAGAAGTGTAGAAATAGAGTTTAAAAATGGAACCATTTACAACGTGGTCCATATTGAACAATGCCAAACAAATTTTTGAGGTTATCTTTAGCTTTATTGTGTATATCGATGAACCAAACCTCCTTGGGCAATTTTTAAGTTTTTAGATCATTTTGTATTGAAAACTTTCTATACGGGGTGTCCCACAATTGAGTGCAACTATTTAAGGAGGTGAAAGCTTATGTCGAGCTGAGCAAAAAATCGTATGGGAGGGGGGTGGTCTATTTTCACATTCTTAGGAGCTACAGGGTTAATTAATATTTCACGACATTGATTCACGTTATTGCTTCTAGCAGAAAAACTAACTAACAAAAAACGTATTTTGATAGCTCATTGCAAAGGAAATAAAATCACCTTACTAACGGTATATCAACAAACCCCACCGATTCAACCGTTACGGAGCTGCGCTCGCGTGAATATGAAATCAATCGGTTGAAACTTCCAAATTTCAACTTTGAGCGCAAATTTCTCAGAATTTCGCATAATAAATGAAATTTGTTATCTTGAGCAATTTTGCAATTCATTCAATCTTTTTTTCAATGACACAAAAATCATAAACATACCTCTAAAAATAAAAAAAATTGGCTGTACTAAGAAAACTATACTTATAAGAAAATAATGGTATTATCTACTGCAGAACTAATTGTACTGTCATTATTTATCATTATTTTCTAATAAGTATAATTTTTTCAGTACAGCCAACTTTTTTATTTTTAAAGGTATGTTTGTTTTTGATAAATAAATTTGATAAATAAATTGCAAAATTCATCATAAAAATAAATTACATTTATTACGCGAAATTCTGAGAAATTTGAACTCAGAGTTGAAATTTGGTAGTTTCAACCGATTTATTTCATCTTCACACTAGCACAGCTCGGTAACGGTTGAGTCGGTGGGGTTTCTTGATATACCGTTAGAAAGGTGATTTCATTTCCTTTGCAATCAAAAGAAGTTTTTTGTATGTTAATTTTTCTGCAAGAAACAATTACGTGAATCAAAGTCGTGAAATAATTATTAATCCTGTAGCTCCTAAGAATGTGAAAATAGACCCCCCCCCCTACCATACGATTTTTTGCTCAGCTTGACATAAGCTTTCATCTCCTTAAATAGTTGCACTCAATTGTGGGACACCCTGTATATATTTTAAACTCGTTTTAATAAAATATTAACTAAAAAAAAAAAAAAATTAGTACGCTTTATCAATATTAATTTATGTTAATCCATTTTTCAGAACTCTTCCGTTATTTATTTTGATCAATTTTGTTGTACTGTATTATAGTTAATTTTTCAATTATAAATTAATAATAAAAATTTATTTATACTAAAAATGACCTATTACAGTAATAAATGCAAGCGACAGTAATTTGCAGCACCTAAGCCTTAGCATCATCTGTGGTTTTGTATGCTACACAAGGGCATTCACTCGATCGCCCATAGCGTACCCTCAACAAACAAAAGAACGCATTATCGTTCAGTCATAACATTTGTTAACAACCTATGCTAAAAAGACAATATTTTACTTCTTAAACTAACTGGGTCTAACTCAGGCACTACTATATCAAACTGTATAAAGTCTCCATACATATGATTTTTGCATGCACAAACAATTAGCATGACGCACTCAAAAATTCAATACAAAAAAGCGTCGGCTTTATATAATTTTTTTTTTATTTTCATTCAATAAATTTTTATCCCCCCTCCCCTGCAAAAAAATAACAGCATCGATCGATCATATGCGACACTGACTAGCAATAGCTGACGCTTTCTTCTGTTGATAGAGTCTCTGACTTGGGCTTGAGTTGAGAGCTGCTAACGATTTCTATTTTTGAGTTGTAAATTTTTATTATATTTCATTGATTGATAGTAAAACTTAAACAAGCGAAAATATCCCAACAACAATGCATAAATAAATAATACAAGAAGTACTGGTACCGGTGGTACAACAACAGCAACATACACAACAATTTTAGAAAAGAAATAAAAAATAAAAAAACGACATACATGAGCCATTCTGTTGGCACGAGCGTTGAGGAAGAAAAAAAAAAGAGTCGAAAGACCAAACAGCTAATTAGCTGCGTACAAAAAACACAACAACAACAACAACGCGTTTGGTAAGATCAGCTGAGATATGGTTATGCATACATTGCGGGACCTAGTTACCTAGTTTTTTTTTTATTTAGATTTTTGTTTGGATCTATTAAACAGATTTAATGTTTTCAGAGAGCTTTAAAGCGTTTAAAGCTCGCATAACTTCAAAGCGCATTTTGGCAGATTTTTATCAAGATTTTTATAGCTGATTTTTTGTTGTTTTTGACTATGAATTGGATTGATTAAAAAGCAATTAATTTATATGGCAGCAACTGGCAGTGGCTGGCATTAATAATAATAATAAAACTCTTACTTTTTATCGGAGAAATAAGACAAAAAAAAAAAAATAAATAAATAAATTATGTAGTTTTATTTTATGTTAAATAACTCGAAAGTTGAAAATTTTTTGTGAAAATTTTATTTCGCAAGAGTTTAAATCACGTTAGATGTGATGATTCAATGATCTGGTACGAGTCTAATGAGAATACATTTGATCCATTGAATATAAAGTCTAACTAAAATGATTCAAAAAAGTCGACTATTTTTTTCACCTCTGAAATGAATTCATAGAGGTGGGAAGGGACGCCTGTAAGATACAGATCTTTTAATATTAATATTTAAAGTCGCGCATTGCGATTTTCTATTTTCCATATAAATAACATGGGGAAAATTAGTTTTCAATTTCCGATTTAAATATCTTAAAACCAATAAACGGATGTGAATAACTGAAATGTATCTTACACTCAACGAAAAATTCTTGGTAAAATTGATAAATAACTTTTGTTAATCCTTAACAAAACCAAATTGTGCACTCGATTAAATTTTATCAATTCGAAAGAAACTTTATCCATTTGATTATAAATATAATAACGCGTTAACAAACTGAATGTGTTCATTTGAAAAAATGTGTTTTATTCGTTTGAAAAATGCTTTAATCAACTTGATAGAAACTTATCCACAATAACAAAATCGTCAATCAGTCGAAATAAAATTTTATAATTTTTGTAAATAGAGTTAACAAACTTACTTCGTTGGGTTGATAAAAAGGTTTGTTGTGCTGAAGAAATCATTTATAAAATTGATAATCGCTTGAGTCAAACGGATAAAATTTTAGTTTCGTAATGATGAAATGAATTACTAATTCCAAAAATGTTCAATCATTACAACAAAAATACATGTCTGGCATTTCGGTGGCGTTATTTGTTGTTCGCAGAAATTATAATAAGAAGTTTTGTGAGTTGTCTACTTTTTATTTAATTTGTTAAATTTAATAAATTTTGAGAAAAATTATTTCCAGAACAATTCAGTGGGAGTAAGGAGTTTGCTTAACAGTTCTACAGCAACATATGTATAATGTCATAGATTTTAATTTTTTTTTTGAAAACTAATGTAAAAATTATATTCTTTGTGATACATTACTAAGGCCCCTATTATGAAATACAACTTAACTAAGTTGACTATGTAGATTTAACTACATTTTTTTCGTATAACGTATAACATATATTTTAGTTAAGCGATGTAGTTTGCCTTAATCTTTTAAGAATTTTCAAACTATATGGTTCAACTGAAATGTATGTAAACGCTATACGAAAAAAATTGAGTTAAATCTTTATAGTCAACTTAGTTGAGTTATAAATCATAATAGGGGTCTAAATTTGATTTTGTAATATTTAAGATTGCTTGAAATAATAAAATATTTTATCAAAACAGCAAATCATTTTTGTATGATTGATAAAAAAATATATTTTCAACATAAAAGCATTTTTCTATTCAACAAACCATTTTTTCAGGTGGAAATATACTTTATTCATTTTGACAAACTCTTTTATCAAATGTGCAATGCAAACGCGACATTCTTTATAAAGGCTTTTATCAAATCAAAATATCCGTTTATCAAATAAACAAAATAAAATTTTAGTTTTAAGTTTTTTTTAAAATTTTGTTAATATGATTACAACCTCTCACCTTCAATCCGATTGATAAACCCTTTTGTTGACTCTATACTGACAAAAAATTTATCAACTTGACCTAGGAATTGGTCAATGTGAACAAATACTTCTTTGAGTGTATAAGAAATTAAACGTTCTACAAAAATGTTCCTTATCAATTTTTGATAAATCTACTCGTTCAAAAGTCATTAAAATTCCAAGTTAAATGTATGTTATAATTACATTTTTTTCTCCAGTTTCCGATAAAATTATTATAGTTATCAGTAAATATTATAAAATCTTCCTTGTAAATTCTACGAATTGTGATTTCCTGTAAGAAAAAGTTATTAAAAATATTTGCAAACAAGTACTGTTGCTGCTCTCTCTCTCTCTCTCTCGCTCTCTCTCTCTCTCTCTCTCTCATTCAATAAAAAGCCTAAAAACAAAAAGGATTTTTATAAATTCTTCCTAGAAATGGAAGTTTTTCAGGTGTAGGTATTTTGAAAGACTTGATAAACTTGTCGATTTTGATTTTTTGAATGCCTTTTTCTTAATATATAATGATACATTTAAGGGAACCTCAGCGTACTGTGCTCTATACTTAAGAAAGGAGACCCAACAATCTGCGCCAGCTATCGAGGTATCAGTTTTATTTCCATCGCATATAAGCTTCTCTCAAGCGTACTGTGTGAACTAAAGCTGATTACAAAAACACTAATTGGACCTTATCAGTATGGCTTTCGACCTGGGTAGTCCATCATAGACCATATTTTCACGCTACGACAAATCCTGGAGAAAACTCACGAAAATCAAATTGACAAACATCATCTCTTTGTCGATTTTAAAGCTGCGTTCGATAGCCCGAGAAGGGATTGCCTATACGCAACAATGTCTGAGTTCGGTATACCTGCAAAGTTGATTAGACTTTGCAGAATGACGTTGAGCAACATACGCAGCTCCGTCAAGGTAGAAAAATACCTCTCCGAAACCTTCAATACCGAAAGAGGTTTCAGACAAGGTGATCAACTGTCCTGCGATCCCTCATGGAGAGGATCGTACGAAAGACCGGTGTGCATCGTAATGGCACCATTTCTACAAATATGTCTAGCTCCTTGCGTACGCTGATAATATTGATATTGTCAGCAGAACCAAGAGAAATGTTACCGCTGCTTTCACCGTTATCGAAAAGGAATCAGCCAAAGTAGGTTTGACGATAAATGAGGGTAAAACAAAGAATATACTGTCTATAAACAAGGGAGCGCGGCGTTTACACTCCCACGTTTCATCCGGCAGCTATAACTTTGAAGTAGTCAAGGAGTTTACCTTGGCACCGACATTAATAACAAGAACGAAGTCAGCCTGGGGATAAAGCGAAGAACAATAATTGCTAAGAGGTGCTACTACGGGCTCAGTAAGCAACTAAGTTTCAGAGCCCACTTTCAATCAACAAAACTAACACTCTACAAGACACAGTGTTCTATAGCGCTAAGCCATGGTAAGCTTCGCTAAGCTTATAGCGCTAAGCCATGGGTAGCTTCGGAAACTGGCGCAGCTGCTCTGGGGGTGTTCGAGAGAAAAGTTCTTCGCAAAATCTTCGGTCCTGTTCGAGTCGGCGATGACTATCGCATCTGACTGAACCACGAGCTGTATGAGCTCTACAAAGACATTGACGTAGTTCGGCGTATAGCTGTGCAGCGACTACGCTGGCTGGATCATGTCCATCTTATGGACGACGAAACTCCACCGAAAAAGGTGCTCGAGGCGAGTGTCGCTGGTCTGCGACGACGAGTTAGACCATGCCTCCGATGGATGGACCAAACCAAACTTGGTGTATCCGATTGGAGAAGGCGCGCGCAAAGTAGAGGCGCCTGGCGAGAGCTGATGAGTTCAGCCGAAACCCGAACACGGACACCTTGTTACGGACACCTTAGTAAGTAAGTAATGATAAATTTAATGATTTAACCGGAAACTGGAGAACAAACTGTAATTATAACATACATTTAACTTTGAATAACTTTTGATTGAGTAAGTTTTTGCAAAAAATGATTAGGTACATTTCTGTAGAACGTTAAATTTAATTTAAGAAACATTGCAGTCATTTGTCATTCATCCGTCTATTGGTTTTTACGATATAAAAATCAGAAATTAAAAAATAATTTGTCCCATGTTATTTATATGGATATAGAAAATCGCGACGCGCGACCTCTAAATATTAATATTAAGAATTCCGGTTTTTACAGACATCTCTTCTACCTCCCTGAATATATTTCAGAGAGGATTTTGAAAAAACAAGTCGACTTTTTTGAATCACCCTAACTCTAACTGCATTGCTTGGCCTCCCAAGTCAGTATCAAGAAACACTATTTTATGTGATGTTGACATAGGTCATAATAAAAGTTGAAGATTAAGCCAAGTTTCCAACGATTTAGTTTAAGCTAAAGGCTAAAGATATTTGTATTGATTTCTTTTGGAAGTCAATTGTTGCGATTAATTGCAGTTGTTTTTGATAAAGCGTTTTTCCCCCTTTTATACTGCTCCCCAGATGAAAATAGCTTTCGGCGGTGTTGATACCAGTACTGTAGACACTAGACCTGGACGTACTCGAGTTTTTGTGTAATCTAAGTACAGTAATTTTCGTATATAAGAGCCGAGCAAAATGTTAAAAATAAAATACTTTATTCGGGAAAGTCTTTTATGAAAATCCCGGTTAAAAGCTGTTTTGGATATTATAAGAAAAACCCGTTTAACGAACCTTTTGGGGCTTATATTATAAAAACACTCTTACACTAAGGGAAAAATTATTAAATTTATCCAAAAACATTTTAAATTTATCCAAAAACAGTGCCCAGACTTACATTTTTTGGCACTTGACCACTTGTCGCCGTAGCTCAATAAACATGTATTTTTACAGGTATGAAAATACAAGACCAAAGATGCCATGCTACAAAAAAAAAATTTTTCACAACGCTGTCAACTTTTCTAATTTTTTTTATCCGGGGAATTTTATATGAATTTCTTTAAATGGTTCACACATTTGCAACTTAATAAGCGGGTAGATTTTTTAAGCGGGAAATACTTTAAGCGGGAGTTATCCTGTATAATGCTTATGGGGATTTTTCTTGACCTAATTTTGTTAACTTATAAGAGGGGAAATCCATTAACCGGGGGGCTTATATCCAGAAATTACTGTATATATAATCTTACTAAAGAAATATCGATTATATGTACATGTAGTGGTGAGGCTTGCAGGTCTCCCTCCCCATAGATTTTTTGATCATAGGTCGTCAAAAAATCAACATATTGTTGAGTTGCTGCATACACTTGTAAGAGGAAATAAAAAGCCACAGTCCTAAGCTAGAAATCACTTGAATTCTCAAAACTAAACACTGTACAGCAAATTTTCAAAAGTATCTAAAAGCGAACCTTTAAAATTAAGGCTTGTAAGTTGCTAGCCCTTGAAAAATTGCTAAAAATGTTGAAAAACTGAAGTAAAAACATCTGATTTAGAAAATTTATAAAAATTCATTGAAGTTTTCATTAGTTTTGCTGTGTTCTTGCTCGATTTATTGTTAGCTTTGATTGTTTTAATTGTGTCAAGCAGCTTCAAATTCCTAAATAATTGTTTATCCTTAAAAATGTAACAAAAATCTAAAGAAAAATCACCGAAAATCTCACTAATATGAATTAAAACTTCGCTTTTGACTCAATGACACTTTTAAACATATAAAGGTAAGCACACATTATACAAAACAAAAGCGAAAGTAACCTGCAAGGCAACTAAGGTGCCAACTTGCATTTTGACGCCATTTTTGAATTATCATAATATAAAATTGCCAACTCATGATGTCTTTGGAATTCTCTTTGAATTATGAATATTTTATGAAAAAGCAACACATCACAAATATTTACTTTGAATTCTCGATAAAAATGCTCAATTTATGATCACAGGACATGTACAAAATTTGTATGAACTAATAAGTATTTTATACTTTCTTCATGTGGACACTTTGTTATTGTGTCTGTTCGCTGTCAAAATAGATTATAGTGACAACTACTCTTTTGAAGTCAATGCCAGTGGAAGTTTATGTTACGACACTGCTAGAATGTCAAAATACAGCAGTGATGGCAACCTGCAAGCCTCTCCACCACAGTTTTTGTGACACTCTCCTTTGAACTTTTGCAAAAATACCCTTTTATATCGATCTTAAGGATGTATACACGTCAAAACCCAATTTGAATCACTTTTTCAGGTGCTTAAACAAGTTCAGTTTATTATGTATTGACTGTGATTCCTTTTCCTCTGTTGTGAGAAGTTTGTACCGGTCTGATAACTTTATTACACCCAATTCAAGTGCCTCGCCATGCAGCTATCTGCGAGCTTCTACCCTACATGTGTACTAAGAGTACACAAGTACTTGAGTACGCCTACATCTGGTACTTTTTTTTTTGAGTACGAATACTTGAACAAGAAGATGAAATTTACTCGTAAACAAAATGTAGGTACTTGTAATTGAAATGTTTTGAGTACGATTACTTGGTTCATAAAAGTACCCTATATTGAATGGGATAAAATTCACAAATGGACAACAATCGTCTTGTAAGTCTTAACAAAATTAACATATATTTGTCATATTTTGATATTTGAAGCATTTGAAGATGGATGATCTTAAGGCCAAATTTTCCATAGAATTTACCAATAAATTCTCGCTGGACTGATTTGACACATCTATTCGAATAATCAGTGCGATCAAAGAGCCTTAAGAATTGAATGATGATCAGTTCAGTTTCTTGCAAAGCATTAAATTAATTAGCACAGCAGGAAAAAAAAAAAGAATTCCAAAGGAGGATGACTGGCAGAACCTTTTAAGTTTTTGGCATAAGCCAACCAACAGATTCAATCCATCACTTCTATTCTAAGACAAGCTCGACCCAAGTCACTAAAATCTTTGAAATGAACAACTGAAATTATGTTGCAAGCCTGGTTATTCTCACCTCACCTAAGCCAAACATAGTCATCAACGCGTTAGTCGCCTTTTTCAAGGGTTTACTCGCCGCTAAGCCCTCAACTACAAAATTAACGTACACAACGAAGCCTGCAGCTTAGACAGAAAAACGTCAACTCAAATAAAACTCAAAAAGAGGCAAATTCTTTTAAGCACTAAAACAACAACAAAAAATGCTACTTCGAAGGTTACACAATCTACTATAAGTGTGCGCGGTACTGCTCGACAGAGACCTCAAAGGTCTCCAAATTCCATGCAGATTTGATTTCAAAATCAAATAATTGATCTTAATGCGGCGTCAAATACGTTTTTTTACACTCGCGCTTGACTCAAGTTATTTGTATTTTTTTTTTTTTTTTTTTTTTTTTGGTAGTGTTACGAAAAAGTTACTTTAGTCCAAAAGTCAGGAGGAGGGTGAAGAAAACTTAAATCTTGGTGTAGAGAATCGTCGTCGTTGTGTTGCGGGTTGCGTTGTCGGTCTTGTCTGTTGTGTGTCTGTCGCTGTCGATGTTGGTTGAAACAATGCAACTAACGATCGCACGAATGCGATCACTATATTTTTCAATATAATTTCGAGACAGCTTAGAAAAATACTTTGACCAAAATATGTATTGTACAACGTTTCTTTGCGTTTCTTGGAAATAATAATAATAATAATATTTTTTTTTTTTCCTTTCTGCTCTTGTATATATATTTATCAATCTTTTGATTTAATAGATCACGTTATATTGTACAATGCTCACGTGCTACGATTAAGTTTTTATAAAAAAAAAAATATATATTTTTTTTTGTACTTCTTTTGTGTGCTGTTGGCAGCTCTGAAATCGAAAGTGATTGAATATTGAACGGTATGCGTCTTTTTTTCCGATTTCTTCTCTGGCTCGTTTGACCTTAAATATTTAAATGATCTCAACTCAAAGCGGTAAAGATTATTATTGTTATTAGTTTGCAGATTTTAACTTTTTTTTTTCTGCTAAAACTGTGATAATATCTGCTAAAAATTAACATAAGCCATATTTATAGATAAGCTCTTGTATAGCTAAATCATTCCGTTGGTATGCAATAATAAGCGAAAATTAGCATTTAATTGAATTGTTTCCAGCTGCGTTGCGGTATTTTTCTTCTTTTCATTCATATGCCAAAATACAATGTTTCAAAACTAATTTTAATGAGTTTTTACTACTTGCGATTACAGCTTATCACTACTTTTGTTGCTTCCTTGACTGTCTAATTTTCGCAATACTGACCCAATTCGCTGTGGAAAGTAAATAACTTAGAAATCGAAATCAATGGCATGAGTTTACATTATTTTGAACTTTGAAAATATTGGCGCTTTTGTGCGGAATTTTTTGCTATAATTATTGCTTGGGCATCCCTGCTGTGATCGACCATTGTTTATCCTTTATCTATATACATGCCATAGCTAATCGGACGACTGCGAGATCCATTGATGTTATTTTCGCGTAGTTGTAACGTGAATATTTGATGTTGCTGAAATGCACAAATAGCAATTTGTTCGCAGCATTATGTCTTAATATCAATGAAATTGCTTTTGAATTAGCGTCGTTTATGAGATTTTAAATTGCTGAATGAGAAGTAATTTATTATATTTCCATCAAATTTTTGTCGAATTTAGACGTAATTTAATTTTACTATTCATTTTTTAGATGATTTTTTAACCCCAAAGCTACAAAACCTTTTTTCTTTACAGCATTATATATTATTCTGATATGAAAAATCTTCATTAAAGTAATATTCGTGAACGAACCTTCGGTTTTGGTTAGTTTTTCATTAAAACTGCTTTTTGTAGAACTCTTCTCTAAACAGCCCGTTAATATAAAAATAAGTGGGTACTTTTGGCTACATGGGGGCTAAATAGTTCGGTATTTTGCACAACTGAATACCCTTAAGCCCCGACTTTATTTTAACCTTCCGTTATAGGCATCTGATCTAGTTGATTGTAACTTACTTGTTGTTACTTAATCATTCTACGGTATTTATATATAATTAGGTGATATTTTCAAATACTTTTTTTATTGAATATTGTTCTAGCTTATTGAAAAAATAAAGTACTGATTAATTTTTTTTTTTTTCCTACATAACTGTGTCGTTATTTGTATACTGCCGCGCAGTATCTTGATTTCATACATTATTGTGCCAAAAATAGAAAACGTTGACGGATTTTGATAAAATTTGGTACAGACCCAATAAACCAAACGAATTCGTTTCGCATTCGAGGTGAAACCGAGATTTCAGATATTCATTTCGAAAACGAAGTTCGTTCTCGATTTGCTCGAATGCACACTTCATTCTCGAACGAAATTTTCAATATAATCTAATCACTTACACTGAGAAAATTGAACGCCTTAAAATCAAAAAAAAAAGTTCTTGTAAAATTTAAGCAAAATATCCTTACCATAATGAAAACATAGCTGCACTAATGATTTATCCTTTTAATATGCAAGTGTTGTATTATTGAAAGAAAAGACTGAAGTTCTTTGAAGCTAAATCAATGAAACAATCTTTGCTATAAAGATAAAATATTTACTATAACGATTTAATTCTTTTTTAACAAGGAATTGAAAAAAGTATGTAAAATCAACAACTTTTCATTGGTTTTTTGAGAATAAGCTTCATTGTTTCAAAGACAAAGTCTGCTGCTTTAAGGAATGTTTTCTTCAAAATCATATCTGTATACGAAGAATAATAAAATCGTGTTCGAGTGCCAACATTGAATTATAATTATAAAAAAACACACGTTAATACTCCCATCAGTAATTTTTATTACATTTCATCAACAAAAAGAAAAGAAAAAAAATTTCTTTGCCCGCCGTGCGGAATTGAACTTGGAATTTTTGATGCCAGTCCATCGCTCTACCCACTGATCCAAACAGACTTGCTACTGTTTGCTGACATAACTGTTATGTTAGCTATGTTAACAGATGCTGTATTAACAGATGCAGTATGTCACAGTATTCTGTTGATAGCCATACAACAAGAATCATAGCTTCAATTGAAATTAATATTGAATCAATCACTCTGCGTAACGAAGGACTTTGGCTCGATGCGTAGTGTAGTGACTTCTTAATCGGTGGTATCGGTGGGTGTGGGTTCAAATCCCCACGGCAGGCGAAGGTAAGATTTTTAATTTGATATATAATTTAATTTAATGTTTTTGTTATAATAAACGCAAGCAGCAAAGAGAAGCCGAGAGAAGCCATTAATTTCATAAAGCCATGTACTTAAAATCAAGTATCTAACATTATGCGTCTTTGCCGTAACGTATGAAAGTCTTTGTACTAAAGTACATTTTCTTTACTTTTACGACTTGTCCATGCTTTTTTAAAGACGTACCTTTATCCGTATCTTTGCCACAAGAATTTAAGTTTTTGATTCAAAGTATATTGTTATTGGGAATCGAACAATTTTTGTGTCTTTGCCGTAACGATGTTTTGTCTCTGGGCACAATCTAACCAATAAAAGTCTTTGTGGGAAAGTGCATTTTCTTTGGTTTTACAATTTTTTCTCTGGGGTACACCCAGCAACGAGAATTTAAAAATTATCAAATCGTTTTCGAAAAATTTTAGCAATTCGTTTTCGAAACGGAATTTTTTTAAAATTTTTATTACTACCCAAATCGATTATATGAAGGTTTTTGACCTACAATATGCATTGCTTGCTACATTTGGCAGAAGATGCTCGAAATATTGGATCCTTATATAAATTCAGTGTACTTAAACATGAAAATTTCTTACATGAAATTAAGCGTAAGTAAAAAAAAATATAATTTTGTATTCAAATTTATAATGGGCAAGTAGAGCAAAGCATATGTGGAACACTACAAAAAAAAAAAAAGAGGAAAAAAAAAATATGACCAAATATTGGTGACTTTAAGGAAGGGTCATTATCTTTTTTAAGCATCCCAATTATAAAGTGTTTGTAATTTTTACTCTTTCTAGAATTTTATATTAAAATGTATTTTCTATTTAAAAATTCTCGGATTCATATCGAATTCGAAAAGATATCTGAGTGGAGTTCTCGGTTTCGTTACTAATTCGAAACTAACCCCAGTTCGTTTTGTGGTTTATTGGGGAGTCATTTTTTAGTCCTATTTAAAAAACAACACAAAAATTTACATATCGGATAGCTGCAACCTCCCCACTCCCTTAGAGCCCGAAACTGGATAACTGAACAAATCGATATATTTCAATGAAATTTGGTACAATATCGTCTTTTGGGCTTATTAACACTATTTACATACATAGTATACATCGATTCACTAAAACCACCTCCCCCCGTACAACACGAAACTGTAAAACATTCAAAAACCAAAATATTTCAATGAAATTTGGTACAATGTTGTATTTTTTGCTTGTAAAACAATTGCTGACTTTAATGTTCATTCAAACTCAAACATCTCCATCCCCAACCCACCCACTGACCACCTCTTCAACCTCCAAATAAAGCGTTTAACAAGAAAAAAAAAAAATTGTTTGAAAGATAAAGAGCAAAATACTTATTGTCATATTTTCCACTTTATTTGTCCAGAATTTTTTTTTTTCTTTTTAAACGCTTCATTTATTTAAAAAAAAGGGATTTTATGAAATTTTAGCAAATTTTCTTGAAATTTTAATGAAATGAAAAATGCGACAGTTTGCAATGTTAAACAGAATCAACCGACTCATTTTGATGTGAGGCAGCTGCCAAATGTTCACACACATCACTCGCCTCACTTCAAACTTGAACAATTCAATCCAAGAAATCTTCGCTGTTGGAGTTCTATTTAAGCTTAAGGCCGGCGATACATTTAGAGGCATCCCAGAATCAACATTTTTTTTCTTTTTAAGTGACTTAAAAACATCTCAAAAATATGTACAAAAATTTTACAAAGATATCTGGAATATTAAGATATAAGATATAATATTAAGGATAAGAGACCAACACATGAGATCGATATGATATATAAATCAAGCTACTACAGCTGCTACTTTATTATATCATTTCAAGGTTGATTTATAAGGTTGTCGCAAGGGAGAAAGCGAGTACCCATAATTATCAAAATCGAAGTTGACAGCTCATAGAAAATCTGCAAGTGCTCTCTATTATCATCCGTTTTTCTTTCGTTGTCATTCGCAAAATAAGCTAGTTTTGACAATTATGGGTACTGAGAAGAGAGTGCGATCAGCCCAGCGACAACCTTATAAATTAACCTTGTATCATTTGTTTTATCTGCTCAAACCGGTATATTTGAAAAGGGAAAAATTCCAAATAATGTTAGGAGTAATTATTTTGGGTGTATATATAGCGATTTAATAAAGTTTATTTGTTTTTATTTGTGTATTTGTATTTATTTATTTCGTAAATCTTTAAAGTCGTTTTTCTTAAAACTACATTTTTTAAAAGTGCGGGCAACCTACCTCAAAAATTACTTGACCGATCCTTACAATATTTGGAAGTACATTTTTTAATATAATTTTAACCAATCTGAATGAAACTAATTTTTTAAATGTCTTTTTAAAATTGTTTTATTCAAAATTTAAAACAAAAAATAAATAAAAAACTCTTTTTTCAAGTACGTGTAAATTTTTAAAAAAAGACCTTTTTTAAATTCTGTCTCATTCAGAAATTTTAATTTTAAATTTTAAGATTTTTTTTGGGTCCACCCAGAGGGCAGAGAGCCCGCAGTGCCAAAAGAAGTATTTTACAGCAATCATTATAGCCAGCGCCATCTTTGATTTAAAAAAAAAATAAAACCATTTTTTTTAAACATAAATGTATATTTTACTAAATGTGAAAATTTCAAAACTTAACAAATTTTTTCTAATAAAAATCATCACCTCAATATCACTCTTTTTTACTCTCCTCTAAATGTATTGCCGGCCTTAAATTTGGGTTTCATTGCTCTTAAATATCTTAAACATTTTTTATAAAAATCAAAATTTAAATCATTTTTCACAAAAGAATATTGCGCAATTAATAGAAAAAAACACAAATAAAAAATGTCAAATCGAAACGAGTAGTAGAATTTCCAAAATTTTTAAAATTCCAAAATTTTCCACTTTCTTATCTTTTCTGTAGACGTCAAAGTGAGTCGGTTGAGTGTAGAAAGGCGCATAAAAGTGAAAAAAAAAAAACGCGTATCTCTTTAAATAAAATCCTTAATTGTCACATTCCTTTGTATTTGTAATTGTAAATAAATTTGTTAAATTAATGTTTCCTTTTTAAATTACTTATTTCTTATATTCTTAATTACTTATATCCTATGATCATAAATTGTAAAATAAATAACATTTATAAACTTTTTAAGTTTAATAAAACATGTATATTTAAGAAAATCAATATTTTTATTATGTATCTATTTATTACAGTATAAAGTAGGGGAGGCAAATCTGTGACATTGAGATAATATTTTATTTTTTACTGAAACAGAAAACCGTGTCAATTTTGGACAACTTACAAATTTTTTAAAATTTCCAATTTTTTACATGCACCGAATTGTCGTGTTATTCGATCTTTTAAAATAAACGTTCAATAACATACTAGTAGCGCCATATCTGAGTACGATGTTGTATTATTTCGTCAGTGCGGTATGTAGCATTGATTGAACAATGAGTTAAAAGGGAAGCAATACGGTCTGTATGAACTTTGTAGGTTTTTTTTAGTTTGTTACAGAAATGTCACAAGGGGCTATAAGGGGTTAAGCATAGTTTTGAACCATTTTCTGAAAAAAAGTAAACAAACCAAAACTCGGAAAAGATGTTATAACTGCTGAAACTTTTTTTTTAAATAATGTATCTATATATTACTAAATATTTAGTTAATTTATGGCCCAAACAAAAATTGGCAACTTTTACATGTAAAACTTAGGCGTTTTAATGCAGAACTTGGGAGGCTTAAAACTGTCAAAGCCAGCTTATAAATTATACTAGGTTTTTTGTTAATTTAACATAAGCTTTTTTCTCGGTATACTGTATCATTTTGCTACGTCAGGAGTACCACAAAGAAGTCACCTGGGCCCCTAATTTTTATCCTTTTCATTAACGATGTTTTGCAAAACATCAAATTCTGTAATAGCCTTCTGTATACAGACGACCTGAAGCTTTTTCATAAAATAAGTTGCCGTGATGATTGCTCTATTGGCGCCATCAATACCCTTCTTCGTTGGTGTAACATAAGCCAACTTGCTCTTAACTTTTCAAAGTGCAATGTCGTGTCATTTTCACGCAGAAATCTCACAATAGATTATAATTACATTTACGACAATTTTCCATAGTCAACTAATGCAAAGACCTTGGAGTATTCTTTGACGCCAAGCTTATGTTTGATACTCATATAGATATAGATGATGTATATTTTCTCAAAAGCCAACTCTCAGTTGGTTTTTTTTGAAAAGAAATTCTAGGGAATTTCTAGATCCTTTCATATCTAAGACAGTCTTTGTTAGTTTGGTAAGATCCCTCTTGGAGTACGCTAACATTGTGTGGAATTTTTTTAACGAAACTTCAAAGAATTGAATTGATAAAATTCAAAAACATTTCACGAGGTTTGCCTTACGTAGATCATACTCTTGGGAAAACATGCCACCATACTGGGTACGTTGTAGGTGACTCAGTCTTCAGAGTTTGACAAATAGACGAATTCAGACTGACATTCTTTTGCATTAAAGATATCATCGATGGCAACATAAACTCTCCAGATTTATTAATGCTTATTCCTTTCAGTGTTCCAGCTCGCACTCTTAGGGACTCAAAGTTTTTCCATACTCATTATCACATAACTAATTATGGCTTGAATGAATCTATTTTGAGGTGCCTTTCCAATAGCAATCTTGTAGCGCACCAGTTAGATTTTAGTATCAACAGTAATTTGTTTAAGAAAATGCTCTCAGACATCTTGCAATGAAATAAACTACGTTTATATAAATTTCATAATATTCTCTAATAATAAATTACATTACATTTGCATTTATAGTTAAAATCTAAACTGTAATCAGTTAATATAGCCTAAAGTTAAATATGTATTCTGTTAGGGTAGCAACCCGGTAGATGGTAAACAAATAAATAAATTTTATGCATGATTTTTCTCACATGAAAATGTGAATTTTTCTTCTTTGGTTTCTGGTTTTTGAGACTATATTAAAAAAAGTGGCAATATCACTTTAAATATTCATTTTATTCGCCATGAAACTGATATTTTGACATATACTTTATCTCTTTACGATTAATATTAAAGGCTGTAGCTATAACCCAAAAAGTGAACAAAACGTTGCAAGTGCTTGATAAAATTGCAAAACAATTCCTTATGCAAACTGCACTGTAAGGCGTCAAAAATTCTACGTCAAAAAATCTTAGTGTCCATTTTAAGTTTGCATTTATACTTATGAAATTTTTTTTAAATTTTTAACTTATGTAGATATAATAAATAAAAGTGCGTTATTTAATATATGTTACAATTCAGTCCAATCAATAATGTGCACTCGTTATTTATAGTTTTGATTTTTTTTTTTTTTTTCCTTATGTACATTAATCACTCAACTTAACATGGTGCTAACAAATATAAGTTCGTTTATCTTTCTAAGTTATCGGTTTATAAAATGAAAAGAAACCTCGACCTTTCAACAAAAACTCATTCACACAATATCATTAACAGCTTTAAAATCGTTGATTTTCCGCATTAGTTATGCGGGTTATCTGTGCCAACATTTCTACTGCTTACTAATCGATATACATATTTTTTTTTTTTTTACTGCACCTTTCGTCAAAAACAACCTGTTTGATTTTCAATTAAAAAAAATAGTAGAAGAAACAAGAAAAAAAAACCAAAGAAATAACCAACCATCAGCAAGATCATCCATAACAACATCATCGTTTCAGCGTCAACATGATGATCATGGCCTCTACCATTGCCTCATTTAACCGAACCATTGACCAACTTAAGCAGCGCACCCCAACTCAACCCAAAGACCAAGATCATGCTTGGCCATAGTATTCGATATACTGTATACCACTTTAAAACATATCACCGCATGCCAACTTTATACGCACAGCGTGTTGCCAATGCGTAAATTTTTTCCGAACAAGAACTTCTTCCGTGGTACTAAACAAGATTTTTGTGAATGAAACTATTTAGTTTTGTTTTTGTCTTGACCACACATTTTGTTTGTGTTTAACTGCTTTTTACTGAATGAAAGCCAAGTCAACAGACAAAAAACAAAAAAAAAAAAAAAAAAAAAGACCCCGGAAAAAATTAACATAATTTTATTGATTTTTAAAAAGGTTTCATTAGAGTTCTGCAGACAATGTAGCTGCTCGGATATTTATGCATACCTTATGGTTATAAGGTAAGAATGGGCTTCAAAAATGAAGCCAAGCACGAAAGTGTCAATAGCATCAACGCTCTAAGATAACAAAAGTTATTAAATCTTTTTATAAACTTTAGACAAGGCACAAAAGAAAAAACACTAAAGAATTTAAATAATTTAAATTAAAATAAACAAGCTTTTGTTTGGTGTTCCATAAATCTGTGTAAACCGTTCTTTCCATATCTAACTGGTCAGCGTTCAAGTTCTTGCCATGGCTGAGGTCGCAGTTCGCATTCCTTCGCTATGTTGATTCATTGTCACCCACAATAGCGCTGCTGCTGCTGTTGTTGTTGTAGTTTTTGTTACCTGGCAGTGTTTAATTCTAGCCAAAGATTGAAATAATGCTTATTTGCAAAATTCTGCCCGAAGCTATCATGAACACATGTGCGATTTTTATAAAGATATATAATTTTTTTTTTTTGTTTGCGACTGTGCGGAGTGTGCGGCATGTAGCATATGACGCAACGTCATGTTTCTGTGCTGCGCTCTTGGAATTGTTTTTATGAAAATCGTGCGCTTATGTTAATTGCTTACAGTGCTGCCTACAAGGATCGGTTCGAGGTATTTTTTTTTCTACTGTACAGATCTTCTTAAAAATTTTGCCAACCTTTTAATGGGGCCTTGTTTAAGCTAGACGCTCCTGTTCTTTTTGCAGTGTTTATTTGATCTTAATGCCTGCCTGGCTTTTCGGCATATTTGTTAAATAGTTTTGCATAAAATGGTTGTTTTCAATTGTTGGGCTGTCAGGTTTGCTGGTACGTGTAACTTTTAATTGTTATTCACAGTAAACAACCATTCACCAAAGCGATTGCATCGTTTAAACTAGCAGTTATTGTTGTGTGAGAACTGCAGATTTAATTGTTTTAACCTGGTGATAGCTCAACTTTAGAGGTAAGTATAACATTAGTTTTTATGTTGTTCCATGTGGGTGGAAATATGTGTGGATGGAAATGCAATCAACACATTCTACTATGATATATAACCGTTTTGTTTGCAAAAACCATCTTTGAAAATAAATAAAATGTGCAGACTCATAGTTATTGATTTGTGATTGTCTAAATGATAGATTGAATCGAAAGTTAGATCAGCTAATCTGGGTAGATACAGTTACAGGAACTCATAGAAATAAATTCTGCACCAGGTGAACTTTCGCGAAGTTTGAAGAACTGTATCTTTTAAACGAAACAAATATCAAACTTAAAATATTAATTGCAAAATTATGCTACTATGCAATTTATTGTGAATAAATTTAAAATTTTTCTTACCAGTGTCTCCCAGAGATATTTGACCCCAAAGTAAGCAAAATTTTCAAAATTCAAATTTTTAAGAGGTTGTAAACAAAAAAAAATGATGAGTCAGAACAAGGTTGATTTATAAGGTTGTCGCAGGGCTGATCGCACTCTCTTCTCAGTACCCATAATTGTCAAAACCAGCGAATTTTGCGAATGACTACGAAAGAAAAATGGATGATAATAGAGAGCACTTGCAGTTTTTTTATGAGCTGTCAACTTCGATTTGACAATTACGGGTACTCGCTCTCTCCCTTGCGACAACCTTATAAATCAACCTTGAGTCAGAATGTTATAAAATGTAAGTTTAAACAGTTAGCTGAAATGCACTCTGGAAAAAAGATTTATGACTGCAACTAACTGCTTTCTATAAAAAAAAAAAATTTTAAGGATGCAAGATATCACGTTTTTAAAAAAGAAAGATGTTATTTCATATGCATCTTTAATATGCCAGATTAGAGGCTTAATATTATTTAACAATTTTTTTTTTATTCAAATAAGTTACATTGAAGTTACATACACATCATTATTATTATTATTTATTATTTGGTATTCATTAGCACAATAAGAACCAAATTCTTTTTAAATACAAAGCATGACACAAGTAAGTTTTCTTATAAATTCAAAAAAAAATATTAATATTTAACAATATATACGTAAAATAAGAAAACAAAAGTAAAAGTACAGTACAGACTAAACATTAGGCCGGGTCGATTTGTGGGGAGGCAAAAAAATCGCCCATTGCTCTGTGAAAATCGTATTCTAGGGATCAAAATAAGAAACTTTGCCGAAGGAACCATACCTCTAAAACGAATTCTGATGTCCCCCAATTTGGGTCGAACTTTTGGGTAGGGGCAAATTTTGAAAAATTCCACTTTGACTCATTTAGAGTGCTCCAATCGAGTCCAAATGTATGACCGACCCCCACTAACTTTGAAGGCCCGACCCACCCATGCCAGTGGCACACCCCCTGGAACCCCCCTGGGGGTTCCCCATACAAACATTTAAAAAAATCGCCAGTTTTGGCACTTTACATGAAAAAATCAGCGCCTATGTTTTTTTCTTTTTGGAGTTTTTTTTCTCTTTAGAAATTTATTCAACCCTTTTAAAAAATGAAGGTATCACTGTGACACAATTGCAAATCGGAAAATTGCTTGTGTGCGTTTTTTAAGGCACCACAAGACACAGCTGCATGTCGTAAACTTACTTGTGTAGTTTTTTTATAGCACCTACTTAAGAAATGAAGGTTGTTTTTTACAACCCTTTTTGTGGGTATTTTATGGCACCTTCTTAAGAAATGCGCGTTTTATGCAACCATTTTAACAATTAAGGTATCACTGGAATGCATCGCAACCCTTTTAAAAAATTAAGGTATCACTGTGACACAATTGCAGATCCTAAAATTGCTTGTGTGCGTTTTTTAAGCCACCGCAAGACACAGCAGGTAGAATTGAAATTACCATTTCATTCTTATTACCTCGTCTCGTAGACCATATATAACGCAACAGTTTTTGTGAATGCATTAAGTCGTTGTGAAGAACTCAAAGTGTGAAGTGCTAATTTCAGATAAAAAATATTTAAAAAAAAAATAATAAGTGAAGTTGACCATTCCAAATCAAAAAGTTTACAATGAATCCACCATCCTCTACACCGCAAGATGAAGCAACAACAACTATCGAAAACCCAATGAGTCATATACCCAAGCACGATGTTACTGTTTTTGGTGTGTCTACTGATTTGACTGATCTTAATTTACCAACCCATCTGGATATCTTGAGATATTATTTTTACTTAAGCGAACGTGCTAAAACAGAACAAAAAAAGTTTTCCCATAAATCATTCACTATTCAAGTACAAGATAAGTTGAATGGAATTTGGGAAAAACTTGGTATGGAAATAATGCTGAAAAAAAGTGTATTTAATAAATTGAATAAATTGCTTGACCAGTATCAAGAGCAAATCACGAGAAGAAACTAAACCCAACAATTTACAGAGTGTGTAAAATCTTTGGAAACAATTTGAATGACATAAATAACGTATTTGAACCACCATTCACGCGAAGCATTCCGTATGATACATTGAAAGAATATTTAAATCAAGATGATCCACCGTTTAATGATCCAAAAATTGCATCACACATACAAGGAACGGAACGACATGTTCAATTGCTAGCTAGCGTTTCCAAACGGGTTATACCGGAAAATGTAGAGGCTGTTATGGCGAAGACATTAGAGAGCCCCCTACCCAAAAGTTCGACCCAAATTGGGGGACATCAGAATTCGTTTTAGAGGCATGGTTCCTTCGGCAAAGTTTCTTATTTTGATCCCTAGAATACGATTTTCACAGAGCATTGAGCGATTTTTAAATCGACCCGCCCTACTAAACATATATATAAATATAACTGTAAGGTTAAAAGTAGTGAAAAAGTTCGTTTGAGATAAATTAGCAGAAAATATAGTTAGAAGAAATAGTTAAGAGAAGAGATTTGGAGAACCGAATTTTGTCAATAATTCTGTGGAGAGAAATGTTTAAGAATGGCATACTTAAATTTTTGTTCACTTACTATAGTTTTAAGATGAGTTGGTAGTGAGTTCCATAGTCTGACGGCATTAATGAAAAATAGTCCTGTTGAGTTTTGGAAATTATAACTAGGTAGGATTAGCATTGGGCTTCTCAGCGACTGAGCAAATTGCAATTTCTCATAGAGGTAAAAAGGCGTTTTGTGTTTAATAAGTTTGCTTAAGAAAATGCAGTTACGAGCCCTGAGGTAACTTATGATGTTACAACCAAGTATACAGATTCTATACTGAGCTAAGTGACCAAATTTTCCTAGTCCATATACATATCTAGTAGCATGATTAAAAGCAATTTCCAATTTAAGCTGAGAGCGCGAGTCTAGCTTGCTGTAGACAAGTTCAGAGTACGTGATCACCGGCAGGATAAGTTGAATTACGAGCTTACGTCTTGTGTCAATTGGTGTATACTGTTTATGTGGTAACATTGTTTATGTGGTCAGTACACGTTGAGGAGCAGTTAATATTAAAACCCAGACTAGTTACCCTGTTTACCAGGAGAAGATTCTTGTCGTCTATCGTTAAGTTTGGAATATCATTAAAATAAATTTTGTCTTTTGATATAGGAAGCACGTAGGATTTTAGAGCATTCAACCGCAAACCGTTGCTAAGAGACCATTGGTTCATGGATCTCAAGTCTTCATTTAATCTAAATGTTAAGTCTTGAGCTCTCCACTCTAAGATACCAATCTTTTTGTTTGCTTCATACACAGACTTTTTGAGTTGCGCCATATCTACATGCTCTCGCTCATTTTCAATGATGTCAATTCGCTTCAAAGCATTTATGAGATCAACATTAACCTCCTCTAGCTTCCTAGCCCAAAAAAAAACAAAAAACCAACTGGCCATTTCAGCCCTTGAAAGGACTTTGACCGAGCTTCTTATGATCAATTGTGTTGTGTGTGATGTGAAATGTTTGCACACAAATGATCGAGAACTGGACCTACATGTTTTTACACCGACTCCGAACGGCTTATGTTCTCAAGAAGCTTTTCATGGCAGGTTTTACTCTCTGAGGTTTGCCATTGTCTGCAGAGAGGTGATGGCCGAACAGAAAAATTAATTGAATTGAAAAAACTTTCTGTGTCGGATGGAGGATTCGAACCTGGGTTCTCTGGCGTAAGAGTCACACACTCTACCCACTACGCCACGGCCGCCACAATAAACAAATTTAAGTGCGTATAAATATGCGTACTATTTTTTCTCTATTATGGTAAATTTTCTTAATAATTCCGTCTTTTTGTATGGGAACCCCATGAAGAGTTGGTGATAAAAGATCAGTATATTCTAGAAAAATGTTGAGAATTAAAAAATAATGGGGACTGCTTATACATTTTATGTCCATAGGAGTGAGTCCTGAGGAGTTACGAGCGTTTTTCTTTCCATTTGGTCCAAATTTTTCATTTTAATCAAATGTTTTTTACCCTAACCAAAACAAAAACTGGGCTACGATTTTTAAAAATCGAAAAAAAAATAAGGACCACATTAATGTGCAATGATAAGCAAAAATGTGCACAATAAAAATCATCTCTAAATTTTGGAGGCAATCAAAAGGAAGTTGATTTTTTTACTTTGATTTTTGTTTTTTCAATAAAAAATGTGCTCTATTGTTTTGAAAATTTAAACTATTATAATAGTTAATAAAAAATAGCACTGTCAAATTTTAAGCCATTTTTTGTGAACGGAAAAATAAAAATCAAATATTTACTGTTATATTTGATCGAACAAAAAAAAGTAAAATTTTAACTGTCGCAGGATATCACGTTTTAAACACAAAGATGTAACAATTTTTTTTAATATGAAGAAACTATTTCGTGTGCATAACGTATATGTCGGATTAAAGTCCAAAGTTTGTTTAATAAATTATGATTTTTAATTCATCATTCTATGTATATAGGTGTTGAGAAATACAAGTTAACACAAATGCATACATCGCTATGGCTAGCAAAGAAAATATGACCTCCATTTTGAAAGTAGAACAATAAAAAAATTCAGTTCTGAGATTCTGAATATATAGTGGGCAATTGTTAATAAAACTAGTAAGTAATGGAACTAGTAAGTAAGTAATGGACCTTTGGCGGGGTACCGAAGCTAAAATTTCCCTGCCGTGGCCGTATTGAAGTATATTCGAAGTTCTTAGCCACGACAGACACGATGACATTCAGTTTTATATATTTACGAAAGTTTAATTATTTTTACTACGTCACTTTGTATGGGAGGTAGGCATGGTTTTCATCCGATTTTTCCAAATTTCTTAGCCAGGGTTTACATTGAAGATAAAAGTGCAAAAGTTCAAGGCATTTCTTTAATGTTTGTGGATTTTTAAGAGCTTTTTAAGAGATTTTTAAGAGATTTTTGTGTTTTTTGTATAATAAATGAAATTATTAATACAAAAAAATTATACTAAAGAATGTAGAATGCACAGAAAGCTCTATAAAATTGATTTCCACATTATTAAAATTCATATTGATTATAATTATGGGAACTACAAATAGAAATATTAGATTCCCCTTTAAATAATTAGAGAAATTTTAGGGTTGAGTGGTATCAACAAACTTTTTGTACAAAAATCATCGAATACGAGTATCCTGTTTCACAAGGATGTTTCACAACACTTAGGTTGTGGGTGATTTTTTTTAACACAATGCATTAAAAACTTCTCACAGCTATAAAAATATTTTACAAATATGCATATTCGAACTATCAAGCGGCGGTATATGTGCAGTGAAGCTGATAAATATCAAATTTTTTGTGACTTAGGGTTACTTCATCAACACCAGCAACAACATCAACATCATCGTGAGCGTCAGCACCCAGCAGTGGCAATAATATTAAAAGAAACAGGAAGCAAGGTAAACACACATTAAGTGACTTCAACTACTTGATCACCAAAACGCGATTTTGGCTCGATCATGCGCATAAATAAGGCATAAATAGTGGAAATGGTTGCTGATCAGCGAACCCTGAAATGATACGCGGAAAAATATGCATGCGCAACAGCGAGGGCAGCCAACTAAAATTCAACAGTTTTTACTACCTTTTCACTATGCTATGGTTAGCATAGAAGAGAGAAAAAAAAGCATTTCTTTGAAATCAATAATAAAAAATTACTACAGTGGACAGGATTTGCGGACAATTAATTTTTTGTCAGTGATAAAAGAGCAACAGTTTTTTAAAGTTGGACAACGCATACCACTCGTTGTTGCTTCATTGCGTTCGATTGTTTTTGTTGTTTTAGTACTCATATATTTTCCGGCTATTAATTCTCGTCAAGAATTATAACATCTATGCTGGTTGCAGTTGAATGTATTTAATTGCTGATGACATGATCACCAATAATCAATGAATAATCAACGTTAAAATCACTTTTATGATAATTATTTACATTAATTGCTTAAGAGTTGTAGGAAATTCATTTCCGTTTGTGAAACAAAAAAAATTTTAATTAAGGACGGAAATAAGTATATCAAAGATGGTGATGAAGTAGAAAGAGAACAGTTGGCAGTATTCACTGAAAGAAGCTGAGGTTATCATAGCTTATACTTCAAATCAATCAAAACTGAAGAAAATTAAAACCATTGACCATACCGCTTAAGTGATTCATTAAGTATTCATAATTTTAGTTATACAGCCGCTATAAAGTGAGGCAATAGTGAGAGCATAAATGTTCAGAAACAGTAATTATGAAGAATTAGTTCAAATATACCCAGCGACATTTTAAGTGTGAACTTCTCATTTCCACAAAATACTGTTCGAGTGTTGATGGAATATGGATATTTTTGTAAATAAAGCAATAGTATTTGCTTTGCTTGATTGGAACAATTTTAATTTTCAAAAGAAATTATTTGCATTTACATATATGTAGTTTTCGCTCGAGGTGAAGGACGCCGTCGTAGCATGGAGGCAAGCAAAAACTCCAAAAAGTGAGTTCCAGAAGCCAAATTGGATCGTTTGCGAAGACGAAATAACTTTAGAAAATGCTTAAAAACAACTCGAAAATGATAGAAAAACAATATAAAAATAACTTCGAATTACCTACTTTCTTACTTAGGTGGCCGTAACAACTCGTGTTCGCCAGGCGCCTCTGCTTTGCGCGCGCCTTCTCCAATCGGATACACCAAGTGCGGTGAGGGCTTCCTCGGCCTGGTCCATCCATTGGAGGCATAGTCTCCCTCGTCGTCGTTGACCAGCGACCCGCGCCTCGAGCACCTTTTTCGCTGGAGCTTCGTCGTCCATACAATGGAAATGACCCAGCCTGCGAAGTCGCTGCACAGTTATACGCCGAACTACATCAATGTCATCGTAGAGCTCATACAGCTCGTGGTTCATTCGGATGCGATAGTCATCGCCGACTCGAACAGGACCGAAGATTTTGCGAAGAACTTTTCTCTCGAACACCCCCAGAGCGGCTGCGTCAGTTTGCGAAACTACCCATGCCTCAGCGCCATAAAGCAGCACAGGTAGAACGAGCGTCTTGTAGAGTGTTAGTTTTGTCGATCGAGAGAGGGCTCTGGAACTTAGTTGCCTACTGAGCCCGTAGTAGTATCTATTAGCAATTATTGTTCTTCGCTTTATCTCCAGACTGATTTCGTTGTTGTTATTAATGGCCAAGGTGTACAAACTCCTTGACTATGTTACTGCAAAGTTATAGCTGCCTGATGAAACGTGGGAGTCTAGACGCTGCGCTCCCTTGCTTGTAGACAGCATATATTTTGTTTTACCCTCATTTATCGTGAAACCTACTTTGGCTAATTCCTTTTCGATAGCGGTGAAAGCAGCGGCAACATCTCTCTTGGTTCTGCCAACAATATCAATATCATCAGCGTACGCAAGGAGCTGGACACCTTTATAGAAAATGGTGCCATTACGATGCACACCGGCCTTTCGTACGATCCCCTCCATGTTGATGTTGAAGAGATCGCAAGACAGTGGATCATCGCCTTGTCTGAAACCTCTTTCGGTATTAAAGGTTTCGGAGAGGTCATTTCCTACCTTGACGGAACTGCGTGTGTTGCTCAACGTCATTCTGCAAAGTCTGATCAACTTTGCAGGTATACCAAACTCAGACATTGTTGCGTATAGGCAATCCCTTCTCGGGCTATCGAACGCAGCTTTAAAATCGACAAAGAGATGGTGTGTGTCAATTTGATTTTCGTGGGTTTTCTCCAGGATTTGTCGTAGCGTGAAAATCTGGTCTATGGTGGACTTACCATGTCGAAAGCCACACTGATAGGGTCCAATCAGTGTTTTTGTAATCGGTTTTAATCTTTCACACAGTACGCTTGAGAGAACCGTATATGCGATGAAAATATGACTGATACCTCGATAGTTGGCGCAGTTTGTTGGGTTTCCTTTCTTATGTATAGGGCAAAGTACGCTGAGATTCCAATCGACGGGCATGCTTTCTGCTAGCCATATTTTGCTGATGAGCTGATGCATGCGCCTTGTCAATTCATCGCCGCCGGTTTTAAACAATTCAGCTGACAGGCCGTCAGCACCCGCTGCTTTATTGTTTTTGAGTCGTTGGATAGCAACTCGAACCTCTTCATGGCTAGGTGGTGATACTTCCACTCCGTCATCGTTGATTGGTGGCTCTGAACTGCGCTCTCCATGGGCGGCATTGGTGGAATCGTTGCCAGTATGTAAATTGGAGAAATGCCGTCTCCACAATCTCAGGACACACTGTATATCCGTTTTCAGATCTTCATTTTCGTCTCTACAAGTGGATGCTGCGGGCTTGAAACCTTGGGTTAGATGCTTAACCTGTCGATAGAGTTTTCGTGCATCCTTCTTGCCCTGGTATACCTCTAGTTCCTCACGCTCAAGCTTTTCCTGCTCTCTTTTCTGGCGTCTGAAAAGGCACCTCGCTGCCTTCCTCTTTTCGCGATAGTTTTCTCGCACGGCTTTTGTTGCAGCTGACTGCAACGTTTTTCTATATGCAGCGTTTTTTACTGCTGTCGTGATGCGACACTCCTGATCGTACTATTGGTTCCGAGGTTGCTGGCGCTGAAAACCAATGACTTCTTCCGCGGCAGAGCGCATGAGGTGGGATATATGCGCCCATAGTCCGCCGGCGTCGTCGAGTCCAGAGGTTGGTTGGTTGAGCTTAACCGAGAGTTGAGTGGAGTAGGCTTCGGCAGTCCGTTGTAATTGCAGCTTAGCGACATATAGCTTTCATTGCATTCCTCTGCGTATGTTCTTCCCATTGCATAATCGTATGCGGATCTTGGCTGCAACAAGATAGTGGTCGGAGTGAATGTTGACCCCCCGAAATGTACGCACATCTAGAACACTAGAGGAATGCCTTCCGTCGATTGCAACATGATCAATTTAGCTTCGCCTTTTTTGATCCGGGGACAGCCAGTGGCCTTGTGGATGCCGAGGTGCTTCAATCTGGTGCTACTAACTACCATGTTTCGCACCGCGGTGAGTTGATCAGCCTTAGACCGTTGTTCGTGGAGGTCTCATGAATACTGAACTGACCGACAGTGGGGCCAAAGATCCCTTCCGACTTTCGCATTAAAATCGCCGAGGACTATTTTCACGTCATGGACCGGAAGGTGATCGTATACGTCCTCAAGACTAGCGTAGAAAGCGTCCATGACGGCTTCGTCCTTTTCCTCCGTCGGGGCGTGCGCGCAAATAAGGCTGATGTAGAAAAATTTTGCCTTGATGCGGATCGTGGCCAAACTTTCGTTCACAGGTGTGAACCGAGAAACAAGGTGGCGTAGTTTCCAGCTAACGACGAATCCGCATCCGAATTCGCGCCTCTCCGCATGGCAGCTGTAGTAAATATCGCAGTGTGCTTGTTTAGAGCAGCCTTGCCCTTTTCATCGCATTTCCTGGATGGCGGTGATGTCAGCTTTTATCGTTTTGAGGGCTTCCGCCAGTTGGATAATAGCACCTTCCCTATAAAGGGTCCGGACATTCCAGGTGCATATCCGTAAATCATTGTACGTTTTTTGTTTGCGGTGGACGTCAACGTAATTGGGGTTCTTATCCGAGGCTGGTTTAGTTTTCATTGGGCAGTAGTAATGTGGCGGGACCCAAACCCTGCGCACATTCCATGTTTAAGGTCTATGGAGCTATCCGCCGCTCAAATTATCCGTCAAACTAACGGATGGCAGTTTGCCGTTGCTCAGGGAACATCACGTGGAGGTTTTAGTCGACTTGGGACGATTTCGATTTGTATAATGCTGGCCTCGCCAGGTTGAGGCGGTCAGACACGTTGCCATGTGTAGGTTCGCCCCCTGTTTAAAAGATATTCACTGTAAGAAATTTCAAAATATTTTAAAAAATACAATTAGTGCTTGTATTCAAACAGCTGTAACTTCGGAACCGTAAGTTGTACAGAAAAACAACTTCAAAATATTTTAGAGACATTGAAGTTATTTGTCACGTTTTTTGTAATGTTCGCAGTAAATTTTTCACCTTTTGAACATAATATTGTTATGATAAATCAATTCTTAAGGATCACACAAAATTTTAGCTTGGAATACCAACGATTGCTATTTTTAACGAATTTTTTAAAAAATTCCTGAAAAGGATTTATTGCTTTTATACCGAAAATTCCATATCTTTATATAGAAAATTGTTCTGTACATGCCTTAGTCACTGGATGATGCTTACAAAGTTTTCACCAAACATCTCAGAAAATAAACTTTCATAGATCATCTTTTTTAATGAGCATTCCAGAATAACTGCCAAATACGTGAACTTTCACGTAAAACTCTGCCCCTCCCTTGAAAAAATCCTGCGGACTCCCATGGAAATGTGTGTTAAAGTTAACTTATCTAATCCACTTAAAGCATGATTATATTATTATTATAATATAAAGTCAGTTCATATACTTAAAAATCATCTGGTCTAGAAAAAAATCTAAAACTTCTGTATGTTCGAAACTAACATTCGGCTTTATAATTTAGAATCGAAAAATAGAAAAACTTGTCCACCCTCAATGAAGCAAAATTAACATTAGACAACGAAACACGCTATATTGTCACATTTGAAAACAAGTTCATTTCTAAAACATTTATTTACATGAAACTCAATATAGTGACATAAAAATGGTAAAAAAATGCCCAATAAAATTCAATGAAATAAAATAATTTAATTCATAGACAATAATCAAAATTACAATAAAAGAACAAAATGTTGATTTTAAACAACAGAAAAACCTGGCAACCATAGCAAATTATAACCAATTTACATTAAAAAAACATTTAACAACAAGAAATAAAGGCAAGAAAACAAAAAACCAAAGATAAAAATAAAAAACAAAAAATAAAATCAAAGAGAAAAACGATAAATTATATTAATACAATAGCAGTGGAGCACAACGACATGAATGATAAAGCCATGTTTGTCATACAAAATGGAGGAATTAAAAAATATCTAAATAAAAACATTGTAAATGTCATTAAAAAAAATGCTTAAAGAGCAAAATACGGGGGAAAAAACAAAACAAAAAAACGCTACAAATATAACAAATGTAGATAAAAATGTCACAAATTGCGGTCATTCGTCATGCGCACATAAGCACAACGTACAAAAATGAAATGTTTTAATGTAACAATTGTTGTTGCTGCGGCTGTTGCTGTTGTTGTTGTCAGTGTTTTTGTGCGATATCTTTTGTTAAAAGCTTTGCTAGTGTTTTTTTTTTTTTTGTTTCTTCTCCATTTTTATTTTATATCTACTCTTCTTTTGTCATGTTTGTCTACATATATACTAAAATGTTTTTGTAGTTTTTGTTGTTTTTACAGTTGTTGCTATTTTAACACGAAAACAAAATTTGATTTGCTGACGCTTAGTGGAAGCTAGCAGCTAGCTTCGCATTCGCATTAATAGAGGGCAATACTGTTTCCTCGTTGTTATTGTTGTTGTTGTTGTTGTTGTTGTTGTTGTTGTTGTTGATTGGGGGGGCGGTCCGGGTAATGCCGGGTAGAAATGTTTGTGCTATGCGCATGTCTGAATAATTTTCTACGCTTCGCTCTATGCTGCTGTTTGTCGTCGTCGTCGTTGTTGTGATAAACACACAAATGATAAGACGCCATTTTTTTTATGTTATTACAAGCACTCACACAAACACACACACACACGCACACTCATACATCAATACATAAAAATTGTATTTGCTGCGAAACACAAACAATTTTATGCTTGAGTTAATTAGTTGAATAGTTAAAAGCTTAGTTTAGAAGAAAATATAATGAAAAAAAAAGCTAATAACAGCTAATTATATACAAAGTTGATAAAACTCGTTTCAAATATGGTTGAACAACCACTGCAACAACAACAAAAAGAACATAAAAATAAGAAAATGGTGGAGTTCTAGGCAATTAGTAACAGTTAAAAAGAACCTAAATAAAGTGAACCAAATGACTAATGTGCATTAAAAATTTTAACGACCTATATTTTGAGCTTATTCATAAATGCCAAAAAAATTTTCTAAAGAATTAGTTTCACAGCAGAAAAACACATAAACACATAATAATAAAGCAGTTTACAAAATGACTAAAAATGTTCTTTAGTAAAAATATTATAATAATTTCTTAAGACACACTCATTTATGTAAGTTCCTGTAAGGATTTATGGTTAAAGTGCAATAAAGGGCTTAGGAGTCTACGAAAAAAAAAATTTGTCTAAGAATTTTCGCCAGCCATTTCTTGTCTGCGCTTGCAGGCGCCACACTCTACTTTGATCCCATATTAAAGTGAGAAATAAATAAAAGTAGTCGTTCGGTTTTTGTGAAATTTTGCATGGTGGTTAATATGTGGTCGCTGATTTCAAAAATCAAATCAGGTTTTATGCAGATCTATTAAATTAGGTTCAAATATCGAAATATTAAATTAGCATGAGAGCACCCTACATTGTTTGCACCTTACATTAAATTCGATTACTAAAACATTCAATAAAAAAAATTTTTTATTAATATTATTCTAAGATCCCACCATAGGACGACCTACGCCCATCTGTTTTCCGAATGAAAAGTACTTTTTAGTACTTGTACATGAGTAAACATATTACGAATAGGTTGCCTAGTGGAAAGAAGTCAAGACTATATTTAATTATAATTAATATAATGCATTTTTTTCGATTTCTGCACTCATCTCTTTGCCAAGCAAAATCAATATTAATTGAAAGAAGGAAGCATAAGGAATAAGAAACCGTTGCGTTGCCTATCATTTTATGGTCAAGAGTACAAGGTGGCCAGGTATGAATAGGGGAATTTACCCCATTTTCTACCACGGGAAAAAATTTTTTTATTACCAAAGTTAAAACAAATTTTTTTAGCTAATTTAGACCTCTGAAACTCTAATCTGGCGTTGGAAAAATTTTGCGATATTTTTCTTGGCCAGGATCAGGTGTTCGATTTTTCGAACAGTGGCCATGATATGACCATGTATATATATTCTTGATTAGGACCAATTGCTAATGAGGCTTAGCCATATCTGTTTGTACGTCCATATGTTGCAATTTCTAACTTACACGATATCTGAAGAGCAAAAACATAAAAGTTATTTCATGAATAGTTAGGTTTTTATTTTTAAATAAAAATTTTAAGGTTTTGCATGAAAACCTGCAAAGCACTTAGTGTGAACATGTACATTACATTTTTGGCACATAAAAAAGGTTGGTTTTCCGCACCCTTTTAGCTGACAACGTCGTGTTTTTTTCTGAGGATGTGGAACTATCAAATGGTCTCCTGTAACTTTTGGTAAATTGTGTGGATTTCTATTTTGCCGATTAAAAGAAGCTTTTCGATAACGGCTACTCTAAAATCTTTTTGCGAAAAAGGCTTGTTTTTCTTATAACCGGCTAAAAAGCAAGAAAGCTTCCATGCATTGACAATAGAGGACTGCAATGCTGAAAGCCACAAAGGCCAGTACCATTTTTTAGAGAGTATATTTACTCTATAATTTTGGACGGCATTGTCATGCAAATCAACGCCACCCATTTCTTGGTTATAATTTTTAAAAAGCAGTGGCTGTTTGCTGTTATTGAATTTTCCTTCTTGCACTACATTACCATCCTTATTCCTTTCTTGCTTGGTCCACCTTTTCACAGAATACATGGGTCAAAATTTGAGCACACAGTTACTTCACTGTTATCCTGCCACCGGCATAACAAGATTTTGTTTGACGCAACAAAGACATAGTCATAATCGCCTTTTTTCAACCCTTTACCAGACTTCAATGGTGCATCGCCAATTCTATTCTTTCGTACTGTACCTGAAGCACAATTTTTTTTTCCGCAAGAATGCACATATAACAATGCGACGTGAAAAAATTATCAAAGTACACAGTGTGACATTCGGGAAGTTCTAAATTTTCTAGGAGTCGTATGACCACGTCTGCTCCTAAGCCCAAACGACGATTATACTTGTCACTGGATCCTGAATAAGGCATGCAGGAATAAAGATATCCTGCATATGAGCAGAGGCACCACAACTTGTATCCGAAACGAATTGGCTTGCCTCTTATATACATTTTGCATGAGTTTCTGCCGAAATACGGTACCTTTTGCTCATCGATTGAAAGTTGTTCACTAAATACTCTAAACTGCAATCTCTGAAATCAGGGCATTAGTGACATGTTAAGCTTTTTTAATGTGTTTACTCACTTTTGCCATTTTATCATTATTGTCCAGTTCGCTGTTGTTGCAAAAATGTAAAAACTTCTTTATTTCAGTGAACTTATTTCTTGACATGCATTGCTTTACAATCGGACCACCAAGGGATGGTTTGGAAGACCAATAGTCACATACTCCAGGCAAAGTGTGATAGCCGGATAGTAGTAGTATACCCAAGAATCTTTTCAGCATAACTTCATCCAAGCGAAAAGACGAATTTTTTTGTTGGGCACAGATGTTAGTCTGCTCCACAATAAAATTCAGTATCTCACTATCAAAAAACTTTTCAAATAATTCCAGTGGCGATAAGTTTTTTAGTTCTTCGTAAATTTCATTTTTTATTTCTTGAAGCTTATCTCCATTTGAACTTATATCATATTGAAATTCATGAGATTTTTTTGTTCCTCTCGTCCACTTTGGCTTATGAATGAGCAACTCGGGACATATAATTCTTTCGCGGGTTTCTTAGACTGTTTTGGAGCACCTAGTTTTGTTGAAACAGCTTTCTGCTGTAAATTATAATTTTCTTCGCTTAAAGCACTAGCGATATCCACGATAGCTTCAGGACCAGGAATGTCATTCCGGCCAAATTCAAGTGTACCCACCACTTCTTGTAAGCCCTTTTAAATTTAACAGTTCTAAGCTTTGATTTGATATAGCTGAATCAAACTCACCTCATCTTGAGCAGTTCCAATTAAATCATCATCGATTACTTCTTCGTCGGTTACTTCATCTACCTTATCTGGTGGCAAAATTGTAACAGCCTCAATTTCAGCAACCTCATCGCTCCAATTTTCAATTATTGCTTCCATCTCCGCCATGGTTAGAACTTTTCGAGCCATCGCGAAAAAATTGTTCACAACGCGGTTTATGTGCGAATTTTACCTATCTTACCCAAACGCGTATTTGTTTGTAAATATAAATAAAAACGAAAACACTTTTTTACCAATTCCGAAAATAGGTTTTAATTTAAATGTATGTAATTAAATTTTCACTTAACGAGCACTTTTAATGGCAAACCTTTCTTGCTGATGGCAAAATATTTAATAAGAAAAAGCAGCTTATTCAATCAGCTATTAGCACATGAGCCCGCTGCATAGCACGGAAGCGATTTCAGTATTTGCTGACAATGAGAAAGAGACAAAACCTAATTTTATTTTTGTTTGAACATGTTTAATGTTACATGTTTGACCGTGATATCTGATCTAGTGACATGTTAAGGCCCAGAAGCAGTGTGGCCACATACTGCAAAAAATATGCAGACTACACGCCATTGTTCGAAAAATCGAACACCGCAATTTAGTAGTACTATTCTGCCTCAAGCTATTCGTCTCCTAAAAATGTATTATTGTTATCAAAAATTAAGTCTTTTGTTAATATACGTAATACCCCATCATTATTTTTAAATTTTTTAATTTTTATGAACACGTAAAAAGAAACTGAAAAATCTCCAAAAATGGTAACTCTTTAAAACCAGCTCTAACAATAGAAGGAAAGAAGTGGGCGTGGCAAAATATTTTTTTTGTGAATCCAAAATATCGAAACAATTTATAATAAAAACCGTAACAAAAACAAAGTGAGTCTTATAAACCAAAAAAAATATAGAAATATGGTGTATTTGAGTGTTCGAAAAATCGAACAGTGGTAGAAAATGGGTTAAAACGATGTTTACACTCATCGGTTTTCTTATTGACATTTATATTTCCATACACATAATTTTATTACGAACACGATGGTATTGGGTTGCCTAAGTAAAATCGGTCAAGGCTAGGGGTTGCCGCAATTTTAAGCAGTGAGCGACACACAGTGTAAGCCACTGACAAAAATAGAAGAGTTGTCGCAGGATCATGAAATTTCGTGAAAATAAGTTCAAGAGAATCTTTCACACAAAATTGAAATCGGATGAATGAAAAGCCCACCACCCATATAACCGAAATCGGTAATCTGGTTTATTTCCACCAAAAATTATCCCAGAACAATATAAATTTGCATACATGGTTTTTTTGTCACAAAAAATAGTTGGTGTAAAAATTAACCAAATCGGTTGCCTAACACGCTCATCTCCTATATAAAATCGAAATCGGTAATTTAGTATATTTTCCCAAATATTTTCCCAGAACAATAAAATTTCGCAATATTACTTTCTACCAAAATTTAATTGGTGTGAAAATAAACCAAATCGGCCGACTAATACGCCTACCTATAATCGAAATCGGTAATATGGTATATATCTCCAAAATTCCAATTATTCCAGATCCATAAAATTTGGTATGCATAATTATTTTATAGCAAGAAATAGTTTCATATGCGGAAAAAAACGTGACCATCAATTTGACGGACTGGAAACTGATATTATTATTCTCAGTAAACTGAAACTATATTTTATTATTCTCAGTAAAAAATTGACTTTTATAAACTAATATGCCCAACTGTTAGATATAGAGTCCAAAACTAAGTTTGTTCTCCTTTTTATGTGTATCAATGCACTAAAATGTTGGAAATTTTTGAAAAATATGATTTTAGACCATTATATAAAATGTGATAACTGAAAGGATTGGACAGAATTGGTTAAGATATTTTAGATTCTGAAAGAATTATAAACAAACAATAAAATATATATATATATATATACAGGGTGTCCAGCAATTTAGTGCAATTATTTACGGAGGTAAAAGGTTATGTCGAGCTGAGCAAAACATCGTATCGGAGGTATTTCCACATTCTTAGGAGCTACGGGGCTAATTCATATTTCACGACTTTGACTCACGTTATTGTTCCTAGCAGAAAAACCAACTAACAAAAAACTTTTCCTGATTACTCATTGCAAAGGCAATGAAATCACTTTCCCAACAGTATATCAACAAATTCAACCGACTTAACCGTTACCGAGCTGTGTTCGTTTGTTTATTTATTTTTATTTTCAATAAAACCAATAACATAAACATTTTACAAAAATAAAAAAGTTGGCTGTACTAAAAAAATTCAACTTCTTAGAAAACAATAATATTACCTACTGCATAACTAATTGTAATGCCATTATTTATACATTTTTTTCTTATAAGTATCATTTTTTTAGTGCAGCCAACTTTTTTATTTTTGAAGATGTTTATGTTGTTTGTGTAGTTAAAAAAAAAAAATTTAATTGAATTGAAACAATTAAATAAATTACAAAATTGATCAGAAAAATAAGATATAATTTATTACACCTTTATATATTTAAAAGTACACTTCAGCTTTTTTTTTATTATAACATTTTTAATATATTATTTAAAGTAAGTGATAATTTTACAAAAATATCACTTTCTTATTAGGTATGCAATAAAATTAACAAAAATAAATTTAATTATAAGTTTTTAAAGCAATTCATTCGCAATGTTGAGATCATTGAACATATCGAATGTTCAATTTCTTTATTTTTTAAGAAATTTATTTTTTAAGAATTTATTTCTTATTTTTGTTTTGTTTATATTTATTTGAGAAAACTCCGTTCAACATTTGCTGTTGCTACTGGAATCGATAAAATAGTATTAACAAGTTTTTTTAGTAATGGAAAGACTTCGGAATTATCTACACGTTTTTGATCAAATACTACTTTCCAAAAAGTTTCAATAAATACAAATACAAAATAGTCACAACTCAAAATTTACAAATTGTTACTTTGTAATTTTAAACTATTTGTAGTGATCATATACATTGAATGTAGCACATCAAATACATTTTGTACACATCTTCTTTCTCTATAGTTAAAAAACAAAATTTATTCTCATTGCTTTGTAAGGAGCTCCATCAAAAATAAAATTGATTTTGGCTTCACCTAGAAATTTACAAATTTTGAGTTGTGACTATTTTGTATTTAGTGTGCGATATATAGTTACATTTTTTTTTTCAAAAACAATTTTTCCAAACTTCTTAATCATTTCTGATGACTATTCAAATCACTGAATCACATTCTAAGAATGTATTAAAATTAACAAAAATAGATTAAAGGGACATGACACCTTCAAAAAACAAATATTGGTGGTGTTTTTTTTAAAAAAAAGTGTTTTTTCGTACTTAAAATTTCAGTACGATCGGTTGAGTAGTTTCCATTTTATCACGCCCGCAATTAGTTTTTTAAAAAAATTCCAGTAGCCACATATGTGATTTAAAAAAAAAATTGTTTGTGTAATTTTCTTAGCCTCAAAATACATGTTTAATTTTTCAAAATTATATCTTATTTTTTATTCAACTTATACGCGTTTTAAGCCATTCAAAAAAATTTTTGGAAGGTGTCATGTCCCCTTAAATAAATTATATTTAAAGCAATTAATTCACATTGTTGAGATTATTAAAACTGTATAATTAAAATATTTCTTTATTTTTCATAAGCAATTTTCCCAAACAATTTTGTACAATTCTTACAATTTTTTCTAAAAAAAATCTTTTGTACGAAGAATCCCACACAAGGTGGGAATTTCTAATTTATTTCTTATTTTTGTTTTGTTTATATATATTTGAGAAAAAATCCGTTCAACATTTGCTGTTGCTACTGGAATCGATAAAATAGTATTAACAAGTTTTTTTAGTAATGGAAAGACTTCGGAATTATCTACACGTTTTTGATCAAATACTACTTTCCAAAAAGTTTCAATATTCTTTTCATTTATAAGATTTAAATCTATGAAACTTGAGTGGCGCAGCTCGAACCATTCATCGTCCACTTCTTGCCTTTCTTCGTATTTATTTACATTAATAAGAAAAGTACACAAACTTAAAATAGAGATATATTTTTTATTTAAAACAGTTGAAGGTGCTAAAAGTTCTACACCTTTTAGAAAAGCATTGTCAAAGTCAAACTTTTTTAACTGTGACTAGAGTCTAAAAATTGAAAAATTAAGTTAAAATATTAAATAAACGACAATTTCCTTATCTTATCAGGATTTGTTAAGTATTTGTCCATTTGTAATTTGCAAAAGACTAGCGAAAAGAAATTAAAAAAAAAGGTTAACAGCAACAATGACAGGAAAAGCGCTGCCACATGATCAAAGGTTATGAAAGGATGTAAAAAGTAGTAGCAACTTTATTTGTTACTTTTATATAAGTACTTACATATAATTTATAAACATAAAATTTCTATTTTTTTTTATTCAACGAAAATTAAAAAGCTGGATTAAAAAAAAACCTACCCAAATTCTGGGAGAAATATGATCCTGTCTACCTGCTCAAAATACTGCCCAAAACAGGATTAACTGCCCATATGGTAACGCTGATTAAGACTACGTTAGCTGTTTTGAGCTAGAAACTTAATGACTTTATTGACGTAAGATTTTTCTTTTTAATTTTAATATGATTTTTATGCAGTTTTTTTGTTGCTCAAACTTTGTTTATAAGGCTTAATTTATATTTCTTTTAAAATCTATTTAATCTTTAAAAAAAAAACCAAATTTTTTAAATTTTAATCAATAAATATCTCAAAGGTATATTTAAATTCTTATGAACGTATATCAAAAATTCAAATTCGGTTGGACTCTATTTCAGTTCGTTGTAAACTATAAAAAAACAAAAAATGTTAAAATTACATTACAACAACAACAGATATTAAGCACATCATTTTTATAAAAAAAGTAAACTAAATTTTTCAAAGGTTTGTTAAAAAGCTAGTTTCAGAATTTGAAAAAAATAATTGTTTTCACTTGCTAAGAACATAAAAAAAAAATCCAACTTTTGTTCCAAAAGTTCCAAAGAGTTTGAAGCATATATCTTCTGACATATAGAAGATGGGAAAATACAAAAATTAGATTTATAATATTTGGGAATTTTTAAGCAAGAAAATGGCAAATATTTGAAAATTTCGATCATACATTTTTTGATTTCACTAATTTTTGAGCAAATTTCAGGATGAAAAATTGCATTGAGCGTCGTCATCCATCCGCTCATTGGGTGGGTTCCAAGATGCTGGAACTGTTTGTTTGTTGAGAGTTTTGTCTTATCTCCGTTCAATGCAAGATCCATGCTATTCGACTCTTTTTTTAATTTGAAGAATACTGCACTGACTATGCTCGTATTATGGTCAATGATATAGAAATCATCAGCAACACTCGTATAGAATATAGTACCACTACGACTTAGATGAGTAGCTCGGAAGATCTTCTTCAATATAAGATTGAAAGAGTCGCATAATAAGGAATAACCTTGCCTGAAATCGCACCAAATGAGGAGGAGGGGGGAGGGAGGGGGGATTCGTACATTCCAATGAGAAATTTTCCGGCTTCATTCCTGTCGTCATATATCTCCATATTCTCGCACTCTCTCTTTTTTGCCTTTTTTCCGCCTGAAAAAGTTTCTCGAAAGACAACCGACTGTAGGGTGGGTTTGTAGTCGCCGTTTATCTTCTTTGTAATAGAAACTATAACATGAAAATATTTGAAATTACTAAAATTTTACTCTAAATTCCTATTTTTTGCTAAGAAATAAAATTTAAATATTTAAGTTTTATTATTGTGTTTTATACAGAATATAGCTAAGATAACTTTTAAAATCCAGTTCCTAAACTCATAAGAGTGCTTTTTCCTAAAATAACATCCTAAAGTCGCCATATTGACTGAAACAAATATGAATTTATTCTCTCCTTGCCTCAACTATTTCATCTTTATCTTAAGCCAATACTTTCCATTTTTGATAAAACAAAAACATCTACGAAATATTTTCTATTTGCCTATATATTTAATAAAAGAAAACTATATTTGTTAAACAGTGTAGACGATTTGATCCTCATGGTAAATTAATTTATGTATAATTTGCTAAAATAAATTTTTCCCAAGATTATAGCATAAAATTATCATAATTAAGTTTCTCGTAATTTCATAATTAAGTTTCTTATAACTTTTAATTAAATTGTTTCCAGATATCTCAAAATTTATATACTGCTTTCAACAAGTATGTCGAACGAAATTAACGGTAAAGCAAGTTTAGCTCTATAATGGAAAATATGGTTGCTCGACCCACAAAAATTAAAATGTACAAATGTTCCTAAAATAATCGAAATATCCCCAGATACTTACTTCGACTTCCTTTCAATTCACTACTGAGTGTTCCCAGCAAAATGATACACAAAAAAATTGCAAAAAAAAGGCAAACTATCTCAATGCCGCCAAAAGAAACCGCACAAAACAGTGAAATGGCGCTAAAACATAAAAAAAAAGTTATGATTAATAACAGTTCGTTGATAGAAAGACAGACAGGTCAAACACAATAAAAAAAAAAAAAAAAAAAAACGACGAACTGACGCTTTACGATATGGAAATATTTTTGCAAAACTGTTATTAGACAGAAAATGTAAGCTTGCAACAGTTGCTGCTCTAAAACAAAAAACAGCAACAACAAACAACAAAATACCAACTAATGCGAAAGTTTAAAATAAACGTTTGAATGAGTGATTTCTGGAAGCTGCTAGTCAGCCATTCTTATGGGGGTCCCCGCTAAGGGTCATCAGCAGCAACATCATCATCATCAGCAATAGCATCCGCAGCAGCAGCAACATCAGCTTTTGCCAATGTCTTGCCACTCATAGTAACGGTTAGCTGTCGGTTAGAAACACAGCTTTGATTGAATAGGTTTTCAAAATTGGCCGAAATTTTGTTGTTTTTCTTCGCCATTTTTCAGCCCCGCCCCCCCTCCCCCCCAGATTTTTGATTAAGTGTTTTTTGTGCAGCAGTTAAGTATGCTGAGTGTGTCAGATCTGTAGTTATAGAAGCTGCATACATTCAGATATCCATTCCATGCATGGCATAATTTTTCTACATCCTCATTTGTGGTGTCAATAGTTCACTAACGCTAGATGGCGCTGCTGCAGTTGTAGCTGCGTAAGATTTATGCATGATTGCAGTAGCTTTTTTGAACTTTACGAATTGGCATTTAATAAATCACCCTGTGATCCGACATTCTTTGATTGGGAAATTAATTGAAATCAATATTGAGTTGAAATATTATAGTTGTTGTTATAGTTGTAAGATGGAACAATTTTTCATATTGAACAGTTTCATATTGAATGAGTTAGCCAAAAAATTAAAAGCACCAATTTTAATTAAAAATTTCAGCTTTTAGCCACACAAAAAGTTTGCTTGTTGATTTCACTTTAACAATTTTAAGGGGATTATTTTATGTGCCTGTAACGCCCCATGTTCCACCGAAAACTACCCTTAACAACTTATCGAAAAGTTCAATTAGTTAATGTTCCAAAATGGCGACTTTGGCCATGCAACTACAACATAGTATCTAAGCTTAAAAAGCTATTAAGCTAAATGGGGCTTATTTCCCCCTCTCCCTTATACATATATTTCTTTACTCGACTCTACTCTTAACAAAATGGCGTGCATTCATGGCTCTAGACAGCTTTATTAGTCTTAACTAGCATTTTATGTAGTTATTTTTCACGACACTAGTGGTAATAAAAAAAAAAAATAATATTCTACTAAGAGCAACATTTTAATTATCATTAATTAGCATAGCTTTGTCTTGTGTAGTTTTTTGTATTTAATTAAAATGAGTTTTTTCTCAATATAGGTTTATTCAAGGTTTCATTTGTATTGCTTGCCAATATTAGTGGCGGCGGCGTGAGTGTGAGTTTGAGTGAGCGAATTAATTGCATTGAGCCAAGATTGACAAATTAATCACATTTTAATTAGAGTTGCCAATTTAACAGCTATTGTTTAAACAATGAATTGATCCTCAAGATATTGTGCAATTATAATTAAGAAAATTTTGATTTGAAAATAAGAAAAAAGAAGAGGAAAAAATTCTAATTTAACTTATGGTATACTCAATTTAAATAAACTTATACTTAACTTTTACCTTAGGCGAGTTTTTCATTAAAAAACTTTAGCACAAATTTTTTTTTTTTTAACCGACTTCAAAAAGGAGGAGGTTCTCAAGTTCGTCGGTTTCTCTGTTTTTTTTTTTTTTTTTTTTTTTTAAATGTATGTACATCGATAACTCCTAAACCATATGCCTGATTGCCATAGTTTTTGGGCAACAGATAGATATCATAAGCATAGAGGTGCCCGTACAAAAGTGGGCGGTATTCGAGAACTGGGCGTGGCAATAATAGATCTCGCAATACTAGATACTACTGTATCTCGAATAATATTGAAACTAGGATACTGAAATTTAGTGTAGGAGTAGGCACAATTATTACATATTACGGGCAAAAAAATGGGAGTAATTCGTCAAATGGGCGTGGCAATATTAGAAAAAGAGTGTCTCTTGAATAATTTTGAGGCTAGAGTACTGCAATTTAGTATAGGGGTAGACATTATTATAACAAATTATCGTCAATAAAGTGGGCGTTATTCGACAAATGGGCGTGGCAATATTAGAAAAAGAGTATATCTCGAATAATATTGATACTATAGTACTGCAATTTGGTATAGAGGTAGGCATTATTAGTACAAATTACGGTCGATAAAGTGGGCGGTATTCGACTACTGGGCGTGTCAATATTAGAAAAACAGTGTATCTCGAATAATATTGACACTAGGGCACTGAAATTTATTGTAGTACAGGGGTAGGCAGAATTATTAAAAATTAGGGTCAATAAAGTAGGCGTTATTCGATAAATAGGCGTGGCGATACTAGATCTCGCAATACTAGATACTACTGTATCTCGGATAATATGGGCACTAGGGCACTGAAATTCAGTGTAGGGGTAGGCATAATTATTACAAATTACCGTCAATAAAATGGGCGTTATTCGACAAATGGGCGTGGCAGTATTAGAAACAGAGTATATCTCGAATAATATTGATACTATGGTACTGCAATTTGGTATAGGGTAGGCATAATTAGTATAAATTACGGTCAAGAAAGTGGGCGGAATTCGGCTACTGGGCGTGAAAATAATAGAAAAACAGTGTATCTCGAGTAATATTGACACTAGGGCACTGAAATTTATTGTAGTACAGGGATTGGCAGAATTATTAAAAATTGCGGTCAATAAAGTAGGCGTTATTCGATTAATGGGCGTGGAAATACTAGATAAACCCTATCTCAGTTAATATTGACGCTGGGGTACTGAAATAAAGTACAAGGGCAGGCACAATTATTGGGAATAACGCTCAGGAAAGTGGGCGCTTAATTAAAAAAGGGGCGTGGCAATATAAGAAAAACACTATTTCTCAAATTATATTGACACCAGGATAATAAAACTCGTTACAAGAATGGGTTTAATAATTTCAAAACACTTGACATCTAATTTTAATTTAAGAGACAGATATTTGAAATAACCAACAAACTTTCAGAATTTAATAGGACAAAGTTTTTCAGAACAATTGTATTTATGTTGTTTATACACTTTTTTCGAAAATTTATCATATTCTCTAAAAAGGAAGAAATAAAAACTTTAAAAAAAAAATAAACAACCGACTACAAAATCACTGCAAAGTCAAAAATTATTTTAAAAAATAATTTTCCTTTTAATTTCTTGGTCATATTTGATAATTTATTTAAACATATTATTATATATGAAATCTTATTATTTGAATTTTTTCTTATTTGTTTTATTATCATAAATATATTAATTTCTTGATGAATACAAATGCTTTGAAGTTGACGCTTCTGATAAAAAGTCTGATTATATTAGCGCCTACCTTAAAAGCATTTGTATACATCAAGAAATTAATATATTTATGAAAATAAAACAAATAAGAAAAAATTCAAATAATAAGATTTCATATATAATAATATGTTTAAAAAAATTATTAAATATGAGCAAGAAATTAAAAGGAAAATTATTTTTTAAAATAATTTTTTACTTTGTAGTGATTTTGTAGTCGGTTGTTTTTTTTTTTTTAAAGTTTTTTTGAAGTTGTTACTGAATATTCGAATCCGCGTACTAATTGGATATAAATCTCATTTTTTTTATAGGTTGCATGGAAAGCATAGTGGCTGTAACCGAGAAGGCAGTGGCATAATAACATGTGTATTCAAAAGTGTGCGGGGTCTACTTAGTATTGCCAGATGTCCAGTATTTTACGCTAAATTTTAAGTGTACCGTATTTTCAAGAATTGTATGAGTATAATTTAAAAAAAATATAGTAACTACTTATTTATTTACGCAAGGACTAATGATGCTATCAGAAAAGAAGTGAAACTGAAAGAAGAAAAAAAAATCGACATCTTTAAAAGTTGATGATAGGTCTGTTCGCGTACCCAAAAGATTTTAACAATTTGTACAAATTTTACAAATTGTTAAAAGAAATCCGTTCGTTTAAGGGGTTACATGACATTGGCAGGTTTTTGAAATCGAAAAAAAACTTTTAATCTCTTAAAACATAAAAAAATCTTTTTTTTTAATAATTTTGTATTTTGTAAATATTCTAAAGATTCTAAGAAAAACAATTTCATGGAAAAATTTTTAGGGCTTCAAAAGTTACAGCCGGATTAGTGAGAGCGCATTTTTAATTTTTGCGCTACCTACGTACGGCAGCTGGTATATATTTGTTTTACTTGCTACCTGACTTTTGGTGGTTGTTATTTCGTACCTACTTGAAGGGTGAAGCCCGAATTGCTAAACGATTGCAAACCTTTTTTTTCTTTGTTCACAAACTTTGAACGCGTTTATCTCGAAACCATGTTTTTCGTACTAGTTGCGGCACTAGCGGGTCCATTTTTTGACGAATTTTTTTTTTTTGTATTTTTTTAAACTTGATTCGCTATCGTATAATACGAGCTTTTTTTAAATTATTTTCGATTTTTTATGAATTTTTAAAGTCAATATTTTTTTCGAAAAAACACACTTTCAAATTTGGAACATCACCAAAAATTGAAAAAAATTTAAAAAAAAAGCTCGTTTCATACGATAACCAATTTTGTTAAGATTTAAAGAAGTCATTTTTTTTCCAGATCGGACAATTTTTGCAACTCCCAGCGCTGCAACCACGAGGCCCCGTTTTTTTCTCTGCCGCTAGTTTGGAGCTCTATAAAACCATGTTGGAGTGAAAAATATATATTTTTGATTTCTTTTTTTTTGTAATTTATTCAATTCTCTACAATAATAAATTTTGGAAAAATGTTTGTTTTTGACTGAGTTATGAATTTTTAAAAAAAGGTCTGTTTTCTCTGCCGCGAATGTCATGTCCCACCTTAACCAAAAAACTTGCAAGTGAGAAAGAAAATAAGAGAATACGATTTTTCTCTTCAGTCCAGTTTTAAAAAGTTTTTGCTGGCTGTTTTCTACTTGCAAGAATTTTCATGAAATAAAAAAAAAAACAAATGTCTAAAACAGATGTTTTAAATGTACAAAATAAACAAAAAAAAGGATAAGCAAATAAAATTATTATTTTTTTTTTGAATATTTTTGACATATGTACCGTGAACATATGTTGAATTTGTCATCCGCAAAATTTGTTCGCCTTTTCTCAAATTTTGAAAATTAGCTATTAGCTGAAAGTCGTATATTTTTTTTTTTTTTTTGTTATTTTCTTTTCAGCTTTCTGACAGTTCGACATGCATTGCAAATTTTAACAAATTTTCTGTTCGGGTACTTTTTTAGATTTTCATTTTATTGCGAGAGAATTTTTTACTTACTCTCAAAAAATTGTTACTGGCAAGTTTTTACTATGAAAGTACGCGAACAGACCTAATGCTATAATTTTCAAGATGGGTTATTTCATAAAAAAATTTTAGATTTTTGACGAAATTTATTTTAAGCTATTTTTTGAGCACAAAGTAGCTTAAAACAAATTTCGTAAAATAGCAACATAATGTTATCAATTTATTTGTGAATAATTAAAAAATTCTGAAACTTCATATGGAAAAATACATTTTGAAAATTATAACATTGTCAATCAATTTTAAAATGTGTCAGTTTTTTTTCGGTGTAGAATTAGAATAAAATTTGCTTTAATTACTTAATATATAAAAAGAAAACACAATTGTGCTACGTTACAATTCCTTTTATGAATTAATGCAGAACTACTTACAATATGAAACTTAAGTATTCATTTTCTAGTTTTAATTACTACAACAGAAATATGTGTAAAATCATTATAAAAAAAAAAAATCATAAATTTTGTGCTCCTTCATTTTATTTTTTTATTTTATATAAATTTTATGAATAAGATTTAATAAAATTTGCAGAAAAATGTTGGTTTTGTAACTAACAAGTCAATTTAACTCATCAGTAAAAACTGATCAGGCAAACATATATTAGTTGCGAAGAAGATTCTGTTGAAAACTTTAAAATCTGAGGGTTTATTTAATAACATTTGGAATATTTAGCTCAGTTGTCTATTTTTGAGAAAGTTTGGTAAACCTTTTTATAAAATATCAAAATAAAATGCAAAAAAAAAAGCTTTCATGAAAAGTTAAGCCAAAAAGTTAAGGGATAAGTTATCGTAACTAGCATTTAATAAAAAAAAAATCATTTGTGCAACCAAAATTTAACTGACTTTAAAACGGATACTTGTCAAGAATTCTTTTATGAAAAATTATGTTTTTGGATACTATTCACTTTTTTTTAGGTTGATCACGTTTTCAAATATATAATATTCTGATATATTTAAAAAATTTAGTGAGGCAGATACAAATAAGATATCCTTGTCATTTTAAACATAATGGTTTTTCCCCAAGTTTTCAAATTTAGATTACGTTTATGATAGTATCAAAGCTTATGTGCTAAATTTGAAGACATTAGAATAATTTTTTTTTTTTGGTTTAACAAGTTGCTATTTTAACAAAATTATGCTTGCAAAATCGCTTAAAATAAGAACAACACTGGTATATCACTGTCTGGAAAATTCCACTTATAATCCAGAATACACACTCTGACTATTCTTTGCCCTACATAACAATCTGTATCTTTGTACATATTGCTCTGGTTCAACGTTGTCACCTGCATTACATGCAGTATCCTCAGTCAAAGATCATGCAACCATCCTTGCCGAACGATGATGATTTAAAAAGGGATTAGATGCACGTGACATGTGCCGGGTACCTCTAACACTCAAACTGTGGATTTTGTTTTTGCAAAAATTCAATAATCTCCCTCACGGAGCTTCTTAATTGTTCAATAAAGTGCTTCTATATGTTTTGCCCATTTGTATAGTTATTTCATTTGTCGTCACAAATTCGACATAGTTTTGAAGTCTGTCGTCACGTGAAAAATAGTATTTATTCTGATATTTTGTACACAGAAAAAAAAATTAATGAAAAAATCATTGAATTTTAATGAATTGTTCATAGTTTTCAAAGTACTGTTCATGGAAATCAATGAAGTTATATTCATAAAAAATGTCTGAGTATATATCAATGATTTGTTTTCATTATTTTAATGGACTCTTCATTGATTTCAATGAAAAGTATATTGATAAGAGATGTCAATCAAATTTTAACGAATCATACATTGATTTTTAATAAACAGTTCATTGAATTCAATGAATAATTCGTTAAATTCAATGTATATTTCATTGAATTCAATGTATAGGAAATTGTATTCAATATATAGATCATTGATTTCAATGTATAGGTCATTAAAATCTATGTATAGTTCATTGAATTCAATGAATGGTTTATTGAATTCAATGTATAGGTCATTGAAATCAATGTATAGTTCATTGAATTCAATGTATGGTTCATTGAATTCAATGTATAGTTCATTGAATTCAATGTATAGGTCATTAGATTCAATGTATAGTTCATTGAATTCAACGTATAGTTCATTGAATTCAATGTAAAGTTCATTGAATTCAATGTGTATTGCATTAAATTCAATGTATAGTTCATTAAATTCAATGTATACCCTGCAGTAAATTTCTCTAGTACACAGCTACCGATTTCACTAGTCCTTAGTTAACCAGTACTAGTTCCACTTCAGTCTACTTTCTTTGCTTTCAACTGGCGAATTTTACGTGAATATGTCATAGGCAGGGGTCAATTACTATCTTGTACATTACCATTCCCTAGTCAATTCACTAGTACTATAGGCCCTATAACTTATTCACTAGTTGGAAAGATAAAGAAACTAAAAAAGTAGACATAGTGAAAGAATTTGCTGTTAATAAATTTGTACTTTCTTCATCAGAATTCTTTTATTCATGTTGTTAACTCGTTATATATCATATTTTCTCGAAAATCTTACTTCGAACTATATAGTCATTATTAAAAAACGAAGATGTTAAAAACGTGAGCAGTATAAGCTTGACGTTGATTGAACTGACCCTTTTATGCATTACTTTGGGTCAAAAAAGGACCTAGTTCGTATAGAACTAGTAAAGTAGCTAATGAGAAGGGAGCAATTGGTTACACTCGATACTGGCGGGTAGTTCATCGAATTCAATGTATATTTCATTAAATTCAATGTATTCAATTCATTAAATTCAATGTATTTCGTTCATTAAATTCAATGTATATTAATTTATTTCCTTCCCAATTTTATTTGAAATGAAACGCGCAGTGGTGAAGACGTGGGGCAATTGTGTGCGTAAATTTAAGATAATAGCTGATAATCAATTAAATTAAAAGTGAAGAAAATGTTGTGCTTTGAATTTAAAAGAAAATGTATATCCGTTGAATTACTATTAGTTCATAAAGAGTTCTCTGTCGCTTTTGGAAATATATCTAGAATTCTAAGTGACTGTTGCCATCATTTTGAAAAAATTTTTATATATTGATGATAACCACATCAAAGATAAAGCTGTGCAAGCAAAGTTTGAAAAAATCGCTGATTTCAATAATTACAGTGGTACGCTCAATTTAACTCGAAGCTAAACAAAGAAATAGTAATTTTTTTAATTAATATCTTACCAGACAGTACTGCTATGAAACTTCTTTGGAGCCTTCATCGGTATTTGGTGCTTACCCAAAAAGTATGTAGTAATGATAACTTTGAAAGAAAAACTTTCCTGAAGCATACAATTGGAAGTTCCCAAGAGGCATTCGTTTTTGTTGGAAGCAGCATCCATAAAGTTGAGGAGCATCCCAATAGGCAGTAAAGCTAGGTCTCTTCCAACGAAGGCGTGCATTTACTGCTACTTTTGGCGGTAAGACACATGACATCCTTGATGCTTCTGCGAGCGCTTCTATAGGGCCTAATTTTTCGCTACCCAAAGAAGTAAAGGGTGGTTAAATTTTAAGGACCGATGTTGATTTTGAATAAAACACAAATTATTGAGGAAATTAGTATCATTTCTTTTTAATATTATAATATTGGTATGGCTCAATTATGAATGGAACAAAATATTGGCCAAATGGCTGCCGCGACCTCGGCGGCACACCTCCATCCGATGGTCCAAATTTTCGATGACGCTGAGGCACAAGTGAGGTTCTATGCCGTTAATTTGCCGAATTATCTCAACCTTTAGCTCTTGAACTGTTGCTGGCTTATCGACGTACACTTTTACTTTCAAATAACCCCAAAGAAAGAAGTCCAACGGTGTCAAATCACATGATCTTGGCGGCCAATTGGCATCGCCACCACGTGAGATAATACGGCCATTGAATTTGCCGCGCAAAAGAGTCATTGTTTTGTTAGCTGTGTGGCAAGTGGCACCGTCCTGTTGAAACCACATATCGTCCACATCCATATCTTTCAATTGGGGCCATAATAGGTTCGTTATCATCTCACGATAGCGAACACCATTCACAGTAACTGCCTGACGGCTCTTCAGCCACACTATCGCGAACAGCAGCAATATTTTCTGCAGTACGAGCTATACGTGCATGCACTGGTGTTTTCACATCTCCTACAGACCCGGTTAGCTCAAATTTTTGCACGATTTTTCCGATTGTACGCACATTTGGACGATTAAATTGACCGAAAAAATCACGAAGTGAACGATATGCATTTTGATTTGAACGCCCATTTTCATAATAAGCCTGAGTAACTTTAACGCGTTGCTCGATTGTGTATCTTTCCATAGTTCAAATTGAATTAGTCTGAAATTGAGAAATGTCAAAGAAATGCAGAAAAAAACTTGACATTTAGGTGTGGTTCACATTCAACATCGGCCCTTAAAATTTAACCACCCTCTACAACAATTATATTTTTCCTACAAAAACTGGTTCTGCTTATATTTCAAGGTTCCTTTTTCGTTAAAAGTTAATATATATATTCATTCAAAAATATTGAATAATAATCAAGTCATGATTTAGAAATTTTCTTATCTAACAAAAATTTGCAAAATAAAATAAAATCACAGAATATAAAGGTAGTAGGTATACATAAGAAGAAATAAAAAAAGAAACTTTTTTAACTTTTTTGGATAACCCCTTCTTTAAGCCATTCTATAGAAGTACTTATAGCAGGCCTCTTTAAAGCAGGGAGAGCGGAAGGCATGAAAAGTTTGGCCATTTCATAAAAGGATAGGCCTCCGAAACCCATTGCAAGGCTTGCTAGTATCCCTTCGAATACCTGCCAATTCCTACTGGGATATTGAGTTTTTTAAAAACCAAAGACGAAAATATTCAACCATTAATCCTTGCTGTTGGAGAGAAGAACTTCTCATCTTTCCAGCAATTTTATGTGTCAAATCTCAAATTGCTAGCTTTATTAGAGCCGTAGGTGTGTGCTTAAAAATTTTTCAACTATTTCCACTAAAATACTTTGCGGCATGCACCCTCGTGTGGGAGTTTATTGTCATATATTTTTATAAATTCAAAAATTCTTCGAAATCTACAAAACTTTGTATTTTAATTGACTCTTTAAAATAATTAAAAATAATGTTTAAATTGTAATTAATTTTATATATAAAAATTGTTTAGGCATTAACAAATAATTCGTTGAATCTAACTTATGGATCATTAATTCCAATGAACTAAATACATTAATTAAAATGAACCATACATTGAATTCAATGAACTGAATACATTAAATTCAATGAACTATACATTAAATTCAATGAAATATACATTGAATTCAATGAACTATACATTAAATTTAATGAAATATACATTGAAATCAATAAACTATACATTAAATTTAATGAACTTTATCAATGATAATAATAGAATTATTATCAATGAAATATACATTGAATTCAAAGTAAAGTTCATTAGATTCAATGAACTATACATTAAATTCAATGGAAAAATCTTTAATTGTGGCATTTTTTCAATCAATGTGTTCATTGAATTCAATTGAACATTGATATTCAAAGAACCATTCATTGAGAATCAATAAGTTTAATAAACCATACATTAAAATATGAAGAAAATTCATTGAAATCAATGACCACAGTTCATTGGACCAAAATCAATGAAGAAATCATTAAAATTAATGTACTTTTTCATTTGTATAATGTACCTTTTTAGATCAATGTAGATATTTCCTATAAGACAAAAAAGCGGATCTTCTGAACTGATCTTATCACATTCTCGGATTTTCTGAAAATGCCTTATTTTTCTCTCTGGTACAAATGTTAATGTTTCAATATAATACATTTTTGCAAAATGGTAACAAGTGGCAGCATTTAAAAATACATCTTTCTGAAATTGGCTTGATCGATTAACTCAAAAATTTATTTGCATATACTGTGTGAAATTTTGAAAAGAATATCGTAAAAGTATTGAAATATTAAAATTAGTACAGTTATTAACAAAAATCTGTCAATTCTTGCCACGAAATTGAAATTTTTGTTGAAATCTGATTTTAAATTTTGATGACTGCAAATCGATTTCAACGCTATTAGAACGGCATAGTTGCGAATGTTCACTTTTTGTTATAATTATTCAAAGTTAATAGAAGTTAATAGCATTGATTGGGTCTTGGAAAATTTTTGGGTATTGAGAGAAATGTTAATGTATAGCTTCTTTTTGTGACCGTCCAATTTTGTAGTAATCGAAGTTATTTAAAATTGCATTGCATAATTACCACTTATATCTGAAGTTGTATACCACTTATATCTGAATCTATTCTATGTCTTCGGTAATATTTCAATCATTAGTTTTGCAATATTTTACGATTATTATAGCTATAAAAAACTAATATGAATGACCCTTAACAACCTTTAATCAAAAAATTGTTGATTGCTTTGCTCAAATTTTTCTACAACTTCTGTTGGTTTTTCTTTATATCTTTATTTAATTTGCTTTCAATGTCAAACTTTTAATTAGCGGCGCCACCAGCGCGCTTCTGTATAGTTTTTGTTAAACGTCATTCTTTGAGTTTTGGCAGACAATTGGCAGAAACGAACTGCCAATTAATTGCCAATTGCATTAACAAGCTAACATTAAAAATCTTGGCTATTAGTTCTTGCCAATTTCTTAATGTAATTTATTGCTTGGGTTTTGATGTTACTTGCTGGTGCCTTTATATTTTATTCGTTTTTGGTATGAATTCTATCTACCGTGGGTCTTTTATGTGAATACCTGTTAAGCAGTCAATAGAGCTTGCTGCTTGTTGTTGTTCTTCACAGCTGCCAGTTCAAATGTGCAGATGCAGACGCATACATCTATGTTTTTTTTTTTTTTCGTAGACACACTGCAACTTATTTGACAGTCTTTGCGTAGGTGTCCTTTTAATGTATTCTCATTCTTCTTCGTTTTCTAAAGCACTGTGAGTAATCATTAAATAACAAACATTATATGTTGGCAACACTTGCGTAATTCTTGTAATTTGCAATTTTTATGCTTTTTTTCATTGAATGTTAATGTCTCGTTTTATTGTAGAGAGGATATGTTTCGGTGTCGTAATTTATTTTTGCATTCGAGGTTTTTTATTTGAGCAATTATATGGCAATCATTTTGACCGATGACGCAGCAATAAAAGCGTATATCTCCAAATTAACTTCAGAGAAAAATGTATAAATTTAAATGTCTGATATAATAAATGAATTAAATTATACATTTTTATTATAAAAAAGAGGAATGAAACGTACTACATTGCATAGGTACTGTGCGATAGATGTACAGAAAAAAAAAATTATGTGTTTATTGTATTTTTACAGTTGTTTAAGTACAAAAAAAAATAAGGATTGCTCAATAATACTAAATGGTGGTACTCAATCGTATGCCACGTGAAGCAAAAATTTATCAGCTATGATAAAATAATTTATGATATTGACTGTGAAATGAATAATTATTCAAAAGAGTATTTGAGTTCCATCTGTGGTTTTTTACACTCTAAAATATTTAACTAAATTTTTTATATGAAGTTTTTTATATGAAGTTTGTGGGCTCTATCTCTCTCCCCACAAAATGTGAGAGTAACAAGAATTTGTTGCACGCTCTCTGACTTTGTTTGATTAATTTTAATATTCTTGCGGAATGTGTTTGAGCGCAGTTGTCAGAATTGAGTTTCTTAATTTTTTTTGGAATTTTTGGCAGCTTCATAATGAGAAAGTAATACGTCTGGAAATATTTTTTGAATAGTTAATTTGGTGAAAGTTTTAGATGTTAGTGAATCAAAAAACTTTCCAAATGTGGTGAGTGAATCAAGCCTAAGATAGGTAAATCTTAGTTAATATTTAAACTTTTTTCCCCAAGGCAATAATGAGAAAAAACAACATAATACATAGTTGCTTGCTCCAGTATTGATACCGACAAACTTTGTTACTATTTTCGCGGGCAAAAGAAAAACTGGAATTCGAGAGAGCTTCTATTTCATCCAAATATTTCCAAGAAACTGACAAATTAGGTTTACGGTCCGAAGCACAAAAAACAATAGAACGAATATTGCCTTCAGCCTTGCAAAACAGATAACTAAGTGTAGCATACCGTAGACAAAACATTCTTTTTTTCTGTTCAAAACCTGTTTTCTGTCAGTTGTCCAAATTGATTTTAGGGCCGCGAACATAATTTGTCGGTTGCTTGGAAATATTTGGATGAAAGAGAAGCTCGCTCAAATTCCAGTTTTTGCTTTTACCCTAGAAAACAACAAATTTTGTCGGAGTGCGATAGTGCAGCATGCAGCATAGTCGCATGTCTCACTTGGGGGATACTTGTCTGTCAAATTTTGGAAGTTTCGTCATCACTTTTCTTTCGCTCATTGTTTTGTTCACGGTATGCTATACAAAGTTTTCTGTTTGGTGAGGCTGAAGGCAATATTTTTTCTGTTCAAAACCTGTTTAATGCCAGTTGTCCAAATTGTTTTCAGGTTCGGACCATGAACATAGTTTGTCAGTTGATTGGAAGTATTTGGATGAAAGAGAAGCTCCTCAAATTCGAGTTTTTTTTTTAACCGCAAAAACAACAACAAATTTGCCTGTGCCGACTGTGTGGAGCATACACCATAGCGACACAGTTCTGTTGAACATCGTTGATGTAGCATTCACGAAGAAGAGTAAAATGCACGAGTGACTCAGACATTTCCTCAGAGCTATATGGCAATATTGTTGTTGCTGATTTTTCTTAATTTCTTCTCCTCGAACACACTGATATCCTGAACAGAATGAGCTTGCCGCCACGTCAGCATAAAAAAAAAATATTAAAAAAGTATAGAATCAACGTTAGCCTTTTGTCGCTGGCCGCTTGACACCAATATATCATATATATATTGGTCAATCAATATACAGTGGCGAGCAAAAGTGGGACAATGTTTGGCAGTGTCATACTTACTTATAGTTATAACATTATTAATATAAAACCAATTTAAGAAAAGTATTTGAATTTTAGATCTTTGTTTATTTTTCTTTAATACAAAACAGACGAATTAATTTAAAAAAAATATAAAATTCTTATTTTATTGCTAAACTCAAAAAAGTGCATGTATCCATTTTTGCACGTGTATGGAAAACTATTATTATAACCTAATTTTTAGTATTTGGTCCATAGACCTTTATTTTTAATCACACTTGCGATGCGATTTGGCATACTTTCTACCAAGTTTTGTATGGTTTTAGCAGGAATACTTCTCCACTGTTCATTTACTCTTACCCATAGCTCGTCTAGGTTCTTGGGAGCCCGCTCGAATGTTGCAAGTCCTCTTTTGACGAAAGCCCATAAGTTTTCTATTGGGTTCAGGTCTGGGCTTTGCGCCGGCCACTGCAAGACCTGAAAATGTTGTTTTTGTAGCCATTCTTTCACAATTTTGGAGGTGTGCTTTGGATTACCATCCTGTTGAAAGTATATTTCCGCTTCAGGGTAAGCACACATCTCAATGAAATCTGGCAAATTTTCTTCCAAAATTTTAAGATAATCGACTGCTTTCATTGTGCCATCTATCTTCACTAACGGCCCAATGTGCCACCAAGTAAAGCAGCTCCAAGCCATAACGTTGCCACCACCATGTTTGACGGTTTGTTTGACTTGGTGCTTTTGAAGAGATTCTTTGGGCCGGTGCCAATAATATGATTTACCATCCGACTGGAATCGATTAAATTTTGTTTCGTCGGACCAAATAATTCGTTTCCAGTCTTCCATATTCCAATGCTTATGCTCCTTGCAGAATTTTAGTCTCGCTTTGACATTTCTTTCTGATAATGCAGGTTTTTTTTGTTTGATAGCTGATACTAGGCCAATCCTACGAAGTGCTCTGCGTGCGGTCCACTCGCTTACGCATTTGTTTATCATAGCTGCAGCTGATTTAGGAGTTGTCAAGTGATTGCATCTTACTACACGCTCCATACAGCGGGCATCTCTGTCCGTTAGCTTTCTAGGTCGGCCTCCCTTGATGATCTTATGATTAGTATTACGCCGTTTTTGGACACGAAGAACTGTTCTATGACTTATTTTCAAAGCTTTTGCTATGGTTCTTGATGACTGACCATTTTGAGTCATAACAACTACATTATCTTCGGTTTCAACAGATATTTTTTTCATACTTATTAAGTTATTCTTTTTTAATTAAATTGGAAGTATTAACTTGCAACTGACCTCAGCACTTTGATCACTTTGAACTGAAAACTAACATTAAAGAAGCTAGCCACGCAAATGCTTAGTGAAACAAAATAAATAACGGAAAATTTACAGCTATAAAACAAGAAACAGTGTAGGCGTGCAAAATTGGATACATGTACTTTTTTAAGTTTAACAACAAATTAAGCATTGTATGTTTTTTTTTAATTAAGTCGGTTTTTTTGTATAAAAGTAAAATAAACAGAGATCTAAAAACTAAATGATTTTTTGAAATCGGTTTTATTTTAATAATTTTGTAACTATATTAGTATGAAACTGAGAAACATTGTCCCAATTTTGCTCGCCACTGTATAAGTGTTGTTAATTTTGGTCAATATTTTTCAGAAATGTTGGCAGATGGTAGTGGTTTTATTTCGAGCCGACGTTGTGGCAGGAAACGCCGCTGGCCACTATATGAATTGCCTTTATGCTTCTTTTTGCCCTTCTTACTGTTTGCATCATAATGTCAATGTAAGTATTAAGAATTTGCTTCAAGAACTGAATTAAAAATTTCAATTAAAAAATTCGCCTTTTAATCAATATGGTTTTCGGGTTGGAAAGAGTTTTTGATTTGGTCGAATTTAAAATTCCTCAACACTAAAAACTTCCCAATTAAATTTAGTTTAAAGCAATTTTAGTTTAAAAAATTTGATTTTCCAAGCAAATATGTCTAAATATTGTACAGCAATTTCCGGATTTAAGAACTTAGCAAAATGCTCAAAATTAAAACATTTTATCCGGGGAAGTCTTTTATGAAAATCCCGGTTAATAGCAGTTTTGGGGCTTATACAAAAAACCCGTTTAATGAACCATTTTTGGCTTATATAAAAAATTCGCCCTAAGAACAACCGCTCTTATAGGAAACTGCATACATGCCCTACTCGTATTAATAAAAGAAATCATGTTTTCATAACTTTTTAAATTAATATGTATTTATGTTAAAAATAAGAAATGTTAATTCACATTTATATAAATAAAAATAAATCATCACAACGCTGCCAACTTTATATTTTATTTTATGCGGGCATTATTGTATGAGTTTTTTCGAATGGTTCACAAATTTGCAACGTTATAAGCCGGGATGTTATTAAACGGGAATTTTCCTATGTATTGCTTATGGAGATTTTTCTTGACCTAATTTTGTTAACTTATATGAGGGGAAGTCCATTAACCAGGGGGCTTATATCCAGAAATTACTGTATTTACTTTAATATTGTACCCAATAAACAAAATGGTTCACTAATGTTATCGTTTACGAATCGTTTTCTCGTACATTTCATTTATTAGCAATTATTAGTAGCGATTCATTTATAATATCGCGAGCGGGAGAAATTCCTCCTTCGTTAATGAATCGTGAAAACCGAAAAAAGCAATTCGTTAACGAGTCGCCAAAACTATTATAAGCAATTCGTTAACGAGTCACCAAAACTATAAAAACCAATTCTTTAACGAGTTTCCAAAACTAAAAGAAGCAATTCGATAACGAATCATAAAAATCATATAAAAAATAAGAAATAATATAGTTAAAAAAAAAAATAAAAACTAATTTCAAGCTTACCACATCAAGAATCGAAACCACGTCTCCTGAATGCTAGTCCGGCACCTTACCCACTCAGCTATTTCAGATGCTGAATGTATCTTGCTTAATTTGCTTGTTAATAAAAGCCAGCATTCGCGGACACGGGTTCGAACCCCAACTTGGTCAAAAAAAAATTATTTTTTGTTGTTTTTTTTTTGTTATTTAAGTATTTTTTTTAAAGATTTGGCTTTTCAAAAGTTCGAAATTATTTTTTTTCGGCTTCGTTATACATTCGTCAAAACCGAAAAAAGCAATTTGCCAAAAGAACAAAAAGCAATTTGTTAATGAGAACTTATTCATATGAAAATCTTGAACAAATTATAAGTGAAATTATTTATATAAAGAATAAGCACGAAATAACATAACAGAAGAAAAAATATTTCACAAAATTTTTTCATATAAAAATTTATGAAAATTTATATTTAAGTCTTTTTTCACTTTCACATATTAAGAATAGAAAGTTAGTAAAAAATTCTTTTTTTTTTTAAAAAATTTGTATATTAAAAAGTCGGAAAAAATTGTTTTTTTTTTTTTGTTTCAAAACATCTTAAATGGAGTTTAGGAAAGTCATGATTTTAATCGGTTCTTTCTTTAATCATCAAGCCAACCTCTGATGAAGTCGGTATGAAACTATTCGAAATCTTTAAAAAAAAAAGATTCACAAGCGATTCGTTTTCGAATCACCCCTCGCCACAGTGTTTATTGGGTAATTAATGAACAATTTTTTTGTTGTGTGCTATACACTAGACATCAAGAATCGCTGCGTTGATGCACCAACTCAAACGCAGTTTACTGTATCAGCGAAATGCGTCATACCGTAATTTGAAATGCCATGATTCCTGGGTTTGAATTGACCAACGTGTTGCGTTATGTGGTTCATTTTTTGAATGCGGTGAATTTTGTGGCGGAATACTAAGCGCAAACTCACCAAAAACTGAAGATAAATTAAACTTCAATCATGCAGCCAAACTGTTTTGTTTGAGATTTGATGCTATCAAACAGATACATACGCGTTCCTGGTATGCAAAACAAGTTCGAAGTTGGACTCTAATTTACTTCTGCTTCGAACACGTCCAACAGTTGACAGAACCATTCTGTGAACGGAAAAACTTTATAAACAGTCAAACGCACTCCAAGCATTCATGGTCATCTGCATCTTCCCCGCAACTGCAATTTTTGCTAGCTGTATAAATATTTTTTACTTTTGCTTTGAGCACGTCATTTGCATTACTGCGTTACTTTTATTAAAAGAAGTGTATCAACGCAGTAACGCATTTAAGTGCTTCAACTCATTAGCATAACTCAGTGCTGCGTTACCCATGTCTACTATACACCATTCACACTATTCGCATTCACAGAAAAAAAATCTAAACAAAATATTTCAGAATTTCGTTCATAAAACCTTGATTCATAAAATATAAGAACGGATTCATAAAATTTAAGAAAAAATGCATATAATGTGTGAATGCAGTTCAAAATTCTCGTAAGCTCGTTCACAATCATGATATTCTTTAAGAATGCGTACATAAATATTATTAATTGTGTTCTTAAAACATTTTTAATTATTTTTAAACACGAATCTTAACATTTATCAATATGCTTAATGCAAGAAATCAAATATAAAATTAACATAATTTAATTTAATTAGAAATAATTTTAGAGATGGAAATGACTTATATACGTATAGATATAGTGAGGAAATTTTTTGTTGTCAATTTTAATTTTCTTAAAATACCGAAATGCTAAGTGTGAACACTAACAGCTCGGTCAAAGCAAATTGCAAATATTTTACATTGCTTTATTTACATTTATTATGATTTCATTCAATAATATTATGAATAAATTCTTAAAATTCACAGCAATTTTGGCAGTGTTCATAAATATTATGAGCTAATTCTAAAATGTAGGTAAGTGTTCACAGATATTAGTACTTTGTTCATTAATACTTCGAATAAATTCTTAATATGTAGGTAAATATTCACAAATATTATGATTTCGTTCATAACATGAAATGTTAGAAACGCTGCTTACTGCTTGTATAAATCTGTTCTCTGATAAATATTATGAAAAATTCATAATATTTAGGAACAAATTCACAAAATGTATGAAAAAATTGTTTTCTGTTTACCATATAAATATTCACAAGACCAGCGAAAAATTATTAAAAATCTTTATTAATAAGCTATTTTGTAATATAAGTCATTACTTTTATGTTGATTTTATTAACTAAATTTTATTTTGAATACTATTTGAAAAAAAACTTAGCATACAGATTAAAAACAAATCGACCGTCTTTTCTTAATAGCTCAATATTTGTGAAATTTTTCAATAAAAATTAGTATTTTTTTTCTCATTTCAGGTAATAACATCCAAAGTACTCTAGCAACTATATTCGTAGCATATTTAAGCCATTTAACAATATAGGTAAATATATGAAAATGCAAATATTTTTTCCCCTCAAAATAATAACAGTTTTGAGTAAAATTAACATATAAATGTTTTATTTATTGCAAATCATGGTTGCATTGTGTACACTACTCTGTACATCTGCTTGTTTGACTACTACTTCTTTGCTGTCTATAGTGAACTGCTGCATAGACGTTGTCCTTTAGTTGTTATCCAACGAGGAACAGTAGAATTTTTTGAATAGTTTTTTTCTTCATCAATTTATAATTCTGTCATATCTTGGCTAATAACAGCGTTTTATACAATTTTTACATTTGCCGAAATCAATAACAATAAAAATCGCATGGATGGTTTTATTTATTTTACGATATGTAGTAAATATAAAATAATTGTTGATCATTTGAACAGAAACAGTTATTATTTTTTATTGTTGAGTTGTTAGTAATCATTTAATAGCTGGTTAAAATCTTTTAAGCTCAAACACAAAACTAAAAAGCAGAAATTTGTTCCTTTGTGATTTATATGTGGTATGAAAAGCATTTAAAAAGTTTAAATTGGGGCATAAAAGTGTTTAAGTTTGATAACTGTAAGTTTTAGTATTAAGGCTCAAGAATAAGTAGAATAAAAGCTTCCAAAAATTGCAAAATTTTAGGTAAAACGAGCCGCTTTTTTGTCAGCACACGCGCCTGCGCATATGAAACGTTTTGCGTTTTGTTTTTTCCTGATCAAATCACGGCTTGCGCGTCTAATGCGCAGTACCTACACTCAATAATAAATGGCCCCTTAGGCAATATTTTCAATTTTTTTTTTTTACTTTTTGTCAAACGCGCATAATTTGTTCTAAACGCAACAACAGCAACAACCGCAACACTTGGCAACAAACTTAACGCAAATTGCTAACAAAGCGTGAGTCACTTTTTTATACCGGGTCTTAAATGCGGTCCAAGCTTGAGCTTTTGCAGCATAATAACAATAATAGCAACAACAATGTGGGCTTAAATATTGCGTTCAATAGTTTTTTAGCCTTTTTTGTTTTTGTGCAACTAGCATAATTTGCCCATATGCGATACTCTATGCGATTCAATTTTATTTGTTTGTTTGTTGTTGTTGCTGTTTTTGTTGTTGCTGCTGCCTATGTAGGTTCTTTGCACGAAAACGTTTACGAAACACGCACAAAACTACGTACGAACTATTGATTTTCTTCTATTTTATGGATGCTAAATGATTGTTTTTCTTTGAAGTTGCTGTTGTTGATGTTGTATTTGTTGTTGTAGTTGTTGTTGCCACATAGCTATCCATCGGATCGCGCGCGTTTCACTCTATTATTGAAAGCGGAAGTTTGTAATTTTTGCGCACAGATGTTAAAATTTAAAAAAGATTTTATTATGCAAAAATTACAGCGAATTGAACCAATTTTATCGCCCATCCGTGTTAACAGTTAAAAGAAGAAATGAGCGCAAACTTATTTGGACAAAGATAAAAACAAAAAAAATAAATGGAATATCGATGAATCAGTATTGAGCATTAAGCAGCACACACCCGACAAGTGGGCTTCATGTTGGCATATAATTGACAGCTTCCTCTCAGTGGATCAGCTTTTAAAATCTAGCACAAATGAATAATTGCTAAATTATGCAAATTTTTTTAACCAATATTATACATCTGATAAACGTATTCTGCATTTTAACTTATTTATTCTCAGGAAACCTAGGATGTTTTGAACTTTCAAACGAACATTGAAATTTTTTCATTGTCTGCACCACATAACACGCGTTTCGACTCCTGCATACAAGTTTGCAAAGGTTTCTCTTTATTATCAGAAATTATCACTGCAGTTGTCTTTCAGACGGAGATAGTAGCCATTCATAAAGCTGTAGAATGGCTGAGTTATAATGAGTTATCAACTCGGGATATCTACATTTTCACGGAAAGCCAGACCTTGATAAAATTTCTTGGATGAGAGTTTCTAACGGCTATGAATAGGGCCCCTTGGAGAAAGGCCCCAAATTAAAAATCCCCCAAAAAGCCCCAAACAGGCTCGTAGCCAAAGGGGGGCAGGGTTCTAGGTGTTCAAACTCCTCCCCTTTAGGGACGAGAAAGTATGTATACTTAGTATGTTGTATAAAGTATATTTAATTCAAAATGTGATTTTTTTTTTTTAAGATAAACTGAGATGTTGATGTTAATTTGCTTAAAGATGCAAAAGTTGTAACATTTTTATACATAAAAAACTTCTCTTAATTAATTAAATATTTTTTTTTGCCAAATGAGAGATTAACTTTGCTTATAAAAGTCATAATCTTTATACTGGAATTTAGCTGCAAATAGTTTGTATATTATAGAACCAGTTTCAATTGAAGATTTTTATGTTCAAAAAGCCCCTGATATCCGGAGAATATATATTTGAAATTATACCTAGAACGAATAGGGGCTTTAATGAGTGAAAAAAGAATGAAATATTTAACTTGCACGTTCCTTATTTTGATTCTCCAATAGCTTACTAAGCACACTATCAAGGTGTAAAACCTAAGAATTGTCAAAAGTTCAGTTCTTAGACAGAAGCCACAAAAAATGATACGTTACGTGACAAAAAATAGAAGTGGTTTTTGACTTGGATCACAAAATTAGTAAAATTCTGTAAATTGGCAAGAGTTTTTGTATAAAATTATTTTTAGAAAGATTTGGAATCGTATTTAGAAGGATTTTAAGTTTATTTTCAAAGTAATCAAATTTAAAAACTTTTTCTCGTGTATTTTTTATTAGGCTTAGTATGAAACGTTACGTTACATGGCGTTACGTGACATTTTTTCCATTGAATTCATTTGGGTAATTAAGTAATTAGGTAATTAAGTAAGTATGTAATGTAGTTATTAAAAAACCAATTTAATATATTCTGCCTATCCTTGCCTCAACCATTTTTCATTATTTTTAGCCAGTGCCTTCTATTTTTACTAAAACAAAAATGTTTACAAAACATTTACAAAACATTAACTATAAAGAAAAATGACTTTTGTGAAACAGTGCAGACGATTTGATAATCATGGTAAATGAATTTATATTTAAATTGCTTAAATCAATAAAATAAAAACGTTTCTCTAAGATAATATCATTAAATAATAAGTTTTTAATAACTTTTAATTATCGTGTCACGGTGGACTTTTCGGCGGAAATGCCCATATACATAATTTTATAAATTGTTGAAAATTAACTTGACATTTTTTATGCAATATCGAAGCCTATTAGACCAAAACCTTTAAAAAGCATTCGTTTGAATGGATTTTTTTTTTAATTTAAGGCTGTATAATGCAAAAAATACATGCACCACGAAATTTAACACATTATGGGGTATTTCACGTAAAGCGGATGACTAAAAAGTTTGACCATTTCATGTCCATGGACCTTACGTCCGTTTGAAACGGACATAATGTCAATGGACCTTATGTCCGTCGACGTTATGTCATCCCACCGAAAAAATGTAGTGCTTACTGTGTCTCGCACGATCACCAAGACGCAGTTCATGTAATTTTTCATATGATTCCTTCAGTGGTGGCCGCGTCGTAGTGGGTAGAAAGTGTGGCTCATACGCCAGAGAACCCAGATTCGAATCCCCATATGACATAGAAAGTTTTTTCAATTGAATTAATTTTTCTGTTCGGCCGTCACCTCTCTGCAGACAATGGCAAGCCTCAGAGAGTAAAAACTGCCATGAAAAGCTTCTTGAGAACATAAGCTGTTTGGAGTCGGCATAAAATATGTAGGTCCAGTTCTCGATCATTTTGTGTTCAAACATTTCACAACACACACAACATAATTGATCATAAAAAGCTCGGTCAAAGTCCTTTCAAGGGCTGAAATGGACATTTCGTTTTTTTTTTTTCGTTCTTCAAACAATTTTAACTTCAGTTTAATATTATTTTCTGTGACAATTAATAGGGATGCGACGGAGCTCCGCACCAGCATCCGCATTCGCGGAGCACCCGCAAAAAACCGACATCCGCATCCACATCCGCAGCCTCATTTTCACTTTTTAATATCCGCATTCACATCCGCATCCGCAACGAAAATCCGAATTCATAAAAATTTTTATAATTGACACAAAAATGTAATTAAAAAAGACATTTCCATTATGAGCTTCAAAATAGGTTAAGAAGCAATGTAGCATCAACATTACTGTTTATAAAATACAATTTACCGTTGATTGGCTTAGACTACTAAAAAGTTTCCAACATGATTTTGATCATTTAAGTCCTAATTATAGTTTGTCTAGTCAAGCTGATCTCTTCAAAAATTTAACATTTATTTTGCCACGTTTTTATTTTGCTCAATATCTTTAACAAATATAAAAAGATATATCCGCACCCGCGGATATTAATTGTATTTGTAATTGAAGAGAGGATCTCTATTCGCCAATCGCTTCGATTCTGTTTGGGCTCCAAAGCTTTAGTGTTCAAGCGATCGCCAAGCAGGTAACATCTACGCTTGAGAGTTTTTTGAATACATGACGAAAAGTTGTGAAATTTTACACTGGATAAAATTTTATGTTTGGAAGTATGCATGAGCAAATTTTTTTTTTACAAAATAACAGCCATGTTGTGTCCATATGAAAAAAGTAATCGGGCATGTTCTAAAATCCGATTCACGTTGGAGTTCACGTCGGAATCGGATTTACTTCCAATAACTTTTCATGGAAATTAAATCCGATTTCGATGTGAATCGGATTTCAGAATATGCCTGTATGCATTAAGAGACATAATAGTTTATATGGCCAATATAAAGTAAGTTTAGGGGATGCAAGAAAGAAATTAATTATTGAAATGAATTATAAGAAATAATTAGCATTTTTCACTATTTGCCTGCCTTTTTACATGCCCGTCTGCATGTACTATTTGTACTTCACATTATATTCACATTATGTAATCTGTATGTCACATTATCCATCTGTCGGCCTGTTTCTGTCACTTCACATCTAATTATTTTTGTAGTACAAATCAAAGCACAAAAAAAAATCACCCTATGGCTCATAAGATTTCAGCAAAAAGCTCTTTAGCACTACTTTGTTTCAGTGTGAACTTTAGAGAGCGTTCATTAATATATACTCAAGATAAGAGAGTATAGGAAGTATAAGTATAAGGAAGTATAAGCTGTATAAGAAGTTACAGCTTGTAAAAAAACAAGAAAAATGTGATGGGATTTAATTTGTGTTCTATGCGTACTTTAATAAATAAAAAAAAAAAAAAAAAAAAAACGAATTGGCCATTTTAGCCCTTGAAAGGACTTTGACCGAGTTTCTTATGATCAATTGTGTTATGTGTGTTATGAAATGTTTGAACACAAATGATCGAGAACTGGACCTACCAGATTTATGCCGACTCCGAACGGCTTATGTTCTCAAGAAGCTTTTCGTGGCAGTTTTTTACTCTCTGACGGCCGGCAGAGGTGACGGCCGAACAGAAAAATTAATTCGATTGAAAAAACTTTCTGCGCCAGACGGGGGATTCGAACCTGGGTTCTCTGGCGTATAAGCCACACACTCTACCCACTACGTCACGGCCGCCATGTACTTTAATATTACTTTTAATATTAATATTAATATACTATTAATATTAATATTAATTAATATACTATTAATATTCATATTAATATTAATATTAATATATATTATATTATTATTTTATATTATTATAATATTATTATATATTATATTATTATTATTAATATTATTAATATTAATTACTAATTATTAATAATTAATTATTAATTATATAATATTAATTATAATTATTTAATATTAATAATTATTAATATTAATATTAATATCGCATTGATCGCCATTTCTTATAAGTCAAATATTTTTTTAAAATGTCTGTCTTTAATGAATTTTATGTCCGTGCTCTCATCATGCATATGGAAAACAATCTGCGATCGTTTAATTCGTTTTTAATTTCAGAATCATATATATTTGCTAATTTGTACAGTGCGACGGACAATGATATTGTGAGATAAAGGTAACGTTACTATTGTTATGGCTGTTATTTGCTGTTATTTGTAACGAAACATAACATAAGACGCATTGAAATCCTTTAAAATCGTTTGACATCATAATTTTTATACATATTTTCATTTGTCATTTTCAAACATTAAATTTCTCGCTGTGGAGTATCATTAAAAGTGCTCTTGATATCGTGTCGCTGCTGTCTCAATAGCGACTAAGCTCGAGAGAGTAAGAATACATGTGAAACCAGAGAGCTCTTTAGAGCCCATGGTGGAAGGCACTGCTTTAAAGACACTTTTTAAGTACACTTTTAGGAAAAAGGTTGAATTTTTACCTTTTATTTCGATTAAATTTGCGGTTAATGAGTTTAACTGACATTTGTTAAAAATTCGTTAGAACATGATAATTATTTAATATTCTCTAATTGTATTTCAAGCTTACTGTTAAAACAAGCTTTTATATTGTAATAAAGTACGCTAAATAACGAATTAAAAATACAAAAACGGCTTTAAGAACAAGAGTAAAATTAAACAAAGATTACGCAAGAGTAACAAGTGTTAACCTGTGGATATTTTTTTTTTTTTTTGTTCTTGTTATTACACATTTGCTTTTAGCACGTTTTTTGCTCTAAACAATGCCTCATTAAGCTGCTTTTTTTTATAAATCGCATAAAAATACGCAAATGAAACGAATCAAAATATTTATACATTATAGTATATAATAAAAGTTAAGCACAAAATAATTTGCTGACGTTCAGGTGGCTTTAAGTGTTAACTTGTTCGAAATTTTGCTAAAATATGTTAAAAAATGAGTGTGGCTAAAAATAAGTTGTTGTTTGTTTTTTTTTTCCAGTACGAGGAAGCTGAAAATTCACGTGTTAGCATTGTGTTGTTGTTACTGATTTGTGGCTTGTTATAGTTTTTGTCGCATTTGGTGTTGTTGTTGTTGTTGTTGTTGCTTTCGTTTGTTGATTGTCAACAGATTCCTTGTTCATTAAGAAAATATCCAACAATGCTAAAGAGCAGGTTTTTCTTTTAAATCTTTAACGACTTTGTTGCTGATGTAGTTTTTGTTATAGTTGTTGTTGTTGCTGTTGTTGTTGTTGTTTTGGTTTCCTCGCTCTTTATATGTCATGATTTATGTTCATTACCCTATTTCATTAAAAATGCATTTAATGCAATTTTGTTGATTTTCGCTTGTTACAAATGAGGTGTTATTGTTGTTGTTGTAGTATTGCGGTGATTGCATAACATATTGCTTATTATCTGCTTCGTATTTATTGAGAATGTTAAGGTTAAAAATAAATCTCACCCTCTTAATTTAATATTCATCACAATTCGATAAATCTTTCTAGTTCTAAACACAAATTAATATATCCCTGTCTACACATATTTACAAAGTCCAACCAATTAATCAAAATTATAGTCAAAAAGGAATAGTTTAACCGGGCATATCATAAATAAATATTTTCCAAAAAAATCTCAACCAACTTACTGTTGTCACCAACACTACGAATTAGCATTTTTTGATTTACTTTCCCGTGAAAACAAGAAACTTTGTGTAAACTGTTAAATATTCAATTTTCCATTTAAAATGTCGTTTTGGTTGTTATTTATCTATTCGATACTTAATAGTTGTATAGAATAAATACATCTCTTGCATAAGCTCTTTGACCAGAAAAAGGTGTCAACAGCATTTTAATAAAGGAGGTAGAATACAAAAACATCACATAAGTTACCAAACATTAACTTGTAACTCAAATAAATATCGACAAATATCTATTAGTCGACATTCATACATATCTAACGACATAACAACATTTATTCGTGTGTGTCATTTTAAACATTTTAATATTTATATCTGTTAATCTAAGCTGCAGATGTGTTGAAATTAATGAACTACATATATTGAGTTAGCATAAATTAACGATAAACAGCGTTGTTTACCTTTGTTTTTTTTTCTTTCTATTCATGAGCTAACGTAGCGCACTACAAAAATAGGTTGCCAGGCATATCGGAATAAATAAGTCATCATTTGATATAATGAACAAAAGTTGTATAATATAAATGTTTTAATCATGTTTTAAAATAAGTTAACAGTAAAAAAAAACCACAACATTTATATGGTATTAATATGCTAAATATTTCATTGAGAAAAAAAAACACATGGTCATGATGAGCATTTCAAGCATATTATGAATGAGCGAGTTTTGAGCTTAAAGGTCTGCTTGTCTTAAAATAAAATATTTGTATTCATTATTTAAAAATATTTCTAAAAATAGAAATTATACGTATCTACATATAATATTTGTATTCATTATTAAAGAATATCTGTAAAAGTAGAAATTTTACATAGTATCTACATATATATTTATATTTACCGCCATGTACATTTGGGTATAATATGGAGGGGGGAACTCAAGTTAAGTCAATAAACCTAAAAGTTCAATTGTGATGTAGTGGTTTTTTGTGCTTAATATGAAGAGTGTTATTTATGCTTAGTCAATTAAAATGATGCTAGTCAGAAAAATAAAATGATCGAACTGAAAATCGTAGAGCTGTTTTTTTCTAAATTTGTCTCTTATCTACTTTTATTTATACTGCTTAATCTTACATTCAAATCAATGTTTAGTGTTATAAAGGAATCGAGAAACTGCAAAGAAGGTTCATAACTAGTGACCGGCCGAAATCGAAACCGAAATTCGGCCAAAACCAAATCCGAAACTGATAATTAATATGGAAATTAAAATTTTTTCAGTTTTAAAATTTTTTTTTATTAAAATTATGTAATAATAAATAAATAATTAATATTAATTGAGTTTTTCAAAAAGTTTTTTCTGTCATACAAAATATAAGATTATGCTTGAGATTTTGAAGTTCCGGTTTCGGTTTCGGTGCGAATTGACAAAAAGGGCCGAAAATGGCCGAAACTCAAACCGATCCGATTATACACCGGACGTATATTTAGTAGACCAAGAAAAATATTGAAATTTTTACTAAAAGCTTAAAACATATTTGTTTCTGCTATTTAGTAAGGAATAATAGCATTATTTAAAAATTTCCCTCAAAGTAAATTACTAAAATTAAAGAAATAGAGAGATGTTTCATGAACAGTTTTTGCAAAACTGAAATTATTTTTCCTGCTTTCTCCACTTATTCTAGTTTTGATGATCCTTTGAGCAATTTCAATGAAAAAGTGCCCCTGAACATTGAATTGTTACTATATTGGAAATTTCCCTAGAAGGAACATCGTAGAGCTTTTTTTAGGAGTTTGGTAAGTAAAGCAAAATTGATAAAGAAAGGTTCAATGATTACATCCTTGCAAAAAAAAAAAAATTAAAAAATCGTGATTTTCGCACTTAATTCCGTTTGAAATCAATCCCGTTTGAATTAAATCCCTTAAGGGAAATTTTTTGGGAAATTTTTGCGAAACTTCTAACTCAACATAAAATGAATAGGAAACAATAAAAAATGGCATTTTTTGCAAAACTAAAATTATAGTTCCTGTTTTTTTCACTTAATCTATGATGAGCCTAGCCTTTTGATGAGTCGTTGAGCCATTTCAATGAAAAAGTAGCCTTGAACGTTGAATTGTTCCTATATTGGAAACTAGCAGAATCAGTGGTCCCAGTGGCCTCGCCACGGGCGCTCCAGCAACCATTTTTTTTATTTGTGGGTGGTGAAAGGGAGTGTGAACAACATTTTTTTCTCTTGCCCCATCTTGTGCTCGAAAACAATCTACTGCCAAAATTTCAGCGCAATCGGTCCAGAAGTTTTGGAGTCTTAATGATTTCTCAAAAGTGGGCGTAATTATAGTGTCACCACGCCAAGTTTTAGTACAGTTACCGACGGTAAACAGACAAACTTAATTACAAAATTTCAGTCTTATTCGATTAACACCGTCTAAAATATAAATTTCATCATTTTTGGTACTATTGCCGAAAGTAACCTTACAAACTAAATCACCAAATTTTAGTCGCATATAATCGAAACAGCAGGAAACAATGTATTTTTATTGATTTGTGGGAGATAAAAGGGGGCGTAGTTAAAACTAAGTGTGCAATAACCTAATCTAGTAATACACGGCTTAAGTTTGAGAGAAATCTGTTCAGACGTTTAGATTTGTATAAAAGTCAAACAAACAGAATATTTTTTTATATTATATTTTTTTTATAAGACTATATTAATTTTTATTAATATAGATACAGAAAGAAGATAGAGAGATATATAGAGATGGTCGGACACATAACACCTACATACCAAGTTTCACTATGAAAACCTGTGCAATTAAAGAATTAGAATGATTTGGTAAAAGTGGGCGTATTTATAATCCGAGCACTCCTATTTTTAGTGCAGTTACCTACAATAAGCATTCAAACTAAATTACCAAATTTTAGTCTAATACGACCGAAACCGTCTGAAATATTTAACTTTTTCAATGATTTATGGGCGGTTAAAGTAGGCTTGGCCATTCTAACATAGTCTATCACGATTCCGCTGAAGTAACAAATCGGTTGGTACCTATATTGTCTAAATCGGTTCAGTGGTTTTCGCGTGATTGTGAATTATCCGTTTTGTGTCACAACGCTTTTATATAATAGTATAGATATAGATTTCCCTCGAAGGAAAATTTTTAGGAATTTGGAAATTGAAGCAAAATTGACTACGAAGGGTTCAATAACTACATCCATGCAAAAATAAAACATAAAAATCGTGTCTTTCGCACTTAATCCCGTTTGAAAAACTACTAAAATTTAAGAAAAGAAGAGATGTTTCATGAAAAAATTGCCATATAACTTGAAATAGAGCTATTTTGGAAATTTCCCTTGAGGGAAATTTTTGGGACATTTTGGGGAAATTTTCTAGCTCAAAGTAAAATGACTGGGAAACATTAAAAAGTTACATCTGTTGCAAATTATAAATTATATACATCTTGTTTAAAATTAGAACTCTCGCTTTTTTTCATTTAATTTAGTTTTGTTGAGCCGTTGAGCTGTTTCAATGAAAAAGTTGCTTTGAACGTTGAATTATTGCTGCATTGGAAATTTCCCTCATCGGGAAATTTTTGGGAAATTTTTGGTAAATTTCTAGTTGATGTATATATTGTGCTTTCAAAAATTTTAATTTTCAATAAAAATAAAAAAAAGGGACTTTGGCTTATTTTACATAAACACACTTGAATTTTTAGATTTTTTAAGGCACCAAGAGCCAGTTTTTTTAAAAAAATGCTTTTAGAAAAACAGGTTTATTGTCCAAATGGACTTAATTTCACGAAAAAATTAAAATCATGTCGCTTTTAAAAATTACTCATATTATTTTATAAGGATTGTGTCAAGTGCTTAGAACAAATAACACTTTAATTATATTTAAATGTTGTTGCTTTGTTAGAAATGAAAATTAAATTAAATTCTTAAGAAAATTAGCTGGGTACCTTATTATATTAAATATTGTTATTTTATTTAAATTTCCCTCAAGGGAAATTTTTGGGAAATTTTCCTATTCAACTTTTAAACTTTTTTCTTTTAGAGAAACTTTTAAAAATTCCTTTTTTTTAAGAAATAGTATTAATTAAGTGGTTTTGGCATACTTTACACATATAAACATTAAAAGTTCTAAAATTTAAGGAACATTTAGATTTTTTTAAGGGGACAAGATCTTGTTTCAAAGAAAACGATATATGAAGAACATGAATATTTACAAACTGACTAAATTTCATTTAAAGAACTAATACCAATAAAGCAAGAGATGCGTTGCGTAAATTTACGCAAACAATGAATGCATGAAAACATACGTAACTAGTTTCAAAAAACAACATGCGTGTGCAGGCAGCGTAAAAGTTTCGAAAAATTTAATATTTCACGCGGGTGAAAAGTTGACAGCTTTTGAAATCTAAACAGCTGTCCTTTTCAGAGTAACACCAAATAGTGATGTACAAACTATTGAGTACTCACTACAAGGTACTTGGTACTAGTGCGATTACTTTTAACTTAAAATTTACAAAATTTCCTCAAATTTTTTTTTTTTAATATGAGTGTATAGTTGCTTGATTTGTGTCATATGTTAATTGCAAAATTTCAAAGTTCTGTCAAACTCAAACAAAATTTAGTGAGCCGGATACTGTTCAAAATTATGCCTCTCTAAGCAGAAGTACATCAATCATATGTTCATGCATACGTTCTATTGGAAATTGATTTTTTCCGCATCTTCCGCAACGCATCTCACTCGTTATTGGAAATATGGCATAAAAGTTCTAATCTAGTCGTTTTTAATAACTGCTCATATACAGAATAGAATACAATTTTACATTTAATGTTTTTGTCAAACTTTAGGTACATAACAGTGATAATTAGTGATAATAACACTTTAACCCTTCGTGGGACCCTAAGTAAATTATACGTCAAAGGTCCCTAAGGTCCGCTGGGACATAATATGAAAATTGCCTATAAAATGCACTAAAAATGATTGAACACGGGCAAATTTTGGTTTTAAATTAAAAATTAATTATTTTTATTGAGATATAGTCTTAATCTAATATTATTTTATTGTTCTGCTCGCTGAATCCTGAACGTTTTGCACGGCATGCAACGGTGCATCTGCTCTAAATGCTCCATACAAACAAACTTCCTGCAATCGCTGCATGCAAATCTTGTTTTACGTTGCCTGTTGTTGTGTTGTTGACATAAATAGCAAGTTTTCCGTTGATCCCTGTGTTGGATTGGTGGTGCTTCGCTTGTAATGCTCTCTTCTAGTGGTATGACGTTGTAGTCCATCATAGCTCTCTTGATATGGGGGTAGCGGGTTATACGATTATTGAGCGCCGTTTCTTCGATTTCGGGAGTAGCCAACTGCTGAACTAATTTGTATAAGAACGACCGCCTCCTGTCGCTTTTCTGGCTCGGATTGAGGTCATTATAGGCGATAAATGACGCCAATGCAGCAACGTCCACAATATTATAAAACATGGCCAGTGGCCAGCGTTTAGTACCTCTTTTACACGTGTATGTACCTAGCATTTGGTCCATCGTGTCCACTCCAGCTTTATTTTTATTGTAATCCACAATGGCCATTGGTTTTTTATGTGCTCCTTCGACGGCGTTTGTATAATGTGCTGTTGAAATGAGTACCACTGCTTTATTTTTCATCGGCACATATGAGCATAGCGCAACGTTGTTGTCATGGTAGCCGAACAATGTACTATCAATTGGGCGATTGCGATTCTTCCTAAACTCACTGGGAATACAAGCTTTATTTGTGCGTAAGGTACCAACATATGCTGTTCTTTGGGTAATCAAGTTTTCAGCCAATTCAAGAGACGAAAAAAAGTTGTCTGCATACACAATGCGGCCAGTAAATAAGTATTTCTGCGCGAGCTTCATTATCACTTTGTAGCCCAGCTGGGTTTCACGCTCCTGTCCTGGTGCTTTTCCAGAGTTTATGATACCTTTGAGCGGATATTTGGTTTTTGCATCACATATCCACCACACCTTTATTCCATATTTTGCAGGCTTTGATGGAATGTACTGTGTAAATGATGTCCGTCCTCTATATGGAAACAGTTGTTCATCTACTGTTAGAGCATCATGTGGTTCGTACCGACTTGCCAAATTAGCTTGCAGCATGAGCCAAATATCATCAATTGCTGCCGTTTTGCTGCTCTGTGACCTTTCCATGCGTGTGTTCACGTTGTCAAATCGTATGTACCTCAATAGCAGTTTGAATCTTTTGAATGACATTACAGCTCTGAAGATTGGTGGATGATATGTATCAAACAGGCAGTAAGCTGGTTCATTGTTTGACTTATATAGGCCAGAAGCTATAAGCATTGCCAGGAACGCATCAAACTCCTTGGGTGTCAGTGGTTGCCATTCTTTGGGTCGTGTTGGATTAGCTTCATTCCACGCTTCAATAGTTTGTTTGGCTTTTCGGTTAGTTTCTCTTACGATTATGTGTGACATTTCCTCGGTAAAAATTGTTTATAATAATATGCTCAATGGATCATCCGAAGTCATTATTGGTCCTATTCCATTACTTCTCATGGTGAAGATATTGTGCGATCTTACACGTGAAGTTGGTGGCGGCGCTTTCTTCCATTTCATACCATTTTTGCCAACATAATAGTCATCTGAAGTTGTTTCTTGATTTGGCGGCGTTTCACCATCATCGTCACTTGTATCTTCGTCCCAGTATTCAATAGTGGCTCCACTTTCGCAATCAGAGACTTCTTCATTTATTTGGAACGATGGATCACTTATTTCATCATCGAAATCACAACTTTGTTCATTTAGTATTTCATTTATATTGATATTTGCTTCGCATATTTTTCTTTAGCTCAATTCAATTCAAAAGTTAGTACACAACTGTTGAATATTCTTGAAGCAACTGGTTTATATACCTTTTTTTTCCCAACATTCAGGGAGGCACGCAGGTATAAGACAAATGCATCAGGGATGAACAAAGCAATAAAATAAGCAAACTTATACCTCCCCCTGCTCATTTCTTGGAAAACCCAATTAGCAAAAATATTTATTTTTCCTTGAAACTAAACGCAGCTGCAATTTTGAGCCATAAAACAATGAATTCCACGAAGTAATACCGTTAATTTGCTTAATTTTCATGCCATGTCCCAGGGGACATTAGGGACCTTTCTCGTAGTCAGTAAAAGTAAATCCTTAGATCTCGGTAACCACTGCTCCGATTTTAATGATCGAACCCGTAAAAGACGCAGAACTAAATGTTACAGGAATACATGGTAACTTTGCGAGGGGGTCGTAGTGGCCAAAATAGGAGTAATTTGCGATTCAAAATCGAAAAAGTCCCTACGGACCTTAGGGTCCCACGAAGGGTTAAACATATTATGTTGATGTAATTTTGTGCGTTCTGCTTATAGCAAAGTTGTGTCTTTTAATAACATGTTTCTTAGAACCATCTGGGAATTATATGGTAAATTACTATTTCAGCGCATACTAAAACTTATTTCATCTGCTACTATTTGTAATAGGGTGCATCGGCTATGGGTCACATCACGCATAAGTGTTGATTTATAATAGGTACATTAAACCAAACAAACAGAATATGCCAAATTGGTCTATATTAAATAAAAACAAAACGGCTGTTAAAATAATTTCGAGTTTATTTTCGTAAGCAAACGTCTCGCATTCTTCTCAAAGCTTACACAATAATTTTAACCGATTTCAGTTTAATCATTAAAATAAACCATCATTATATCAATCAAACACAGCTGCAGTTTTAACACCTTGAAAATATGAGGCACATAAATAATATTTAAAAGTCTTCAAGAAATCTCTACCTAGAAACTGAACTAATTAGAAATACATACAGACAAGAAAAAAATTACTTTAACAAAAAAACTAAAGACTCATCGTTGGCCATAAAAACGTAGAGGGCGACCATATGCCACTCAATATCTCCAGCATACAAGCTAGGACAACAAAATCGCGTGCGTAAAACTGACCGCACGCGCCTCTTTAACACTCCGCGCCAGCAGTAAAATTGAAAAATCCACAGTAACAACAACAACAAGATCAGCTCTTATATTAAGTTAAGTCCGCAACGAAACATATAATCATATCATAAATTCTAGCTTATAACAACAACAACATTTAAGGGCTCTTCACCACAAAAAAGCTGACTTTTTTAAAGGGTCTGAAAGCAAAAAATAAAAAAAAAACCATGCTGACGTCATATTCCTCTTAACATGAATTCTTCGCGCCGTTGCTACAATTTTAACACCTTGATGTTGATGATATTTGTGGGTCTGAGTGTCTGACTCTGCGGCTATGCGTCTATTTAAACGCTGTTAATTGAGAAAGCGGCAAGTTAATGGCTATTAATTTTTTTTCTTTCGTTTTTTTTTGTTTTCTCTAACTTTACTTTGGGCAGCAATATTATTAAAAAAAACTACCCTCATGTCAAAATTTACTTCAAACTATAAACATATCATTTTTCCGGCATGTTTATCGACTTTTTCTACTCATCATCTGTTTATATGTCCGGGAACTCTGTTGTTGTTCTTGTTAGTTTTTTTTCCTTTTTTCGTTGTTTTTTCTCTTTAGTTGTGGTGGGAGTAACGTCAAATCGTATGCTTACACGCGACCACATAATTTAATTTTCCAGGAACACTCACCTAGGATTTTAAGCGTGGACAGGGCATGAGTGAGCTAAAAGGTCAATTAGGGTAACTCTTGGCTGGATGTTTGCTATGGAGCGAAGGTGCATAGCTGGCGGGCGGGGTGTTTGGCATTATGACACGCGTGTGACATACGGTTAATGACTCTGTTCTTCATTCTTTAAAAGGGCGATGAGCGTTAAGAGAAGAAGATATGTGAATATTTTGGGGTATATCGTTTTTTCGAAAGAGTTTAGCAGTAATTAATTTAATGCAATTTGAAAACCTTTTGTTTTTTGTTGATCAAGCCAATTCAAATGGTAATATAAAAAGTGAATTATTTTAACTTTTGTTTTTTTTTTTATTATTACAAAATTTAAATGAAATCTTTTCTTTCTCGTCATGTTTGTAAAAAGAAAATGTTATTCAAATGAAATTTCACACAATAACCTTTGACCAAATAAAGCTTTAAAACTTTAAAAGAAAAAAGGACAACTTATTAACTTAAGTTAGAATTTGAACAGCTACTGAAAAGGGTTAAGGCCAATTTTGTGTAACTAACAAGTTATAATATCAAAAGACCTTAAAATTTTGTCCAAATATAAACGAGATACTGAGCTGGATTATAATTGGATTTACTGTTCTCAAGATTAACTATTTTCAAGCTTAAAAAATTCAAAATTGCAGTGGTGCCGATAAATACAAAAAACTAATTTTTTAGACTAATTTTTTCATACAAATAAGTGCAAATTCATCTTAGTATCAAAGCAAAGCCTAAGTTGATGGTAATGGAATGTATCGTTATAAAATATATTATATTCATTGTTTGTTCACTTTAAATGTGATACGGGATATGGTTATTTATAAGCTTGAAAAACGAACACACCTTAAAAAAATGCAGAAAAATATTGCACAGAGAGCTGCAGAAGTCTGCTTGATAAATTCCCCTCTCGGGAAACACATTTCACACTGTAACGGCCTAAATACACAGGGTATTAAGGCGTAAATAGTAGGTAATCAGTTGCAGATGATTATCATCGTGAGAGTTAGCAAAAAGTTTAGAGTGTTCGACTATTACATTATCATTACTGGTGTTCGACGAAAACTAATATTTTGGCCGGAACCAAAATTTGGCACATTTTGCAATATTTGGTCAAAACCGATTTATATGAAAATACAACCTTTTTATAAAAATTTTTTTACTATAAGCAATATTTATTTAAATTTTCAATACCTTTAAAATAAGCTATTAAACATGAAAATTGGACGAAAACCTTCAGAGTTGTGATCTTTTACTTTTCGAAAAAACTCCTTTTAAATTCTTGTTGTATTAAAAAAGATCTAAAAACTCCAAATTTGAAAAAATTTCAATGAAATGAAAGATAAAAAAATTGTGTGATTATGTTGAACAATCGGGTCCTTTTTGAAAATTTCGAGTTTGAGTATTTTTACAAAAAAAAATCCAAACTATGGAGGCTTTCGTCCAATTTTCATGTTTGATAGTTTATTGTAAAGAAAAATTAAATAAAAAATTAACTGTGAATTAGCTTTTTAAATATTTCCACTTATACAAAAGTAATTTGGGTTATTTGAAAAATAAGCATTTTTCTTCCATATAACCAAATACTGGCATGTACTGATGTAAGTCGGCACGGGTTCCCGAGGGTCTAGGTGCACACATTTTTTTTAACATTTATTTCAACATCATACAAGCAAATTGAGAGGGTGCCACATAAAAAAAAACCACTTCGACTTTTTGGGACACCCTAATATATATATATATATATCGCGATAGGGGACACCCTAATATGTGCCACTTTTTCGAAATTTACTTTTTGATGAAAATTTGTTCTACATACCACAACGCAACACCAAGTAAAATATTGTAACTGAAATCCTTATAGTTACGCCAAAAATTTACTGTATATTTTATCGTATGTTACAATGGATTTTTTTCTCTTGGGCAAAATTATCGTATGTGCCATACAAAAATATTTTGTACATAAGTAGTAGTTGTTGTTATATTTACTATTTATTTTTTAAATTTGTAGTAGAATGTATAGCAGATTGCAATGTCAATTGTCAAAGAGGATAATTTTATGTAGCCCTTTCGTACCACGCCTTTATTCGCTTCACCTTTACTACAAAACGGTTACTACTCAAAACAATATTAAAGTGTATAAGAAGGTGAAAAAACGCTCTCCTGTAAAATGTGGTTTTTGGCACACAAGATAATTTCGCGCAAAGTGGTCGATATGTAAGTTTTACATTCATATTTATAACTACAACAACAACACAAGCAGTTATTGAGAAATATTTGTAAAACAATTCGTTTCAATAAACGACACGATGTTGCTTTCGTGATTTTAGCCAAACTAATAAGCATGATAACAATGTAGGCAGCTACTGAAGCATTTTATACATGATTTTTCTCAACCAAAAAAGTGAATTTTTCTTCTAAGGGCTTGCTAATTTGTGACTTAATTAAAGAAGTGACAAAATTTAAAAATAGATATTCGTTTCAATCGCCAAATAGCTGATATTTTGACTTATATATTTTATATTTGTACAATGAATATTAAAGACCCCAAAAAGTGACGAAAACGTTGCATGCGTGTGAAAAAAATTTGTGAAAAAGGACTCCCATAGAAACCGCGCTCTACGTCAAAATGTTCTCAGAGCAGGTCCCAGATAACAATTTCAACTAAATAAGCCTTAAGTAAAGTTTTGTATAAGGAATTTATATAGGAAGGAGAATTTGAACTTCCTGGAACAATCTTTGAAACAAGTTTTATAAAAGGTCTAAGCAAGGAAAAAAGGCGTACTAAATTATTTCCTTTATAAAAGAACTTATATAAAGTTTGATTTAAGGCTTTTATTCAAGGCTTATTCAGGAACCCGGTAGCTGAAAAAAAAAATTTAATTGTAAAAGATTGTAACAGAAAAATCTTTGTATATATACTATGTCCCAACCATCACGGATTGAACTCGGATCCTTTGTACCGCAAGCTGCATGCTCTAACTACTCATCTATTCAGGACTCTGCTCTTAAACTTAATTAAACTTAATTAGTAATTTTTTTTAGTTCCCTTAAGAACAATTTTATAAAGCTCTCGATTGCAATCATTTCATATACTCACTTAATTTCAAACCAATAAGTTGCCTCGGTAACCCAGCGGTTTAAGGTGACAGTTTATCAACAGATAGATTCAAGGTTCAAGCCCGCGCTCAGACGAAATTTTTCTTTTTTTGTTAATGATATAGTTTTTTTTTATAATAATAAATGTTTTATTTATTTAAATCAGGAATTTCTAATTTTATTTTTTTCACAAATTGAAACTTTGTTTATCAGAAAAAAAAAGCTTGAGTAAAAATCTTCTTGACTACTTCCTAAAACGTGACATTGAATAAAGCCTTATATAAAAAATTATACAAGAAATTTTAATTTTCAAGGCTATCACAAGGTTCTTTCAAGAAAAGCATATATAATTACTTTTGTACAAAACCTTTTCAAGTTGAGTACGAATAACTTCAAATATTTAGGTGAAATTGTTTTCTGGGGTTTGAACAGACTTTTTCAATTTTTATCGAAGATTTATCAATATTTTTGTTTTATATTGGCCCTCTTACACCAAGGTCAAATTTTTTTTCTATTTAAATCTCTTATTCCCCTGAAAATCTATATTTTGTACATTATTACATTTAAAATGAAGAAGAGGAAAAAAATTTTAGCCACTTCTGTTTCTTTGTAGTGGCAGTAGAGTGCGTCTTCTTGGTCACATTTAAATAGGACACGCTTTGTTGACACCCTGTAAGAACTTATGTCCTAATTCAAATTGCATTCCATTCTTTGGATATACGTCTTTGTTGTGTGTTTTCTTTTTTTTTATTTATTTAAACATTTTAAAATTTTCAAGATGCTACGTTATCCAAAAATAATTAATAAAGCAATGAAAAAAGTAAACAAATTCATTTTTGGTCCACTGTCTAGTAAAAAACCTATAGAATAGAATCCTGTTTGAATTGTGATTTGATTTTCAACTGGGGGTCCAACAAGGGTATGTTTTAGCTTAAAAGTGACAGAAGTGGCTACAATTTTTTTTTATTCTTCATTTATGATGTAATAATGTACAGAATAAAGTTTTTAATGTATTATTTTTCAGAAAAAAATTGTACTAAATTATAAGCGACTGCCCTCTTAATTAGTCATTTGTTTATTTATATTATATATTATTATTAATAATAATACTACATTAATATAGGTGCTAGCAACAAATGCTATTGGCCCCCCTTAACAATGTTTATGCTCTTCAAACCGATTTGTTTATAAATTTCAAATTTATTCATGAAAAATAATTTGTGGCATTATTTAATTTATATTTAGTTTTTAGCAATTCTTAAAAAAATTAATTTTTAAGAATTACACTTAATGCTTTATGTCAAGTAATTTCATGAAGCAACAGGTTGCCACAACAACAATGTTCTTTACAGAACAACCACCAGCAGACTAGACAGCTGTTTCGTTGGTCGCTACACCAACTCATCAGTAATCTTCTGTGGCTCATGCAGTCCATTAACTTTGAAAATCTTATAAGCACACCTTCTGCTAAAACCAAAGCGGAATTGCAGTTGTGTGCTTTCCAATTTAAAAAGCAATGGTTTTTCTACTTTTTAGCACAAAGCAAAAGGTCCAAAAAATTGACTACATTAATTCTGCAAAGACTTGTTGTTGCGCTCTTTGTTTACTTCTATCCCGATTCCATTCCTTGGCACCAACAATTCGTTGGCATTAAACCATAGAAGGCGTGAGAATTTTTTTTTTGAAAAAAAGACTCATCTTATTTTCTAGGGTCGGGCTCGTACCAGTTTATACATGAAAAATAAATTGTGACATTTTTTAATTTATATTTAGTTTTTAGCAACTCTTAAAAAAATTAATTTTTAAGAATTACACTTAAAGCTTTATGCCAAGTAATTTCATGAAGCAAAATTTATTGCTTAATGCAATTATGGACAACTTTAACAAAAAAATCTTACAATATGTAGCAAACTTAAAATAACTTTCCAAACATCTTTTAGATTGAACAGCAGGAGTTACTGTGCATGATACGCAATAATAATTAAATGCAGATTAAATGTGTAAATCGTTTGATGTTTTCAATAATCCGATACAAACATATCATGACCCAGACTTAATTGCGTGCAAATCATGTGTTAAGTTGAGCAAAAAGGAAAAAAAACAAATAATTAGGTGGCAAAACTAATACACCGCAAAGTGTTACATTTTCACTAATTAAATTCTTTTTTTCCTGTTGCAAAGCGTAGCATATAACAGCGCATGATAGTTTTAAAAAGTTGTATATTTGTTCTGTGCAGAAATTTATTATTGTATTAACTTGCTACTTAAATGAACATATTTGCCATAGTGCTCAATTGTGTAATTCTTAAAAAATATGTTTTTAACTCCATGTTTTAAAAAAATATATTTTTATTTCTTAAAATATGTTTTTTAAAAATTATAAAAATACAAATAAAAATGATATGGTAAATGCCGTCATTTCATAGTAGCTTTTTATTTGAATTCCTCAAGAATTTATCTCACTGAATGCTAATGTTCAACTTCATAAATGTTTTTATAGTATTTTATTGTGAAGTCACAGTTATAATTATAACGACAGGTTTAAAGTTTGCTCCTTTTAAAAAAAACAACAGAACAATAGTATTACATTTGAACGTACACACTCGCTGAAATTTTCTATTTCACAATAAAAAAAAAAAAAAAACCAAAAACTGTTGTTGTCGCTAACAAAGTGTGTTATCAAATGTTCAAAAAAGAGCGCAACATAACAATTCAAGTATATCTCAAGAAAAGATGATGTTAGCTCAAAAAAGCAAAATAAACCTACTCTATAGTAGTAAAAATAAAAAAAAAAAAAAACGAAAACTCAAAAAAAAAAATGACTGCCAGTAAGCTCTAATAATAAAGGATAGTGCAGTGCATATATTATTGTGTAGCAATAAATTCAAATGTAACACTGCGAAAAAGTTTGCACTTTATTTTGTTTTAAATTAAAACAAAACAACAATCTTTAAATTCTTTTAAAGGAATAAATATCAGACCAATTTGTGGTAGCTTGTGTCTTAAGTCTTTTGTTTTTAGTTGTGAAATGCTTTTCATATTTAAGTTTTATGAAGTTATTTTTTCAAGTTGGTAGAAAACTTGACGACATGTTGGACAAAAATAAAAACGTTATATTTTAAAACTCCGATAATCACACCTTAAGGATAATATTTTTAATACACCTTAAGGATAAGGCATGACAATTGCATGCCAGGGTAGGTGCATTCGTTGCTTTTTATTTATTATATCTGCACGAAAATGCACCTCAATAAAATGTGGCAAAAAAACAAAGCAAATAAAAAAAGTCCCCAAAATTTGATGTGATTTCATTGTGAAAAATACCTCAACTTTTATGAAATAATACCCAAAAATTAATGAAAAATAACTCAAAGACAAAATGAAGGAAAACGCCAATATTTTGATTTTTATTCATAAACATAAAAATCACTCCAAAAATTTTGCAGACAGACCTGCATTGAGTCTTGCACAATTGCTCTGCAAACAGGAGATATATAATTTTATCATGGTGCAGCTTGTAATTTAAGATTACATTGTAGGCTAATTTTTAAATGTTTTAATGGAAAAAACAATGTATTTTTCGCTAATAGCTTGCATATTATACAGTTGTGATAGTCTGTAATCACAGCTATGACTCTACCTCAACCTAGGAAATGTAATCGTCATCACTTTTTTGATCTTCATATATAATATCTTTTTATATCAACACAAATACAATTATTTCCGTACATCAACCTAGAAACAAATGCGTCCGCTGTTTTTCTTTTCTTATTTGTTCAAATAGGAGAGTAGATTCGTTTATCTTAAAGTTCTTTAACATTATATTGCATGGGTGTAGTCAGGATTTTACTTAGGGGTCGACAAAACTAGTTTTGTCATGTGACTGATAAATAAATAAATGTGTCGGCCGTAAGTCTGCACTCTAAAAACTGAATGAAAGTTCACTACATTAAATGTTGTGAAATTTCACGGCATTTATTGGCGATTTTAAAAAATATAACGCTATGCAGTGTTTTTTTTTTAATTCCGTCAAAAACTCAGCGTTTTTTTTCAAAATAGGTATATATTCTCTATTTTTTACGCTATTCCAGCGTGTTGTCGCTCAGAGAGTCCCAAAAACGCTTCAGCAGCGATATTTTACGTTATTGGAGCGGGTGTTATGCTCTCTCAGTGATGATATTGAGCGTATTTTTTAACAGATACATAATTTTCATCATGGGAGAATTATGAGGTAAGGCCGACTCGGAGAGGAATGGAGTATAAAGCAGAATAAAGCGAGATAGATGTCAAAATCAGCTGTTCATTGCGAATTTCTTTATGCTCACATTTCGCAGTTGTTTTAAGGTTAAAACTGTTACAGGTTTTTTTTTTGCAATTTTAAGACTTATTTCACAGTTTATAGTTTTTATTACACTATTTTTTAAATATTTTCACTCAAATTAGTACAAATTTAACACCCGCGACCGCACTGTTTGCAACTTGGAAGCATAAAATATTTTCTTCATTTGCAATTTCTACGAAATTCGTCGTTTTGACATATACCTTCCTTCTCATTATCCACTCTTCGTTGACACGTGAGATAAATAAACAAAAAAAAAAAACAGAAGGAAACTCAGCATACACTTTGAAACAGAGAGTTGAAAAGAGATGCGTGTGAGAGACTTCACGCATTTCTAGCGTTTTTTTTTAACCGAAGACAAGAGAGAGAGAGAGAGACAATTTTAGGAGAGAGTTATTTAACGAGAGTGCGAGAGCAATAATTGTAGGAGAAAGTTTTTGCGCATTTCCAGCGTGAAAAGTTTTGAATTTTGCTCTCTGAAAAAAAACTACATTAAATGAAGAAAATTTGCTGCCAGCAATAATTGCTGTGTGGATCCCGTGGATTTTTGTTAGAGTGTGTAAAAAAAATAAAGTAAGCTTTAATAAATATTAATTAATTCTATGCATTTTAATTAAAAGATGAAATGTTTTGAATTTCGTAATATAATACAAAAATTTTTATTCTAATGTTCAGAGGGGCACCTGCCTTCCCCCTCGCCCCCCTAGCTACGCCCATGTTATATTGTCTCTATTACTAAACGCGTACTGCGTAAGGGGTATGTTAACTTTTTCATTCCGTTTGTAACGCCAATAAGTAGGCGTGGCAGGTAGAGAAAAGCATATATATTTTTGATCATCACCTGAGTCGATTTCCGTCAGTTCGTCTGTGATCACGATTACAGCCGTAATTTTGAAGCTACCGCAATGAAATTAAAACAACTTAAAAAATTTCAAATTAAAAATTTTAAAATTTTAATATTTTATTTAAAAAATTTAATATAAAAAATTTTAAAAAATTAAACAAATCTTTTAAAAAAATTAAGACCAAGTTTGAAAATGAGCAAAGTCGGATGAAAACCACGCCTACCTCCCATACAAAGTGAAATCAGATAAAAATCCACATAATTTAGAGAAATGCCTTGAAATTTCGCACGTAAGCTTTGATCTTCAATATAAATTCTGACTATGAAATTTGGAAAAATTGGATGAATCGGATGATGAATTACCTTCCATACAAATTGGCTTTATATTTACTGTAAAATCTCTTAAAAATCTGCTCAAACTAAAGAAATGTCTTGAAATTTTGAGCATAGACTTTGATATATAATATAGGCAATCTCTATGATATTTGGCAAAATCCGATGAAAAACCCGCCTACTTCCCATGCAAAGTGACGTCATCAAAATAGAAAAACTTTCATTAACATGTATATATCAAGCCAACATTCGTGTCTGTCGTGGCTAAAGATTTCGAATATACTTCAATACGGTGGTTGGAGGATATTTTAACTTCGATACTCTGCCGAAGCTCCATTCCTTACTTGTTTTTTTTATTTTTAACCAGAACTTTGAGCAAGCCATTTGAAAAAGTATCCATTTTATCCAAAATCGCACGGTTTCTCAAAACAATTTCTTGCCAGCATCGCTTTTTGGTTTTGCAAAGCTACTAGAGATGTTTTTAAAATATGATTTATGAAAGCGTTCGATTTTTCGAAGAAATTTATCGTCAGCTGCATATTTTCCTTTAATAAAGCTTGAAGAGAGAAATAGTTTTAAAATCTAATTTAAAAAATTAAAAATTGTGTAAAAACATCGTGCAATTTTTCATTAGGCCCCAATATGCTTTGTTGTTGCTTGCTGTTAATTTTTTTATATTCTTTTTCTTTTTTTTTTTGGCTAAATTTTCTTCAGATGCAATATCGTAGCGTAATTCATTATATGCTGATGGCTGTCACGTGAACAATTATTGGAATATGTGCATTAGACCGGTTCACATTACAAAAGTGTTAAAATATTCCGGTGCGCGTTCACTTTCTGAAAGTTCGAACCCTAATTAGCACAAAAATAGTTTAAGACCCAAAAAATTTTGACCTCTAGGGGTTCCGCAAATCGTTTGAAGGACATTTTAGAGCTATATAGGACTTTAACCATTTAAAAAATGTCGTGTCTAAGCGGAAAAACAATTGGAATATATTTTGATTGGAAACAATTATTAATAATTCAGTCTTATTCAGTTTTTTTGTTTTTTTAAATATGCATCTGATAATTTTTGGCGGAGTTTTAAAAATGCAATTTTGCTCTCAACGAAAAATCATCGTTTTTCCATACAAAATTTTTTCTTATTTTGTTTTAGCGACATTTTTTTTGAACTTTTGCATTTGACCTCAAAACCACAACCAACCACAAAAAACAATTCAACAATACGAAATATGTCAAAACGCATTATAAACCTCTGGATATCTCAGTTAACAAGCCGAATTCGACTGGTTAACTTTTTCTCTGGATATCTTTATCAGCTGGTTATCTTTTGTCATAAACGGGATAAATGCGCTTTCCAGAGGTGAACAATACGAAACTACTAGAAACCTTGGAAATATAAGCTGGTTAAAGATATCCAGAGCTGAATAATACGGCCCTAAGAAGCGATTCTAGTATCATTTTTCCCAAAAGAAGAAAAACAACACAAACTGCACTTCAATTGAAGTAGATTCTGCTTTAGCCTGAACTTGGCACCCTCATAAAAGAAAAAATGAGTGGCGAGCGTTTCTGTACTCCAGAAAAGCCCTTGTTGCCTCAAAAAGGTGGAATGACATAACGTCATTATATCCGTTCCAATGGTCATAAAGGTTCATGGACTTATGTCTATTTAGCAAAAGGACATAATGTCCATATACGTTATGGCGTTTTCAGATTGAACCGCGCGATTTTTAATACAAATTGTTGAATTTTTATACATAATTTAATTTATGTATATCTTATACATAATTTAAAGAATTTATTATTTTATGATAAAATGATTTGCCCTTTACGTAATGTTGTTTTTAACATTTAAAAAAAAAAAAAATATTATCCCAAAAATTCGGGCTCTAATTTTATGATGAAAATAGGAAAACAGATTCAAAACGAACGCGGGCACCGAACGCGAGCCAGCATTTCCATGGACTTTATGTCCGTTCTGATTTGGATATTATGACTTCTTCGAAAATGGACATAGTGTTCTTTGACCTTATGCCCGTGGATGTTATGTCATCCCACCTTCAAAAACCTTTTCTTGGATGTACCAACTTTAGAGTGGTAAAACTGTTTTGAAAACTGGTCCAAACGAATGCAAAGGTGAATTGATCCACTTCCAGAATACTTTGATAAAAAAAAAAACCATTTTCACTGATTAACCACTATTTTTCATTGTTAAGCTTTGATATAGGCTACGTTTGGCCGCTGTTAGTACGCTAATATTTTTACTCGTAATCGCACACATTTTTTTTTTTTACTTCTCTGTCTATTCCATTTCTCTTTTATTTTTGCCTTAATTCCTTTATTTGCAATGATTGAAATTCAGTTTTTCAAATTTTATACCGCTTTCAGCTAGTTAAGGCCTCATTCTTATTCAAAATTTATGCAAACAATAGAAAATTATTAAAATTATACTTAACTAGCGATAACGCACCGAAAATAGGGTGTACTTCCCTACTTCGCTTCAGAAATCATACTTTTTCATTCGCATTGCAGCAAATTCGTTTCTTAAGTGTTTTCACCATTTTTTCAACTTTAAACGCTCATTCCTGCTAAACGCTACCACTTTTTAAAAATCTAAATCTAATTTTCGGCTTACCTCCACCTCAAAACCTTTCTAACGATATACCAAGTGTTGCTGCAGCATTTGTAGATTTGCTGGAATAAAGGGACCCTTACTGGAATATATATATAGATTCAATAAAAAAGCTGGTTTGTTTTCTAAGTCTTTTGTTTTCGGCATTTAAGCTGAAGCCCTCTTTTGAGCCCCGTTTTTTTTGTCAGTGTGTATGTACTAAAATGCATTCATCTTTGCATAAATTTGTGATACTCATATTCATTCAACTATTCAACCATCTATCTTCTGTCTCTATCACAAACGCTCGTGCGCACACTTATGCGCATACGCAAATCTGTATTCAGTTTATATGTGGTTGCTTTTTTTTTTTCGTTTTTTGTGTTTCTTATAGTATTGCAAAAATAAAGAGATTTACGATCGTTCAGACCAATAAAATGATTGCGAACGATTTTTAATGCAAATTGTTATGTTTTTATTTATGACTCATGCAGTTCTAGTATTTATATAAATTGTTCATAGTTGTTGTGTTTGTTGCTTAGTTGTTTTAGTTTCTTTTTTTTTTTTATTTTTTATCAGCCAAACTACTGAGCCTTGTTGTTTTGCTATTTCAGCAGCTTGAAGTATGCACGCAGGGGTCTCGTTGATATTTAAAATTTAGTTTTTTTTTTTTTCATTTTTATTTATTTAAATTTTGATGAGGGTCAAAACGTTAAGCAGCAAAATCAGTATGTTGTTGTTCCTATAAGCTTTTATGTGTCCAGTTATTTTGAAGATTAACAATTGATGATAAAGTTGACATTTTTGCTTTTTTTTCTCATTTCTATTTACTTGAGCAGAGAGTATAAAATACTGAAGTGTTGAAATCTAGCCTGTAAACAAACGAAGGAAGGTTATAAGCCTTATTTATGAAGTTGAAGTAAGGCTTAAAAAAAATGGATATGCAAGACTTTTGAAATAAATAAAGATTTTAAAGATGACTTTATCTAAATAAAAGAGTTACAAAACAAACTTTTATCTTTTGCTGCATATTTTGGTAGTTGTTAAATATATGTGACCGCAAGCCATTTGCACCCAATAGTTAATATAAAAAAAAAAATCACTATTCAGTTGTGACTTATTATTGATTTTTAACATTATTTTTATGTTGTTACACTCATTTTCATTTTACTGAACTTTCACTTATCTACGCTTTAACTTACCATAAAGGCAGAAAATAATCATCTCTTAAAATCAAACAATAGGAAATACATTAAAAAACGATTACTTTAATGTTGACCATAATGTTGGCGGAATTTTTGTTAGTTGCCAACAGTGCGATGTAACCAAAATTTTTACCATAATAAAAAAAATTCCTTACAAATTTAAGAAAAAAGCTACTGCTGGCTACCAGATGCCAGCTATAAATAATTTTATGTTATTCCATTGAAACTTTTATTAAACACATAATTATTCAACTTGTGGTCAAGTAGCCGAGTAGTTGCGGTAGAAGAAGTGTGGTAGCCAAAAGTAGACAGCAGCTGGAATACATTGAATAACAATGCTTTTAATTGATTGAAAGCAAACAATTTTAAAGTGTCTGAAATTCAATATAAGTCAAACTTTATGGGAACAATAATTGAAAAGGTGTCCAAACGTGTGCCACGAACTTAAAAACAAAAAAAAAATAACACCAGAGTTGAGCATTTTAGATTTGGAAATATGTCAGTGAATAGACTGGGAAATATGAAGTGCTTTAAAAAAATATTGAGTTAATCAAGCCAAAGCTCAAAGTAAGAATTCTTTGGTTTTAAGACTAGTTTTTGCTTCGAGATTAATATTTTATGACGTGGCTTAGAACAATTTCCCTATCTTGAACTCTTGAAAATTTAAATATTTTTAGAACAAATTTAAAGCTAAGAAATTTATTTTTGTAAAAGTGGAACCGCATATAGTTTGTTTACATATAAAATATTAAAATTTAAATGTTCTTGTATTAAGTTTTTTGTCTGTGTTACATATTTTGATTTTTATTATAACATAGAACTTTTTAAAAAATTTAAAGTTTAAAATTTGGTAAATTTTATCTAGGTACTAGAGCCCTGCATGAATATATTCATCACGATATACCCCGATTCTCTGCTGTAATAGTCACTGCAAGCAAAGCTGCAAGCGAATAAATGTAAACAACAGATCGTATAGCAACAGGTCGTGTAGCGCAAGAGAATAACTTTTTATTTGTTCTCTGTTCTCTTCTCATACACTTTTGCACTGAGGTGAGCTTCAGGGATAATATTTGGGGGCTTTTAGGGCTTTTTTGAGCCCTTTTTAATTGTAAAAGCCCCGAGGCCCTTTTTAGTCGTTTTAGGCCCTTTTGAAAAAATTTAACCCAAAAAAAAAATAATCGCAATTTTTTACAAGAATAGTTTAATGGTTGATGTCTGTTGACAACATTTATGTACTATGCAATCGTTCTACAAAATTTTAAATTTGGAGGTAGAAAATGGAGGTAGGAAATATTGTCCACAGAAAAATCGCACAAAAAATAAAATTAAAGATCACTTAAACCAAAAATTCCCAAAAAAAAAAATTAAAGAAAAATGTAAAAAAATCACACAATAAAAACGAAAATATGCCTAAAATTTTGGAAAAATTGCCTAAATCTTGCATCTTGGTATCGGAGTGCTTGACAAGAATAAGCTCTCTTGAATTTATTAAATAAATGAATATATCTGGAGAAAGAAATAAATATTATTCATTAGTAGTTATCAATAGGTATGACTATCGCGGGACGGGGACTGATTTTAACTAAAAACTTTTAATTTTAAAAACATGATGATCGAGTGATAGTAATAGTTATAACCATTTCACTAGTAGTCAATGTATACTATCACTCGAAAACAAAAAGTGAAATAGTCCTAAAAAATTAGGTGATTTTTGTATGGTAAATACAAAATACGGTTTCAAAACGAAAATTAACCGAATTTTGTATGGATAAATTTTGGGTAATTCTTATTTAAAGTCTATATTTCCTATATCCTTTTTAAATGTTCTCATTGAAATAAGTTCTGGTATATACAGCCATGATCACATAAAAAGCATACTTTTTAGTAATCTCAACTACAAATTTTGTTTGTTTTCCAAGTTATATGAAAAGAGCGAGCCCTAAAGGCTCCATCGTAGTCCTGACAATGCCTTAATATAGGTACAAATTAATCAATTTTGTTATCAATTCAATATCAACGCTAAGAAAATCAGGCCAGTACTACACCCTGTCTACACCCTGATGAAGTTTTGGTGGCAAATTTTAAACTTATTTCTTGGTGATTGTTTTGTCATCTTATCAGATGTAATTTGACTTAATTTTCTTCTTGCAAAATTCTTTATTCTAAAATTGTGGTCATTTATGAAACTATTTTTTGTTAAATTCAGCCATGCCTCAATATATTTTTTGACATGGGTGAATTTTTTCTACTCAATTTCGTCCCGCTTCATTGATTCGTCTTCTTACAAGTCTTAACGGAGAAGAGTCTACATTAAATTGCTCATTCATTTCTGACATTCTACGACTATTTAAAAGTGGATATAACCGATTTATATTGCTTTGCAATTTTTGCTAAAAATTTTTTTGCAGAAATACACTATATCTAAAGATTGTTTTTACCATTTTTTTAATTAAAAAAAATTTTGACACAAATAATGCGTAAAATAAAATGTATATGAAATAATCACCTTAAACACTATTAAGATGGAGAGTGATTTAATTTAATCATTTAAATTAGAGCACAAACGAAATAAAACACGAAAAAGTTAAAGTTTTTTTGATTTCCCAAAACTGTTAATTCGAAATTTCGAACTAGAATTTTATTTTCACCCAAAATAAACTGGGCTTTGTGAGATTATTAAAAAGTGTGCTATTTGTGAGACCATGGCATGACCGTGTGACCACAAAGAAGGCCTTCAATATTGAATTGCCACTTTATAAAACTAAAAGCCCTATTAACGTCAAATTGGCCCAATTTTGGTTTGAATTCTGGCCCTTTTCCAACTAAGCCAATATCATCCCTGGTGAGCTTGCGATCTACGCGTTGTTTCAGTTATTTCTCTGAGTACTTAATAAACTACACGAATACTCAGGAATCTGCTGCAGTGACCTGAATAAGTATCAGGTATGTTGGTTTTTCCCCGCAATATGCTTTATGTTATTCTTAATGCAAAGTCAGTTTTGTAATACGTTTGTATTAATAAAAAAAATTTCATTCGTAATGGATATTGATATAGTGAGTAACATTAAAAACCGTTTAAGGTGTTATAAAATTTTAAATCCTTTATCATTTAAAAAACTTTAGTCTTTAAATTAACCAACTGGAAGTGACATTGAATTAGGCAACAATTTAGTGGCTGCAAAATTGTCCAATGGCGAGTTCGTATCGAAAGACATTAAAAAAAAAGAGTAAAGTTTGGGAAGTTTTTCTAAGTTAGTTAACTAGAGTGGTGAAGAAATCCAAAATTTTGTTAGCAAATATTGCAAGAAAATTTTAAAATATAGTAATAAGTCAACGTCTAACTAGTGAATACTTTATATCGGCCGTAGTTGGACTCCTAGAGGGGTCAAACATATGAGTTGGTCCTATTATTTTATGCCCCTCAACATTTCTTCCGAACACACCTACCCTCTACTGCTACCCTTCTTTGGGTCCCCATACGAAAAACACAAAACCTGTCGAAAATAGTTTATTTCGACCGCAGCTGGACTCCTAGAGGGGTCAAATATATGAGCTGGTCCTATTATTTTGTGCCCTTCAACATTTCTTCCCAACACACCTATCCCCTATCTACCACCTTTCTTTGGCTCCCCATACAATAAACACAAAAGCTGTCGAAAATAGTTTATTTCGGCCGTAGCTGAACTCCTAGAGGGGTCAAATATATGAGCTGGTCATTTTATTTTTTGCTCTTCAACATTTCTCGCGAAAACTCCTTCCCCCTATCAACCACCCTTCTTTGGGTCCCAATACAAAAAACATTCTTTTCATGCTACGAACGAACGAATATAAAAATATTCGCTAAATATTCAGGGTATGAATACTGATATTTTTGTTATTTTTTATTGCTTTATCTGCTACCTGCTGTTGTTAGTAAAGCATCGTGCTTTTATTCTCTTCGTTTCTTATATCTGAATAAAACAAAGAGAGTGTAAGATCAGGTGTGAGCAAAGCAGAAAAGGTATAGAGGAAATTTTTTATTCTATAGCGAGAGAATATATTCAGGGAGGCGAAAAAGCATACTCATGCAGGGCTCTAGTGGGTACTGAGTTCTTAAAATAATATTAGTAGTTATTCCACTGACAACACATTAACTCTAATTCGTGTATTATGTTTACAAAAATAGGCACAGATGTAGAATTTTTTCGATAAATTTGTTGTTCTTGTTCATTTTTACGTTGGTTAAAAATAAATTTAATTTAATGTTATATTGTTAACATAATATGAATTTATTATTTTTCCTGCATTAAATAATTTATATATATTTGAAAATTAATTGAAAATTTAAATTTTAGCAAACAAAATACATTTTTGAAATGGAAAAAATTTAATAATAATATAATGTATATTTTAAATTTATAATGATATTTAAAACATAGAGTTTCATAGCACAGCGACCATGCACAGTCTCAGCATATGTAAACCTGAGTAGTACTCGCAGCAATAACATTTTTTTTTTTGTAGCTGTATACATTTATATTATTAATTGTATTACTTTTGCTGAAGATTAACAAAAACAGTAACAAACGACAAAAAAGAAATCAGCTGATTCGTTTCAACAAACGGCATGAGGTTGCGTTAGTGATTTTGGCACAAACCAAACCAACAACCATCATAAAACAATGAATCTTTGTATTATTAAAAACCATAACAACAACATAAGCAGCTACTAAAGCATTTTATGTATGATTTTTCTCATAAGAAAATGTGAATTTTTTTCTTAGATTTTGCTTTTTTGTGACTTTATCAAAGAAATGATAAAGTTTAATGTTAAATATTCGTTTCATTTGCCATATAACTGACATTTTGGCATATATTTAATCTTTGCACGATGAATACCCGAAAAAGTGAACAAAACATTATTGCTTGAAAAAATTTGCAAAAAAGATCCCCATATAAATTGCGCTGCAAGACGTAATTCTACTCTAAAAAATCGCAAAGTTAAAAAATGCATGTATAAACTACTACTTGAAATCTTAAGATATAAAAGGCAGGCATGCTGTTCCGCACCTAATATCGCTCAAGCTGTAACTATTTTTTGCCATTATTACAGTGCTTTTCCAACATATACGAGTACTGTCCTGAAAAATGTTCAGCGTGAAAGTATGCACAGAAAATTCATTTGATACTTATCAGTGACAGAGCAGCATGCTTTCAGGCTGAACATTCTTCAGGACAGTATATGTTGTAAGAGCACTGTAATAATGACAAAAGATAATTACAGTTTGAGCGTAAATGCTTCCAGACCGTACTAGTGCACTTATAAAAAAAAACAATTTGACTTCTATCTGTTCTCTTTAATAAAAACTTAACTCTCAAAATTATAAGCATATATTTCTTCAAAGAAATTACAAAATAAACTTAAAATTTATTAAGATTCTAAACTTGTTTAATTCTAAATTCTTTAAACATTTTTATTAAATACTCGATGTTTAGTTGAAGGGAAATTTAGTAGAAACTAGTAAGGATGGAGCTTCGACAGGGTACCGATGCTAAAACACCCCCCACCCCCGCGGCCATACTTAAGTATATTCGAAGTCTTTAGCCACGACATACACGATGACATTTAGTTTTATATATTAACGGAAGTTTTCTTATTTTGATGACGTCACTTTGTACGGGAGGTAGGCGTGGTTTTGATCCGATTTTGCCAAACATCATAGAGATGGTTCATATTATATGTGCAAAATTTCAAAACATATCTTTAATTTTTGTGGATTTTTAATAGATTTTACGTTTAAAATAAACCCACTTTGTATGGGAAGTGGGCGTGGTTTTCATCCGATTTTGCCAAATATCAAAGTGATGGTATATATTAAATATCAAAGCATATGTGCAAAATTTTAAGACATTTCTTTAATTGAGCAGATTTTTAAGAGATTTAACTTTTAAAATAAAGCCACTTTATATGGGAGGTAGGCGTGGTTTTCATTTGATTTTTCCAAATTTCATAGCCAGGGTTTGAATTTAAGAACAAAGCTTACGTGCCAAATTTCAAGGCATTTCTTCTATTTTTGTGGATTTTAAAGACATTTTACGGTTAAAATAAAGTCACTTTATATGGGAGGTAGGCGTGGTTTTCATCCGATTTGGCCCATTTTCGAACTTGATCTTTCTTTTTTAAAAATAATTTTATATATTGAATTTCATTGTGATAGCTTTAAAATGACGGCTGTAATCGTGTCTACAGACGCACAAACTGACAGACAGACGGACACACGGAAATCTACCCGGGAGGTGATGCTGATCAAAAATATATAAACTTTCCATACCTGCTACGTCTCCTTCTTTGCGTTACAAACGGAATGACAAAGTTAGTATACCCCTTACGCAGTACACGTTAGGGTATAAAAATCCATTTTAACTCCTTACTACTTTACGCATCTCGTACAACCAGTGGCCGTAAAGACAAACACATACACCATTCTGCTATGAACGGAATTTGAGAACAAAACTTAGTATAAAAGAACACAAATTAAACAAACAATTATAAAACATTTATATGTATTTTCAAATTACTACTGCAGTGACCGCCAATGTGTGGACTTTTAGCGTTTCACAGTCGAGTTGGCGTCACCGTCGACGATCATCAACGATACACTCGACGTGATTCATGTATACATCAAATATTACAACTTCTATTCTCCACCCCACACCCTACACCCAACCAGGGGGGTTAATCAGGTTCCTCCACAAACAATGTGTTAAATAAAGTTAGTGCTATGCTAGTTTTGTTGACTTAAGCATTAGACAGGCGGCGGCTATGCTTCAACGTGTGTGGCACACATTGACAGGCACATACTGTGGTCACAACTCCATTCGTTTCACTTGACTACTTGTAATAATTTTCACGCCTTTTTCACGTTTGCGGAATGAAATGGAATGGAATGAAAACGTTTGCATGCATTACCCTGGAATGTCTGTCTGTCTGTCTGTCTATTTGTATGTCTATGGAGCTGTGATTAGTTTAGTTAACTGCGCATAATGGGCATGAGTGGAATGAATGAGTGTGTGCAAGTGTTAGAAGAGCTCTGCAAATCATCGATATACGAGTATCTATCGCATTTACACACTCTGTGTAAATATATTTGCAATAAGTGTGCATTTTTCTGTAAACACCGTAATATTTACAAATTTTTCTGATGCACGCTTATTTACATTACGTATTAAAAACGTAGGTGTTTAACTTGTTATGATTGTGTTTTGCTGTTGTACCTACAAAGTGTCAAAGTTATTGTTTAGGTGAGAAAACGCTAAAAATTTGCTGAATTAGGTTTTAGAAGATAAAAATTTAGCCCATTCTTAGGCTTTCGTATTTGGAAATTGTTTGTTATGAAAGATTTCAGAGTACAAAACATGAAAAATTACACACTTAGCTCAACGGGTTCTGGTAGAATAGAGAATATTAAAATGACACGTGTATTGGCGTGTCAAAAATGCTCTTCTGAGTAGTATTAAATGTAGGTTAAAAGAATAGTTCTCAATTAAGCAGCTTTTCAAGTACTTGGGCCACCCGTCCTGACACTTGGGGTGTCCTGGTATTTTCGTGTATTTCTAGCTGTTTTGAGCTATCCGCGCTATACCCGGATTTTTCTGGGCTTCCCGGTTTTTTCAGAGCTTTTCGGGTAGTTCGAGCATCTAATTATTTTAAATGTTTATTTGTTTTGTAGGACTTACATCGAAAATAAATTGTATTATTTACAAACACTTCAACGTAAGCGGCACATTAGAAGATTCACTTCAATATAAATATTTACAAAATTCGGCACAACCCGGGTAACTCCAACATACTCGGGTAAAATAACTCTAATAATTGCAGGCCTTAGCTTTAAATTAACAATTAATAAAATAAGTTTTTAACATCGAGTAAAAATATTTCTTAATATATGAATGCCTCTCACATAGATTTGTTTACATTTGTTTTATAAGAAATATTTTTGTAGAATATTTTAACCCTCTTTTAAGACGTGGAAACTCCAATTGTTGGCAGTTTTTTCAACAACACTTGGAGATGTGGGCGTCCTTTTCTGCGTTGACAGCCGCGGGGTACCGAATCTAATACTTTTTTATTGAAGCGTTGTCTTTCTTACTCTCAACATGAAGCTGTAGAGCTCATACTGTTCATCGTTTCGTACACGCCATTGACGCGGATAGGTTCGAATATTTTACCAATGATCTTTCTCTCGATTTCTTCTAAAGCCTCTTCAACTGGAATGCTCAGCATCCAGGTTTGTGCTGCATATAATTAGTAGGACGGTCATGATGATTGACTTATAAAACGTGAGTTTTGTTCGTCGAGAGAAGGCTCTGGTTTCAATTGCCTTCTAAGCCCACAGTAATAACTGTTGTCAAGATACTTGTTATTCTTCCTTTGATCTCAAAGCTGTAATCGTTGGTGAAATTCGGTTAGTAGGATGAAAATCAGCATAACCATGGCAAAATTATAAGGTAGGCTCAAGTTGGAGTAAAACGGAAGGTGTATGTCAAAATCGGCTGGTCGAATTTTAGTTTTCGTTTTGTTCTTGTTGCCTTTATCATTTGACATTTAGCGCTCTTACAGCTTTGTTGTTGCAGAACTTGTTGTTTGAGCAGCCATTTAAATGTGAGCCTACCTTATAATTGTATCATGAGCAAAACGACAACAAATATGAGTATAAGTCCGATCCGACTCATGATATAGGATACTCATATCTACATATGAGTATCAGTGCCGCCGCATTGTAGCTTCGTAAAAGAAAATGTGAGTCAAGTTGCGTGCGCCAAGGGTTGAGTAGGCTTTTGTACTTATTTTTTTCTGATATACTCTGAGTTGCGAAAAAGCTATCCATTGCAGATCACTGATACGTACGTTAAAAGAATGCCATTTGGAATGGGAGTGGGAGAATGCAATTTAAGGCATTCTATTCAACTTCAACTTCTTTTGGAAGATTTTTTGCTGGGTAATTTCCAAATTACGGGCTTCGTTAAATCACCAAAAATTTATATATCACATTTTTCGAAGACGATTTAAGGAATGCACTGGAAATAATGTTTTTAAAATATACAATAATTTTTTATAAAACCTTTTTCCAGTGATCCTTCTTGGTAAATGGATAATTTTTTGTAGTCATAGTAACAAATTTTTTAAAAAAATTGAGACATTAACTTTTTTATATATGACATTATTTTAAATTAATTTTAGTATCACGATAAATGTCAAAAAGTTTGAAGTTTGATAACTGTCTTTTAAAATAATCTGGCAATTTATTCTTTTCAATTTGATTCGATGAAATCGTTTTCGAAAATAGTCATATTTTGACATTTTATAATTTTACGAAACCCGAACTAGGGCTTTGCATTGGGCTTTAATCTTGTACACAAGCTAGTGACCATTAGAGGTGTTAGATAGCCAAAAACAAACAAAATCTAAAGGATTTTGGTTGAACTCTTCATATGAAATGCCCCATAAATTAATAATTTTGTTCCATAACTTAGCCAGTGAACTCCTTTAAAAAAAATTTGAATTTTTCAGACAATTTTTCATTATATTTCAAATTGCAGAAAACGTTACAAAGTTTTTATTATTTTTTTGTATTAGGTTTAAAAATTTTAATATTCACTATATTTGGAAAAAATAAATTTTGTGTTGCCTAGTTTTTTATTATTTTTGTTTTAAAGTTATATTATTTTATTAATGACATTTTTTATGGAAAGTTCTTATTTTTTGTGGTAAATTTTGCAGTTACACATTTTGTAAAAAAATACCGAGAATTTGTCAATAAGACACAGAATATTTACTATTCATTCATTTTATTTTAGCCTTCGAAGTAAGTACGTCTCTTGCGAAATAATTCACTTATGCCAACATAGGTGTAGCCAGGATATCAGGCAAGGGAGAAGAAATTTCCTTTTTAGTTTGAAGTTTGATTTGTTAAAAGTTTCTTTAACTGGAAAACTTGGAATTAAAAGTTGAAAAACTTAACTGGAAAACGTGAAATTAAAAGTGGAACAACTTAAATTTGAAAATCAAAAGCAGTATTGTTACAGTTTCAATGACAGCTGCCTCTTCCCTCTCGCTACGCCCTTGTATACCAATACATAATCCAATCATCAAAATATTTTTCAAATGCATTTTCCGGAATCATTTCATTCATTTCATTTTTTCCCACGAATTCTCTTTTATATCTTCTATGGACTGAAAATGGGTGAATTGAAGTGGTAATTTGAGTGTTAGAATATAAAAAGTCAGCCGGAGCCATAACAGGTAAATACGGTTGTTGGTTGTTCAAAGATATTTGCTGAGTTTCAAGCCAAAAATTCGTTCACAAAGATAGCCTTGTGAAATGGTGTATTGTCGCAAAATCCATGAGTTTTTTATTCACAAATCTGTCTTTTCCCGACGAATTTGCTCTCTCAAACGCCACATAACGCGCCTAGACAATATTCTTTATTTACCGTCTGTACTTCAGACAAGCGATAATCAAAGAAAACAGTCAACATTACCTTGACTTTTGATAGACCTTGACATCGGTTTTTCAGTTTCGGCTCAGTTAGAAGGTACGATTTAAAAGCTCCTTCTAATTTGCGAAGGAGTTTCTATTACGAAAAAAAAAAACAATAAGACTATGCAATTATTTTTTCATTGTAATCTTATAGTTATAAATACGAAAATGAGCCGAGTGGCAATCAGTTATGGAAAACTTTATTCAGATTCAGATTTAATCCAGAAATGATATAAATAGCTCTTATTAGAAAATCTTATAAATATCTGATCAGGTGAATATCAGATTTTTCTGATGCTATTCGTACTAAAATAGTGATGTCAAATTCTGATTTGGTTATTACCAGCATCAGTTGACCTAATCAGAATGAATATCAAAAAGTGCTTCAAATTTCAAGTGACTTCCTTATCAAAATAGGGGTTTCCTTATCATTTTTTGACTCTATCTTTAAGCAAATTTGCGCTCCGCAACCTAAACCTGCAGTGTAGCAAACTAATTAATTTACTAGTAAATGTACTAGGTCTAAAAATACCAGAACTAGTTCAGCCCAAATGCTTTTTACATTGTGCAAACTGGTAATGTTCCTGTGTTGATGTCATACTAGTACTAATCAAATGCAGTATTTTACTGGTATGATTTTGACCAACTGTGAACTGGTATATTTTTACCAGTTCAATACTAAAATCGAAAGGTTTCACTCTAATATTATTTTAGCCAGTTGAATGCTACACGGAGAAAATTATTTTGCTTGAATTCTTTCCAATTTCTTTGTGGCGCACTGGTTAAGGTCCTTCTTAGCATAGCAATCCAGGTTCAAGTCTGCGGCTAACGCATTGAGTTTTGTTTTTTGTTTGCTGTTAGTAGTTATTTTTTTATAATTTGCTGTTATTATAAGCCAAATTTTACAATTAAATTGTGGTGGACATGGCATACTGGTTAAGATGCTTGCCTTGTAAGCGAGGCAGCCCTGGTTCGACTCCCCGGCTGGCGCATTGTTTTTAGTTTTGTTTTAAAATTTTCTGTTATTAGTTATTATACATCAAATTTTTCAATTAATTTGTGGCGGCAGTGGCGTACTGGTTAAGGTGCTTGACTTATAAGCGAAACAGACCAGGTTCTTCTCTCAACTCTCTTGGGCATCGTCGCAATGTTGGTTGCCTAAGCCTTCTGTACAGCTACTACCATGGGAAGTGTTCAAGGGAGATACATGGCCTGACGCCACCAGCTCGTGTGTTTCCTAGGTCCACTCGGTCTGCTCTCCAAGCCCTTCCCTTTATAATTGCAACTTTGCCCAATAGAACATCGCATTACCGAGATAATTCGTTCTCCGGTCGCTCAGTAAAATTGTTTAACAATCTTCCTGCGATCGTGTTTCCCGGCAGTTTCAATCTGTGTAAATTTAAATCAAATCTTCACCGACACTACTCCATCTTTCCACCCTCCAACTAACTATTACCCGTCTTCCATTTAACATTCCATTTAACATAACTATAAATTATGCAACTAGTCCTTTTTATACTAGTAAAACACCTAGTCTTTTTGAACTAGCTGCATTACAGCTTCCTTACAGGAACAAACTAACTTGTTTTTAAAAACAACTAGTTAAAAAACTAGTTTAAAATAAACCAGTATATGAACTACTTTGAATTATATTAAGGCGGCATCCACTTCAATATATGAAGTAATTGAAATACTACTTAAAAACCAGTGATTGATAAACTACTTTGAATTATATTAAGGCGACAACTACTCTGATGTTGGCATGTTTTAATTGAAAATTTTTATTAGATAACAAGCTTATATATATTTAACCATGTTATTTCATCAAATATAATTAACTTTTGGCCATCAGTAATAGTTTTCAATTGGTTATTTTAAAGCTATTAAAAAAATAATTTAAATGTAACTAATTTAACAAGTAGTTGAAAGTAGTTGAGAGTCAATTGACTTATTTAGCGGACATCACCATACAAAATAAGTTAGTTCGTTCTATGGAAAAAAGTCAGAATTTCAACTAGTTGTGGTTGACAAAAAACTACTTTATCAACTACTTTTAAATTTGTTGATTTTCATACAGGGTTATCTTGTAACTTTTTGCCTAGTAAGTTATGATTAGTTAAGGCGGTCTTCTCATTCAAAACCCGTTTTTTGGACCCTTTTTAAAAAAATTCTTATTTGAAAACGCAAAGAATAATTGAAAACTTTTTTTATTTATTGTATTGCAAAAGGTTCAAAGTAAATAAAAAAATGTTTTTGCCTCGATACGTGGGCTGTTCAAAAAGTAATGAGACTTCAAAGTTGGTGGTGAAAAAAAGGTGTCGTCACGGCGGCCACGATTCCGGGTCTCCGGAGCATCTGAAATGAAAAAAAAAAACGGGGTTATAATCAGTATAGATGTAATTCTCGGGTGAACCTCAAGCTTAATTTTGTGATTTTTTTTGACAAAATGGCGGCCATTCAAAAAAAAAAATTTTAATATCGGGTTTTTTTTTTGTAGTTTAGTGTAAAAAAAAAAATAGTAAAAAATTTTTTAAATTATGGTCGAGGTTCACCCGAGAATGGTGACAATTCTGCGTCGATTCCACTTTGTTGCATGAAAATCGGTTCAGTTGAACTGGAGATATCATGGCCGCCAGTTCGAAAAACGTGGGTTCGAGATAAACGCGTTTAAAGTTTGAAGTAATTTTTTTGAGAAAAAAAATAAAAAAATCAAAAATGTTTAAATGCAGTTTTAAAGAGCTGACAATTTTTTCGGCGATGCCAGCTCCATACAGGCCACCTTCCTCTTTTTCGTAGAAACTGCTTTCTGCTGCCCTCTCTGCTCTGCGAGCCGTTCAGCCAGCTTTTGCTGATGCCGCAGCTCGAGTCTCTGATCGGTTCAATCTGTCTTCATTGCGAGATAGTGCGTATTCGTATGCGTTTTGCCAATCGCAATACCCATCAAACCCATAATTTTAAGTATGGGTATAAAACCGTCGTTGAAGAGGCACGTTGCAATGAAATTGGCCACTTCGATGGTGCGTGTACCTGAGTTGATGTGTTTGGGCGAAAGTGACCAAAGAACAGAATTGTAGGACTCATTGGAATTCTGAGTTTCAGATCCAAGGCATCCTTCAAGCAAATTATCTGCCGACAGCGCTTCGTAAGCTGGTTTTATTACCTCCATCACCTTCTTGTCGAGAGGTGCATACGTGTGGTGAAAGCTATCTAACGTACCTTCAGCAGCTGCTTTCTGCCATGCGCACCAGCTTGACGCACCGGTGGGGCAATTTTGGTGTTGCGGTTTATCATCGGTGGAGCACTTATGGTAAAAAGTGGCCCAAATTTCCTTTTTCATATCCTCCACGGAGTCAGGATGACGGCGGATCGCAAGGCCATAATATGTGGTCAACTCGGATATTAACTTGTCGGTGAGCTTGCTCGCACCTTTGCCTCCAATGCCCTTATTTTCTTTTTTTATTTTTCGAAGTCGCGTGCCCATTCGCTTCTGCACATGCCCAATGCATTCTTTCTTTTCCACTATAGGGTCACCGTCATAGGGGTCGACATCTAATACACCTTTGAAGGTCTGCGAATCACCATCGCCGATATACTTTACATATTTTATGCCGTGTGTTTCAAACGACCTGGAGAACATCTCTATTACAGCGTCCACCTCCATTTTCCCAGAGCTTCCTTCATGGTTTATGGTGCATTCTTCGTCATGAGTATCAAGCCGAATTTGGTAAGCCTCTGGCTCTTCTTCCTTCTTGGCTTCCCAATATTTGCAGCTGTTACACAGACGAGATTTTTCGACAGTGTCAACAATTTTTTTGGTATGCTTGGTAATCAAAGTTGTGACACCATAAAGGGAAGCAAAGCCACGCTTCTTCCAAGTCCCATCCCCCGACACAGTAAATAAAGTGGGATCGCACTCTGGATTCGCTTCGATCATAGCCTCTTTTTCTTCTCCAATAGCTTTTGAAATGACATGTTCGTACATGGCTTTTCCAGCAACGTACAAATTTTGTAGGATAGTATAGTACAGATTGTTGGACAAACTTTGTCCGAGGTCCATGAGGCCACAAAACATGGTTATACCTTTTGGCCCAATCCCTAAAAGCCGCATGGCAACAACCAAGCGTCGATTAATTTCATATGATTTTCCGATCATAGGTGACGAAGGAATATATGTTGTGCGTGGGCAGGCGCAGTTCAAAGCGATTTTAAATCCAACTCCATTTGGTGAGGCTTCTGAGAACTCAACTTTTTGCTTGCATGAGGCACAAATTACCAACGCTGACAACGTGGTAAACACAGAACAGAACTCGAGAATGCAATATTTCAAATTGTTTTTGATTGATACTTCGTCGTCTTCGTTATTCTTGAATTTCTTGGCCGATGTACTGGTATATTCAGAATCCTCTGGTCTAAGATGCTGATTTCCACTAAACCCGCGTTTTTTAGCACGATTCTGACGCTCACTTGGGCGTTGTTTTTTTTTTTATTACTTTTCCGATCCATTTTACAAAAATCACAATAAATTTATGAAAAATTTACTTTTCCGTTCACTGAAGCGCACGCGTCTGATGCTCAACTCGATACAAACTGAACTAAATGATGCTTTCAGTTGAACACCTGGACTCAAAAAATGCTTCAACCCCTAAAATAAGCAGAAATGTGTATTCGTATGTTTGTATGAATATGTGTGCAAACACGTTTTTACCTAACAATAAACATTTTCAACGGAATTCGGTGGTTACTTTATGCCGCTTCGTTCGAAAATGAGTCAAAAAAAATAGCTCATTTTGACGAAGACCTTGCTTCACAAAAAGGCTGTATCTTCTAAAGTATTTCGAATTTCTTTCTTTCGAAAATCCTTTTAGGGGCATATTCACAACTACCCAAGCTATAAATAAATGCAAAAAAAAAGTCGAAAAAAAAGTTGCTCAATGAGAAGACCCCCTTAAGCTCCTAGTGTTTTCTTGATTAGGTTTGTTTTAACTAGTGAGTTAACTAATTAAATTTATGACTAGTATGATTTTCCGCTCCATGGTAGTGTTTGGTTTTCATCACTAGGTGCAGGGCTAACTTTAAAAAATCACCACTTCATAAGAATCTTATGCTTAAAATCAAATTTTTTTTTCATTGCTGCTTGATAGCACATGTTGGGCACATTGTAGCACATACTTTATTATACTTATAAACCAAGTATTGCATAGCTTACTTCATAAACTTAGAATGCTCTTAAAACTACTTAAATATTGATATTTACACTTATTCAAAACATTAATTCCTGTCCTCATGTCTTCTACTAGTCTGAAATATCTCATAGATAAGCTCAAATAATGCTGTGAGAACTCGTTCTGGTCTGGTTATATTAGGGGAATACATCTCCTCTACCCACTCTGATTTTGCAATAATATCACCCTATCAGTTATCCATATACTCAGCTATTCATGCTTCATTCACACGTGAGCCTCAGACATGCGCTGAATTTTTAACTTAACGGCCAAATAAGTGTTCCCAGTGAATAGAAAAAAAAAAAAAAAAAAACAAAAACTTCTTCGGCAGCACTACCATCAACAGCGATCAGGCATCAAGCTCATCAGTGCAATACAACGGTAATTCTTAGTCTCGTCAACGACTGCGCGTCATTCGGTCAATTTTTAACTTTATTAACATTTCAGTTGTAGTTACTTATTTCTGTTTTTTTTTTTTTATCGATTCTCTTTATGAATATCAATGTATTTTATTTAATTGTTGCTGTTTGTTGGTTTTGTTGTTGTTTTGCGTACGCAAAGTTATTTTAAACGTTATGCGGCACACAAGAAGAGTTTTACAGCAAAATTATTAGCAGGTTGAAATAAGGAAGAGTTCTGCTTGATTGAGGTAAGATTTCGGAGTAGAGTTTATTTATAAACAAACTTAAATTAAACCAGCTTTTGCACGGGTGTGTGTGTGTGTGTGTGTGTGTTAGCCATGCTAAGTTAAGCACCAACAAGCCGAGCACGTAACAAATAAAAAACATCAAATGTTATGCTTATGAGCCTGTGTGTGTGCGTGCCGTGCCAGTGCTTGAAATTATAAGCAGCTAGTTAAGTTTTGTGCTACGATTTCTTTATTAGCATGTAACTATTAAAGCTGTCAAAATTCAGTTGTTTATTTGTGTTGTTTTTTTATGTTCTTTGCTGAAAAAATTTATATTAAAGGGTCTAAATTTCAATTATTTTAATAAAATAAAACTTAATTTTTATAGTTATGAGTAGATGAATTAAATTTGGTTTGTTCAAGTGGTTTTTTTTTTGCTTCTGAGCAGACTCCCAACATGATTGATATGCAAAGCAGCTACATTTCTCGACTTTAATAAAATTTATTAAAGAAATAATTTTGCGGCTTTTAAGATTGTTTTTGTTGCTTTAAGTATTTGATTTTTCTTTTTTTTTTGTGTTTTGCCAACTTTGGTGTTTGGAATAGTAGAGTGCTTTTTAAGTTTTTGTGTTTTTTTGTTCTTTTTTTTTTGTTTTTGCTTGCTTGCTTTCTTGTTGAGGTTCTTGACCACTTGGCTTGAATCGAGTTGTTGTCATTCTTTTGATGTTTCTGATATCTTTGTAATATTTTTATAATCATCATATTTTTTAGTTTTTTTTTTTTATTTTAAATCTGTACGTTTTTAATATACATCACATAATGTTTAATTGAAATTTCAATGAAATCACGTTGTAATCGTAAATTTATTTTATGTTCAGCATTATTTTTTATGATTAAGTTGTTTTTATTGAAAATTTAAATATTTTTGCGTTGGTGTAAGGTACTGTTATACAATGCTAATGTTTGTATGCTGTCAAGGCCAGAGAGACAATGATTTCTTTTGATGTGAAGCTTTTAACAAATAATTTAGTAAATAAAAGTTAAACTTCTTGATGCTTGTTATGCTTGTTAAGCAGATTGTTATATTTTTTATTTTAAACAACACGTTACAACGAAATCGTCTTTTAAAAAAAGCTCAAGAGTTTTGACCTAGAGTGAAAAACAAAATGAAGTATTCAGTATTTTTATCACGTCTGAATTTTATGCAAAACTAATTCTAAAATTTTTTAAAGCACTTCCTTGTTACACGCTCAAAAAGTTTAAAAATTAAAAATCAATTTACATACAGGGTGTTCAAAAGTGGAATACGAATATTAACTGAAGTGAAAGGTGAGGTCGAGTTGAGCAAAAAATCGTATGGGGGTCTATTTTCACACCCTTAGAATTTATAAGATTAATTAGTATTTCACGACTTTAATTCACATTACTGTTTCTAACAGAAAAACTAACCCACGAAGAGTTATTTTAAGTTTTCACTTTAACCTCCTTAATCCTGGCGTGCAGCCCGCTGGACATTTTATAACTAATTTTTTCAAAGATTTTTACAAGTGTAAGCCATGAATGACCATTTGTAACAACGGCTGTAAGTGTGTTTTGTGGAAATAGTAATTCAGTATTTTTGCATCATAAACTTCTATCAAAAGTGTTGGATCAGCTGGTACACAAAGTAATTTTTTTAATCATAAAAATCAAAATAGTAAAATTTGATTTCTTAAATGTGAGCTTCTATCAAAAGTGTTGGATCAGCTGTACACAAAGTTAATTTTTTGAATCATAAAAATCAAAATAGTAAAATTTTAAATCTCTTCCGTTGTTTGCTGCTTAAAATTCTTTTTGATTTGTTCAGAAGACCATCTTCTTGCAATCTGGTATGAAATTTAGCAATTAAAATCAAAATTTGTCCCTAAATTTTTCTTTTTTGCTTTGTCCAGGCCGCTGTACATTTGTAAACAATTGCAAAAAAATGTCAACAAGAAAATATTACACAGTACAGGAAACTAACGAAGTACTGTTGAATAGCGACGTAGGAAATTTTTCAGATGAGCAAAGTGAAGATGAGTGTATTCATATTTTGAACGGTATTGATACTAGTGACAATGACAATGAAGATCTTGAGCATGCTATCGAAAGTACTGAAGCAGCGCTTTTGTACAATGAGTACAAAAAATCACTTGGAGCGCACATCGTAGCAGGTTGCATGAAGCTGCTGCCAAGAATGTATTATCGACCATCAATAAGGGTATAAGCAATAACGCAAATACCAAGGGATCGTTTCTTTCATTTAAGAAACTATGTATAGGCACTTTGCCAACAATTTGGGTGTAACAGTAGAAGAAAAGCAAATAATTGCAAATCACTGCAAACGCCCAAGAAGTTGAGCTGAGATGAACAGATGATTCCCTTCACTGGAACCACCCAATTGAAACAATAGGTTAAAGGAAAACAAAATTCAGTTGGTCTAAAAAAAAATTGTTTTAGCTACACCAGATGGTCTCGTGCTCGACTTTTTTATTGATCAAAGAGCTAAAACTTGGCCAAGTGGAAAATTACGTTCAGGTTTGAGCACTGGAGGTATAGTTGTAGAAAGACTTGCTGAAAATGTCTCCAAAGGAACTGAGGTGTTCATAGATCGCTATTTCACTTCAATAAATGTACTGTATTCTCTTCCTCGAAGAGGTATTTATGTTACAGGCACAATTCAAAAAAATAGCCTTAAAGCACTTTCAAAAAAAAAAGGTAGACAGATATAGGTAAGCAGATAAAGCACTTTCAAAAAAAGGTAGATGAAGTTTTGACGAGTTAGTTCGGCAAGATGACAGAATGTGTGTTATTAAGTGGATGGATAATTATAATAAGCCAGTATTATTGGCTACGACGATGATTGGATCACCACCTGTTCAAAATGTTCGACGATGGAACAAAACAACAAGGAAATATTTAACTATTAACTGTACAAATGTTGTTGAACCATACAACACTTCGATGGGAGGTGTTGTCCTGGCCGACAGACTAATTGCAAAGTATCGTAATGCGATTCGTAAAAAAAAATTGCCTTTAAAAGTGTTTTGGCGTCTGATTGATCTTGTCATGTCTGCTGGATAATGCACAAAAAAGATAAATCTGTTTGTGGACATTCTACGGAAGACCTCATGCATTTACTTGCTTTCAAGTTATATACTGGGGAATGTTTTTCTGCCTGCTCTATACCTACAGAAAGGCCAAACTGACGAAGAAATAGAGCCACTAAGAAAAAAAAGTCAAGTTATCAAACGCACTCCCGTCAACAGATGTCCGACGCACTGAGAATAAGGCATTTAACTGTTTGTGGTATGTGTGTCGAGGCACAACATATAAAAGAACGGAGATCCCTTGAACTTTTTTTGAGTTCAACTGTGTTGGAGATATATTTTCATTGGGCAGAAGCAAACAATTCTCTTTTCTCACGAGCATATTATTGTAGACTTAATTTTTGCAGCTAGGACAATTATATATAATTATATATATATAATACAATTATTATATACACAACAAATATCTTCTTATACCGAAAAAGAATGCATTTGTAGAAAAGTTACCACTTAATCATAAAGTGGTTCCCTTTAAATATTTTGTTCTTGAAACCAAACATATAAACCAAACATATATAATATATATATATAAAAATATTAGTGGTATTCAATGAACGACGTATTCGTGATGTAAACTGCGTATGTGTGGTAAGTTGTATGAACTTACGGCACATACGCTATTTACACCACAAATACGGCGTAAATTGAATACCACTATTATTTTTCTTTGCGTGTGGTTATCATATAAAATAAGTCATCACATCAAACACTCATATTATTACATAAAATAAAATAATCTTTAAAATAAAGTTGAACACATTCCATTTGCCCAGCCGACTGCAACTGACGTATATTTGTATCCTTGTACATGACAAAGGAGAAACTTTGTAGTCGGTCTAATTTGAATGTCCCAAACCCAAGAAAAAAAAGCTTTTGAAGCTGAATTCTTATAGAAGCGTGCTCAGGACTGAGGAGGTTAAAGGCAATGATATTACATTTCTAACGGTGATCAACAAACCGACTGGACTTTCCAGCTCTAGAGCTTCGCTCGTGTGAAGATGAAGTCAATCGGTTGAAAATACTAAATTTGAACTTTGCGCGCAATTTTCTCAGAATTTTTCATATTAAATAAAATTATTTTTATACCCCAAAGCGTACTGCGTAGGGGGTATATTAACTTTGTCATTCCGTTTGTAACGCCAAGAAGGAGGCGTGGCAGGTGTGGAAAAGTATATATATTTTTGTTTAGCATCACTACCTGAGTCGATTTCTGTGTATCTGTATGTCTGTCCGTCTGTCTGTCTGTCGACACGATTACAGCCGTCATTTTCAAGCTATCGCGATGAAAATCAAAATATATGTTTCTTTTTAAAAAATGAAGATTTAGTTCAAAAATGGGCCAAATCGGAAGAAAACCATGCCTACCTCCCATACAAAGTGACTTTATTTTAACCGCAAAATCTCTTTAAAATCCACAAAAATTAAAGAAATGCCCGTAAGCTTTGATCTTCAATATAAACCCTGGCTATGAAATTTGAAAAAAAATCGGATGAAAACAACGCATACAAAAGGGCTTTATTTTAAACGTAAAATCTGTAAAAATTAAAGTAAAAGTCTGGAAATCTCTTAAGATTTCGCACATAAGTTTTGATATTTAATATAAGCCATATCTATGATATTTGGTAGAATCAGATGAAAACCACGCCCGATCCCCATACAAGCTTTACTTTAAGCGTTAAATATTTTAAAAAATGCAAAAAATTAAAGATATGTCTTGAAATTTTGCACATTAGCTTTGACTTATAATCTCTATGATATTTGGCAAAATCGGATCAAAACCACGCCTATTCCCCATACAAAGTGACGTGTTTAAAATAGGAAAACTTTTGTAAATATATAAAACTGAATGTCATCGTGTCTATCGTGACTAAAGACTTTGAATGTACTTCAATATGGCCGCGGGGAGTATTTTAGATTTAGTACTCTGCCGAAGCTCCATTACTTACTAGTTTAATATAAACTTTACTTAAAAATGGCTCAACCGACAATTTACTAATATAATGCTCATCACGAGAACGAATGTACCATAGCCAAAGAAAACCGCAATATTTGGTGAAACCTCTTTGCAGTCCAACCAACATGGAAAAAAAAAAACATTAGAAATAAAGGATCATATTCTTGGGGGCCCCGGATACGAACTTCGTACGCACTCATTAGGTGTAGAGTTTTTAATTTTGTTTTTAACTGTGGAATTATAGCCTATATAAAAAACAAGTCTAGGAAAAAACTCTTATTCCTTTATTTTTTACCTGCTGTGAAAATCATTATGAGAACATCGTCACTTCTTGCCTCTGTGAACTGTGAAATGTGAACTACAGGAATATATTCGTGACACTATATAAATTGCCATTGGCATAACAAGAAAACAAAAGTTTACAATATTGATTGCTATATTATTTGTGTGCTCACAATAAAAATAATAATCCAAATATTCCAATCACTTCAGTTATTATAAACTATATCATTAAAAATGCCAGAGCACACACAATGCCAGTTCAACTGCAAGAGCATGAAAAAAGTCGCAGGTTTCCTGATAAAAATCGTTATTACTCATTTTTCCGACATTTCCTGACAATATAATTGTTTGCATTGTGTTTAAAATTGTTCAAAAAAATTAGTTTTTGTACTTGGAACTTTTGCGAACTTTTGTTTTTGAAAGTCCATTCGAAGTTGAAAAATGGTTAAAAATAGTGTTTGGGGAAAAGAAGTCACCTGCTGCATTAAAAAAATCACTTCTTTTTAGTGTTAGTTGATAGTACAAAAACCGCTTAATTCATATCTGCAAAAAATAACTTTTCTTTCATAACTTGCAAAAAAATGTTAACCTCATCTTGAACTACAATAAAAAAAAATTAATATATAGTTAAAAAATTCGAAAAAACCATAAACTTTTATCAGTTCTACAAAGCAAACCATTTCTCTAAATAAGTTTGAATTTTACATTCGCGAGCTTTGAGAGCACTGAGAACAAAAACATACTTTAAAATTAAAGAAAGAATTGTAATATATAAATTTAACGCGTTGGAGTTTCTACAAAACATAATTAAAAACAAATGTGTTTAATTTTCAACTATGAACTCTTTTCGTTTTTTTTTTTTTGTATAATTTTCTCTTATTATTTCATTACTTTAACAAAAATTTCGTTGCTTTAAAAAAACTTCGTAGAATCATTGACCAGACAATTGAGACCAAGCTGAGAAAAAACCCGATTATGTATTTGATTTTTGAAAATATTTCTAATTGGACTGACAAAATTTTAACATTAGATAAAATAAAAACTTAGTAATTATTGCAATATTTAAAATATTTAAAATATTTCAATACACCAGGGATCCTAGGGGTCCCCAGGGTCGGATCACGTACCAGATGTCGAAAACTCAAAAAATTTAAAAAATGGCATCGAATAAATGGCGGTTTTGAAATATTCGTTTTCAATATTAAAGTTTTTGTTTTAAATTTTTTTTTTTTAATAAATGTTTTTAAACTGAAAAAGTTTACTTTAAAAGTTTAAAAACATTGTTTAGAAAACAAAAACTTTTGCTTTAAATTTTACTTTGCAAACATTTGTCTTTAACTTAGATGAAATTATTTCAAGGTCTATGTTAAAAACATATTCGTTTAATATGAAATCAATTTCATTTAATTTGAATATATATTTCCCTCAGTGTAGATTTGTGTGCGCCGCTGGGTACCAAATCGAATATTTGCTTCGCTGGAGCGTCGTCTTCCATCCGCTCAACATGATCTAGCCAGCGAAGCCGCTGGATTTTTATGCGCTTTACTATGTCGATGTAGGCGTATAGCTCATCGTTCCATCGAATTTAATACTCGCCATTGACGTAGATTTACTCGTAGATCTTATGAAGTATCTTTCTCGAAAGCTCCCAAAGTTTTTTCATCAGAGCTGTTTAACGTCTAGGTTTTTGCTGTATATAACAGGTCGGGCATGATTAGTGACTTATAGAGCGTGACTTTTGTTCGTCGAGAGAGGGCTCTACTTCTCAATTGCCTACTGAGGCCATAGTTACACCTGTTGGCAAGAGTTATACTTCGTTTTATCTCAATGCTGATATCGTTAATGGAGTTTATGCTGGATCCTAGGTCGACGAAGTCCTTCACAACCTTGAATGAGGTGTTGCCAACAGTGAAGTGGACACCAAGACCCTGGGACTGTTTGTTGACACCAGATATTTCGCCTTATCTGCGTTCACTTCAAGACCCATGCAACTCGACTCTTTTTCTAATTTAGTAAATTCTGCATTGACTTTGCGTGTATAATGATACCAATATCCTTAGCTCCGGGAATATACTGAATAATAAAGAGCATTCCATGTCATAAAACGATATTTTTTATTTCTATTCTAGAAACTTCTTGAACAACGTAGTAAAAAGCAGTTTATTTTTTTGTTTTAATTCGATATAAAGTTAATAGCAAAGGAACATTAAATAACCCAATAAATTTTGTTAAAAAAATATTTAAATTTTCGCCATATTAAGGTACCATCAGTAAATTGTTTGAGTTTAAGTTTATCCATAGATTTTCAAAAAACAAGGCTCGTTTTTTTAAAAAATTATCTTACTTAACGACTTAGGTGCTAAACTACTGTTTTTTTTTTTGATCTGTATTAAATTTATCGAAACCTGTAACATATCCTAATTTTTACGCGCCCACAAACTAATTTTCGCTTAAACAAGATTAAATTTCTTAATGATGCCATTATAAATCATTCGTGATTCTCAATTTGATGCGCGAATTATGGCTTATTTATATGTAATAGTTATCAAAATCTGTTCAAAGATTTGAATCACTCAAGTATCTATGAAGAAAATCCTGCATTAGCGGCAGTTTCTTAAACATCATTCAATGCGTTAATGTGGCGTATTTTACTGTTACTGTGTTGCTGCCATGCAAGTTATTCTTTCTCTGATCATGTGGCAGTTCATCTGATTATCATCATTAACTGCTCATTGGTGGATTATAGCTATGCGCAGACAGACCACTTGACGCTGTAATGCGTGCTGCAAATGGTTTGCCATAAATTAACACCGTTGCACAAACGATCAACAGACAAACGAACTAAGCTTAACTGAGCGATAAACAAGTGAAGTTGTCCAAGCTCAAAAATATTGACAGAGACTGGAAAAAAAATAAATAAATAAAAACTATATCATCACAAGCACGAGTTAGGTATTGATGGACGGACATATGGAAGGATTGAGCAGACTTGACCAGATGCAACGCAACTCTCAACAAATGCAACGCAATACGAGAGTGTTGAATTTATTACCAACATATTTGGTGATAACGATGCTAGTTATGTACATGGTATGGATCCTGCTGCTGCTTCTTCTTCCTTAGCGATTTAGTCGATGGCATTCAATGCAGTTGAATGCTGCATTTAGTTGAACACATCAGAGGGGAGTGAGTTTGCGCCTGTTTCCGCTTTTGAATTGCAATTTCAACGCACGTTCTGCTCTGCGCGTTGTGCATAAATGTGAAAACGTAGAAAACAATCTAATGAATGTGTGCAGCTTAAAAACAAAAAAAGAAAAAAAAACAAAGCAAACAAAAAAAAACACACGATAGTGGAATGCATCCGAAACGGGGTGTTCATGAACGATTCGTGTCTGCGTTCCGTGAAAGTATGTTGCATTCAACTACAAATGTGTAGCGAAGGAACAGTGAGGCTTGAAGGGGCTTCAATTAAGAAACAAATGATGCAATTGGAGCAGATTTCTGTACGCTTGCTAGTTATCGTTAACTTTTGGATTAATTTATGGGATGCTTAAATTTTTACGTTTATTAAATTATAAAATATTATAATCAGCAAGTAAGAATCGGGCTAAGAGCATTAAGTTCGTTTTTTATGCATTGAAAGTTGGTTTCAATTAAGTATTTTTTTTATGTTCAACATGACAAAAATTCAAACAAGTAAAGTCCTTTCACTTTTGCATAATAAAGATTGTTATTAAATTGAAATTTATGGAGCTTCATGCACTTAACATTAAATAAATATATATTAAATAACAATTGTAAAATCAGCTTAGTGTGGCTTCTTAATTTTCTAACGCAACTCCATTCCAATTAATTCCAATTATTCCATATAACAAATAAAAGACTTCAGCAACGAACTTGATTTCAGCAAAGCTATTTTGACTTGCTTGATATTCAAGATGGTTTTTTATTTTCAATTTATAATGATAAATATTTTAGCAATCATTACAAAAACAAAACTATAACAGCAACTTTATCAGCAAAAGAAAAATAAAACTCAATGCATTGCCTTTTTTAATAAAATTCCAACACTATAATATATCCTATCAGTTAAATGATGTACAAAAATTTAACAACTTTTTACAAAAATAGCTATAAAAACAAGAATCTGTACACTCAAAATGCGTAGCACTTGGCTTAGTCATGCTTCCGCTAGCCGTAAGATGGCGTTGACTAAAACGTTAAGTGGACAAGATATAAAAAAATAAAAATAAAAAATGAAATAAGAATTACTAGAGTAAACCATAAAAAGGAAACAACGAAAAAAATACAACAAAGATGGTCGTTAAGATAAGATATGAATGCCACATATGAAGTCGCTGACTGTCGCCAATATGAAGCGTCAGAAAAAAAAAAAAAAAAAAAAAACAACAGTGATTCCACACATAGCCTCAAAAGCATCTTAACTATTGACGCGAGCTGGAGCTGACGAAGAAAAGTACGCTTGTTCTAGCCCCTCTAGCCAAGTTTTGTGTGTCACAAAAATTTTATTTACTTGAAATATCTTCAAGATTATCATAGCATAAAAAGTTATGCCAAAGATTTCAAATATTGAAAAGTCAATTAAAAGATTTGAGATTTATTAGATGTCTTTGCGTTATTTCAAAGATATGCAAAAAGCTTTTATTTAAGTGCTTTTAGGACAAAGTGAGGAAGATAGAGAGAGAGAGTGAGAGAGTGAGAGCATTATCGAGCATTATCGAGCATCAGCAAAATTAGTACAAGTTAGTTCTCTATCTTTGTATCGAAATGATTTAAGGCTAATAGCATAGTTTTTGACAGCTTAAGAAATGTAAGGGGAATCAAGGAAAAGATAGAAGATAAGAAGATTTGTGATATCTAAGCTTTTAATGCAAAGCAAATTTATTTTTAGCAAAATTTATTGCTACACCCAGGGAAAAAAGTCGTGAGACCAAAGAAAATGCGTCTTGCCACAAAGACTTTACATCGACAACCAACTTTACATCGTGACCAAAGACAAAACATCGTTACGGCAAAGACTCAAAGATTGTTAGATTCCCAAGAACAATATACTTTGAATCAAAAACTTAAATTCTTGTGGCAAAGACGTAAGTCTTTAAAAAAGTATGGAAAAGTCGTAAAAGTAAAGACTATTCTTCGTTACGACAAAGACGCAGAATGTTAGATTCCGTAAAAATTATACTTTAAACCAAAGACTTAAGTCCTTGATTTTAAGTTCATCGTTTGATGAAACTAATGGCATCTATCGGCTTCTCTTTGCTGCTTGCGCTTATTATAACAAGAACCTTAAATTAAATTTTATTATATATCGAATTAAAATTCTTACCTTCACCTACCGTGGAGATTTGAACCCACACTTACCGATAACACCGATTATGAAGTCACTACACTATGCATCGAGCTAAACTCCTTCGTTACGCAGAGTGATTGATTCAATATTAATTACAACTGAAACTATGCTGCAGCATAACACAATATTCTAGTAATAGAATTTTGTTGTATGGCTATCAACAGAATACTGTGATATACTGCATCTGTTAATACGGCATCTATTAACATGGCTGCAATTATGTCAGCAAACAGTAACAAGGCTGTTTGGATCAGTCGGTAGAGTGATGGACTGGCACCTGGAAAATTTCTTTTTTTCTTTTTGTTACTAAAATGTAATAAAATTTACTGGTGTGAATATTAGCGTGTGTTTTTTATTTTACTTCATGTCGTTTTTGAATGTAAAAGTTATTTTATTACAATTACAATTCAATGTTGGCACTCGCACACAATTTTCTTATTCTTCGCATACAAATATGATTTTGGAGAAAACATTCTTTAAAGTAACAGACTGCCTTTGAAACAATGAAGCTTACTCTGAAAAAAACAAGGAAAAGTTGTTGATTTTACATACTTTTTTCAATTCCTTGTTAACAAAGAACTAAATCGTTATAGTAAATATTTTATCTACACTGCGAAGATTGTTTCATTGATTTAGCTTCAAAGAACTTCAGTCTTTTGTTTCGATGATGCAGCACTTGCATAGTTAAAGGATAAATCATTATTGCAACGATCTTTTCATTGTGGTAATGATATTTTGGTTACAGTTTTACAAGAACTTTTTTTCTTTGGTTTAAGCCGTTCAATTTTCTCGGTGTACAAAGGCTTCTCATATAAGAAAAATAAAAACGAAATGGCCATCTCAGCCCTTAAAAGAACTTTGACCGAGCTTCTTATAATCAATTGTGTTGTGTGTGATGTGAAATGTTTGCACACAATTAAATGATTCATCATAATACTTATTTCTTTTTAGATATACACCCTACAGATAGTCATAGAACGGTAATAGCTACACTCTAAAAAATAAATACAAATTTACTATAACTATAATAATAATAATAATAATTGTTTAAAATTCAACTGGTGTGTAATTTCACTGCAAGTTTCATTGTAAATTTTCAATGTGTAAAATTATATACAAACTTTAGTAAAATTAAGCAACATATTATTATTATTATTAATATTAATTTGAATGCTAAGCACATATGGCTTTATAGCAATTAATATTCGACAAAATAAATATGATACAATTAATTTATGTACAATTAAATTTTATAAAAATGTAAAATTGTCAGGATTTCAGGTATATACAGATGCAATCCGGTTAGCTTCTTAGTAGTAAATAGAATGAATTGATTAGAGCGGTGCTCCCATATGCCAGGCTAGACGGACGAGGTCGAGCTCATACATGTGCTAGGCAAGACAGACGAGGTCTTGCTCTGGATAATCAAAATATATCTATAGCGTGTATGTCTATATAAATATGGATTAGAGCACAGCTCACACATGCAAAGCTAGTCGTACGACGTCAAACCGGCATATGCCAGGCGAGACGGACGTGGTCACGCTCTGGATAATCATATTAAACTACACAGCTAGATTGTATAAGTTGTTACCAAACATCACAGGAAAATATTAAGTATTCTTGGAAAGCATGATCCAGATTAGTGGCGATACTGTAGGTAATCTAAAATAATAAATTTAATTGAGTAAACGGATTCATTTAAAGAAATTGCATCTGAAACAAAATTAAAGTCCCCACAAGCGCTTCTTAGTGGTTCGTTTTGCATGTAATTAGTTCTACAAAAGTTCATGTAAAGTAACTCAAAAGATCTTCTAGGTCGGAGAGGAATATTAAAGTAAATTTTGCTCAGTAAGTATTAACTGTCTACATATCCATGCAAAAGTTTGAAAATCCAAGTAGCATTCAGCATAATTCTCCGGTTTTTTAAAGTAGGAAGATTTAAAAGTTGCAGACTATTTTCATAAGGTGGTAGGTTATAGTTGAAATTGCAGTAAAGATGGCTTAAGCAGAACAAAAAAACTTTTTCTGAACTGATTCTATGTCGTCAGTGTAACAACTATATCGAGGGCACCAAACAATTGAAGCATACTCTAAATTAGGTCGCACTAGAGAGGTGAATAAGGTTTTTGTTATTTGGGGATCATTAAACTCTTTTGCCCATCGTTTAATAAAACCTAAAGTACTATTTGCTCGATTATAATTTTATTAATATGAATATGGAGGCGAAGTTTAATATCCATAGTTACTCCAAGATCATGAAAGACATCTAGAGACTCTAATGTATGGTCACAAATTTTATAAATACATGTGACAGGAGATTTTCGAGTGAAAGTCATGTGCTTGCATTTCTTCATGTTAAGATTCATACGATTCCTATTCACGTTGCATCAGCTATAAAGATGGTCTATGTCAGCTTGCAAGAGAACGGCATCATTAGCATTTTTGAAAGGAAGAAATAGTTTCACGTCATCTACGTACATTAAAATACTCGAATGCTTTATGACAGATGGCAAATCATTTATAAACAGTAAAAAAAGAAGAGGCCCGAGGTGGCTTCCTTGAAGTACACCAGAAGTGACAGGAAACTCATGAGATTTCACAAGTTTAAAAAGAACACGTTGTGTTCTATTGCATAAATAAGATTCAATCCATCTTACAAGTGTTGTGGGAAATCCAGGAAGGGATAGCTTTAAGACTAAGAGTTTATGATTAACAACATCAAAAGCTTTACTAAAATCTGTGTATATAGCATCAGTTTGTAAACCTTTTCCAAAGCTCTCAATGGTTTTGGAAGTAAATTCAAGTAGATTTGTAACCGTAGATTTTCCTGAAACGAATCCATGTTGGAGTGGAGACAATAAAGATTTAACACTATGTGATAATTGTGAAGTAATGATTGCCTCGAAAAGCTTCGGCAAAGCGCTTAATTTTGCAATTCCACGATAGTTATCGATTAAAGACCTATTGCCAGACTTGTGCAATGGAATAATAAAAGACGACTTCCAGGCAACTGGAAAATAGCAAGATTTTAATGAAGAAGAAAAAAGCAAAGTGATTGGAGTTACTAATTCATCACAGCAATATTTTAGTATACATCACGGTATATTGTCGGGACCACTTTTATATGACGTTTTAAGAGCTTTTAAGTATGATAAAACCGTGTTAGTATAAATTATTGGGAGACAAATATCCCCAGATTGAACACTGAATGGATAGCTTAGATTATCATAGAATGAAGATGAATAGGTCACTTTGAAAAAGTCAGCGAAAAGATTACAAATGATATTCTCGCTATCTGATTCAACAGTTTTATATTTCATAAAAGAAGGATAGGAATCAATCTTGCGTTTTATGTTGACAAAGTTCCAGAATGATTTAGCATTAGATTTGATGTTTAATTTTACGTTTATTAAATAAGTATCGTAAGTTTGCTTGCATAATTGACGATACTTGTACTTAATAGAGGTATAAGAACCAAAATCTGTAAGGCTATGAGTTTTTTGAAATTTTTTATAGTGCATGGATTTTAAGTTTTTTAATATGTTGAATTTTGCTGCAATATTAATATTAAACTATTTTTTCATCGTATATTTCATTGCCAATAGACATATGTTGAATTTTCAACATCAATTGTAAAATTGCATCATATTCTCATTCAAGTTTGGTTATGAGCAAGTAAGCAGCTTATTATTCAGTCCGGCATCCGCTTCTCTAATTACAAAAATTGTGTTAAATAACGTGTTTTAATTTTAAGCTAAGATTGTAAATATTTTTTGCCTTATAATGTACTCAATATTTATATTGGAATGTGTGCAAGAAGTGCTTAATAAAAATGTAAAAATTGATTTTAAAAATGCTTTCTTTTATTTTTATAACTCTAACGACAAATGGATATAGCTTCTTGGTGCAGCGGACTTGAAAGCTTTTCTTTTTTTCTATTCAGATTTGTGTTTTGTAAATATTAAATCAGTCATAAAATTAGTTGAAGCTCTCTTCAGTTTTAATTGCCAAACACGTGTTAAATATTAGTAAATAGCAGTAGTAATTTTTATATTACTACATTATTGTAGTAAAAGTAAACAAAAGTTGTTGAATATTTTTCATATACAGATTGTAGTTTTGCAATAGTAATACAAAAATGATAGCAACATTAAACAACTAATGTTTAAGTTTACTACAATACATATATTAAAGCTTAAATATTACCATATATTTTAAGCAAATTTACTGCACATTAATAGTAAACAAAAAATGTTGAATTTTATAAAGGTGTGTAAATTTACTACAGTTATAGTAGCTAAACTGTTGCCTACAACTATTGTAGTAAATTTCAACCAAAACTTTTAAGAGTGTATATCAGGTTTTCCACTCGCTGTCTGCTCAGAATAATTTCATGAAATTTTTACATAATTTGATATAAAACCAACGACCTTAGAGCTGAACAAGAATAAAAACATATAAAAAAAAAATTATTAAAAACATAAAATGTTATAAATATACATGAAACTAAAGACTTAAGAAACGAACTTGGAGTAAAACAAAGCATTGCAACAATCAGCACTAAAGCTTTTATGATAACAACAACAAGTGCATAAACAATAAAACCAACAAACACAACAACATTTATTACAACAAGCAGCAACCATTAACAACAACCTGTTGTTGTGTTCACTAAGCTATTAAATAACATCTACTAAATCGCTCTAAGGACGTTCGTTTATTTCACTTTTATCGCGTCTAGCTGTTGTGCTGACTATTATAGTTGTTGGTGTTATTGTTGTAGCTGTGGGTGCTCTTTCAACTCTTCCACTTGGAAAAATCGAAGCGAAATCGTGCTGCTCTACTCTTATGTAACCTCATTTTTTTTTTCATTTCGTTCTTTTTCTTTTGTTTTTTGCACATTTCTAATGACATTATCAGCAAACACTTGAGTAGAGCAAAGAAGCAAAACAAAACAAAAAAAAAAAAAACAAAAATTATACATTGTCGATGAATGACCCTAAAAACTAACTACAATGCCCTGCGAGAACTTTAAGCAAGCATGAAGCATAGCGGAAAAATCAATTTTTATTTCATTTAACATGCTTTCGATTGCTCAAATGCTCAACAGAGCAGCAAGAAAATGAACAACAACAACAAAGCGAAATTGCTAAAGAGCCATATAGTATATGTAAAGAAGCAGCAGCAGCAGCAGAGCCATGAAACGTGACAATTCTGACCCAATGAACCCTTTTGTAGTGTAGTATAGTGACTGCATCTGGCATCCTGACGACTGGTTATAAGCCAGCGACAGCAGTAGCAGTATTTTTGTTTTTTTTCATATATTTGTAAAAAATTCTCTGGTATAAATTTCCCAACTTCTAGTAAAATTTTGTGGATAAGAAAATTCTGGACGAAAAATTGTAACTGGCTACTTGTATGATATTTGCAATAAATCTATGCAGAACAGTCAAATGGCAGAAGTACCAGCAACAACAACAACAACAGAGACACATGTAAGCAATTGCTTCAAACAAAGCTGGCTGGCATGTTCGACTTCAGGCTGTCCAATGTTTGCTGCCGCCACTGTTGTTGCAGCAGCAGTCGATGTTGTTGTTGATGCCATATATCTTACAACACGAGTTAACTGTCTTGTTGGTTTTTGTTGTCTGGTGGTGTTTGTTGTTGTCTGTTTCTTTTGTTTATTGTTATGTATTCTGTTTTTCTAACGTTTGCATTGCAAATCTTAAGCAAAACTTAAGTTAAGCTTCTTTTGAACTACTGAGCGCTACTGTGTTTGTTATGGCCAAGATGCGCTTTTATTTTTCGACACTTTTTCGTTGCTTTGTTTAACTGGTTGACTTTAATTCAATAAAAAAGCCTAGCGAGTTGTCATAAATCGCGTGTTTTTTCCTCTTGGTATTTAAATGTTTATTTTAAGGCAACAAAATATAAAAGAAAAAATTAAAATTTATTCAATTTGAGCTTTGCATACGAGTATAATGCTAAGTTTTTAAAATGTTTCGGATTTTTTTTTTATTGTTTTTCTTTTGCCTCCCACCCAAAAGCTAAACAAAGTTCCAGCACAAAAAAAAAACTCGTTTCCTTTACTAAATGCATACTTTTTGTTTTTCTTTCTCTTGTCTCCATCAATGCTAAGTTGAATTTATTGATCATTTTCACTGCTAGGCTTTAATATCTTCACACTTAAAAATTCCTTCCAACCGTACTCAAATCAGCCCAAAGAACATCAAAAATATCAATGCCATAAAAAAGTATACATTTATTGGAATCACTTTGGAAGCGTTAAACAACCTGCATTTTAATAAAACTTACATAAACTTCACGGTTGACACTCTCGCACACGTTCTAGAAGACACGCATGCGCAGCTATCAATGCACTCAAGAATGAGATAAAAATGCATGAAGATAAAAATCGAATCAAAATTTATGCTGCGCGCTTTTGTCTCAATTAAAATCAATTAAAAGAAGAATGCAAAGCTATGCGCTGGAGTATGTCTGTGTGTGTGTGTGTGTGTATTGGTGTGAGTGTGATTGTGTGTGTGGCGCACATGTCTACTATGCGTGCATCTTTATGCGCAAAGGTAACAAATTTTACTTTACTACAATTTGCTGTTACCAATGAGTTGACGATGACAACAATAAAAACACACACGCGACCAAAACCAGAGAAGAAAAAAAAACAATCAATGCTGCTTCTTTATTTATTAAACAGAAGAACATATGTATAAATTAACAGGGCAAGAGAACGAATGCATGACAGACTAGATAGTTAAGTAAACAACCCTATAGGAACAAACTAACTTGTTTTTAAAAACATCTAATTAAAAACTAATTTAAAATAAACCAGTATATGAACTACTTTGAATTATATTAAGGCGGCAACTACTCTGATTTTGACATGTTTTAATTGCAAATTTTTATTAGATTACAAGTTTATATATATTTAACCATGTTATTTCATCAAATATTATTAACTTTAGGCCATCAGTAATAGTTTTCAATTGGTTATTTTAAAGTCATTAAAAAATAATTTAAATATAACTAATTTAACAAGTAGTTGAAAATATATGCAGACGAAAGTCAATTGACTTATTTAGCGGACATCACCATACAAAATATGTTAGTTCGTTCTATGGAAAAAAGTCAGAATTTCAACTAGTTGTGGTTGACATAAACTACTTTATCAACTACTTTTAAATTAGTTGATTTTCCTACAGGGACAGCATAGATGCTTCGGTAACTTAACACCTCTAACTTCCTTGACGGTCATTACGAAAGTGACATAAGTGAGCTCATAGCTATAATTGTAATATTATTTTTATTTAAATTTCTCAAACTTATTGCTTGTTTTTCTTATCAACGAGTTGGCATTTAAAAGATTTAACAGAAGATTTTAACTGCTTGGTGTTGAAACATGATAAATAATTAGCTCTAGTGATAGAGCGAAGTAAACAAATTTAAAAACGCAATCAATGCTCCTTGGATATCTATCAGCATTTATTTAATATACTAAAGAATATTCTTAGAAGATATGACCATCATACAATTCGTAGAGACAAAATTAATTTTACAAGCTCGTTTTCATTGGGGAGTACTCAAGGTTTGAAGCGCCAAGTATTAACAGAAATAAATTGTTAATTTTAAGCAAAATCGATGTCGATGAAGTCGACACTTTTTACATTTTTTTATGGTAAAATTTTTGGTTAAGAGCTCTTAGGCCAATTTTTGTTTGTTTAGTTATTCTTAAAGATATAAATTTATTTTTACTTTTTATTCAAAGAATAAATATTAAAAAAAATGGTTTTTTGTTAATGAAGAAAATTGTTTTTGAAGAAAAAATTTTTCAAAAACTGTTAAAATTTGGGTACTTTTAAAAAGTTTTTGTACAACTTTTTTCAAAAAAACATTAATATTCCTCAAAATTACAGTTCATGATCGCCATAAATAGTATGTATGGTTCTTTACCTTTTAGAATCTGTAAAAAAATCACCAAATTTTTTCGATTCTTTGAAAAATCTATTTTTTAAAAATGGTCCAAAAGTGTAATTTTTTTTCTTTGCAAAAACTTGTTATTGTTTAGGCAGCAAACCTAAGAGAGACACCGTGGTTGGCAGTTTGAGAGCTGGTTTCACATCTGATCTCAGATTTTAGAATTCAAGATGGCCTTAAGACAGATGATATTTAACACTCCTAAAAATACATTTTATTAGGTGGTATTAACCCTATTGCAAAAATATTAGATCATTTTCAAAATTCTGACAACGAATTCGGATTCAGTAACCCATTTTTATTAGTATTCGTCCAAGCACCGATTCCGTAAAAATCAAAAAATTTTGGTGGCATCCCTATTTTTCATCTTGGATTTGAAAACTGTGATATCAGATTCGAACTCAAATTCGTTTTCAGAATTTCAAAACTACAAGGATTCGCAAAAATACAACAAAATCGAGGTGGACTCCGCCATCTTGAAATTTGAAATTCTGACATCAGATTCGATACCAGCGATCCCATAAAACTGCCAACCACGGAGCCTCTCTTAGACTGCGCTTATATACAGTGTTGACAAAAAACGTTTCCACTGTTTTTTTATCTGTTTATAAACAAAAACGTTTCACTTTTTTGTTACATGTTTATAAGCATGAATACATATTTTTTGAATTTTTCCCTCAATAAGAAACGTTACAACGCCACCTAAGAGGTTTCATTTCAAAAACATATTGTTCCTAATTTATTTGTTTTTTTAAAAAGGTGAAAAATAAGACAACATTTATTTCATTTCATTTCAATTCATTTCATTTTATTTAAGTCAAAGAATAATTTATTCCATACTGACAATTTATTATTTTTAAATGTTGTTAAGATACTTTTTAAAGATATATTTGGGTAAAGCAAAATCGAAGCCAAAAGAATTTGGGTTTAAGTTTATTTCAGTGAGAGCTCTCGAAATGGGGGCATATAATGTATAATTAGTTTTTTTGATACGTATAAAAAACGGTACAAAATTTCTCAAATTTCTGATAGGAACATTAAAATGTATTAACTGCAAAAGAGCAGGATAATCTATTGAACCACTAACAATATCATATATGAATAATAATGACAATATGGTACTTCTACATTGAAGCGTTTTTAAATTTAAAAGCTTACAGCGATCAAAGTACGAGGGATTAGCATCACACAGCTTTAATTGACGAACTGCAAAGCGAGTAAATCTCTTTTGAATGCGCTCCAAGCGATGTATATGTGTTAAATAAAACGGTATCCAGATAACTATAGCATACTCTAATTTTGAACGAACAAAAGAAGAATATAATAAATTCAGAGTAAATGGATCTGAGAACTCCGAATTATAACGCATTACAAAAGCTGACAGAGAGTAAGCTTTAGATATAATATAGTTGAGATGGTTGACAAAAGTGAATTTAGAATTCAAAATTAGACCAAGATCAGTAATTTCATCAACTTTTTTTAAAATAGAGCCGTTGATATTATACGTATATAAATGATTAGACACATTAACTGTTTTCGAAAAATTAATATTGAAGCACTTATTTATATTAAGAAAAAGCTTCTTTTTATAACACCAATCCATAAAGCTATTAATATCAGATTGTAAGTTTATTTCATCTTGAGAATTACGGATGATAGCATAGACTTTTAAGTCGTCCGCGTATAAAAGATATTTGGAATGGGTGAAACGTCTGCTAATGTCATTTATAAATAACAAAAAAGCAGCGGACCTAAAATACTGCCTTGCGGAACACCCGATGTTGATATAAAAGCGAAAGATTAAGTATTGTCAACTACAACATGAGAAAGTATATTGGTGAAATATGACTTTAACCATTCTAAAAATTTAGAGTGAAAACCGATATACGCCAATTTTGAAAGTAAGATTCTATGAGACACTTTGTCAAACGCTTTTGAAAAATCAGTATAAATCGTGTCAACTTGATTTCCACTTTGAAATGCAGAGATACAGTCTTCTCTAAATATCATAAGATTTGTTACTGTTGAGCGAACTGCAACAAAACCCATGCTGTTGAGGACATATTAAATTCTTGATGGCAAAAAACATTTTGTTTTTAACAATACTCTCAAATAATTTAGAAATAGTCGATAATTTAGAGATTGGTCTATAATTCAAAACATTACTTTTATTACCACTTTTAAAAATAGGTTCAATTGAGGCATTTTTCCAGTCATCTAGAAAAACTCCTAAATCAAGAAATTTATTAAAAAGAACTTTAACCGGATACAATAGGGAAGCAGCACAATTCATAATAAAAAGAGGAGAAAAACCATCGATATCCGTTTGAGACGACTGTTTTAAATGAAGTATTCCATTCCATACATCATCACTTGATAAACAAAGAGATCCGAAGCCAAGAGTTGACGCATTATTAGGGACCAATTGCAAGTCATTATGGAGATTAGAGTCGACTTCAAAATTCGATTTAAAGAATGCAGCAAACAGGTCAGCAGCTTCCAAAGGAGAATTTGTGGATTGATCATTTAGATAAACTGAAGATGGTATACTACAAGTACTTTTTTTTTGCTTTAACAAAACGCCAGAATGCCTTTGGATTGGATTTAATATTAGATTCATAATTATGAATATATTTTTCGAGAAAGTTGAACTCTCTCATGAAATTCAAATATATTGATTTAAAGACTGAATTGTTAGTGGCCTTATATTTCTTAAAAAATTTATTTCTCAAGTTTTTAAGCTTTTTGTAAACCCTTTGTGTACCAAGGGACTTTAAAAACCGTTTTCTGAAGTTGTGGAATGTTATTTGTACAAATTACAGCTAATTGAGATTTTAAGATATTAAAGCACTCAGAGAGACTTAATCCCAAAAACAAAGAATCCCAGTTAATACAAGATATTAGATAATTCAAGAGATCATAATAACAATTTTTAAAGTTAAACAAAATATGGGAAGTATTTATATCAGGTGTACAATTGGGTTAAAATTGTGAAATTCAACATCAACAGTTAGCGGCACATGATGTATGTTTGCTGCAGAAAATGGAAAAACACATTCATAATTCTTATAATTCAAGTTATTAGAAAATAAAGTTAAATCGAGAATTCTGTTTAGCTTATTATAAAAGTAGTTAATTTGTTGTAAATCTATGCTGAACAAGTTATCAATAACATAAATTTCAGTTATACTATTTACATTAGATGGTGTTAATACATTATCATCAAAAACATTATTCCATGCAATTTTGGATAAATTAAAGTCACCTAAAACACAGAGGTGGTCATTTCCAAGATTATTTTGAGCAAGATTTTCACATTGTCAACATGTGATTTATATAGCTCATATGAACTGTTGGATGGAACATAGGAAGCACAGATGAAAATTAGAATAAAATTATTTGTTAGAGAGAAGCTGAACATAGACACAAAGCTGGTTCAACAGCGTGTCTGAGTTGTGAAGAACTAGTTGGAAGGCATTTAATTTCCGTTGAACTGCAATAAATACACCACCTCCTCTTGAACAACTGGTCTTAACTACAACTCTGTCTTTTCTAAAGACATTGAAGATGTTTGAATCGAAGAATTCCTCGTTGAAAAAATCAGCATTCAGCCAGGTCTCAACAAGTATGATGATATCGTAATCACATTGGGAACTCAATGAACGAATTGATTGACCCTTCTTAGTTCGAAGTCCAGATACGTTTTGGTAGTATAATTTAAAAGAATTGTTATGATTTTTTGTATTGGCATTAATAGCATTCGTTTCTATGCGATTTTTATCAGCCCCATCACTGTTCGCGGAAAAAACTGAAAAGGCCTCAAATTTACACCAGCCGGCCATAAACTTGGGTTTTGAAGTGTATCATATGATGAAGAAGGGATTCCCAGCTTGAAATTAACTCTTCTGATGAAATTCAAAGGTGTACCCTTTTTGATAAGCTTACGGCAATGTATTTGATTTTTGTCTATAGAATTGAACATTAGACATTCACATGAACAATTTTTTTTTCTTTTTGTGAAGCCATCATATGTATATGCAGTAAATAAATAAACCACAAAAACGTACACGTTGTCACCGGTTCACCAGAAAAGATGAGAAGCAACTTGTCAGATTAAGTAATTAAATTGAAATAATATAATTTTAAATTTAAAATTTTTGAATGAAATGTTTGCATTGATAGCGCTTACTACACCCAAAAAATAATTTACTAAAATCAAGGAAATTTTGCGCTAAAGTCATCATATCCTATAATTAAAGATGCACTTTCCTTAGTTTAAGTAAGTTTTATCATAAAACTGAGGATATTTCCTTTGATTAAAGAAAACTTACTTAAACTAAGGGAAGTGTAATTTTTAAATATAGGATATGATGACTTTAGAGCTAAATTTCCTTGATTTTAGTAAATTATTTTTTGGGTGTATAATTGTAATCAACAAATTTTTCTTTTTCAATTAAAGTAATTGTAATTTGTAATACTTTTTACATTACAATTGCAGTAATCTTAATCGTTAATTTTTATAGATTATGATTACTGTAACTGTAATCGGAAAGTAATTGTAATCGGAAACTGATTGCAATCGCAAAGTGACCGGCTCTGTAAAATACTAAGCATGAATGATTTTAAAATCAGTCATCAAACAGCAAAGGCATTTGAAGTACAATGAACGAGCTGTACCCATACAAATACTGATAAAACTGTTATTATCAGTTTCAACGCTAAAATTTTTTAATAATAATAAAATCTTTTGTTTGAACATATTACATATATTTCTCCTTTTATGGATTGTTGACGATGGTTTCTTAAGTCTTCATATTTTGCTGCGCATGTGCATTCAAGCCTTTTAATTAAATTTGTGCTAAAACATTCATTAACACATTAATTTCTTACTTTGCAGTCACCCGAACTGGATTGTCGGCACGAGCTGATGGGTCGTCTGCATAAAATTGAGCCCGACGTTGAACTTGAAGTATTATCCGCGCCACATCATCATCATCATCCACATCATCAACAACATCATCAGCATAATCACAATCATTTGGCACAACAGAATCAGCAACATCTACAGCAACAGCAGTTACATTCTCATCACCACAACAACAGTCACAACAGCAATAATAGTCTACTCGAGCATAGCGACCAACATTTACAGCATCTGCAGCATCTCAATATCAACTATCAGCATCAACATCATCATCATCATCATCACTATCAGCAGCAGCATAGTAGCGGCAGCAATCATGAACATGCGTCGGCAACATTTACACAGCCACCACCGCCACCTTCACTTTCTGCCAGCAATCTCAGTGAAAATCCTGCCAACTCACCTAATTCAAACTCAAATTCCGGCTATGGTGGCTGTACGGGCTCCTATGATGGCGGCACAACAGCAGTGTATGATGTTGCTGCGGCAGCAGCAGCAGCAGCGGCGGCGACGGACTCTTATGCTGCGGCATGTGAAAAAGAATATTTGCTTGGTAAGTTTTCAATATAATAGCAACACCAACAACAACTAGTATTAAGGCCACAAAGTGTGAAATTTAGAATTTAACTTTATGTGCTATACTCGCCGAATTGTTGTTTTTGCCGTTTAGATATTTTAGACAAGTCCCAACAAAATTTCTAAAATACACAAACATTTATTTATACTCAAAAATAGCTAATTTATTCAGCTGTGAAATTCGAAAACAAAATTTAAATATTTTTCAAATTAAGTACATTGAATGATGAAAGCTTGTTGTTTATTAATGCCATTAGCACAATGTGTTGTTGCATAAAATTATTATTGATTAAGATAATAATGAGGCGGAGAGTTTGCTGCTGTAACTGTCAAAAACTGTTTTATTATTCATACCTTCTTTGTTTGTGAGTTTTTTCAAACCAAATTTAAAGAAAAAACTAAATGAGCATGGCTAAAAAATACAAAAAAATGTTTCATATTTTTAAGAAATTTGTGGTTTTTTTAGGTTACACAGTCGTTTTTTGATATAACAGATTTTTTTTCTTCCTACGATTTTTAATAAAAAACCCAAGGTTTTATCATATAAAATCTATGTATAAAGAATATTGGATACCCATAATACTGAAATTTGCTATCTGTTTTGAAATCTAGAGTACCAAATTGTGAAAAATGAAATTGCATGACTCCAAAATAATTGACTTGAACTCCAAAATAATAACATTACTGTCTGTAATTCTGTATACATACTTAGTTGTTTTAAATTCCAACAAAAAATATTTTTCGACTTTTGTCCGTACCCGCGACACTGAGCGACACTGAGCGACATCCGCTTGGAAGACAGTGTAATGGTTAGGCAGCCTGAAGGCTAAATTAATGTTTAGTTTGCCTCAGTAGACTTCTCCTCCAACTTTGGCATCTAATATAAATCCATAAGTATAAATTTCGATGGCTTTGCTTGATGGAGGGCTTCCAGACTCTACCTCTACTTGAGAGGGAATGGATGCATCAAACTGTTTTTCAAAGGAAAGTTTTTCTGTGATATAGTCTTAGTTTTAATTTTTTTTAAACTTATTTTTGCTTTATGCTGTAACGTGTATCATAATTAGTCTCTTATTCTTCGATCTAAAACTTCGAAATAAACTTCAAATTAGCTACGCCATTATTGATTTATAATCAAAAAATATATGTGTTCCAATGTGCCCGATGTATACTAATACGTGCCGCATGGAACAAATAGTTCAGTGCAAAAAGTTGAAGGTGGCTATGATTTTTTTTAAAATTTTATATGAGCGATTACTATATACAGGGTAGCCCTTATTCGAAGCGCCCATCTGGCAACACTGTAACTTTCCGCAGTGATGCCAAATCGACTAATGACATACCGCGTTTGAAGCGTCATTCCAAGCAAATGTTTACAATGGAACAGTACACGCCACGGGAATACTCTAAAATTGTTGAAATTTACATTCAACCAAACAAGACAATAGTGAAAACTCAACGTGCTTTCAAAAAAATAAATAAAGTGAAAAGTGCGCCTTCCAAGAAAACAATTTATCGTTTGTATGAAACTGAAAATCCACAAGAGATTCAAGAGGTACCTCTCACGATGCAAAAGTCACTGTTTGGTGCGGCGTTTGTGCTAAAATGCTCATTGGGCCGTTCTTTTTCGAAGATGATAATGGCCACAGAGTTACTGTCAATCAGGAGCGTTATCGCGATATGATAAACAATTTTTTCATGCCAATCGTTCGTCGAAAGCGTATCAGGCACTACTGGTTTCAACAAGACGGCGCGCCACCACACACAAGCCGCACTACAATCGATTTTTTGAAGCAATTGTTCCCTGGCCGTTTGGTGTCAAAAAATGGTGATTTCGATTGGCCGCCAAGATCACCAGATTTAACGCCTCCAGACTTCTTTTTGTGGGGTTATTTGAAATCAAAGGTTTACGTCAACAAACCAAAGACCCTAGAAGAGCTGAAAACCAACATCCGTCAAGAAATAACCGCCATTCCCATCGAAATGTTGAAGAAAACCATGGAAAATGCTGCAAAACGGGCACAATATGTCGTAGAGGCCAATGGCGACCATTTACGAGATATCATATTCAAGAAATAATGTAAGCAAATCTACTTGAACCCAATTAAATGATATTCATGACGAACAGACAAAAAATTGTGGTTTCTTTGATTTATTTAAAAATAAAATGAGCGCTTCGAATATGGGCCACCCTGTATACGAGGTGCCTACGGTATTTGAGAACAAATTGACACGAAATCTTATTTTCTCATATTTTTAGCAAAATTTATTATAGATACAGAAAATTTTTTCACATTGTTAACTTTCCTATAGACTTTGCCATTACTAAATAAAATCTTTCTCAGCTGCAATAACAGACTCAATCCGAAGTCGGAAACGACTGCATGCCCCAATCAAATGATCTTTGTTCATATTGGTCATTGTTGTGTTATAACATCCTTAAATGACTATAAGGTATTGTGGGAATGCTTATTGGTCACCTGCTCAACTACACCCCATACGTTATAAATCAAAGTGTATTTTTGATTAAGGGAGGGGGCGGGGGGGGGGGGGGTGGCCATCAGTTTGGGGTTAAGTTGTTATAAACATTTTCGGTCATCCAATCTAGTGTCGTCATGGCTTTGTGTGAAGGGGGGTAGTCTTGCTGGAAGAAGTATGGTCTGTCCCCACGTATTATATTAATTCAGGGACTCACAACTGTTTCTCAAGCCTCGATGGCAACCTCCGTAAAATGCAAGCATAATCTGTCATACCTCCGATTAATTTTTTGATCTTGGTTCAAAGTTTTTTTAACAGAAAAAAACTACAACACGTTTGGATGTTTTAGCTTGTTCAAAAGACATTGCGTAGATAAATCTCTGTTTCGGAGTTTCTTCCGATATCAACTATCCTGATAGAGGACATCTACGGATTAGGCTCTCAGAGACATTTAAGTCCCTTGCAATGTCTCTCATTATTTTGAAGGACTTTTGTTGATGAACTCTTTTACTTGTTGGATAAATAGTGCATTTTAAGTAATGTTCGAACGTACCTCATGTTTTTTGCATTTTGCAATAGTTTCGACATCAATTTGTTCAGTTTCATTCGTACTTTATGTACAAATGATCGGGCGATATTGAGAAAATTGAATGTCTCTAAATTGGTGTGTTTTGCGCACATATAACTACAAAATCAAATGGTCTGTCTTTTCATTTGTTGAGTACTATACTATAGTTTTCCTTTGATGATCTGAAAAGAAAAAAAAAAACAACAAAATTATTCTGTAAAACTTAACCTCGTTTTTATGAGTGTCCTCAAATATCATACGGCTCCCTGCATTATGTTCGTCTTGAAAATTTGAAAATTTGAAATCTTGAAATCTCTCTATGGCACATTATAGCACAATTCAAGCACATTACAGCACAATTTCTAAATTTCTGCGTCAGCTCAAAATAAATATATTTGTGATACAGAAAAAGTTCGCAACTGACCTTATGCACATGCTTTAAATTAAAATATTTTTATATATTTTTTTTTCTTTAAAGACACCAAAAATAAAGAGGCTCTCTGCACCCCCTATTTGGATACGGATGATCCGTATCCCGTGCGGCCTGGTCTATGGGATGACATAACCAGCTCAATACAAAATATCGATCCCGAAAATGCTCTAATGCTTGGCTCAAATACAACAGCAACTACAGCTACTCATGTCACTGCGTCAGTCAATGGTGGTGGTGGCAACAGTGTAACGGCAACCCTATTGCCACAAGTCAAAATGGAAGCAATAGATGAAACTTTGCTCGAAACTCTCTCGACCCCTTTGCTCAGTCCTATGGAAATAAAAACCGAGAAACCTACGCTGCATCACTCACAACAACAGCAGCAGCAGCAGTTGCAGTATCATCAGCAGCATCAACATCACTCCCACCTACAGCATCAACAACAATACCAACAGCAACATCATCAACACCAACAACAACAACAACAACAACAACATCATTTATATCAACACCATCCGAGCTTAGCGGCTGGTGGCAACAATGTGTCTGGAGTGCCAGAGACAATATCATTGATGCAGCTGCATCAGCAACATGTTTCACACACACTCAATAGCAATAGCAACAGCCCAAATCAGCCAAATCGTTGCAGCAGCACGGCTAGCAGCAACAATGCGGAGTGTAACAGCAACAGCAACAACACTAACAATAACAACAATGTCCATAGCAGCAATGCAAGTGATACCAGCAACAGCGGCAACAATAACATTTCCTATCAATATACATCTCAGCAGCAACATCTCAACACTAGCAACAACAATATTTATCTTAACGGTGTTATTGGCGGTAGCGGCTTGGCGGTAGCGACAACCACAGCTGTGACAACAACAACGCTCACAAATCAAACAGCGAGCAATGCAAGCAATAACTCGAGCAATAATAACAACAACAACAATATGACCACGAATAACAACAACAACAACAACATCGGTGGCTACGCCTACAACTGGCAGAGTCAGAGTCACAATCAGGTGAGCAATTTTACAACATTAAATAGAAATGTCTACAAAAACAAATTTTATGATGTGCAGTAAATGTTTATTAACCTTCTTATTTTCTATCTCATTTTTTCTCTCATAAAAAAGTCGTTTCATCCAAAATACCAAATACCGCAGCCTCCATCATCACATCAGACACAACAACAGCAGCAGCAGCAGCAGCAGCAACATCAACATCAACACCAGCAGCCACAATCACAACCGCAACAACAACAGCAAAGTGCACAACTTTGCCCACCTGTAGCGCCTGCTTCAATGTCAAGCCGTCTCATGTATGTGCCACCGTTAACGCCCCCCAGCTCAGATCCCGGAAGTCCGGGTAGCTCAATGGTTGCAGCTGCAGCAGCACAAGCACAGCAACAACAACAACAACAGCACCAGCAGCAACAACAACGCCGTCATACTCCACCGCCACCATATCAACAACAGCAACAGCTGCTACATCAGCAGCAGCAACAGGGTCATCCACTTTCTGCCATTTGCTCTAACATTGTTCACCCTCTTCATCCTACCGCCGGCACCACAGTCCATCATCATCTAAGTCCGGGGCGTACACTAACAACACTAACCTCCAGCGGCAATGTGTCGACTGCAACAGCGTCAGTGACAATGGGCGTCAATAATACAGCAACAACGATAACGCCAACAAGCCGTTCAAGCGGCAGGGGTGCGTCGAGTTGTGGAGCAACACCAGCACATTTGGCGCATATTATTGTGCCCACGGTGCGCACGGTACGCTACAATCGACGCAATAATCCCGAATTGGAGAAGCGACGAATACATCATTGTGATTTTGTGGGTAAGTTCTTAAAAAAGAGGAGTTATTGTTAATAAAATATATTTGTTTAATTTGATGATTTATTTATTAGAATTAATAAGTAGAAAAAATACAATTCTTTGTGGTAATAACTTTAAATTTAGTCCATGTATTATAATGGTAATTTTTAATAAAATTTTGTTGTTGCTATATGATTGTTGACAAACTATAGAAATATTAGCAGAATCAAATATATCAAGAATTAAGATTTAATAATCCATAATTCATTAATGACAGCAACAGTTCTCTATTTTCTAGTTGAATTGTGGAATATACTGTTTACGAATACAATTATTTCTACAGTGTTTACTGAGAAAAACTTGTTACTTTTATCGAACGAAGTATTTTTATAAAAATTGTGAGAAAAACATTTCTACTATACTTTTGGCTAAAAAAAAAACTGTTAGTTTCATGAGTCGGAAAATATGTTCAAAGTAAGGGTATTTGAAAAATTTGAAAACAAGATGTCGATATCTTCTGTAGGTTGGAACAGGCCCGAAGCCACGAAAGGGGTTTTAGGAGTTATAAGCCACCCCATAGAACCCAGAAAGTATGGTAATTATAATGCAAATGATAAAATCAAAACTTTTAAAATCTGTTTTAAGAAAAAATGAGATAATAATTTAAATCTATTTGAAGATAAATTTATTTGAAGCTATACAAATTTAAAAAAATTCGTTTGAACAATGAACAATTTTTTTTTTTTTTTGCAAAAGGAAAGTTATCTTTGTTTGGAAAGGGTGTAATCATTATATTTGAATTCATTTTAATTACTTTGTATATTAAGGGAACATTTCCCACCATGGGTTTGAATGCTCAAAACGTTTCAAAAATAGCTCGAACGAATATGGCTTTATAAATTGTAGAATATTAGATTGAAATTTATTGAATAATTATTGTAATTTTGAAGTTTGTAGGACCCCAATGGAAACCGTGGCATGCTGGTGAAGGTGCGTGACTGATATGAGAAAGAACCCAGGTTACAGTCCCATCTAACTCAGGGTGTTCTTTAAATTGAATTCATTTTTCTGTTCGGTCGTCTTCTCTATGCAGACAATGGCAAACCTTAAGGAGTAAAAACTCAGTCTGCCGTCTAACCTTCAAGAAAGCCGTCTAACCTTCAAGAAAGAATTCATACACCTCGATAAGCAAAGAAAATAGTCAACATTACTTCGACTTTTGATAGATTTTGACGATTTGCATGTTAAACTCGTAAGCCCATGTCTCATCGCCAGTTATAAAGCATATTATTAATGTGGAATTGGAATTGGCTCGTTCTACCAATTGCAAATACATACGTATTGATAAGTGAGACACAAATAGTTCAGCAGCTATCTCTGTCAAACTTAAATGATAATTTTCCGTCACCATTTCCTTAATTTTATTGAAATTGACTTCAGTTGAAGGCGTTGATGGCCAACCAGATCAAAACAAATCTTCGACCACATCTCGACAACTTTCGAATGCACTGCACACTCATATGCACGTGCTTTTGATAAAGTCGATTTACTGGAAGATTTTTTCAGCAAGGCTGCACACAAAATTTAATTAGCAATACAATATTTGGGACAAATTCTTTGTTCTACAATTTTTTCGTTGCTAAAATCGCAAAACACACTTGAATGACATCGAGCACTGTATGTAAAGAAACTAAATAACAAATCGCGCTTTAACTTCACGTCAAGACAAAAGACAATTGTGCCAAACAAAAAAAACATTATATTTATATTTAAAAATTATTATATAAATAATATTATTAGCCCTTTTTCAATGTTAATTTTCCAGTACTTTTTTGACAGAATTAACTTTCATTTTGGATATGGGCTTTGAATTTTTAATTGACAATAGCTGTGTTTTTTACCAAGCGAGCTGTAAAAAAACGCCCGCTTATCATAGAAATACTCGCTTAAATAACACAGGAAACTAATAGTGGCTTAAAGTTTAGCGAGCAAGCGAAAAAAGTGCTTCCAAGTCATTTCTCAATTATTGTGTACTTTTTCTATGTGGGTGGCAACTGTGACTTCGGATTTGTTTTGTTTATATTTTTTGTTTACATTTTTGACAAATCAGACAATGCTTCCAAGTTTTAAGAAACATTCTTAAGCAACTTAGCAGTCGTTTTTTGACTACTCGCTTGGTAAAAAACACAGCAAATATCGAATGAAAAATACATAAAAAGTGACGTCATCAAAATAGAAAAACCTTCACAAATATTAAAAAAACGAAGCAGTATAGCGTGCATACAGTAAAAAAGTGAAAATTATTCTCTGTACACACTCTCTCTTCCAGAACAAGAAAGATTTTAGTGTAAGAGATAAAGGAAAAGAGATAGAGAGCATCTCAAAAGAAATACAATACAAAATTTCATAAAAAATATTCTGTTTATTCAATATTTACACTTTGATTTGTGCTTCAATTGGTAATACTGACATTCCGTGATTCAAAATTTTCGAGATAACGTGGAAAACTGCATCTAATGTGATTACGGATTTTGTTGTTGATTCGTTGAGACTGTTACTTATGTGCAAACCACAATTTTCGAGAGGAAAATCAGTTGAAAATTTGATGTAAAATTTACGTTAAAATTTCTCCCGAGAATCATAGGGATGTTTTCTTCAGTTCTACAGAAAAAAAAAATCAAGGGGCAACTCTACCCGCAATCTTAAATTTTTAAATTCTGACATCAAATTCGAAATCAGCGACCTCCTAAAGCTATTAAAAGTACTTTTTGTTAGGGGACAATCCTGTTTTAAGTAATGACACGCTTTTAAAAATTCTGACAACGGATTCGAATTCGGCGACCAATTTTTACCTAGTGTTCGCCCATCAATGAATTCGTAAAAATTTAGGTGACAGTCCCATTCGACATCTTGAACTTTAAAATTCTGACAACAGATTCGAAATCAGCGACCTCTTAAAACTGTTAGATGAAGCTTAAAACTATTCAAAATACATTTTTTTAAGTGAGGGCTGCCACTTAGAAATTCGTAAGAAATTACATAGTTTCGAAATTCTGACAATGGATTCGTATACAGTGACCTATTTTTACCTAGTATTCGCCCCAGCACAGATTTCGTAAAAAGTAAAAAACTGAGGTGGCAACCTTATACGTCATCTTGAATTTTAAATTTTGACATCAGATTCGAAATCAGCGAGCCTCTTAAAATGTTAGATGATGTTTAACTCTTAAGAATTTATTTTATTAGATGGCCACCCTGTGTTAAAAATATAGGGCTGCCCTATTTATTTGAATTTTAGTATCCCTATCCGCCATCTTGAATTTTAAAATTCTGACATCAAATTCGTAACCAGTGATCCCCTAAAACTGCCAACCACGGTGTCTCTGTTAAGCAGCGCTTATATACGTTTCCACTGTTGTGATACCTGCTTATAAACAAAAACGTTTCACTTTTTTGTTACATGTATACTAGGGTGGTCCTTATTTTTCGACTTTTGAATTATCGTCGCAGCATGTCATTATTCGATTATATACATCTAAATATGAAAGAGATTTTTTCTTTTTAATTTTTTTTTTTATGATTTAGAGGTCGCTACCAGTTGTCAAAGCGTAGCCCCTTGCCGATTTGAATAACCTTTGGATATGTGGTAAAGGACAAAAATTTAAGGTACACGTATTTCTTATAAGTGCGGAAACTCAGGCTTAAAGGTTCAAAATAGCGCTCGAAAATTTCACATAAGGCCGTTCTTTTTTTGCATGTCCGCCATATTGGGCCGCAATTTTGAATTTTAAATTTTTGACTCCAGATCCGTATTTATCGACCCCAAAAACCTATAAAAAAAACTAACGAAATGGCCATCTCAGCCCTTGAAAGAACTTTGACCGAGCTTCTTATGATCAAATGTGTTGTGTGTTTTATGTGTGTTTAAATGTTTGAATAAAAATGATCGAGAACTGGACCTACATGTTTTACGCCGACTCCGAACGGCTTATGTTCTCAAGAAGCTTTTCATGGCAATTTTTACTCTCTGAGGCTTGCCATTGTCTGCACAGAGGTGACGGCCGAACAGAAAAATTAATTCAATTGAAAAAATTTTCTGGCCACATGGAGGATTCGAACCTGGGTTCTCTGCCGTAAAAGTCACACACTCTACCCACTACGCCACGGCCGCCACAACCTATAGTACCCCTAAAATCATTTAAAAATGAAAAAAAAATTTACTCGTTTCTTATTGCATACTATATCTTCAAATAATGTGTTGCCCCAAGAAATTAAAAGCAAAAATTATTTTTCTAAGGGATAAGGACCACTCTAATGTATAAGTGTTTTTCGAAATATTTCCCTCAATAAAGAACGCCATAATGCCGCCTAAGAAGTTTCACTTCAAAAAATGTATGTGGTGACTTGATACTTTATTATTTTTTCGCCTTCTTTTCTAGCATACATATATTGAAAAATCACTAAAAAAATAGTGAACATTTTGAGTGAATAGTGTAAATTTAAGGGTTTGCAAAAATTGCACACTTCTCGGTCATCACCTCGCAATATTTTGGCCAATTTAATGAATAAATTTTAGTCCACTGGTTCTGTTGTGGACGCGAAAAGAAGTGGTCGACCCCATTCCACGGAAAATTTCTAAAAAAAAAATTTTTTAAATAAAAAAATTACTAAAAATTCTTGTGTAGAAAGACTCTTTAAATAAAATTTTAATTTCTTCAAATCAATGTTTCAGTTTTTTGGGGCAATGAACTTTATTCCTTAAATATATTTTCGTTGATTTTATGAATTCTTCACATTGGCTGAATGTATCTATACTTTGAAACTAAGTATTGTTTACTAGATTTAAAGAAACGGTTCTTCGACTGTAAGAAAAGTTCAAGAAAATCAATGAATGTTTTTCATTATTTCAATGAAAAATGCGGCCTAAAAAGCGGTAAAGTTCATGTGTTTTTCAATCACCAAGTTCAGTAGAAAAAATCATTCAATTTGGCTCAAACCTCAAATCCGATAGTAATTTTTCATGTTACTTACGAATTCGACTTCAGATTAACGCTATATGTGGCCATTTTTTAAGTAGGGCGGCTTAAATGCAAAAAAATGTAAAACAGAACTTTTTTTTTATAAAGGGTGCCTTTTTTTTAGAGGCATAACATTTTGAAATGAAATAAGACAAGGATGAATTTTTAAAATTGACATGAAATTGACTTTATTCAAAAGATAGTCTTTTGGCATTATAATTTAAATATGATTTCTGGCATATGACCGCCACGGCTGGCTCGGACGTAATACAATCTGGAGGTCTAATTTTCAATCACTTTTTCCAACATTTGTGGCGATATATCGGCAATTACGTGGCAAATGTTGTCCTCCAAGTGGTCGATCGTTTCGGGCTTATCGGCGTAGAATAGCGACTTCATATATCCCCACAGAAAATAGTCTAGCGGCGTTAAGTCGCACAATCTTGGAGGCCAATTCACGGGTCAGAAACGAGAAATTACGCGGTTGCCAAACGTTTCCTTCAGTAAATCAATTGTGGCACGAGCTGTATGACATGTTGCGCCTGCACATCATAGTTGGTCCATTGGGGAACGGAAAAGTCAGTAATCATGGCTCTATAGCGGTCACCATTGACTGTAATATTCTGGCCAGCATCGTTTTTAAAGAAGTACGGACCAATGATTCCACCAGCCCATAAAGCGCACCAAACAATCAGTTTTGCTTGATGTAACGGTGTCTCAACATACACTTGAGGATTATCTTGCCTCCAAATACGGTAGTTTTGTTTATTGAGGTAGCCATTCAACAAAAAGTGAGCTTCATCGCTAAACAAAATTCTCTTATGAAAATCGGGATCAACGGCAATCCCGATGTTTTGGGCCCATTCACTGAATCTACGCCTTGCTAGGTGATCGTGTGGCTTCAATTCTTGCACGAGCTGGATTTTGTAAGCACGCAAACCAAGATATTTCCGCAAAATCTTCCATAAAGTGGATGGACACATATCCAATTCCTGTGCACGATGGCGGATAGATTGATTCGGGTCTTCCTCTGCGTAACGCTCGACAGCGGCAATGGCTTATTCTGTATGCACTGTACGACATCTCTGTGGATGCGTATTATCATTAAGAGTAAGCATGTTGCGAAAACGGTCCATAGTTAGTCGAATTAATCGCACTGATGGACGATTATATTAACCGTGAAATGGACTGGCGCGAAATGGAATGGCGCGATAAGTATTTCGAACAGAACCATTATGAAAATAAATTTGCACAATTTGAAAGCGTTGTTCAGGTGTCAGTCTATTCATGTTGAAATGCCTAACCAAACGAAACACAAATCACTTGACAGCTGACAGAATGGCCACCAGTTAAAACAGTGTTGCCAACTTAAATTCCTATACCTCTTAAAAACACCCTTTATAACAGTGAATTTGAACAAGAAGCGAATGATGTAGAGCGCTGAATCTCTGTATATGGAGGTCTTTTATATGGAAGGACTGATAGTCAGATGAAATTCAATATGCTGGATTCAAAATGGCGTCCAAAAGCAGTTCAAAAATGCTTTCTTCAAAAAATCAACCAATCAGGCTCAAATTTGGTATATATGGGTTTTCGAAGTCGCTGATCACGAATCAGATTTAGAGTCAGATTTAGATTTATAAAATTCAAGAAAGCAGATCCAATATGGTGGATGAAATTTTCGAAATTGAACCGACATCCAGCAAATTTGATGCAAATATGTGGTTTTAGGCAGAAAACTAAAGCACTGTTGTTAAGTAATGGTCTCGTGAAACGACAAAATTGGATTTGTTTAGATATTACAAGGAACATTAGTATTTAGTATTATATATGGTATATATAAAGCAAATTTTTTTATACTTTTCTTTTCAAATAAAGTTTTTTGACAAACCTGGTTATCTGCTTTTGGCCTTCATATTGAATCCGCCATATTAAATTTAATCTGAATATCATTCCTATCTTAGATTAATTCAATACGCCACCAGTTGCGGGATTCCCAAATGCCTTAACGACGATTGTCGCTGTAGTTAACTAGCGAAAACTGTCATTTACTATGAAACTGTGCATGTACAATAACCGATAAGGACAACTACGATTATCGTTAACTGTTTGGGAATCCTGCTACAGATACAGGATTCACCATCGTACATCCTTGGCTTCATGTTTAAATTCACGATTATGTTAAAAAAACAAGGTACTATTTCACATTTTTTTGATCTTTATTAACGCTTTGCCGGTAGCTTTAATCTGAGCTCAAATTCGGAAAGAGCAGGAAAAATTACCATGGGATATGATTGTCATCTGGGATTGTAAATTGAACAATTTTTTTCAAGTGAACACAGCGATTGAAAAATAAATTGAATATACAGCACATCCGCCCGTGAACACTGAATTTTAATGAACAGTTCATTGGCGTAATAATTTGTTCCTAAACTTAACAACGGGGATTCATTGAACCAATGAATGAGTACATTAGACCGACCAATTTCACTGAATTATTCATTGAAACAAAGAACTATTTCTTTGATTTTATGCACGTTTTTGGTTCGGTGTAGTATTAGAAATGCAAGATAAATCGCTAGAAAATGTATCGTCTCTCATCATCGTAAGTAGAAACTTGCCAGACAGGAGTTTCTTCTTTTCTCTTTTTCAGACTATACGTATCTTGCGACATGCAATGCATTTCCACTTGCTCCATATAAGTTGACATTTTTGGCTTTGTTCCTGTCATGTGCTACACAAAAAAATGTCTTCAAACACAGCAACAAACACACTAATACGGAGCACATGAAGCAAGATAGAGCAACTTGTAAGCCATCTTGTAGGACATGACATTATTGTGCAAAAGTCGACTTTATTTTTTTTTTATTAGACATAAAGCGGTATGCATGGCATGTACTGCATCAGGCTGGGAAAGTGAAAATGCAACACTTTGGCGCTTATGTGGGAGTAATAAAAGTGTTGCTGTTCGTTATGGTTGTTATTTTTGAGTATTAATGGTGTGAAAATTGTTAGCTGAAATATTAAGGAAATCGAAAGAGAAAAAATACATTACTTTTAAGAGATATTTAAAGCGCTTAAGTAACGTCAGTTACTTGTGGTGCAACTTATTGTCTTTACATTTTTTTTTTCTCAAATAAACTAACATTGACCGTATATGGTGTATATGTTGTAGTTCGAAAGGAATTTAATAATTAATGTCTTGGGTTTTGACCATAAATATTGAATGAACAAGCAACCATTTTTGGCAAGGCTACTAATTACAACATTGAAAGAATAATAAAAAACCTACAGTTAAAAGTTAATATTAACACTTTTTAGCTTCTTACCAACAAGTTAATAATTCATAAATATTACGCTTTGGTTGCCAACTCGAGTTGCCGACACTCTTGAGTTTGACAGATTTTATGAAAATAACGAGCACGAATTGTGGCACGTTTTAAGACACAGTTGTTGACTAAATTTTTGTTGTTATTTTATTTTTTATTTTTTTTTGTCGTCAGCTTACAAGCTGTCAAATGTGCGAGCTATCAAAATTAAGTTGCAAAGCAGCAGTAGCAACTTATCATAACAACAATAACAACAACAACAGCAGTAAATTATTTACAACTAAAATATGAACTTATTAAAAATGCTTTGCGCGTCAACGTTTAAATCAATTTGAAAACTGTCAGTAGTATCTTAATTAATGCATAAATAGTTTGAAAAAAGAACTTACTTTTCGGTGTTGCTACAAAAAAAATATATATATATATATGAAAAATACGAGAATATAAACTGCTGAAAAATTACATGTTTAGCAGTGAAAATAGTTATTTATTATTTAGTGTTTTTAGCAGTTTTATTGCATTTCAATTGTGTTAGAGTTGCATGCATATGAAAGCATTATTTGGCTCACAGCCAATTTTGAGTAACTGGCAAAAACAGTTGCAGTAGAACTCTTTCAAAATGCATTTCACATATTTTTGCCACAGAAATTCCTTGAATTCACTTGATATGCAAGTAACATGCATATATTTCCGCTACTCTTCTTTTATATAATACATGCAAAAAGTCGTTCAGCTTTAAATTCATTTAAACAAAAGATTTAAGCAGCAAACTTGTTTTCATAACTCATTTAGAGGAGTATCACAGTCATAAGCGAACTTGCCCTATGGCCGCCTAGGTTTTGGGCTGCCAGATTTTAAGGGAAGCCAATCGTGAAAATAAAATGCATTGACGTTAAAAGAAAAAATATGTGTGTTGTGAGTAAAAGCTCTCGCCTTTGGCTATGGTGTGATGTATTAACTGTAAAATGTTTTCTCAAGTTTATTCCAAAAACAGGCTATAAATCACAATACATAGAAAAGGCTGTAACTTCAATCTTAACCGAATTCGGTGTTGAAATTTCGAGTTGTCAAGAGCAATTTTATGAATTCGCCGGTAATATGTCAGGCCAATACAACGGCCTTCAAGCTAAAATAAAGGAAATTATTTCCCTAGCCCAATATTGTTTCATACTAAGCACACTCGCTCTATTCTGGAGGCAGGGGCGCATACTTGGGGGTCTTGGAGGTTAACTCCACCAAAGGAACGATAAGGATAAAATAGATAAAGTTAAAAGTTTATAAATACTAAAGCATTTTTTTATCAGTTGCAATATTTTAAGGGGGCATATCACCTTTAAATAAATAATAATAATAGTAATAAAAATACTAATTAATAAAACTAAATGCAGACATATTTTAATGAAACTTTGAACACATGTTTTTTTGGTCTTATAATATACAAAAATACTTTTTTTCAATTTTTTTGGCCCCGCGTTGTCTACTAAAATTTTTTTAAAAAATCAGGGTGTGCGAAAAAAACGAAAAACAGGGTTTCAATCAGCATTCAAGCGGCCATGGAATGACCTAAAAAAAAAATTTGGTTGAAAAATAAGAAAATAACGACGTTTGTTCGAAAATTTACGTTTTTTCCCCCAAAAAATCTGTTGCAACTCAAAAAATTGTGTGCCGGCTTTTTCATCCGTAAGTCATTCTGAGCATTAACATGCGTAGATTAACCTGCTTAAATTTCAGATTGATTGGATAAATACCTTTCTTTTAATCATGCGCGCAAACTTGAAAAAGTGTTTTGAGAAAATCACGTTTAAAGTGTAACATTCGCTATATATGCTCAGAATTTTTTTTTTTTGAGTATTTCACTTTTATACTATTAAAATCATATCTTTAAAGGTTCATTCTATCATACTCTTTAAAAAAAAAATTTTGGTTTCTTGAAAATTTGTAGGTGCTATGTCCCCTTAAGCTATTTTTTATTTGGCTATTTGTTGTATTGCATGCTCATATCTAACAAAGCACTACTAAGCAAAGTTATACTTACTTGCTTACTTTCTTAGGTGGGTCTCGCCAGGCGCCTCTGCTTTGCGCGCGACTTCTCCAATCGGAAATACAAAGTGCGATTAGGGGTTCCACGGCCTGGTCCATCCGTCGGAGGCATGGTCTCCCTTGTCGTCGTTGACCAGCGACCCTCGCCTAGAGCACCTTTTTCGCTGGAGCTTCGTCGTCCATACGATGGACATGACCCAGCAGCGTAGTCGCTGCACAGTTATACGCCGAACTACGTCAATGCCTTCGTAGAGCTCATACAGCTCGTGGTTCATTCGGATGGGATAATCAGCTCCGACTCGAACATGACCGAGATTTTGCGAAGAACTTTTCTCTCGAACACCCCCAGAGCAGCTGCGTCAGTTCGCGAAACTACACATGCCTCAGCGCCATAAAGAAGCACAGGTAGAACGCGCGTCTTGTAGAGTGTTAGTTTTGTCGATCGAGAGAGGGCTCTGAAACTTAGTTGCTTAATAAGCCAGAAGTAGCACCTATAAGCAATTATTGTTCTTCGCTTTATCTCCAAATTTCTACTATTACATTGAAAATCACAAAATTTAGTGCAAAAGCACTGGACCTGCAACACTGGTGCACATTTCGAAGCTGCATTAAACGAGAATAAAGAAAAAAATTCACGAACACAACAAGCAAACACGTCTATAGAGACGTATATGCCTTTTGCATAGATGTAAAGGGATTTTACTTTGTCACTACGTTTGTTTTGCTATAAGCATGCGTGAAAATTATACATAGGATCCAACAAAAGTATACAAACAGCATACAATATCTGATTTCTGCAAAACTTAGGAATCTTATCGAAAACTTAAGATGCAGTTGATTTAGAAATGATTAATTAGTAAATAAAAAAACCAACAAAAACTTTGTTCTTTAAAAAGACAGAAAGATATTGGCAACAATGCCAAAATCTTATCGTTGCAACAGTTTGCACACACGACATTGCGATATCTCGATTAGGGGAAGCAATAAATTTCTAGGCAACCTTAGGCGCGTTGAGCACTTTTTGGTAGAGAGCGAAACTATAGATTCGCGATATCATCACGCTGTTAACGTAACAGAAATTATTGCTGTATAGCATTATTGTTTAGGGACTACCAAGCATTGATCAAGCCGAAGACCGTAGCGATTACCGAACCGATAACCGAAGCGATTACCAACGTTTTACCAATTACCAAAGCGATTACCAACCGACCACCAGATTACCGATTACCAATTATCGAAGCGATTACTAGCCGATTACCAATTATCGAAGCGATTACCAACCGATTAACAAGTCAATTGCAGATAACCCAACCAAAGGAATTATGTTACAAATATCAATATACATATAAACAAAGTGGAAAAAAGCGTTTGTTTCCCTCTGCTGCTCGTAATTTTCAATCAATTAAGTTCATTTTTTTAAATGTAGATAATTATGATGCAAAAGTAATATGCTAAAAAAAAAATGAAGGTTGACACCAGACCAGATTTTTTTTTGACCAGATTTTTTTATTTTTACGAATTCGGTGGGTGAAGACTAGATAAAAATGCGTCATTAAATCCGTTGTTAGAATTTCAAAAATTGTGCCTATTTTTTACTATAGGGTTCCCACCTAAATTTCTAAATTTTTACGAATTCAAAATTACGTGTTTTTCCATAGGGCTTCCACCTACTTTTTTTTATTTTTATGAACTCTGTGCTGGGGCGAAAAATAGCTAAAAATGGGTCGCAGAATCCATTGTCCGAATTTCAAAAATTATGTAATTTTTTTACCATAGGGCTGGCTAACTTTTTAAATTTTTACGAATTCGGTGCTGGGCGAACATTGCATAAAAATGGGTGGCTGAATCCGTTGTCAGAATTTAAAAGTTACGAAATTTTTTCCATAGATTTGTCATCTAAAATTGCTTTGTTTTTACGGATTCGGTGCTAGGGCGAACTGTACGCTCATATCTGCTAAGCGCTACCACTTTTCAAAAATCGAATAGTTTTTGGCTTACCTAGAGCTTTCTAATGATATACCAAGTGTTGCTGTAGCGGGAACCCTTACAGGAATAAATATATAGATTAAATCGACTCTTTGTTTGTCCCCCTCGAACCGCGCCACGGTCTACCAAATCAATTTCCTCTGAGATAGTAAGGCACTTTTATAAATAAATTGAACCAAAATCTAAATATCAATTCTTCAAAAGTAGCCAATCATATCATCCTACTTTCTTGTCGAACAGTGTAGATATATTCTTGATCAGCACGATAATTTTGTGGCTATCGTTATGAATTTCTATTTATAAGCTATTAAATAATAGATATAAGATCAAGTTCGAAAATTAGACAAATCGTTTATATCGGACAAATCGGCAATAAGCATTTATAGAACTCTCTTTATTTTTTAGCTGAAAACATATTCGTAACAATCAGTCGAATCCTACAGATAAGTGCAACTTTGTCAGTGTCTGTCGATTCGGGCGACGTTCGTGTTCATCGCTAAGAAGATTCTAAACATACCTAAGAAGTAAAACTGGAAACTTAATGTCACAAAAGGTTAATATTGGGAACATTTTGAATGCAATGGCCCCAAATAAAAGAAAAATAGACATTGTACTCTTAACATAATATGATTAATTAAAAAAATTTTAATAAGACTTTAAAGAAAAACATAAAAACCCCAAAAAAAATTTTCTGGGTGCTCCGCTGTCAGTCAGCAGCTGAAAGTAGGAAGGAGGCATTCTCATTTTTTGCTCTTTTACAGGAGCGTCAACTTATTTACTTACTTAGGTGGCCGTAACAACCCGTGTCCGGGTTTCGGCCGACCACATCAGCTCTCTCCAGGCGCCTCTGCTTTGCGCGCGCCTTCTCCAATCAGATACACCAAGTGCGGTTAGGGCTTCCTCAGCCTGGTCCATCCATCGGAGGCATGGTCTCCCTCGTCATCGTTGACCAGCGACCCTTGCCTCGAGCACCTTTTTCGCTATAGCTTCGTCGTCCATACGAATGACATGACCTAGCCAGCGTAGTCGGTGCACAGTTATACGCCAAACTACGTTAATGTCTTCGTAGAGCTCATACAGCTCGTTGTTCATTCGGGTACGATAGTCAACTTAGCGTATGGAGCGTCAACTTAGTGTTGGGAAATTCTTCAGACCCATTTATCTATCAAAAGTCTATCGACGACTTGTTGGTCAGCTCGTGCAGATGCATGTAAAAGTTTACGCGAGTGCTGGAAAGAAATCAATGCCACGTTGGTCTCTATTGAAAATGATAAACAACAGAAGCGATTAGTTGTATGCGAAGCAAGAGGTACATATAAGCTTGAAATCAGAACGGCTTTCATGACTGTTGTTTGGATGTTTTTACTAGATAGCGGAAAGTCTACATGAAAAAACTTCAAAGTGAGGCAACTGATATTACCATTGTCATAGAACTCTATGATATACTTATACATTTCATAGGCGAAGCAAGGGAGAACTCCGATGATTCCGAATATAAGACCATAAGTCTTATGGTACCATAAGTCTTAGAATAGTAATACGGTATAGATTTTCAACATAATAGAAAGATTAATCTAATTTCTGGTTAATTGATAAAGGTAGAGAGATGATACAAAAGAATACTCGGGCAAACCTCAAAAATGTATGGCAATAAAAAATATCCAAATGAAAAGTAAAGTTACTCCTTATACAGTTGGCAACGTTATTCTACTTATCAAACTGCAAGTGGAATATGAGAGCGGAAGTTAAAAAAAAAAGAAATGAAAAGTGAAATGAAACCTAACGAAAAAAATGCTTACGCAGAACTTGGGCAGCTCCATACAATGCCGCATGCTGCATTACGTACATTCGTCTGTCAAATTTTGGAAGTTTCGCCATATTTTTTCTGTTATTCACTGTCTTGCCAGTGGTAAATTTTATTTTGTATTTCTGTTTGGTAAGGCTGTAGGCAACATTATTTCCTCTGTTTTCTGTTCTTAGCTTCTGTTTTTAGCTTCAGACGCTAAGCATAATTTGTCGGTTGCCTGGAAGAGTTGGATGAAAGAGAAGCTCTCTCTCAAATTTCAATTTATTTCTTTTACCTAAAAGAACAACAACAAATTTTGTCCGTGTCGATAGTGAAGCATGCACCAATGCCGTACAAGTACGTTATTTGATTCTGATGTTTAACAGCCTTTCGTTATAAAAACGAACACAATGTGTGTTCTTCACAAAAATGCTTACCACACCACACATAAAAAATAGCTGATCATAAGACAAAACACGTCTAAATGCAACTTTAAAGAATTATCCCAAAAGATGTCCAAAGTGCTTTCTGTTACTAGTCATAAAACATGATGTATGCATGACAAGTAATATATTAAACATGGTAAGCGGCGAGTCACTCAGACAACCAATTTTAAGTGGTTGATTGACGATTGCACTATATATTTATGTCAAATTCAAGTACTACTTAATTAAGCTGTTAACTATTGATATATTAATTAACTTAAGAAAAAAAAACCAACAAAAATTTTGGCTCACATTCAGTTCAGTATATATTATTTACACCGTCGTAAAATCTTTTTTAATGTCTACAACATGCTTGAACAATTGTCGCCAATTTCTGTCAGCAGTCGTTCAACAGCACCCTCATCATCATCATCATTATCATCATCATCATCATGATTGTTATTATTGTGAGCAGCAGCAGCACAACAACAACACAGCCTGTGCATCACAAATAGCAGAAAAGATCAACGGAGCGTAATCAACAGGCCATATATTGAACGACGTGATTGAAATACGTGCTACGCATAATTCTCAAACATAGATCACACTAGGCAACAACATATGTGTGCATGTCGACTAGACTGCAATGCATACACTCAAAGAAATATTCTTTAACAAACCAAATTGCCTAAGAGAGAGACCTTGGTTGGCAGTTTTAGGGTACCGCTGGTCTCGAATCTGATGTCAGCATTAGGGGCATACAGGTAATAAATTTCTGGAATTTTTTTTTTTTATAGAAGGAAAAAAAGACATCGTTTTTATATTGCTCACATATTTATTAATATTTAAGGAATACAAAAATTTTTAACAGAATTTTTAAAGCGGTTTTTGACGTTCTTTGGCTTTTTTAAAGAAATGCCAAAAATTGACGGTGTTCAGTATATCAAAAGTCTGGAACATCTGAGGAAAAAAAAACACAAAATTAATCCTTGTTTAAGTGGGTATCGCCTGAACTAGGATAATTGATTCAGCAAAAGATAATCAGAAAAAAAGTCGATTATCGGGTTACAAAATTTTGTTTTTTTTCGACGGAAAAAAAATTATCCTTGTTCAGGCGATAGCCACATAATTTGATTTTTTTCCCCCTCAGATGTTCCAGACTGGTGATATCCTGTAAACCGTCAATTTTTGGCATTTTTTTAAAAAATATCATATAACGTCAAAAACTGCTTCAAAATATCTGAAACAAATATATGTGCAAGATTTGAAAACGTTGAAAAAATTTATGAAAAATTTATAAAATTTATGAAAAAAAAATTCCGAAAATTTTTTTTTAATTTACAATTTGTAACCTATATGCCCCCTTAATGCACATTTTATGGAATTTTTTTTTTTTTTTTTGAAAATAGAATTTTTTTATGAATCACTTCATGTATGTTTCAAGAATTTGTAAAATTTTTTAGTCAGCCCCTCACCGTTTTTCATATTTTTGTTTTTACTGCTTCATTTAAGCACGTGTGACGTCACGAAGAAAAAAACAAAAACATTTATTTTGTTAATTTTAATACTTAGGTACAACAATAAAAACCGTTAACTTAAAATATTCAATTATCTCAAACCATTTTTTCACAATTCTTGCCTAAAAAACTCCTCAAAAATTTCGACAAAATTAGATAAAATGTCCCTTAACAGTGTTTCAAATGTGGGTATTGTTGAGTTCCACTAGTAGACGTATATTTTCATGAGATTTTCATGGGATTTGCTTATTAAAGTCACAGTTTATAATTTAATTAATTTTGTTTTTTTTTTAATTTAAATATTTATAAAAATTAAACAAATGGAAAACGCAATTTTTATATATGGTACTTCTATCACACATATAGATCAATAAAATTCCGTAACTAAAGCATATAGTTGTGATCTAGTTTGATGAAAGGAAAATTGTCTTTGTTAATTTTTTAATTTAATGCTAATCATGATTTTTTTGCAGTTTTAGAAATTTTTTATTTAAAAAATAAAATGTAATCTACTATTATTATACATAACGTGATTTGGGAAAAGGAGGCTGTAGGAATTTTTTTATGTACAGCAACTACAATTGGCAACATCGAAATAAGAAGATTGTGCGAGTAACAGTTCATCTCGTAAAGTTTCTACAACGCCGTTATAAAGTACGATCAGTGAGCACACTTCAGTATATTTTAATCGCGTTTTAACGTGTTAACGTGTTTAAACGTGTTCAGTCTTACATGCAATCAATATTTTTGATCTGCACGAATGCACCCGAACACCTCTTCAAAACATTTGCTTGAAACACATTTACTTACACTCTATCATTGTCAACAACCAACTACGAGTGAGTACACTACAAAACAAAAGTAAAACATTCAAGTTCTGAACTCAAAACCAAAATGATTTCAATATGAAATTTCCTCGCGTACTTATGCTCGTATACCAAGTACATGTATATGAGTTAGATCGAATAAAATAATATGAAAATAATTCATACAAGCATTAAACAGAATAAAATGAAATGTTTGAAACTTCAATACTTTTAAAAGAGAGTGAATAAAAGAAACTTAAAATAATGTAGACTTTTTTAGACATAATTTTTTAACTTGATCTTCATACCTATTTCGAGCCGTACAGCAAAATCTACTTGGAATACTTCTCTATACTTCTCTATACTTGGTATTCCAAAGAATTTTAATTCAAAAAGTATTAAGCTTAAAATATAAAATTATAAAATAAATTTTGTGTTAAATTTTAAGCCAGTTCAAATAACAACTAAATAAAATGGAATAAATTTAATACTGTTGTATTATATATAATATCTTCAGACTTAATTTTCAGATTCATAAGATTCAAAAGTTTTATGATTCAGACTTAGTTTTTCGGTTAACAAAGCCTTATAATACAATTTACATAAACAGTTTTTTATTTTATTAAGGCGCTCATGCAACGCTTACTCCCTAAAATGTGAGATAATTTAAGAATTGCAGTATTCTGTACACTAATAATGACAAAAGCTTATTTGTTTGAATACTCATCTGTATTAAATTGTATACTCCAGTATAGAAAAAAATTCAATGTGAACTCTGTGTTGAAACTTAAACGTACAAAATTTGGTATATATAATAAAATAAGGGACTGAACATTAAATTTTAACACAAATTTATAATAAATATATAAATTAATAATCGACAAGTATTACTATATGATACAATTTTGGTGTGGTCACATTTGCATTAAAATTTATTACAAAATTTTTCACCGTTTACAGCAATTTATAATAACGAAGAATAAATTTTTAAAAACAAAAACCAAAAAATATATTGCTCGTAACAAAAAAATATTTTTATCAGAACAACAAAACATTTCTGACTGATGGTTAATAAATATATTTTGAACAAAAAATCAATTTTCTATTTAAAAAACCCTTTTTTTTTCATATTGAAACATTCTTCATTCATATTGACAAATTTTCTTCTCAAACAAACAACGCTAACGCGACATTTTTAATATTTAAATAAATTTTTCAAATAAATATAATAAATATAATAAAACCTTGTCTATACGAACAATTTTTCATCTTAAATTGACAAAATTCTTTGTTGACTCTATACTGACTAAAAATGTATCTACTCTAACTAAGAATTTGTCAATATGAACAAATATTACTTTGAGTGTAGGCAAAGACATCGTCTTCGATGACTCCAACTTCTACTCTGTGACTACGACTGTGAAGTTATAACAACTAAATGTGAATTAGTTGCTAACGCAAACAGCAGCACGCACGTACTTTTGTTTAGAACACCCCGAGTAGTGAGAGCAACATCTATGGACATTGTACGGTCAGGCAGCAGGCAGACAGCCAGACTGACGAAGAGACGAACAGCAAGAAATTCCGACAGCAATACTAATCATTACAACAACCACAATAATAGTACCGTAAGTCCATCAGCTTTAGCTTAAAAACAAAGAAACAACAACAAATAAAATTCATGTGAGCAACACTTGAAGTTTAGGCCACTTTGGGGCATTACTACTGTTTCTTGTTTTTGTTGTTGTTGGTGTTGTTGGCGTTGCTTTTGTTGCAGCCACAATAATGTGCATGTGTGCATATGTTTGTCCATATGTCGTCGCATAATGCGTGCGTTTATGGAATAATAACTTCATTTGGTATTTTTCTCTAAACTATTCCATGCCTACTTGTTTTTTTTTTTGTTTGCCTCTCTTTTTCAATTTTGAGCGTTTAGTGCCAAAATAGGTATTTAAACGTGTCTGAGAAAAAGTTGACAAGCTATTAACGCGCTTATGCTGCTACTGTCACTTGAGTGCAAAGTGTGATTATATGTGTAGACTGTTTAAAAGTTGAAGAAAAGCACTGCTACCGTGACATATTTCTAAGAGCATACAATGTAGAGGGTGTATTGTAAACATTTTGTTATTATAGAAAAATATGAAAAGTTAAAAATTAAAAGTAAAATTATTTAGGCAATTCACAAGGTGTTGTAAAAATGTATGTTGTAAGTGAACGGTTTTTATCATTTTCTCCCTTATTAGTGAAGTGATTTTTTTGAAATTTTGGTTATATGTTTTGTTTATAGTGTTTGTATGATGTGTATAAGATTGGCGTTATCGAACCGGAAGTACGCCTACCTACCATACAAAGAGAGGTACAAAAAATAACTTTGTATGGGAGGTAGGCATTTATTCTGGTACGATCACGCCAATTTTATACACATCACACAGCTTCTATAAATAAGACATACCACCAATATTTAAAAATAAAATCGCTTTACTAATAAGGCAGAACACGAGAAAACCTTTCAATTACAACAATACAACATACAACTTTACAACACCTTGTGAATTGCTTTTTTAAATATATAAAGTTTTATCAATTTGCAAGAATATTTCAGCAGGAAAACATTTACTCTACTCTTATATCATAAAACTGTGCTTAAAACTTATAAAAGTGTCGTATTTGAGTATAGGTTTATTTCAACGTTTTATCCAAAACTAATTTTATAGCTTTTGTCATAGCTTATTAACACTAGATATAAGACTTTACTAACTCAACATTTTTTTCTACTGTTACTTTCTTTTTTAACATTTTTGTTGAGCTTTGTGTGGGTGGAGATGCATTCAGCGTTCCCATTTCAATAGAGCACTGTTGGTGCATAAAACTGGATTAAGAAATATTTTGAATAATTTAACAAACTATTATCTTTATAAACGCCACACCGACACACGAGCTTTAAATACCTATTTTGTTAATAAAATAATAAAAAGCTTTCTAATGAAAAATCAAGAACGTCTGGTATTTTTGTTGTTATGTTTTGACATTTTACACCAGGCACGTAGCCAGGATTTACCTTAGGGGGGGGTTTTGATAATAAATCTATTAGTAGATACCAGTAATAACTGAAAGAAAGGATATGAAAATTTTTAAGCAAATCCGTTTTCTTTTAAGACTATTTTTGAATATGCCTGTTTTTAAATGACTATAGTGAGGTGATAAGAGTTTATTTAAATTTTTTTTTTTTTTACAAATCAATTTTGAGTACTAAGTTTTTTGATTTTTGCCTATGGTTTGTTGAAAAATGGTCCAAATTGAGAATTTTTAATTTTTTTTTAAAAGTATTACTTCGAAAATTAGCACAAAAAGCAAAAATGTCTTTGACAAAATTGTACTTATTCAACAATATTAGTGTGAACGGTAAAAATAGGTTAGATTTCTTGCAGTTTATTAAAATCAAAATTAAAATCAGCTATTAACATTGCAAAAATTTTTTACTAAGTTCAGCTGGTGAAGCTGTATTCAGAACTTTTATGGACATTTCACATAAACGGGAGAAAAAAAAATTAATTTAGTCTTTAGATTTGGTTTCTTTTTGGCTTTTATTGTTTCCCAGCTTGTGTAGAACTATTTGAGCCTGCAAAATACTACTGTTTTCGAAAACGATTTCAACAATTTTAATAATATTCAAAAGAAAATATTTTAAGATCTTTAAAACTTTAACAGTTTCATTTTCTCTAATTCAATTCCAATAACAATTACTATAGATATTGTTTTTTTAATAAAATTTTTTGAGCAGAGGAATCGACTCCGATAAAATCACATTTAAATTTCACACTTTTTTTCAAAAACCGTAATTCGAAAACTGGTTTTTGCACAGCACCAGTATCATATACCCAATTTATTATATAAGATATCACTTGAAAATAAGTTCATGTTAATATTAAAATAACTCAGCTAGATAAATTTTTATAAAAGAAATGAAACAGTAACTTTTTTTGGATATTTAAGAACTTAATCGATCGTTTATATATATTTTAATTATTTGCAAATTAAAAAAAAAACTAAAAACAAAATTTTTTGAACTTCCAAAATGTTTTTTAATTTTTTAATATAGTAAAAATAATTTTAAAAAAAATGCTGAAGCTTAAAAAACTGTAATTGTTATTTTTTTTTATATGAAACTTTTGTAACATGACTAAAAAATCATCAAATCACTATAGAATTGGACTGTAAAAAATGTTTTACAAAAATTTTTTCTATTGAGAATTTTTTTTTTTTCGAAAAAAAGCATATTTAGAATTAAGGTGCTTTTCCGAAACCTGTTATTTGGAAAAGACTTCTCACAGTGCTTAGTTGTTGTGCCAAGTTGGAAATTTTAGATGTCTTATATACCCAGAAAACATCAAAATAATATAGTTAAACTTTTAAGTCATTCGCTTTACGTGGAATACCCCATAATATGTTAAATTTCGTGGTTCATGTATTTTTACACCTTTAAAAATGAAAAAAACTCATTCAAATGCTTTTCAAATGTTTTGAGTCCAATAAGCTTACCCAGCAAACCATAGTTGACGACTTTGTCGAGATTCCGACTTATTCATATCTATTTCGAGCTGTCTTAAAGAAACCGTTACAATTTCGTTACGCAAATATCGGAACAGTTTCACTTTTTATACGAATTTATATAGAATTTCTTTATGCGACTGTTTGTAAAACATATTGAAATGCAAACAGAGTAAAATTTGCTTTCCTTCGAACTGTCTGAACTAAATCGTAACTTTTTCGTAACATTTTCGTTAAGAAATTTCGTTACGTAATCGTTACAACATTTCGTTACGAATTCGTGTCAACCGCTTCATATGATATTCTTTATGATTTCGTAACGAAATCAGACAGATAGAAAGCAAATTTTACTCTGTAAGCATTTAAATGTGTCGTACAAACAGTCGCATAACAAAATTTTAAATAAAAAAGTATAAAAAGTGAAACTGTTCCGATATTTGCATAACGAAATTGTAACGATTTCTTTAAGACAGCTCGAAATAGTTACGAATTAGTCGGAATTTCGACATAATCGTCAACTATGGTTTGCTGGGTAGATATGGCATAAAAAATGTCAAAGTTAATCTTTCACTTGGCCAAAAACATTTTTCAATGATGAAATGAAGTTGAAAATGAAAAAAAAAACACCTTTGAACACCTAAAATCCCCCCTTGTCTACGGGCCTGTTTTACACTCTATGCCACCACGTAGCTAGGGGAGAAAGCAGACGGAGAAACAGGACGGAATTTAAGCTATAGTTACACATTAAAAAGAGATAGTTATCAAATTATTTGTTTATGATAGTTCAATAATAATAAAAAAATTGCATAAAATTATAACTTTCATTAGCACCTATATACCTATGTATATATTAAACCATGGACAAAAAAAAATGTAGCGTCTTTTTTATCCACTGTAAAGACAACACATTTGAGTGAAACTTATATAATATGAAAGCTCTGGATCATACCAATTTTTATTCAAATGTTTTTTGTCATTAATAAAGGTAAGAATCGGAAATAAAAAACACCCTTTTTCCCCATATAAGAGAAACAACAACAAAAACAAAGTCCCACAGCCAGTCGCGTAGCAAGGGGAGATCGAGGGAGCGGGTGGTCCAGCCCGGGTGCAGAGCCAAAAAGGGTGAAAAATTAGCAAAACAATTTTTTTTTAACATAATGTAAATTTTTTTGTATAAATATAAATTTTCCTTTAATGGAAGTGCATAATTTAATTTCAAAGCATATATGTTTCTTCAATATCTATTATTATTTTATTATTATATTCATTGCATTTTTACATTGAATGCCAAAGGGTGCAAAAATACCTTAAAAGTATTCCCTTTAATGCATGCGTGTCAATTAAAATAAAATTAACATAATGCTTTTTTTTGGAATAATTTTGATTTTATTTTCAATTTCGTCAAATAAGTTTTGTTTTCGTTTTTAAAACCTTCAATGGTAGAAATCATATAGTTTACTTTTACAATATCGTTTAATTTTAAAGAATCTTATGATTTGAAATCATTCGGCAATAACAATAGTTTTTATTTTAATCTTTAAATCTTTAATCTTCAATCGAATAATTGTTATATCTGTGTGTTTCAAACTCATGTGTTTTTTGTTGTTGTTGTTGTTGAGATTTACAGTGTTTGTTCTAGTTTTGTTGCATAATCAGTAATAGTTTTGCAAAGTTGTTTGGCAAACAAATAATTTTGTCCGTTGGTGTAAATAATTGTTCTTCATAAATTCTTATTTAATATGTTGTTGGTTGTATTTCTTTAATTTACGTTTTTTTTATCAATTTTTGTAGGAGAGGCTTATTTTTGACCTAAGATGGGAGTGAGTTCGCTGGACTCGATCCATATTAGTTATTCATCAATAATTTGCGGCTTCTGCTCATCTTCGGATTCAGACTCTTCTTCAGCAGATTGCAGCCATTCCACAAACTTTTTCATTTGTTCAAGGAAATGCATTTTGCCTTTGCTGGAATGAGTATCCTTATATCACCTAGGTATGGTTTCTTCAGAAAGACCTTCAGTTTTGTAAAATAGTAGAATGATTTTTTGGAAAGCTTTCATGAAGTTCATGTTTTCATAGCAGAATTCTTGTACCTTAAGAATCAAAGCATACTCTGAACGGTCGGTGGACGCAAATACCTGCAGTAGTGGGCAATAGGCCTTTAAATGGCGCACAGCTTGGTCAGTAACGAGTTCCTCTTTCTTATTCCATTCGCCGAGTGCCATTACGGTTGACCATATAATGGAAATAACTTCATGATCGGGAATGTTAGACTTAAGTGCAAACTCTGTAATGTCTGTTGTGATTTCAGAGTGCAGCTTCTCGTCATTTATATCGTCCAGTAGGGTATGTTGTAGCTCACGCTTAGCCTCTTGGCTAGCTTGAGCTTTGTGTAGTTTAATAATTTCTGTAAGCTCTTTATCGAGAAAAACTTGTTTTAAATATTCTTCAGTACGTTTGTTCGGTGGATTTGCTCTCAAGTCCACCTTTCTTAAGGGCTTGAACCAGATATGCAATGCCCTTCTCTTGTTTTAAGCAGACAAACAACTCAAAGAGAAACTCAAGAGCAATGCCGTCCTTAATGAGATGCTCATTGTTCAAAACCAATAAAACACTTGGAGGTATAGAACCATTTACTATCCAAAGTGCTGTCATACACGCTAGTTTAATGCGTTCGCTTGGAGTAAAACCTTTGATGAAAACTAACACCTTTTTCATTTCCCCTTCGAACATCTTCTCCAAGTATTTTTATCGATGCATGAGCTTGACGAATACCTGCTCATGATTGCACATCGATTCAATATCTTCGGGTGCTCGAATATACTGTAATTTGTACGTGGTTTCTCGCCATCTTGAGAAATTGATCCTCCGAGAACTAAGAGGCCACCAGCGATTAATATGTCAAAAAGAACCTCGCCGTAGCGACGATAATCAAGTTTGTTACCAGCGATATCTAGATATTTAGAGATTTGTTCGAAGTCACCTTCTGTTTTTTCGAGACCAGCAATGAAAGAAATGACTTTAATTTCTTTTTCTGGTCTTAATGCGCTCCTGATAATACTGGTCTTTCAGTTTTTTGACTCATACAATAAATTGGAGTAAAACAAAAAAAAATTTAGATTGGCCGAGAAATTGAAATTTAAATTTACCACCTGGGTACAAAACACACACCACTTGGCTAAAGTAGAATGGTAAGTGAGTCTGGGGCTTATATATTTAATTAAAGTAATTCCATTTTCTAAAGTCAATAATGTTATACTGCAAAGTTTTTATGACTCGTTGTATAGATTGAATCAGGCCCGTAGACAAGGGGGATTTTGGGTGTTCAAACCCCCCATCCCCCTTAGGGTATAGAGAGTATAAAAAAATAAAATATAATTATTAATATGACATTTTTTATATGCGCATACATAATGCGCTTACGTTTCTTTTCAGTAACAGTATAATCAGCAACAGAAACACGCTGAAGGTATCGAATAAAGTTTGATACATTCAATTGAGCCTTGTCCATCACCTGCGATTTAAGAATCTATTGCGTTGGAAAGTATTAAATGAAAATGAGGAAAACATTTAACTTTTACAATTGTCTTAGTTGTGGTTTTCTAAAATTTAATCCACTTGTGTTAGTGTTATTCTATTTATAATTTTATTGTGCCAAAATACTAAAACAATTCCACTTAATTAGCTGCAGAAACCGCTATTAAAAAAGGCTAGAAAGGAGGAAAGTAAATCTTTGTTTTTAAGGAATTTTTTTTTTCTTTTATCAATTTCCGTCCTTATTATGGCGACTTCTTCATATTCTTTAATACTTTGATCCAATGTTACAAAATTAAATACGAGTAATTATAAAAAGAAGATGCCACCGCCGAAGTCGAAGCGACATTAGAACTACTTTGCTGATGTACCAAATGAGTGCTGCGCTGCCAGAATGGTGTAGTGGTCAATGTGTGCGGTGTCCATTCTATATTATAATTATTTAATGGTTACGATTTTAGCTAAATCATAATAATGTAATATTGTATTTCGTTTGCGTTGTAGAAAGCGTTTAAGAATCTTTAGAGTCTCAAAAGTGTCCAGAACTGCCTTTGGAACCGGCAGTTGCCGGAGGTGGTAGTATTGACAGTAATGTTAAAAGCGGTCGTATAAGTAGTGTTATTAAGAATATTTCACTTTTAATGTAAATAATTCTAAGTTTGTGCGTTTTGTGTGTATAATTGTAGAAGTTGTTCCAGAAACAGAAATTTCGGTAGATACATCGGAACTGCTTTCGTCTTCGGCAGTACATAAAGGTGCAAGCAACGATATTTCCAATTTTATTTCATTTCAAGTTTTCAAAACACTTAAAATCCCCCGTCCTCCCCATCCCAAACCCCCCACCCCACAACTTTTAATTTTCCTGTCAGTGGTTCGCGTAATCTACGATTAAAGCAGTCTTGGTTGAACCGTTGGAATAAGTTAGCTTACTCCAAATTGAAAAACGGAGCATGTTGTAAGTTTTGCGTTTTTTTTTAACCAATAACGCGGGATCTCAACAAAACTGACAAAATAAAATTGGGATAACAAAAATTTTTAAAAATAAAATTTCCAAGCCTTTTGAATTTTGTCGAAAAAGTCAATTTAATTAAGAATTTTGCTAAGTGATCTGTTAAAGTTTAGGAGTTGGTTACGGATTTAAGTATTGGGGGTTGGAATTAGTTTTAAAGGTTTTCTAAGAGATGGCGTAACTATCAATAGATCGCATCGGGCACACCTGTGACTATATTTATTTCAAAGCACATTGTCTAAGCTTCATTTTTCAGTATGTGTCATTCCACTGAAGTGTAAATAACATATATTTTTTTCTCTGTGAACATGTCGACTTTCGTTCCAACAAAACGCAATTTGCGGGAAGGTTTACTTTTGTGCTTCCATTTGAAGAAAAAAGCGGTTGAAGCACAACGCACGCTTACTGAGGCTTACGGGGACTATGCTCCATCGATTTCTATTTGTGAGTACTGGTTCCGTCGGTTTAAAAGTGGTGATTTTGATACGGAAGACAAAGAGCGTCCGGGCCAGCCGAAAAAGTTTGAAGATGAGGAATTGGAGGCTTTGCTCGATAAAGACCCGTGTCAAACCCTTCAAGAATTGTCAGAATCATTGGAAGTCGACTTATCAACGGTCGGCAAACGCCTGAAGGCCATGGGAATGATTCAAAAGCAAGGAAATTGGGTGCCGTACGAGTTGAAGCCGAGAGACGTTGAACGGCGATTTTGCATGTGCGAACTGCTTCAACGGCATAAAAGGAAGAGTTTTTTGCATCGTATTGTCACTGGCGATGAAAAGTGGATCCATTACGATAATCCTAAGCGAAAAAAATCGTGGGGACCACCCGGCCATGCATCAACATCGACGGCCAAGCCGAATATTCATGGCGCCAAGCTTATGCTGTGTATTTGGTGGGATCAGAAGGGTGTCGTGTACTATGAGCTGCTTAAACCTAACGAAACCATCACTGGGGAACGCTACCAACAACAATTGATGCAATTGAGCCGAGCATTAAAGGTTAAACGGCCGGAATATGGCAAAAGACACGACAAAGTGGTTTTTCAACATCACAACGCACGGCCACATGTTGCAAGAACCGTCAAGGAAACGTTGGAGGCGCTGAATTGGGATGTGCTACCCCACCCGCCTTACCACCTTACGATTCGTGGATTGCCTCAAAAGACGAGTCGTTCTTCCGGCGCGGAATCCATATGCTGCCAGAAAGATGGGATAATGTTGTAGCTAACGATGGACAATACTTTGAATAATATACATTGTACCGTTGTTTCTAAATAAATGCTCAAAAACCGAAAAAAACCTTTAAAATTAATTCCAACCCCCAATATAAGAAAATGTTAGTCTCCTATCGTGATAGTTTTTCTAGTAGTTCACAAGTGGCTTATAGGTAAACATTGCTTTATACAGAATTTTAACCCGATAGCAGCTTGTAGGTAAATTGTTAGAATACTATAATAAGACGCTTACGGAAATATCGTTTCAAAGGAATTTGAATTGTAGGTCATATTTCTAATGTCATATTCTAATGTTGTAGTAAATTTTTACAAAATTACTGTTCATATACCTTTCCTTCGTGCAACAATTAAGAACATGGAAGTGCTTTTTACAAAGCACAACTGGCTTTTGCCATCGTTCAACTTGATTTTGAGTACATCCGAAAAAGAGGAACGGTCAAAATTTTTAATTAAACAATATGCAAGAATTTTACCTTGCTCTGGTAGCACTACCATAGGAATAAATTAAACCAGAATTCAGCAGTGGATGCTGGCGCAAATATTAGGAAAGTGTGGTGATAGGTGAAGGAGTGCAATTGATATTTGAAATGTATATCTAGAAGTTCTATGGGCGAGTACTGCTTAAATGGTTGTGCATCCTTAAGAATACATAGGGATAGCAAAGTCACAGAGGATGATGTATTGTCAGAATTGGTAAAAAAAAGAGAAGACTTAATACAAACATATAAAAATAAATAAAAGTAAGTTTTATAGTAAATTCCTTTTATTCATCGATATCAGAAAATATCGATATATTTTTTTTTATGAAAACCCCCTGTGGGTAAATCCTACCCACAATCCTACCTAGGCTACGGGCCTGGATTGAATATTACCTTTTTTTTTCAAAACATTTTGAAAACTACACCCTTTTTTTATTGCTGAAAAACAATGGTTGAACCTCTTCAACTGACATGTCTGAAAGCTTTCGAAAGAGTCTACGACATTTTTTACTGTCCCTGAAAATTCCTTAAATCCGTTAAAAAATTTTAAAAAAAATGCTTTAATATGTAAAAACCTATCAAAATAGCAAAAAAGAAAAAATGGCCCTGATAATAATAATACTAATTAAATTGAGAAATAAACTATTCCATAAATTAGCATTATAAAGTTTCTAATTGAAAGCAATCCCGTTATATTTTGATGATGGTGAGCTTTTATTTTGATGATGGTCTTGGCAACGTTTTCTCGCTTATTGATATTTATCTTTGAATTAATAGAGCGATCAGTCTCCATACAAAGCAAAAAAAGTGTCTGATGACACTGTTGATGAATGTCTGGGCCTGGTGGTGGATTTCTTCGTGCATCTTAAACTTTATTAAAGCCAGCAACTCTAATATATTTGTAGAAAATTTGTGTAGGTAATTTTATTGCCTTTCCCACGGTGGTTAAACGACGACAATCGGGAAATGGCATAGTTATGGCGACAAGAAAATAAATCGCAAAAAATCTCGAACGGCAACGAGTTACTCAAGATTTTTTTTTATTTTTATTTTATCACTTTATCTTATTGAAAAATAAGGCTATTTTTGGAATATTTTGTTTTTGACAATTTTAAGAAACAACAAACTTTGCTCAAAAAAGTGACTTTTTTCTAAATATTATATAAGGAAGCAAGAAATATTTTAGACCGAGTTTATGAAATTTTTTTTTTCAACCTGGCTAAAGAATTAATTGTAAGATTTATATACAATACTAGCAATAATAATATACAATTTTAAATAAAAACCTTCAACAATGTGTAGTTTTAATGCTAGTTCGTAGCTAAGGTTTTCTGTCTTTTATGCTCAAATATTTTTATTGGTTTTTATAAAAATTGAACAGAGTTTTTTTTTAAAAATTTAAAATTTTTCGTGTCTTCAACCCACCCGCTTTTTAAGAAATCAATACATTACTAATTTGATAAGATTGCTTGGAAGTGGGCCAAGCTTTAGATAAATGTTTTTGGTTCTCAAGACACGAAATAATGAAATAGGAAACCTGAAAATTTCACTATTGCTTTTATCCTATCTATTTTATAGTTTGTCAACAACTTGATGGTCCAATTTAATGACCACTTGGTCTCTTAAGTCTTTAGCATATATTAAAAATTTTACGACTTTTTAATTTTATTACGTCTTTCATGTATATAAAAGAGACAAAAAATTATTTTCCTAATTTATAGACATGCTCTATAAATATCACTGATTTCATTGAGCATAGCATTTATATGAATTTAATAATAAAATCTTTGAACTATTTCTTACTTACAGGTTGTACTAAAGTCTATACCAAAAGCTCACACCTGAAGGCACATCAACGTATACATACAGGTAAGCCAATAAATGCACACACACATACAGCTGATTATATGAGGTTGCATAAATTATGCGCAATTTAATGCGCTTAATTAATTTCAATAACAATTTTTGCCGTTCTTGCATAAAAATCGAAATACTAGCTAAGATATATATCTATGGCAAAGAACAAAAATTTTACTTTAGGCCTGTATTTTGAGCAAAACGTGTCAGAGATTATGCTAATTTGGCAACAACAAGCATAACAAACATAACAAGAACAACAACAACAACTGGCTTGTGGCTTAAGGCACACTTTTCACCGTTTCGTAAAAAATGTGTGGGCTGCTACAAAAGAAATAGAAATTCTAATAAACATATAAGCCATGTTTTTGTTGTTGTTATTATTATTGTTGACGGCTTTTAGTTTTGTTTCTTTCGTTTAAATTTTTTGGTCGCTACTTAGTCATGTGTTGATATGCACTTAAATTCTATACGTTTATTATTGATTTTTTTTTTTTTTGTGTTTTTGTGTTGACGTTGTTTTTTTTTTTTTTTTGCCTGTGACTAAATATGCCCTGCAGCTTGTTGGCGTTGAGCAATAAATGCATTTTTGCTGCATGCAATATTTGCACTCAATTGATTTATTTTTAGTTAACGCCACACGTCGTTCATTGTTGGCAGTTGGATTAATTTTGAAATATTGTTCATAGATTGCAGCAACTAGCTGCCTGAACACCGAACAAAAACAACAACAACAACAACATCAACTACGTAGCTTATATGTGTACTTAAAGGCGCTTAAACAAGTCGTTAAAAATCACATCAGCTCAACTTGCAGCAAAAGTTCTGATTTATGACTAACGTGATACTAATGAAAAAGCTACTAAAACAACAACAACAACAGTAATAAATATAAAATTTATGTTTATATTTTCGCCGCTTATATGTGTGCTTCACTATAATAATAAATTTGCAAGAAATTATTTGACTTCCACTATAAAAGTATAGTTTAACTTTATTTAAAGCCTAAAACTAGATGTAAGAAATCAATTTAAACTTGAACATTTTCAAACACTGCACTCTATATTTCATTTGAATGCTGTTGAAAATATATTTTTTTTTCTTTTTAATGAAATTTTTAAATTTATTGCCTTACATAAACAAATTTTGTCTTGTTTCATTTCAAGAATCAAGTTTTTTTGCTGTAGTTTCATTTTTATATTAGTTATTCTTCTATTATGCATATGCAAATATATGTCAATCGTAAATAATTTTATAAAATTTAGAATTTTTTATGCAAATTTCGTATGTATGAGTTTGATTTAAATCCAGTTAATTGTTAGTATGCATTAAATCTCTTATATAACAATACAGATGCTGAAATATTATTTTATGTCAATTTCTGATTTTATTTTATGGTAAACTTATTATATTTCTATCAGAATCAAGTATGAATAAGCAGAGTTTGCTGTAAAGTGGTTTGGTTTTATGAGCAATTCGCTAGTTTTTTTAACTCAACTCAGCTTAAGTTCGTTGCTTAAGTCTTTGGTTTCATTCGAACAATTGCAGGTTTTTTTTTTTAAATTTTTTTGCCACACTTTGCTACAATTTAAGTATTTGTATCACAAAGCTCTTCAATATTTTTTTATAATTGTTATCAGTGCCGTCTATGCCATAGTGCGAAAGGTGCGTTCGCCCCGGGCGGCACATTCTAAGGGCGGTATTTTAATATTTAAATAACAAGGACTTACTATATCCAAATGATTTAGAAAAAAATTACTAGGGCGGCACTTTTGCATTTAAATAAGAATGGTTTTTTTCAATCCCAATAGTTGAAAATATTTTTGCAAAAGCTTTTAGAACATTTTTTTTACTTTTTGCTCTCTTTGGCGAGAATTGCAGCACACAATTTTTACGAACGCACCTCTGTTGACGTATATTTGTGAACGTACATTCTCATACATACTAGCTTTTGAGTCTCACATTGACAAGCAGATTTGTTTACAAGTGTATTGAACTATTTGAATTTTGTGGAACAGCTTCAGAATGCCGACGAATAAATAAAAATTGCAGTTGTTCTTTCCGCAACAAAAGCAAATACCGCGAAAATTAAAACAAAAGTTTATAAAACACTTTAAAAAATATTTGATAACAATGGAAGATGATATACAAGTTCTTGTGCGAATTTTTTTATGAATATTCAATATTCATAATCCAATAAAGAAAAACTTCAAAAATTGTTGAAATCGGTCAGACCCTAGAGGTAACTTCCCTAAGAGCTATATCAATTTTTTACGTGATTTTGCTTGGGATGTACATACAAAAGTTTGCCGATCTTAACAATACTTCGTCAGAAGGGTGGTCAAATAGAGTTATAAATGTATACTGAAAATGATGGAAATCGGTTAGACCCTAGGGGTATCTCCTTTCGACCTACAGTAACAAATATGTTGACAAAGCAAGTTAAACAGCAATTAGAACATAAGCGTATATAGGCGATTAAGACAGTTCGGAAAAACTAAATATCAGGTTGGCAACTAAGTAATTGCGGATTTTTTTTTTAGAAAATAAAAAACAATTTTTCATGGAACGAAATAATTTTATTCTGTAATGTATTGCCCATTTTGAGCAATGACCTTTTGCCATCTTTCAGGCAGCATCATAATTCCACGTTCATAAAACTTCTGGTTTTTATTAGCAAAAAACTGAACCAGGTACGATTTCACATCATCATTATTATTAAAATTTTTACCATTCAAGGAGTTTTGCAAAGATCGAAATAAAAAGTAATCAGATAGTGCAAGGTCAGGACTATATGGTGGATGTGGCAAAACATCCCAACCAAGCTCCAATAATTTTTGCCGAGTGACCAAAGATGTGTGTGGCCTTGCATTGTCATGGTGCAATTCAACACCTTTTCGATTTGTCAATTCGAGCCGCTTTTCTTCAACTGCATTGTTCAATTTTGTTAGTTGTTCAATGTAGGCATCTGAATTGATCGTTCGGTTGGGTGGTAAAAGTTCAAAGTAGACAATTCCTTTGTAGTCCCACCAAACTGATAACATAACTTTCATTTGATGAATATCAGCTTTTGATGTTGTTTGAGCTGGTTCACCTGACTTGCTCCACGATCTTTTCCAATTGACATTCTTGTAAACAACCCATTTTTCATCACCAGTTATCAATCGTTTTAAAAATGGATCATTTTCATTACGTTTCTTTAACAAATCGCAGATGTTAATGCGTTGTGTTAAATGATTTTCTTTCAGTTCATGAGGAACCCATATATCGAGTTTTCGTACATAGCAAAGTTGTGTTAAGCGATTTTCAATGCATGTATGACCAGAGCGTTTTTCATCTTTGAGTGAAAAATCACCAGAACGAAATTTGGCAAACCAATTTTGACACTGCCGTACTTTTAAAGCTTCGTCATCATAAACAGCACATAGCTTTTTGTGAGCTTGCGATGCGTTTTTTCCTTTTCGGAAATAAAAAAGCAAAATATGACGGAAATGTTCGTTTTGATTTTCCATTTTTCAACAGATGCCAAACAAAAACTACACAACAGTTAAAAAAAAAATTTTTACTGATTGACAGTTGAAGTACCAACTGTCAAATAACAAAATGTGTTTGACATTTCGATTACGTCAGCAAACCTAAAAACTCAACTAAAGCCATCTATGAGTGAAATCCGCAATTACTTAGTTGCCAACATAATATTTTCAAAAGTCGGACGAAGTCTGAGGAGATTTTTCGTTTTTCTATTCAGTATTTCATGTATATATTCAGTATTTACTTAATGATATTAAAGTAAAGTTTTAGTGATTTTTACGTTTTTGTTTTTTAAATGTCTTCGAAAAATTACAATTTTATAATGTTATGCGTGAAAAAGTCTTAAATTTGAAGTTAGACAAAATTATGCGGGTTAGTCTTATTGTCACAATTTGAAAAATCTAAAATCAGAAAATCCATAATCTTTTTAAAAAAATAAACACGTATGAGTTTGCTGGAAAATTGTTATATTATCAATGTTTTTTGAAGCGAAGCTTTTTACTCCTCGTTCTGTGATTTGCTTGGAGTGAAATCTGAAAAATTTTCGACAGATTTTTTCTTGGAAGTTTGATGGTTTCTCTGTTGCTAGTGCTTATTACAACAAGAAAATTTAATACTTTAATATTAAATACTAAAAATATTTTTTGGCCTACCCGTGGGGATCGAACCCACGTCTTCTTACACGAGAGTCCAACCCACAATCCAATAGGCTACAAAAACTTGTTAGAAACAGTTGTTAATTCAATTCTAATTATAACAGAAGCTATGCTGCAGTAGATCGTCACCATCTATCAATAGATAGAGGATTGTGTATTTGCTATGCTACAACTATCAAAATTTGCTTTTATTTGCCACAAGGTGTCTCCAGCATCGGTTTGTATGTATTGTGAATGCGTTTGGGGTGCTTGGGGTTAACACATGCCAGAGATTTAGCAGAGTTGATGCAATCTCTAGATAATAATTTCCACTCTATGACAAGAGCGTTGACAAGTGCGTTTTTAAGTGTCAAAAAAAATAGATATCAAAAAATATGGAATTAACAAACGCATGCATGAGTCAGTGCAACCAAGTTCACAACCATATGTGGAGAGTTAAAATGGAGAGTCGCTGGCATTATATGTAATTGGCGTGGAAATTTGACATTCAACAATAAAAAAATAAGCAGTAAATATGTTTTCTGTATATATGTAATTTATTTTATGTTATTTTAAATTTTTGAACTTAAAAGTTAATTTATTAAAAAGAAAAAATTATTAAGTCGTATGTCCAACGACGCACCTGTGTTTTTTCTTTTTCCCCTTTACAAAGATGCGGCAAAATTAAAAATTCATATAAATATTGTTAACTTTTGGAAGCTTTAGAGGTTCCAAATATAATATTTTTTTAAATATTTTTTTTTGAATTATTTTAGATATTTTTACTTTAAAATTAAACCAATATATTTTTATTTGGAATCAACAAATTTTTTGATTTTTGTCTATGGGACGAAGAATGGCGAAGAGGCAGAAGCTAAATCTTCAACAGCAGACATTGCAACAATTTCCAAAGAGAATCAGGAAAACTTTGCTGACAAATTTACAAATTTTGTGGAGCCTAGACGCCACCAGCACAACTGTTTGAATTTGTTATATTTAACCATTTTCTCACATAAAATGTAGCCATTGCATTTCATATTATGCTAACTTTGCCAGAGCATACTTTTTTAAATTTAAAACTAATGCACAATTATTTGCGATCCGCGATGTCGGAGTCTACTATCAGGTCTACAATCTATATATATAAAAATGGATGCATGTATGTGGGTAACTGGCTATGGGTGTATATCACGTATAAACTCCAACAACCGAACCAATCTTTGTGACATTTTTAGGGAGACTGAAACAACATTTTGAGAGTGTTCCTGTGAAGTTTGGTGTTGATTGGACAAGGGGGCGTGATACCTCCCATACAACCCAAATTAGCTCTATCGCCCACAAACCAAAAAAATGCTATATATCAGACTGTTTTAATCGTATAACACTAAATTGTAAACACTATTTGGTAATTTTGTTCAGATGGTTACTGTCGGTAAAAATGGGCATGGCCACATTATGTCTACGCCCCCCTTTTCAAAAGTAATTTTAATACCTGAGATGTTCAAGTTTTGATAGTGAATCTTTGTATGCAGGTTGGCTATGGGTCCAAGTGGCAGTCACTATGTATATATAAATGCTGTCACGTCCACTTTTACCCCCCACAAATCAGTAAAAATGCTTTATATCAGACGGCTTTTACCGTAGAAAACTAAGATTTGGTAATTTAGTTCATATGGTTACTGTCGGCAACTGTTCAAAAAAAGGGCGTGGTCTTAGCATTTATACGCCTATTTTTTCGAAATCATGCGTATTCCTGAGTCTTACACGTTTTGATAGTAGCACTTGATATGCAGGTGCTCTAAGGGGCGGTCAATATATATATATATAAAATTTGTCACCACCACTTGTACCACCCACAAATCAATAGAACTTCTACAAATCAGACGATTTTCATCGCTGAATGCTAAAAATTATCAATTAAGTTCAAACGCTCACTCTCTATACTATATCTGTGCCCACTCTTCAGAAATACCCTGTAGGAAAATCAACTAATTTTAAAGTAGTTGATAAAGTAGTTTTTTGTCAACCACAACTAGTTGAAATTCTGACTTTTTTTCCATAGAACGAACTAACATATTTTGTATGGTGATGTCCGTATATTTTCAACTACTTGTTAAATTAGTTATATTTAAATTATTTTTTTAATTACTTTAAAATAACCAATTGAAAACTATTACTGATGGCCTAAAGTTAATAATATTTGATGAAATAACATGGCTAAATATATATAAACTTGTAATCTAATTAAAATTTGCAATTAAAACATGTCAAAATCAGAGTAGTTGCCGCCTTAATATAATTCAAAGTAGTTCATATACTGGTTTATTTTAAATTAGTTTTTTAATTAGTTGTTTTTAAAAACAAGTTCGTTTGTTCCTATAGGGTAATTTTATTTTATTTGTTTTTGTATTATAGTTAAGTAGCTTATACCCGGCGCGCTTCGCTGCGCTCAGCTATTTTGCCCTAGAAGAAAGCGTAGTGAGGCCACGCTTTTAAATTAATTTCGTACCGAGTTTCATTGATAAGTGACTTTGAAAAGTTAAAATTGATAAGTGAAAGCTATATCAAAAATTTAGGGTGCGAAAATTTGGGGTGCCCCTCGTCCAACGCCAATGAAATGTTACCAGTGGAACGGCATGTGTAAATTGAGGTCGAATATTGAATTCCGAGGCTATGCGACCAATAATTCCAAAACTGTTTAAGGTGACACGCCTCCTTTTACGATCGGCACCAGACTTTACAGGAACACTCTCAAGGCATTAGTATAAAAATTGGATTAGCAGTTTCGGAGTCTTTACGTGATATACACATTGCGCTCCATAGAAAAAAAAGTTATTGGGCTTGGTTCCTCAAAAGAATCCATGGTTTTTGTTATGATGTTTTCCAAAATATTTCGACTAAAAATATTGGCTGGTATGGTAGTTAGAAAAAACAAACGGTCAAAAATAATAGTAATGAAAAAGTTCTTCCAATGTGCATCAAAAAATCTTAAATTTTTGCCGTCAAACCAAACATAATGCGGATTTTTATGGATTTTTTAACTTTTTTCGTACTATTTTTACTAAAATTCAATTAATTTTTTCCCACACCACTTTTTGTTAATGAATTGTAAAATGTAAGCTGTAAAAAATGTGTAAATTTTTTTGTAATTTTATTCAATTCTGTTCTTCTCTTTTCACTATATAATTCAAAAGATAATTTATTTGACTAAAAGTAACATGGCAAAACAAAAAAAAAAAAAAGATTTAATATGAATTTTAGTGCAAATAACATGAAAAAAAGTTAATAAATTGATGAAAATCCCCATTACCTCCGGTCCGAATGCAAAAATTTAGAAATTTATTGGTGCAGATTGGAAGAACTTTTTATTACTATTATTTCTGACCGTTTGTTTTTGTTGACCTGTAAATATTTTCACAAAAAACTCCATTTTTAGAGTATATTTCAAACAATTCCGTGGCATACTGGTTGAGGTGCGTGGCTTGTATGCGGGTATAAGCTAGTATCAATAGAAACGAATTATTTAAAAGTACTGATTTTACCGATATCTTAAATGACTGATGACTTTGATGACTTTGAGCTAGTCAACTCTGAACTCTTATGTTAAAATGGCTTTTTTTCATCTTTTATATTTTTTTATAATTGAAGTACCTGAAGTGTTAATTTTTATTTTATTTATGTTAAAAAATTAGTTTTTATACTATTTCCAAGTATTCTTGATTTTATTTTAAGCCCTTGTGTATGTTAAACTCGTCACGCGTTTGTTAAAATGGCTTTTTTTTCTTTGTCTTTGTCTGTTTTTTTGTAATTGAAGTATCTGAAGTGTTAATTTTTATTTTGTTTATAGTTTATAGTATATAGTTGTTTATTAGTTTTTATACCATTCGAAAGTATTCTTGGTTTTATTTTGAACATATGTTATTTTTTTTTATTGAACTCAATCAAACTAAATTTTTCATTTTTGTTTTATTGATATCGGGGTGGACAATTTTGGTTTTTCCCGAGCGGCCAAATCCTTATCTACAGCCCTGATTGTTATAAAATTTTATTGATTTTTTATTTCTAAGTTTATTTCTTAGAATAGCGTCTCTCAAAATTCGTACATTTTCCGAATTTTTCAATTTTTCAAAAAATTACTTGTGCTTTCTGTTGAATAGATTCGAAAAACAATGATTACGGTTAAAGTTATCGTAATTATAATATTACTTTTATAACAATTTCTGTAATCGTAATATAGACAATTTTTGAATACAACTACAGTAATTATATTTTTTAGTTTTTGGTAATAACGATTATTATAATTATAATAAAAAAATTTCGCCTATGATTACATGAATAGAAATTATTGTTTTTTAAAGAATTATTTTAGAATTTGTAATTGTAATTGTAAAGGGTGATTTTTTAAGAGCTTGATAACTTTTTTTTTAAAAAAAACGCATAAAATTTGCAAAATCTCATCGGTTCTTTATTTGAAACGTTAGATTGGTCCATGACATTTACTTTTTGAAGATAATTTCATTTAAATGTTGACCGCGGCTGCGTCTTAGGTGGTCCATTCGGAAAGTCCAATTTTGGGCAACTTTTTCGAGCATTTCGGCCGGAATAGCCCGAATTTCTTCGGAAATGTTGTCTTCCAAAGCTGGAATAGTTGCTGGCTTATTTCTGTAGACTTTAGACTTGACGTAGCCCCACAAAAAATAGTCTAAAGGCGTCAAATCGCATGATCTTGGTGGCCAACTTACCCGTCCATTTCTTGAGATTAATTGTTCTCCGAAGTTTTCCCTCAAAATGGCCATAGAATCGCGAGCTGTGTGGCATGTAGCGCCATCTTGTTGAAACCACATGTCAACCAAGTTCAGTTCTTCCATTTTTGGCAACAAAAAGTTTGTTAGCATCGAACGATAGCGATCGCCATTCACCGTAACGTTGCGTCCAACAGCATCTTTGAAAAAATACGGTCCAATGATTCCACCAGCGTACAAACCACACCAAACAGTGCATTTTTCGGGATGCATGGCTAGTTCTTGAACGGCTTCTGGTTGCTCTTCACTCCAAATGCGGCAATTTTGCTTATTTACGTAGCCATTCAACCAGAAATGAGCCTCATCGCTGAACAAAATTTGTCGATAAAAAAGCGGATTTTCTGCCAACTTTTCTAGGGCCCATTCACTGAAAATTCGACGTTGTGGCAGATCGTTCGGCTTCAGTTCTTGCACGAGCTGTATTTTATACGGTTTTACACCAAGATCTTTGCGTAAAACCTTCCATGTGGTCGAATAACACAAGCCCAATTGCTGCGAACGGCGACGAATCGACATTTCACGGTCTTCAGCAACACTCTCAGAAACAGACGCAATATTCTCTTCTGTACGCACTGTACGCATTCGTGTGGTTGGTTTAATGTCCAATAAAGTAAACTGAGTGCGAAACTTGGTCACAATCGCATTAATTGTTTGCTCACTTGGTCGATTATGTAGACCATAAATCGGACGTAAAGCGCGAAACACATTTCGAACCGAACACTGATTTTGGTAATAAAATTCAATGATTTGCAAGCGTTGCTCGTTAGTAAGTCTATTCATGATGAAATGTCAAAGCATACTGAGCATCTTTCTCTTTGACACCATGTCTGAAATCCCACGTGATCTGTCAAATACTAATGCATGAAAATCATAACCTCAAAAAAATCACCCTTTAGTTCCCGTGCAATTTTTAACGAAAATAATCGATTACATCCCAACTCTGAAAAATACCTATATCTGATACCATGATACCAAGATCTTTTTTGAAGATCTACAAGTATTAATTGTCAAGAATTCCTTTATTTAATATTTTTTTTGTAATTTTTAAGTTAGAAGGGCTTCAGTTTTTTCAGAAAAACTGCTATTTTCAAGAGAATAGCTTCTTTTACGAGATAAAAGGTATTTTGTATGTTGATACCAAACGTAAGAATCAAAGGTGCGCATTATGCTAAGTTTCATATAAATCTGTTTAATAGTTTTTCGTGATGCTATAAAAGACAGACAAAAAAAAAACATTTAAAAATTGTTGTTTTGGATTCCATGTCAACAATTGGGCAAGAGAATTCCATTGGACAAGAATTTGAAAAAATTTTGTTTTTCGGAAATTTCCAAATATAATTCGGATAACGAATTGTTTCTCCGTTGCAGTTTTATAATATGTAATATTGTACAAAATAGATAATTTTTCATATTAAATAATTGAGTACCTATATATGCAATTTTAAGTTACGATAATTTAACTTGGATAGTCCTTATAAGGGATGGTGTAAGCTCAAGGGTTTTTTACTAAAAACCAAACATATTTTATTGCTGTTAAGCCAGTAGCATGTGCGACCAACAACCTAAACTTTTTTTATTCCTCTAACCCACACAGGCAATCAACTTCAAGTGCATAAAATGGTGCGATGCGCTAATTTTTAAACAACACGCAAAACACTTTTCGAATGATGTTTTTTCTTTCCTACCCCAATCATCTCGTATGTTAACTTTGGTGCTGCCAGCAATCTCGACTTTGTTGTTGTTTCTTGCACTCATCACTTAACCCAATTCATAAGCGGCACTTAAGTAGCCACTTGTGCGCGTTGCGCATTGCTTACAACTTAACACAGTGACCCACAAAGTGAGCCACAAGCTAAGCACAACACACAAAACAAAAACAACAAAAAAATAAACAAAAAAAAAAACAAACAAAAGTAAGGCGTTGCAGGCACGGCCGTGCAACATTTGCCAACCAGTTCTGCAGAAAACTTCCTGTTGATGCTACGCTGTAGTTGCGAGTTTTGTGAATGGCGATCGTTGATCGGGACAGCCGTATGATAGCGACTCAGATGATGATGATGATGTTGATGAGGCCACAAGATGCCCACAACAACAATAACAATATGAGCTGGTGCACCACGAGCGTATTTAATTCAATTCAATTCGTTTTCAATTTCAATTCACTGCAAGTCGTGAGCTGATTTTTGTGGGCAGCGCGCCACGCCGGTTAACATGCTAGTTGCATCATCATCTTCATCATCATCGTCAGCAGCATTAGCATCGTCATCATAAGCTGCATTGCACATGCGCAGCATGCAATACAATCATGATTACTTCGACAATTTAGCGGTGCATACAACGGTTTGTGGTGGCTCGGTCACTCGCTCGTTTGCTCATTCGCCTCACCTCACTAGTATCTACCTGTGACTCAGATTACACTCGATTTGTTGAAGTTTGATTAGTTTTTTACTTTTGAAAAATTTTGTGGATTTTATTTAGAAGGAGTTTTTGCTTTTTTGGTCGCTTAAAATGTTTGCTTCGTTTTATATATACTTGTATATATATATATATAGAACTCTATGGCAGGCGATAAGCAACGAACTGTAGTTTATTTTGCTGTTGCTTGCTTTATTTTCATAATTAATCGTACATGCCCTCGTGATTTATGCGCACTAATTTATTGTGCACTAAAATATTTTTATAGCATTTTTTTCCACTGTGTATGTGTGGCAGGAAAAAAAAGGCTTTATTTGTATTTGCTGAGTGCTGGACTTTAATGTTTATTGCATTAATTACATTTTATGAGCTGTGCGCGAGCTGAGATTAAGTGTGCTCATTTAAAGTTGAATTAAACTTTTGTTTTTTTTTGCTGTTGCTTATGTATAGCTCAATGATGGAGAATTTGATTCTGTTGAGCAAAAAGCAGCTTTTGGCAAAAAGTTAGAACAAAAGACTTAAGAAGAAAACCTCGTGCTTTAGTGAAGAAATTAAGATTACTAGTATCGCCTGTGCTTGAAATTCAATCATATCAAAATCGTTTTTTTTTTTTTGTTTTTTGCTGAACGCATCAAATCATACCCTGAACAGAAAGAACAGTTCAGTTTGAAATTCGATAAATACTAAATCGAAACATTTTCTTTTATTTTGTCAATGCTGATCGAGTGTTTCCAAAAAGCTAGGAAAGAAAAAACAACAACCACAAAGCTCTGTTTAAACTTTTGACTTTTTTTTCACTCTCGCATTCTACTCTCAACTGAGCTCTGTGGCTTGAACAGAGAGTGGAAAAAAGTGCACGTATTAATTCATGCATGTAATATTGAACCAGCCGTTTGAAAGGCTCCCAATATTATCATACTATTAAAGAAGTGTATTTTTTATATATTTTGGAATATTTTAAAAAATCAACATAAATCTAAATGACTAAGCGAGGGTGGTTGAGGAGTTCAAGTACAGACGAAACTGTTTTCAGACGTAACATGTTATCAAAAACAAGCTTTTCATACCCATCAAATGTGTAGCTCTTAAAGTTTCTATTTTTATGGTAGAAAATCTCGCAGTGTCTAATATAACTTTACACTCATTTTTGTAAGGTCGAATATATAAGACATTAGACAGCGAAAATATTGACAGATTCAGCACCTTATCAAGCCTAATTGCCAGTTTAAAAGCGTTTAAAGCAGTGGTGTCCAACCGGTACTTCGCGGGCACCTGGTAGCTAGTGACCGTATTTTTAGGCGCCCGCAAACAAAATGATGCCAGAATAATAGTTAGAACCGGAAATTTTTATAAGCATGCTTATAACATGTTCAAATCGACTTGCTAAGCTAACAAAGCAGAGTTTTTCATTTAACACGGTCGTTCCCACTTCCTGAACTAGTTTAAACTTGACAACGACATCAGCTTTGTAGCAGCAGAGCTATTTCTTTGCAGACGCTTCCATTCTTTTCTGTCCCACTCATGTAGTCAATAAATTCTTCAGATACTTGCACAATTGTGTACTGATATGGAAGAGATCAGAACAAGCTTTTCTGACGTTAATAATGTCAAATTTTGAATCTTTTCAGATTTGGGTGTGCTTTTCAAAAAAAAAAAAAGCATATTTTTGTAAGGATTGATGACCGCGAAGCATGGTCATGGTTTCAAAGCAGCCCTCAGTACAAATTCGGTTGGACTCCACTGGTTTAAAGGATTGAAGACATTCAAAGAATGTATTTTAAATAGCCATTACTACTATTATCCAAAAAGATGAAAAAGAAGACAAGTAGTGTTGTTTTGAGAAAATTTAATGTTCTTCTTGACAGTTATTTAAAATTTGGGATTTATTTTTTTTTATGTAGGAAACCGGAAGTAACATTAACTTAACTTCGGTATTTTTGAATTTTTTTTTTTTTTTCAAAATGTCCATAAATAAATAAAACTCCATAAATAAAACTTGGAAATGTTAAGAATAAGATCTGCATTTGTTTTGTAGATAGATAAACTATAATGCGAAGGTGCGACACTGAGCGACGCACTGACGATTTCTTAAATTGACAATTTTAGAAGCGAACAGTATAAAAAACTCTGCTTCATATAGATATAGATATAGATATTATAGATATAAATATCAGTACAATATACGTATATATAAATATATTTTTTATATATAAGTGCAATTTACGCAAAATTTATATGTACAATTATGAAAATCAATCGCGACTATTTCCAAGGATTTTGAGACGAAGAAATGATGGGCGACTATTGTTGGTTCCTTATCAGAGAAACCGATTTTTTGAATAATTGGTAGGTATGAGAATAGATCGTAAATAGATCGTAAACTACTTTTCATTTCATCCTCCTATGCAAAACGGGATTGGTTTCGCCCATTGAAGTCACATTTTCGATACAGAATAGCTATGGCAATCAAAGTAATAGAACATTGAAATTGAGAATGGACTTACCACGTGGTGATGTCTGTCTAATAGAAAACTTGGACGGACATTGGAAAAGGGGGTGTGATTCCGGACATATTAGCCAATCTTTGACATCAAATAGCTATGGAAGAAAAAGTCACAGAACATTGAAACTCAGAATGAAGTTACCACTTGGTGATGTCTTTTTAATGAAAGAAAATTAAACTTGTACTGGTATTGGACAAGAGGGTGTGGCTCCACCCATATAAACCAAATTTTTGATATTGCATAGGTTTTGAAGAAAAAATCAAAGAACATTGAAACTCAGAATGGAATTACAATATGGTGATGTCCTGCAACCGGGAAACAATGACCATGGTGTCAAACAAAAGTTTAAATAAAAGTTTAGAATTTATTTAATATTTTCCAATATAGTTACCAGATGTAGCAACGTACACCGGGTATAATGTATTCAATGTTATCAGCTTTAAATTGGTATATTATTTGTTTGATTATTGTTGTTGGTTCTGGAGTTATATTTTTTGTGGAAAAAACTGCAGTGTGCAATATCTTGAAAACGGAGAGATTTTAGCTCATCTAATATATAATAATTTTTGAAAACCGAACATTCTATAACAATCTAGAACTTGATTATATGACATCTTATAAAAATATTTTTTGAGCATATGAACTCCCAAAATAGTTTACTTCAAAGTAATTTTTAACACCTCAAGCACCTCTAGTTAAATTTAACATAAACGATAATATATAAAAGAGTTGTTAAACGCAAGGATTATTTTGGCGATGATATTACAGCTTAAATCAATTGTTTTGGAAAAAAAATATGTGGCCGTCACGCACGGTAGAAGTAAAACTTTTACCCAAAAATGGAATTTCTGGGAGATTGCTAATTTATTTTATTAGCATTCCCTCATTCAGTGAAAACAAATGGTTGAAAAGCAGTCTGCCTTCATAACAGTAGTAGTTCAAGAACTGTCTTTTTTCATAAAGCCAACTAGTATATTCAACATATTGATATCATGGAAAATATCAATTGTCGCTTTTGTTTATGGACAGTTACTGGAAAGTTCAGTATTCACGTACAAAATTAGATAACAGTTTTTTTTTTACTTTCGTGACACAGTTGGTTATGAAGAGGATTTTTTCATTTTAATTTGATGGCTGTCATCCCAGGCTCGAGCCTCATAGCACAGACAACAGATCTTGCTGTTTTATTTTTAAGTTAATTTTATTTCTATTTATAAATATTGAAAAGAAAAAATTTGTCGAAAAACCTGTGTCGGGAATAATGCACTTTTCCCTTTCCGTACTCGCATCGAAACGCGTACAATTCGACTGCAAGTTGAACGTGCTACCATCTCACCATTGGCTCCCTTGCATAAAAGCGAACAAAATACAAACAAACCTGAAAGCAAGCATTGTATAGATCTTCCAATTTATTCCATAGGATTGATGCCAAAACAAATTTATTGACCACTAAACCCTTGCTTCGTAGTCAGAAGCTCTGACCTTATGCTACCGCGCATACTTGTTTGGATTTATTTTACCGTGCCTACACAGTTAAAAATGTTGATACGTTTTTCTCTACAAGATTTGTATCGTATTTTATGTTGCATTGCGACGATATTTAATGCTAAATGATGCAGACATTTATATATATATACTGAAGAAACTCCAATAGAATCACAAAAATTCTGCTATTTCCCACACGGCACAAAATCCGACTTCGATATTGAAAATTTAAAAATATACGAATAGTTCACGATGATAACTATCGAATTCGATGTCGATTACGATTCGAAAACGATACGTTTTGAGTTGCTTACTTCGTAAGCAAAGGTTTGCTTATGTTTCGAAAAATTATTCGTTTACAATTCCAAAGCTTTCAATTCTTCAACACAAATGCGAAGATAATTATATTTACTACTTTTTACTAAAAGGTGGATACTTTGAAATAACTTTTTTGACACTTTCAGACTTACTTTTATTATTATTGACGCGATAACACTGGTTTGAAATAACTTTCAATTTTTAGTCTCGTCAATTAGAAAAAAATACAAAATTTTTCTTTGATAAAAGCTCATTTCAAACGAAGTTTCGCCGGTTGGTATTAATTTTCGGGACAATATTTTAGTAACATATCCTTCTTATGTTTTAGTTTCGACCAACATATCGTTACCAGTAGAAGAACTTGTAAACAGCATTTAGTGTGTTTAAATACCGCAGCATGCGAATATTTTTTTATTTCGAAATAAATGTGAGTTGAAAACTACATTTGAATTATATGAAGAATACAATATTTATATGGAAATTCACAGATCTAAGAATAAAACAAATTTTAGATGCAAAGCTGCACGCATAGATAAAATATGTTTATATATGTTTGGTTTCAAAAACAAAATATTCAGAAGGATCCACCTAATTATTAAGAACTTTCCTTCAATAGCATTTTTTTACGATATAAGAAGATATTAGTTGTGTCCAACATTAATATAATTGCCTTAGCTAAAAAACTTACGTCTACATTAATATGCTGGTGACAAAATAGAATTGTGTGTTTCTATCCAATAAAAATATATTTGCATCATTGTTAAACTCAAAAAGAACAGAACTCTGCAAATTTAAAACAAACAGAACTCCTTTCTTTTATGTGTTTCGCCTAGACATACATATATCTGTTTCTTTTACACTTGCACTAAAAATAGCGGAAACCTTGTTGCTTTATGCTCTTGCTTTTAACAGTCGCCAAGTCTTGGTCGCCAAATTAAAAGTGTTTGTGTTTTCAAATTAATAAAATAAAAAACAAAATAAAAGAAAAATAAGGCGGTTCAGCAGTAAAAATAGGTGAGTTTTGAAGCAACTTTGCTGATAAAGCGGGTGCTTCGGTAGCACAGTGGGTGCAACTAGAAAATGTGTGCTTATAAAAATTATTGTAATGTCGGATAAACATAATAGGCGTACTTCTCAATATTATGAAATCCGAGAAAAACTTATTTACTGTTTTCTAAACATATTTTGTTTGCTTCAAACCAACAATTACTTCTAAGCAAATATGTTATAATCACAGTGAAAAACTTTTGGCATTTCTTTTGCTAAAATATGTTTGCACGTAAATATATATTGCAATCATCGGTAAATATATAATGTTGTTCTTAATTGTCGTTTTGAAGATAATTGCTTGACTGCAATTAAATTATGTATTCTCCAATTAATATATATTTGTCCGTGAACATTTAATGTTATTCTTGACTAAATTATATTGCCAAGCAAACAAATAGTAATAGATTAAAAGTTTTCTCAGTCCATTTATAATTACAATATATTTATATGAAAACATATTTTCTTTAAAACAAATTATATTGTTTTTAAATTCAAATAACAAGTGCTAAGGTACAATTAAATAATGCTAAGATGCCAATATATATATAAAGAAGAATTGCATTAATTAATTATATTATATGTGAAACCAATTATGATTACTTGTTTCCAAGAAACATGCAGAAACATATTATACTTGCTTCAAATTATGTTTGGGAAGGCCTAATATTTTTCAGCGTGTGCATTCGGTAATATTGCAGCACGTGCTGTTTCCAAATCATTCAATGCAATCAATCTGAATTTATCAAAACTCAATTTGACAAGTGCCTAAAAGTATGCTAATGTTCTGAAAAAAGCTACGTTCAGATTGAAATTTTTAGACCATACTGTACTTCAGAGTATTGAACGAAAGACTCAATTCAATCATAAGAGAAAGAGAAAAGTACTGATTGTTGATTTAACATAAGTATGAAATACTCAAATAAATATGTCTACAGGGTTGTCCATATTCGAAGCGCCCATTTCAAAAAAATCGGTTGTAGTGCGGCTTGTGTGTGGTGGCGCGCCGTCTTGTTGAAACCAGTAGTGCCTGATACGCTTTCGACGAACGATTGGCATGAAAAAATTGTTTATCATATCGCGATAACGCTCCTGATTGACAGTGACTCTGTGGCCATTATCATCTTCGAAAAAGAACGGCCCAATGAGCATTTTAGCACAAACGCCGCACCAAACAGTGACTTTTGCATCGTGAAGAGGTACCTCTTGAATCTCTTGTGGATTTTCAGTTTCATACAAACGATAAATTGTTTTCTTGGAAGGCGCACTTTTCACTTTATTTATTTTTTTGAAAGCACGTTGAGTTTTCACTATTGACTTGTTTTGTTGAATGTAAATTTCAACAATTTTAGAGCGTTTGCGTGGCGTGTACTGTTCCATTGTAAACATTTGCTTGGAATGACGCTTCAAACGCGGTATGTCATTAGTCGATTTGGCATCACTGCGGAAAGTTACAGTGTTGCCAGATGGGCGCTTCGAATATTGACAACCCTGTACGTGGCCCAGTGGTTAGAACAGCCGGCTATTGATAGAAACGTACTGTGTTCAGTCCTCAGTGGAAGAAAAAAAATAAACAAATTTTAAATGAAACTTGTTTCGGTTTTGTACAACTAGTGCGGAGAATTGCTGTGTTGTTGTTTTCATAAAAACCATTTCATTACATTGGTTTTACCCTCCATCTAGCACGCTGTATTGTTGTCTACGCGGCTATAAAAGTTTCACTTCAAAAAATCATTTAACATTCAAACCTTTTTATTTTTATTTTTTGGTTATTTTGCTTACATTTGTTTAACTTTGTATAATTTATTCAGCTATTTTTGTTTAAATCTTAAATTCTTTTACGAATAATCGTTCAAATATCAGTATTTTGGCACTGCTTGATTTGGATTTAAGATTTAAGGATTTTTCGTTTGAATATAATCTGTGCATGTAGCAATTTGCACAGCTTTAGTCGTGTGCCATTAGCTGCATCCCCAACACACTCACAAATAACTGTGCTCTTGCGCAAACAATAAAGATAACTTATCGCGCTATTCATATCATTGTGATAGAAATGAAATTTATTAATATGCAATCAATGCAGCTATTGAAGCATTTTATTCAGTCTATGCAAGATTTGCAAGTTAACTTTTACACACACACACTCACGTACACACAGATGAAGCACGCATAAAAACGCACTTTCGTGGCGAAAAATTGCACGCCATGCAGCAAAATGCTATAAATAATAAAAAAATTCCTCTTTACAGCAGCATATAAAGTTGCGTTTCTACATATTTTAATTTTGTTTGTTGCACGTTTTTTTGTTTTATTTGTGGCATGTTAGAAATTTGACGCTGCCAGCGTCTTACGTTGTAGTTCGTGCTGAATACATATGCTATAGTTTGTAACGCTTACAGGCAGCGTGTTATTTGCTATTTTTGTGTGATTTATATAGTTAATGTTGTCAGCGGTATTTTAATAGTAGTTGTTGTTTTTTTTTTTTTTTTTGTATGCTTGTGGCTTATCTGGAAGGCATTTTACACAAAAGTAGTTCACAGAAATAAAAAAAAAACATAAAATCGGAAATGATTTTAATAACGTTTGGTAATATATTGAAATTTTTGAGGCAAGGTCAAAGTATTTGGACCGGCTCAGTTTTTTATAAATCTTGTGTGGGATTTAGTTTCGAGCCTAGTAGCTATAGCTATGCAACTTAAATTGAGTTTTTCTCGATACATATTTAAGTTTTTTTTTTCCTACCTAACGATGTCGTTGTCATTGAAATGTTTTAGCATCAATTTTTTTTTTATTGATATTTTAAAAAAATCAAGCATTTTCCCACGGTTAAAAGCCATTTGCTTAGACCGTTTATAGCTTTTTATTACTCGCATAACTGAGCAGTATATTGATATTTACAAACATATCATGCATAAATATCTTCGAGCTATACCGTTGTTTTTATTGAAGGCTATTAAGATTTGTTCAATATGCAAGTTTGTATCTTAAGTCTTTTGTTTTATGCTTATTATTCAATTTTGTTTGTTTTTTATTTACTTTTATACAAATTATGTTTAAATTATTTGTACAAATGTTTATGCATATCATGACAGAGAGTACCCGGCATTACACAGCCTTTTGCTTAAAAAAATCTTTGAAATATGGCATTTCTACTTTGTATTTAACTTCTAACAAGCTTCTTTGTTAGCTTATTCCTTACTTACAATGTTTCACTTGCGATAATCAGAACATGATATTATCGCTTTGGTGAAAAATTTTGAAAGATTTGGTTCATATTTTTAACTTATTAATTAATAGATTAAAAATATTCTGATTTGCTAAATTTTATCAACCACTTTTTGCATTTCATTTCAAGTGCTAAAAATAGCAAAGGTTTTCACGTTGCATTTAATCAAAGTTATACTCAAATCTATCAAAGTAGAAATCATCATGATTTTATTTCATGAGTTCTTTACATCGAGAGCCTACAATGATCAGTTTTAATGCGATTCCATGGAAGTCTAACAATAAGATAAGATGCATCTTGCAAATGATGATGTATCGAGATGCTACAAGGCCTATATCCTGTACAAGGTCATCAATTTATGCATTAGTTTTGAAGCTTAATAGAAACAGAAAAAAAGCAGACAGAATTTTCTCTAATATTATTTTAATATAGAAGCACGTTAATTGCGCTGTATTCTTCAAATCTACAACAATGACTTCAAATCAATACCTAAGGTATTTAAAATTTTATACAGCAGACTATAGAGTATAGCGTAGTTACAAAGGGTAATATTGTTGTTGTTGTTGTTGGTTGTTTTCTTCAGAAAACAACAAGGACCTTGAGCTCGAAAATATAACTCTTAATTAATAACTGAAAAATTATAAGAGTTATAAATATAACATACAAACTTATGAAGAAGACGTCGAAATTAATTTAAAAATTTTAAAAATATTAATAAAATATGGAACAGAATCAAGGTTGCCAGTCAAAATTCAGAACAATTCCCACGGAAATTACCTTTTTCCCACAGCACCATAAATTAGATACCACCAAAATTACCACGGTCAAAATAAAAAAAAATTCTCACCGCAATTAAAAAATACCACAAAAAATCCCGCGATCATTAAAAATTACCACAAAAATACCGCGCTGTTTAAATATACTACCAAAAATCCCATATGCATTTAAAAATCCCAAAAAAAAATCCCATACGCATTAAGAAATACCACAATAAATCAAAATTTTCGAAAATCTGGAGATGTTCAGAAAGCATTTTGTAATAAGAAATAGAAAACGTACGAACAAGATCGTAACACTTCGTTTACTCTAACTCTTTACAACTAAAAAACCAAAGATATGTTCAAAGTGGTGTTCAATGAACGCCGTACTTATGATGTTCATACCATAAGAGCGATATATTTACAGTAGCGTGTTTTGCAACAACAAAAATTTAAGGAATTTTACAAAGGAAACATACGACATAAAATCGTGGTGTAAACAGAGCGTTCAATGCGTATAATGGCAATGATTTCATATGTATTTTTTGCTTAATAAATGTGAAAAAATCAACACGAAAAAAAAAATTCCCAAACTCCCACGGCAATTAAAAAATACCACACTGAATTCCCACGCTAATTAAAAAATACCACGCTGAATTAAAAATTACCATGGGAATACCCAAAAAACAAAACTCCCAAAGGCAATTAAAAATTACCACGAATGGGATTTTTCCCACATAACTGGCAACCTTCAACAGAATAGATTCGCAAATAACTTATAATTTTTTTATCATATTCTGAGAGATAAAAACTGTTAATGTAAACCATCCTTAGAAGTGGTGGTCTAGATATACAGTGGTGGTTCAAAACATTAGCAACCGAGATCGTATATGCAGTCCTCATTAATTTTAACCTCATTAATATTAAAATTAACTTGATTAAAACGAAATGTCTGCTCTAACTTTTTTCACTTTTAACTAACTTCAGCTATTATTCTTATTAAATATGTACAAAAAAATACGTTCCGTTAACATACAACAAAAACAAAATAACATTACTAGAAGAGATTGAAATGCACGTGTTCAAAACATATACGATATAATTGAATTTGCTGTATCTCTGTTAATATAAAGATTTCATTTTTAATTTTTTGTTTGTAATGCGTCGCAGGACACTCCTTTAAATTTTCATTAAAAATTTAATTTTGAAAAAAAAGTCACTAATGCTACTTTCGCAGCTAGTGCTCGATATACAATCGGTTTTAATTTCTTTCTTAATGAGGTTTAATGTTTTTAAAACACTGGCATACAACAGCAAATGCTTTAATTTTAGTATTTTGAACTTTTGATTGAATGTTAAAAAAAAAAAAATGTGCATTAAGTTCCTGGCGTTTTGAGCGCTTACACAACTTGCTCGTAATTGTGACTTATGTAATAGTTTTTATTATATATGGTTAGAAATAAACACAATTCCATTAAAAAAATAAAATTATAGACGATTTTTGAGAAAAAATATTCCGAAATTAATGATATTAATTCAGGTAACATTCAAACTGTTCATAGATGAAGAAGACATCGTGTTACAACAAGAAGGGAAGACCGAAAAAATAAGAATTTCCATACCAAATACTAAAAAAAAAGTTCCCAGAGAAGCTATCTGTGAAATCCAACAGAATTTTAGTCACTCTACAATATAAAGGGGTCAGTTGGAATTCGGTCTGCGTAGTTACATATGCACAAAAAATCCTTTGGTGCAGGGCCGTATTAACTGGGTTTCAGGAGTTCTAAACCCCCAAAATATGGAACTTTATACCTTCTGTTCAAGATGACAAACCTAGCTTAACCCTCTGCAGCTGACATGCTCCAAATTTAGCAATATAACTGACTTGCGGTCTAGCAGACCTCACTTTTAATCTGATTTCCTATGATGAAATTTCTGACTGTAACTTTCTTGATCTTACTACAAGAAGACAACTTGAAATAAAAAAGTTTTCTTAAAAGATTTGATGCGAATTTGTCTTCGAGTTTTACGTTTGTATGCACGAAGTTTTGATTTTCGGTGACTGTGAGACTACGACGTCAGCTGCAGAAGGTTAAACATTCGCGGGCACTTTTCGCGGGTAATAGTGCTTCCGCAAGTTTTCCAAAACAAGGATATGCTGCTAATTTGGCTTTATTTAGAGAATCTTAGAAAGTCAAAGCAAAGAAGCACTAAAAAGCATTAAAAATATTTATTGCAGATATACATGCAAGTTAACGCAATATTTACTTCGAAGTGCTACGAACGCATAAGAAATTATTTTATTGCTTTCCTTTTCATTTTTCCTTTATTATGTGTGATTATATGCTTTTCTTCATAACGAAAGCAGCAATTATGCTTTTCGTTTCGTTTCGTTTTGCTTTCGGGAGCTTTTCATTTTTATTCCATTGGCTTTTGTGATTTATTTTTCATCGTTACACAACAAAAACCATATCATGTATACGCAATTAACAATTTACGACCTAATATTGATGACAAATTTAAGGAAATATTTCATTCTCGACTGCTATTGTCTGTAATTGAGGAGATGAAAATACATGTAGCTTGTTATCAAAAAAATAGAGTCAACATTAGCACACACGATCCGAAAACATACTTTAGAGATGGAATTGTCATCTAATTTCTAGATGATATTTTAAGTCAACTACAAATAAAATTTATTGCACATAAAACGATTTTTTTAAACCTGAGCAATTGAAAATCATCAGTTTGCCGCAAAAATAAAATTGTCTTTAACATATCTGATGCAAATGATTTAAAATTATACGATGAATTTTTTGACACCGAAACATTAGCTGCAGAATTTAGTATGTCGAAAGTAAAATGGGATCAAGAAAAAGCCGCAAAATGTCCTTCATCTGCAATAAATGCATTGAATGAGTGAATGAATGAAAGAGTTTTTCCCTCAATTTTGTCTCTATTAAAAATGTATACCACTATACCCGTTACTACTTTTACTGCAAAGCGAATCTTTTCAACATAAAAAAGGCTAGAAACTTACTTGAGGAACTCAACAGGACAAGAGAGACTAAATAGCTTGGCGTTAATGAGTGTGTATCGAAGATTTGATATTGATACTGAAGAAGTTATCAACGATTTTGCAGCAAAAAAGGCCAGGCAGTTGAATTTTTTTATTATAAGCTTCAAATTTATTTTTTCCATACTTAACTTCTTTCCTTTTGCATGCTTTCTTGCTTTTGTTATGCACACATGAAATTAAGTTTTTGATATTTCTACCTTTTACAATGGTTTCCAACCTTTGCAATACAATGCTCCTCAACCTTTTTCTGCTAGCGACCCAGTTTTCTTATCGGAATATCTCCACGGTCCATTGGTTCGTGGTGGAATAAAAACCTTTCCTTACTTGTATCGTATCCTTTCCTTAGGTATATATAATTTACTATCAAATAAATCCTATCCTACCTATATATGTATATATTTCGAAATTTAATTTAGGTGCCAATTTCACATAAGCACAAAGAACTGGCGTTAATTTTCAAGTATTTTTGGGTAGCCCAAATAAGTAGCCCAAATTTTGAGTTGGGCTGTTATGACTTGTGACCACAGATATTCGATCAGCGGTTCCCAACCAGTGGGTTGCGCAAGGGTTACAGGTGGGTCGCGACTCGATCTTTAAAATCCATCAGAAAAGATAAGAAAAGCTAAAGAAATATGGAGATATATCGTATTGAATGAATATATTGTTTTTGAAAAAATATCTTTATGTATTTTCATTCCATTTCAACCATTTTATTTCCATTTTAACGTTTCAATTATGTACGGATTTTTTTAGAAATGTAATAAAAAATTTATTTTGTTGGGTTTGCTTAGCAAACAACCTTCCCCCCTTCCTCCCACCAACCAAAAAAATTTGGATACGCCTCCGCTTTGGTGTCTAAAAAAATAGAAAAACGCGGCTAGAATTTGCGCGTTTGAACTTAAATTGGACCCAAAAACAGTAGAAAACTATTTTATGATCAGATAAATCCAAATCCACCTGCGAGGATCCGATAGTAAAGCTTACTTCCGGTGTCTGCAAGGTGATAAATACAATTCCAGGTACACAATCGCCACCGTCATGCATGGATGTGGAAAAGTGATGGTGTAGGGGTGTTTCTCGGGTATTATTTCTGTTCTGGTTTATTCGTATTACTGAAACTATGACGGCCGTGTGTTTTAAAGATATTTTGAATACAGTCATGCTTCGGTTTGCTTAATGAGAAATGAGACTCCATGAACATTTCAGCACGAACATGGCGTAGTGGTGTTTCTCGGGTATTATTTCTGTTCTGGTTTATCCGTATTACTGAAACTATGACGGCCGTGTGTTTTAAAGATATTTTGAATACAGTCATGCTTCGGTTTGCTGAATGAGAAATAAGACTCCATGAACATTTCAGTACGAACATGGCCTCAACCACACATCCAGGCTTATCAAATCATGGTTGGAAGAAATCAAATTAATTTAATAATCTCAGCCCGATTGATCAAGCGTCAAATAAGGACTTAAGTATTTTGGAATGGAGAACAGCTTTTTGAAGAGTAGAAAAAGGATTGGAAAAACAATTCCAAGCAGTTATATTGATAAACTTATTGCCTCAAAGTAAGGGATATGCAGCAAAATATTAAACTTTTATCTAAAGTTGCAAACGTTTTGATTACTTTAATTTTGACTCTTGGATAGTTTAATTGTTACTTTATAGATGTAAGTTAATGAATTACTATTATGAGGTTTTATGAGACAATATATAAGCATAAAAACGAAAAAAAACGAAATGACCAATTCAGTGCCCTTAAAAGGAGTTTGACCGAGTTTCTTATGATCAATTGTGTTGTGCGTGTTGTGAAATGTTTGAACACAAATAATCGAGAACTGGACCTACAAGCTTTATGCTCACTCCGAACGGCTTATATTCTCAAGAAGCTTTTCTTGACAGTTTTTACTCTCTGAGGCTTGCATTATCTGCAAAGAGGTGACGGCCGAACAGAAAAATTAATTCAATTGAATAAAACATTCGTCAAATGGGACTTGAACCTGGGTTCTATCGCATACAAGCCACGCACCTTAACCAGCTTGCCGCGGCCGCCACAATTAACAATATTTTACTATTGCTATTAACTAATTACTTATTATTTACCTACTAATTATTTTCAGCATTTTTTTCAGCATGTTATAAAGCTAAGATTTTTAGGAAACTTTACGAGAATAATTTTTTTAAAAACAAAATCGAATGTATTTAAGATATTTCCTTTTTAAACAGGTTCTTTAAATGTTTATATCAACATGTTCACACATGCGTGTATCGCATGCTTAACACTTTAAGCTTTTGGCACGCGTCAATTAAAGTGTCCCAAAATAAAAACACATAAGAAAAAAATAAATTATTCCAGCAAAAGTGGTTAATTGTGTTGAGATAAGAAGTAGACATTAGTGCTTTATAAAGCCACAACAGCAACAACAAAAGCTAAAAAGAAAAAACAACTCATGAGAAATTGTTGCTAACATAGTTTTAAACATTAATTTATAAGCCAGGTTAACCTAATGAAACAAACTTTAGCTGACTGACTGATATATAAACTTTTATTGCAAACAGCAACTCTTATTAACAAAAATAAATGAAACTTTGCTAAAATTGAAAAAAAAAAAACAAAAAAATGCTGCAGACTTATAAATAGCAACAAGCAACAACATCGAAAATTTATACTTTATAGAAAAGCTTTGCACATTCTTAAAAACCATTTGCATCCCATTTCAAGAGATTTACTATGTTAACACAAAACGTAGCGCAGTTTAAATATCAGCACAAGTCAAATGTTTGAATACAAAAATAAAGAAAATTATTGAAAATAAATGAACATGAAAAGAGGCTGCAATCCTGTAGCACTGCGCTGACAGGGTGTTATACAACGTTGCAAAAGCCACACTTTAAACAAGCCCAAAATCTTTAATGCAACAAATAAAATGCAGCGAAATCATTTAAACAGACATGAACGATGTACGATAGAAAGACTGGCACACAGACGGACGGACAGAGGGACACACAAACACATGTGGACAGACGCACGAAGGTAACGCCATGGACACACTATAAACAAACTAACAGACATTAGACAGAAGCAAAAGCAAATGCCAAATGCATTTAAGTGCGGTATTAATAACTACTTAAAGTGCGACTTGAATTGCATTTTAAGTGAAGTTTATTTGAACTAAACGAAAATACAAAAAGAAAAATGTACAAAACCTAAAAAAAAAAACCAATAATGCGGGACCATTTTTTTTTCTCTGGTACATTTTAAGATGCGGGCATTAGTTAGAGCTAGTATAAGACTAAAGCTTAGCTTAGGATTAAACTTAAAATATGAAGCTGCATTTGCAGGCAGTTAAGCTTTTAAAACAATTTAAATTTAAAAAAATATGTGCAGTTTTCAGCATTATGTGCCAATAAAGCAATAAACGAAAAGTAAGTCATTCGCTTAACTATTATAAGTTAGAAAAAGTTTTAAAAATTGTCCCAACTGCTTAACAAGTCTTTTTTAAAGCAGAACGAATACCTCATCAAGCATCAAGTTCGTTGCTTAAGTCTTTTGTTTGTGTGCAGAGAAATTCTCACGCTTGGCTTCGAAAAACAGCAGCTTTCTGTTGACCAAAGCTTATATGAATAAGTTTTATGCTATTGACTGCATTTTAAGCACTCTTCAGCTCAATCCAAACAACATTAACGCTTTATTATTGTTATCATAACGATGATGATGATGATGATTGAAATGCATTTAATTAAAATGCTGAAAACTTTAAAAAAAAGTCATGTAGAGCTTAAACAAATATTAGTTTAATTATGGCACATATCGTAGAGTTACTTAAACAGCGTGAAGGCGCCTAGCTTAATAGAAAAATGCGTGTGTGTTGTATGAAGTCACTCAGAATTGCAACGCGTCGAAATTTAAGCGCTAAAAACAGCATGTTAAGCATTATAATAAAAATTAGCGATCTTATCGTGCGTTGTTGTAACGACAGTTCAAGCTTTTAATTTAGCCTTAATAGCATGCCAAGCAATAAATTTTTATACAGCGTCGTCTTAAATTTCACAAGATATTTAAATCAATACAATTTAAGATTGTGACAGTTTTAATGATTAAATTTAGCTTAAAATCAACAACCACACACAAGCACACACACACAGCATGACACCTGTTGCACGTTTGACCACGAACGAAGCTGTTGCAATATCTTCGACTCTGACATGAGGCGCTCTTATTAGTTCTCATGCTAGCTAGCATGCAGCAGTTGCCAGTTTATCGCAATGAAACTCCAAAAGCAAGCAAAAGTCATAGCCACAACAACAACATTAAAGGCGTTTTAGATTTCCCGCCAAGCCTAGCTCAGCACATGGAATTTTTGCATGCTCAAAAAAAAAAAAACCTAAAAGAACTAATAATAATATTGAGAGAAGCATAAAAAAGATCGCGTACAAACAATTCAAACTGTCAAACTTGGTCCCATTAGCAGACAATCGCATTGATTGAGTTATGCGCATGCGTCAGAGTTGCCAAAATATATGGAATGCATTTTAGTTAAAAATGCATAGCATTAAAATGACACAAACATAAAAGCGATTCTTTGATATAAATTTTTAAATTGAGGCTTGACAATATTTGCAATTTTATTTGAACTTCTGACACAAGCAGCTTTTGTGGGAAAGAAAAAAAATATTGCTTAAAATGCAAATACTTTTAATAATATTTATTGCTAGTATTAACTAATCACGCAGGCATTTGACAAACCGTTTGGAACCATTTGAGTAAGGCTGGATACAAAAAGAAGCTCTATATACTCGTATGTGTGGCTGCCACACGAGTTAACGCAAAAAAACCTCATGGACCGAATTTGCACTTTTGAATCGCTACAAAATCGACCCATTTCGATGATGGATAACAGGTAACTTACGACAACGTCAAGCAAAAATGTTCGTGGTCTTATCGCGGTAAGCCGATGCAAACGGTGGAAAGCCGGAACTGACGGTCAGGATGATTTTGCTGTGTGTTTGGTAGAATTGCCACCAAATCATCTTTTATGAGCTGCTTCCCTAGAGCCAAACTCCTAATTTGAACCTGCACTGTCAACAATTGAACTGTCTGAATCAGGCAAACGCCCAGAAGTGGCCAGCTTAGGTAAATAGCAGTGGAATTGTGTTGCATCAGGTCAACGCTAGCCACACACATGGATAGTGACTCGCCAGAAGCTCCGAAAGAATTGTTGAGAGGTTCTTAAGCATCTACCTTATAGTGCGGACCTGACACAAAGTGATTACTAGCTGTTCCTGTTGACGACGAGTGATTTTGCTGGTAGAACATTTGCCAAAAGAGAAGCTTGTGGAAATCGACTGTGCTAATTTGTTATTAACCGACTTCAAAAAGGAGGAGGTTCTTCTCAAGTTCGTCGGTTTCTCTGTTTTTTTTATATTATATTATTTTCACTAAAATGCAAATTTTTTGTTTATTTATTTGTAGTAATAAAGGTATTAGCATGCAAGATAAGCTCTTTTAAATGCAACAATTTAATTACTTAATATAGATATGAACTCACAATTGGTATAACAACAGATAAAAGTGATAATAAAAGCAAAATATTATAAAGTTTACAATAAATTATAGTAACTCTGATAAAATATAATTGAACGAAATGAATTTAATTTCAGAAATGGGTAACCATTGTGATAGAGAAAAGTAAAGTTCGGATAGTTTGTTTCAGAAAAGCGAAAATTATAAGAAGAGTCAAGAGAAGTGTTCATAGATTAGATGCTTAAATTTCGTTATGTTACTAACGTGTTTTATGTTGTTTGGTAGGGAATTCCAGAGTCTTAATGCGCTAATAAAAAACAGTCTACTAGATTCATTGTAACGAAAATGGGGAACTACGAGAGATAAATTTCTAGTTGATCTGCAGAATTGAAGTTTATCATACAAGTAGCTTGGACATTTCAGAGTTACAAGCCTATGCAAAAAAATACAGTTTCTTGCAATAAGGTGATTTGTAATGCTGCGACCTAGTATGCGATTGCTGAATGATGAGATATGGTCAAATCTTCGGATACCGTACACATATCTTGCTGCATTATTATAAGCCACTTAAAGCTTGTGGGATGACCTAGAATCCAGCTTGCTATAGACAACGTCAGAGAATGTAATAAGAGGTACAATTAATTGAATCACTAATTTACGCCTAGTTTCAGTGGGAACAAACGAAGTGGTTTTCCTAAGGTTGCGTAAGGAATAATAAACTTTACTTACCACACCATTTATGTGATCTACACACGTAAGAGAAGAGTTTACAACAAATCCTAGATTAGTAACTTTGCTTACAAAGTCAAGCTTAGTGCCGCTTAGGAAAATAGGAGGCAGATCAATCAGAGGATATTTAGATTTCGCTACTGGTAAGACATACGATTTTAGAGGATTCAACTTCGATTTATTTGCATCAGCCCATCTGCTGACAGCATCCAAATCTTCATTAACTCTTGCGCAAAGATCTTCAATGAGGCATGTCGGTCGGGAGAGATAGAGTTGCAGGTCATCCGCATAGGCAGGCATTGTGACATTCTTACATAGAGAGAAGATGTCGTTGATATACATTGTAAACAGAAGCGGTCCCAGGACTGACCCTTGAGGCACACCACTACCGATAGTTCTGTAACTTGAGTATTTATTTCCTACCTTGACCCTTTGAGTTCTTCCTTCCAAGTAGCTTTTCAAGAGATGTACAGAAGAATCCGAGAAGCTGAAGCAGATTTCCAATTTTTTGCAAAGAATATGGTGGCTTACACTATCGAACGCTTTTGAAAAGTCTAAGAGGCAGACTAAGCTGATATAACCTTTATCAAAAGATGGCCTTAAATCTTCGAGAATTTTCACTAAAGCAGTGGAACAGCTATGTCCTGAGCGAAAGCCTGACTGAAGAGGAGACAAGAGATTATGTGCACAAAGATGGTTGGAAATCTGCTCAGCCATAAGAGATTCGAGGCCTTTAGAAATGGACGACAAAAGGCTTATTGGACGAAAATCACTCGGTACAGCTGCCGTGGGCTTTTTAACTATAGGTAATATCGTAGCGATTTTCCAGATAGAAGGAAACGTAGAGCTAGTGAGGCAGTGGTTGAATATATGTACTAGAGGACTAATAACATAGGGTAGTATGAGCTTGATAAATTTAATCTCAATCCCGTCTTCGTCAATAGCATTTGATTTAATCCTCAAGATACTTCTAACAACATCTGACTCATTTACAGCAGTAAACTGAAATTTTTGCAACAAACTGGAGGAGGAGATATTGATATTTGAGCTAGAGTTCGTGCTGGGAGATTCAGTCGAAGGGCTGGTCACAAAATACGCATTAAGAACATCTGGATCTATAAGACATTCTCCAGAGTTGTTATTGGTTCCAATTCCAATTTTTTTCAGGTTATTCCAGAGCTTCTTTGATGGCAGCGACGTACTTAGCTTTGAGAGATAGAATCTTTTTTTAGACAATTTCACTGCAGATGAAGCCTCATTTCTAGCCCTCCTATATTCTTCCCAGTTGGTCACAGTTGGCTTGCGTTTCCACCTAGAATAGGCCTTATGACGTTTTTTGAGAGCTTGCTTGATGGAATTTGTGAACCATGGACAAGTACTGTTAATGATTCGAGTTGTACGTAGTGGCACATGGATTTCAAAAGTAGACGAAATTGTGCTTAGAAAAAAATTTAATTTATCATCAACAGAATTTTTTTTTTTAAATATGCCTGATTGCCATAATTTTTGGGGAACAGATAGATATCATAAACATGGAGGTGCCCGTAAAAAAATGGGTGGTATTCAAGAACTGGGCGTGGCAATAATAGATCTCGCAATACTAGATACTACTGTATCTCGAATAATATTGACACTAGGGTACTGCAATTTAGTGTAGGGGTAGGCACAATTATTACAAATAACGGGCAAGAAAATGGGCGTAATTCGACAAATGAGCGTGGCAATATTAGAAAAACAGTGTATGTTGAAAAATTTTGAGACTAGAGTACTGCAATTTAGTAAAAGGATAGGCATTATGATTACAAATGATGGTCAATAAAGTGGGCGTTATTCGACAAATAGGCGTGACAATATTATAAAAACACTGTATCTCGAATAATATGGACATTAGGGTACTGAAATTTAGTTTGGGGGTAGACACAGTTAATACAAACTACGGTCAAGAAACTGGACGTTATTTGACTAATGGGCGTGGCAATATTAGAAAAAGAGTATATCTCGAATAATATTGATATAATGGTACTGCAATTTAGTATAGGGGTAGGCCTTACTATTACAAATTATGGCCAATAAAGTGGGCGTTATTCGACAAATGGGCGTGGCGATATTATAAAAACACTGTATCTCAAATAATATGGGCATTACGGTACTGAAATTTAGTGTAGTAGTAGGCACACTTATTACAAATTGCCGTCAAGAAAATGGGCGTTGTTTGACAAATGGGCGTGGCAATATTAGAAAAAGAGTATTCTCGAATAATATTGATACTATGGTACTGCCATTTGGTATTGGGATAGGCATTATTAGTAAAAATTACGGTGAAGAAAGTGGGCGGTTTTCGACTACTGGGCGTGACAAAATTAGAAAAACAGTGTATCTCTAATAATATTGACACTAGGACACTGAAATTTATTGTAGTACAGGATTATTAAAAATTATGGTCAATAAAGTAGGCGTTTTTCGATAAATGGGCGTGGCAATATTAGACAAACACTATCGCAGTTGATATTGACGCTGGGGTACTGAAATAAAGTACAGGTGTAGGCACAATTATTGGAAATAACGCTCAAGAAAGTGAGCGCTTATTTAACAAAGGGGCGTGGAAATATTAGAAAAACATTATATCTCGAATAGTATTGACACTAGGGTAATAAAACTCGTTACAAGAATGGGTATAATAATATCAAAACATGTGACATCTAATTAAATTTAAGAGGCAGATATTTGATATAACCAACAAACTTTCAGAATTTAATAGAACAAATTTTTTCAGAACAATTGTATTTATGTTGTTTATACACTTTTTTCGAAAATTTATTATATTCTCTAAACAGGAAGTAATACAAATTTTAAAAAAAAAACAACCGACTACAAAATCACTACAAAGTAAAAAATAATTTTAAAAATACTTTTCCTTTTAATTTCCTGGTCATATTTGATAATTTATTTAAACATATTATTATATATGACACCTTATTATCTTAATTTTTTTCTAATTTGTTTTATTGTCATAAATATATTTATTTCTTGATGAATACAAATGCTTTGATTAAAAGTCTTCTGATTAAAAGTCTGATTATACTAGCGCCGACCTTAAAAGCTTTTGTATTCATCAAGAAATAAATATATTTATGATAATAAAACAAATAAGAAAAAAATTAAGATAATAAGATTTCATATATATTAATATGTTTAAATAAATTATCAAATATGACCAAAAAATTAAAAGGAAAAGTATTTTTAAAATTATTTTTTACTTTGTAGTGATTTTGCAGTCGGTTGTTTTTTTTTTAAAAATTTTTTTTAATATGATTTTCCAATAAAGCAACTTTTTCAATAAAACAAGCTCAATGCCTTTCTGTGGGCATATATTAAGAAACTTCAGCCGGCAATGCATGCATACCGTTAAATTAGCTCTTAAGTCTCAATATCACAAAAACACATCACAAGCATGTTTTGCATAATGTACCAAGTCTCCAATAAAAGTTAAACAGTCATATTTTATTTAATTTTATTAATTTTCAACAGCTTTAATAAATATTTAGCTTTGGAAAATTTACATTCGCCGCCTGGTTAAAGCAAAAAATATTTTATAACAAAAATTCCCACGATCACTAAAGCCCGAAAAAAAAAATTAAAACAAACTTGGAAACAACAATATGGAAAAACAAAAGGCAAAAAAAAAAGTATGTATAAATAAATTGATGGCAGATTAAATTCTCTAGTGTCATGTTAGCGCACAACAAGCCATGATACAACGCAACTTCGTACAGACGTTATACGCGCTGTACATACTCCACCCGCCACCTACCCACTAACTGCGCGTTGACTACTTGGCTAGTTAGCCTGTCGGCGAACTTTTGCGGTCTTTTGATTGTATTATGACAAATGCTAAATCGTTAGAAAAACTAAATCTAGACAGGCAGTCAGGCGGCCGGCCGCATGACAGCATTATTTGTTTTTGCATATTAAGTACGTCAAAAAATAAAATAAAAAAAAAAAATTGAATTAACTAAAACCAAAGCCACACACAAAACTCTTAATACAAGTTAAGTTAAACGAGAAGTTTTGCGACGCAATTTCAGCATTCAAATTGTCAAAATTGTCAGCAGTAAAAACAAGCGAGTGCAGCGTAACGAGGTTGAAATATATGCTGAATGGAGACGCTGTCATTGATGTTGATTTTTAATTAAAATAATCAGTTTTAGTTGTTGGTATGCGTGTGGCACAATATATTCTAGGTTTCTCTCAACAAAATAAGATTTTTAGTAATTTCATCCCATAAAAAAAGAGGCTTCAAGGCAACATTTTATAATTCTTTCTCAACGAAGAAGAAGTTTCCACTCAAAATAACGTCTTCATTGTCTAGTAAAATTCGTAACGATTTCGTTTTTATTCCTTTATTGCAATAAAAAAAATAAATCAAAATTGAGGTAACATTTTCTTAATTCAATAACTCTTTGGCCAATGAATCATCATAACCGGTATCATTAAAAATTTTAATATAATTTATAAAAAAAGCCAATTTCACATCTCAAACCTCTCAAACTCTGTGCTTCTTTCACATCAAACGTTTAATTTTTCATTCAAGCTAAGCGTCATTCAACTTTCGTTCATAATTCAACGACAACCAGCTGAAAAGTTGCGCATGCGCACAAAAGTGGCCTCTTTTTTTTGCTACTATTTACTTGATATTATTATTAAAGTCATTGTTGTTGTTGCTGTTTATGTTGCTGCTGCTCATTAATGTTGCCACAACTGATGTTTACTAAATACTGATCTAATGCTACCGTTGTTGTGGTTGTTGTTGTTGTTGTTGTTGTTGTTGGTATTGTATCTGTTGTATAGTAGCTGTTGCAATTATGCGCCTATTACTGCACTAAATAAGGAGCAAAACTGCTGACAGCATCAATCGCAATCATTTTGCTTTTGAAAAGAATTCTCCAACGCCAAAACCACAGCAAAACGACGTAGCTAACGAACCTAACAAGCCGCAGACCTAACATAAGCGAAGCAGATTCGTGCAACTTCGATGCAGCAACAGCTAGCTATGATGTCTAGGACAAAGACGCAGCATTGAAGTGTGTAGCGCATAAGTGTGTGTGTGCATATTTATGCGTGTGTAGGTGGCACATTAACTTCAATCAAAACCGAAAATTTTAACATAAGCCAAAGGAGCAAAAATAAAAAAAAAAAAAAAAACAATTTCATAGCAAAACGAAAATCGGTGGCGCAATCACGACGCTCCATTTTGGTAACTATAGCCCACATCTTGCAGTTTCTGACTTAAATCTACGCTTTTGATAGTGAGAGAGAGAGATAGGGTGAGAGAAGCAGGGTGACTGTCGGTTTAAGGCTGACATTTTGAAGGCAATTTGATGATTAGTTGCGATTACATGGATTTGTTTGGATTCGCATCTTAATGTGGCGAATTAAGCATATAAGGCAGGCTTTATTGGGAAGTAGTAATATTAATAGTGGCAATCACAAGTTAGATCAGCGAAAATAATTTTTACAAAAATTAGTTCACATGATAGTAAGGTTGAGTTTATCTTATATCAGTTATTTAAGTCAGACGCGTATTCATGGCAAGGATAAAGGAGGTAAGTGCCCCGACATCGAAGTTCGAACTATCAACAAGAATTATTATTAATATTACTATTAAAAAAAAAATAATCAAATAAAATAAATTTACTGAAAAGAAATCAACATATTTTTATTCTTAATTTTCCATTATTACTTACGCGCTGATTATAAAAGACAGATTGGAATGGAATCTAATGTCATCGTTGCATTATGAAGGTCTGGCAAACGACAGCAGCTATCGTTCTATAAGAACTCAAGGTCTCTCGCCGCTCCGTTCCATCTTATTGCTAAGCAAACTTAAGCAGTAGTATTTATTTATGGAACGAATGAAAAACGAAATGGCCATTTCAGCCCTTGAAAGGACTTTGACCGAGCTTCTTATGATCAATTGTGTTGAGTGTGTTTTGAAAATGTTTGAACACAAATGATCGAGAACTGGGCCTACAACATGTTTTATGCCGACTCCGACTTATGCAGAGAGGTGACGGCCGAACCGAAAAATTAATTCTATTGAAAAAATTTTCTGTGTCAGATGGGGATTCGAACCTGGGCTCTTTGGCGTATGCGCCACACACTCACCCACAACGCCACGGCCGCCACATTTATTTATGGAATTTTTAGAAATATACTTGAATTTACATACATCATAAAATTTTTCAGTCAATCTTTTTTTGAGTATTTTAGAAGCAGCTTTTGAAAAAACCATAAATTTTACGAATAAAAAAATTTTTCGAATAAAAAAAAGAGGGGTTATGTTTTACTCTTCAGCATTTCTTCTAAGCACACTCAACCCATATCTGTCAGTTAGTCTTCTGGGAGTCCCCATTAAAAAAAACACAAACTGTAGATTATAGTTCATATCGCTCCCGCATTGATCCATAGTGGGGTGAGTTAATAAGCTGGTCGTATTATTTTTTGCCCATCAGCATTTCTTCTAAACACACCTAATCCAAATCTGCCACCCTTCTGGTGGACCGAATATAGTAAACACGAAAACGTTGCTATGTTTTCTGTTTGTCTGATAGCTGAATCAGAAGTGCAGGGATGAACAGTGCCAACGGTGATGGCATTAACAGCTGACGCTTATAAATTACTTTTACCCCTATCAAAAAGCGCTCAACGTGACTAAAGAAGTTTTCACTTCAAAAATTCTGAAGTTCTGGAGAAAAACTAAGTATTATTTTTTTACTTGTTGTGGGTACCTGTTACTGTTATTTTTGCATTAAAGCCGCAAATTATTTAATTTTTCAGGTAAAAACTGGTGCGAGCCCCACCTCAGAAAATAGGAAAAGATATCTTTTTTCAAAAAAAAAAATTTCTTGACGCTATGTTATACTTACAGAAATTCCAGCCAAACGTTATTGTTTCTTACTTTAGTTAACATAAGAATATTGTATGCTTTTTGAAATATAATGAAATTATCTTGACATAAATGATTTCATACAACAATTAAAAACAACAACAATTAAAAAATAGTAAGTTAAGCTTTAAGTTTTTATTTCAGTAGGCAGTTTTGTTTTTACCTATTTTTGTTTTGTTTTTTGGAACGAAGTTCTTTAACGCAGCTTGCGTGTGGAGTAATTTGGTAGGCATCGTCACGTAACTATGTGAGGTATGCTGTGTGTGTATGCGTGAGATGAAAAAGCAGCGTTATCAATTTTTTTTTTTTTTAATTTTTTTTATTGACTTTCAATGCCTTAAAGTTTCACAAAAATTTTGAAAACAAAAAATAGTCATATTTTATGCCAAGTTTGAACATTTGTTGTATGATTTGTATAAGTAATTTAAGATGTTTTATATTTTTGTGTATTGGATCAAACGTTGGAAAATGTATCGCTTTTCGATCGCCCAAGTGATTCATGCGCGATTCAAGCAAAATTTAAAAATCCTTCTTTGCTCATTCCGACGATCGTTGGATCGCTTGCGAAACATGTGTAAAAAATGCGTTTTGATTTTTTTAAAATAAAACAATTTTTCATGTTCAACAACGATTCTTCGCAACTTTCTGCTAAGTACCCGTTTTGCCGAATCGTTTGACCCATTTTAGGACTTCTCTTGGTGATTCGTTTGCGGCTCTCCCAGCGAATCACTTAAGATCTCTTTCGGCGATTCGTTCGCGGCTCTTCTATTTGCGAATCGCTAAGAACTCTTCTTGGCTATACATTTGCGACTCTTACCGGCAAACCGCTTAAGGCCCCTTTCGGCGATTTGTTCGCGAATCTTCCCTGCGAATCGCTTAAGAGCTCCCTCGACGATTCGTCCGAAAATCTTCCCCGCGAATCACTTACGAACCCTTCAGGCGATTCGTTTATGAATCTTTCAGGCCAATCGCTTTTATGGCCTCAGCTGCTTACAATCGGCGATACCCGGATGACTCTCAAATGAGCTCGCCGGCGATTGTCTCATCTTCCAAGCGATTCTCTGGCGATTCTTAGGTGACAGAATATGTTTGCAGGGTAGGGTTATTTTTGTTTTTTTTTTCGAAGCGTATTTTTACTTAGTATTATAATAAGCAAACCATTTTTTAATTCCATATAACTTTTGCCACCTAATGACTTTGCTTTAATAACTGAAATATCTTTTTCTTGCTAATCCTCTTATTTGTCTGTTTGCTAACTTTTTTTAATATTTTTGGATCACTTAGTCCGAAAATCACCATTAAAATTATCTTATCTTAAAATTAAACACAATAAACAAAATAGTTCGAGAGAAAAGTTCTTCACAAAATATTTGGTCCTGTTCGAGGCGGCGATGACTATCGCATCCGAATGAACCACGAGCTGTATGAGCTCTACGAAGACATTGACGTAGTACAGCGTGTAACTGTGCAGCGACTACGTTGGCTAGGTAATGTCCATCGTATGGACGACGTAATTCCAGCGAAAACGATGCTCGAGGCAGGGGTCGTTGGTCAACGTCGACGAGGGAGAACATGCCTCCGATGGATGGACCAGGAAGCCCTAACCGCACTGGGTGTATCCGATTGAAGTAGGTGCGCGCAAAGCAGAGGCGCCTGGCGAGAGTAAGTAAGTAAGCAAAAAAGATAAACAAAAGAAGCCACGATATGAAAACTAAATCACGAAACCTCGAAAAACCACGAAAAAATATACCTCGGAAACAAAACATATCGAGTTATGCAAAAACTGTTCTTTTTATGTCAATTGATGAATTTTGTGACTCAAAATTAGTTAGTTGGCTGCAAATATGTGCAAAATTTTCCTAAAATATTTACAGATTTTATTTATATAAATATACTTTATAAAATACCTGAAAAAACTGCAAACAAATTCATTCGGAAAAGTTATGTTAGAGGGCCAAAAGTTATATTTATTTCAATAATAGTTAGCGTATTTTAAATCACCACGAAAATACGCAACTTTTGATATCTATTGCCTATGAAACTTAATAAAAAAAACATGTAAAACATGTAAAATAAACATTTAAAATATCGAATATTTAACTTCAGATTCGTGATACGCGACACCAAAAACTTTCGAGACACCAAATTCGAAATGCATAATATAGTTATGATAAAAGGTAGTACTCGTATGTTCATGGCAGAATGCAAGAGTACAGTAAAAGTGAAATCTTCCCAATAATTTCTAATGCATAGCTTATCTTCTTTTTCGTTAAGTCGACTTTTTTGTTTGTAATATTTTGAATTTCTTTCGATGTCAAGCTCTTGCCAAAAACTAGTGTTTTTAAGGTAAGACGAGCTCTCTAAGCTTGACGAGCTCTCAATTTGAACGCCTGCTGCACAGCTGACAGTTTATGAGACAATCAAAATTCCGACACGACTTCTGATGCGTCTTTGTTATTTTTTTGATGATTGAATTGTTTTAAAATTTTTTCGTAATATTTCCACCCGTGTGTTTCGTGTTTTTTTTTTTTGCTGAGCTGACACTGATTTTGTAGAAATTCAATCTTCGCATTGACACATATCTCTCAAAAGCACAAAAAATATCATAAATTCACAAAAAAAAAAATTCTTTATTACTATGTTATTATTTTTGTTGTTGTTTTATAATCGCTAAAGAGAAATCAAAACTTCAACAACAATAAAACACTTTAATTGTCAACTGCAGCCTCGGTATGTACGTGTACGTGTAGACATCACTGTCACCTTCTGTCTGTTTGTCTGTTCATCTGTTGTCTTCAATATGAGGCATCATGTTGATAATGATGACAATGAGGATGACATAAACCTCAATGCTAAAGGTAGGCCGTTATAATTTCACCCACAAAAATAAGCTTTTGTTATGACTGCTTTTGTCTTTTCTTATCCACCACTTTGCGTGCTCGTTCATTTTATGGCTTCGTTCAATGCAAGCAATTGGTTTTTTTTAATTGCCTTCAATTAGAGAAACAAGCTCTGGTAAAGTAAATATAAAATGTCATACCTACACACGCACGCAGACATAAACACAAACACACACTTTGACTTCTCGCACACAAATCACAAAATTAAGCATTGGCTTATAATTGGAAAATTATAAGTTCTCAAATTGCAATCTATCAACTGATCATACCATAAATTGTATTAAATGCATACCATAACTATAACCATGACAACAACAGCAACAACAGCAACAATAACAACAACACGCAGCTTAACAATTTAACATACCAAAGTAAGTAAAGTGTGACTATTATTGTCTGTCTGTTTGTCTGTATGTTTGGCTGACTTTTAGTCTACCACTCCATGTTTAACGGTCTTAAGGAGTGTGTTGTATGTGTGTGTGTGTATGTGTTTCATATTTGCAAGGTGTTTTGGCTAGATTTATTTTTATTTTGCTCTCTAGCCAGCAGCTAGTTTTTCCACAAAATGTTAGATTCTTTAATTAAAGAGCGCGATTAAATGCCGACACCTGAAATATATTTGATTTTTATGCAAAGATTGCTAGTTTCCACTTTTGACAACTAGCTGTGGTAGATGATGAATGCATTTTCTGCAATCGGAGTGTAGAACAAATAAATTCAATCAGAAAAATTTACGGGACAATGTAATGCAAACTGAATTTATTTAAAAAAAAAAGTGGTTAAAGATAAACTAAAGCAATAATATAAATTTATTGATTCATAAGAGTTGATCTTATTTGTATGCAGAAAATTTCTACGCGATCAATTGAGCAGAACGGGTGATTAGGAAGTTGCAATTGATTAACAAAATGGTATTTAAAATTTCAACCCTGTACAATAAAGATAGGACGTGCGCACGGTAGTTTACTTATCAACGTAGTAGTTCCGTTCAAATCAGAACCCTTCACCAAGAAAAAAGCTTATGTTAAATTGAAAAACAACCTAGTATAATTTATAAGATGGCTTTGGCAGTTTTCAGCCCCCCAAGTATTTCATCAACGCCTAAGATTTACATGTTGACTTGCCAATTTTTATTTGGATGATAAATTAACCAAATATTTGGTTATTTATTACACGCTACTTTTAAAAAGAAAAATTAATATCAAAAAGAAAGCTTATGTCGGGTTTTGATTTTTTTTTTAGTGTATTTTTATTTTTTTTTTTTGAAGCTGCCGCCTCTCGTTCTGTGATTTGCTTGACTGAAATCGGCAACAACACAAATTTTTCTTTTATCCACACTGTTCTATCCTTAGTAATTAATGACTTCTCGGCCTTTCTTGCTTGCCTTTACCTTAATTAAATTAAATTAAATATCAAATACAAAAAATTTTACCTACGCATGCCGCTGTGATTCGAACCCACAACCAACCGATACCACAGTGTATAAAGTCACTCACTACACTACGCATTGAGCCAAGCTCCTTCGTTACGCGGAGTGATTTATTCAATATTAATTACAACTTAAGCTATGCTGCAGCGTAACACAATAATCTATTAAAAGATTTTTGTTGTATGGCTGTCAACAGAATACTGCGACATACTGCATCTGTTAATATAGCATCAGTAAGCATAGCTGCAGTTATGTCAGCAAATGTGACACAATTTATTTGTGTGAATATCAACGTGTGTTTTTTAATTTACTTTATGCTATTTTTGAATTTAAAAGTGGTTTTATTACAAAAAAAAAAACCCATTATATTATCAAATATCTCCTTCTCTCATGTGTATAATGACGCAGCTGTTTTTGCTTTTTTTTTTGCAGAAAATAGCTCAAAACTATGCTTAAGCCATCCATGCTAGTTGTTTTTTAATTTAGTATTTTTGGATTTTGGGCTTAGGTGAATCAAATATTTTTTTTTTTTTGGCAAGGTATCAATCAAAAACAATGTATTAAACAATAAATTGCTTAAATGAATAAGCATAAGTTTATAATTCCCATACAATTCTCTTTACCAAAGCTGACTTAGGTGATTTACCTATTGCTTTTTTCTCGGTGTATAATAGTTTCAGCGCATAATTTTTCGGTACCACTTTTTTCGAGTATTTTAGAACCATCATTAAATGAATAGTTAAGAACCATTTATTTTGAATAAATCATATAATTTTCGAATAAAAAATCAACTCTCCCGAATTGGCCGCAAGAGGGATCAGATATATGAGCTGGTCGTAATATATTTTACTCTTTAATATTTTTTCTGAGCACACATATCCTCTATCTGCCACCCTTCTGTGGTGCACCATACAAGAAACACAAAAAATGCCGACTATAATTTATGTATCTCAGAAACTGATCCCTGGAGGGGTCAAATATATGAGCTGGTTCTATTATTTTTGTCTTTGAACATTTCTTCTCAACTCCCCTACCCCTTATCTGTCACTCCGGCACCGGAACTCATCATACATGAAACACAAAAAATGTCGATTATAGTTTATGTCTCCTCGAAAGTTATTGCTAGAGGGGTCAAATATATGAGCTGGTCCTGATATTTTTTGCCTTTGAATTCTTCTTCTTAGCTTTTCAGTCACCCTTCTGGGAGTCACTATTCAGGAAACAAAAAAAATGCTGATTATAGTTTATATCTCTCCGCAAGTGATCCCTAGCTCCCGGATTTTTTCCCAAATTCATTCCTGTAGGGGTCAAATATATGAGCTGGTTGTATTATTTTTTGCCCTTCAACATTTCTTCTGAGCACATTACCCCTTATCTGCCTCATATCTGGGTCCCCATACAGAAAACACAAAAACTGCCGATAGCTCATAATTCGTCCAAATTCATCTCTAAGGGGTAATGTATATGAGCTGGTCCTATTATTTTGTTTTTCTTCAACATTTCTTCTCCATACAAAAAACACAAAAATTCAAACCTTAAAGTGCTGATATAAAGAGTGGTGACGTTAGAATATTGATGACGTTAACATTGCTGACGTTAACATTGCTGACTTCAACAGTGCTGACGGAAATTCAGAAATTTTACCCCTACCAAAAATTGCTGAATAAGCCTAAAGAAGTTTTTACTTTAAAAAATCTGAATTGTTTCCCAGTTTCCGGGTCTCTAAATAAGCCTTAAATAAATACTTGTAGCTTATGTAAAAATTGATTATTCTACTTATATAAAACATAAAGGTACTTGTATACCTGGGTATAAAACATGTTTCATGGATATTTCAAGGAAATTAAAATTTCTTCTCCCTTTTTAAATTCCATACAAAAAGCTTTACATAAGGCCTATTTAGGTTAAATTGTTATCTGGAAAGACTTTTTAATACTGAATTAAATCGAGTTCCTTCATGTTCTTTAAGATGATTTTCCATGTGGGCTTTACAGGAGGAGGGCATTATTATCTTTTTTGACAAAAATCAAAATCATAAAAAATCTTAAGCTACGCTTTAATTTTCAGTTTAGACTATCATTTAAGCCTGCACAATTTTGCAATAAATGCCCAAGTGTCAGAGATTATAAGCAAGAAATGCCGACAACTGTCAAAAGTTGCTGAAGCTGTGCGTAAATGTGTCATCAGCAGCTGAGGAGATAAATAAAAACAAATACATATTAGATGTATAAACAACTTCAGGCTAAGTTATTCATATATCACAAAAAAAAAAAAAAAAAAAAACAAGAAACAAAAAAAAAATTATAAAATCGGGCTCAAAGGCAGCGCTTAGCAATTATTTCAATTTTTAAAATTGCTAAATGCGTCTACAACAACAACAACAAAACGCCAAATTTTAATGCAAATAGCGCAGCAAACCGTCAACAGACAGTGAGTGGCTATAATTTTGCGACAATTACACGACGTTTGATTAACACCCCCGTAAGCCGAACAAAGTTTCAAAATCTTTAACAATAAATACAACACTAACAACAGCGAATACTTAACAACTGCCAAATAAATGCTGCCAGTTATTTTGGTTAATGTTGTTGTAGTTGTCTTTGGCAGTGAATTTGAACTGTAACTTTGTCTGCCATGCAAACGCTTACTTATTCTCATTGCTTTTGTTGTTATTCCAACACGTGCAATAATACTGTTGTTGCTGCTGTTATTATTGTACAAAGCGTTTTGTCATTATTCTTGTATTTGTGCTTTAAACTTTAATTAAATCTACCAAATGCATTTTGCATAAATAACCATAAATCTATCATCGCTTCAAAATGCCGCTCGCGTATATTGCGCAGCCGCAGCGTCGACCATGTTTGAATAACTATTCCATTTCTAAGTTATTTTGAACTTTGCTGAGAGTTGAGTGCTTTATGTTTTTTTTTTTTTTTTTTTTTTATCTGTTGCTCACTCGAATTGAGTTCATTTCATTATTTCGCCTCTGAGCTAAAATTGCCGCAATTTGCATTGACTTAAAATTTATTTTATTTTCTGCGCATTTTTATGTTTACATATATTTTCATTCTTTTCTCAAATGTTTATTTTTGTGTAATTTTCAAGTAAAACCGCAGCACTGGCAATTTTTGCAGCACACGACATTTGTGTCATTTTTATGTTAAACATTCTGAGTATATTTTTGGTTCTTTTTATATTATTTTTAATAGTCAGCAGCATATAAAACATGACTAATACTATGATTTATGGAGTATGAAAACATGAATTCGACATATTTTCAATTTTTTTTTTTTTTGCGTGCAACATAATAGCTTGGTTGTCTGTATTTAAGCTAAAGAGACAGCAGTTTTAAATAGTTTTAAAGAATTTCTAACTGAACTTTTTAAATGGTTCAAGTCTTTAAAAATTGTAAGGAATGGAGCTTCGGCAGAGTACCGAAGCTAAATACCCTCCCGCAACCGTATTGAAGTATATTCAAGGTCCTTAGCCGTCTTTAAAATGTTAAAGTATAATCTGCAAAAATATTTGTGTCATACGCTTTATTTTATTCTACCCTTAGCTGCCACATAGAGTAATTTGTAGACTACTCATTATGTTAAAGAATATAATACAACTCAAAATTTTTAGGTGAAGCAAAAAACAATTTTATTTTTGAAGGAACTCCATACAAAGCAATGAGACAACAAATTTTTTTTAAGTCATAGAGAAAGAAGATGTGTGCAAAATGTATTTGATGTGTTACAGTCAAAGTATATGATCACTAGGAATAGTTTTACATTAATAAGTACAAATTTGTAAATTTTGAGTTGTGACTGTTTTGTATTTAGTGTGCGATATGTGCAAAATTTTATTGGTAGTATGTGCAAATTCATACCGACGGTGTAAAATAATTTTGCTTAATATTAAAATTCCATGCCCCCCGTTCAATTCCACCCAAATTTCTTGACTACTAACTGCTTATTATTCCAAAGAATATGGAAAATTTTAAAGAAGTCGGACAAAGGCAATAGATAGAGTTCGATTTAAATTAAAGTGGCACGCCCTTGTCTAATTCCGCCCAATTTTTTAGACTTATCACTGCTCATTATTCCAAATAATATATTTGAGAAATTTAGTTGAAGTCACAAAAACGGTGTAGAAGGAGTTTGATTGGAATAAATTGGCACACTCCTTGTCCAATTTCGCCCACTTGTGTATGCTTAAAACTTCTCATTATACTAAAGAATATATGTGCGAAATTTGGATAAAATCGGAGAAACGTTATAGATGGAAATTTATTAAGAATAAAGTGCCACTGCCCTGTGTAGTATGCCCACTTCTATAAACTACAGACTGATTTTTATGCCAAATAATATGAGAGCGAAATTTGGCTTAAGTCAGACAAACGGTGCAGAGAGAATTCGATTATAATTAAATTGGCAACCCCCATGGCCAATCCCACCCGCTTTTGTAGGCTTAAAACTTCTCATTATACTAAAGAATATACGTAAGAAATTTGGTTGAAATCGAACAAACGGTGAAGATAAAGCTAGTCTAAAAATAAAGTGCCACTCCCCCTGTCTATTACCGCCCAATTTTATGAACTTAAGATTGCTCAAATTACCAAGGAGTATGTATGAAAAATTTGATGGAAGTCAGACACACGGTGTAACAGAAGTTCGATTAAAAGTAAAATGCCACACCCACTTTTCTAATGTAGAGACTCCATATTATACCGAAGAATTATGAATGGGTTGGATAAACGATGTGGCCGCAGTTTGCGTACATACAGACCCGATGACATTCAGTTTTATACATTTACGAAAGTTTTTCTATTTTGATGAAGTCATTTTGTATGGAAGGTAGGCGTGGCTTTCACCCGATTTTGCCAAATAACGTAGAGATGGTTTATGTTAAATATCAAAGCCTATGTGCAAAATTTCAAGACATTTCATTAGTTTTTGTGGATTTTTAAGAGATTTTACTGTTAAAATATAGTCACTTTGTTGGGGAGGTAGGCGTGGTTTTCAACCGATTTGGTTCATTCTCGAACTGGGTCTTTATTTTTTAAAAAGAGGCTTATGTTTTGAATTTCATAGCGATAACTTTAAAATTATTATATTAAATATTTATATTAACAAAGTTAATATACCCCTTACGAAGTACGCTTTGGAGTACCTATAAATATTAGATTGCAACATAAACAGGTTTATCTAAAGAGAAGCATTTACTTCATGTCTTTATTTTAATTTTAGAATTTATCTTTTTGAAATGGTGAATTAAATTTTACCTGCATAAATTTGACTAATTTTTCTCAAATTCTTTTCATTTCAGGTGAAAAACCCTACACCTGCCAGTGGCCCGAATGTGAATGGCGATTTGCACGTTCCGATGAACTGACGCGACATTATCGCAAGCATACCGGAGCCAAACCCTTCAAGTGTATTGTGTGTGAGCGTAGCTTTGCGCGTAGTGATCATTTGGCACTGCATATGAAGCGACATCTACCGAAAAATAAGTAAAGCTTTTACTACTAATTGAAACTATTAGTTTAAGAATTTATGCAAATTGAAATTAGTTGCAAACAAAATAAAAAGCAAAGCAAAAATGTAACATCAACACTCAAAATATACCACAAAAAAAAAAAAAAAAAAAAACACAAACAACAACAAACAATCCAAAGGACTCTTTTTAGTTATATTAGCCGTGTAAGCAATTTATTTAAACTAAGATAATAAAATTGCAAAATTGAATTTAAGATTGCATTCAAACTACTATAAATTAAAATAATTTGCATAATTAAGTATTTAGTTAATTAAATTAACCTACGTTGAACATAAGAGACCCGAGTTTTATTAACTTTATTAAACCAATCAAATTAGTTTGAAGGTCATAAAATATATTTGTTATTTTGTTTTTAGTTAATTTTACATTCTAAGTTGTTAAATAAGTTTTCAAGCAAATACAATCAACTTTATTTGTACTGTATTTTTTGTTTTTTTAAATTTTGTTTTTGCCTATTTTATTTTTCAATATTATGTGTTATTTGAACAACCCAGTGTCTTTGTATCCTTAGCAACTATTTACTTTAAATCTCCCAATTTGTATTCCTAGTTTTATTGATATAAGCAAAATTCTTTGTGTATACGTTCCATGTTAGCTGTAGCAAAACTATTTAAATGTACTTTTAAAGAGATTCACTGCAATTCTAAGCCATTGAATCGTTAACTCAAAATCCTAATTTAATTGTAAAACTGTATGTGAATTTAATTTATTTTACTTGAAATGAAAGGAAACAAATAAAACAAAAAAAAAAAAAAAACTGTAAGCGAAAACTATACAATTAAAGCTAATAAAAAGTAAACCACCAAAGTGCTGGCACAAAATTTAAAAAAAAAATAAAATGAGTTATTTATTAATTAATTGTTTCATAAAAACGAACACGCAGAGAGAAAAAAAAACGTTAATCGCCAATTTGCAGTAAACGAACTTCGTTTATCGTGCTTGGAAACGCTTTTTGCAAACGTTTCAACAGTTACGAGAAACGGAAAAAGTTGCGGAAAACAGGTTATTTAGTTGCAGGTAAAGAATTTCGTTTGTTATAAGCGCGTGCAATTTTTTGCATTTCTATTTCTATTCAATTTCTATTTCTATTCAATTTCTATTTCAATTCAATTTAATTTCTAATAAAACCAAACAAAAAAACGAAAAACAAATTTGTGTCAGCTGGGGACTCGAAACTAGGCTGTTCGCATACAAATCAAGCACCTTAACCACTATGCCACGGCCACCACAAAATTTGGTGGAAAGTTTTTGTCGGGCTGCTGTCGAGCTTCTGCCCATGACAAATGTTTAACTTTTGCCATAAAGGGAAAAAAATTGTGTAACGTTACTTCAATACAATTGAACTCCAAGCAGCAGCACTAGGCAAATAATAGCCGACTGAAAATTCAATTGACGGTGGTGCAACACGTTAAGCGGAGCGCGCAGTAAACTAGACATCAACGAGTCCGGGTTCGAATTCCAATGGTTAAAGTAAGATAAATATCGATTAGTTGAAATCATATTGACTTTATGTGTTAGACGAAATGTTTATAATAAAATAAAAATTTGAATATAAAAATGCAATAAAAATGCTATTTTTAGTAAAGTGAATTGCGTTGCTATTTTTTTTTTGATATTTTGCTCTATTTTTTCGTTAGTTACAACTAAATATTCGTTTGCAACTACTACAGATCGCAAGCGAAGTATAATTGGCTAATTTTTCAGTTGCGCTAAACGAAAAATTTCTCTGCGTGTAACAATTGAGGCCTGGAATCTTTAAATTCGACACCAAGAAATTAAGCTGTTTGATTAAAAGGCAGCGAATGAAGTTTGTTTCCAACTAAATAGTATAACTAGAACGAAATTCTTAATAAAAACCTTTTTCTACTCATAAGGACGGAATCAGCATTTTGTAAGTAAGAGCAAGATTTCTGGTAGAATCGTTTAGGGGGAAGGTAAGGTTTGACAACTGTTTTTTCCATATTTTTTATTTTTGTTTCTGAAATACAACATCTCAAGAATATTGTAATAAATTTTTAGGTCATTCGGAGCAAAACTAACGAAGTAACAGTACGTTGAATGATCGTACCTCTAACTTAGTTTTGCGCGCCTTTTAGCTACCTGCGCTGAGCGGCGAGCGGCAACTGTTTCGGTCTCTATTGTATTACTTTTATCCCCTCTTTTCGTCTTAATATCTTCGGGTAAATAAAATGTGTAACGTATATTGTATCCCTCGATGTAGAATATATATTTCAGTCTAAAATTGAACGCTTAGGAGAGCAGATATGTGCGTCATTTCAGTTTTGCTCCGATTTCGTTAGCTCTTTTTTGCTTAGTTTTCTTAGTGATTTTGTATTTATCATCGAAAAAATGCTGAAACCAACTGGCAGAGAAGGACGTGCACAGGGTGGCCTAAGAAAAAGGGTAATGCCGCAGGATCGAAAAACGAAAGTAATAGCATCTAGTCAAATTGTGAATGCTTCGCTTGAAGTCGAGGAAGATCTTAAAAAGCATTATCGAATTATAGACCTTATTCTAGTTTTTTCTACTGTAGCAACTTTAGTGGAGTGTAAAACGTGTGATACCTCAGTGGCATTTGAATCTTGTGAAAGAAGAAGAAGAAGAGACTTGTAAACAAAATAATCGCGAAGACACAGACGAAATTACGTTATCCGGTGACGACACGTGGAAAAAAGGTGGATTTAATTCGCTCTTTGGTGTATCGTCATTGATCGGCTATTGGACCGGCAAAGTTGTTGATATTTTTGTCAGCAGTTCGTACTGTTACTTATGTGAAACCTGAAGCAAAAACCTAGGACCTTCAGAACATGAAGAGTACCACGAGGAGCACGTGAACAAAGGACAATTGTGAATCAAATCACAGTGAGCCATTCGGTAATATGGAAGTGAGTGCTATCGTGAAAATGTTACAACGTTGAATAGAGTTTTAAAAAGTAAAATACCGTAATTATATTGGTGATGGCGATTCCAAAACCTACACCGGAGTAGTCAATGCGAAACCTTACGGTGATAACTTCATAATAAATAAAAAAGAGTGTATTGTACATGTCCACAAAAGGATGGGCAAACGTCTGCGTGACTTAGTGAAATCACACGTGTTCGATGCAAAAACGAAATATGGTAAAAAAGTGAAGAGGAAAACTATTTTCGGTAAAGACCAACTAACTGGCAACATGACCGACAAATTAACAGCGTATTACGGGCTAGCAATTTGAAGAAATCACGATTCTGTGGACAAAATGAGGAACACTATATGGGCGACTTTTTGTCATTATTCTTCGACGAATCATGGTGCGAGTGGAAGAGGGCTGAAGCTGCAAAAACATTACGATCATTCAAGCACAGTTACTCTCCACTTCCAGCTGATGTTTGAGACGCAATAAAGACAATATATGAAAATTTAAGCAAAGACACGCTGTTGGAACGTTACCTGGGTGATTTCACGCAAAACAACAACGAAAGCTACAACCAACTCATATGGAAAATTAGTCCCAAATCAGTGAGTGGTACCGCAACTGTCGTTGAAATTGCAGCATATGTAGCAGCATCACTGTTTAACGAGGTCTCTACTCCTTTTCTGACCTTCATGCAAGATTTGGGCAGCACTTTAGGACCTAGTGCGCATGAATGGGCGCACGTGACAGACTCTTTGAAGGCAGAGCTTTACGTAGACAGGAGCAAAAAGATGCCTTACTGTGAAACCTAAACAAGAGCGTTGAGCGGCGCGTTACTAGCCACTCGGCGTTAACGCTGAATTGTCTTCCCTAAATAAGAGCGGCGACCTTATGTCAAATGTTTCTGTAATTAGTACAAAATGAAATTAAACACAAGCTAATTTTAATTATTAATTAATTACTTACCTCCATTTGTGCAAGCAAATATTTATCGTCAACATATGTTAATATTTTTCACAGAAATGACAACTTTTTCTTTGCTTCTGTAGCAAACTTCACTTCCTAACGCTCTTCAAAATTGGATTTTCCAACCGCTCAGCGTGGCCGTCGCGTTATTATGGTTTGCTCCATACAATTAATATTAGCATGACGATTTTGTGTCAGATAAACAACGCTGCCGCTCTTGTTTAGGTTTCACAGTTAGATAACGTGGATGATAGTGATGTACTGCATGGACCCGGCATCGATGATGACATGCACGTATTTTATAAGAAAATCCAGTTTTTCTCAAGATATTTTCATTTTTTCAGTCTACAAAACTTTAAATCAATTTTCCCAAACATGTAATTTTTAAAGTCGGTGACCAGCCTACTGAAAAAACTACTGAACCGATCGTTTTGAAGTTTTGTACACATATTCTACATGTAAATAGCTCTCTAGTTACGTCGATTTTTTTCAAACTTTTTTAATATTAACAATTTCACAATAACAAATGACGATCTTTTCGTCAAAAATAGTCATTTTTGCTTCAAAATGGTGCCAAAAATAGAAAAATTTAAAAATTAAAAGAAACTCGACGAGACTGGAGAGATAAAGTAAGAACCTAAAGAAAGCATATTGAATTTTTTATTTTCAGATGATCCAGTGATGCTGTAGGCTGGTCACCGCACAAGAACTTTTTTTCGAGGCGTCTGCGGAGATTTACAATAAATTCTCTCTATGCACTCTCAATTCTCTCTATTTTTAAACAACATTTTTTTAAATATACGTATTCAAATATTGTAATTTTATATAATAATATGTAAAATAAACCTACAGTAATAATTTTTTCTAAAAAATCTCATAAAATAAGGTATTTTTTAGATGGAACAAACCTTACCCTCCCCTTAAATGAATACTTAAATTGTAATTTAAATTTAGCCTCCAGATTTCCTGAATAAATCTTAAAAACTATTTTTTTTTTTCAAAATATGTTAATATCGATGAATATAATTAATATGTACGCATATTAATTATATTTTCGGTTCTATCTTAAATTTTCTTAAATTCAAAACCTGAAAAACCATCTTAACTGTTTTTGTTTCCACTTTTGAACTCGATTTGTGTTAAGCCTCAGAATGACGAATTTTTTAAAAATAAAAAATAAATATTACACTTCATTTCTTAGTTGACTACAAAATTACTTTTACCAGTTTTTCAAACCATTTCCCGATCTCTAGTTTTCCTGCTGTCATGTGTTACAGCTTAAAGAATTATTTTTTATTCCCACAATCTTTGCTATTTTTAGTGATTAAATCTATTAGTTGCTCTGATTACTTTAATGTTATTTTTCTTGTTGTTCTTGTCAACTGAAGGCAATCCGAGCTCACATATTAGTAAGCAGTCAACTACAAAATAACAACAAAAACAAAAAACGCCAGCACCTGTTCTAATTGTCTATAACTTTAACATTTTTATCGATTGTTGTAAGAAGCAAATCAATTTCTTTCCCATAAAATGTATTTCAATCAGTGGGACGCATTCTAAGCTTTAATTAATATTGAATTCCAATCTTAATTCAATTGAAGTGGATTATGTGGCGGATTTAATTAAATCCGTACGAACAAACGTATTTGTTGTAATAGCATGATTTGTGCATGCAAGCAACATGTTGCTAAGCAAATAATGTTGAACAGCTTACGACGGGGGAGGAGTAGTTATAAAATATGGCAATAGTTCAGATTAATGGCTAATTTTGGTTTATAACAGCGGCTAGTTAGGGTGACGTTTTGATTTTATAGCTAAAACCAAGCTGGTTGTCTCACTAGCTTTAAGTAATACAATTTTAGGTGCAATATTTGAGGGAAAAAACGTCGCACACTGGGGTCGCTTGTATGGACGCTTGGGCAAAATTTATTTTTAAAGAAAAAACAGTATTATGGAAAAGATTGCGATGCAGTTTGAATAAGGAGAATATGTCTTTGCATCTTTTTATATTGGATATTATTTTTAATTCGCACAAACTATGCGTTGATATATACAGCCGTGGACACATAAATAGCACAAAAATACATGTAGGGAGTTTCACATAAATTTAAATAAAATACATAGAAGAAAACAAGAATTTATTTTATGGTATTTAAGTTTAAACATTAAAAATTTAAATTCAGTAGTAACTTTGTAATTACGAATTAAAAATTAGAAAATCAATGAAAAACCCGTATATTGCTCCTTAGCTGAGGTGGACGTATAAATAGCACAATTTGGATTCTGAAAGATAGACACATTGATTTATTTTTATTTTACAATTAGCTTACGAATATGCTTACTAGTACTTGGTACTGCATCCCGAGTTGTCCAAAACAGCCCGACATCTTCATCCCATACTCTCCACAAGCTTCCTAACCCTATCCTTCGGAATAGAGTACCAAGCCTTCTTAATTCCACTCCATAACTCATCTTAATTTCGAAAATTTTTGTTGCTTATGCTGACCTTCACTTTATTCCATAAATTTTCTATGGGATTGAGGCCTGGGCTTTAAGCCGACCAATTCAAAATATTTATTTTTTCCTTTTTTAGCCAATCAACCACAATCTTTGTAGTGTGTTTTATATTAATATTGTGCATAAAAGTCCACTTAATAGGCATGTTCTCAAATGCAAATGGTTCCATCTGGTTATTAAGAATATCTAAATACATATTTTTGTCCATTATTCCTAGTATAGGAAAAATTGGCCCAACGCCGTGCCAGGAAAAAGCTCCCCAAGCCATTAAATTCCCTCCTCCATGCTTTAATGATTTTTTTTGTATACTTCGGATTAAACTCTTTGCGTTTGGGGCGCCAAACAAAAGTTTTTCTATCTGGTCCAACCCTATTAAATTTAGTTTCGTTAGTCCAGAGCACGTTCTTCCAAAATTGGTCTTCTTTATTCACATGGACCCTTACACACGCTAAACGATCCTTTAAATTTTTTTTTGCTTAGAGCGGCTTTCTTCGGCTAATGCGTTCATAAAAATTAGCTTCATGTAGTCTCCCAGATACAAGTTTTCTTGAAACATTTAGGTTATTTCCTTCATTTGTTTCCCTCATCATTTGCTTTGCTGACTTGAGAGGATCAGCCTAACTTTTGCAACTATGAGGCTATCAGTAGAAGCGGTGGTTTTACGCGGTCTAGGATTGCGCGGCTTATTCTCGAAATTATTTGAACTATTCGATGCAACCAGCTTGAGTGCATTATAGACCATTTTTCGTGAAATTTTGAGAATATCTGCGATTTCAGATGGTTTTTTGCCTTTTCGACTTAGTTCGTGAATTATAGACCTTTTTTCCGGAATGCAATGTATGCCACTACACATTTTATTTAGAATCGGCGAAATTAACTGAATAAAGCTCTAAAATGTTTACAAGATCCCGATCTTGTTATCTTTTATTCACCAACTAACATGTGTGCTATTTATATGACCACAGCAGATCGTACATGCCTATACACAAAGAGATGGCCTGAGCAAATAAAAGTAAGTAACGGTACATCTCTCTCGGAGTTTTAAGCAACGTCACACTGGAGTCTCAAAAAATTATAACTACAGTTAATGACTGTATTATTAGGTTCAAACGAAACGTTTGAAAAATAAGTTGGCATCTGTGCTATTTATGTGTCCATGGCTGTATATGGTTTTGCTTTCTTCCAGTAAATGGTTTCCACTTCCCAATTATGGTAGCTTGCGCAAAGGCTTTTAAATACTATTAGTATGTCTAAATTGACAAAATCATATCTTTGAGGCTAACAGCTATAAAATTCGAAAAAAAATTTTTAAAATTGTACAAAAACAGTTTTCAAGATATTTTGTTTTAAGTAGTAAAAAAAGCTACATTACTCTAAGCATTTCTTTATATGAAAAAAGTTATATAGTACGTACTATAAAGGATTAAAATACCCTGTTTTGCAAATCTTCCATCTTTTAAAAGCATTTCAATTTAGCTTTATATAATTTTGTAACACTTTACAATACTTGTTTAACTTGGTTTTCATTCAACTTGCAAAAAATTATCATAAATTATCTGAATCCTCTTTTTTTTTAAATTTGCTCTTATTGTTATATTTTAAGATCCAGTTTCAATTTTTTTAGTAAAAAAGCGGGATTTTTCAATGAATGTATTTGCTTTTATTTTATTATATAACGAAATAATTTTTTTTCTTTTCATTTATGGTTAAGTTTTAGATTAACAATTTTTTTTTGCATCAATAGTTATGGTTATACAGCGTGTAAAAGTTGAGGTTAGGAACGAAAGGTCTCTTGCAGCTTGCATAATATTTCCTCTCTAGGGAGCGAACAAAAAGATCAACAAAGATCAAGACTTGAACAGTTTTGCCTTCTGAGTGTACCGATAAAAAGTTTAAAATTAAAAAAAAATAAAAAATGCCGCATAAATTAAAAAAACCCAATTTTTCATGCACGAAATCGAACCCTATAAATTAAATAAATAGCAAAAAAATATATATTTTCTTTCATTTTCGGTTCACTCAGAGCGTATTTAGTTTTTAAAAATAATAAAACAAGATTTGAGTTGGTCAGACGAATACCTTTCGATTTAGAGTGCAAGCCGTTTCAAAAAATGTCATTTCGAGAAAAACTCGTTTAAAATTTTTGCTTACTTTACTTTATGAGCGCTTGCTACTCATAGAAATTTAAATATCACTTAAACGACTTCGAAATTTTTTTTGAAAATTTTCTTAAACATTCTAAATATAAGATGTTTTTCAAAACAATAAAATAAAAACAAATTTCAGAAATTTTTCTAAAAAAATTGAAACTGGGTCTTAAGAGGAAGTAGTGAATTTTTTTTTAATCAATGATAATCAGAGGAGTATGTATTGTTAAGAAAAAACGAAAAAACACTACTAACTACGCTGAAATTAAAGTTATTACACATTAAAAACAAAGTTATACTTTGATAACAAAGGAATAAAACTTACCAGCATGCCGAACTGTCCGCCAATGAGAGCACTAAAATTGTAACGACAAGTACTTCATCGACATTTTTTAACGGACTTAAAATGTCCAGGGCAGGGGACTTAAAATACTAGGGACGAAAACTGCGTTTTTTTTGGTTAATAGAAAATAAAAGTAATTTGATTTTTTTTTTTTAATATTTACTCTTATTACTAATGCTTCTTTATGAAATAAATAATGATTAAATGTCTCATTAATAAGAAATGTATTAAATTACAATTAACTTCTTTGCGAGATAGTAAAGGGACAGGCCAGGGTAGATACTTTCTTTACGGTTAACATGTAATTATAACTGAACAATGTTAATTTAGGTATTGCAATTTACTGATAACAAAGTACACGTTGTTTATTATAATGTATGTTTTTCGTTTTTCTCAAATTTTCAACTAATATACGGGTTTTTTTCTATATGCGGCCTTTTTTACTGCTGTCGACTTCGCTGGCTGGGTCATGTCCATCGTATGGACGACGAAGCTCCAGCGAAAAAGGTGTTCGAGGCGAGGGTCGCTGGTCACTGACGGCGAGGGAGACCATACCTCCGATGGATGGACCAGGCTGATAAAGCTCTAACCGCACTTGATGTATCCGATTAGAGAAGGCGCGCGCAAAGCAGAGGCGCCTGGCGAGAGCTGAAGAGGTCGGCCGAAACCCTGACACGGGTTGTTACGGCCACCTAAGTAAAGTAAATAATATGGTTTTTTGATTTAGCCACCGCTAGAACCTTTTAACGTAGAATCTTCCATACAGATAACTAAAGCCATCTATTTGAGAAATAATGGACTTCTTTTTACAACACCTGATAGTTGAAGACATGAGTGGATGAAGGTGGTGTATCGCATTTTCAGATTTTCAATGTTCTATGCTTGGATGAAGACCTTAACTTGACTTAAAACAACCATGGTTGAGGATATTTTAGAAATTAACTACTTGAAATAGTTTGATTCAATAAATTGTAATTTTTTAAAATTATACCTATTTATAAAAAATTCACTACTTCCTCTTAAGACCCAGTTTCCATTTTTTTAGAAAAATTTCTGAAATTTGTTTTTTATTTTATTGTTTTGGAAAACATCTTATATTTAGAATGTTTAAGAAAATTTTCAGAAAAAATTTCGAAGTCGTTTAAGTGATATTTAAATTCCCTGCTTCTTGAGATGCCAGGGAAGAGACCATAAATCCACTTCAAGTGAGCAAAAATTAAATATACTACGCATCTACATCACGTGTGCTTGTCAACCTATGTCTTTGTTTTAGCACAACTTATTTTTTTGCTTGTATTCTCTTTGAGTCTCTGGCCTTCATGTCTCTACCCTGTATATTATCGAGTATAGAGTATCTCCTATGGTCTTTTAAAAACAAGTAAAAATTAATTAATTGAGTGGTCATCTTAAGTTAGTATACAAAATGCTTGATTACATAGTACAACTTCGGCAAGAGTCATCGGCGTCAGACTCAGTTTTATTTGAACTTGCGTGAAAGATGCACTATACAACCAGCAAAGAGAAAATATGCCATATGTTACAGTTTTTCTTCTATTCAGGCGAAAACGCAAATCAGGCGGCTGAAAATGTGAAAAATGTTTATGTTCCTGAAGCCTGGCTTTCACTATGTCAGTTGAATTAGGACATTAAACTAAATTAATTAAAATATCACCTAAATAAAATTATTCTAAATTTTCTGTATGCTCAATTTGATAATTCAGTTGTTTTTAATTTTTCTCCATTGTCAAACATAGCAAAAAAATGTCAAAGTATTGGCATTTTGCATTTGACTGACCATTGAAATTGACATAGTGAAAACCAAGCATGATACTAAAAGAACATAATGTAACAGAAAATAATACGCAAATTTGGTTTCGTCAATACCGTTCCGGTAATTTTGATGTCAAAGATGCACCACGCTCTGGAAGGAAAAACCGTTTGGGACCACTTCAATAAGGCTAAATACAAAAAGATGCTCGATGGTTGAGTGCCACTCATGTCAACACAAAACAAAAAACCTCATGGACCAAATTTCCATCTGAGATTCGCAACAAAATCTTTCCATTTCTGGAACGGATGGTGTTTGGTGATGAGAAGTTGGTCATTTGCGACAACGTCAAGCAAAAACGGTCGTGATCGAAAAGCGGTAAGCAGGTGCAAATAGTCGCCAAGCCAGGATTGACTATAAGATAGGTTTTGTTGTGTGTTACGTGGGATTACCACATTAACTATGAGCTGCTCCCCTACGGCCAAACTCTTAATTCGGACCTATACTGTTCCTATACTAACCTATACTGTATACAATTGGACCGTCTGAGGAAAGCAGTCTCCCAGAAGTGGCCAGCTTTGGCCAATAGGAGAGAATTGTGTGCCATCAAGACAATGCCAGGTCACACACATCAATAATGACTCGCCATAAGCTCCGGGAGCTTAGTTGAGAGGTTTCTGTACATCCACCTAATAATACGAACCTAACACCAAGTGATTGCCACCTGTTCCTGTCTACGGCGAATGATTTTGCTAGTAAAATATTCGCTTCACGAGAATCTTGAGAAAATCGACTCTCACAGTTTTTATTCAATAAAACAATACGGTGCATATTTGATTTAAATCGAATCCTTCTAACTATTCTAATATTCTAAATATTCTAATATTCAATAGCATGAAAAAATAATGGATTTCTTTTTACTACACCTGTAATATACTTATGCCAACTAATAATACAATAATCAAAACATTTTTATACGCATTTTCCCGAATCGACTTCAGTCTTCGCTACGAATTCTTATATTATTCGAATGTCTTTTATCGACTGAAAACGGGTGTTTATAAGTGGTTATTTGACTTTTAGAAAATACTAGCCGGAACCTTATCGATTATATTTAGATTATATTTGCTGAGTTTTTGGCCAGAAGCGCGTTCACAATGATGGCTTATTTTGTCTTTCGGATCTAGTCGAGCTGCAATGCGTTTCTTGCCCAAACAATCGTGTTCAAAGGTACGAATTGATTCTCTGAAACTTAAATGAAGATTTTTCGTCACAATTTCCTTTACACTATTGATGTTAAAGAAAGGCAAATTTTCCAACATATCTCGACCACTTTTGAATGCACTGTAAAACTCATAAACACGTGTTTTTGATAAATTCGATTCACTGTGAACCTTCTGTAGCATTTTCAGTACACAATATTCATTGTTAAAATCGCAAAACACACTTGAGATAAACTGATAAAATCGAATACTGCAAACAAACTAAATGACAGACGCACTCAAACTACACGTCAGGATAGAGGACAGTTGTGTCAACTTTGCGACAAAAAGAATTTTTTATCTCGCAACTTTTTTGACAGAGGAAATAGTAAATTGAATGTATAAGTTGAAATATCATCCGAATGACGGGTGCTATACTTATCATGACCAAATTTGAGCACGGTGTTGCTTATTTATCAGTAAAGGGCAAATATTATATATGATAATTTCATTTTAAATGGTAATTGAAAAATTAATGTCGTAATATATATTTGAGTTGCTTAAGATGTGGCACTCTAGATTGTCAAATCTTATCCAAACTTACTTCAGTAGTTGGTATAAACAACTTTACGTCAAATACTAAATTTCGTTGTTTTATTCGTACAAGTTTTTGAAATATGTCAATAAATTAATATCGGTTGAATCATGGGTGCCACGCCTCTTAGCGCTACATTAATTTTGACAAATCTATAATGTTAAGGGGGCTCTTAAATAACCGAGTACCAATTTTGGTACGAATTCATTAAGTATTAGAGTTTTGGCCAACAATTTCATACAAATGGCCCCAGTGTGCGTTATTTCTTATATTAATATCTGCTAAATTCCATGACCAACTACATTAAATGCTCGACTTCATTCTTGGTAGCTACTTAAAATCGCTACAAAGTGTTGCCAAATTAATAGCTATCTTTGTTGTTGTTCGTTGGCCTAGTGTCCGTTGCAATTTTCTACGCTGCTCAAAATGCCAGCTAAGCTATAGCAAAGCAGCGGGTCTCAGAAGCTTAACGTCTCCCATGTTTAAGTAAAAAGTTCTAGCTAGATATGCTGGCAATGGTAGCTGTTGAAGTGCCGTTGCTGCCTTCGCTGTTGTTCGTTTGGATTTCATTTTATGTGCGGGTGACCAAGTTTGCGCACTTTTTGAGATTTTCAGTTAACAAGAAATCCAACAGCAAAGACTGCTGAAACGAAAGAACAACAAATACAATATTAACATGGTAACTTTATCCAATTCTAACATTGCGAAATGAATTATTACCAACGTTCGTTTAACGTACGATTATCAATTTATTATAAATGGTTACATTTATACGATACACAAGAAAAAACAAAATTAAACACAATATATAAACACATAACACTGTGTAGCGTCAAGATGGCGCGTTGTAATCGTATTCTGTAGAAACTTGGAAAAAAAAAATTACACCTACATACAAGTAGGGAATATAATATTGGGAGTTGAGATTTGGATTTAATGAATGGCATTTGGAGATCCTTGAAACTCTGCAAACAAAGTTTCAAATTTTTTTGCAGTTTTTTACTTTAATTGCAATTAATTCCATTATAAATGACTCAAAATACTTAGTAATCAAGTAAATAATTCTTTCTTGACAACTTTCTGAATTATATTTTTAAATTAAAATATTTATGTCTTTAAAAAAATGACAACAACAAGAAAAACAAATTATGTATTTTAACTAAGGTGTTTTATGTATAGTGTTTCGAGTCACCACATTACTCCCCCTTACTTAAACTGTTTAATAGCAAAGCAAATCTTTCTATCGTTAAAGATGCATCTAACACAGTCTTACAACAAGAATACAACCACAAAATATAACCATTAGCTTTCTTTTCAAAAAAATTATCACCGTCCGAAACGAAATACAGCTTGTTCGATCGCGAACTTTTAGTAATTTATCTTACAATCAAACGCTTGAGACACTATTTGGAAGGACGAACATTCACAACCTACACAGATCATAAGCCACTCACTTCAGCATTACACTTAAGGGCAGAAAGAAGTCCAAGACAAACACGACTCTTAGAAGTCGTCGCGCAATTTACAAACGACATCAGACACATCAAAGGTACAGACAACGTCGTAGCAAACGCACTATCGCGAGCTGAGATATAGGCTTTCACAACTTCAGATATCAATCTCAGAACTCTACATAAAGAACAAACAACAGATTCAGAATAACAAGACATACTAAGCAAACACACTTACAATTTCGAACAAATACACATTCCACTAATTAACATTAAAATTTGGTGCGAACAAACGAGCACAGGAACACATCCATACATCCCACAAACATTACGGAAACAAGTCTTCGAACAATTACACAACATTTCACTTTCACAGGTACACGGGCTTCACGACGACGAATAACACAGAGATATTTCTGTCCAAAAATGAACACACAAATTAACAAATGGGCACAAGAATACGTTAGATGCTCGAACGATCGAAGATAAACAGACACACGAAAACAATCCCATACAAAATAGACATTAGTTAGCTAGTTAGTTAAGTGAGGAGGGAGCAAGTCATCTAGTTACTGCGGCCTCAAGGGCCTATTGTAACAAACCTCTATAAGTTATAGTTCATCCTTAATCGTTAAGTGCGTTAGAAACCGAGCGATGTCCTTGGGTGAACTATCCGCTATTAGATGCGGTTCTAGGTACAATGCACTTAAGTAACGAAGACGGGTCCTGATTAGACCGTTACAGTGACACAAGATGTGCTCTGCTGTTTCTTCATCTTCATTACATAATCTACACAGATCTTTCTGAACTATACCCATGGTTGATAAGTGTTTATTTACCTTACAATGTCTAGTTAGGAAACCTGTGACAGGTCTGATAGATCTTTCACTTAGAGTCAGGAATTGTTTCATTCTTTGGAGCGAAGTGGTTGGCATGAATGTTTTTGCCTGTCTGTTACCTTCAGTTTCCTTCCAGTAATGAAGTGCCTCTCTGTTTAGCCACATTTTAATGTTATGGTGCATAGTGCCCCATGGTATCCTGCAGAATGGTTCTGGGGCTATGAAGGATCTTGCAGCCCCTTTCCTGGCTAGTTCGTCCGCGATCTCGTTACCTTAATAGCCGCTATGACCTGGTACCCAAATGAGACGGACTCTGTTATGGGTAGATACCTTAATAAGTAGCTGTAGGCAATCCCATACGAGTTTGGACGTGATTTTATATGCGCTCAGTGCAAGTAGAGCTGCTTTACTATCAGAGTGAATGTAAATGTTTTTGTTCGTAGTAGAACTGTTTACATACTCTCTTAGGCAGATCTCAATGCCGTGGACTTCAGCTTGGAAGACTGAATTACCTGCGCCCATGCTGGCATATATAGATTTTCGCTGCCTTAAGCCAAAAACTCCAGCTCCCACCCCTTCATCTGCCTTTGAGACATCAGTATACCAGGTTTGAAAGTCACCAGTGAACCGTGGCCTCTCTTTTTCCCCTGTGGTTCTGTTTGGGAAGAAGACTTGGAAGTTTTTATAGAAGTTGAATTTTGGAAGGCATTACACATGGACGTTCTGAACATGTTCACGTAGATTTAGAGGTCCCATTACCGATATCAAATGCTTACAGATATCTGCTTACCTTTGATGACCAAAACACACGTTGGCCCGAAGCGTATCCACTTAAAGATACCAACGCCAGTACCATTGTAGAAACACTTCAAAAAGAATATGTGTCACATTTTGGAGTTCCTCTGGAAATTACTTCCGATCGAGGACCTCAATTCACATCCAAAATATTTAGAAACTTTATTAAAAATCTAGGAAGCAAACATATCATCACTTTTGCTTATCATCCACGAGCTAACGGAATCGTGGAACGATTTCCCTCCAACTAAACACTTTTCTAATTGCGAGTAACAACCAATCAAACTGGTGCACAGAGCTACCACCAGTTCCTCTAGGGCTCAGGTCCACGGTCAAAGAAGATATTTACAGCCCAATTCTACCAGCCTAACAAAGCTCACCACATTAACAAAATAGTTAATATTAACAAGTTGTTAATGTTCCGTATTCTGGTGAAAATTTAAAAGCTCTTTTCTTTACTTTTTTTTTAATAATCTTAACACTAATGTGTTTAGTTAGAGAATTGTTGTGCAAAGAATAAAAATAATATAAGTTATAATATAATATTGAATTAAAATAAATAAGACTGTGAAAAATTGAAGAACTTTTACGCTAAGATTTTATAATGAAGAAGCTCAACGATAGGAAAAAATTTAACGACGGCGCTACTTAAAACGTCTTCGAAATGAAAATGATTCATTCATTCTATCAATATCTTTATATATCTTTTTTATTTCTATCCAACTCTAAATACAATTAAATACCAAAATAAAAAACCCAAAATAATAATACACATATGCCAGCCAAAAGTTGACGGTGCTGCCGGCAAAAATTGTATATAAAATAGGAGCTGCTCCTGCGTGGTTCACTCAAACTTTGTTTGACTATTAAAAAAATGTTAATTTGTGTTTTAAACAAAAAAAAAAAATCTTGGGCTTACTTAATTCTTTGCATTTTCATTTTGCTTTCTGATATGATAAACCAAAAAAGTTCATTGAAAAAGCAGCTGACGTTTGAATGCATCGAGTTTCACATTCTCACCACGCGTGGTGAACTTTTTAAGCTTTTTAGAGCTTTCAAACTGTAAATGATTTTTAGAATATGAACATTTGCATTACATAACAATAATGTTAACAATAATAAGCTCCTTAGCAATTTCTTGTTAAGTTAACAAGCAGAATAGATATAAGAAGGCTTCACCTGCTGAAATGGCTTTTGGTCAAACACTCAGGTTACCACAACAATTGGTAGTACACAATAGTCAGATCTTTAATTCGTCGGACAACTTGTCCAAACTTAAAGAAGTCGTTGAAGATTAGCAATCGAACATTTCGCATCACAGCACCAACCTCAACTCAACCTCACTCCGGACTTGTAATTTTGTTTTTATGCGTAACGACACAATTCGTAGATCTTTGCAAGAACCGTATGATGGCCCATTCAAAGTCGTTGAGAGAACACCAAAATACTTCTAAATATACAAAAACAACACTAATATAACAGTCAGCATAGATAGAATTAAACCTGCTTCTTTAGATACAGAAACCGCACAAATACATTCACCCAAACATAAGCCCACCAAAAAAGTACACTTTAATTTATTAGCCAACACTACAAAGTTCTTTCGGGAGCGGGAATTATGTGGTGACTTAATACCACCACATAGAAACCACACCACACACGAAACACTATATCGGTGATTCCATATCAAAACGCCTACGTTTCTGACATCACTATTTTTGAAAATTTTTAAACTCTCTGGGTTGATAGTTCTCCTGAAACGTATTATATCTGCATACTTCTTTTTTTTATTTTTATTATTTTTTAAAAGATGCACTGTAACAAATTGGAAAATATCTCCAAAAATACAATTAGTGCGTGTATTCAAACAGCTGTAACTTAGAAACCGTAAGATGTACAGAAAAATAATTAGTATATATTTTAGAGACCTTGAATGTGTCTTTCTTGTGGTGTCCTTTTTTTGGACTGTTCTTCTGAAATTTTTTTTAATTATTTTAGACTGAAGTTATTTGTTTGTCACGTTTTTTTCACCTTTGGATCATAATATCTTTTTAATACAGGCTCACACAAAACTTTAGCTTGGGATACCAACGATTGCTATTTTTAACGAATTTTTAAAAAAATGCCTACAAAATATTTCTTTCCTTTATACCGAAAATTCCATATCTTTACATATAAAATTCTTCAGTACATTGTTTTATCACTGAACTCCACCTGAATGGCTAAACCGATTTTGATCAAATTTGGTGTGTAGGTGCGGCTGGGTCAGTAGATGTTTTATATTTAAAGTTTGATCCGGTAGGTGGCGCTGTTGTTGCTGTGGAAGTGTTTAAAGTGGAAAGTATAACTCACAAACAAATTAATATAATTGTCTTGACTCTTTCCCTACACCATCACTTTTTATGGTAACAGAATTACAATAATACAAAATGAATAAAAATAAACAAGAAGAAAAACTTGAATTTTTATGATATTTAGGCGTGATTTTTCCATTTATAAAACTTTTTAAATTTTTACGATAGAAACTTTAAACAAACCTTGCATTTATGCATATCATATGATAGAATATTAAAAAAGCCATTTTTGGTTTTGAATTTTTTTCCAACAACCAAACTTTTACCAAACTTTTTTGCGAAATAAAGATATTCGTTAAAGTTTTTTTGTGGAAAATTGTAAAAATTAGATGGGAAGTGCAAGTGGAAAAAAGATTGAAACACGATTAAACGGACAATAAATCAAAATTTTAAACAAAAAAAAAACTTAATGCAATCATCTGTATCATAACCAAGTTATTCACTTTCAAAGGCAGCATTTTAATTTTTGATTGATTTTTTTTTTTCTATTTCACCAAAAAATAAAATTAATGGATTGTCTGCAGAGAGGGCTTAAACTAATGTCCTTCGGCGCCAAAGCCAAAAACTTTCGTACCTGAAACACACAAATAGTTTTTAATACTAATTTTATTTTTTGGTGAAATAGAAAAAAGAAATCAATCAAAAATTAAAGGGCTTGCTTTGAAAGCGGATAACTCGGTCATGTTACAAAGGATTGCATAAATTGTTTTTTTTTTTGTTTAAAATTTCTGTTAATTGTCTATCCAATCATGTTTCAATCTTTTCCACTTTCATTTCCCTTCTAATTTTTAAAGTTTTCCAAAAAAACTTGACGAATTTATTTATGTCGCAAAAAACTTTGGTAAAAGTATTCAAAACCAAAAATGGCTTTTTTAATATTCTTTCATATGGTATGCATAAATGGAGGGTTTGCTTAAAGTTTCTATCGTAAAAATTTAAAAACTTTTTATAAATCGAAAAATCAAGCCTTAAGTTTTTTTAATTTAAGTTTACTTTTCTTGTTTATTTTGATTAATTTTGTATTTTTGTAATTTTGTTAGCATAAAAAGTAATGGTGTAGGGAAAGAATCATGATCATTTTTCAATTCGCTTGTGAGTTATACTTTCAAATACCCCTTTTATACACTGCCGCAGCAGCAACAGCGCAACCTACCAGGTCAAACTTTAGACCTGAGACATTTATAGACCCGCACCACACACCAAACTTGATCAAAATCAGTCCAGCGATTCAGGAGGAGTTCAGTGACAAAACAATGTACAGAAGAATTTTATATATAAAGATATGGAATTCTCGGTATAAAAGTAAGAAATCTTTTGTAGGCATTTTTTTTAAAAATTCGTTAAAAATAGCAATCGTTGGTATTCCAAGCTAAAATTTTGTATGAGCCTTAAAAACTAATGTATTATAACGATACTATGTTCAAAAGGTGAAAAAAATCAGTCTAAAAAAAAAAATAAATTTCATAAAAACAGTCCATGAAAATGACACTACAAGAAAGATCCATTCAAGGTCTCTAAAATATATTCAAATATATATTCAAATTTTTCTATACTACTAACGGTTTCGAAGTTACATTTGAATACATGCACTAACTGTATTTTTGGAGATATTTTTCAATTTTTTACAGTGTATAACTTATAAAAGAAACTGTTTTCGCAAAAAAAAAAGCACAGTTTAAGTTATTTTCACGAGCACTACTAACCTACAAAGTTTAAAAAAAATCGGAGTCCCAAAGGTCAGATTTTGCTCAAAAATAGTCAAATTGATATGGAATCATGGATATATAAAACACCTTATTAAAAAACATTATTTTTTTTTCTTTTGTCAGTTATTTATAGTCAAAAATATTTTCATTCAAAAATAAAGTTCAAAAAAGTTGTCACTTAAAAATTTTTTTACTACAAATTTGTTATTCAAATAATATTGTTGTTCAACAATAAAAAATTGTTACTCGAATACTAAAATAAATAAAATTTTAATAAAAAATAAATAAGCAGCAAAAATATAAACACTAATACGAACAAGTAATCTTTATTTATGGAAACTGTACTTTTTTAAGAAACAATTTTTATAATAGCTGCATAGAAAATATTTTAGATTTTTTTTTTTTTTTTGAAGAAAGGAATTTAGATTTAAATTTAGACAAAAAAGAATTGAGAGAGTTAAAAGTAAAACTTTAAATTTCAAAACATGTTTTTTGCAGTCTATGTAAAAAAACTATATATATATTTATACTACCGAACTAAGCAAATTTATAGGTCAGAAAACGCTGAGTAGATGCTAAGTATTTTTAATACAGAGTTAATGCATGTATTACCAATATGGATTTTACTTTAAATACCGGCGGTAAATAGAAACTCATTTCTTGATTGTAAAAATATTTGCTGTCACTGGTTAATTATAAAAATAAGTTAGGTATCTTTAAGTGGAAATATGATTTATTCATTGTTTCTAATGGAGTAGATTAAATGAAAAGCTAGTAAATTAAGTTTTTATTAAATGTTTATTAAATAAGCATGAAGTTGTTCTTTGTATTTATGAACACTGGTGAAAAGGTTAAATTATGCAAGGTATTCACAGAGTTGAAAGATTAAATTGAATGTATTCTAGAGGAAAAAGATTTAATGCACTGACTTATTATTATTTTTTTTTTTATACGTTAAGAAACTTTTCCCAGACAATATTATAGAAATGCTAAAATATAGAGATTATTTTTTGCTGAATTCAAATATTTATTACAAAATTCTGTATAAAAAACTATTAAAATTTTATGGAAAACAAAAATGCTCACGACAAACATGCCAAACAGTTCAAGTTCAGCATTTGTAGCTTCTAGCAAGTAGCTTTAACCTGAATCACAATAAAAATTGCAAAAACTCCAACTATGGCTTTAATTAAACGTTATTCTAAGCGTATTAATGACAATCACTGTTGTTGCATATTTTTAGCATATAACAATATCTGTCATGTCGGCTGTCATAATGAATTAATCACCTGTCAGCTATTGATACAGTGTCGGAGAAAAAAACCTGACACCAACAGACAAACAAACAGACAGAAAAAGACAGAGTTACACAATCAAAGCATTGGAACAATAAAATGATATATTAACTGTTAGCTGTTTATAGCTTGAAAAGCATATTTTATGATATGAAAAATAAATCTTTTATTCTATGATACGCAAAATTCGATGCTATTTCATGTTATTTAAGCACCCGATGAAATTAAGTTTAATTATTCTCGGAATTTTAATATATTTTTGTGCTAATAAAATAATCTCCCAGATCCAATACTGGGTGGTTCTCTTAAGGCCGGTGATACATTTAGAAGAGAGTACAGAAGAGTGTTATTTAAGTGATGGTTTTTATTAGAAGAAATTTGTTTAGAGTTTTAAAATTTTCAAATTTGGTAGGTATACATTTATGTTCATACATTTATGTCGAAACTACTTTTTTCAAACCGTTTGACATAATATCTCACGTTCTAATGGACCGATAAAAAATGGCCCACGCCTTTTTATTATACCTCCTATAATCCGGAATAGAATTATGAATAATTTTATTTATAAATATTAAAAAAAAAAATCCACAACTTTGAAAAAGGGCCAAAAAATTACTTCTTTTTTTCAAACATTCGCCATTTCGCGGAAAAGAAATAATTGTGTTTCCCTAGTCCGGGATATAATTAAAAATATTTTTTTTCAGATAACTAGAAGGGTTGATTACTGAAATTTAAAAGAAAAATTTATAGCAAAAATATGTATACCCCAACGCGTACTCCGCAAGGGGTATATTCACATTGTCATTCCGTTTGTAACGCCAATATGGAGGCGTGGCAGGAATAGAAAAGAATATATATTTTTGATCAGCATCACCTCCTGAGTCGATTTCCGTGTGTCCGTCTGTCTGTTCGTCTGTCTGTCTGCCTGTCTGTCGGCACGGTTACAGCCGTCATTTTAACGATATCGCGGTGAAAATCAGAATATGAGCTTCTTTTTAAAAAATTAAGAGCCCAATCAGATGTAAACCACACCTACCTCCCATGCAAAGTGGCTTGGCATTATCCGTAAAATCTCTTAAAAATCTGCCCAAATTACAAAAAAGTCTTGGAATTTTGCACATAGACTTTGATATATGATACATACCATCACTATGATATTTGGCCAAATCGGATGAAAACCACGCCTACCTCCCATACAAAGTGAATTTATTTTAAAAGTAAAGTCTTTTAAAAATCTGCTCAAGTTAAAGAAATGTCTTAAAATTTTCCACATAAGCTTTGATATTTAATTTAAACCATCTCTATGATATTTGGCAAAATCGAATGAAAACCACGCCTACTTCTCATACAAAGTGTCTTTATTTTACACTAAAATCTCTTAAAAATCCACAAAAATTAAAGAAATGTCTTGAAATTTTTCACATGAGCTTTGATATATAATATGAACCATTTCTATGATATATGGCAAAATCGGATGAAAACCACGCCTACCTCCAATAAAAAGTGACGTCATCAAAATTGGAAAACTTTCGTAAATATATAAAACTGAATGCATCGTGTCTGTCGTGGCTAAATACTTCGAATATACTTCAATACGGCCGCGGGGGGTATCTTAGCTTCGTTACCCTGCCGAAGCTCCAATCCTTACTAGTTTTAATTTTTTTTTATTGAATTTTAAAAAACGCCTAAAATGTTTCCTTCTAGACTAGAATACTGCCTTAATTTAGTTGGAGGGGCTTATGTGCTTGTTTTTGTATGAAACCATTTCATAAAAACATATTTGTTTCTTTTTCCTAAAAAATGCTTACTAGAGATATTTTGATCATTTTCAGAAGTATTCAGAAGCAGAAGTATTCTCTTGATCCGAGTTAATCGAGACTCTTTGTCCATTGAAAATATACAAATTTCCAAAAATACCCTTAAATTTGAACATTATTTATTAATCCATTGCTTCCTAAGTAATTAATACTGAAAAAGGGTTTTTATGATATTATTTATATTGAATATGCTTAAACTATGCAAAAAAAAATATCATAAAAATTTCAATAAAAAACAGAAATTTTATTAGAGTTTGCATGTAGCAAGATGATCCATTTTTTTTGATCCTTTTTTCAAATGATCTCTTTATTGAGTCAATTTCATGTAAGGGACTTTTTTTGGTAATAGTAGTTTTATTTTTCTCACCAATTAATGTGGACATTAGATGGGAAGTCTAAAAGTGATGAAAAAAGACATTATTTTAAAATACATCCATTTAAACGAACTTCACAAATGAGTTTTATTTACATTTTTCTTCGCTTGTTCTTATTGACTTCTGTTAGAAGTATAAACCTGTTGCTTCCTGGTTACTCATTTCTAGAAATTACAGAAAACGTGCTAGTTTATAATGTCAATTGTTTATATAGATACCATTTTTGTTTTTTATCTTTACTCACTGACTGACTAACTGATCGCACTTTGTACATTCAAGTGGGGGAGTCTTGAATGTTCATACTTAGTAAAATTTCTACATATCTAACAATAATCAAGCTTCGCTACAAACTTATTCATCATTTGTTGATTATTATGCAAAATTAATGGAAATAGAAGTATAAATAAAAGAAAAAATATGCGCAATGAAAATTAACAACCTAAACAACCTCTACTCTGTTTAATTCTTGAGTATTTTATTCAAATATTTTGTTTAGCGTAGATTTAGAATGGCACGTGCTCTGAATACCCGATTCAAGCAAGTGAAATTCTAATATATTAAAATGTGTCTCTTAAAATATTGTACGAGTTTTTATAGCTATCTATCTATCTATCTACAACTTGGTTGTTTGCAGTTCAAGTTGAATCATTTGCACGTAGCTGTTATTTATTTTATTGTTGTTAATGGCTGTTGGCTGTGTTTTTTAATTATTAAGGAAAAAAAGTTCTGCGGAATTATAAAGTCGAATAGGTTTTTTTTCAAATTATTAACTTCATTGAATTAATTTCAATTGGAAGTTTGGAATTTGTGTGTTTATAAAAATTTAAAGACACTAGGTGGATAGAGCAGTTCTATTGTTAGAGTCCGAATTGACCTAGAAAATTATTGTTAAGTTTGTGAGTTTTAGTAAAAAGTGAGTTTTTGTGTAGATCTTCCATTTCATTTAACTTGCATTAGTCTAAACATCAAAATTGTGAAGCCTTTAATGAAACGCTGCTCACTGTCAAAAACAATTATTTAAATCTAATGAATCTTTGACTTTTGTACCTAGGTTTTGTAAAAGTGTTGTGATTCATCCTGAGATATCACAGGAGCCTATTTTTGAAACTCGTGATATTGTTTAATGAATTTTTTTTACTTTCACCCCATTTCGATTTAATTTTTCCTTTTTATTTTTTTTATTTTTTTTACTGCTTAGTTATGTAAACATTGTCTGAGCCTGATTTAAGAGCAATGAATGGCGATTAAAAAGTGTTTAAAAATTGAAGATTTTTATCATAATTGTTAACCAACCGCACGTTGATATCGTCTGTGCCAAATCTAAATAGCGCACTCTAAACATTTTTTTTTTGTAGTTTTTTTTCACTATTGGGCGAAAGGTACTGAAAAAGAGAAAAAGAGAAAAGAGAGCAAAAAAGTGCAGATTAAATGAAATCGATTTTTAATTTTCTATTGATTTTTAACTAAGACAAAATCGAGAAATATTGATTATTTTGTAAATGATAATCGGGAGATTATTATTAAATAAGTGCACACTTAAAAATTCTTGTGACACAGTATCACGCCAAAAAAATTGGAATAACTGTCAAATTGCATTTGATTAAGTAGAAACAGTATGCATTTGTAAATAGTTCATGAAAAGGTTTATCCCGGTTTTTTTCCTTATATATTGTGTCTTTGGTCAGTCTCAAGTGTTTAACAATAAAATACGATATGTTATAGTCAATGTTAAATGCAGCGACGATATCTGTCTAAAATTTTTCTAAAATTAAAGATGATAAGACGAATTTACACGATTCACTATCATGGTTCACTTTGGATAAATCATCCGGTTTGAAAAGTGTAAATTGAGTTGCATCTCTAAAATGAAGATGATTGTCATCCACATTGAACAGTTAAAAGAAGTAGAAGTATTTCCTACTTTTGATGAAAGTGGAAGCAAGTCGTGCTTAAGTTTTTTTCAATTTCTTTGTGTAGTTCTTGCAACAATCCTAAACTATTATTTTACTTCCGTTTTTAGGCGGCATTGCTATTATTTTTTTAAACTTCAATAAAATAAATTAACCAACGATTAAATTCTGGCATTCAATATCGAACCATCCATCAAATTTTAGATTTACACATTGAGTAATATAAATTAAAATTTGATTCACTGTCATCATTCAACGTTCATTATCATCGTTTTGAGTGAAATGTGTAAATTCGCCTTTACCATTTAAATTGGTTTGATTAAGTTTTTGCGAATTAAGGGTTTCTAGGCAATTTAGGCGTTTTTTATGTGTATATTAACTTTGTCATTCCGTTTGTAACGCCAAGAAAGAGGCGTAGCAGGTATAGAAAAATATATATATATTTTTGATCAGCATCATCTCTTGAGTCGATTTCCGTGTGTCCGTCTGTCGACACGATTACAACCGCAATTTTAAAGCTATCGCGATGAAATTCAAAATATAAGTTAATTTTTAAAAACGGAAGATCAAATTCGAAAAAGGGCAGAATCGGATTAAAAACCACGACTACCTCCCATACAAAGTGACTTTATATTAACAGTAAAATGTCTTTAAAATCCACAAAAATTAGAGAAATGGCTTGAAATTTGGCAGGTGTACCCTTCAGTCTTAATCCTGGCTATGAAATTTGGAAAAATCGGATGAAAACCACGCCTACTTCCCATACAAAGTGGATTTATTTTAAAAGTAAAATCTTTTAAAAATCTGCTCAAATTAAATAAATGTCTTGAAATTTTGCATATGGGCTTTGATATATAACGTAGTATGATATTTGGCAAAATCGAATAAAAACCACGCCTACCTCCCATACAAATTGGCTTTATTTTAAACGATAAATCTCTTAAAAATCCACAAAAATTAATGAAATGTCTTGAAATTTTGCACTTTAGCTTTGATATATAATATGAACCATATCTATGATATATCAAAATCGGATCAAAACCACGCCTACTTCCCATACAAAGTGACGTCATCAAATTTGGAAAACTTTCGCTTATATATAAAACTGAATGTCATCGTGTATGTGTGGCTAAAGAATTCGAATATACTTCAAAATGCCCGCGGAGGGGGGGGGGGGGGGTATTTTAGCTTCGATACCCTGCCGAAGCTCCACCCTTACTAGTTTTTTATTTCAATTGTGAAAAGACATTAGGTAATTAAAAATAGTGTTTTGGAGTCAACGATTCTGTAGATTTGGACATTTGCAGAATGTCCAACAAGAATCCGGATTTTTCGTTTGATCAAAAGCAAAAGGATTTTAGTTCTCTTCTAATTTAACTCCGGCCGGAGCCTTTGATATAGTATGTTGCAGTCACCTAGGAAAGCCCTGGTTGTCTTAGCATATCTCTGGCTTTAGGGTCTATAGTCCTTTTGACAACGCCTATTGGAATGTGGACATCTGCATCAACTCTGTTTGCACTTGCAGCTACTCCACGCCTCGCCAGTTTATCCGCTGTGTCGTTCCCTTCGATATTGCTATGTCCAGAAGCCCAGCAAAGAGTGACATTATGGGTATTGTGGATACTTTCAGTGCAAGTTTACAGTTTTGTACCGTTCGAGCTTTCGTCGTTCTACTCTTCAGCACTTTGATGGCTGCTTGGCTATCCACAAAAATGACACCCCTTGTGGGGGTAAGGTTTTTCTTGTGAATGGTCTGTGCAGCTTTTACAATACGAGTAGCATATATTTCTGTCTAAAAAACGCTACAATAATCATGGAGTTTGTAAAACTCTTTGATTTGAAGCCTTTAACAGTATAAACTCGATTCAGTTCCGTTTTCCATTTTGAAGCCATCAGTATATAATTGTAGATTGGTGTAAGATTCTGCAGTCGTTTCTTCCCATTCTTGTCTGCTGGGGATGGCTGTGGAGTATAATGTCCCGAATCTTGCACTGCGTATGTTTTAGTCGGTTACTCTTTTTGATTCCTCGGTTTGAAGAGATTAAGAATAGATGCATGTCCGAATGTGTTGTTCTTCCACGATTGTGATTCGTTAAGGCGAATCGCCTTCTTAGTCGCCGAACACTAAAGGAACTTTTCTATGGGGAAAAGACTTAGCATAATTTCCGGACTCGCCTGTGGAGTAGATCTAATGGCGCCTGTAACTCTTATGCACGCTAGCCTTTGGGATCCTGTTAGGGAGCTGAGGTAGCTCTTTTTGTGAGCTATTGTCCAACAAACCAGAGAGCCGTTGGTGAGAATGGGATTCGCGATCGCTGTATACATCTAGTGGACTATGTGGAATAGCAGTCCACATCACCAGCCAAAGGTTTCCTAGCATGCGTATAGATCGCACTGTGCTTTTTTCCTTCTTTCTTCATAAAGTTAGAAGTCAAAATATTCAGAAACCAATGAGTTTTTTCTAAAATATTTATATTATCTGTATCTTTTAATACCATTTATCATCTTTAGTGGCCTAGAGACGGCTAAAAGCAGCGACAGAATCAATCGAATTCGCTTGCAAATTCCCTGGAGAACCATATTCTTCCGACTGCATTCAAAAAAGTGCAAATCATCCACCAACTGTAATTATTTGGGACTGCATTTCTTCGGAGGGGCCTGATGCAATACATGGTACTTTGTTCAGCAAACAATGAACAGCGAGCATTATATTAAAGTACTTAATGAAATCTTTTTACCGTATTTGAATAATCTGAATCATTCTTCTACTCCATAAACATTTTTGCAGGATGGTGCAGCTTTCCATACTTCTTAAAAAGAAACTAGTAAATGGTTTAACGATGATAGCAATGAAGCTCTTCCATGGCCAGGCAATACTCCGGAAATGAATCCTATTGTTGGTTATATCTCAAATCTAAAGCTTACGACCTAAACACATTGATTGCGGCTGCATCGACAAGCTGTCAAATGAGGAAGGATTCTATATCGATGACAAAGCCGCAGCGGCAAGGGCGGCATTACACCAGTTTCTCTCCATAAAAATTACATGTAAAAATTGTTGACATATGCCGCACGGCCGCAGCCGCAGTCAATGTGTCTAGGCTATTATGCTTGCCAAAAAACGACCGTTAAAATTTTACCAGAAACATTTAAGAGAGAAAAACGACCCCGATATAAGAAAAATTATAAAAAAATGTATGAAAAATGTGAATGGAAAAAGTTCAATCATTAATTAAATATAAACGAAATGTGACCAAATATTGAATTAATGTGTTTTATATTTAGTAGGGAAAAGTACCCACTTACTGGCACCGTAAGGTCTTGAGGCCATAACTTTCGTTAGAATAACTTTATAAAACATAATTTCGCGGTGCTCTTGGTTTCCTTTGAAATCTGAGTTCAATAGCTAACAAAAAATTTCAAACGAAGCTTAACAATTCTGAAAAATACGATATTGGCAGTCGATGCGAACAAAAGAGTCGAAATTCGACCCTCAAAAAAGTGCCCAGCTACTGGCACCCATTTACACTTCGCTGTTAAAAATTAAAATGAAGCATAAGCACTAGTTAATTAATTTTTATGTGTTTTTTATTCTTTCAGCGGTTTGCGAGATTTTATTAGCAAAATTAATGGAAATACGTGAAAAAAATTAACTGAAAATGGGTGAAAATTATGTTTCACTGTCTTAAGTTTCTTCCTCAGAACTACAAAAAGTACAGTTAAATGACGAAAAAACTATTTAAATCATTTTAAATACCATTCGCAATCATAGCAATGGCAATCGTATGCTTGAGCGATGTTCCGTCAAGGGTGCCAGTAGATAGGCACTGACGCTATTCTGACATGACGCGAAATATTTTTTTTCCATTTCTCGTTGAATTGTGAAGAATAAAGACCAAACTAAGAATTCCACTCATATTTACCATTTTATATTGATGAAAAATACCCAACAAAATCGTTTTCTTTTGAAATTATTGTTTAATTTGTATATTTTTAAATAAATAAAAGATACGTCACCAGGGCTCATAGAATTTTTCTAAGAATTCGTTTTAAGAACTAAGTTCTTGATGTTTTACCAATAGTTTTTGAGAAATTGTACAAATTGAGAATTTTTGGTTGTCTTATGATTTGCAAAATTAAGAAAAAAGTACAAATTTTTCTCACAAAATTTCATATTTGGTAATGTGCCTTTACAAGACTAGTAATTTGGTAACTAGTCTTCGCACAGGGCCAATATTATATATAAAAACGTGTTTGAGAGTTATAGAGGTTATATAGAGATTATATAGGCTATAGAGTTATGGAGGTAAAATCTCCTAACACCAATATATGACTTACGACTTCTCAACTGAATAAATTTCTATTAAAAGAATTAAACAGTAATTTTTACAGGAAACACTTTATGTTGTTGAGTGAGTGAAATAAACAAAAAAAAAAAAAAATGAATTTTTTTTACTTTTAATTTTTTTTTAATTTTTTTTTTAATATAATAAATTTTAATATAACATTACTAATTTGTGTATAAAAATTTGATAACATGATTAAAAAAATCACCCAATTATTCATAGAAACCTTGAATAAAATGTATTTAAAATTATTTTTTCACGAGACATCTTTTTTTCAAGAGACATCATCTTTTTCGGAAAATTGGGCTGATGTTAGCATATTTTGATTTTCGCTGATTTTGCTCGTAATTCAGAGTAAAGAAGTCTAAAATACCAAAAAAGTAACAAAACTGAATGGGCAAAACTTTTGATATCCGCATCACGTGAAATATTAAATTATAATGTATTGAATTATTATCATAGAATACAGATAATAGTTCAGGTAGTAAAAGAACAATACAGATAATAAAAAAAAGTCAAACGAAAAAATGTCAACCCTGTTTTCTACAATTTATAAACTTATAACCGTTCGAGGTATTATTTCATACTAGCTGAACCCGGTGTGCTTCGCTACCCCTATAGTGATAAAATAAAAAGTATTTAGATATTAATTAAAGTTTGGTCAAAACTGGTGCAGTTGTTCTTGAGTTACTGTGCAAAAACAAAAACAAACTAAATATTGCGCCATCTGTCGGACGATTTTCAAACTACACAGAAACACTCCTCAAGCCCCATAGAGCACGTACATAAAGTTTGGTCAAAATCGGTGCAGTAGTTCTTGAGTTACGGTGGAAAAACACAAAAAAACTAAATATTGGGCCATCTGTCGGACGAACTTCAAACTACACAGAAACACTCCTCACGCCCCATAGAGCATGTACATAAGGTTTGGTCAAAATCGGTGCAGTAGTTTTTGAGTTTAGCCATCACGAACATACACGTAATTTTTATATATATAGAGATTATATACATTTTTTTTATTTTCGTACACCAGAGACTTCTTGAACATTGAAAGCCTAGTTGAAAATGGTTCTTCAATATACAAACTAATAAATAATTCAATTAAAATGTTTGTATCCCTTGTAGGAGAAGTTAAACTATTCCCAATTTGAAATGTGTATCGAAAATAAATCGGTTTGATTTTAGCATTATTTTTCCATGCTTTCTTGACTCTTTGCGGAGGTCCCCACCCTTTCGTTCTTGTCATCGGGTCTGTTGTCAATGTATAAATAAATAACAGCATTTTTGTAATTAAGTTAGAGTTTTTATATATATAAAAGCTTGTCTGCATCTTTTAGCATTAAATGTGGTAGCAAATGCAACATAAAATATAAACAATACAAACATTTTTAAAAATGTTCCGAAAATTAATTCGACACATGGCTTTTATTTTATAACAGTACTTTTTCCATCGCATATGACTCGATAAAAATCTTTCAATGAAAATCGCGTCAACATTTTTAACTGTGTAAAATTATGAATTTATGAGAAACTTGTAAAGAGTTTTTACCCTATGTGGCACGTGTATTATTAACATTTTTATCAAAAGTGATTTCATTTTATTTTTTTCTTTAAGTCCTTTTTATGGATTCATTGTCCGTATTTCTAAAAAGCTCATTTATTTTGAACAGATCAACTGAAATGTTCCTTCATATCACTCCCTAAACGTTTTATCATCCATTTTGACATTCAAACGTAAGCCAGCAACTATCCAGTAATTCACGCAAATTATGTGGGTTGCCAACTATCACAGATACTGCAACATTTGTACCTCATAATAATAACAACTTGAAGAACAAATTCGATAAGTTTACATTTTGTCACCGAAAATGATCGAAAGCATGAATTTTGAAAAGTGAAGCAATTGAGATTGATTACAGATAGATTGATTACAGCATGAAGGACAACAAAACAGGCAGATAGACAGACAGACCTCAAGACAGAAAGTTGTCCGCTAGTATAAAACGGACAAAAGATAAAAAAGAAAAATAATGGTTGTACTGCAACAGCATTTACATGAAAATTATAGGCTGTTGTAGTTGTTTTTCTGCTGCTGTCTGTTTGCCAGCTCAAGACAACCAGCCAGCTAAAAACAAATTCGCCGCCAACACCACCTCCACCACCACCATCACCAGCCAAGCAACCAACAGTGCGTAGGCAGCAAGATCAGGCATGGAGCAGATGCAGATCACAGTGTCTGTCATATGGTAGAATAATGGAGCCAAAAGGAATTCATGATCAATGATCGTGATCCATATAGACTGATATGTGTAGCAATCTTTGAAGTCTGACTCCAACAACTGCAACAACAACTACAACAACTTCAATAGCAATGACAACAGAAGCAAATGAATGCCTTGTTTGGTGACACTTTAAGGACAAGTTCGAGCATAGCATAAAATAAGATTGAACTAAATTCGTGCAAGCATTGCCACAGCGCATTACTTTGACTTAAGGAGAGTGATCAAAAAAAAAAAAAAAAAATTTGTTCCAAGACTCTATGCATCAATAATGTCAAACATTATAAGAAATATTTCGTAAATTTGCATAATAATCACACAAATATTTGTATATCGTTTTTTTCATTTATCTTTATTGTTGCTGTTGTTGTTTTTGATGTCGCTGAGCTTTTAAATTGCTTTCGTAGTTATCAAGGCGATCACTTTTTTTCTTTATCTGCTATTGAAGTGCATTTAAATATTTGTTCAGTTCTTATTGATCATTCACATTCATTTGCATCAACCCATTGACTAATTTTTTCTTCAGCCGATAACATTTTTAAATGTAGAAATTACGCATTGTTATATATATATTTATTTTTTTTATATTTTCTCTTTTTTTGTATGTAGAATGAACATCACAATATTTGTGCAGCAACAATTAAGTTTTTGTTCGCACGATTTTTAATCAGCGATAAGCTGCTATAGTGTGTGCGTGTGTTTGTGTGTGGTCTGGCGGTCACTTTCTGGGCATTTGTTCCCACGTTTTTGCCTTAAAAAAAAAAATATTTTTATTATCATATATTTTGATATTGCTCAATATGTATAAAAGTATTGATTCATTGCAGCCTTTCAAAGAAATTTTTGTCGAAATTTAATTTTTCAGTATCTATATGATAGCGGCTTAGTAAGCTTACTTATCTTAAAAAAAAAGCAAATTAAAATCAGCTGTAATGGTGACAAAAATTCTTCTAAGGCCATATTTTAAACTCTATTATTGGGTGCGCAAAAATGCTTTGCTTGCCTTTTTTTTTTAATTTGAAGCTTTATTCAGAGAAATTAGTACTGTGATTTTATAGCTAGTACTTTTCCCATCTTTCAGGTAGCATGCGGACTCCGCGTTTCTGGTGAAGTTCCTCTTCTTCTGAGGTGATCCAAGAATCAACCCAGTTTTCGGCTTCTTCCTAAAAAGTGAAGTGCTGTTCCATGGCCTGGCCATTTCTTATGCTGAAAATTTATATTTTTTATTTATTTTTATTTTGCATTTTCTTTTCTTGTTTGATTTAATTTTTTTTTTTTTGATTTTGACGATGAATGCAAATATTTGTTTTCAAATTTTTTGAACATTGCTAAAAATACGAAAAATTCTCTTTTGTTAAATGGGGTCAAAATTATATTCACAATAGAGCTGAATACCTTAACACGAAACTGTTTTCAAAACGCCAGAAAAATAGTGGTGCTGAACCTTGAAAAATGTGAACGAAATTTTTAGTGGCCAAAAAAATTAATATTTTGCGTGAAAGAGCTGGTAAGGCTGTACTCCACAATGAAGATCAATTCAAGATCTCTAAAATATGTCCTCTATATTTTTTTGTAGGACTAACGGTTTTGAAGATATAGTTGTTTTACTACATGATTTTTTGTAATTTTCCACTATGTATAACATCCAAAAAAAAAATTATAAAAAATATATGCAAATATTTCTAGTTTCTTAAATGCTATCGACATGCAAAGTATCGAATTTTTACAAATATATGAGTTCCGTAAATCACCCGATTTGGCATGGAATCACCGATATACTCTATTCTCATACTTATACAAACTTCTACAAACTTGAAAAAAAATTTGCCGCCGGGATCACAGAATTGCATTTTAAAATCCCGAAAATACCAGTATTAGCAAAAGCCCAGATATTGCTATCTCTCTTAATAATCTGAATAAATAATCTGAATCTCAGGAAATAATCTGAATAAAATAATAGGCGACTATACACAAGTACCAGGACTAACGCAGGAGTTGTCACATTCGGACAAGTCCTTCAGGACAGTCCTCAAGAACTGGTTACAGAACTAGTCCTTCAGGACTAGTCCTCATCTAGTTCCAGTTCGAGTTCCAGGATTAGTTCCAAGACTAGTTCAGGACTAGCCCAGGACAAGTTCAGGACTAGTCCACATAATAATCTGAATAAAATAATAGGCAAATATATACAAGTTCCAGGACTAACGCAAGAGTTGTCACTGGTACCAGAACTAGTCCTTCAGGATTAGTCCTGATCTTCTTCTACTTTCGGAACTGGTTCCAGATCTAGTTCCATGATTAGTTCTAAGACTAGTTGAGGAATAATTCAGAACTAATTCAGTACTAGTTCAAGAGTAGTTCATAACTAGTTCAGGCCTCACTTTGCCGCAAATGCTGCATTACACATTTTATATTATTTTATATATTTATATTAGGTATAAGGCCGAGTCAGCTTGTATTACGGTCCAGAAACATATGTTGCCCGGGTGATTTTCGGTTAGAGCATGAAAAGTTATCTTCTATATATATAAAATCGTTCGTGCGGGTTGGTATCCGTTAAGTTCCCAGGAACGGTAACACCTAAGGGCACCAAATTTACAACATCTGTTATCAAGGTTCATATCTCGAATAATACATCAAACAAAATTGCCACACCCCCTATTACCACCCACAAATCAATAAAAATACTGTATTTCAGACGAATGAGGTTGTATTGGAATAAATTTTTGTAATTTAGTTCGTATGGTTACTCTCAGCATCTGCACTAAAAACGGGCGTGGTCGAACTATAACTATGCCCAATTTTCATAAATCATTATAATTCCTGAGTTGTACATGTTTTGAGAGTTATACTTGGTCTGAAGGTGCTATGTAATCAAGTGGCGGTCACTTTATATATAGATGTTGCCACGCCTATTTGTTCCGCTCATCTAAATATAATTATGTCTGTATGTACCCCAAACAGCTCCTCCACAATTTGTCCGACTGCAACCAAATTTTGCACATATATTCTTTGGTATAATGAGCAGTTTTTAGAATACAAAATTAGGCAGAATTAGGCAAGGGGGCGTGCCAATTTAAATTGAATCAAACTCCTCTTACACCATTTGTTCGACTTCAACTAAATTTTGCACATATATTCTTTGGTATAATGAGCAGTTTAAGGTCTAGAAAAGTGGGTGGTATTAGACAGAGGATGGGGAACTATTTTTTCCATACATACTCACCCTACACATACACACCCTAATTGATACACCACCCCGGTCTTCACCGGATATTCCATCTAGTTTAGAATAGAAATAAAAAATGAGGCTGGTGGTGCATTCGACTTCGTCGTACCTTCCATTTTGTGCATTTTTTTCTTTAGAAATTTTTTAGTAAAAATTTTTGTATGAAAGCGTATAAATTTTAGACCATTTTTTGGGTAAATCGGATGCGTGATATCCATTTTTGGCATTAATTTCCACAAGCACTACTCCGAATGGCCGAAGAGTTGGTTTTACCCATGGTACAGGGTATAGAGCAAAATGGATGCCAAAAATGGAATCTTTGCACCCAATTAACAATAGATCTGGTCAAATATTTATAGGTTGTTGAGCAGAGTTGATCCAATCGGTTGGTCCAATGGGACCAAAATTGGTAGTTTTGTTTTCAAAAAATAGGTTTTGGTAGTTTGGTTGGTTTGTCGATATTTCCCATTATTTTTGGTAGCTTGCGAACTCGAACTTATCTTTAAACTTCAAATAAATTGAATTTTAAAATATTTGTCATCTGCTAAACAGAATCTGGGAAATTAATAAAAAGCTTTATATTTATTTTTCTCTTATATGCGTGTATCTAAACGGTTTTGTTTCTTTATAATTTGCTAATTGGCCAAGTATATAGATTTTATATGTTTTGTTTTGCACTATAAAAAGTTGTATTCTATTTAAACATAACTTTTACGTGTTTTGAATTTTTAGTAGGCTGGCAGTAGTTTTGGTTTTAAGTGAAAATTTGGTGGGATAAATTTTAACTAAGTGACAACACTGCTTTTGAGTCAAAAATAGTCGAAGAAAATTTTCGTAGATATGTCATTCTCACAGATAGCTTCCAAATGACCAAAAATTGCGTTTGCCTGATTCTAAGGTAAATCAGGTGCGAGTTTTTCATTTCTGGCATCAGTTTTGTTCTAGCTGTGCACCAGATGGCGCTAAAAGCAAATATTTGTTCATTTTGTAGTTACCTGTAAGCATAAAAACTCTTCGACAATTTTTTCGACTATTTTTGGGTTGAGAACCTATAAATATTGGACCGGATGTATAGTCAGTTGAGCGCGAAGATTCCATTTGTGGCATCTGTTTTGCTCTAAACCCTGTCGTCATGGGTAAAACCAACCTTTTTGGCTAGTTAGAGCACTGCTGAAGCAAAACTGATGCCAAAAATGGTATTCTCGCTCCAAAATGACCCTTTTTTATTCTAAGGTAATAAATGTACAAAACGGAAGGTGTGAAATAGCTGACTGCACCACCACAAAAGTAGTTTGTACTGTCAGCGTCAAAAGAAATTGTAACGTTAATATGTTATGTTTTTGTCTTTATTTTACTAGTTTGCTTTATCATTTTATTCAACATATTATGTTTTTTGAAAAATATATTGCATATTCTTTCATTTTATAAAAAAAAAAATAACAAAAATTTAACAATAAAAAAAATTATAGAACAACAACTTAAAATACTTCAAATTCACAGCGTCAAAAGAAATTGTACAGTAAGTATAAAAAAATTATTTCAAAGAATTTTAAAGAGGTTAGTATTTTGTTTGCTTTCCATTTGCGTTGATTACAGCTTGCAATCTTCTGGGCATCGATTCCACTAGGTTTCGGGTTACATCGGAAGAGATTTTTTGCCATTCCTCCATTATCACTGATTTTAGAGAGTCTTTGCTGGTAATCGTTCTTTTTCTAATTTGACGGTCCAGATGCTCCCACAAATGCTCGATAGGGTTAAGGTCGGGTGACTGGGCGGGATGATCCAGCTGTTTTGGGGTATGATATAGCAGCCATTCCTTTACTATTTTAGCAGTGTGCTTAGGATCATTGTCTTGTTGAAAGACCCAAGTTTGATCCAAGCCCAATTTGTCGACACTAGGTTGCAAATTATCTTTCAAAATGGTGAGGTAATCTGTTTTATTCATAGTGCTCTCTATGAAAACCAAGTTACCTACACCACTGGCTGCCATACACCCCCATACCATGACCGAACCACCACCATGCTTGACGGTAGATATTACATTTTGTTGGGCAAATGCTGAATTTTTGCATCTCCAAATTTTAGTTGGTGTTTTCTTACCAAAAATTTCAAATTTGCTCTCGTCAGTAAAGACCACATTATTCCAGAATGAATTTGGTTCATTTTGATACTTTTTAGCAAAATTCATTTGATTTTTGATATGAAAGGTTTGCTTCTTGGAACTCGTCCACGTAGTCCATTTGCATGTAGTGCTCTACGTATAGTACTGGAGCTAACGTTAACACCTGAGCGTTCTGAAATGTTCTCGGATATTTTAACAGCACTTTGAGTTGGATTTTGCTTCACTCGTCGCACAATGGATCGTATTTGAGTCGCATTTAGTTTACGGGGTCTTCCAGATTTGGGACAATTTTGTAAATTTCCGAACTTTTTGTAATTATCAATTATATGTTTTACAGTATTATGGCTTCTATGAATCGTCAAACCAATTTCACGCAATGTTTTTGCTTTTTTATAATATTTTAGCACAAGTTCGCGAACATCCGGGGAGGTTTGTTTACCCATTTTGAAAATAAATTTCGTTACTCAAAAATCTTCAGATTTGAACTGATCCTCACGACAACAAGTCAATTAATAATTATTATAATTAGTTAATATTGCCTACAACATGATAAAAAGTCAAATCACTAAAAATAACGGTAATTTTTTACCGTTAAAATTCTTTAAAATATTTGGTGCACGTGTTGTACAATTTCTTTTGACGCTATTAATATGAAGATGTTTTTGTTTTTGTTCTATGAATTTTTGTTATTGTAATATTGTTGTTGTTTTTATTATGTACATTAAGAGAGGAGAAACTATATTATTAAAAAAACAAAAAATGTAAAACAAAAGGGAATTGCAAAAGAGTATAATTTAACTGCAAACATAGAGGAACAACGTGTACAACTTCTTTTGACGCTGACAGTATATTTTTCTATTGACTTTTCATGCCCAAATTGAAAATAGGTTTACATATCGACCCACCCTAATATGCATAAAAAAAAGAAAAAGAAAGGGAGAGAAAGAATGATAGAGATTAAGATAAAGATATAGAGAAAGTTGAGACACGGTGTATTATGCATCAGTTACAATATAAATTCGTAAGATAATGTCGTTACATTACGGTGCGTTACATTAAGCTTTGCAATATACACTTTTCGAACTTTTACTCCCAAGCTTTTTTTTTACTTCAAAAACACACATCTCGAATTTGTTAGTTTTTATATAAATGCACTTGCAACTCTTTTCCATACAACATTAGTCATAACAATATCGGCAATTATTGCATTATGATTGCAACATCATTATTGTTTCCTGCAACCAACTTATAGTAGGTGGCTATTAAAGATTATTTATATTTTGTCACCTTTAGCAATTATTGTAATTAATAACAATTATGCTTGGAAATAACATTTGCACAAATCGAATACTAAAATTAATTGCAACATGTAAAACTTTAGCAACAACAACTTATGAATGGAATAAATGCAGCAAGTAGGCGTCAGAAAAATACTCACTGCGGCAAAGACTACGGCAATAGTTGCCGAAGACTTAACACTGAAGATTGCCAACAAGTGATAGAAGAGTTATAAATACAAAAAATTGAACTAGCAACTAGGAACGCAACTGGTAGCCTACACTTGTCACAGTCGAAGAGGAGGTGGTTTTAGTACCATAACTGAAGCTAACTTAAACTCTAATCATAGGTTTCAGCAAAGTGCTTGTTTGCTGTAGTGTAGTGTAGAGTAGAACAGAGAAGAGAGGCACTAACATGGTTACACCTGCACTGATGAACTCGCATTTTGAGTTTTAAATTAATAGCTGTGAAGTTAGTTAAGCTAATGCTTACATTATTAATTGCTGAGGCTGAAGCATCGGTGAAACATGACTGGGCTCCACCGCTGATGATGGCATGTGTTGGTAAAGAGTTGTTGTCTTTGGGCCTGTGGGCAAGTGTCAAGTTGAGTTTCTACTGACGATTTATCGCACTTCAAAATCACTTTTAACTGCTTAGCCAAAAAACATAAATCTTCGTTGTGGGTCTTACTTAGAGTATAACATGCAGAGTAACGCACGACAACTCAGACAAGTGAGCGATTCCATAACATCGATTATTTTGATTTTCGGAATAAGATCTTAATTTGATTTCTTTGGAAATTGGAATCTTTCCATAGTGAACAATATAACTCAATGGCAGACAAGATGTCTGCGTAATTTCATTCATTGATGAACCTGATTGTAATCAAAATACTCGAATTCGTTACATATGAAGTATCATGAAATTGTAATAAAAACCATTATAATTAAATATATCGTGATAATAAAATTCAAACCTGCAAAGTCATGGCCAAAATACATATTCATGGCATGTGATCCTTAGCTCATGATCAAGTGTTGTCTAAAAATATATCTCATTTTAATTAATTGAGCACCTCCGAGAAAATTAATATTTATCCACACGAATAGCGGGACAGAAGAAAATGAAAGAAAAACAAAATTAACAACGCTGCCACATTATTTTGCTACTCATTGTCATCGTATTGTCGAAAAAGAACACTAAAAGTGATCATTAAATCGCGATAAGCAGCGTTAAAGCATTTTCAATGCTTCAAACTTTAATCTATGTGGCAGCTGTATAAAGCTCTAACTCAACTCTAACTCTAATAGCCAAATTTTTCATTCCTTCACTCAATCAGTGCTCCGTTTATAATGTCAATCCTTCAATAGAGCGTTCGGCATTAGATCAGCTCAGGTTTTCTACTTGTGTCTCTCTCATAGCTTAATACAATGTTTTATCACGTAGACTTAATCGCAATTTTCTTCTTTGTTTTATTTTTTAAAGATCTATTTCATGGTCTATCTGTCTGCCTGTCTGTCCATCTGTCTCTCTGTCTGCAGCTAACAAAGTTGTGAAAAACTGTCATTATTATTGAGGAAAATCTAAATTAAATCAGGCAAGTGGGCTGCCACCAGCACGATCAGTCAATCATTAGCTCAAAAATGATTGTGCACATTGATATTTTACAGTGTTCAGAGAGGGAAGGCGGGGACTGTTTATGAGGAAGTTTATACTTTTTTGGTAGCAGTTATTCTCTCATTTGCGCCTGCGCGTTAAATTAGCTCTGATTAGTTGGGAATTTTCATAATTGGCTTCGTTTATGATTTTCCATCACTGTGGGTGGGCATTTTTTTTTTTTATCGTTATGAGGTTTTGATATTGTCACAACAATACAGGAAGGTCTTAACTCTTGTGCATAGTGATAAAATAATATTGATATGGTTATGGGCAGATATTAGGAAAGAAAACGCTTATTAGTTTAAACAGGAAAACTCGATGTAGTGGTAAATAAGAGTTTGGATGACTGAAAAGTAACAGTAACTTCAAGTATTTCTCAAATTTTACTGAACTTACAGCTCAAATTGTGACTACAAATATTTTAATTAAACGACGGGAAATAATGTCAAGGCCATGGCCACAAAATCTTTCTTCAGTTAGAATTTCGAACAATGTTTAGATAAGGTTAGAGATTTTGTTGACCTTAAAATTAGAAAAACCGCCAAAATTAAATTTTCAAAAAATCAAAAATAAAAAAAATTTTTTCTGTTTCTTTTCTAAACATCATCAAAATCTCTTACTTGATAAAATTTTTGCGACTTTTGGACTTTTTTAAACATAAATTAAAGCATTACTGAAACCTTGCTCACATTTGTTCACATTAGGTCTGTTTCCGTACTCACTTCAAGTAACTTGAAGTTACTCGAACGTGTTTCTTTACACATTTTTCCAGTACGAGACAGAAGAAGACCAAGCAAAATGTCACTCTCTATTACTCGAACTTTACTTAAAAAATTTCTTCGAGCATGAATCTCGAGCTTCAAACAGCTGATGGTTAAAGTAAAAAAAAAAAATTAATTGTTGTGCTGTGTTGTGGAAAAAATTAGTGCAATTGGTTAGAAAATTAATAAAAATAACGTTAAAACTTGTAAAATGAACGGAAGTGGAAGTGTTGACCTTTTAAATATACTGCTCCCAGATGCTTCCAACTCATCTGAATGTATTTTAATTTTGCATTTTTTAAATATGCCAACCAGTCAATTAAATTTTTATTTACTTTCAAATATCTATAATATCTATAATATAAAGTTGTGCTTGGAACTTACTTGAAGTCGTTTCCGTACTTTTTGACAAATTTTCTCATTTTGACAGATAATCAAATTACTCGCTATTACTCGAACTTTACGCGAAGTTTACTTGAAGTGAGTACGGAAACAGACCAATTGTTGAAGATGCAGTTGTTTCATTATTAAATCTACGATTGAAAATAAAAGGGCTGCAATTTTAGCAATATATTTATTAGAGAAGCAACGGATATTCGGCAAGTATCCGGTTTGCTTAAATTTACTATTCGGCCGGATGCCAGATAGTAACTCAGTATACAGTATCCGACCGGCCGAATAATTTCTTAAAAATATTTTATTTAAATAAATGTTAAGTTAATAACAATTAAATAGGTACTAATTATGGCAGCTTTTGTTTAAAGGTACAAAAGTAACAAAAAATGTACAAAGTATCTTTCAAAAAACTTAAATTATATTCTTAGTATTCACTTAACTGATGAATTCATGTATAAACTTAAAACTTAGAAAACTTTCCAATTAGTAAAATGAATAAAATAAATAATCAAAATTATGAAGAGGTGGATTATGGTGAATAAAACCTAAATTTTCAGCGTTTGAAGACAATAGGCGATTGTTTAATTGACAACATGACAAAAATACAAATTATCAAATAATATAAGCAAAACAATTAACTGTTTTAATATGAAGGTTTTCAGTATTGCCGGGTTGAAGTATTTTACTCTTTCAAAGTTTGGAACCATGGCACAATCATAAGGAAGGCTCAGCTTGGAGAAAAACTAGAAAAAGTGTGCTATATGTCAAAGTTACTATTGCCATTAGCATTTCAAGTTTAAGGCACTCAGAGTTTTGTTGTTGGAAAACTTGTCTTTTGAGCAGCTATTTTAAAATAAGACTACCTTATGATTGTGTCATGGTTTGAACAATTTTTGAGAAGAGGAGTAAACATTATTTTGATTATAGGTCTCCGGTATCCGGCAAAATTACTTCCGTTACATCTCTAATATTTATCAATTTTTTTCTAACGTTTTCATACCGAGATACCTAAAGTTAGATCTGGGACTTGTTATATTTTCGATTGTATGTTTAAAACAATGTAGTTTGTTCATACACTGTATTCAAATATTTTCTCAATTTTACTCTGCTTTAAATTTTACTCTATACCACAAAACGCCTAAGATCTTTAAGAATAGCATGTTCACACACAGGCCGAAAAGCCGCTTTTCAACTGAAAAACCTCTTTTCAGAAAAAGGTGTTCACACTAGAAAAGCAGCTTTTCATTTGACAGACAGTAGCCTGTTATTATAGCGATTTGTTTCATTGTGCTTGGCTTAGCAAATAAAATTCTTTAAAATAACTTTTCTTCTTAATTATTAATAACTTTTCCTCTAATTTATGCCTTGGCTTCTGCTGCATATATGTGCGTATTTTTGCGTGCACCGCGAAACTACTCTGTCTTCTCCTCCCACTACACAACAAATATCGCCTCATGAAGGTCACTCCACTTCACGCGCTCCTTGTATTTTTTTTTCATTTTCAAGATGTTTTCTATTTGGGAAGAAAGTTTGTCTTTAAATCACAACAAATGAAAACAGACAGACGGAATGTCAAATATCAGTGGCAACTTGGATTTTTGTAATAGATTTTGACTTTACTTCAACGAACAGACTTCCGAACCAGGGTTGTTTTCTAACTTTTCAAAGTTTTTCGCTGAAAAGCAAACAAATATCAGCTTTTCATTTGACAGTTCTTCTATGGCGAAAAACTTAATATCATGTAGCTTTTCAGCTGAAAAGCCATTATTGTTCGAAAACGGCTTTTCGGCCTTAGTGTGAACATACTAGAAGACAAGAATTTTAAATACAAATTATTAGATCAAAGTTATGGAATTCTTTTATTATTGGACTTTTTCGTTAAAATACCTAAATCCAACCTAGAAAAAAACGGAACGAAAAAAACGGTATGTTGGCAAACCAGTACAAGGATTCCCAAACAGTTAAAGCATAATCTTAGCTGTCGTTATCGGTCATTGTGCATGCACAGTTTCATAGTAAATGACAGTTTTCGCTAGTTAACTACAGCTACAATCGTCGTTAAGGCGTTTGGGAATCCCGCAACAGGAGTTCAAAAATTTTTTCGACTTAAAATCAGTGTTGCTAACTTTTGAAATCGCTTTTCCTCAAAAATAGACCAGATTTTAACACTTTCAAAAGTGTTACAACACCAATATCCGTATAGGAACTAGCTAACATTTTTTAAAAACAACTAATTAAAAAACTAATTTGAAATAAACTAGTATATGAACAACTTTCAATTTAATTAAGGTGGCATCCACTTCAATTCTATATAGTTTTTATTGCATTATATATGAAGTAATTGAAAAACTACTTAAAAACAAATAGTCTTAATTATAAAATTTTAATTTCGTCAAAGACTGAAAGCTTGAAAGACTTTTTTTATTTAATTTTTTAATATGCCTTATGCATTCACGTAATGAATTTATGTATTTTTTTTTCAAAACAGTCAAATAAATGATCTCTTTGATGCATAGAATTTAAAATTTAAATTCATTTAAATTCATCTTCAGTAAGTGGAATATTCAGGCATGTTCTGAAATCCGATTGACATCGGAATCGGATTTATTTGCAATAGCATTTCATTGAAATTATTTCGGATTCCGAGATGAATCGGATTTCAGAACATGCCTGATTAACTAGTTTTCAATTGGTTATTTTAAAGTAATTAAAAAAATAATTAAAATATAACTAATTTAACAAGTAGTTGTAAATATATGCAGACGACAGTCAATTGACTTAGTTAGCGGACATCACCATACAAAATATGTTAGTTCGTTCTATAGAAAAAAGGCAGAATTTCAACTAGTTGTGGTTGACAAAAAACTACTTTATCAACTACTTTTAAATTAGTTGATTTTCCTACAGGGAGTGGTTGACAAAAAACTACTTTTTCAACTACTTTTGAATTAGTTGAATTAGTCGTTCGAACGAACATCTATTTTATACGCACGAACGAACGAACATCTATTTTCCACGAACGAACGAACGAACGAATATCTATTTTTCGAACGAACGAGCAAAATATTTATTTTATTTCTCTACGAACAAACGAACGAACAAAATATTTTTATTTTTTTCTACGAACGAACGAACGAACGTTCGTGCAAGGCTCTGGTATGCATGCATTTGTGGAGAGTAACCAATACCAAATTATATTAAAAAATTGCATTTTTTTATGGTTGCCAATTGTTTTTAGGAAATAATTCATTTCACAGGATTCACTTACAACACTTAAATGAAACTTATTAAACGAAGTCTTAAATGACATGTGTTTTCGTATATTTGTAAATATAATTATATTCTGAATTGGTTAATGCTTAAATTTCTGAAAAGTTTGTTCTTTCACAAGTTTCTGCAAATCTTAAACCTTAAAAAAACAAAATTTTTATCAGTTTCATTTATAAGATGAATTATTTCACCATTTCTAAATATCATGCAATCACAGGTAGTTTAAGCGGCAGAAAATATTGAAATAGATGATCAAAATACCAATGTTGATTTATGTCGAAAAATGTATGCTTTTTAGAAAAGAAAAATTAGTACTTGAAAAAATAGTACCTGAAATATTATCTAAATAAAACCCTTTTTACACAATCTCCAAAGCTTAATTCGATTATTCAGTTGTTTTTAATTTTTTAACATTTTCAAAGGTAGAAAAATTTTCAAATTTTTAGCTGACCACAGATAAAAACATAGTGAAAACCGTGCACTAGGTGCCATCGAAATTAAAAAAAAATCACCAAAAAATACACCAGGCACCAAACCTCGAAATTTTGAAAATGCACCAAATCTGGTGGAAAAAGCACCAAGTTAACAACAGTGCTTAAAATTAGAAATATTTTCTTAGAATTATTGAAGGTTCTCCAAGTGAGAAGTATATATTTTTAGATTTTTTGTGATTATTTTTTTTTTTTTTTGATCGAATGGGATACTTTAAGTATTTTTGAAAAAAAAAAAAGTTTCAAGTACTTTTGTTCCCAAATTTTGGATTTTTCAATTTCTTGCAGAAAATAGTTAAAGACTATGTTTATCGCTCACTTATTCGTGCTGGTTTTTTTCCAAATTTTGCATTTTTGGTACTTTTGGCAACTTTTTCGAAAAAATTCTCAAACTCGGAATTTTCAAAAAGGTACACTCCAAGCAAACATATTCATAACAGCCAGGTTATGCAACATAATAACACAATTTTTTGCATCTCCATTTGGTTTAGCTTAAGAAAATATTTCCACAAGATTTCATTGAAATTTTTTTATATATGAAGTTTTTAGATTTTTTTTTTTAATACAACAAAAACAAAAATGTGTTTTATTCGAAAAGTAAAAAATCACAACTCTGGAGGTTTTCTTCCAATTAATGTTTAATAGCTTATTTTAAAGAAAAATTAAATAGAAAACGATACAAAAAATACAAAAGTTATTTGAACTTTTTTTAAAAAAAGGCCCTTTTTCCCCATATAACCAAAAACTGGAATGTACCGATGCAAAGTCGGCACGGGTTCCCGCGGTCCTAGGTACACCAAATTTTATTTACATTTATTTCAACTTTTAAGGGGTTAAAAAATTAAGGGGGTAACACATAAAAAAAAAACAACTTAAACATTTTTTGGCACACCCTAAAATATCATTTTCTCCTGTGTTTCTCAACCGATTTTGATGATTTTTTTTTTTAATGAATCAGAGTAATTAGGAGCATCGACGAATTTTTAAATAAAAATGCTAGCTTGGGTGTTTCAGGGTGTTTCTCAACCGATTTTGATATATTTTTTTTTTTTAATGAATCAGAGTAGGGAAAAGGAGTGCACCGAATAGTTTTTAAATTTTCGGGGTGGTATTACGACTTTCGACCACTGGTGTACTCTAGTATATATCAAGGTGCCTCGACATCTATAGAACAAAAAAAAAGGTGTCGATTCCCCCTACTAAAAATTAACTTCGGCCTATTTTATGACGATTTCTAAAATATTTTGGGTGTCACGTTAACCGCCAGTGAGCTGAACCATTTTTAAAAAACCTTCAAAAATCATGTTTTTTGTACAAATTTTGGCTGGTGTGGTTGTTAAAATAAAACAACCTGTCAGAAATAATAGTTTTGAAAAAAATTTTAATTCTTTGTCGTTTAACCAAATGCGGATTTTGAAGCATTTTTGTGATATTTTTCATATTATTTTCACTGAAATTGAAATAACTTCATTATTTTCTAAACTATCCTCCTCCTGTTAATATTATTGGAAAGGTTTTGACAGCTTCAACTTATTCATGGACAGAGTTGATCGATTTAATTACCATTTAAAGTTAAATAAAATAGATCAAGGTTCACTTTTAGTCGGTGGCAATGGTAACTTTTTTTCGATGCACCCCAATATATATAAAAAAAAAAAAAAACGAAATGGCCATTTCAGCCCTTAAAAGGTCTTTGACCGAGACTCTTATGATCAATTGTGTTGTGTGTGATGTGAAATGTTTGCACACAAATGATCGAGAACTGGACCTACCATGTTTTAAGCCAATTCCGATCGGCTTATGTTCTCAAAAAGCTTTTCATGGCAGTTTTTACTCTCTGAGGTTTGCCATTGTCTGCAGTGAGGTGACGGCCGAACAGAGAAATTAATTCAATTGAAAAACTTTCAGTGTCGCATGGAGGATTCGAGCATGGGTTCTCTGGCGTAAGAGTCACACACTCTACCCACTACGCCACGGCCGCCACTAATATACATATATAGGTTTTTTATATTTGCGTAGTAACTAAGTAGCACTATATTAATTAAAACAATTACAACAATCGATCCAAAAGATTTAAACATATAGCAAACTATGCTCTGGCATGACGTAACAAAAAACAGAAGTAGAAGTTTCAACTTGGATTACAAAATATGGAAAACTCCACGAATTGGGCAAGACTGTTTGCATAAAACATTTTTTTAGTCATCTTACGTGACGTTACTGGCGTTAGTATACTTAAATTTCCATTGTAATTCATTTGGGTAATTAAGTAATAATGTACTAAAGTAATTAAGTAATTTAGTAATTAAAAAACATATATATAATATATTCTGCCTCTGTTTGTCTTAACCATTATTCACTATTTTTAGCCAATGCCTTCAATTTTTACTAAAACAAAAACGCTTACGAAACATTTACTAAACATTTACCAAAAAGAAAAATTACGTTTGTGAAAGAGTGCGGGCGATTTGATCATCATGGTAAATGAATTCATGTTCAAATTGCTTAAATCAATATAATTTAAATGTTTCTTTAAAATAATATCATTAAATAATAAGTTTTTAATAACTTTTAATTTTTGAGTCACTGTGGACTTTTCTGTAGAAATGCCCGTATATATTTATATATTTTATCTTTGTGCGATTAATATTAAAGGCTGTAGATAACCCCAAAAAAAGTGAACAAAAACGTTGCATGGGTTTAAAAAAAAAATTGCGAAAAAGACCCCAGTTCAAACATCGGCTTTGGTGTTAAAAACTGGAATTGGTCGAATAAAAGTCCTCATCGAACAAAATATATTGCAGTGGCGAAATAATACTCTTCCAGCGAAATTTTTTTGTCTTGTCGTATAATTTGGAGTTTAAATTTGCAACATTCATAACATTAAAGCAAGAAATAAAAATAATTGCATAATACAATTAAAATAAGGCATGACACCAAATTCTTTGGATCCATATATAGAATACGAGAAATTTAATTGTTTTGGCATAATTGAAGCAATTTCAATGAAACGCAATAATCTGCTTTCTGACTAAGAATGGTTTCACTTTGTTTAGGCCTACATAAAAATGGCTCATTTATGGAGTGTTTCTTTGTTTTGTGGCAAAAAAAAAACAACCTCAAATAATTTCGTCAATGGACCAGCTGAGTTGGCTGGTGTAAGTGTGTGTGTGTGTGTGTGTGTGTGTGTGTGTGTGTGTGTGTGTACGAGTTTGTGTGTAATAATAATAATAATATTGCATGCGCTATAAATACAAAATTGAGCCAAACGAAGACATCCTCCACACGCGCGCATATTCAAAAAAAAATCCTCGACATCGCCATCGCCACCATCATCTCTGCATTATGCGCCGCGCATCCTCCAAGTCAGGCACGCTGGGCGTTGACGCGATTGTCTTGCATGGATAATCTGTGATTTAGCAACTCCTACAGGTCAGGCGAACGCATCAATTACACGAGCTCAATGCGCGCGCACTCGATCAAGATCGCAGCTTAAATGCCGTCTATATCAATCGGTGTGCGTGTGTGTTTGTAAACATCCTGTAGAATATTTCTTAATACTGACTGCAGCGTATTCTCATAAGAATGACCTTTTCGTGTAGAGCATTTGTGCAGCAATCAACGACGTTATCCGGAATAAAGCTGCACGTGATGGCGCCCAATGTTGATTATTTTATTAGCCATGATCATATATTTGTTTTTCCTTGCCTGAATAGGTACTACAAGAAGGGAAGAGCAGTCTTTGTTGCATGGTAGATTTGGTGTTAAAACATGAGTGTATCAACCTGATCCTTTGTAAGTTATGCCGATTATAGCGCTACTCAGATATATTTGTCACAAATTTAAGAAAACTTGTGATGAAACACACAGGCCAAAATTAAGCATTGCATACAAATTTAGTTACAACAACTCCCAACTACCAAGAGAACTAAGACGCTGATAACCTTTACACTAGTTTTGCATCACACAGCAATGAATCTAACTACAACATGCCGATATTACAGCCAACTTTGAGCCAACTTATGGCCAATTTAAAAGCTCGTACATAATAACTTAATTTCCTGCGAACAATTGCATGTTAGACATGCTTTCAACAACATTCAAAATACACACACACACACATATGTGAAGCTATCAACTCTCAGCCAAAAGCTAATTTCCAACCTAAACCCACGCATTTCTTTGTTATGCTGGACAAATATTGATGTTCAGCAAGAGCATGAAATATCAGCTTATAATAATAAAGACATTAAGTAGAATGCAGCTACAATAACAACAACATATTAGGCACATATTAGTGCCTTCACTGTGAATATTTGAGGATATATTTTCTTGCCTGCAGCAGAATGTGTTAAAACTATTAGTTTAAATATGTTTGTGGCAAATTATAAACTATTTTTGCAATTTTCACAAATTGACAAATTTTGGGTGAAGTCACAGTTTGTCGGTGAATATGTTAGTCCAACAGGTTCAACTAATGACAATGTTGAAAACAAAAAGCTTGCGGTAAAACGGTATAATTTTTAGCTAAAAAAAAACGAGGCAGGGAACGAGGCCGTGTTCGCCTCCAAGCATGCTTTCTTTCTACAGGAACAGTTAAATTATATGTACTTTCATGACAAAGGGGGCAAGTAAAGCTATGTTACAGCAAAAACAGTGCTTCCAAAATAAAATAATAGTAGGGAAAGTCTTGAATTGCACCCCTTCCCCATTCATGCTATGTCACTGGGAAGAATGCTTTTCTTAGTCTTCTCCAGGAGTGCTTCCAGAATTTCTTCAAAAGAAGATCTCTTTGAGGCATTCAATGAAAGAATCAAAGTTTTCTATTTTTTATCCCTTTTCCAAGGAGAGCTTTTGATAAAATTATGTAGAAGTAGCAGTTAAAAATTAAACGAAAACAAAATCGTTTACTTTTAAAATATTCTTGAATTAAACTATTTAATAAACTAGAGATAATTCATCAGAGTTTATTGAATTTATTATCGATTTAGTTTTCAGAACTACTAGCTAGAAGCTACTTTTTTCGGTAGCTTTATAGCGAAAAAAGCACCGCAAGCGTTTCCGTACGTGAGGATTCATCACTGCTATATGTACATCCTGGAAAGAGTGTTTTAATTAGAAGTTTCAATGACTCCTCTGTGGATTCCGTCCACGCGCCATCGTCTTTTTTTATAAAGGAAAATCGCTTTTTCGACTTACGGAAAGCTTTCTAGTAAGTATTTAAGACTTCTTTGTACGGTTCTTGTGACGGCCGTGGCGTAGTGGGTAGTGTAGAGTGTGACTCTTACGTCAGAGAACCCAGGTTGGAATCCTCCATCTGACAGAAAATTTTTTCAATTGAATTAATTTTTCTGTTCGGCCGTCACCTCTCTGCAGACAATGGCAAACCATTGAGAGTAAAAACCGCCCTGAAAAGCTTCTTGAGAACATAAGCCGTTCGGAGTCGGCGTAAAACATGTAGGTCCAGTTCTCGATCATTTGTGTGCAAGCATTTCACATCACACACAACACAATTGATCATAAAAAGCTCGGTCAAAGTCCTTTCAAGGGCTGAGATGGCCATTTCGTTTTTTTTTGTACGGTTGCTAGTTGTTCATCCTGTGGCATTTGTTGAAGGTTCTTCTGACGTCTTTTCTTAGGTCAAAGAAATCCTTACTCCACCACGGAGGAAAGAATTTCTTCCTACCCCTACTTATAGGACAAGCTACCCTTAAGGCGACCTGCATGGCCTTCTCGAGGGCCTCAATGGAAGAATTTAGCTCCTCCATTGTAATATATGGGTGTTAGCAGTTTCAGAATTTTTGAGCGTGCCACACGTGAAGCCTCTACATGCAGGTTCAAGTCGAAGAGGATCCAATTGTGATTCGAAAAGGATCTTTTATCGGATACTCTCCAATTTACCACACGAAGAGATTCGTTATCGGAAAGAAGTGTTATGTCGAGCACTTCCTCCCAACCACTAAAGTTGTCAGAGCTTGGAACTGTAAAGGTAGGTGCATTCCCCAGCTTACAAATGTTAAGATGAGAGTTAATAACAAAATTAAATAACGACTCACCTCTAATATTGTTTCCCAAGCTGCCCATTAGAATGGACAGGTTGTGCGTAGCACACCTTGCGTGCTGCAGATTAATCTGGACAACATTAAGCATCTGTGGTTGGTTGTTGTGATGGAACTGGTGCAGTTTCCTCGAAGCTTAGCCTGTCAAGAATCTCGTCTACGCACGGTTTCTCCTCTGCCGAGTGTCCCTTGAATATCTTGAGTTTGGCACGCCGTATGCCAAACCTAAGGCAGTTGTCCATCGCCTCGAGTGCACCCAGGCACTCCTCGGTAAGGAGCAGCAGGAAGGGTCATGCTATTTTTCTGGGGGTCCTCTTTCTTGATGACCACCCAGTCGTTCATGGAAATATTGGGGTTGTGGAGTTGGAGAATCTCAACCAGTCGATCATTCTCCAGATTCATTTTGGACAACCAAATACGAGCATGTGGTCTCTTTGGAATGTCCTTCGCTGGGATTAGCTTAAGGCTTAAGCCATCCCATGCGTTCCTGACCTTAGAAACGCATTCACTCAGGAATTCCTTGGAGAACTGGTCCTCGCACTTGATTACCCTGAATCCTCTTACAGTCTCCGCGGATTCAAAGGAGGGGAGAGTACCGCTCTTGTTGTTGAGAAGGTGCTCAATGACCTCTCCGACAACTTAGCCTCGATATTGCCCCACTCCTCCGAAGTCCGCTACTCGTCCACCACAGCCTGGAACCTTTTCCTATCCTCCTCGTCGCGGACATGAACGGTACCAGCCTCCACATTCATAGCAATCCGGCCAAGAACGAAGACAGCCTTCTGGTACTTAGCCTTCGTTACCGCTCCGGGGACTTTAGGTTTATGAGAAGGTTTTCCAGAGCCACTACCGGTGACCCCAGAGGAATAGGATGTTGATGTACTAGAGCCACTACCGGTGGCCCCAGAGAAAGTGGATGATTGACTGGGCAGCACATGAGCACTATGGCTGATACGCACCGCACTACCCACGCTTGTCTCCTGGCTGGAGGCCCTTTATCAGCAAAGTTGCTTTAAACTCACCTATTTTTACTGCTGAACCGCCTTATTTTAATTTTATTTTGTTTTTTATATTATTAATTTGAAAACACAAACACTTTTAATTTAAACAAACATTTTCAGAAACACTTTTCACAAGAGCTAAACTTTTCAACACGTTTGGCGCGGCTGCTTGAAACTTAAAATGACATCAAGACTTGGCAACTGTTAAAAGCAAGCGCATAAAGCAACAAGGTTTCCGCTATTTTTCGTGCAAGTGCAAAAGAAACAGATATATGTATGTCTAGGCGAAACACATAAAAGAAAGGAGTTCTGTTTGTTTTAAATTTGCAGAGTTCTGTTCTTTTTGAGTTTAACAGTGATGCAAATATATTTTTATTGGGTAGAAACACACAATTCTATTTTGTCACAAGCATGTATGTATTCGTTAGTTTTTTAGCTAAGGCAATTATATTAATGTTGGACACAACTAATATCTTCTTATATCGAAAAATAATGCTATTGAAGGAAAGTTCATAATCATTAGGTGGATCCCTCTGAATATTTTGTTTTTGAAACCAAACATATATAAACATATTTTTTCTCTGCGTGTGAAAAAACTATCCAGTTCTCGAAATTTTTTATTAATTATTTTTTTGTTTTAATATGGCAGTTGGACTCTTACTAGAATATTTTAAAAACAAGTTTGATAGTTATAGCTTCTTACAGAACCAATATTTTATAAACAAGTTTGATAGTTATACAGGTACAATCGCCTTAAACCAATATACGACATTTTATTAAATTAAATTTTTATTAAAAGAATTTAGCAGTAATATTTTCAGGTAAAACTTGATAATTTGCTTAGCCGTGGACTCAGATTTAAAATTATTAAAAAAAAATATTAAATTGTTTTTTAACTTCAAAATTTTTTTAATTATTTTATCAAATAAAAAATTAGTTTTTAAGATGATGAAGTTGAAACAATTTTGTTGTCAATTTTTCTTATAAAAATTGGATAATATGATTAAATAATCTTTTAATTCACTATAGAAATCCCTGAATAAAATACTTTTATAATTTTTTTTTTTTTAGAGAGAAATATTTTTCGAGAAAAGTTGAATTTTGATTTTAGCTGATTTTACGAAGCTCGTAATTTGGAATTAAGACATCATACAGACCCAAATTTGTGTACACTAGTTGGAGAGTTATACTGCGTTCACACTGAGAGCTAAATGCACATTTACAAAATGAAATATATATATTTGTCCCTTTTACTTCTACAAGGAGCCTACGCCCACGCATTCTAAATTCCTAATGCGCATTTAGTTGAATGCGCATTTAGCACTAAGTGTGAACATAGTATTAAGAAGTCTACAAGAAAAGTCACAAAATCCAATGGGCAAAATTTTAGTTGTTCGCATCACGTGAAACACCCCAAATTGTTTTGAATTTCGTGTAAATACATACTTATTATAATATAAGAATACAGTTTATAATTTGAAAATTTTAACACAAATGTATAAGCTCAGAAATTACATAAAAAAATGTCAACCTCATTTCCAACAATTTATAAAATTATTTTGGTCTGGGGTATTATTTTATATATGGGCATTTCCGCCGAAAAGTCCATCGTGACACGAAAATTAAAAGTTATTAAAAACTGATTATTTAATGATATTATCTTAGAGAAACATTTATATATTATTGATTTAAGCAATTTAAATATAAATTCATTTACCATGATGTTTAAATCGTCTGCACTGTTTTACAAATGTATTTTTTCATTTTGGTTAATGTTTTGTAAATGTTTCGTAAACGTTTTTGTTTTAGTAGAAAAAATATAAAAAAAAATTTTTAAAAAATAAGCTTTTATTTAAATCCAAAACGTGAACTAAAAAAAAAAAAAAAATTCAGTGACATTTGTCCTATATGTATATAGTAGGTATATTCTAGATTCAGAAGAACGTCTCCCTTGGTTACCCATCATCATAATAAAAGCGTACGTAAATAGGTAAGTTCTAGGGATGTATATAAATTTAGAAATTTTCAAAATGTAAAATATACAAGTTTACTACACAGTATCAGTGGAATTAAATCTTTTAGTAGGCTTATCTGTATATAAACCGCGATCCATTATACAGGCTCATTGCACAATATCAGTGCCTTAAGCTTTTAAAATTTAAATGTATGTATTTTTTAAATGGTTATCATCTACATTATTTATTGCATTATATACTTTATTTTGATATAGCATTTTTATTAATTTGTGGGCGAGAATAGTAGGTGTGGCCAAATTTAAACCCCTATCTCCTACTTGATGTAAATGTGCTGCCAAATTTTCAGCTGAATCGGAAAAGGAGTTTTGAAGATATATCATTCTTATTGATTTGTGGGCGGTAAGAGGGGGTGTGGCAACATTTTTTTTTCTAACCCATGCAATACTTGAAGAACATTTACTGCCAAAATTTCAGCTGAAACAGCCCGGTAGTTTTGGAGATATACTAATTTGTGGGCGGTAAAAGGGGGTGTGGTTAAATTTTTTCTTAAGCCCCATTTTCCACATGATGGAAATTTACTACCAAAATTTCGTCTGAATCGGCCTAGTAGTTTTCGAGATTAGCATTTTTATTGATTTGTGGGCGGTAAAAGGGGGTGTGGCAAAAAATGTTTTCATAATATTGCATTGTCACCGGGCTTACACATGATGCTAAATTTTATCTTAAAAGGAGACCCACAAGCTGTCGAAAAATTGTTTGCAAGATTTGCGGACATACATACATGCGAACGAAGCAAGTTAAATAAGAGCTTATAAAAATGGAAGGCATTGGCTAAAAATATTGAAAAATGGTTGAGGCAAGGAGAGGCAGAATATATTACATTTGTTTTTTAATAACTAAATCACATAATTACCTAATTACCTAATTACTTAATTACCCAAATGAATTAAGGCGGTCTTCTCATTCAAAACCCGTTTTTTGGACCCTTTTTAAAAAAATTCTTATTTGAAAACGCAATGAATAATTGAAAACTTTTTTTATTTATTGTATTACAAAAAGTTCAAAGTATATAAAAAAATTTTTTTTGCCTCGATACGTGGGCTGTTCAAAAAGTAATGAGACTTCAAAGTTGGTGGTGAAAAAAAAAGGTGTCGTCACGGCGGCCACGATTCCGGGTCTCCGGAGCGTCTGAAATGAAAAAAAAAACCCGGTTATAATCAGTATAGATGTAATTCTCGGGTGAACTTCAAGCTTAATTTTGTGATTTTTTTTGACAAAATGGCGGCCATTCAAAAAAAAAATTTCAATTTCGGGTTTTTTTTTGTAGTTTAGTGTAAAAAAAAATAGTAACAAATTTTTTAAAATTATGATCGAGGTTCACACGAGAATTGTGACAATTCTGCGTCGATTCCATTTTGTTTCACGAAAATCGGTTCAGTTGAACTGGAGATATCATGGCCGCCAGTTCGAAAAACGTAGGTTCGAGATAAACGCGTTTAAAGTTTGAAGTAATTTTTTTGGAAAAAAAAAAAAAAAAAATCAAAAATGTTTAAATGCAGTTTTAAAGAGCTGACAATTTTTACTTACAAATATTAGTCGGCGATGCCAGCTCCATACAGGCCACCTACCTCTTTTTCGTAGAAACTGCTTTCTGCTGCCCTCTCTGCTCTGCGAGCCGTTCTGCCAGCTTTTGATGATGCCGCAGCTCGAGTCTCTGATCGGTTCAATCTGTCTTCATTGCGAGATGGTGCGTATTCGTATGCGTTTTTGCCAATCGCAATACCCATCAAACCCATAATTTTAAGTATGGGTATAAAACCGTCGTTGAAGAGGCACGTTGCAATGAAATTGGCCACTTCGATGGTGCGTACGCCTGAGTTGATGTGTTTGGGCGAAAGTGACCAAAGAACAGAATTGTAGGACTCATTGGAATTCTGAGTTTCAGATCCAAGGCATCTTTCAAGCAAATTATCTGCCATCAGACCTTGCTTCACAAAAAAGGCTGTATCTTCTAAAGTATTTCGAATTTCTAAAAATCCTTTTAGGGGCATATTCACAACTACCCAAGCTATAAATAAATGCAAAAAAAAAAGTTGAAAAAAAAAAAGTTGCTCAATGAGAAGACCCCCTTAAAATGGAAAAAATGTCTCGTAACGCCATGTCATGTAACGTTTCATACTAAGCCCAATAAAAAAAAACGAGAAAATTTTTTTAAAATTGATTACTTTCAAAATAAACTTATGCTATTTCAAAACCTTCTAAAAAAAGTTTCATTTTTGGTGGCTTCTATCTAAGAGCCGAACTTTTGACAACTCTTAGGTTTACACCTTGTATACTGTGCTTAGTAAGCTATTGGAAAATCAAAATAAGGAACTTGTAAGTTTAATTTTTTATACTTTTTTCACTCATTAAAGTCGTACGATCGTCACGTGCGCCACCACTGAAATGCCCATTTTATGCATTTTTTTTTTTTTTTTTTTTCTTTATGTCAGACTTTTTGAACTTGAATATGCAAAGATCTTAAAGATTATTCCAATATTTTATTTGAATTGTGACTTTTGTTAGAAAAATTTCACTTATCAAAAAAAATGTTTATTGCTCTAGCGAATTTTTTGTAAGTTGGTATTGAAAGTGAATGCTTTTCTTTTTTCAAAAAAATATTCATAATTATCTCAATTTTTCTTAAAAAGAAGAATATAACGTTTTGCTTTATTATTAATACTCGTTCGTATTATTTTTCCATATATTTTAGACTCTTTCGGGTGGGTTTGAATCTCTAAAAGCCCTTCTTGGCTACTACCTGACTTAATCTAATATATAAAGTCCTACTGCAATATAACAACTAAAATTAGAATTAAGCATGGTTTTTGAATTTTAATAGAATTTAAGTGCTATTTAAAATCATTAAAAATGGTTTTTATACTGTTTTATACTAAAAAAATTATATTGTTATTTTCCAGATAAAATTTTAGGTTCCAGTGCTTTACTGGTACTATAACTCCAAGTATCTAACATATATTATTGCCACTTTTCACCAAATTTTAATCATGTTTAGTGATCATGGTTTTTATTTTAGTACATATACGTACATATACTCACAAAATTCTCACATACACGAGCAAAAATAGCGCATATATAATGATTTTTAGAATTTGTTTCTTTTCACCATATTTTTACTCCATAAGCATTTGTCAATCATTATTTATCAATTTAATTGTTACAAATACATTTTTCCCCTATTGGGTATTATTATTAGTTTATTGCTTAAAGTACTTAAATGTTAATGAAATAAATCATAAAATTATTCATATTCACGGTCATCTAGCAGTTGCAGCTGAAATGCGCTAATTTGTTTTTGTTTGATTTTTATTGTTTTTTATATTTGCTATATTTGTTATTGTTCCTATTATTGGTGATGTTGTTGTTGTTGTTGTTCTAGCTGATCACTATATCATTGAACTCTTAACTTTATATTAAATCAAAAGGTAAATCGTGCCTGAACACAAAACCAGAGTAGCTCATAATGCTGCTGAATATCTATTGAGTTGAGTTGAGCTGAGCTTAGCTATGTCTATTATTGTTGTGCTGCTGCTTTTGTTATTGTTTTTATTGTAAAATTGTGCCACAAAATATGTATGTTCGACACCATATTGTTGAGGCACTTAATGAAGGATTTATGAGTTATGATATTGATTGCGCACAGCAGCAACATGCAATTGTTTGCAATGATTAAAATGTTTAGACAAAGCGGAGGAGTAAAGAAAAAGCAACAGTAAGCATAACACAATACTACTAACAGCATAGAACATAGTACAGTATAAATAAAGCACAGCTTGATTTTAAATTAATATTGACAAAGACATGTTTTACACGCAGCAATCAAAATTAATTAAATTATTAAATGGGTTGTAGAGAAAAACAGTCGCCCAGTTGCAAAGAAAAAAAATGCAAGATATTAATACAAATTTCACTCAAAATACTTAAAAAATTAGTTGTCGCACATATCTACACATGGGTGGTATTCTTCCTGCATCGAAGTAAGTTTAAAAAGATTACCTGCAAAAAAAAGAAAACCAAAACAAAAAAAAAAAAATATGCGCAACAAGCAGCAATTAAAAAGCTAAACACGCGACTGCACGCAAATTTTACCATCAACTTGATTTGCAAGCGCAGCGCCGAACAGCTTTTATAGACAGCCACGACTGACGCATCACTGAGACGTTAACTAAGTCGCCTTCAAGATAGCGATCAGCAAACACAAATAGTGCATAAATAAACACGAGTGTAGATGTGAGTGATAAGCACTGTGCAACGATATACTTAAAGATACTTTAAGATGCCACAGATTGCAGCATAGTGCAGATACTTTTTCCGCTGCTCTTGTGCACACTTAAGGATATATAATAAATAAATTTGCTCAATGCAAATTAAATAATCAGCAGAAACTAGCTTAACAAATTATTGTCAACAAATGAGCTAGCGTCAGCTAGATAGAAAGACAAGTGCAGACAGACAAGCAGAGTGGATAGGCTGACATGCATGGAACATCATGACATGGCAATGTGCTGCACACATTGTGCACAGTAGGAAAGTGAGTGAAGTGAAGTGGGTGTTGGGATCGAGGCTGGTGGAAGTGGAAGGAAGATGAGTGGTCTTGCGCAGACATTAATTTTGCTTGGGGATTAAAACACGTGTTGATGGCTTGAAAGAAAATTGATGTACATGTTAGAACAATTATTATTATTATCGAAGGCAGCACGCAGCACAATAAAGAAGCGTTACTAAAAACTATCGCTTTCCTCTCATTAAATATATGTCTGTGTTTAAACTAGAATACACGAGCATTGTCCGTCAATAATTTTTTAATTTCATGCAAAATCTTACAGTTTTCTAGAGTCTGGAGTTATCATCTTTATGGTATCGGGAATCTTTTCCGGGTATCGGGAAAAAATAGAACTTTGTTATTTTTAAGAACAAATACATACTTATAATAACATCCCACAAATATCAAATTTTTATAGCACTCAGAGTATTCAGTCAGCATTTGGAGCATACTCTATCTAGAACGTCAACGTCAACATTTTTCTCTAGAACGTCAACGGCTTCTAGTTAAGGTAGGACAAAAATATATCTCAAAAAACAAGCAATAATGATATCAAATAAAAGAGGGCAGTTCTTATTCTACGAAAGAATTTAATCTTTCAATCTATTTTGTAGAATAAAAGTCGAAAACCTCCTTTTGAATTTGAATCCTTAAATATCCATGAACACATATTACTATGCATTGTTAACAAAGCAATTATTTAATAATATATATGTTGAGAACTAAGATATTATTTCCCTATAAAAGTCACATAATCATAAGATTTTATTCTTCTTACACTTTCTTGACTTTTTGTCATATCAATAAACCAGGTACATTAAGATATACTTATATTTTGCGTGGCTTACATGACCTTAATCGAAGAAAATATATCTATAAACAGGCAGTTCAAATGGAATTTTTGAGATCTTTAGACATTTTAATGTTTTGAATGAAATATGTAAGTTCAATTCTCTATCATTTTTGCTCAAACATTTCTCAACACATACAACACAATTGATCATAAGAAGCTCGGTCAAAGTCATTTCAAGGGCTGAAATGGTCATTTCGTTTTTTTTTTTTTTGCATACAATTACCAACGTATTTCAATCAACAGCAGAATAATTTTGTAACAAAACTAGTAAGGAATGGTACGTCCCCCGCGGACGTACTGAAGTATATCCGAAATCTTTAGACGTCTATAAAAATTTATGTATAATCTGCAAAAACATTTGTGTCATACGCTTAATTTCATTTTACCCTTAGCTGCCGCATAGAGAAATTTGTAAACAAAGTGAAATGCCTCACCCACTTTTCTAGTATAAAGCCTCCACATTTTACCGTAGAATATATGTATGGGTTGGATAAACGACGTGGGCGGAACTTGGGTACATACAGACACGATGTCATTCAGTTTTATATATTTACGAAAGTTTTTCAATTTTTATCAGATTTTGCCAAATATCAAAGAGTGGCTTATGTTAAATATTAAAGTTTTTATGCAAAATTTCAAGACATTTCTATAATTTTTGCAGATTTTTAAGCGATTTAACGTTTTCAATAAAGCAACTCTGTATGGGAGGTAGGAGTGGTTTTCACTCGATTTAGCCAAATAGCCAAAAAATATAAAATAATGATAGTCAATAACAATTTGAGCAGATTTTTAAGGGATTTAACGGTTAATATAAATCTACTTTGTATGGGAGGTAGGCGTGGTTTTTATCCGATATTTCCAAATATCAGTTTCAGAATTTATATTGAAGACCACAGCTTATGTGCTAAATTTCATTAGTTTTTGGGGATTTTGAAGAGATTTTACTGTTAAAATAAAGTCACTTTGTATGGGAGGTAGGCGTGGTTTTCATCCGATCCTGGTCTTCCTTTTTTGAAAATAAACTTATATTTTGAATTTCATCGCGATAGCTTTAAAATTACGGCTGTAATCGTGTCGACAGACGGACAGACGGACAGACAAACGGACATACGGAAATCGACTCAGGAGGTGATGCTGATCAAAAATATATGTATTTTTCTATACCTGCTACGCCTCCTTCTTGGCGTTACAAACGGAATGACAAAGTTAATATACCCCTTACGCAGTACGCGTCGGGTTATCCTTCTCTTGGTCCCTTAAACGGATTAGCGGTCATCCTCTTTTACGTTGGCCGCAGCCGGTTACCGAATCGAATAATTTCTTTGCTTAAACATCGTCTTCCGCGTTTTGTTTTTGACTTAAAACTGGACAAAGAAGATGAAGTCCACTCAAAATTCTCAAAGACGGAAAAAATTTTGATTTCTATAGTTACTAAAAGTATTCTAGAATGTGTTATGTATTAAAAAAAGCCAAATCGATTTTATTTCGTGTACTTTACAAAAAAAAATTTTCTTGAACTGGCATTAAGTTATTAACTTCCTTACTAAAGCTGTGCAAAACAAAAGACTTAAGCAACGAACTTGATGCAGTTTTTTCTCATACATTTACAGCAACTATTGTGAGCATTGCGCACGCTCACATCCTCTTTCACACAAAAAATGAGGTGTTAACTCGTTAACTTACACCGCACACTAGCATTAATTGCAATTTTTAATTACCCGACACTTTGTAGTCTGTCTGACTGTCGGTTTGTTTCTATGCCACATATATTTTCTTTATCTTTTCCTTGACTGCGTTTAGCTGTTAGTTAGTTTTGTGCACGCGACGCATTTCAAACTTAGCGTTTCTTTTCGCCACAATGTTTGTTATAATGTTTGGTGACAAAAACAATAATTTTTCACAATTTGTTGTTGTTTTATTATGTTGTTGCATTTAAATGAGCTCGTAGCTTTCGTACGGGAAGAACGCTTTGCGGTGCGTTGTTAATTAAAAGCAATGATTTAAAGAAATGCGCATTAATAATGTTATTTATGTTGTGTACCAGTCAAAACAAATAAGTATACAGCAAATAGAGAAATGGCAACAACAACAGCAATAACTCAAGCCGAATGCAGCATGATACCAAGGTAAGCACCGACCGAAATGATAGAAAACGTAGGATTAAGAAAGTGCGCATTATGTTAAAATTAGAAGAAGCAGTTAAAAAATTGTATATATTACAGAAATTGGTATTTTTAAAAATTTACCAAATAGTATAAATAAACCAAAATTTAACACGATGGGAAATCTTAAGAGAAGTTCTTTGTAAAAATTTCAATTAAACTGAGAAAAAAATATCCTAAAACCAGAAAACTTAAACCGATGTTGAAGAAAACTTTACTTGTTTACTTGTTTACTTGTTATAGCAATAAAGGAATTTTTTTCATATCAAAATAATATTTTGCTTTGATAGAGATATTAAATTATAATTTTTTTTTTGATAAATTGACGCACGCAATCACCTCACTTGGGGTTTTTTGTCTGTCAATAAATAATATGAAAACTTATTATGAAAACGGAATTTCCAGAAAAAAAAAACCCCCCAAAATAGGTGATTGCCTGCGTTTTTAAAATACGACCATAAGCTTACTGAGTGGCTGTTCTAACATTCATGCAAAAACAACCCAGTAGACAATGGCAGCGCTACTAGCAGGCCTTCGTATGGATTTTGTAGTACAGCCGTAGTGTAATACTTCTTTTTATATGAAGTGGGAACATTTTTCAGACCTGCGCTAAAAAGACCTCCTAGTAGCACTCTTTTCAAAATGCATGCATAACCTATTCTTTTCGATGGGAGTAAAATAGCTTTGCTTCTGTCGTGTGCTCGACGAAGCATATGTGGTTTTTTTCCCCTTTGCATTTTTTGGATATCGATAACATCGATATCGATATTCACTCTGCGTTTCACGAGGCCTTCCAAATACATGGCTGTAGTTTTTTTTTGCACTTTTCTCAAAAATTGAAATCATGAATTGAAAAAAAAGATTTCAATCAAGGGATTTGAAGTCCTAGCAGACTTGAAGTGACTTGAATGCAATCAACTGCCACATAAATTAATGCGAGTCTACAATCTAATTATAACAAATGATTGCTAATTTCAAATGTTCAATCAATTTCAACAAAATCACAAGACTTGAAAAGTGAATCTTGCAATCTTAGACAGCTCTGGTTAGTATAAATAAAACGTTTTTAAAGATTTCTATAAGAAACAATTGCTAATTAAGGTACTGTGCGAGTTGATCTAAATACGACCTAAACGAAAAAATCACACGATAAAGGAAATTTTAACAATTGTACTAAGAATAGACACTAAAATTATCCTAGTGGCACTTAATTTTACAGATCAATAGCTACTGCAATCTTTAAAATGTGTTAGAAATTTGTCTGTGTACACAAGCCAATCGGTACCAAACAAAAAAAGTACTAAGCCTGTACGATAAGCAAACCACGCTTAGCTATGTACACAAACCAGCATTAGTAGAGTTGCAGTAGCTGTTGAACAGTCGGACAAATTTTGAGCCCAAAACCTCATGGTTCTGAGGTTCCTCATATCCCCGGTCAAAACATAGGCTACTTACTATCCAGAAAACAGGTTGGACCCGGTAGGGGGCGCTGCGATCGGGTTCCAGACATTCTTTCTTTTAGCTTATCTCCGAAACCGTTCATCCGATCTGCATGAAAATTTGTATGTAGACACGGTGAGTTTTTATAACTTATCTACTCTGTTTTATTTCGAACACCAGAGCGCGCTATAGTACAAATATTTTGACAACCTCGAAAAACTCCGAAACCGTGCATCCGATTTGCATGAAAATTGGAATATAGGGGTTTCTTGATACGGTGAGTGTTTTGGACTTATCTTTTTTGTGCTATCTTTAATACCAGAGGGCGCTGTAGCACAAATATTTTAAGAAACGCCGAAAAACTCCTAAGCCGCTTATCCCATTTACATGAAAATTTGTATATAGAGGTTTTCGGAAACGGTGAGTTTTTATGACTTATATACTCTGTTCTATCTTGAACACCAGAGGGCGCTGTAGTGCAAATATTTTAAAAAACGTCGATAAAGTCCAAAACCATTCATCCGATTTACATGAAAATTTGTGCGTAGAGGTTTTCGGATACTGTGAGTTTTTATGACTTATCTACTCGGTTCTATCTTGAACACCAGAGGACGCTGAAGTACAAATATTTTAAAAAACGTCGAAAAACTCCTAAGCCGTTTATCTGAATACATGTATATATATTATAAATATATACATATACAAACATATACACATATACATGTGCGTAGCGTGGGTAGGGCAGTTTCCCCCCTATATAAACCTACATACATACACATGGGCTTAGCGAGGGTACGTAAGGGGACATGGGCGTAGTCAGGATAGGGAAGAGGAGGTAAGTTGTACCCCCCGATCTGTATATGTTTATACATGTATATATACATAAAAATACATATAAAAATATATATATATACATTAGAGTGCCTCATTTGCAAAAGTATCTCAGATCCTCCCACCGCAGGCAGATTCTGAATACAGCATATTTGAGGTCACGAAGGACGAAAAAAAAATTTCAAATTTGTACAAACTGAGTGGGCGCCACTTAAAAGTGTGTTTTTTGAGGTACATTTTTTAAAATTTCACTTATTGATTTTTAGTCACTATCTAATGGCAAAAAATAAAAAGAAAATTTAATCGATACAGAACCAAAATTGTGCTATTAATCTAACTGTGTTCTTATTTATTTGATAACTGTTTAATTTGTGGGAGAATTCAGCCCTCAAACTTGAAATTTGTTAATTTTTTTCAAGTTTTTTGAATTCAATCTTCTGCCACGTCATGGTAAGTGACACTATCAGAAAAAAATTTATTCATATTGAAGACAATTTTATTACCTTTCTTGTAAAATCTTCCTGTAAATTTATTTAATTTTCAAAATATTTTTTTTTACTAAAATTAATTTTAATATGTTTTTTCTCTTAATATTTGTTGAATTTCCTTTTTTTATATTCATAAGGAAAGTTTTTTGGTGTTCTTCTACAACTTGGAAAAGCATTTGATTCTCGGTTTCGTTGGTTGTTATTTTTTCATTGTTGTCAACTTTTGCAAAATGTATGGAGCAGAGTGGCCACTGTGGCGGCCGTGGCGTAGTGGGTAGAGTGTATGACTCTTACGCCAAAGAACCCAGGTTAAAATCCTCCATCCGACACAGAAAGTTTTTTCAATTGAATTAATTTTTCTGTTTGGCCGTCACCTCTCTGCAGACAATGGCAAACCTCTGAGTTGGCAGAGTAAAAACTGCCATGAAAAGCTTCTTGAGAACATAAGCCGTTCGGAGTCGGCGTAAAACATGTAGGTCCAGTTCTCGATCATTTGTGTGCAAACATTTCACATCACACACAACACAATTGATCATAAGAAGCTCGGTCAAAGTCCTTTCAAGGGCTGAAATGGCCATTTCGTTTTTTTTTTTTTTATGGAGCAGAGATACAGTCTAATATGCATGGGCGTAGCGAAGGTAGGGCAGTTCTTCGCCCTTATATGTATATGTTTATACATGTGCATATTATGCATATATAAACATATATACATAAACATGGGCATAGTTGAGGTAGGGAAGAGGAGGGCAGTTGACCCCTGATATGTATATGTATATATTATACACATATATATACATATAGATGTAGCTAAAGAAGTTTTACTTCAGTCGTGTGGTTTAAAGTCTTTTTTTTCTAAATTTAATTTATTTGTGTTTCTATAGCGTGTATGTATAAAAAGCAAGTTATACAATTTCAAGAGGAAATTCGAAGCGCATTAGCCTTGTAGTGTACCACATACATGTTTTCATTTTCATTTACAACAAGTCACATTTTCATTCTTAATTATGTTTTGAATTTCTAAAAACATTTTGTTATAACTATGTACTTTAACTTTAAAATTATTTCTAGATTGAGGTAAGCAAAAATTATTTCATCATAAAATATTTTATTTAAAACTCAGTTTGTGAAAATTATTAAAAATAGTTCGTTGTGCGAATATCTGAACCTATCGCATAAAATAATTATTTTTAAAAAAAATATAGCATCAAACGATATTAAAACTATTTTAAATAGCAAAATTATTTGCAATATCGTTTCTTTATTGAGGATTAATATGTTTTCGATATCGTTAACGATATGTCCATTTTTGTCGATAACTGCCCAAAAACAAAAAACGAAATTAAGACCAAAAAAATGTTTAAATTGACCAGTTTTTTTGCATTGTTCCGAAGTAATAAGGCGCTATGAAATATCGCCCATAAGGAAAATCGTAAAAAAAATACGCAATATTTATATTAAATTTACATTTTCTATAAAAATTTCATATGCAAAATTACCAAAAAAGATTTGGGCGAGTTTGCATTTTTGTTGGGTGAAATTTTTTGCTTTTGGGAGATTTTTCATATGAGAAATCGACTAATTGCACTTTGGTTTTTTTTTTTTTTGTGAGTTTTTGTACCTTGTACGAAATGTTTTTTTAGATTTTTATGCATGATTCATTACGCCATTTAGTATAAGGCAAGCTTATTTTCTGGGAACTTATATTATTTGGGCGATCTTGCATTTTGTTATTTTGTAATTGTTTTTTTTTTTTTTGTGATATTAGGCGAACTTCGCTTTTTGCTTTTGAGTTATTGTTTTTTTTTTAATGACTTAAACAATTTCTATTTGTTTAAATCTTAATAAAACTTATGTGTGTAGAATTCCATTTTCAATATCTTTCTTATAATAAAGCAAAACTTCTGATATTTTTTATGTTTTCCTCTCTTTTTTTTTTTTTTTTTTTTTTGTTTGAATCAAGTCAAAGGAAATGTTATCAACGTATCAAAGTTCGTCTGTGTTCAATAATAGCTTATTAGATACCAAAACTAATAAAGATGTTTGCAAAATAATTTGTATCACAAATATTTAGGCAGATATTGCACATATAAAAATATAAACAATTAACGCCAAGTTTGAACCAATTTTGAGTAGAATAAAAACAAAATTGCGCCAATTATTAACCTGCGTTTTTAATCAGTTGGTAGCACTTTGCTTGTCAGAGACGATTTGAAACAAATTGAACGCCTGCTGCGTAGCACCTCAAAAATATTGCATGCTACAAGAACAACAACATAAGTAGCGCAACATGCAGCACAACAGCGCTTTTGTGTTGTAATGGTAATTGTCGCATGTTGGCTTGACAACATCATTGTTTTTGTAGTTGTTGTTGTTTAAACGCAACTCATGTTGTTCATTGAGCTAGCTGGGTGCTCAAGAGAGATAAATAAAAATTAAAAAGAATTTTGTCACCAAATGATCGAAGATGTGCGCCACCAAATGTGAAATAATTGAGATTGATTGATGTTGGCTGGCTGTATGGCTGTCTGACTTATTGGCTGCAAGTGTGCACTGCAGTCTGTGTGTGTGTGTGTGTGTGGAGCATGCGTGGGGCAACTGATGCAGCAGATGAACTGCAGCAACAATGTTCTTTAGATAATAAACTTCAGATAAATGCAATAAAGTGTGGGTTCGACGTGGATTTCAATTGTAAGATTGTATTTTATACAGCAGCACAAAATCAGTGCTTATTATTAGTTGTTTTTTGTTTGATTTTCTTGTTGTTGTTGTTGTTGTTTCATTATACTTGCAACAACATAACTAGCAACACCACCAACACACTTGTTGCTGCATCATTCGATAGTAACAAAAATTTCCAGTGAAGTGTTGTTTTTGCCACTTTTGGGCGTGCGATCACTATCTCTACTGATCGAATCGCTGCTGGTAGCTGTCCATGGCTACTGTGCTGCTACATTTTTACAACTCAGCCCGTCAGACGTGCAACGTTTTGGATTTAATTAATTGTTTAAATTATTTCATTTATCAATTCATTTCATTGATAAAGAAGATAAATTGTTAGCCGGCTATCGGTGCCAGCAATCGCACGCATTATATATCAACTTTTGACATTTTCTGACATTTTGTCATATCTTTGGATTTCCGCCGTTCTCTACACTTGGCTGCATGTGAGGCGTTTATTAAGCTTGGCCAGATAGCTGATAACTTCGTTAAATTTTCGATGTGTATTTTTTCTGTCTTTGTATTTAATTGTAACCATTTCAATTGACAGCCAACATAAAATATGTTGAACGTGCTTCGCATTATGATTCATATGCGGAGCATTTAAGTTTGCAAACAGTGGTGCAGTTTGACGCAGCTTCCATTTTGAGCATGTAACTTAATTTGCAGTTCTTCGGTCACAGTTAAGCGGGTGGTCACAGGGGCTTGAAATTGTGCAACATAATCGTACATTTTGGTTTAATTGAATGTATCTGTCGTAAAAAATGTTATTAGTTATTAACTCTTCTATTGGTATTAATGAAAGTTGTACATTTTTGGTAAAACAATATTTATTGGATAATGATTATTGGCTGCTATTAAAAATTTATAATGAATCTCTGGACTTTGAAGTGGTGACTATTTGTTGAATTTTACTCTTAGAGTTGAATGTGTTCATATTTATTCTAATCAGATCGATAATTTATTTAGGGGACAGGTTAGGTTAGGTTAGGTAGAGGCGGCAGCCGGTGTATGTACAATGCCATACATCAGCTCACTTAGACCAGTGCCATCAGGTCCGATGGACAAACCAAAATCGGCAATGGATTTAGAAATCTAGTCGATGTACTAACCACAGCAATGATTCGCTCACTGGCATCTTCCTGCCCAAATAGAGCACCCAAGGGCAAGTTAAACCAAAATGGTGGCCTTCTGAAAAGAATGGCCTAAGAGCTAATTGCAGGAATCTCTTCAACGCAGCAAAATGCACGAGAGCGGAACACGATTGGGCTGCCTATAAGGTAGCTCTTAAAATATTCCTTGTTTCTTTCCGAAACAAGGAAAGCTTAAAGATCCTCTTGGAAACAATTCTGTGAAGGAATTCAAAATTTTTCAGAGGCATCCATTTTTCAGAGGCGTAAAATTCTTGCTACTACACCATGCACACCCGGCTACTTCAAAAGGTCGGACGGCTCATAGGCAATGTCTAGCAAGGAACCTATTGACCTTCTTTTAGGCATGCACTTCCCTGGTAGTGGCGCGCCCGAGTGTGTAACCCTGCCCTACCTCAGCTGTTCCCAGCATGAGGTCGAAGGCATCGTCTCTGACAGAAAGTTAAAATGGGCGGTAAGCAGCTTCAAATCCTACAAATCACCAGGACCTGACGGCATTTACCCTATAGAAATACAAGAGGCCATGCTTATCATAATACGCTGGCTTCGTACAATTTCCTTCGATGGAAGCTATGGTACGCTTATTCCGCCTAGAACATACTAGGTCAATGGTGCGCCATTGAAACGAGGGTGTCTATATTTCTATACAGATGGATCTAAATTAAACAACAAGGTCGGGTACGGGGTCTACTCAAAAGAGCTTGGAGTTCTCTGGCTCGTAGGCTTTCTAATCACTGTAGTATGTTTCAGGCCGAAATTATGGCAATAGGGGAGGTTGCATCATGACTTTCAAACAACGTTGTCTCGAAACGGGAAATTTATATCTTTTCGGACAGCCAGGCTGCGATCAAATCGTTGGAACAAGTAGCCACAAACTCTAAAGTAACCAAATAATGTCGTGCTTCATTAGAAGAAATGTCGAACTATTTCAGCATCAACCTAATATGGGTACCTGGGCATGAAGGCATAAAAGACAATGAAAAGGCAGACGAGCTTGCTAGGAATAGGACACTAGCGGCATTAGCGGTGCTGAACTCACTGGGTATCCCATTAGCGACTCGCAAGATGCTAACCCGTAACAATATTACATCGAAAGCCAACACTAGGTGGGCGAAACTCTTGACATGCAGGGCATCAGGGCTTATCTGGCCGACACTAGATCTCGGGCGATCGAGAGCTCTTCTCTCACTGGCAAGACCAGAATTGGCCACAATAGTGGCTGTCATCACAGGGCACTGCTTGATAGGCAGACATGCCCACAGGTTAGGAGCTATCTCAAATGACTTCTGTAGAAGCTGCAGGGATGAGGAATAGGAAGAAACCATTTCCCATCTTCTGTGTTCCTGGTTTTGCCAAAGCCCTTCTGTAGAGTCCACAGTCCGATCTCCTAATGTTGATAGAGAAGATTGGTTTAGGAGACGTGTTAAGAAAGGTATACTCAATATAGCGGTTGTCAGAATAAGAGTGTTCGTCAGAAACCTTCCACTCACCAATTTTATCGAAGATGAAGTTTGAGGCTAAAGTTAAGTCTAAGACTTCTCTTATATTTTTGATAACAAAGGTTGGGTCATCACCCCTATTACATATATAAAGGTTTATACTAATCAAATACCCAAAAAGTAACTCAGCCCTTTCGTTCGTGTTTGTGCTTCCCCACACGGAGTTATGCGCATTATCGCAAATCTCTGTCGCTTCAACGGGATAAGAACGTTATAAATCAAAACCAAACTACAGTGGTCCTCGGCTATATAAGTGAGCAAAAAAGCTTTATTTTAAATGCATGTAGCCGGGAACTCAAGAATATTGCAAGAATATATATTATTTTAAGGCTATTATGTTTCCTTACTTTTAACACAGATACGTCGTTGAACACTCAAAAGTGGTAAAGCTTATTCGCAATTTCATAGATTTGATGGATAATTTTGCATACTTTTGCAGCGTCAATTGAAACTAATTCATGAAATGTCAACTGTCATGTTAAATGAAAAGCTTTTTTTTGTTTATAACGAAGCTTTTCTGACGGTAGCAGGAACGTTGATCAACGTTTGAGTTAAGCTTAAGGAATTTTAATGTTGCAGTAACCTTTAAACTTTCTGTCTTATGCATATACTATTACTATAGCTAAGACATAACCCGAGGTAACACTGCCATCTTTGAACTAATTCATTCAGATTTATATTTTAAAAACGATCTATATTAAAAAATCTCTACATGTGTTGTTAACGTAAGGTCTAACGAGAAATTTTCATATATATTATATATTATATATTATATATGATATTATATTCATATATATTCATATATATAATATATTTCCGATTGATAACATGTAGTGAATTTACCTCTTACTGGTAATTAACACAAGAATCAGATAACATTAATTTATACATATATTCAACAATAGTTAATTAAAGACAGTGCATGAAAGTTTAATGCAACAGACTGAAAGAGTACCGCAAATGTGGCCAAGTGTCAAAAGTAATGCAATCAGCAATAGCAACAACAAATCGCTCGATTCCTTGAAATCACTTTTAATTAATTCAAAATTCTAGAAAAGATAATCAAAATGTTCACTAAATCATAACGCACAGCGCAACAGCGGCAGCAACAATGACAACAACAACAACAATACCGATAAGAAACACAACAATAACAACAGCGTAACTAGAACTACAACAAGCCGTTAACAATGAACTTTTCTTTAACAAAATTCATGGCTTGACTTTGAACTCTGCTTTATGATTAATAATAAAATTGGAAGCCAGCCAAGCATTCGAACAGACATTTTGTTGTTGTTGTTATTTTTTTTTTTTCTGTCAAAAGCCTGAAATGCTGTTGTTGCGGTTGTTGTTTTCGCATTTATTGAAATTTTAATTCAACACCTACAATAACAATGCAGCTGCAGCACATTGACCACAGTTACCTCAAGCTCACGATTGGCCATATTTTGGCTTAGAATATAGCACGGCGCACAGTGACAGCTCAGCGCCAGCCAGCGCAAAGCCATTGATTTAATGTTGATTTTTTTTTTTAATCTTAAAGCCGCGAGCTATTTTTTACCATACCTCCCCCAAACGTCACACATCGATCGATGGTCATAACTTTAATTGGTAATTATTATAATCTTTTTTTTTACCTATTCAAAATCAAAATGAATAGAATTGAAGAAAAATATCAGTCGTTGTAAGGCTTTTAATGATTGTTTTGCATGCGAGCGCGCTTTGTAGTTAAATTAAATGAAAAACTTCGTATGAAAATTAGAAAAAATTAGTACTTCGTGGGAAATTTACGCCTTACAGAGTTGACTGTGTATTGAATTTGTTTTTCAAATTAAATTTAATGTAGTTCCATTTTGCTACATGCAAAAATGCAATAAATGCAGTTTAGAACGTGAAGTGATTTAAAACGAAAGACTTAAGCGGGGAACTCATTATTGTTTAACTCGCATCATGTTTTGCATCATTGACCAAAATTTCACAAGCAACTAACTAGCGCATTAAGTGAGATTTTTAAGATTTACGACACAAACTCGACTAGAATGCTTAAAATTATTACAACGCATTTGGTGAAAATTTCTGGAAATTATAGCTTAAAATATTAAAAAGATTAGATATTTTATAACTCATATGTTATCGTCATGGTTCAATTATTATAAGGTTATCCAGATATCTGATGCCTTCTCACAAGAATACGAATGTATAACCTTATTTGAAGAGGAGAGTACCTTTTCGTAGTACAAAATACTAAAGATAATTTGACTACTACGTTTTCTACTACCTGTTTGTTTTGAACAAAACTTATATAATGTGCTTTTAAAAGTGTAATGGTTACATTTATGATGTAAAACAATATTGAAAAAATTTGCTTCGTGTATGCAAAACACATTTTGCAAAGAATTTGTATGAATATTTTTATTATGTTTTTGAGCTTTGAGCTAAAATAAGTAATAAACAATAGTCAGTTTAGAGGTAAAATTTATAGAAATTATGTTTTTAAATCTGTGATACAGAGTTTTGAAATCGTTATTTTAACCAAAAGGATGATTATAGTTATTTCTACATTTATATTAGCGAAAATCTAACATAATTTTTTCCTCTTTTGACAAAAGATAGCTAGCTTTGTTCACACAACGCAGAGAATAACACCGAAAAATAATATAAAATTAAAAATAACAACTTTAAACGTTAACAGTAACAAAACTAGGGTTATGTTTGAAATTTTTGAATAAAAAATGATATTTTGTAATTTGAACATGGTTTTCCTATTTATTCTAAAATTAGTCATTAGGTGCTATCTTTTGCTACCGACTTACAAAAGAACACTAGGTAGGATGACTTAATACATGCAAAACAACAACACAAAGTCGGATATTTATGCGAGCTCAGCTCAACTCGGTAAACTGCTAACCGACCTGATTTGCAGTGCTGGAAAGTTGAAAAACTGCTCTATTGTGAATACACCATGAAAAAATCCCAGGGAAATTTTATGCAAACGTCAAACTCATTTTTTTTTATGTACATGTAAACAAAACGAAGCAAAATGGAGCAAGTGTGAGTCAAATTACTTAAAGCAAAATTTTTTTATAAATTTATACATTTAAACATGATTTTTATTTCAGAATTCAGGAAAAACAGAGAAGAAGGTGGTCCCATGAGGAAACGACTGGGTTTTTGAGATGCTACCTGGCTCGGAAAGCGGAGTTCGAGCATCCGAAGAAAAAGAGGCTGGCCTACGTGAACGTGTTAGAAGACATGGTGTCGCTGGCGATTACGGTACGTTTAAGAAATAAATATAATATATGTTAAATATAAAAAACTTCATTTCCAGGATGCAGAGAGGACACCGCTATGCTTGGAGTCGAAGATGCTAAGCCTTCTCCAAGCGTACAAAGCAGCACGCGACAACAACCGCAGCAATGGTGCCCGTCCATGCTTTGCTCCGTATATGGAGCTAATGAACAAAATTTTTGGCACCAGTCCAATCATTTCAAATGACCACACACTTCACGTGGGCTACAAGTCATCTCAAACAGTGCCTAATGTGGATTCATTTTGTTTCAATTTTTCTGATTTTTTTAATCAAAATAAACATATGCTTATGACAGTTCTTGCCAGTGTTGGTAAGCAACTAAAAGTAAATTTTATCCGAGTTGCACTGTTCTTTTGCAACACGTTTACAAAAGAATACGCCTATTGTCAGAATAAAGTTGTTTTATTTTTTAATACGGAAATCCAACAGCACTGCGTACTTTCGCACTTGCTCATTGCCGAACACATACGACGTATTAAATATCCTACATGTTGAAGGCATTCTTTATTTTAAATAAATTAACACAAGTTCGAAATTAAAAATATAACATACTAAGACACAGAGTAATTAGAGATAAATTACGTTATAAAAACTTGAAACAATTTCTACAAATTATTTTCATTCCAATAAATTTTACTAAAATATTGCACACATGATTGTTTTTACGTCACCACAGGCATATGGAAAAAGTACTTTTAAAAAAAAAATGCAGCAGTACACTGAAACATACTTTTTTTTTTGGGACGACCACGCAACCCTGGCTGTCATTTTTTCAAGAGAGTAAAAATATTTATATGGGCATTTCTTTAAAATGGTCAACCACGGCTGAAAAATTAAATGTTACCATAAATATTGTTCTAATCGCCAATAATGAGCCAAAAATATTTAAATTTTATCATATGAGAGTATTGAGAGCTGATCTTAATTTGAATACAATAAGAAAGTGACTTCAAAAACAGGGTTTCTCTTAAACTCAGTTTTTACTCAGTTTTTTAAATTTAATAAGTTCTTCTCTTTATGTAATTCCCTGAAATAAAAAAAAATGAATATTGTATTGTAGCTTGCAATACAACTTACCAACAACAACTAAATATATAAAAATAAAAAGAGAGCATTCGGAGGTCAAATAACGCTAATTTTTATATATGTTTTTGACTCTGTTCTAATAGAGGCATTGAAAGCCGGTACCTTAAGCAAGATTATTATTCGTGCTTATTATTAAAAATCTATTAATTTTGTAGAACATATATAAAAAAATTGATAGACTCTAAAACTTTGTCGCGTTCGTAATCGTAAGTAAGAAAAAAAAAAGCTGCTCACAAATTTCGTCACATGTTTTTGACCAATTTTTGATCCCCCCCCCCCCCCATGTTGTCACAAAGTCTTGAACCCCCTTTCACCCACGACGCAACGTCACAGATTTACTTTTTTAAATTTTTTTTGGTTTTTTTTTTATAATTTACTAGTTTTTTATGAAAAAGAAACATAGAACACGCATAGAACACGTAATTTTTATTGAAAGTTTTATTATTATGGAAGTTCCAATGAAATTTCACTTTGTTGTATTGTGTTTGTTTAACAATTTCATGAAAATGTTGACCATATGAACAGAGCTAAGCCAAAATGAAAGCTTTTCTGACGTTAACAAGAACACCAACCAGTGGCGATACGTTATAAAATGGATGTTCGACAATTGTGAAAATTGTTGTTGGTCTTATATTTTTTACAACACTTTCATGTTCGCTTTGAACGTAAAGTTATATAAGAGTTTTTTATTGAATAACCTTTAGGGGCTGTTCATAAATGACGTAACAATAAAATTAAATTTTTAATGCAATTTAAAATTTTGAAAACTGAATTCAAAAATTGTGTGTGGCGTAACGCACGACCTCCCTCTCTCCCGCTCACCCCCATTTCACACTTCGTCACAAATGCGCATGGGTTCAATTTATGCAATCAAATACTTGAATGGGTTAAGGTTTCGATCTAAATTTCAGCAAATATAACATAGTCTCATTTGAAAGCAAAATGCCTTAAGAGTCTAAAAAACTTGGTATAAGGGAGTTGTCGCTGGTTTAAATTTTATTATAATATTATAAAATCTTAAAATAGTTTACTGAACATAGACTCAAAATATCATGCGTCACATTGAAGTTGTCATGTAAAATTTTTAAATTTTTACATCAAATTCGAAAGCAGCTACCGCGAAAACCCTCTTATACAACTTTTCGAATGGATACAATGAAATTTTTATATTTCGGCAGCCATATTGGATCCGCCTTTTTGAATTTTTCATTTTTGACATCAAATTCGAATTTGGTGACACCGAAAGAAACTTCAGAATTTTGGGCAGCAAAAGTGGTTAGTGAACCCATTGTGACATATAATAACACCATTTTCGAAGCATTTTAGTTTTTATTTTGATAAAAACGAGTTTTTTTTCTGATTAAGAATAAGTTTTACTTTTATTTTTAATAAAAAAATGATAGCTTGAAAAATTTTGTGTATCAATACTTTTGTTATTTTAAAGGAAAAATCTGTCGTGTACGTTTTGTCGCGTACGTTTTAACACTTTGTTCAAATAAGAAAAAAATCAATATAATTATGATTTTAACTCACTGCAATATAAAAAAGCATTATTAAACTTATTTTTAACATTTTAAGAAAAATAATTTTCCTACATATTTCGCAGAGTTTTAAATATATTTACATGCGTCTCATACGAATCACCATTATAAAGGCGGATATCATATATATAGTACTCCTCTAGGGCTCCACAACAACCAAAATATAAACTACATCCTTTGTTATCACTTTAATTTGTTTTGCTGTTATATACGTACGAATGTCGCATACGTAAGCAAAGAAATGCGCATATGTGGATAACTTGATAATGATTGAATCATGGGCACGAACTAAAGCAACAAGCATAGCAACGTCAGCAGCAACTGAATCATCAATGCATTTTTTTCTCATACAAAAATGTGAATTTTTCTTCTTTTCTTTTGCTATCTTTTGTGGCTTTATTAAAGAAGTAACAAAATTCAAAATTAGCTATTCCATTTATGCACAAAATAACTGATATTTGGCATACATTTTATCTTTGTACGATGAATATTAAAGGCTTTATAAGGCCCAAAAGTGTCCCCCAAAAAAAGTTGCATGGCCTTGAAAAAATTTGTGCAAATACCCCCAAACCGCGCTGGAAGACGTAACTCTTCGGCAAAACCACCAAATTATTAAATCTATGAAACTTCAAAAAACTTCGCTTCTCTCGTGAGTTTTTTATCTATACAGTTTATTGTATATAAAAAATACTTAATAAACATTTTTTTTTTTAAATAATTTTCTGACTTTTATATAGGGGGCGCTGAAAATGACATTGAAAGAAAGACATCCGAAACGGTGCGCTGAATATGGCCTTTCCCATGTATCTGAAATATTTAAATATCATTTTAAAGTCTATATCATTAATTCGGCACCCCCCTTAGACATTACCCAGGGGAAATTTTTTTAAATTATGGCGAAAGTTGAAGTAAACAGTTAAAAAAAGAGATAGATTTTTGCACACTTTTTTATCTAAAAAAAAAGTAGGTGCTTGAATTAAGGAAGGATGCTTAAAGGACAAGATTGCAAGCAAAATGGACTTAGATTCATTGAAATTGAGCCAGCAGATTACGAGTTATCTATCGAAAAGTTTTAAAAGATCTAGTTTTGAGGGAATCGCATTTAAAGTTTTTTTTTCGAAATTTGCATATATTTCAAAATTATTGGTTGATAAAACTTAATATTATTTAATCTGCAATGCCAGGTATCGATTTAAAAATATGTATGTATATTCTAGAAACTAAGAAGAACACATAAAACAAACAAAAAAAAATTTTTTTTTTAAAAATTCACGTATATTATACCAAAAAGAGAATAATTTTTCTTTTAAAAAATTGCTTTAAAAAATGTCCATTACAAAAAGATGAGACTTAAGTCTTCTTTAATGTACCTGCTGAATTTCAAGGGTTTGCTTGGCCACAGGAGGATAGTGGCCTTATTTTTCAACACCATTATAATCTACGAAAAAAATGCTACCTTGTACGCATGGCACAATTATAATCCTGCTATGCCTTGTACTAAGCAGTTTTTTGAAATTTTAGCGGATTCATTAAACTAAACTTGTTCCAAATAGTGTACTTTGAGGAAAGAAATTGGGTAACTAGGGAAAAAATTCTATAATTTTTTATTTCTCGGTAACCTATTTTGGCTGTTTCACCTCCTCCCCTTCCCCTAGCTAATTAATGGTACACTGAGAAAAAAGCTTATGTTAAATTGAAAAAAACCTAGTATAATTTATAAGATGGCTTTGGCAGTTTTCAGCCACCCAAGTACTTTATCAAAACGCCTAAGTTTTATGTGTTGACTTGCCAATTTTTATTGGGTGATTAAAATAACTAAGTATTTGGTAATTTTTTATAAACTACTTTAAAAAAAAAATTTAATTTCAAATATATATAACTCTTTTTTTCAGGTTTTGGTTTTTTTTATTTTCCTTTTTTATTTTGAAGCTTGACTGAAGTCGGCAACAACACAAATTGTTCTTTTATCAACAACGTTTTTTTCTTAGAAATTAATGACTTCTCGGCTTTCCTTGCTGCTTGACGTATGTTATAACAAGAACATTAAATTAAATTAAATTAATTAAATATCAAATACAAAAATTTTACCTTCGCATGCCGTTGAGATTCGAAAACGCATCCACCGATACCACTGTGAATGAAGTAACTACACTACGCATTTAGCCAAGCTCCTTCGTTACGCTGAGTGATTTATTCTCTTAATCATCTGTTATTACAGCAGAAAAGCATCTGTTAATACAGCATCAGTTAATATCTGTGAATCAAATATTTTTTTTTGGCAGGGTATCGAAGTAATGTATTAAACAATAAATTGCTTTGGTGAATTAACGTAGCTGCAGTTATGTCAGCAAACAGCAGCAAAGCTGCTTGGATCAGTTGGTAGAGCGATGGACTGGCACCAAAAGTTCCAGGGTTCGATTCCGCACGGCGGGCAAAGACATTTTTTTTTTTTTGTTTTTCTTTTCTTTTTGTTTACTGATGTGAATATTAAAGTGTGTTTTTTAATTTACTTTATGTCATTTTTGAATTTAAAAGTGGTTTTATTACAAAAAAAAACCATTAAGATATCAAATCTATCCTTCTCTGGTGTGTCTAATGACGCAGCTGTTTTTATTTTTTTGCAGAAAATAGCTCAAAACTATGCTTAAGCCATCCATGCTAGTTGTTTTTTAATTTTGTATTTTTGGCTTTTCGGCTTAGGTGAATCAAATATTTTTTTGGCAGGGTATCGAAGCATGTGCTTTCAAAGCAGTGTATTAAACAATAAATTGCTTAGGTGAATAAGCATAAGTTTATAATTCCCATGCAATTCTCTTTATCCAAGCCGACTTAGGTGATTAACCTATTGTTTTTTTTTTCTCAGTGTAGTTCAGAGAAAACATGTGTTAAAAACACAAGTAGAACCGCGTAAAAACCAGAGCTCTGGATCAGGCACTAAAGGTTTAAGATCTTTTTATTGAATTCGCAATGATTTTAGAAAATAACAATGTATAACAAAAATAACAAAAAAATAAAATCTTAACGCAAAACTTACAATAGCTGGTATGTTCTGGTTTCTAAACATAAATATTTTTCTATTTCTCCAACATTCCAGAGAAAACCGCAACTGTTAATTTGCAAACTCTTACTTTAAATGCTACAATTATGTACTCTTCTAAGCTATTTAAATCTAATTGTTATTTTTATGCATATTGAATTTTGTGGTAAAGTTGTAAGTGCTTGTTTTTGTTGTTACGGCATACAAAATCAGTTATGTAACCAATTTTGAAAATAGCAAACGAACTCTATCAGCAGTGTGCATTAGACAATTTATCGGATATAAAAAAAAGACACAAAAAACATCTAAATTTGTTATTACATAAAAATGCCAGGAATTTGCTTTATAAATAATTAACACTGGCTTTACAGCAATTAAAACTTATAAATAAAGCATGACAAGGAACACACAATAGAACGTGTATGTCAGTGTATTTAAAATATTAGAAAAAAACATGTTTATATTAATACAAAAAATGCCACAAGCGCCAAAGTATGAGCTTAAAATAAAAGACTTAAGCGACAAACTCGTTCTTCGACATGCTTTGTTATATTGAAAAGCTAAAAAAAAAAAAAAATACAGTGATTGGTTTGTCAAATAAGAACAATAAATAGCTTGGCATACAAGAAACTGTTTTGAATGAATAGATTTAAAAAAAATAGTAGTCTTATAATCAAAAATAAATGCCACTGTTGTATAAACCATGCTAGCTGCGGGACATCCTATAGCAGTAATTAATTCAATTGCAGCAAAAAACTTCGTACAGTTCATACGTGAGTGTATGGAAATTAATTATTTTAGGCTAATTTGACTGCGTTACAAATCCGAAAAAATGTAAAGTGCGATGGGGCAATTTATTTATTTATTTTTACTTATCGCTTCATACAAATATAGAGTGCGTTTTATATTTATAACCCGTACTTATTATTTTATTTAATTTCACTTACACATTTAAAAGATGTTATATTTTGATTAAAACAGTCATAGCAAAAGGCTTATTCAATACTCTAACCATGTTTATTAAACATTTTCACAAATAAGACACATTTAATTAGAAATCTAATAATAAAGCGTTTCATATATATAACCATCCCTTCCGTTATTTGTCTTTTTGAAGGCTAAGAAATTAAAAAAAAAAACGGTCGGTGATCGCTTCGGTAATTGGTTGATAATCGCTTCGGTAATCGGTAATTGTTTCAGTAATCGGTTGGTAATCGCTTTAGTCTTTGGTAATTGGTAATTGGCTAGGTAATCGGTTGGTAATCGCTTCGTTAATTGGCAATCGAATGGTAATTGCTTCAGTAATCGGTTGGTAATCGCTTCGGTAAGTGGTATTGGGTTGGTAATCGCTTCAGTAATTGGTTGGTAATAGCTTCGATAATGGTTATTGGTTTGGTAGTCGGTTGGTAATCGCATCGTTAATTGGCAATCGATTGGTAATTGCTTCGGTAAATGGTAATGGGTTGGTAATCGCTTCGATAATCGGCAATAGGTTGGTAATCACTTCGATAATCGGTTGGTAATCACTTCGGTAATTGGTTGATAATCATTTTGGTAATAGGTAATTGGCTCGGTAATCGGTTGGTAATCGCTTCGTTAATTGGCAATCGGTTGGTTATTGCTTCGGTAAATGGTAATGGGTTGGTAATCGCTTCGATAATCGGTAATCGGTTGGTAATCACTTCGGTAACAGGTAATCGGTTGGTAATCGCTTCGGTAAGTGGTTGAAAGTTGCTTCGGTAATCGGTAATTGGTTCTGTAATCAGTTGATAATCGCTTCGGTTATCATTAATTGGTTCGGTAATTGGTTGATAATCGCTCCGGTAATCGGTAATTAGTTCAGTAATCGGTAGGTAATCGCTTCGGTAATTAAAAAAAAGCTCACCAAACAAGTTTTCCTAGCATAATCGTGGCATAAGCAATGCTGTACATTGCAACAGAACAGCTAAAAGCGTGATGATATCGCTAACAGCGTGATGATATCGCAAATCTAAAGTATTGCTCTCTACCAAAAAGTGCTCAGCACGGCTAAAGAAGTTTTCACTTCCAGAAATACTTATCAGTATTTTAAAGTATTACCATAAATTGCTAAAAAGTTTAATCAAAACAATTGTTTGCTTATTATTAAAAACTCAACACTGTTCTGCTATCACTGTTCTGATTCTTTACGTTTCAAGCGTCGTTAAAAATTATGTATAATAGGAATATATTATACTCTCAGTATACTCTCAGTTACTAATATCTCGACTAATTTTTGCGATATTAGGCTACTTCCTAAATATAATGGTATTTCTTCGGATTTATTAAGTTTTTTCTTAAGCAACTTAAAAATTGTTAAACAATGCTCAAACTATTCATTCATAATAATAAAAAACTAATACTTAAATTAATTAATAATTGCTGAACTAATTTTATCAATTTCTTAACTTTATAGAGTAACATAGAATATTATATATATATTAATATACGTATTATATAATATTCGATATTATACAGATTTTCTTTATAATTAAAACAATTTTTTGAAATTATTACCTTTTTTTTTTTATTATAACGTATATTTTGCTCATTTTTTTAAAAATGATTAGAATTGTATTACTTACTTACTCAGATGGCGCCTACAACCGTAAGTCGGTTCCCGCCTGTTGTAAGAAATTGCGCCAGCCATTTCTGTTTTGCCAAGTTTCGTCAGGTTGTCCTCCACTTGGTCCCTCTAACGGAGATGCGGTCGTCCTCTTCTGCGTTCCGCCGCTGGGTACCGAATCAAATATTTTCTTCGCTGTAGGGTCGTCTTCCATCCGCTCAACATGACCTAGCCAGCGAAGCCGCTCGATTTTTATGCGCTTTACTATGTCGATGTCGGCGTATAGCTCATACCGCTCATCGTTCCATCGTATTCGGTACTCGCCATTGACGCAGATTGGTCCGTAGATTTTACGAAGGATCTTTTTCTCGAATGCTCCTAAAATTTTTTCATCAGAGCTGCTCAACGTCCAGGTTTGTGCTGCATATAGCAGGACAGGCATGATTAGTGACTTATAGAGATTGTCTTTTGTTCGTCGAGAGAGGGCTCTGCTTCTCAATTGCCTACTGAGCCCAAAGTAACACCTGTTGGCAAGAGTTATCCTTCGTTTTATTTCTCTACTGATATCGTTGGTGAAGTTAATGCTGGAACAGAGGTAGACGAAGTCCTTCACAACCTCGAAGGAGGTGCCAATACGCTGGGACTGTTTGTTTGTTGACACCAGATATTTCGTCTTATCTGCGTTTACTGCAAGACCCATGCGACTCGACTCTTTTTCTAATTTGGAGAATGCTGCACTGACTTCGCGTGTGTTATGGCCAATGATACCAATATCATCGGCATACGCTAGCAGCATAACACTCTTATAGAATATTGTGCCGCTTTGTCTCAGATCCGCAGCTCTAATGATCTTCTCCATGATTAGGTTAAAAAAGTTGCACGATAAAGAATCACCTTGTCTGAAACCTCATTTGGTAACAAATGGGGGGGAGAGGTCCATCCCGATTTTTACTGCACTGCTGGTGATGCTCAGTGTCATCTGTGAATATCTGGTCGGTGGTAGATTTTCCAGGTCTGAAGCCACACTGATAAGGCCCAATCAGTTGGTTTACGATGGGCTTCAGTCTTTCACATAATACGCTAGACAGAACCTTATAGGCGATATTTAGGAGGCTTATTCCACGGTAGTTGGCGCATATAGTGGGATCGCCTTTCTTGTGGATTGGGCAGAGTACACAGAGGTTCCAATCGTTTTGGAATGTATTCTTCCAACCATATTCTGCATAGAAGCTCGTGAATGCATTTAAAAAGAGCCTCGCCTCTGTTCTTAACCAGCACAGCGGGTAGATCATCGGCTCCCGCGGCATTGTTGTTCTTAAGCCGTGTTATAGCTGTCAAGACTTCATTATAGTCGAGCAGCGGAACCTTAACGCTGTCATCCATAATTGGGGTTTCCGGGATATCATCTCTATTGGTGGGATTGTTGTCGTCATCGCCATTCAGAAGACTAGAGAAGTGTTCCCTCCATAACGCCAGTGTATGTTTGGATATCTGTCACTAGATTCCCGTGTCATCCTTGCAGAAAGAGGCCTTGCTTTTAGAGCCATCGGCCAGGCGTCTTACCTTTTCGGATCTAGTTCCTGTCACCATACATCTCAATCTTCTCACACTCACGCTTTTCTGCCTCTCGTTTTTTCCGCCTGAAAAGACGTTTCTCGTCCCTTCTCTTCTCTCTGTATCGCTCCTTAGCAGTACGCGTTACAACCGACTGCAGGGTGGATTTATAGGCAGCGTTTTTCTCTGCAGTGGAGTCGCGACACTCTTGGTCGTGCCACTGGTTTTGGCGGGGACGGTGGTAGCCAATAACCTCTTCGGCAGCCGTACGCAGAGAGTGGGAGATGTGTGCTCACTGCGCGCATATATCGTCGATCGGAGGAGTGCTTTCTTGAAGCAGGAGTGAGAGTCGAGTTTCAAAGGCTTCGGCTGTCCGTTTTGATTGCAGCTTGTCGACGTCTTGCTTTCTCTGTGTAGGATTGCGCGCATTCTTTGCAGCGCACAGACATGTACGTATCATAGCTGCGATAAGATAATGATCCGAGTCTATGTTAGCACCACGGATCGTGCGTACATCTAATACACTGGAAGAGTGCCTTCCGTCAATCAAAACGTGATCAATTTGGTTGCGCGTTTTTTGGTCAGGGGACAATCAGGTGGCCTTATGAATATTGAGATGCTTGAATCTAGTGCTACTTAAAACTATGTTTCTTGCTGCGGCGAAGTCAATCAACCTCATTCCGTTATCGGATGTGTTGTCGTGTAGGCTGAACTTTTCGACTGTTGGACCAAAGATGTTTTCCTTGCCCACCTTGGCGTTGAAGTCACCAAGCACAATTTTTATGTCGTGACGGGGGCAGCGCTCGTAAGCGTCTTCAAGGCGCTCGTAGAAGTATTTTTGATCTCATCGTCCTTGTCCTCCGTCGGAGCATGCGCACATACTCGTATTAGGCTTATACGAAAGAATTTAGCTTTGATGCGGATTATAGCAAGTCGTTCGTTCACAGGAGTGAGTCGCAGGACGTGATTCCGTAATCTCTTGCGAACTACAAATCCGCACCCAAACTCGTGCTTCTCCGCATTGCCGCTGTAGTAGATATCACAGGATGGTTGCCGAGAGCAACCCGGTCCCTTCCATCTCATTTCTTGAATTGCAGTTATATCAGCTTTGTATCTTTCCAAGATATCAATCAGTTGGATAGAGGCACCTTACCAATTAAAAGTTCGGACATTCCAGGTGCATATCCGAAAATCATTATCAGTTTTTCGTTTGCGGTGGTCGTCATCAGAATTGTATTGCATTTTTTTATTTCTATTCATATATTGTAACAAAAAAATTGTTAAAAATTGTTAATTATCTACTTTATTTAGTTTTTCGATCCCAAAATAATCCTGGGACTTAGATTTCATCAACGATTATCTCGGGATTGCGAAGAGCTTCCGGGACTGTCATCCCTAATTAATGCATATGTAAAAAAATTATATACAAAAATTTATGTCAATTTTGACAATATTTAATACGTTAATTATGTATGCAAAAATAACTACAAATTTTGTTTTTATTTTTTTAATTTTTTATTTAATTTTAAGTAAAAAATAATATTAAAGTTCGTGTATTGTGATAAGAGGGGTTATGTGGTAAGGTACAATATCTCGTCACCATTGCAATCCTCGACGACATCATATTTTTTTTTATTTACTGACTTTTATTTACTTATATTATTACTTTGAAAAGTTATTTGTCACAATAGCCATCTTAGATTATAACTATGATCCTAGCCATCTTTTCATAGGTACTGAAATTGTGTCAGTGTGTTTATTGCAGAACTATACAGGAAACAACTTTAGTAATGAATGTTTAGTTCAAATTTATATTCAAACTTAAATTGAAATTGTTTTTCAATTTCAATTAACATGCGACATAAATGGAAATATCTCGGCTGTCTGCTTCTTTCGCTTATTCGCTTATTCTTCTGCCAAAAAACTCGTGCCTTCAATATTATATAACTTATAAGTTAGCGCAGCGAAGCCAGACTTAAAGTTTTCCCATTCGGCCTGCAGGCTTTATATAGAAAGGAAAATCAAATTACATAAAATCCAAATAATTTCACCAAATTTGATGTTGAATCATAGTTGAATGAGGCATGAAATTCATCGAAAAATAAAAACAACAACTACAACAACACTTTCAAGTTATTCCACCAACGCCGACTGCTTTTTTTCAAATATAACAACAATCAAACCTTTCAACGCCAACAACCAGCGATCGGACTTTTTTGGTGATTCGTGTTGCTTTATTGATCCATCGATCGCACCAACAACGAGTTCAAAGTGCGCATAGTCAACATTTTGCGCAGCTCAGCGCAACAAAGTTTATTTTCAATATTTATTAGCAATTATTTGTACAGGCAAGCAGTCAGGCAAGCGACGATCTTGTTGTCCACAGTAATATAGTCGAAAAACAACGGCAAATGCTAAGATGTATTAGCAGCTGGAAGCGTTAAAAATGCACTCGTACACAACGCTTAGCTCCATCTTGTGGACAAATTCAAATAAACACAGGGTAGCATTGAGCAGCATGGAAGGATTTCGTTATAACTTTGACACAAACAATTTGCTATAGCAGGTGACAATGAGTTGAGTGCAAGGATGTTGAAGATAATATCAGACGATGTAATATTAGAGGATTATTTCAATAGAAGAAGAAATTTAAAAACTAATATTCGACTAGTTCGAAATATGTTTACCATTTGTTAAACTTGTTAAAAAATATTGTTAATCGTTGGAAATCGTGTAAAAAAATAGGTAAAAAATAAAAGATGTTTTATTAGTTTAGAAGGCACTACTTCTTAATTGTGCTAGCTGTAATCCAAATTCTTAAAAAATACCAGTTGTTTTACTAGTTACAAGAGGAATATCAATATCATACAAATCATAGAATTTAGGCAGTTGAAGCTTCTTCAATATTTTTCACAATTGAATCAAAGGTTGTTTGTGCGATACATGATGCTACCACGTGACACCACAAAAAAAGCTGCATTACCTTCAATCCAAAGTTGCCAGTTATGTGGGAAAAATCCCATTCGTGGTAATTTTTAATTGCCCTTGGGAATTTTTTTTTTTGGGTATTCCCATGGTATTTTTTAATTCAGCGTGGTATTTTTTAATTAGCGTGGGAATTCAGTGTGGTATTTCTTAGCTGCCTTGGGAATTTGGGAATTTTTTTTTCAAATAATTTTTTTCACATTTATTAAGCAAACACTTTATATGAAATCATTGCAATTATACGCATTAAACGCTCTGTTTACACCACAATTTTATATCATAAGTTACCTTTGTAAAATTCCTTAAAATTTTGTTGTTGCAAATCACGCTTCTGTAAATTAATCGCTCTTATGCAATGAACATTCTAAATACGGCGTTCATTGAATACCACTATTATATCTTTGGTTTTTTAGTTGTAAAGGGTTAGAGTAAATGAAGTGTTACGACCTTGTTCGTACGTTTCCTATTTCTTATAAAAAAATGCTTTCTGAACATCTCCAGATTTTCAGAAAATTTTGATTTATTGTGGTATTTTTTAATGCGTATGGGATATTTTTTGGGATTTTTAAATGCATATGGGATTTTTGGTGGTAGTTTTAAAAAGCGCGGTATTTTTGTGGTAATTTTCAATGATCGTGGGATTTTTTTGTTTTAGTTTTTAATTGCGGTGGGAATTTTTTTGTTTATTTTGACCGTGGTAGTTCTGGTGGTATTTCATTTATGGTACTGTGGGAAAAGGTAATTTCCGTGGGAATTGTTCCGAATTTTGACTGGCAACCTTGCTGCAATCTCTTTCGTAACAGTCAGAAAGCGAATGTAAAGCGTCGGTTTATCTTGCATGCAAAGCTTATCAAAGGAGTTGAAAAAACACTCTGGATATTATCGTCAAACATTGCACGAAAAGCATTAAACTTTGATACCAAGTCCACGGGTAAATGTTTTTAAAAATTGTCTGGCCTTTGAGGAGGCTTCTTCTTTATAGGTCGTGAAGATCGTTTACTCTTACTGCCTTTACGATACATACAGCAACGTTTCAACATTTTTAAATCTCAAATAAGACACACGAACGATCATAGACAACTAACTTTCAATTTCAAAAATTTTAGTTATCGCCACTAAATACTTTCTCTAATACCTTAAAAACGTCCCCAGGTATATTTTGCGATAACAAAGAACTGACAGACTAGAGCCTCTCCGAAAGTAACTGTCAGCCGTCACAAATATAGGACAGCTAGCTACACGCACCGAACTTTCGTCGGGCAGTCACATTTTCTACCAATATTTGGATCTATGGAAATTTTTGCAACCGACTTCCACAAAAGTCGCCTAAACTAAGAAATTCAACAGAAATAAGCCTAAAACTATAGAAAATATTAATATGTTAAAAAAAGTAGTTTTTTTTAAAAATTCTGGACTTATGTAAGGCCTTAAAGATAGTGGTAGTCGTTCTGTGTTTCTAAAGTCGACTTCGCGTAGCGTTAGTATATAGTCATTGGCAGATTTTTCGGACATAAGGCCACACTGATAAGGTTCAATGAGCTTGTTTACGATGGACTTCAGTCTTTCACAAAATACACTAGACGGAACCTTATATGCGCTTTTAGGTAGGGCTATCCCACGAAGGAATCACATGTAAGGAACTGGATTGCATCGATGCTTAGCTCTAGAATTATCCAGGCGGACTTTGGAAACAGCCAACTTACTAGATTCGTACTTAGGGGTACACCTCAAAGACGGGTGGTATCTCCCCTTCTCTGGATCATAGCTATGAACGGAGTGCTAAATTTACTTAACAACAGTGGGGTCAAAGTGGTAGCATACGCGGATGACGTAGTTGTAATGGTATCGGGTCTGTTTCCCTCTGTTATCAGCGAAATCATGGAGGGAGCTTTGAACAAACTCAGTCACTAGGCTGAGGGGTGTAGCTTAGGAGTAAGTCCTAGCAAAACAGAACTGATGCTCTTTAGTACAAAAACCAAGGTGCAGCACTTCAACTTACCACTATTAAACGGTCAAACACTTTCACTATCCAGCAGCGCTAAGAATCTGCGAGTCACACTAGAATCGAAACTCAGCTGGAAAACAAACATTGAGCATAGGGTTAATAAGGCCTGTTTAGCCTTCTAAGCCTGCAAAAAACATTTGGCAAAAGATGGGATCTTAAGCCAAAAATACTCTTATGGCTTTACACCGCAGTAGTGCGTTCTATTCTAACATATGGAGCATTGGTGTGGTGGCCTACACTGACTAAAGCATACAATATTAAGAAACTATCTACGGTTCAGCGTTCTGCATGTATAGGCGGCACGGGGGATTCCGATCATGCCCATCGGATGCAATGAATATTTTGACCCACTCACTACCAATAGACCTTCACATTAAACTAACTGCATCCATCAGACTAAAGGAGCCTAACAGCTGGAGATAAAAACTTTATGGACGTGCAAAAATCCTAAGCTTATTACCTTTAGACCTGGCAAGCAACAATAAGGACTATGAATCCCCTACCTTGATTTCACCAAAACATTTACCAGCAACTACCCGACCCGAGCGGAATGGCGCTATGGAGGTTGCTGTTTATGACGTCACCTTCTACACCGATGGGTCCAAGATGAATTGTGGAGTTGGAGCGGGTATACATTCAGAACAATTGGGTGTATCCAACTCCTTCCGCCTTCCGCCTTGAGCGATAAGGGAAGCTTGTCGGGCAATAAGATATGCCAACACAAACAACCTAACCGCAGCAATCCTGTCGGATAGCCAAGCTGCCATTAGAGCGTTAGCTGCAGTAAAATCCAACTCCAAGCTTGTAAGGCAGAGTAAGGAGGAACTAGCCCGACTAAGTCGGCTGCTTGACATTGCTATAATGTGGGTTCCCGGGAACCCAGAGAAGGGATTGCCTAAGCGCAGCAATGTCTGAGTTCGGTATACCTGCAAAGTTGAATAGACTTTGCAGGATGACTTTGAGCAACGTAAGCAACTCCGCCAAGGTAGGAAATGACCTCTCCGAAACCTTCAATACCGAAAGAAGTTTCAGACAAGCGATCCACTGTCTTGCGATCTCTTCAACATCATCATGGAGGAGATCGTACGAAAGGCCGGCATCGTAATGGCACAATTTTATACAAAGGTGTCCAGCTCCTTGCGTACGCTGACGGCATTGACATTGTTGGCAGAACCAAAAGTTGTTACCACTGCTTTCACCGCTATCAAAAAGGAATCAGCCAAAAAGGGTTTGACGATAAATGAGGGTAAGCCAAAGTATATGATGTCTAGACTCCCACGTCTCATCCGGTAGCTATAACTTTAAAGTAGTCAAGGAGTTTGTATACCTTAGCAACGCCATTAATAACAACAACGAAGCAGCCTGGAGATAAAGCGAAGAACAATAATTGATAATAGGTGCTACTACGGGCTCAGTAAGCAACTAAGTTGCAGAGCCCTCTCTCGATCAACAAAACTAACACTCTACAAGACGCTCGTTCTACCTGTGCTTCTTTATGGCGCTGAGGCATGGGTAGTTTTGCAAACTAATGCAGCTGCTCTGCGGGTGTTCGAGAGAAAAGTTCGAGTCGGCGATGACTATTGCATCCGAATGAACCACGAGCTGTATAAGCTCTACGACAGAAACCTGCAGCGAATCGTTTTTTTACGATCACTCGTCAAAAACCGAGTGCGAGTGCGTGCGAACCACTTCCACGCGAAGCATTCTCATAACAGCGATGAGCGACGAGTGCTACTGCTTTCACTCATCGCTCATTAGAAAGACTGCTGAATTCTAATCATATGATTCTAAGCACCCACAATGACTCTAGAGTCATTGAATGATTTGCGTGCACTTCAGTATTGACGTGCGTTTTCCTTGTTTTACTTTGGTTTTGTGTTTTACGTGTTGATTAAAATAAATAGCCAGCTTCTAAGTTGGGAATCGCTAGTTCAAAGAATTAAATTATAGCAAACTTACTTTATACTTGTATATTGTCTATTATTTGTTCCTTGTTGTTATTGTATCGTTTTTCATCAATTTTTAAAATCACTTTCACACTTGCAATGATGAATTGGTGAGAACCTTTATGTTTAGGAATGCCATAAGGAAAGCAGCAATCCAAAATAAACAGGATTCAAGACCAAGTTGTTTTTGTTGAAAATATGTTAAATGTAAATCAATAATTTTTTATGTATGTATTTATGTTTTAAGAACTTTTGAATGAGTTTTTAAATTATTATTTTTTTTAATAATAGTTAAAATGATTTTTATTGTTTTTGATTAGTTTTGAAACAATTTTATTTTTTATTTTAAAAAGCCTTCAAAAATTTATCCAAAAATTTTTAATATTTTTTTTTTTTTCAATAATATTTTCATACATTTGCCGAGTCCGCTAGTATTATATGTATAAAATAATAAATTTATATACTATATGTATAATAAAATATGTCAGCAATTCCCTTAATGACTCTAGAGTCATAAGGAATGACTTATGCCGCTCAATGATTAGAATCATTGAGCGGCATTCTTATGAGCGATGAGTGAAAGTGGCGGCTCTTGTCGCTCATCGCTGTTATGAGGATGCTTCGCGTGGAAGTGGTGGTAGTTGTACGCAACCGCACGCACTCGCATTCGGTTTTTGATGGTTGATTTATAGTCATTCGTTCGAATCATAGACTCGTTGCAGTTCTCTGCTCTACGAAGATATTGACGTAGTTCGGCGTATAACAGTGCAGCGACTACGCTGGCTGGGTCGTGTCCATCGTATGGACGACGAAGCTCCAGTTAAAAAGGTGCTCGAGGCGAGGGTCACTGGTTAACGACGACGAGAGAGACCATGCATCCGATGGATGGATCAAGACGAGGAAGCCCTAACCGCACTTGGTGAATCCGATAGGAGAAGGCGCGCGCAAAGCAAGGACGCCTGGCGAGAGTTGTTATGGCCACTTAAGTAAAGTAAATAAGAAAAGGCGGACGAATTGGCTAGGTTGAGCTCTTCCCTCAATGGAAGGTGTGCTCTCGCACTACCTTGACATAGCTAACTGAAAATGAAGTAGTTTGACAGCCTGTTCAACAGCAAGAAAAATGTAGCCCTCATACAACCAATGAAAAACTCGCGAACTGCTAACAAGATCCCGAACTGATACTCGTATAACAATCATGGCAATCAGCACGGGGCATTGGTGCATTGAAGTGCATGCAAAAAAATCGGATTACCTTTTAACCCCCAGTGTTGCAGCTGCAATGACCCTAACGATAGGGAAACATTACTCGATTTTTCATGTGCTTGCTCAGCACTGGCAAAATGTAGATTAAGCTCACCGGGGAAACCCTTCTTCGCCAACCTAGGGGAACTTTCAACTCTAAAATTCAACGACCTCCTTGTATTCCTAAACAGAACTAGATGGTTATAAAGGATACACCTTAACCTTCCCACGATGCACACGTTATCGTCTTATCCTGATGTTGTGGCACCATAACGGCTCAATGGAGCTAAGTGGATACTGCTTGTAGCAGTATCACCGCTATAGCCAACCAATCAACCAACCTACAGAAGTTAGCCGAAATGGTGGAATCGTTTTTGTTGAGGATTGGTTAGAGCACCCTAAAGTTCGAATCAGTTGAAGTGTATTATAGTGTTGTTTCAAGAGGCCTATTACAACCATACTTATAGAGTAGGATATGTGTATCGGATTGTGCTTCCTTAAAGGTACTAGTGAGAGTCAAATAAAGAAGAATTTGGCTTTCCATTTCGAATGCAGCTTATCGACGTCTAGATTCTTCTAGTGTGGTCATATGACCCCTCTGTCTCCCGACTGTTACTTATACGTATAATATCGACATAGTCAAGCGCAATTAAAATCGAGGGACTTCAGGGGCTAACTCATGTTGAGGTACCTGGCAGCGGTGAACTAAAAGTGAAAAACCCATCTGCGTTTTAAGGACCAAGTGTTGAACAACATTACGACACTTGGAGTTCCAAACACAGAGCAGAAGTGGCTGACGAAAGTTCCTAGCTAAGGCCAAAAACCAACTTGCAACCGTAAGTACTAATTAAGTCAGTAATTGAATACTTTGGGAATATTTTGATTACAATTTTGGCAAAGACATTGTATAATTAACATTTGAGGAAAATAATAGCGGTGAAATTATGCCACTTCAATACCTTTTAAAAGTCAGGAGCATAAAGATTTTAAAAATTCTTAGATACTAGCTTAAAAACGACTAATTTAACAAAAACTTGTCGGTAAACAAACAGTCGACAGAGTTTTACTTGAATGAAAATAATCAAGTATGTATATAACTACTTATAACAGCGGCAAATCATCAACACTGTTAACTGTTTTTATGATTTTCTCACCAAATCATGCGATGGCTAAAATGCTGCTGACAGCCCACGCGTGCGCTCCTTGCCAATTCCATTAGCCATGTTTGGCTATCGTTACAGCTAAAATATCATCAAGCTGATGATATTGACTATGACGACGACGACGACGCTCCTTGCCTGTGCAGCAGCTGCAACAAAAACAATAAAAGCTGCGGCGGTGGCGAAAAGTTGCGCAAATGAGTGCTTTTCGTTCTTCTTGTTATTTTCTTGTTTTTTTTTTTTTGTTTTCTAGTTCATTTAAACCTCATCGCAACTCATATTTTGGCTGTTATTGTAATTGCATTATTATTGTTGTTGTTGCTGATGTTACTATTGCTTCGGATGCGACTGCCACGCAGATCGTAAAAGTTATGAGGTGTTGGTGATTGTTTTTATTGCTGACGACCAACAAAGTGCTGCTATTGTTGTTGTTCTGTGCTTATTTTTTTTTTTTAAATAATGTCGATTTTGTGTTTTTTTTTATTGATTTTATTACCTAGAACTTCCGTTGCATCCGCTGATAGCTGTCGCTCGACTAGCTATCTATCCGCCAGTCTGTCTGTCGCTGACATCCGCAGCATGGTGCAGCGTGCGAAATCAATTGCCAAACAGCATCATTGTTCGTCATCGTGACGCCTGCACATTTGATGCTTGTTTTTGTTATATTTGTTTTTATTGATTTTTATATTTCTTTCTGAGGTTGTATTTGTTTCTGCTATTGTTTTTGTAATTGCATTATGCGCACAATGCATGTTATGGTTATTGTTTTTTTTTTTTTTTTTTTGTTAGCCTCAACCTGGAATTGGGTTAACTTTGCTATTTTTTTATTGTTTTTTTTTTTCTGGCTAAAGGTGCCGCTGCTGCTGTTATTAACTGCATGCAAATACAATCCATTGACTGCTTAAGTATAAAAAATGATTCTCGCTGTTATGCAGCTGGAAGCTGACTGATGGTTCCCACGTTCAAATCTAAAAATGATTTTTTTTTACAACATTAACATTAACAGCGAATTCTGCTTTAAGTACACTCAAAAACGATAAATTGAGCAAAGTTCTTCAGCCGTTTTGAATTATTATATATCATGTGCCATTTATTATTTTATGTTTTTGTTTTTTTTATTAGCAGCTGAATAGTTTTAATTAATATGGTTTATTTGAGCACATAAAGCTCAGTTATAAGTAAACCTATGGCTACTCAAAGTTTATTAGCTATTAAACTCATAATAGTATTTTGAAAGAATTGAGCAGATTGATTGCATATTATTATTACTCATACGTCGTCATATCAATAGTTGTGAAGTATTTCTCAAAACAAGGATGCAATTATGAAAATATTGTTTTGCCATTTTATGTTTAACATAAAATTCAATTATTTAAAGTATCGATACAAAAATACAGTGATAAAAGTTCTCTTCAGGAAATAACAAAAAAAAAAAAAAAAAAACACACACAACTGATTTAACGCAGAAAATTTTTCTGATGAAGTTTTCGAGCTATTACTGTAAAATTTTGTATACACTCTGGTTCATAAGGTTAGATACAGATAGAGGCTCATTTTATTTTGTGCTATAAAATTGACTACTTTCGAAATTTTGGGCTTAGAATTTTGTGCAGTCAAAAAAAATTTACTTCGTTGGAAATCTCCAAAATCGAACCGAATATCATCCAATGGACATAATAGTACTAGTTCAAGATCTGTCCTGTTTTTCATAAAGCCAACTGGTATTTTTAACATGGCGATACAGAACTATATCGCAAATGTTTTTTAGTTTTGTGGTCAGTTGATTATTAAAAGGCTTTATTAGTGTCATTTGAGGATTTGATTAGTAGCCAAATACGATCCCTACAGCAAGGATAAGAGTCCAATTGCCTTTTCCCACTCCGTGCTCGTATTGAACCGCGCACTATACGGTTACAAGTTCAACATGCTACCATCTCACCATTGCCTCTATTGTTTTGAAGAGAACACAATACGAACAAAGCCGAAATATAGATAGATACTTACCTTGACATACTTAACTTAGCATTTGACATACTGAAGCTTGCTTAAAGCTTTTTGCTTAAATACACCCGAAATAAATATAATATACCTATGTTAACATACTTGACATGCTATTTCACCTTTTTTTCATAGTTTTTTGATGTTTAAACAAAGTTAGCTTGTGTGACATGACATTTGGTTTCACAAAACACTTAGACAATCAGGTGTTCAAAAGGAAATGCTTTTAAGATTATTATTTTTTTACGGACTTCATCCCCCACAGAATCAAAAGCTATCTGCACCACTGATACCTACTGACTCTAAGTACCCTAGATATGACAAACAATTTAAAACGGTGACCCTCTACGTTCGGCAAAAAATTAAAACAATATACTCGAAATACTTCATTAGCAAAAGTTTAATGATTTTTTGCGAGTTTTAATTTTCTGACATTAGCGGGGCACATAAGAATGGTAAGAACTTAAATCTTGTGGGTAAGTAAAGACTGCATCGAGAAAAATTGTCCATCACAAAAATTGCAATATCTTTTGAAAAAGTAATCCGAATTATGTAAACATAAACATTTTATTTCAAGCATTCTTTTCAAATAGAGGTATCAGTCTTATTCCATCGCATATTAGGTTCTCTCAAGCGTACTGTGTGAAAGATTAAAGCCGATTTAAAAAACACTGATTGGACCTTATCAGTGTGGCTTTCGACCTGGCAAATCCACCAAAGACCAGATTTGCACACTATGACAAATCCTGGTAAAAATCCACGGAAACCAAATCGACCCACATCATCTCATTGCCGATTATAAAGCTGCGTTCAATAGTCCGAGTAGGAATTGCCTATACGCCACAATGTCTGCGTTCGGTATACCTGCAAAGTTGGTAAGACTTTGCAGGATGACGTTGCGCAACACATGCAGCTCCGCCAAGGTAGGAAATGACTTCTCCGAATACCGAAAGAGGTTTAAGACAAGGCGATCCATTGTTTTGCGATCTCTTCAAAATCATCATGGAGGGGATCGTACGAAAGGCCGGTCAGCATCGTAATGGCACCATTTTCTACAAAAGTGTCCAGCTCCTTGCGTACGCTAATGTTATTGATACTGTCGGCAGAACCAAGAGAGATGTTACCGCTGCTTTCGCCGCTATCGAAAAGCAATCAGCCAAAGTGGGTTTAACGATAAATGAGGGTAAAACAGAGTATATGCTGTCTACAAACCAAGTAGCGCGGCGTCTAGACTCCCACGTTTTATCCGGCACCTATAACTTTGAAGTAGTCAAGGAGTTTGTATACCTTGGCACCGCCATTAATAACAACAACAAAGTTAGCCTGGAGATAAAGCGAAGAACAACATTTGCTAATAGGTGCAACTACGGGCTCAGTAAGCAACTAAGTTCCAGAGCCTTCTCTCGATCGACAATACTAACACTCTACAAGACGCTCGTTCAACCTGTGCTTCTTTATGGCGCTGAGGTATGGGTAGTTTCGCAAACTGACGCAGCGGCTCTGGGGGTGTTCGAGAGAAAAGTTCTTCGCAAAATCTTCGGTCCTGTTCGAGTCGGCGATGACTATCGCATCCGAATGAACCACGAGCTGTATGAGCTCTACCAAGACATTGACGTAGTTCGGCGTATAACTGTGCAGCGACTACGCTGGCTGGGTCATGATACGATGGACAGAACGGACGATGGACAGTACGATGGACAGAACGACGAATCTCCAGCGAAACAGGTGCTCGAGGCAAGGTTCGTTGGCCAACGATAACTAGGGAGACCATGCCTCCGATGGATGGACCAGGGTGAGGAAGCCCTAACCGCACTTGGTGTATTCGATTGGAGAAGGCGCTGTCCAACTTCCTCAATTCTTTAATTTTTCATTTAACGAAATGCCAGTATCTCTCGATCTAGATAGTTCTGTGGATTTAAAACTCTAGGCACCACATTCACATTATTCTTCTCATATCAAGCCAACACCACTTTGCCATAGTGACATGAGACGAGATTAGACCAGAAGAACGGGGACATTTCATGTGAGCATATGAATGACAGCAACCGCCCTTGGAGCGATTCTTTAACATAAATCTCACCATTGATTGAGCCAGATGTCAAAAAACATCGGATCGTCTTAGCTCAACTGCAAAGTGCCTTCCAAACTTAGAATTTGCCCATTGTTTCGTTGTTTCATTTTTAGCAGTGTTTCTATCTGAAACTTTTTGGATTTTGTATGTCATCAGTAGCCAAGCTTTCCGGCCAATTTTCCAAAAATCTCCATCTTTTTGACAAATAAATGGTAACTGTTCTACACGCTGAAAAATAATAGGCCTTCCCAAACATAATTTGCAGGAAGTATAATATGTTTCTGCATGTTTCTTGGAAACAAGTCATCATAATTGGTTCCATATATAATATGATTAATTAATGCAATTTTTTTTTATAAATATATTTGCATCTTAACATTATTTACTTGTACCTTAGCACTTGTTGTTTGAATATAAAAACAATATAATTTGTTTTAAAGAAAATATGTTTTCATAGAAATATATTGTAATTATAAATGGACTGAGAACACTTTCAGTCTATTACTATTGGTTTGCTTGGAAATATAATTTAGTCAAAAATAACATTAAATATTCACGGACAAATATATATTAATTGGAGAATACATAATTTAATTGCAGTCAAGCAATTATTTCCAAAACAATAGTTAAGAACAACATAATATATATACCGATGATTACACTATATATACTTGGAAACATATTTTAGCAAAAGAAATGCCAAAAGTTATTCATTGTGATTACAAAATATTTGCTTAGAAGTAATTGCTGATTTGATGCAAACTAAATATGTTTAGAAAACAGTAAATAAGTTTTTCTCGGATTTTATTATGTTGAGAAGTAACCATATTATGTTTATCCGGCATTACAATGCCAGCGAAGCATCCGCTTTATCAGCAAAGTTTCTTCAAAATTCACCTATTATAACTGCTGAACCGCCTTATTTTTCTCTTATTTTTTTATTTTATAAATTTGAAAACCTTTTACCCTTTTAATTTAAGCAAAAATTTTCAGAAACACTTTTCACAAGAGCTAAACTTTTCAACACGTTTGTCACGGCTGCTTGAAACTTAAAATGACGCCAAGACTTGGCAACTGTTAAAAGCAAGCGCATAAAGCAACAAGGTTTCCGCTATTTTTCGTGCAAGTGGAAAAGAAACAGATATAAGTATGTCTTGGCGAAACACATAAAATAAAGGAAAGAAAGAAAGAAAGAACAAATACTTCTTTTTGAGTTTTACATTGATGTAAATATATTTTTATTGGGTAGAAACACACAATTCAATTTTTTCACAAGCATATTAATGTAGACGTTAGTTTTTTATTTTTTTAATGTTGGACACATCTAATATCTTCTTATATCGAAAAATAATGCTATTGAAGGAAAGTTCTTAATCATTAGGTGGTTCCCTCTGAATATTTTGTTTACAAACATACACATATTTTTCTCTGCGTGTAAGAATAGGAAAAATTCTCCAAAAATTGTAAAAAATTCAGTCTGTTTAAGTTATTGAGCTTAAAGTAAAATCTTTGCGGACGCTCAGGGAGACTCCGTTAAAAAAAATTAAAATTAAAATTTCAACGTTTTGCGCAAAATTGCGCAAATGGAACACTTGTGGAAAATCAAAAGAACGATTTTTGGCTAAAAGCTCAGAGGTTCTTAATGGAGGTATTGTGAAGAAAATATACAAGGACGTGAAATATATTTCTTATAAACCATCTCGTGCTCGCAAATAGTCTGTAATCGGCCCAGTAGTCAATTTTACTAATTTCTGAAAAGTGGGCGCGTGTATATAATTCGACCACTCCCAATTTCGGTGCATTTGCCAACAGTAACTATACGAACTAAATCACCAAAATTAAGACGATTACGACTAATACCGTCTGATATATAGAGTTTCTATTGCTTTTGTAAAAATTTAAATTTGTGGGTAAAAGAAGGGATGTGAAAGGTCTTCTAGCTGGTGAACAGTGCATATCCGACCGCCCCCCCCTCCCCCTCTACAACAATTTTTTTATTGTTTTGATCTTATAAGTACAAAAATATAAAAAAAATAATTTTGTCCAGCTTGCTTGTTCTAGACGCAACACTGCCTTGGCAATTTTTTATGCGTCAATTTAGGCTGATTTTGATAAATTTTAAGTTGGAAACTTTTAGATGAAGCATTAATTCCAAAGTTATGGCGAATTTATGACCAAAAATTTAAAAGGGCGAAACTACTACGTTCGCCAAAAAAAAAACAAAAATTTTTCCGAAATTACTTTCCAAACGTGCGTACTCTAAGGTAGTACGGTCTAATGTACACTCTTCTTTACTCACATAGTAGTTCTGTTGATCTTACTATATACACTGATGATATATTCCCAAAAAAGATTTATTATATTACAGATAGCGACTTAAGCACACATCACACCACCAAAACAGTGGAATATGCAACAATTTTTCATCAAAACCAAAAACAAACAAACGAAATATATCATAATCCACAATTGGAATAATCTTTCAATTCAGTCTAACAAAACCCAAAAGATTAGCCAGATTGGCAACAAGAAACTCTTTGATGTGGCAAAAAGAGAAAAGAAAAAACAATAAAAACGAATAAAATGCAGCAAATATATAAAATCAATTGTGAAGACTTCCATTGAGAGCTCTTTGACCACCGTGCAGCAGAGGGCAATTGAATGTGGCAAAATAAGATGTAAGCAATCATGGGCGTAGCCGGAAAACTAGTCAGTGGAAAATAAATATAATTTTTTTTTTATATCAATAAATATATTGGTTGAATTTAAAGTTGAAAAAAGTGTGAAGTTTGATATGTAAGGAGTTTCTTTTACTAAAAAAATTTTAATCTGAAGTTAAAAACCTTGAGCTTCATGTTAAAATCAGTATTCTTATAGTTTTTTATGAACATATTTTTACCGAACAAATGTTTTGTCATAAAATCGCAGCACTTTATAAGTTCTCTGCAATTTAAACTTATTGTTTTAATTTTTCTAATGTCTAGGAGGGCAGCTGCCCTCTTCCACTATCGCTACGCTCATACAAGCAATGCAAAACTAACAACAACAACAACAACAACAAGATTTACATTAACGCCTGTGACTGTGATTGCCTTTGACTGCTGCTGTTATTGCTGTTGTTGTGCCAGTTGTTGCCGATCGTTATCAACACTTGTTGCGAATCTTTGCTGCTATGGATTTTGGTCAGCATCTCGCGTTTGTTGTTGCTTTTGCATACTGCTATTGCTTGAGCTGTGAATTTCAGCGCTCCATAACTGTGGCCAAATATTCTTTGCTCATCGTGGCCTGGCATAGGATGGCTTCAAACAACTGTTCGAATTTTATTGATTTTTTTAAAAAAGTTTATTGCGGTGACTCTTTTTTCCTCCACAACTATTTTATGGTAATAATATTTTTTTGTTACCATAGATAGTGTAGCCTTTGGTCTTGTGAAAGTGCACCCAGATCAGCGCAGTGATACGGATATAATATTGTTTTTGTTATTTTGGCTATTTTTGTATCGCAAAAAAAAACCCATATATCGGCGACCACCAACAAAATATCGTCTAAGCATCTAGCAGCAGCTGCTGCAAGTGGCTGATGGCATGGCATCGAAATAACTGCAAAAAGTTAAACAATGCATTGATTGTTTTTTTCATGTTTTTTTTTTTTGCTCATGGTTGTTGTTGCCAGTTGGCGTTACACTTCAATTTTTACACATCATTCAAATTTTGCCAAACAATCGAATTTTTTCGTTACAAATTGAATTGTGTGGTTTTGGCCAAGACTTCTATTTGGCTTATATCTATATTAGCATGTGGCCAAGTGTTTTGTTGTTATTGTTTTTGTGCTATTTTAAGTCGGAAGAATCAAAGAAATTCTATTGAATCAAGACTTTACCGAGCAGTTGGAACAAGTTCGTAGCTTAAGTCTTTTGTTTGAGAGAGAAATAAAAATTAGGTTAAATGATTTTCCAAGGATTACTAACTTACTTACTTAGATCGCCATAACAAACCATGTTCGGGTTTCGGCCGATCTCATCAGCTCTCGCCAGGCGCCTCTGCTTTGCGCGCGACCTCTCCAATTGGATACCCCAAGGACTATTTTCCAATCATTATTTGGGCCAATAATCGAAAAATGTTTGCTTGTATTTCCTAAAACTTCTACTCAAGACTTTTTGCATAATTCTAATATTACAGCTCAAAACACTTTGCAAAAAAAATAGTGCAAGCTTAAATATAATCGGCCAAAACTAAAAAAACAATATTAAAATTTCACTATAAATAAAAATAAATTCATATTTACAAATTTTAGCAATTCAAAAAATTTTTAAATATTTTAGAAACTTTATATAAATGAAATTCTAACAACAGCATGAAATATGCCTTAAAGGTACGCTACTAAATCTGTGTACAAAAAAGTGCATATTTTAGAAAAATATTGAATTTCGTCCTTATGAAAAATAATTCTTTAGACCATCGAATCATAAAATTAACTACACGTATAGTTTAACGAGTATACTTTCATAATGCCGAATTTTCTCATGTTCAAAATTTGCCTTATAGAGAAATAAAAGAGTGAAAAAATTATTAATTTTATTATTTTACTCTTAAATCAAACTAACACGCCGTATCTTAAGGATTCTAACGCAGTTAAAAATTTAAACAATCTTTAAAAATTAGGAAAATTGGAAAAAACATAATTTTATCAAATTTTTTTTTTCGAATTTTTTTATCCTATTTTTAAATAAAAATTTCTTACTTATACCTACAGCAACATAAAAAGATTGAATTGAGTCTCATTCCATATAAGTTTGGAGCCAATTGAAATTCTCAGGAAGTTTCTATGGATTAAGAAAGTTATTGGGGTCAAATTGGCCCCCTGTTATTATTTAGTTTTTCTAGGGAGGTGCTATTATACAGGGTTAAGTTCTTTAAGCGTTCGATTTTTAAAGTTACTGCTTTTGATAGTTTACATGGGATTCGTGACATGTGTCAAGTTCAAAAATGCTCAGTCTTTCGTCTACAGAGGCAAACCAACCATGATTGTTGCCATGGAAGACAACTTTAAACTTGTCATTGGTGAGTTTCCGGCCGACTTGCCGAAAAAAGGTGGCAAGATTATGTTTTAAGAATGGACGACCTAAATCATAGCCCTGGGCATGATTTCGTTTGCATGAAATAATCTGTAAAAAGTCAATGACAGGCATTGATTTATCGGTTCAAATAAAAATTTAATAATGTATTGCAAATTCTCTCTGTTTTTTTTTTCATATTCAAAAACCAATCTCTTGAAAATCACACATTTTATGGTAATTTCAAGTTTTCCACATCAAATTCATCTCTTTCCAGTAAAAGAAACTTTTTGCAAATCAAACTTCATACTTAAAAAAAATACCCACACCCTCGGTAATGGGTTGGTAATCGCTTCAATAATCGGTTAATCTCGCTTCGGTTAGAAATCGCTTCGGTAGTAGGTAAACGGTTGGTAATCGCTTTGGTTATTGGTAATCGGCTGGTAATTGCTTCGGTAATCGATAATAGGTTGGTAATCGCCTCGGTAATCGGTAATTGATTCGGTAATCGGCTGGTAATCGCTTAGGTAATTAGTTCGGCATTCAGTTAGTAGTCGTTATTCGGTAATCAGTAATTGCTTCTGTAATCGGTTGGTAATTGGTTGGTAATAAGTTGGTAATCGCTCCGGTAATCGGTACTTAGTTCGGTAATCGGTTGATAATTGCTTTGGTAATCGATAATAGGTTGGTAATCGCCTCAGTAATCGGTAATTGATTCGGTAATCGGTTGGTAATTGGATGGTAATTAGTTGGTAGTCGGTTGATAATCGCTCCGGTAATCGGTAATTAGTTCGGTAATCGGTTGGTAAACGCTTCGGTAATCGGTTATTGGTTCGGTAATCGGTTGGTAATCGCCTCTGTAATATAAAAAAAAAATCCTCACCAAACATGTTTGCCTAGCAATCACTGCATAAACAATGCCGAACAATGCAACAGAAATTAACAGCTAAAAGCGTGATGATATCGGTAACAGCGTGATGATATCGGTAACAGCGTGATGATATCGCGAATCTATAGTTTTGCTTTCTACCAAAAAGTGATCAACGCTTCATTTAAAAAAATTTTAAAGCAGTTCTGAGATTCAAATATATTGGACAGCTTTTAATAAAAATGTCCACTTTATTCGAGCATCCAATCGGATCAATCTATTTGGACTGACTGTTTGTGTATTTTTTGTCTAAATCAATCACAATTTAAAGATATCACATATAAATCAATCAAATATAAAAAATTTACGTTAATTTTAGGTGCATACACACATAGAAAAAAAAAGTGTAAAATTATAAAATTTTTGAGTATAATTTGCCTAAGACCTTCGGCCAGAATGGGTTATCTAAGGTTATCTAAGGGTTATCTAAGATCATGTGTGTTCTGTTGAAGGTCTTCTGCTGAAGTTCTTCTGTTGAAGGTAGATTTAAGGCAATATTAAAAAAGGAAATTTTCATAACCTTAGGAAAGTTATACATATACTAGTGAAGATTTCCTAAGGCCTTTGTAACAAGCGCTTGCGTTGTTTTTCTTATGATTTCTTATGATTTATTTATGGTCTTATGAATTACTCGGGCAGCTTTTCAAGTACATCCCTTTACCATTGCATCGGTGCCTAATAAAACCTCGCATTACAGAGATAATTCGATTTTTAGCCACACAGTAAGATTGGGGAATAATCTCTCTGTGAGCGTGTTCCCCGGCAGTTTTGATCTGTGTAAGTTTGAAGCAAATCTTCACCGTCACTACTCTATCTCTCCAACTAACTATCACCCGTCTTCCGAATTAACGCAATGCTTTCGCATTTAAAGGAGGCATCCCCGAGCATTGGTTTAATTGAAAAAAATATATTTGTATCGTCAATGTATCGAATAAATTACTGCGAAATACATGCATGTTAGTACAAATGATAAAAAAACCCCAATTTGCTTTTGTTTAAGTATCTTGGTATATTATTCAATTTTGGTATGCCTAAGTTGACAAAAAAATTATGAAATTTACACAAATTTCTTAGGCTTCATACAAAAATAGTTGCCCAAGTCATTTTAGGCAATATGCCGTAGGTACTTTTCTGTGTGTAGGTAGTCAAAACAAATACTACTATACTACGACTTCGAAATTTTGTTATGTAGCCCGTTAGATTTGTATTTGTATAGCAGTCAAATAAACAGACAGAAAATAAGTTTTGTTGGTATATGTAGACGATATTTTTAATATTTTGATTATAAGGGGAACTTTTTTTTTGAAAATTTTACCGAATTAGTTCATGTTTTACAACCATATTTTCTAAGAAAAATTATGAAATTTTGTAAAAAATATGGTTTGAGTTGAAAGAAATAGCGTTATTATTAAGAATGTTTATTTAATATAGGTGGTATGTGTGGGTGCTACAAAAATTTTAAATCTTTACAATGGCCCTTATAGTGGCCCTCTACGGTAAATGCTCATCACTATTGTCAGCAGCTTGTATATAATTATTTCAGAGTGCAACGGACTCAGTTTGCTCTCTTGATACAAACAACAAGCAATATTTTACCACAAAAATACCATCAATAGCACTATATTTGCAACAAATAATGCAATAACAACAACAAAAGCACTCTTACTCTAAACACAACATAACCATTTAGCAAAGGTCAACCCAGAGATCAGCGACACCTGTTACAATTACAATTTTCACGAATATGGCAAAAACACAATTAAACATTAGTTGACTGCCATTTATGCAATTTTCAAAAAAGCAAAAAATAAATTCAAGAAAAAAATACTAAGTAAAAAAAAAGCCAAAAACTTTGAGAAATACAGCTAAAAAGATAAAAGAACACGCGCACTCAAAGCTCTTAAATAACCAGCAACGACAGTTAAAATAAGCGAGTTCGTGGCTTAAGTCTTTTGATTTTTGCTTAAATATTGTTTTGTTTTTTCTAAGCTTTTTTACTTTTTCTTCTTATTTTTGAACAAATTTGTTTTCATTTTTGTTGTTACAACTCGTGCTAAAGGTTATAAAATTTAAGTTAATTACTTTCGCTGGCAATAAATTACAGCAACAACAATAATAGCAGTGAATGGAAAGAGTAGCGATTTGGCATAAATTAGCAATAATCGACATGAGCGCAATATAAAAAAAAAAAAAGAAAATAAAATAATCAGTCAGCCAACAAACAAAAATTAATAGCAAACAAAACCATTAAATAAACCACAAAAATACGTTAAAAGCGAAAATATAATTTTATGAAATTTATTTAAAATTAGAAAAATGCTTTTGCGGCAAAAATTAATCGATTTATGTATTTTGCTCACCAAATAGCTGGCTTACTGTCTGGTTGGCTGGCAGGTTGGTGTGCATGGTGCACAATCTAGATTTTGGAGTAACTAGAATGTCGGCTCACAAAAAAAAAAAAAAAAAAACAAAAAAAATGTTAAATTGTATAAAAACACGACAAATGAAACGCAAACACAAATAAAATTAAAGTCACGGTTTGTGCAGTGTAAATTGCATGTTGTTGTAATTTTGTGTGGCTGCACTTGTTGCTGCCACTAATAGCAACAACAATAAAAGCGACGATAACAGCCAGGAAATCTCCAGCAAACGTAGCTTGTCTTGTAAGGCACAGATGTAAATGTCGATGGTCAGGACATAACAAATAAGCCAACAACAATACTGCAAGCGGCCTCATTGCAAGCGGCCCATCAATAGTAGCAAAAATGATTATTGTTTTTGTAATTTAATACCTTTCACTAAATGCAAGTAGTTTGCACGATTTTATTTTTTGATCAATCGAAATAGATGTAAATAGCTAATTTATAACTGAGCTATTAAAAAAAAAAAGCGACGACCCAGCAAGCGGAAGCAGCAAAAGTCAGATGAAGTGAATGTTGCTAAATTAGAGCGAGTTAGAAAATTTAAAATCTACTACTTACGCTAAGAATAACTCAAGTTGTTGTAACAACAATTAAAGAATTGACAAGAAATAAAATTTTGAGAGTTCTTTCATAGTTTTTTTAACATTTAATACACGCATTCTAACACCGACACATATTCGAAGTGTTAATAGACTCCACTCTGCTGACCAGCTAAATTTGACCATTATTTTTTCTTCGTTTATTTTTACACTCCATTCCACACAAACCATTCGACAGTATTTGAACACAATTAAGCACTTTAGTGCATAATTTGGTTCCTTATGGTAGCGCACATAAATAGCATTTAATGTCTAAACTACTACTTTAATTGCTACTACTATTAGTACAACTCCTTTTCTACAACAACGCCAAAATAAATGCTGTTTTATTGTCGCACTAATTTTTATTTGCTTTTGAAAATTTATTTAATTATATTAGAAAAGTTTTAAAATGTTATTGCTTGAATAAAGTGTTTGCATATTTTACTGTAAAAAGCATTAGGCTAGTAAAAATTTATGTTCGCATTAAAACGCACTCAGCTACTGAAGTACACAAACCTAAGATTTAATTTATAGCTACAAATTTATAAATATGTACTTTATTAAAAGCACTGCTTAAAGAAAATCTGGAAGCACTAAGATATTTATAACTTTTGAAAAAAAACTATAAACAAAAAATGTTCTTAATTTTCTGCAAAAAAATTAATGTTTTTATGCAAAACTTTCGTGGGATTTATTAAAAGCTAAACACTGTCCATAATCGTTTTTACGTAAAGACTAATCTTTTTTAAATAATGCTTTCAATGTCAGATTCGGTTGGTTGATTCCAACGAACACCATTGGTTAAGTTATATTTTATTTGTTCGTAATAACGTCAGCTTCGGCTGGTCGACTCCCACGAACCAGACTCAGAATATATCGTTTGCAATAATGTCCGCCATTATAACTTTACAACGTAAGAAATTGTGCCCTGTCAGATCGTAGCCATCCTCGCCTACCTAACACACGCAAATACCAAGAACATCCGAATACCGAACATACGCGAATACTGAGAATATCTAAAACAGAGGATACCGAGGACAGAGACAACGAAGGTACGCGTAACCAAAAATATCGAGGCCGATATCTACGACATATTAATTGTTGTTTATTGTAAGGAAAGACATTTATACAAAGGGTGATCCAATACGTGGTCCATTCTCCAACTGGGTTATTTTGACAGCTGTTATGTGTCAAATAGTTTGCCCATATGACGTTGTGTTCAACATTCAATACGACTCAATCATGAATAGACTTTCTCCTGAGCAACGTTTATTAATTGTGGAAATTTACTACCAAAATCAGTCATTAGTAATAAAATGTTAAAGATTTCTTCAACATCATTTTGGTCGTTATGAGCATCCAACTGATCGCACTATTCGTTACACCATCACAAAATTTCGAACTGATTTTACACCATTAGACATTCATCATTCAATCAGAGTGCATAAAGCCCGTAATTTTGTGAATATTGCTGCGGTAGCAGAAAGTGTTCGTGAAAGGTTTTCGTTGTGCATCTCGTATGGATCATTGTGGCATATTTTAAGACCAAAAATTCAAGATATTGGTGAAGCCGAGCTTTGGTTTCAACAGGATGAGGGAAACGTTCGTTTAAAACATCATCTCAAGAATTGGTCCTGCTAATTGACCACCAAGATCATAAGATTTGACGTAATTGGATTAATTTCTTTGGGAAATCACTTGTTTATGTCGACAAACCTGCAACTATGACGTTTTCGAAACCAACATAACTCGTGTTATTCGAGGAATACAGGCTTGATATTCTCGAAAGGGTTGTTGAAAATTAGACTCACAGAATGAACCATTTAAGAGGTAGTCGTGGGCAACATTTGAACGAAATAATTTTTAAACATTGAGTTGTAGGAACCGAACTATCATTCAAAATAAAGATTTGAATCAATTAATTGCTTTTTATGTATTTTATTTAGAAAAATCCCCATCAGACACAGAATGTTTTTTCAATTGAATTAATTTTTCTGTTCGGCCATCACCTCTCTGCAGACAATGGCAAGCCTCCGGCAGTAAAAACTGCCATGAAAAGCTTCTTGAGAACATAAGCCGTTTGGAGTCCAGTTCTCGAACATTAGTTTTTAAACATTTCACAACACACACAACACAATTAATCATAAAAAGCTCTGTCAAAGTTCGTTTTTTTTTTTTTGTAGAAAACAAAGTAGAAAGGTCTTATTGGATTTTATAGACTAAAGACAATACATTTTTTTACAGTAAGCAAATACACTGTAGCAGGCCCGTAGCCAAGGGAAGTTCTAGGATTCCTCTCCCCTTAGGATACAAAAGGTATGAAAAAATAATACTAAAGATACTATTAAAATCAAAACGCAATCGTTTTTTTAAGAAAAACTGTGATACTGATGTGAATTTAGTTGAAGATGCAATAGTTTCAACATTTTCAACACACATTTTAAAAACATCGCTTAATCAAATAAGATATTTTTTGGCCAAAGGAAAGATTAACTTTGCTTATAAAAGTCATAATCATTATGTTTAAATTTAACTGCAAGAAGTTTGTAAATCAAAAAACCATTTTTAAGTATGAATTTTGATGGTTAAAAAATCTCCTGGTATCCGAAAAATGTATGCATATTTGAAATTTTACCTCGAACGAATATGACATGTCATTCAATAAGTCCGTAGGATAATTAAGAAAAAAAAAAAATTTGGATAAAACTCGATTATTTTATTTAACATAGTTGCCTCCGAGAGCGATACAAAGAGTATAGCGATTTTCCAACTTTTCGATACCACTTTTATAGTTCGATTTCTCTTTCTCGTCAAAATAGGTCTCAGTTTCAGCGATTACTTCATCATTGGACTTGCATTTTTTTCCATCAAGCATTCTCTTGAGATCTGAAAACAGAAAAAAGCCGCTGGGGGCTAAATCTGGAGATTACGGTGGGTGGGTAAGCAATTCGAAGCCCAATTCATTAAATTTTGCCATCGTTTCCATCGATTTGTGACACGGTGCATTGTCTTGGTGAAACAACCCTTTTTTTTGGAAATGTGGTCGTTTCTTGGCCTTCAATCGATCCAAAAGTGCACAGTAATAGTCGCTGTTGATGGTGGTTCCTTTTTGGAGATAGTCGATGAATATTATTCCTTTTGCATCCCAAAACACAGACGCCATCACCTTACAAGCCGACTGTTGGGTCTTTGCTCGCTTTGGATTTGGTTCGTCGACTACTGTCCTGACTTTCTTTTGCATTCTGGTGTGTAATAGTGAAGCCATGTTTCATCCATTGCCACATATCGAAGATAGAATTTGATTATATTGCGGTTTAACAGCGCCAAACACTCCTCTAAAGCATCAATTCGTTGTTGTTTTTGGTCGACTGTGAGCTCACGCGGCACCCACTTTGCATAGAACTTTCGCATACCCAAATGTTCGTGTAAAATGGTAAAAACACTACCATCTGATATCTTTACAATGTCAGCTAGCTCGTACATCTTCAATTTGCGATCGTTCATAACCAATTTGTGGATTTTTTTGATGTTTTGTGGAATAACAGTCTGATTTGGGCGTCTACTGCTGGTACGACCGCGTTTAAATTCAGCAATCCACTTTTCTACCATCTTTCTCGATAAAGCCGAGTCCGGATAATGTTTATCAAGCCATTGTTTGGTTTCCACTGTATTTTTTTCATCAAATGCTTTGCCAAAACTCGAAATTCACTTTTTTCCATTTTTTTTTTTTTCAATAACAATAGTTGCACCCAAAAAGCTAAAACACACGAATCAATTGTCAGCTTGATGTCAAATTTTTATACGTATCGTTTGAGGGTTGGTACTAAACAAAAATTATATGGAAAAAATCTAGTAACGCCGTCTACGTGTCATCCTATGGACTTTTTTAACGTAGGTACTGTTAGATTTATGCAATTGTAAAAAATTACGCTGGCATTTTTTATGCAATTTCTAATATAATTGGACCCGAAACCTTTGAGAAAACCTTCGTTTGAATGGATTTTTTTTTTTAATTTTGAAAGCTGTAGAATGTAAGAATTACATGAACACGTTATGAGGTATTCCACATAAAGCGGAGAACTAAAAAACAGACATCTAAAATCTTCAACTTTGCACAAACATTTTTCCTGTGCGAAGTCTTTTCCAAATTGGAGGCTTTAAAAAAATCACCCAAGATCTTAAGTTTTCTTTTTTTTTTTTTTGGTGATTTGATGATTTTTTATAATCAAGTTGCGAAACTTTTTAAGGAAAAATTCACTCTTACATTTTTATAAACTTCGGCAGTCTTAGAATTATTTTTTATTATGTTAAAATATTAAAAAAACAAATTTCAAAGTTAAAGAATTGTAACTTAAATCTTTTCATTTGCAAATAATTTACATTTAAAACCACGACTGAACAAATTTTTAAATATCCAACCAAAAAGTTACTGTTCAATTCTTTTTATAAAAATGTATCCAGCTTAGTTGAATGGCATTCAAAAAAAGGCTTATCGAAATAAGCGAAATAAGATGTGATTATATAAATAAGTAGTTTTTGTGTATAAAATATTGGTTTTGTGCAAAGGTCAGTTTTTGAATTACAGATTTTGTAAAATCATCTAAAATTTGTGTATGACTTTTATCGGATACGAGTTCTCTGCTCAAAAAATTGTATATAAAACTAGTAAGGAAGGGAGCGGCAGGGTACCGAAGCTAAGATACCCTCCCCCCCGCTGCTGTATTAAAGTATATTCGAAGCCTTTAACCACGACAGACACGATGACTTTGAGTTTTATATATTTACAAAAGTTTTCCTTTTTTGATGACTTCACTTTGTATGGGAAGTAGGCGTGGTTTTCCTCCGATTTTGTCAAATATCATAGTGATGGTCTACGTTAAATTTCAACGCCTATGTGGAAAATTTCAAGACCTTTTTTTAATTTAAACAGATTTTTAGGAAATTTTATGGTAAATTATAAAGCCACTTTGTGTGGGACGTAGGCGTGGTTTTCATCTGACATTTCCGAATTTCATAGTCAGGACTTATATGAAAGATCAAAGCTTATTTGCAAAATTTGAAGGAGTTTTTTAAATTTTTGTGGATTTTTAAAAGATTTTACTGTAAAAATAAAGTCTCTCTGTATGGGAAGTATGCGTGGTTTTCATTCGGCTTGGCTCATTTTCGAACTTGATTTCTATTTTTAGAAAAAAGTTTATATTTTGAATTTAATCGCGATAGCTTTAAAATTACGTCTGTAATCATGCCAACAGACAGACAGACGGACACACGGAAATCGACTTAGGTGGTGATGCTGGTCAAAAATATATTTAGTATTATTATACGTTTCTATACCTGCCACGCCTTCTTATTGGCGTTACAAATGGAATGACAAAGTTAATGTACCCCTTACGCAGTACGCGTTGGGGTATAAAAGTATTTATAGGTGATAATTTTTAAAAGAACTATTAATGTAAGGAACTGGTGCAATATTTTCTGCTAAGTAGCATAATGATTTTAAATTTTTGTAAGTTTTTGGTTTTTATTAAGCTTATCTGATTTAAAATAACAGCATTAAACAGTTAATTTTAAAATAGTGGGATATGTATTTTTTACATTATTAACAAAACAAACACAATTATTTTTATATTTAGCATTTGAGGATACAACTAAAAAGATACTTTAATATTAAGATTTTAAATTTTAAAATGGTATTCAATATTTTGTAGTTGGCGAAGCAACTGGTATTTGATAGTTTACTAATAAGATCGAATTATAATTGAAGAAATTCAACCATCAAGTACTTTCATTTGGCGAATGTTTGAGGGTACTTCGGCAGATCCTGTAGCGGCTGAGTGATGCCTCAATCTAAGAAAAAAACCCTCTTACAATATAGCTATTTAAATTAATACTAAAAATTAATAATACCAAGTCAAATGTGAGTTCCCGTAAAGCTAGAAACATATTCACTCCTTTAGGGGAAACTCCAACAATGTCTAATGTGGAACAATAACTCAATCATTTATTCTATAAAAGTATTTTTGAGAAATAAACAATAATTTTTTAATAGTTTTCTGCACCCCTTGACAACTCCTTAAATTCAAAATTTGTATAAATTTTATGGAAGCCCCTACTATGGAAAACTAATATACATATTTTTTTTTATTAAGGTTCTTAATAAATCTCTCATATAATAAAATTTTTTTTCTTTTGCGAAACAACTACAAAAATATTTGAGTATTTGTTAATGAACCTTAAGTTTGTGTCTTAAATCTTTTGATTTATTTTTATTAATTGCACGCTAAAGAATTTTGTCCTTTGTATCATTTGCAAGAATGTACTGAATATCAACAAAATTATAAAAAAATTCTACAAATTTCTACACAATTGCTTGATTGTCATTTCATGTTCACAGTTGTTTAGCTTGAATTGTTTTTCAATAAAAATACGCAAAGAAAATAAAACTCAACTACTACATAAATATTTTAACCCACATCAATTTAAATTGTCATCTGATCGCTATGTGAAGCAATTTTTATACTTATTCTGTTTTTTCAAACAACAAACAACAAGAAATAAAAACAAGCAACACACAGTGGCAGCTAAGTTAAAATCAGAAAACAATTCAAATCAAATGAGAAAAAAAAAATAAGAAAAACTGTTCGGTTAGAAAAAAGTATGAAAGAAATCAAAGCTCACCAAATGGTTTTTAGATTGTTTAAGTGATTTGCTGGCATAAAATAACAATTTATGTAGATTGTAATGTAACGGTGACAATGTGTCACATGCTGTCACATGTCAATGATATTAAAAGTTGCTGTTGTTACTGTTAGTTTTTCGACTTTTTTTTTTTTTTTTGCTGTTGTTGTTGTTGTTGCAAATAACGTTGCACTGCACACTCTTGTCGACAACATGTTGCTGACTAATGCAAAATACCTAATAAATTGACAAATTGTTGAAATGAGATCAAAGATATGATTCAATTGCATAGAAAAAATTTGACAAACTCTTGTTCATATTTGCATTTTTTATTATTTCATTTTGAATATTTAATTGAGAATAAAAAAAGAACTATGTTTTGAGTTCAATGCTCATTAGCTCAACGCCAAATAATGAAAGTTACAAAGCTTAAGTTCTCCAACCGTACTTTTTCAGTTGGTGCGTGATGTCGATAGCCATCGCATCACCGCTGCAAATGATTTATTTCTGCATCAATTAAGCAAACAACGGAAAGACCAACAACAATAACAACAATAACAAATGGATGCTTATCATTAACGTTCATAAGGCCGAGCATACAATTAAATTTATGGTCACCAAAGTTATGATAGCATCTTGGACGGAGCCAGCACGTTGGAAAGATTGCAATGTAGTTAATTTGGTCGGTTACGTGACAATGTGTGAATGGGCGGGTGTTTAACAGGATTTTCGTAGAATTTAGAAAATATTCGATGCCAGAAGTTTTGGTACACTGATAAGTATGTGTCTTAAGTGTTTTGATCAGCTTAGATAAATATTTTATGATCTCTCAGTCAATGGAAGTATTTTGGTTATGGTTATGGTTATGGTTATGGTTATGGTTATGGTTATGGTTATGGTTATGGTTATGGTTATGGTTATGGTTATGGTTATGGTTATGGTTATGGTTATGGTTATGGTTATGGTTATGGTTATGGTTATGGTTATGGTTATGGTTATGGTTATGGTTATGGTTATGGTTATGGTTATGGTTATGGTTATGGTTATGGTTATGGTTATGGTTATGGTTATGGTTATGGTTATGGTTATGGTTATGGTTATGGTTATGGTTATGGTTATGGTTATGGTTATGGTTATGGTTATGGTTATGGTTATGGTTATGGTTATGGTTATGGTTATGGTTATGGTTATGGTTATGGTTATGGTTATGGTTATGGTTATGGTTATGGTTATGGTTATGGTTATGGTTATGGTTATGGTTATGGTTATGGTTATGGTTATGGTTATGGTTATGGTTATGGTTATGGTTATGGTTATGGTTATGGTTATGGTTATGGTTATGGTTATGGTTATGGTTATGGTTATGGTTATGGTTATGGTTATGGTTATGGTTATGGTTATGGTTATGGTTATGGTTATGGTTATGGTTATGGTTATGGTTATGGTTATGGTTATGGTTATGGTTATGGTTATGGTTATGGTTATGGTTATGGTTATGGTTATGGTTATGGTTATGGTTATGGTTATGGTTATGGTTATGGTTATGGTTATGGTTATGGTTATGGTTATGGTTATGGTTATGGTTATGGTTATGGTTATGGTTATGGTTATGGTTATGGTTATGGTTATGGTTATGGTTATGGTTATGGTTATGGTTATGGTTATGGTTATGGTTATGGTTATGGTTATGGTTATGGTTATGGTTATGGTTATGGTTATGGTTATGGATATGGTTATGGTTATGGTTATGGTTTTGGTTATGGTTATGGTTATGGTTATGGTTATGGTTATGGTTATGGTTATGGTTATGGTTATGGTTATGGTTATGGTTATGGTTATGGTTATGGTTATGGTTATGGTTATGGTTATGGTTATGGTTATGGTTATGGTTATGGTTATGGTTATGGTTATGGTTATGGTTATGGTTATGGTTATGGTTATGGTTATGGTTATGGTTATGGTTATGGTTATGGTTATGGTTATGGTTATGGTTATGGTTATGGTTATGGTTATGGTTATGGTTATGGTTATGGTTATGGTTATGGTTATGGTTATGGTTTTGGTAATGGTTATGGTTATGGTTATGGTTATGGTTATGGTTATGGTTATGGTTATGGTTATGGTTATGGTTATGGTTATGGTTATGGTTATGGTTATGGTTATGGTTATGGTTATGGTTATGGTTATGGTTATGGTTATGGTTATGGTTATGGTTATGGTTATGGTTATGGTTGTGGTTATGGTTATGGTTATGGTTATGGTTATGGTTATGGTTATGGTTATGGTTATGGTTATGGTTATGGTTATGGTTATGGTTATGGTTATGGTTATGGTTATGGTTATGGTTATGGTTATGGTTATGGTTATGGTTATGGTTATGGTTATGGTTATGGTTATGGTTATGGTTATGGTTATGGTTATGGTTATGGTTATGGTTATGGTTATGGTTATGGTTATGGTTATGGTTATGGTTATGGTTATGGTTATGGTTATGGTTATGGTTATGGTTATGGTTATGGTTATGGTTATGGTTATGGTTATGGTTATGGTTATGGTTATGGTTATGGTTATGGTTATGGTTATGGTTATGGTTATGGTTATGGTTATGGTTATGGTTATGGTTATGGTTATGGTTATGGTTATGGTTATGGTTATGGTTATGGTTATGGTTATGGTTATGGTTATGGTTATGGTTATGGTTATGGTTATGGTTATGGTTATGGTTATGGTTATGGTTATGGTTATGGTTATGGTTATGGTTATGGTTATGGTTATGGTTATGGTTATGGTTATGGTTATGGTTATGGTTATGGTTATGGTTATGGTTATGGTTATGGTTATGGTTATGGTTATGGTTATGGTTATGGTTATGGTTATGGTTATGGTTATGGTTATGGTTATGGTTATGGTTATGGTTATGGTTATGGTTATGGTTATGGTTATGGTTATGGTTATGGTTATGGTTATGGTTATGGTTATGGTTATGGTTATGGTTATGGTTATGGTTATGGTTATGGTTATGGTTATGGTTATGGTTATGGTTATGGTTATGGTTATGGTTATGGTTATGGTTATGGTTATGGTTATGGTTATGGTTATGGTTATGGTTATGGTTATGGTTATGGTTATGGTTATGGTTATGGTTATGGTTATGGTTATGGTTATGGTTATGGTTATGGTTATGGTTATGGTTATGGTTATGGTTATGGTTATGGTTATGGTTATGGTTATGTTTATGGTTATGGTTATGGCTAGGTTATGGTTACACTTACGGTTATGGTTATGGTTACAATTATGGTTCTATGTATGGTTAAGGTTTTTAAATATTAAAATTTTCCATGTTATACCTTTTAATAACGATGAGCAAAAAAACGCTTGTTGTAGCCATATATTACTCTGCCATACCCAACACCTACTTATCACACATGAACCTGCTAGATCTAGGTCAAACAACATTCATGTCGCCCCCTCCCCTCTTTTAACAAACACCTTGTCTTAGAGAAAGGTTTAACTTGACACTCTATGTTCGCACATATTCAACATGCGTTCGGTATCTCTGTCGTTAAAATGGGAAATTTTTTTCCTTTACTCACAAACGTACACATAAAGGTAAGCAAAAACTACACAGAACACCCATAAATAAACAAGAACAAGTTGCGGCACCTGAGCAACCTCAGGGACAGCATCACCTCCAACATCAACATCAACGTCAACATCAACCAAAAACAGCGCACTTGATCTTGATGTATGTGCGTACGTTTAACTACTTAGACGCTCGTCAAAAGCTAAGTTCAAGGAAGAGCTCGCATACTCAAGAATTTGCAGAAAAATGTTAGAATCTTGCGCACAGATAAATTGCGCCACAAAAATTAACAGCAACAACAAACAGACATACATAAGAAATAGGCGGAAAAGCAAAGAAATACTTGGCATGAAAGCAACAAAAGCAGTAAAAGCTACAGCAGCAGCAACTTTTACACCAAGAAGCACGTTCCGCATGGTTAGTATAAAAAGAAGTGTTTGTTGTTGAGTTGTTTTATGCACTTGTTGTTGCTATTGCTAACTTACTGATTGTGAGCAGCAGGACAGCTCAGACAAGACTTGAGTTATGAGTATTGCGGGCTTACGTGTGTAAATCGTTGCTGGCATTCATGAATGAGCTGTAGCTGCATTTCGTACTCACGGTACTTATCGGTCACTCCTGGTGATGGTTGTGAATGAAGACACACACACACACACACTAGCACAGGCTCAACAAATCTACTTCTAAGGTATATAAATATAAAATTATATATAACCGATTGGAGGTTTTTCTTTTATTTATTTTGGCATCATTATTTTTCTCTGCTTCATTCCCAAATTTAAGTACTCACCAATGTATTGCGTCTGCTGCGTACAACAATTTATTTGGCTGCTTGTGTGGGCTGCAAGACTGTTTAGCCGAAAAGAGAGAAGAAAAAATAACGCTTACAAATAAGTGCCAGCAACCTTTAAGTTGGTGGTGTATTTAATGTTGCCAATGCGTAGGCTGTTGCAACATAATCGACACCATCCTGTTGCTGTGGTCTTTCGTGTTGTTGTTGTTGCGGGTGTTCATTTCTGTTCAGTGGTTTGCAGTTCGATTTTATTTCTTAAGCTCGCACTTGAACAGATTGTCAATGATTACGAGTGTTGATGTTGTTGCTGTTGCTGCAATCAATTTGATGACAACCACAACAGCTAGCGAAAAAAGCAGTAATTAATGTCTCGTAATTGTTACTGTCACCGCTGAGTTAAAGATAGATGGCAGATGGACAAAGTCAGGAAGTCGCATTTATTAACGAACAAGTAACTAAAGTTTGTTGCAGCCTTAATTACAAGACTAAAGCTAATATCCTGAATCATGTCTTCAAACTAAAAATACCGTTAAACGCAAGAAGTTACAATTACAAAAAAAAAATTATTCATTTGCTTTGAACTCCTCACGTTTTCCCACGTTACAATAACACATCCTTTTATTGCAATATTTTTGCAATAACGCAACAACTACTTTTGAGTTTCACACTACAATAAAACAACAAAAATACCAGCACATTGCTACAATATATTTTGACCTATGCCTATGTTTATTCAGCTAAAACGCGTGTCATCGTTGCCTTTAAATGGTAGCCAACAGATGTCTGCTGAACGCGAAATATTTTGCACAAAAAAAAACAATTTTTAAAAGAACTGACATAAAGTTCAACTTTTTATAAATGGCTTGCATAATAAATAGTAGCTATTGAAATGCTTACAAGATGAAAATAATGTGGCGTGTAACAAGCAATTCAAGCCCAGAAATGAAAACAAAAGACACAAAAATAAAACGGAATTCAAATATAAATGGTAGTGAATGAAAGATTTTGTTGTTGTTGTAGCAGTAAAGCACTTTATATATACGCAACAATATCCCTCTAAATTTTGACGTGAAAAATTGAGCTATTTTGAAAACCCTTTTTATGTATATAAATATTAATATATATATATAATGTATATAAATATATAAAATTAACTTAATTCCACAGTTAATTTTCTACTCAACATTTATAGAATTTGAGTTTTATAAAATGTGCTAGTATAAAAGCCTGTCCTACGTCGGGTTGGAAGCATTTAAGCTGAAATGTAATTATTTTTTGCCATTATTACAGTGCTTTTCCAACATTTGTGAAAAATGTTCAGCCTGAAAGTATACACATACACAAAAGGCAAGCATGTTACACTGATAAGTACAATAACACTGTGGAACAAATTCAGGTTAGCAAAAGTTAGGTCGATTCTGAGAGTGAGGGGTGAAAATAGAGGCTAAATTAGAAGATCCGTATCGCGGCGTTTGTTTATGTTAGTTCGAATTTTTTTTTTAATCGACCTTCGAACTTTGCAATCAAATGGCGATTTTCAGCATATTGTTTATATGGTTTTTTGGCTATAACTCGTCGACTAATTGATATTTTTTTTCAATCTGTAAAAGCCAAATTATTGCTAGAGACCTGTGCAACAATTAAAATTTAAACCACAAAACTAAGTCTTCTTTGCATTCTGTTTGATCTATAATAATAAAATAATAATTATAATAATATAATAAGAATGCAAGTTTCTTCAATAAATTTTATTTGAAAAGAAAACAATCATAATACAAAACTTGCGTTTTCCAGCTTAATATTAATTTACTTCTCATTTTTTATGTACCAATTTTGTTCATTGTTGGTTTTGAAGACACATTGAAAAAGAAATTATAAAAATATGGAAAAAATATAATTTTGAAATGTTAGTTATGAAAAGTTTTCAGTAAAAAAATTAAATTAATGATTTGGCCAGTTGCCGTTTAGCAGGCGGCTGTGGATCAACATCACTGCTCTCTCTAATATCTTGGTCACCGTCATCATCATCAGAAAGGTGGATAATTTCGTCCAACAGATATTCTGGAATTTCATCTTTGTCTTCCCCTTCTTCCTCTTTCTCCTCGTCTTCCTCTTCTTCAAAGGTGTTCTTATACCACCAACAAATTTCAGCTAGTATTGCATCTGGAGATTTCTTTCCTCTGTACCTGAAACGAAAATAATTTTCAATCGTTAACATGTTTAAATTGTGCACTCTGACAAAAATATTAGAAAAATCTAGGAATTCAAAATATGCACACTCTATAGTTACCTTATTTCAAATGGAAGCGCAGTTTGGTGATAACGTTCCCCTTGCTCATCAGATTCAGTTGGCAACTGTTGAGCGAGTTGATCAAGATGCTGATGAAAGAGATGAATTTTGTACGACATATTAACCCCAATTTCATCGAAAGCTGCCAACATGTTTGCAACAGATTGCCTGTAGTTGTCTTTGCGTTCTTTACCCAAAAGTCCTTTAATGACTGCTTTCAATGCGAGCCATGCATTTAATTCTCGGTCTGTCAGAACTTGGTCAAAATCTTGACGACTCATTAGTTTCCGTATGTCGGGGTCATTAACAACCCCTTCCTGAATTTTGGCGTTACTTATAGCCTTATTTTGTATTCCTAACGAAGCATTCAACGAACGATGGCTATGCGAACGATGTTGAATTCTAGCGGAAATCTGTATTTCGAACGAAGCTTATCGTTGGCTCATTCGTCAAGCTTTTGTTTGATATGTACACTCAAACTGTTATACACAAGCAGTTGTCAAATGTGGCACTGCCATATCAAACACTAGGGAAGTTTTTTGTATTTTGTCTACTTACTTCAAAGATGTTTTTAATATGTTGCTTCGTTTCTTATATGTTGGCAGTGATTTTTGGTTTTGTCCGGTTTGTTTATTCAATAAATAAACTTTGAGCAATTATGTGGTTTGCGGACTTGCTTTTCATTATTATTGTTTTCAGTGATTGTGTTTGCTTTTGACATAACAATATAAAATGTATGCAGCCATTGCAGTTTTTATTTTTATTTTATGTATTTCAAGTGCTTCACAGCCTTCAAACACTGTATATATTTATATATTTCATAATTTATTTACCGTAAGGTTCAGATTTTTTTAATTTTTTAACCATTCTTTTAAAGTTTGCAACCACAACGATAGCATAAAAGTGTTCGTTTGATTTTGACGTTTGGATTCGTGGTTTCAGTGCTCGTTAGAAATACATATTGCAAATATGTAACTGTACTACGTCATCGTTCGATGGCTGATCAGCTGTTATCGTTGTTTGATTCTGTTCGAATTACAAATTTCAAAAACACGAACGAACACTGTTTTGAACGAAACGATTGATCGGATAGGAATACAAAATGAAGCCATTAGTCTTGGGAAAATGTCTTTTAACAATATGCTGAAAATCGGTATTTGACTGCAAAGTTCGAAGGTCGAATAAAAAAAAAGTTCGAACTAACATAAACAAACGCCGCGATACAGGTCTTCTAATTTAGCCTCTATTTTCACCCTTCACTCGAGGGGACTCGACCTAACTTTTGCTAACCTGAATTTGTTCCACAGTGTAATTATACAATAAGTATACAATTTTCTGTGCATACTTTCAGGCTGATCGCAATAAATAATTACAGTTTCACCAATATTGGGTGCAGAGCAATGTGCTTGCCTTTTATATATTAGGATTTAAATTATGAGTTAAAGCTTTCAACATATTGGAAACAGATTCGTCTCTATATGTTCATTAATTTATATTTTTTTTATATTATTATATTAAAAGCTTGAAAAACTAAGACAACTAGATCTATAATTTTTGATATAGAAGAATCAAAAGAAATTTAATATGAAACCTTAATCTTTGTAAAACCGTAATTTGAAAATTTACTTTTTTTATTCTTATACGTTTGTATAAAGTTTTCTCTTTTTTTTTTTTGTCGATTCTACACATTCGACAACACATCGTTCACTGTGACTTCGCGATCTCTATGTATTCTTAAGGATGCACAGTAGGGCGGGTCGACCCCTATGGAAGAAAAAAAAATTTGATTTGTTACCGACTTTTTTGAAAGATCCTATTGAGAGGATTTCAGACCAGAAAAAATTTTTTTTTTAAGTGGTCTACATTAACAACCAAAATGGTCTTTTTGTTATAACTCGGTTATTTAATGTCCGATTTTGAAAAAGAGTATATTTTTAGAAAGATCTTAAAAATGCTAACAATTCATAGTCAAAAGTTATTGACCTTTGAGGTCATCCTCAATAAAATAATTCAGTTTTTAACTTTTTTTGCACTACGACCCCCAAAACTTTGCCCATTTTATATTTTGTAATTAAAGTTCATAAAAAATCAATAGGTCCGTGTGAAGAAATTTTTTAATTCCACTCATAGGAAAAAAAGTTACACGCGCTTAAAATTTAATTTTTGAGCTCAAAAAATTTCATTTCATTTCAATTCAAAAATTTCAAAATTGGACATCAAATAACCGAGTTATAACAAAAAGACCATTTTGGTTGTTAATGTAGACCACTTAAAAAAAAAATTTTTTCTATTCTGAAATCCTCTCAATAGGATCTTTCAAAAAAGTCGGTAACAAACCAAACTTTTTTTGGTGACCCACCTTAATGCACAGCCATTGAAGCGGTTTTCGCCCAAAGATATTTCAAAGGTAAGTTTTAATTAGCTTAAGGAATGAAAAATCTCTCGTTTTTTGATGTGGTCGCTGACAAAGTGCATAATATTTTTAGTAAGAACATTGCACTCCTAAAAAAATTAATGAAAAATTACTATGAAAATGGAAAACAAATAAAATCATCAAAATACATATAAAATATTTTACACCTATTGCCACACTTTCCATATATTTTCATTAGCATCCGCTGCCAAATTTTCATTTAATTTATTTACATGGTAGTGTTACCGCAGCAAGGTTAAACTCTTGTTTATGGTTATATGATATAAAAATTTTGATCCTTCCACGTCTTTGGATGTCGTCAGAATCAAGTTGAACGATGACAAAAGCCAGTTGTGCTTTGAAAATCGTACTTCCATGTTGCTAATCATTGCATCAAGGAAAGGTATATAAACAGTAATTTTTTAAAAATTTTCCACGTTATCAGAAATGTGACCTAAACTTTTTTCAAGGCAAATTCCTTTGAAACGATATTTTTTAACGCTGCTATTATAAAAAATGCTATATAAACTCTAAATATCTTGCTGCATGCCGCAAATCTCTCAACGAGATGGCTGAGCAATTCAGGATCCACCTTGTATGGGTGCCTGGGCACCGAGACATAGAAGGCAATTGTAAAGCTGACGAACTGGCTAGAAGGGGTACGACCGCCGCTATCCTTCCAGAAAAGGATGGGGTAGGTATACCCTTGGCCACCTTTAAACTCCAGTGCAGACGAAACACGCTGCGCCAGTCCAATGAGCGGTGGTTAACCTTGTCACATGTGCCACAGCCAGACTTACCTCGCCTTCCTACGACAGCAATCGCACCTCCTCCCTACTGGGACTAGGAAGACCAAATCTCTCTGTTCTGGAAGGGGTACTCACCGGACACTGCTTGATAGGAGCTCACGCTCTTCGTTTAGGCTGTGAAGCCAACGACTTCTGCAGAAGCTGCAGAGATGATGAGGAGAAGGAAACCGTACAACACTTTCTCTGCCACTGCCCCGCTCTAAGTAGAAGGAGACTAAGTACGCTCAGTCGACCCCTATTTCACTCTCTTGCTTCAATCTCAAAGATAGATCCAAAGAAAATCCACAAATTCATTAAGTCCACGGGATGGTTCAACGGAGACAAGACTCTTATAGCACCAAGTTAAAGGAGATTATATGGTATCACAAGGGGCCTATATTGGGCTAAGTGCACGAGCCGTCTCAATCATACTAACCTAACCTAACATAACGCTGCTATTTAACTTTAAGCTGCTATCGGGTTAAAATTCTGTATAAAGCAATGTTTAACTATAAGCCACTAGTTAGCTACTAGAAAAATAACCACAATTAGCAGACCAACATTTTCTGATAAGTAAATCCTTTTTCTTTTATACAACCCACCCTAACCCCACTCTTAGCAATATTTTTATAAAGTTCAAACTAAACATTGTTAAAAACGACAAAGCTTCTGTGTTCATTATCTACCATCAATTTAATCAATAGATGCAACATGAAAACATCAATAATAGACTTCATTCTAGACAAAAAAAAAAAAAAAAAAAGACTTAAGCAACAAACTCGTGTTCTTAAATTAACAACTAAAGCTTGGAATCGCACTAAATGTGATTCATTCAGCTACAGCTACTAAAATTATCTGCATTTTGCTATTTGCATGGTCAAGAGCAATCATAAGCCTCGCTCTCCAACAATAACAGTCAACAGTTTACTTTGATGTCAAATAAATTGCAAAACACAAAAAATAAAAAATAGGTCAAGGTAAATGCGGCACGACAAAGACAACAATTAAAATCTATACCGCAAACTGCGAGACAAATAAAATTATACAGAAGACAGCGCATTTGAAATGGTGCACAAACATTTCAATTTTATTAACATAAACAAAACCAACAACAACAACAACAACAGCAGCAACAAGAATAAGGCCAACACAGATTGATCTGCAACTGCAACATAAGCAGTTGCTCGTAAAACTACAACAAGAACAAATGTAGTCATCAATGAGTCCATAAAATCGGATTATATAAAAACAAAGTTCAAATTTGTCATGTTTGACGACAATAAAAACAGCAACAATTGCAAATATAAAAAAGCAACACACAAAAATAGCAAGAAAAACAATCAAAAGTTATTCATTTAAAGTTCTCTGCATAACATTAAGTTAAGAGTTACAAAATGGTTTTGATGCTGAAAATAGGTCGAAAGGCAGCTGCATTTAATGCTTGTTGAACGCATTAAGCTCTCAATTGTTGCTAGTTTTAATCTCTTTTAAAATTAATTGTTGTTGCTGCTGTTGCATGACACTGTTGGCAATGACTGCTGGTATTTTAGATGACTTTAAGCGCCAGTCTTAGTGCACATTTTGTGGGTTAAGTTTTATTTACCTATTGAACTCTAAGCTCTATTGAGAATTTGTATCTAGCTTTATGTTATGGCCATTAAATTTTAATTACAGCTAATGAGATAAGGCTGGGCTGAATTTGTTTTGATTGCTCTGAGCTGTGCGTAGGTGGTGAGTTGATATTTACGGATTTTATGACTTTATTTTGACTGAAGTGTTTTTAAATGCTTGATAATAAATTCGCGGATATAATAATAAAAAAGCAAACCACTACATGACTAGATTATAAAAAAAGTAGTTGTTTTTTTTTTAGAAAATATGAACGCAGAAAATGTGAACGTATATTGTATATCTTTCTTAAACGATTTTGAAAACAAACAATTGAAAAATAACATGGTGGTGGCCATGGTTAGGCTGCTTAAAGAGCGTGGCAGGTATGCAAAAGAACCCAGGTATGAGTCCCAACTGATAAGGGGGAGTTTCGGAGATATAGGATGTGTGAAAGCAAATACTGCGGTCCGTCTGACATATAGGATGAAAATCAAAAAGTTTTGATATTTTCTGTTGGTCCGTCCTACATGTAGTAAGGGTGAACGCATATTTATCCGACTTCATACATTTTTTCATTAAAAAAAAACGTACTGGAGTGAACATATGAAGAAAAAGGAATGCAAAGTGCAAAGTTGGATTTATTAAAATGGCAGCTGTTTCGCATAATGTGTTTTTTTTTCTTTTGTTTTGTTCTATTTTCTCTTACATCTTTTTGAACGCTAAAAAATAATAAAGTCCATCCGACATGTAGGATAGTTTCAAAGCTCGAACAGATCTTCCCGTTATAATGCCGTCCAACGTGTCCATTAGACCGTATCACAAAAACTAACCTATATTTGACCCCTATATTTGACCCCGCCCAATCGTTAGACATTTAAAATACATTTTCAAAAAAAAATTATTTTTTTTTTAAATGGTACCTATGGTTCTTTTTTCGTTTTTTTTGTTATATCTTCGGTGTTTCTTGACCGATTCTTAAAATTTTTTATGTGTGTACTTGTTTATTTTTTATCAATTTTTTCTGATTTTTTTTCGAATCTTTTTTTTGCGAATATTCACTCACCTTATCTCAGTTCCTACTATATTATGAAGTTCTAAAAATGTCAAATAATTAAAGCTCACAAAAAAACTATTAAAACCATGAAACAAAAGATATCAATAAAATTTATTTTTAGCGCAGTTCATCCCAAAAATAACACTTTGAAAATGTTCGAAAAAAAAAATTTTTTTTGAAGTCTTTTAAATGTCTAATGATTGAGGTGGGATCAAATATAGGTTTACTTTTCTGCCATACAAGGCAGGCCCGTAGACAAGGGGGGAGTTTTAGGTGGTCAAACCCCCTCCCCCCTTAGGGTCCAGAAAGTATAAAGAAATAACACAAATGAGACTATTAAATTCAAGATGTCATTTTTTTTTTTTTTTGATAAACTGTGATAATGATGTTAGTTTTCTTGAAAATTTTGCTTAATTATTGAACAATTTTTTTGGCCAAGTGAATGATTAATTTTGCTTATAAGAGTCATAATCATTATATTGGAATTCATCTCCAAGGAGATTGTATATTAAAAATCAGTTTCAATGCTAAAAAAGTCCCTGATATCCAGTAAAATATATATATGAAATTATGCCTATAACGAATATAATTTTGTACATTGAAGAAAATTAGCTTGACATTTTTTATGCCATATCTACCCAGCAAACCATAGTTTACGACTATGTTGAAATTCCGACTAATTCGTAACTTTTCTAGTAAAATTTCCATTTTTCTTAGTACTCGTTACGAAATCGTTACGATATTTCGTTACGAAGTCGTGTCAACCCCTTCATATGATTTTTGTTACGATTTCGCAATATTTTTAACGAAAAATATTTTTAACGAAATCGTAATAAACAATTCGCAATCTTACTGAATTCGGAATCCGATTTCGTTACGAAATCGTAAAGAATATCGTATGAAGCGGTTGACACGACTTCGAAACGAAATGTCGTAACGATTTCGTAACGAGTCATAACGAAAACGTTACGAAGAAGTTACGATTTCGTTCAGACAGTTCAAAAGAAAGGAAAGTTTGCATATCAATATGTTTTACAAACAGTCGCATAACGAAACTCTTTATAAAATCGTATAAAAAGCGAAACTGTTCCGATATTTGCAGACAGCTCGATATAGTTATGAATTTGTCGGAAATTTGGCAAAGTCGTCAACTATGGTTTGCTGGGTAAGCTTATTAGACCCAAAATTTTTGAAAAGCATTAATTTGAGTAGGTTTTTTTCATTTTTAAAAGAATAAAGTGACATGAACCACAAAATTTAACACATTATGAAGTATTCCACGTAAAGCGAATGACTAAAAAGTTTGACTATTTTATTTTGTTATTTTCTTGGTATATAAGACTTCTTAAATTTCCAACTTGGCACAAAAATTTAGCCCTGTGGGAAGCCTTTTCCAAATAACAGGTTTCGGAAAATCACGTTAAATCTAAATATGCTTTTTTTTCGAAAAAAAATTCTCAATAGAAAAAGTTTTTGTAAAACATTTTATACAGTCCAATTTTGTAATTATTTGATGATTTTTTAATTATGTTAGCATAAAAAAATTAACAATTACAGTTTTTAAGCTTTTTTATTTAAGTTTTTTTTTTAAGTTTTTTTTTTTTAATTATTTTTATTATATTAAAAAACTACAAAACAATTCGGAAGTTCAAAAAATTTTGTTTTAAGTATTTTTAATTTGCAAATAATTTAAATATAAGTCCACTACTGATTAAATTCTTAAATATCCAAAAAAAGTTGTAAAAAGAATGAATCTTTTTATAAAAATTTATCTAGATGAGTAATTATTTTAATATTAACATGAACTTATTTTCATGTGATATATTATATAATAAATTAGGTATAAGATACTGTGCTGTGCAAAAACCAGTTTTGGAATTACGGTTTTTGAAAAATAGTCTGAAATTTAAATATGACTTTATCGCAGTCGATTCCTCTGCTCAATAAAATTTTATTTAAAAAAAATATATATAGTAATTGTTATTGGAATTTAATCATGAGAAAATAAAACTGTTCAATTTTTAAAGATCTTAAAATATATTCTTTTTAATTTATTTAAATTGTCGGTATCGCTTTCGAGAACAGTAATATTTTAGCCCTTAACGATAACTCGAACTAGGGTTCACACAGGTTCAAATAGTTGTATACAAGCTGGGGATCAATAAAAGCGTAAGATAGCCAAAAAGAAACCAAATCTAAAGACTAAATTTTTTTTTTCTCTCTAGTTTATATGAAATGTCCATAAAAGTTGTGAATACAGCTTCACCAGCTGAATTTATTACAAAATGTTTGCATTTTTCATAACTGATTTTAATTTGAATAAACTGCAAGAAATTTAACCTATTTTTTACCGTTCACATTAATATTGTTGAATTAGTAAAATTTTGTCCCACACATTTTTACTTTTTGTGTAAAATTCTCAATTTGGACCATTTTTCAACAAACCATAGGCAAAAATCAATAAAGTTAGTACTTAAAATTGATTTGTAAAAAAAAAATCTCATCTCTCTTATGGTCATTTAAAAACAGGCATATAATCACAAATAATCTTAAAAGAAAACGGATTTGCTTAAAAATGTTCATATCCTTTCTTTCAGTTATTACTGGTATCTGCTAATAGATTTTTTACCAAAACCCCCCCCCCCCTTAGGTAAGGCCTGGCTACGGGCCTGATACAAGGTGATACGGTCTAGTGTCCATCCTGCATGTAGGATAGTCCGTAACCCCCTATAGAGAATGTTTTTTAATTAAACTTTTTTTCTGTTCGGCCGTCCTCTGCAGACCTCAGAGAGTAAAAACTGCCATATAAAGCATCTTGATAACATAAGATGTTCGGAGTCAGCATAAAGCTTGTAGGTACAGTTCTCGATCATTAGTGTTCTAACATTTGACAATACAATTGAGCATAAGAAGCTCGGTCAAAATCCTTCAAAGAGCTGAAATGGTCAATTCGTTTTTTTTTTATTAAAAAGAGTTCAGCTACTTCCGCTTTTCCGCACTTTATCAGTATAAACCCTTTAAAAGATATAACTAAAAAAAAATCATAGAAAAATTTGAAAGAAATTGCTACCAAAAAACCACCATGTTTATAAAGAAAAATCTACCCACCAAAAGAGTGGTTGGGTACCAAACCCAAGAGGTAACAACTAATCATGCATATGAGGCATTCTTTTCCAAATCAGACACCTAATCAGGGGTTAAGGATTCTTATAATCTTTAATTTTTTACTAGTTGTACTCATAAAATAAGTGTAGACGTGGAGCAGAATAATTCTTTTTTGGTTTTTAACCGGATGAATTGAATATTTATTAGCTTAGAAATCAGAATAGAATATTCATTAGTTTATAATAAGGGTATTCACATCAGACTCGCTAGTTTTTAGTTGTTACTTGTTACTTGTTATTTTTTTTTACATGCACTTGGTTTGTGTAAAATTAAAATTATCAAACAAAAACAAAGTGCATGTTAAAAAAATAATAAGTAACACTTATAAGCTAGCGATTCCGATGTGAATACCCCTATTATAAAAATGTTTATAAAAAAAATATATATTAAAAACGAGTTTTTTTAGACACATATTTTTTTTTTTTACTTATTGAATTTCTCATACACTTTCATTATAACACTAGCAATAATTCATCCACAGTTTCGAAATTAAAATACCCACTAGCAGCATAAGCGAAATCTAAGGCCGTCTTTAAAATGTTTCTATATATTCTGCAAAAATATTTGTGTCATAAGTTTATATTAATTTAACCCTTAGATACCACATAGAGTAGTTCGTTAGCCCAAAACTTATTATCAAGTTGAATTTTTTAAAATTCTGGGCTTTCTTTTTATTTTTAATAAATATTTACAGTAAGAATTAATGGACCATCAGAACTTATCAAACATAGCTCATATATTTTGGTGAGTTAAAAGGATTCAATCTCCAGTTTTGAGAGCGATATTTTGTCGTTAAGCTAACCCAGTGTGGCACATATGTTACTGGAGCGAGATCTGACAGTCAAGAGTTAATTACAGTTCATGTATAAACTTTCAAGTAAGCACATATGTTATATTCTTGTAATATCTATGAAGATTTTGCTATTTTGACGAAGTCACTATGTATAGATGGTAGGGGGAGTTTCCATTCAATTTTGCCAAACTTAGAGCCCATATTTAAAATAAAAGTATAAGTGCAAAATTTTAAGTGACAAAAAAAAATCAAAACAAAACTTGTGGGATGAGATATAGCGTAGGTTGTAGGTATAGTTCAATAGATTTTTTTGGCATACTAGAATTTTATGGTACACATCGAAATTTTGAATAACGGTAAAGGGTTTTTCACACATGCGCTCACTTATACGCCTATAACTTCATCAAATGTCATCGGTTTTGAAAATAAAAAATTTAGGTCTTTAAACATGCCATACATGACTTCAAAGGTTTAATTTTCTTTATTGTAGTATTTGCTAGGTAAACCATTTTTCTTGGTTTTATTTACAGTTTTTTGACTTTGGTGATGTTATTGAACATTTTTTTGTTTAACACCACTTATATTTGTTTTATTATTTAAAAATATCACATTTGCACGAGTAAAACGTGTGTTTTTTTTCTAAAATCGGTCAATAATATATAATAATATAATCTATACTACTAAAAATCACATTCTGTTTGTTTGTTCATTTGTGCGTTTGTTTGTTTGTTTGACTTTTCTACAAATACAAACAGATTTCGCTCAAACTTATAGCGTGTATTACTTGCATCCTAGATAAGGTTTTTGCACGCCCTGTTTTACCGCCCACAAATCAATAAAAATGCAAAATTTTCTACAGTTTCGATTGTATGAGACTAAAATTTGATGACTTAATTTGTATGGTTACTTTCGGATATTATACAAAAAAGGGCTTTCACGCCCCCTTTTATAGCCCACAAATTAATGAAAATGCTATATTCCTGACGGTTTTGGTCGTATAAGACTGAAATTTGATAATTAAGTTTGTGTGCTTACCATCGGCAATTGTATTAAAAATGGGCGTGGAAGACCTATAATTACGCTCACTTTTAAGAAATCATTAAGATTCCAAAACTTTTGGGCCGATTGCGCTGAAATTTTAGAAGTAGATTGTTTGTCTTTGTCAAGACTTTTTTTTGCCATAATATTTAATGTTTACCATACCCCCTTTTACCACGCACAAATAAAAGAGTATGGTTGCACTTTATAGTAAATTTTTAAAGAATTTTGTTTTTTAGAATGAGAATGTCTCTAAGTACTGCAAAATTAAATAAAACTTATCAAGCTATTTCCATTTGTTTGTATAATTTTTAAGCATGTTTTTTGACAGTTCAAAAGCATTTGTTGAACTTTTAGTACACCGTTTTTGAAAATAATACTCAAAAATGTTTACTCGATATTTTTCTTTTTAACTGATCATCATTGGTTTCTCGTTTAAGTGACCAGCAGTTATTTGTCATCATTTTGATTTTATTTTTACCTTCAAAACGCTTTTCTATATTAGCGATTTTTTGGTGAAACCGTTCTCATTTCTGTCGTGTTCAGTATTCTGTTTACAGAATGTTTATTTGATTGTAACAAATTCAAACAAAACTGCCAAATTGAACTTACACGGAGGTTAATACACATCATGAATCTAAAATATCGGCAAATGGCTTTTTTTCTAAAAAGTTGAATAACTCAATCAAATATTACTCGATTTGAATAAACTAAAATGTAAAAGACGCAAAATTAAATTTGTTTTGAAACTGTTTTGAAAAAGTTTTATACAAATATGACATATTAAATTTCGTTCAAAGTGCGGTGCAATTTCAAAAAACTGAAAAAATCGATTTGTTTTTACATGTAGGTCCCTTAATTTTTATTCGAGTTTGTAATGTAATCCACCGTTAGAAAGGTGTTACTTTTCTCTTTCTAACGGCCTATTACAAACTATTGTAGGATGCATATGATAAGACATATGATTTTTTTAACTCCATCTACCTCGAAAAGACGGTTTTAAAACCGTTATTCAAAATTTTGATGAGTACGAAAAATTTGTGGTATGCCACAATGTTACATTTAACTATGTCTACAATCTACACTATGTCGCATCCCAGAAGTTTTTTGACTGTCACACCCTGTTATTATTGTAGAATTTTAAGAGATTTTAGCGTTTTTATAAAGCCGCTTTGTATGGAAGGTAGGCGTGGTTTTTATTAGATTTTACCAAATGGCATAGTCAGAGCTTACACTAAAAATCAAAGCTTATGTCGGTGATTCCATATCGAAACGCCCACGTTTCAGACATCACTATTTTGGAAAATTTTCAAACTCTCTGGGTTGATAGTTCTCCTGAAACTTATTATAACTGCATACTTCTTTTTTTTATTTCTTTTTAAAAGATATATACTGAAAAAAAATTTAAAAATATCTCCAAAAATACAATTAGTGCATGTATTCAAACAGCTTCAAACACTTCAAAACCGTAAGTTATACAGAAGAAAATTTTGATATATTTTAGAGACCTTGAATGGGTCTTTCTTGTATGGTCCTTTTTTTTACTATTTTTATGAAATTTTTTAAATTTATTTAGACTGAAGTTATTTGTCAGGTTTTTGTCATTATAATACATTAATTCTTAAGGCGCACACAAAAGTTTAGCTTGTGATACCAACGATTGCTATTTTTAACGAATTTTTAAAAAATGCCTACAAAAGATTTCTTACTTTTATACCGAAAATTCCATATCTTTATACTCGTATATACAATTCTTCTATACATTGTTTTGACACTGATCTCCTAAATGCCTGGACCGATTTTGATCAAATTTGGTGTGTGTGTGTGACTGGGTCTGTAGATGTTTTAGGTCTACACTTTGACCCGGTAGGTGGCTGCTGCTGCTGTGGCAGTGTTTAAAGGGGTATTTGAAAGTATAACTCACAAACGAATCGAAAAATTGTCATGTAAACAAAATTACAAAAATACAAAATGAATAAAAATACACAAGAAAAAAAATCTTAAATTCTTATGATAGGCTTAATTTTTTGATTTATAAAACCTTTTTAAATTTTTACGATAGAAACTTTAAACAAACCCTAAGTTTATACATACCATATGAATGAATATGAAAAAAGCCATTTTTGGTTTTGAATATCTTTCCAACAACAAATATTTTTACCAAACCTTTTTGCGAAATACAGAAACTCGTTAAGGTTTTTTTTGGAAAATTATTAAAATTAGAAGGGAAATGATAATAGAAAAGAGTGAAACACGATTGGACGTACAATTAATCAAAATTTTAAGTAAAATAAATTAATTAACTTTAATTTTAAATTTTTAATATTTTAATTTTTAATTGATTTTATTTTTGATAGATTTTTTTTTTTATTTCTATTTCAAAAAAATAATATTTTTTTCCAAAATCGCTGCGCTGCACTATGAGAAATTTTACCCTATTTTGTGGCCAAAATTCGAAAAGTTGAAGTACCAACTTTAAATTTGGTCCAGCTCTTGGGATTAAAGTAGTAAGCTTGCCATACAAAAATGGGCTTGCCACGCCCACTTTTTATATATGTAGGAGGTAATGAGTTCAATAAAATTTTTTTGAGTTTTTGATGTAATATATTTATTATTGTTTTTATAATAAACTAGCTTAAACCCGCCGCTTCGCCGGGTTTTCAAAAAGTTTTCATTCAAAAATTGATAGTGGGTAGGCTTGATTTTTCGCTACCAAAACGATTTTTTATTGTTTAAGTAATACTACAAATTATTAACCTTAAGATTGTTATACTCGTATCATCTGATAGGAAATCGAAAACCTAAATTTTGGATTTAATTTTTTTTACAACAAAAACAACTTTTATCCAATTTTTTGGCTTAAACTTAAAATTTTTGAACATTTTTTAAAAAAATTTTTAAAAATATTAATACTTTGGTTTAGTAAAAATTTCAACTTATGTTTGAAGGATATTTTAACAAACAACATTTTTCAAAAAAAATTATTGAAATCCATTGCAAACTGAGTGAAATATTTGCCTTCAAAGCTAAAAGTGTGAATTTCAAGTCGTTTTTCGCTCATTCTCAGCTTATAAAGGGTGATTTTTTAAGAGCTTTATAACTTTTTTTTTAAAAAAAACGCATAAAATTTGCAAAATCTCATCGGTTCTTTATTTGAAACGTTAGATTGGTCCATGACATTTACTTTTTGAAGATAATTTCATTTAAATGTTGACCGCGGCTGCGTCTTAGGTGGTCCATTCGGAAAGTCCAATTTTGGGCAACTTTTTCGAGCATTTCGGCCGGAATAGCCCGAATTTCTTCGGAAATGTTGTCTTCCAAAGCTGGAATAGTTGCTGGCTTATTTCTGTAGACTTTAGACTTGACGTAGCCCCACAAAAAATAGTCTAAAGGCGTCAAATCGCATGATCTTGGTGGCCAACTTACCGGTCCATTTCTTGAGATTAATTGTTCTCCGAAGTTTTCCCTCAAAATGGCCATAGAATCGCGAGCTGTGTGGCATGTAGCGCCATCTTGTTGAAACCACATGTCAACCAAGTTCAGTTCTTCCATTTTTGGCAACAAAAAGTTTGTTAGCATCGAACGATAGCGATCGCCATTCACCGTAACGTTGCGTCCAACAGCATCTTTGAAAAAATACGGTCCAATGATTCCACCAGCGTACAAACCACACCAAACAGTGCATTTTTCGGGATGCATGGCCAGTTCTTGAACGGCTTCTGGTTGCTCTTCACTCCAAATGCGGCAATTTTGCTTATTTACGTAGCCATTCAACCAGAAATGAGCCTCATCGCTGAACAAAATTTGTCCCAAAATTGGACTTTCCGAATGGACCACCTAAGACGCAGCCGCGGTCAACATTTAAATGAAATTATCTTCAAAAAGTAAATGTCATGGACCAATCTAACGTTTCAAATAAAGAACCGATGAGATTTTGCAAATTTTATGCGTTTTTTTTAAAAAAAAAAGTTATCAAGCTCTTAAAAAATCACCCTTTAATTAATACTAAAAAGATCTGGTACTAAAATTTTTCACAGTTTTCAAACTACATACATGATTTTGGTATCAAATTGAAGGAAATTTAAAAGCGTTTATTGATTTTGTTCTCGTTTAACCGAAGTGCAATTTAATCCATTAGGGCCGAAAGAAAACCATAAAAAACAGACATTTTTAGACTTGAAGCAACATTTTGGTGAAAACTATGTATGCCATTGAGCAGAAATAAGTTATTATTGCATGTTAATTTTACTTTTTTTAAAAAACTGGCACTAAAACTTTTGAAATATTATGCAGTATTTAATGGAAATTCGAGACGCATATGTTTCCATATAGTAACATTGGTTGTTAATGGGTTAAAATAAAGTATCCTATTGCACTCTCTGCTGACCTATAAATATGTGTACAAAATTTTATAAAAATCTGAGTTGTCGTTTAAACGTGATGAGTGAACATAAAAAGTGGCTACAGATTTATTAATAGTATAGAAGATATAGATAATATAATAGTATATAATAAATATATATGATAATAAATAATATAATAATAAATATATAATTAATATATTTATTATATCTTGAAATCTATCAACTCTTTTATTTAGATTTAAAAGAGTTTTAAATTTTAGAAGAATTTTCTAGAATTTTAGAAAAAACATTCGAGATTTATCTTCCAAATACTTGTTTAATTTACTTGACACGTAATCCTTTTCAATAATTCCGAGTAAGTGGTTGAACACAGCCTTTCTTTTATTCGAAATCGTTCCTTCGTTTACCCTAAACAGTGATGGTTACATGTGTTCTAAGTAATTTGTAAAAAGGACCCACATACAAATCTCAATATTAATATATGAAATAATTATTGGCAAAAATCAGAAATTTAATTTCCAAAAATTAGTTCGATAAAAACTTCAAAGATCCCTGATCCTTCAAAGATCTTTCTTTTTGAGTTTTTACAAAAAAAAGGCACTCTCAAGAGTAATTTTAAAAGAACACGTTTTTGCTAGGAAAAACATACTTGATTTTGTTTGTAACATCAAATACCATGTAATTTAGTCGTAACTGAAAATAATTGTCTTATGATTGATTGGTTCATGGTAGATGCATGGCTGATCATGCTCTCTTTCACAGTTTCAGAATTGTTAAACAAATGCAAATAATTTTCTGTCACTTGGCAAACTGAGTGTCAGCTCAGTGTTGTTTTGCTTATTTTGGCAATTCTGACACTCAGCTCTCAGCCATGCATCTGCCTTCTACTATTACAACATGGATTGATTAGTTAACCTGAAGAGAATATTTATGAGCCTTATTTCGGATCGAGTTCAAATTGCATATACTTTTTTTATCAAACTATCAACTATTAAGCTCTTATAAGATTGCTGTAACAACTAATAAGGTGTTTGCTGAAATCTTTTCGTATGACATGCTGATATTCTTTTCTATTATATTATCATTGTTGTTTTGTTTATGCTTTTTTTAATCAAGTTTGCTCTTATGTCGTGTATTTTAATGCTATTAGAGTCAATACTTAAAAAATCTTCCAGTTCGTTTGTTTCAATTTTTACAACACATTCCAGCTAAGTAGATTTGGAAATGTCAAAAAATAGAAAAAAACTTGTTCGATAAATTCTTCAAATATTTTCTGCCCACAAGCAATTTAAACGATTTACATTAAAATGTTGCTTAGTTTTAAATGCCGTGAATTAAAGGCAATTAAAATAGTTCAAACGCTTAAACATAAATTGTGCATGCTTCAATTGGCTTCAAACAATTGCAGACACACATGTGTGTGGTTTGGCTTAAAGAAAAACGAAATGCCTTAATAAGTTTTTAATAACTTAATCAATAAGCAAAACTATGTTTGAGGCAAAAAAGGAAAAAAAAAATTGTGAAAACTGGATTTTATAAGAACTTGTTTGTGCTAAAATATTCTCAAAAAAAAAAAAACATACAGACTTTAATGAAGGAACGCAGCAGCAATTGCTGCAGATTCTACTGGCGACGTTTTAGCAGATCTGACTTTTGTTGCGTTCCTAAATTGACAGCTACGATCGATCTTGTTTTCATTTTTAGCTTGGACTTAATTTTATGCGTTAAATGTTGGAGTTTTTCCCCTCATTTTCTGTGGCTTAAATCTAAACGTTTTACTATAGTCAAACCTTAGCTTGGCAGGCAGCCACTTAAAGTTGATTTGTTGCAGAGCGTAACGGCTACTCGTGTTGCCGGCTGCTGTTGCTGTTGCTAGAAAACTGATATATGTTGCTCATTGCTATATTGTACATTGTTGCTGATGATGTTGTCGTTGATGAGATTTTATATTGCGTTAATATGATTGAAATGTGCTGCAGAAAAATATAGTGAGCTGGTTGCTGGAGCTAAGGTTGGCTAAATGCTGCAGCTGTTGTTGCTGCATTTGTAAAATAAAAGCAGCCCATGTTGTTGCCTGCTGGGTCGCTTGTTAAGCATTATTATTTTTATTATGTTGGTGTGGTGAGGAACTCAAACGAGATTTAATTTTGATATTAATATCGCATTATTTTCAAGCATGATGTGTTCAACATTATTTCAAATTATATTCAGTTCCTCAACTGTTCACAGCACACTAGAAAGCAAAAAAAAAACTAATAATTTGTGCACCACATTCAATAGTATCTAGCTTATTTGAGCTTAAAAAGTTAAATTGATTTAGAACTTTTAATGTTTAAGTTTTTATTAAATGCAAATATTCCGTTTGTACATCTGTTCATAAAAAAAAAACATCATAAATAGTACAAATTCTTTCTAGCATATTTCAGGTCATGCTGATTTTTTATGAGCTCATTCATGAGTCTACTATTGCTTGATGTTGATAATTTGATTTGCTATAAATTATATTGTAATACATGTTAAAAGCTCATCGCTGGCATGAATCGTCATTATCATAGCAACAATTAAAAACAGACAATAAGAAACCAAGTTCGCTGCCTAAGTCTTTTGTTTCATATTAGCTGTACATACAGTCATGGACACATAAATAGCACAAATTTCAACTTATTTTTTTAAACGTTTCGTTTTAACCTAAGAATGCATTCATTAACTGAAGTTATAATTTTTTGAGACTCCGGTGTGACGTTGTTGAGATGTACCGTTACTTACTTTTATTTGCTCAGACCATATCTTTCTGTATAGGCATGTACGATCTGCTGTGATCATATAAATAGCACACATGATAGTTGGTGAATAAAAGTTAACAAGATCGGGTGATTGTAAAAATTTTAGAATTTTATTCACATAATTTCGCCGATTCTAAATAAAATGTGTCGTGGCAAGCATTGCACTCCGGAAAAAGGTCTATAATTCACGAACTAATTCGAAAAGGCAAAAAACCATCAGAAATTGCGGATACTCTCAAAATTTTGCGAAAAATGGTATATAATGCACTCAAGCTGGTACATCAAATGGTTTAAATAATTTCGAGAATAAGCCGCGTAATCCTAGACCGCGTAAAACCACCGCTTCTACTGATAGACTTATAGTTCGCAAAAGTAAGTCTGATCCTTTCAAGTCAGCAAAGCAAATTATGAGGGAAATAAATGAAGAAAATAACCTTAATGTTTCTATAAAACTAGTATCTAGGACTCTACATGAAGCTAATCTTTATGGACGCATTAGCCGAAGAAAGCCGCTCTTAACAAAAAAAAAAACACAGGTGCGTCGTCGTTGGACACACGAGAGAAACGAAGCTTTTTCGCAGTTACATAGATTTGATAGCTTAATAATTTTTTCTTTTTAATAAATTAACTTTTAAATTCAAAAATTTAAAATAACATAAAATTTATTACATATATAAAGAAAACATATTTACTGCTTATTTTTTATTGTTAAATGTCAAATTTCCACGCCAATTACCTATACGGGCATATAATGCCAGCGACTCTCCATTTTAACTCTCCACACATGGTTGTGAACTTGGCTGCACTGAACAAATTTTTTCCTTCAACAGCTTACTGCTTAGCGAAAAATCTGTCGAAAATTTTTCAGATTTCACTCCAAGCAAATCACAGAACTAGGATTAAAAAACTTCGCTTCAAAAATATACATTAAAGAACGCACACGAAACAAAATTTAACAAACATTTTAGATACCTTGCCGATTTCACGTATGCGTTTGTTAATTCCATATTTATTGATATCATCTATTTTTTTGACGCTTAAAACATAGAGTGTAATTTATTATCTAGAGATTGCATCAACTCTGCTAACAGTGTTAACAGAGTTATTTCACTTAAAAACATGAAGAAACAACACTCTGTTAACCTCTGTTAACACATGCCAGAGATTTAGCAGAGTTGATGCAATCTCTACATAATAATTTATACTCTATGCCAACAACTTCACAAACGCATTCACAATACAAACACACCCATGCTGGAGACACCTTGGGGCAAATAAAAGCAAATTTTTGTAGTATAGCAAATACACAATCCTCTATCTATTGATAGATGGTGACGATCTACTGCAGCATAGCTTCTGTTATAACTAAGATTAAGTTAACAACCTTTTCTCACAGGTCTTTGTGGCCTAGTGGGTAGTGTGCTGGGCTATCGTTAAAAAGAGCACGGGTTCGATCCCCACGGGAACCAAAACGTGTTTTTTAGTATTTAATATTAAAGTATTAAATTTTCTTGTTGTAATAAGCGCTAGCAACAAAGAAACCATCAAAATTCCAAGAAAAAATCTGTCGAAAATTTTTCAGATTTCACTCTAAGCAAATCACAGAACGAGGAGTAAAAAGATTCGCTTCAAAAAAAAAATTAAAGGATCATTTAGCGTTTGGAACGGCCCATGTGAATAAAGAAGACTAATTTTGGAAGAACGTGTTCTGGACTGACGAAACTAAATTTAATAGGGTTGGACCAGATGGAAAAACTTTTTGTGTGGTGCCCCAAACGCCAAGAGTTGAATCCGAAGTATACCAAAAAATCATTAAAGCATGGAGGAGGAAATTTAATTTCCTAAGGTAGCGTTTTCCTGGCAAGGTGTTGGGCCAATTTTTCGTATACCAGGAATAACGGACAAAAATATGTATTTAGATATTCTTAATAACCAAATGGAACCATTTGCATTTGAGAACATGCCAATTAGGTGGACTTTTATGCACGATAATGATCCAACACACACAGCAAAGGTTGTGGTTGATTGGCTAAAAAAGGATAAAATAAATATTTTGAATCGGCCGGCTCAAAGCCCAGACCTCAATCCTATAAAAAAAATATGGAATGATGTGAAGGGCAGCATAAGCAACCAAAATTTTCGAAATTAAGATTAGTTATGGAGTTGAAATGGAAAGGCTTGATACTCTAAACCGAAGGATAGGGTCAGGAAGCTTATGGAGAGTATGGGACGAAGATGTCGGGCTGTTTTGGACAATTCGGGATACAGTACCAAGTACTAGTAAGCATATTCGTAAGCTCATTGTAAAATAAAAATAAATCACTATGTCTTTTTTTCAGAATCCAAATTGTGCTATTTGTACATACGTCCACTTCAGCTAAGGAGCAATTTCAGCTTTTTCATTAATTTTCTAATTTTTAATTTGTAATTACAAAGTTACTACTGATATTAAGTTTTTAATGTGTAAACTCAAATACCATGAAATAAATTCTTGTTTTCCTCTATGTATTTTATTTAAATTTATGTGAAACACCCTACATGTATTTTTGTGCCATTTATGTGTCCACGGCTGTAAATATCCCTAACAACGAATGAGTTCATACATACGTCTGTTTTTACATTAAGTTAAACTTCTGTTTGTTTTCATTATTATCGTAGATTTCCATCTCTAAGCAAATACAAGCCGATTATTAATTCTTAAAATTTTTTTGTATTGACACAAACATTAACTTAAGCCCCATTACAAACTGCTAATACTATTAATTAATATTATTATTAATTTCATTACTTAAAAACATATGCATGCATAAATTTAATCATTAAACTATGCACACAAATTCGTCATTAAACTAATTGACTTGCTAGGCAGCATTTAAAAGCTTTTAAGTAATTATTTAAATAAAAAAAAACAACTTTGCAATGGATGTAATCAATTTATGATTTTGGAATGCAGGCATGACGCATGCAACTCAAGCTCATTTGTATGGTTGAGATAAAAATGTAAATCGTTTTTAATCTTCGAACGTTTAACTTATGTTAGCAGTTATATAGTATGTGAAAATTATTAAATCCTATTCAAAATTCAAGTTGTGTTTTATCGTTTGTAGTAGGTAGCAAAAGAAAATATTTAATAACTTTTAACTGCATTTTTTATGACGAAAAAAAAATAGAGATAAATGGTAAATTTTAACTAGATTATAAATCATTAACACACTTTTAATAAGCCCAAACCATAAAATTAATTAAGGTGCAATGACCTTAAATACTTCAGTCTACTCAATTCTGACTACTTAAAATTTTCAAAGCGATTCTAGTCCTTATACACAAATGTAGTTCATCGCCAAGTTGCCGATTTGTGTGACATCATTCTGTTTCCATCCATAGTCACCGATTTCGTCACCGATTCACCGTACGTTCAAATAGTTAAAAATTCGGTTCGTGATGAAAAGAAACACAAACTGAGATTAAACGTATTTTATGTGCGCTTATATTTTTTATATTAGAAAGTTTATAACAAGTGATTGTTAAAAGTTTTAGAAAATAAATTATATATTTATTAGAGTTTCATACAAAAGTTATGTAATTTTTTTTTTTGCAATTGGGCACGATAAATATATTGCGGATTCGGAGATGCACCTTGAGAGATAGTTCAGATCCATTTACATATTTCTGAGGCTTAATTTGTTAAGCTATATAGGAAAGCTTTAGCAATCGATTTACTAGCAGCGATACGTTCTTCGAGAGTAAAGTAAGCAACAGCACAAGAATAAAGAGAGAAATTGAACAATACCTGATTAATAATGTTAGTCTTCTTAAGAATTCTTTAGTTCGCTTAGCATTTCAACTAAATTGCATACATTCGATTTGATTGATAGAAAGCAACAATTCTACATTGTAATTTTACTATAAAAATAAACTATAGAAATTGTAGCAAATGAGAATAGAAAATTTGAAACAAAATCATCCAACCAATTCAATATTAGTTAAATCTTGTAAAAGGCTTTTTCTTAAAGGTATAAACATTTAACACTAGATAAGGTAAAGCGTATTAATTTTACTATGAAGAATAATGTTACTGAAATAAAAATTCAAAGTTTTGAAGAATGGTGTCCAAAAATCAATAACTAACAGGTCATTCAATAGTCCGTAGGATAAATAAGAAAAAAACAAAATTTTGATAAAACTCGATTATATTATTCAACATAGTTGCCTTCAGGTTCATTCAAAATTCAAAATCAGGTTCTCTTTGTCTTACCAAGTGAGAGTATAATTTACATTCATGGGTTTATAGTAAAACAGGAAGGAGGAAATGATATAGTACCAACAGGTGTGAAATTTAAAAAACAACTTTGTTTCATATCTGTTCGATGAAATTCGATATGAAATTAATGGCTTTGAAGTTGATCGTATACGTAATCTTGCACTTTCATCAACCATGAAAAATTTCGTATCATTGAATAAAGCTGAAAGTGGCGCATTAAGAAACGATGATTGGGTTACTTTGCAAAATTAGAAATGTACAAGATAATTAAAAACGAAAATTTGGTAATACCAATGGCGTTTAGAAGTTGGGACTATCATATTTAAATCCTATACTATCAAAGGAAACAAATGTTTTATGGAATGTAAAGCTTTCACCGCAAAATGAAAGACCACGATTACTTATAATCGGCTTACAAAGAGAAAAAGTAAACAGGAAGGAAATAAATTTGATTATTGTAATATATCTAATTTAAAAGTATATATATATATATATATATATATATATATACAAACTCTGAATCATATCCCTATGATGATTTAAATAGTCGCTTTGAAATGGGACAGTATGCTGTACTAAATGATATGTATACAAAATTTCAACAAAGTTATTATATGCGGGAATCTCAACCATTGCTAGATGTCGTTGGATTCAAGGCTATTGCACCACTTATTGTTGTTGATGTAACACGCCAAAATTATTTTAGAAGTACCACAAAAACATGTTGAATTTCTACATGGGTATGGGTGACGTCATCGGCATACAGTGACATAAGTCGACTTCTAAAATGTTCTCGACGTTTCTGCATCTCGAAGCTTCTAGAAACTTTTTGTCTCTTCTTGGCATTGGCTTAGGTTAGGTTGATTCTGAAGTATTATTTGTATAGGATCGCGCTATTTGCTATCTCCCTTTCTCTCTCTTACTATCAAATTCTCTCTCTCCCTTTCTCTCTCTTACTATCAAATTCTCTCTCTCCCTTTCTCTCTCACGCCATTCGCTTCGGCATACAGTGACATAAGTCGACTTCTAAAATGTCGAAGTTTCTGCATCTGGAAGCTTCACAGACTCCTGAATTTACATAAAATATAAGCCAGAGGCGGAGAAGTTGCTGGGTGTAAGTGACTTGGCCGGTGGTTATTAAGCGGGGGCTTGTTACCCCGATGTCCCCCAACTGACGAATAGATATTTATATACGCCCATGTTTTTTAATGGTTGTCATCTAATATACAAACTACTTACACAAAACCAATACACGCACCTTATACTTACCGACTTTATTAAATTTATAAACATTTCTTTAACCTCTTCAACCTTCGCCGTACCTAAATTGCTTCATTCCAAATAAATATATATATTTTCACAAAGCAAGTTGACCAGCAAAATTTGAGTCTTGCTGTAACTAATGCGAGGGTTAAGAAAAACAAAACATGCAAACACTGATAAGAACTCGCTTGACTACCACTACCGATAATGTAGTGTATAAAATTATGCTCAACGCTTAAAAGCAAAGACATACCCCAAACTTTCCAATTTTTAAAAGTTTAAAGCAAAGACATACCCCAAACTTGTCAATTTTAAAAGCTTAAAGCAAAGACATACCCCAAACTTGCAGATTAGTTAAAAAAGCCACCACTTGGTGGTGTTGGGGTGCGGGCGTGACGTCATCGGCTCCTGCTCCTGACCCAGAACCAACATATCGTATCTACTAACTTCCTATTTTCTTTCGTTTTTATTTTTTTTCAATTATTTATGATTGTTATATTAAAATTGAAAATTGTTTTAAAATTTCAAAATCAAAGTTATCCAAATTCATTTCGTTTTTATAAAGCTCTTTATGCTTAAGACCTTTCGTACGTCTAGCAGCGAAAAACATACGCAAAAAAAATTTTTTTTAGTAAGGATAACAATAGAAATTATTAAAAATATAAACTACACACTGCTTATTGGTATTTTGACTCCATAAGCAATTTCAATTTATTTTAGTTTTACAAAAATTACTATATAAAAAAACCACATGATTCACAATGCTAAGAAAAAAGTTGCTGCACGGTCGCCATCATATCTCCAATAAATGTTGATCGATTTTGGGCCAATTTCAACAATTTTTGTTAAATAAATTTCTAGTTAAAGTAATTCGAGCTGGAATTTTGAATTTCGAAAAATTTAGAAATTTATGGCAGTTTAAAAAAAATATATGAATCTTACGTCATAAATTTTACACATTATTTCGGTAAAGTACCTCATAATCAGTACCAAATAATCGGCAATACATTCCATTGTTATATTATCCTTTATTAGCTCATAAGGTCTCTTTACAGTGGCTGAGATGTATATGTATTTATGGTAAACAAAAAATGTATTTCAATTTCAAGTTACTCTCTTTTATACAACCCTGGTAGCACTGGAGCAAAATATTTACAGCAAGTAAAGTCATTAATATTAGCCACACTGAACTGGTTAACCTGCAAACAATATCCTGCTTAAAAAATATTTCCTTAATTAATCAATATTTCAATTATCTTAATTTTTATTGTAACGCCACCTCCGGCGCATAGATTTCTTCACTTTGCTTGCGTTGTTTTGAGCTACGGCTGCCAATCTATTGATCACAACTAATATATAATAAATTGTTATTGACTTTAATCAAGCTAATCAGATAAATCTATACAGAAATCTATAAAATGAAAAACACAAACATGAGTGTATAAATGTTGCACACACACACACACAGGCAGGCAAACATTTACTATAAACGCGCACAGCATTCAATAGTTTTCTGTTTCAATTTCAATTGAATTGAATTCAATTAAAGTTTTTTTTTATATTGTTGTTGTCGATTCGATTATTGTGAATTGGCTTTGAACTTTGCCAAAAAAAAACAAAAATTAGTTATGAGCATGAACAGAAATTGATATTATTTAAAGTGTTGTAATAAATTTTCTAGCTGTTCCTGTTGTTGTTTTACTAGAGTTTATTTAAAGTATTTTTTTATGACCAGATATTTTTTGCGAACACTTCTGAGCACGTACGTATGTATGTTGGACGTGGCGCGAGAAACAATCACCACTTCGAATCAAAGTTTTGTGTTCTACTTAGTACAAAATTGTAAGCGAGCGCACTGCCATTAAAGCAGTTAATTATATTGCAACAATAATAATAACAGCAACAACAACAACAACAAAAACTAAAAAAGCAACAACAATAACAATTAAGCCTCGCAACAATTGGCCGTGCATTATAAGTATGAGCTTGCATGAGCCTTATCCCAGCTAGCATTTGGAAGATTGTATGACGAGCGCGATCATTTCGCGATACTTTTTTTAATCGTCCTGACGATTGTTGAAGTACAATTTTATTTTGCTCTTCCGAACGATGCTAATGCGAGTCGTTGTGACGATTGTTGGACGAGTGAATCGTCGTTCACGCATTTTGGCGAGTATTTAAAGGTTGCTAGTGGCCCAAGATCGCATATGACTTTTGAAAATGGTATTTATGCGACTCATTTTCATGATTGATTGACGAGTATATTTTTTTTTTTTTGTTACTCTATAATCGTCGTTTAATCGTTCTGACGATTCAATTTTTCAATTGTTTTTCACCACAATCGTATTTTACGCTTGTAAATTATGTATTTGCGAATCTTTTGGACGATTGTTTCGCGAGAAAATGAAGTCAGTGTATTTTGTGTTAATCTAAAATCGCCACTTACACATTCTCGCGATCCTTTGGCGAATTTAACCGTTATGTTTAGAGAAGTTTACAAAAGACAATTGATTTTTGCTTATTTTTCAACAACTGATTTTTTGCTTCATTTAAACTCAGTTGTTAGCTAGTGAACACATGTCGAGACTGGTAATTACAATAAGTGTACTTTTATTTAAAACTTAAAACTATTTAAAACTTACTTACTCTGACAATATCAATACCAATTTGGTGCCACCATTACCTGTAAAAACTCTACAACAGTTAAAAGAGTTGGATCAACAAATACAAGAGAACAAGGCTATTGTTCTCCAATGGGTATGTCTACTATCTATATCTATCTGCATCTTTCTATATCTATGTATTTAGATCTTCTTACAGAAATATATCCTTGGTAAAGTGGGTAGCGATGGCACAAACTCGTTTGTGAGGAATTCAATAAAAAAATTGAGCTGACGTAGAACAAATCTTACGCCCAGGATCCAGTTAAAGTTTTCTTATTTGTTTTTATTTTTTAAGACGTCTGTAATTCAAATTTCAAAGCTTTCGATGCAAGAATTAATAAAGTGCTGCAACAACATTTTTTTCAAGCTGGTAACCGGCTCAGAAAGGGTTTCGGACCAAGAAGAATGACGGAACAAAGAAGGGGGACTTGGCTCCCAAATAATTTGTTTTTTCATATTTTTTTTTTTTTTGTATATGAATCTGATTAATTTTTTAATTTAATAATTGAATTAATTTTATTTTATATATAAAGGTAAACTTATTAATTATAATATTACAATAAAAAAATTAACAATGCGGAATAATCCTTTTTTTTTAAAAGGATCAATTAGGATCACTTAAAGATCGTCTAGGCATTAGTTTCAAGAATCTTCAGCGATTCTTTTTGGCGCATCGTAGACGACTCATGTGGGCGATTGTTTCAAGGATCGTTTGAAGCAGGAATAAAAGCGCCTTACACGATTGATTTCTGCTTATCGTACACGACCCATTTAGGCGATTGTTTCAAGGCTCGTTTGAAGTAGGAATAAAAGCGTCTTACATGATTCTTTTCTGCGCATCGTTGACGACTCAAATGGAAGAGTCGCCGGCTTGACACAGTTTCTTCAGTTGTACTGAACTTCCGCGATCGGAATAAGACATCGTCGACGATTTATTTAATCGCCTGGTCCGATCGCAGAAGAGTCATCTACGATTGAAAATGCTAGCTGGGATGTGTTTCATGCCATTGTGTGTATGTGTGTGTGTGTGTGTTTATGTGTATGTCCGTCTGTTCACGCGCACTCTTAATGCAACTGATAATTTAATGCAATCGATTATGAATTGCAAATTGGCTTTTTTTTTCTTCTTTGCTACGCTTTATTTTTATTAATTTCATAAATTTTCCCCAGCTCCCCCAACTTGTAGCCGTTAGGAATTTATTTTTATTTCTATTTCATTTTGTACCTTTCTGTTGTTGCTGTATCTGTATCTTTATTGTTGTTGTAGCTGAACATTTCGTTGTTGTATTCATTTAATGGAATTTATTTAAATGATTGTTATTTGCTGGCAATCTGATCAATTTCGCGGTCTTAAGTTAAATATATAATTTAGCGAAATTTATGCACGGCGATAAGTTGAAATCCGTGAGAATAAATATTTGGCCTAATGGCAAATTGAGAGTGAAACAAAAAGTCATTTAATAATAAGTACATACTTACATATTATATATGGATGAAGTGTTTATGATTATTTTTTTTTTTTTGAGTGATTTTGTGAAAAGGTATTCATTAAAATAAACTAAATAATTTGTTGCCCTTTACAAAATGCCATATTTTGCGTTCAAAAACTATTTTTATTTGGAAGGCATTCACAAGATCACAATCATTTGCATTTCAAACGTATTGTTCAATTTACTCTTATGGTCTCTTATGGTTTTTTCTTATTAAGATTTGTTAAAACTTTTAAAATACAATTATTAAATTAGTGAAAAAAATCTGAAGATATCGTCTATTAAAATTCATTATCTAGAACCTTAGAGCTAAAAGCATAGAATGGCTAAAAATTGTATCTACATTCTTTCAAAAAAAGTACCGGGTATTTGTCAATTAAACACAAAATATTTATTCAAATTTATTGTAACACCTTCAAAATAGGCCCCTTCCGAAATAAAACTCTTATGCTAACGAATAATCAAATTATCAAAATAATTTTCGAAAGCATTTTCCGGAATCGACTTCAGTTCTTGCTGCGAGTACCTTTTTATGTTTTCTATCGACTGATAACGGTTGCTTTGAAGTGGTAATTTGAGTTTTGGAAAGAGAAAATATTAGCCGGGGTCATATCAGGTGAATAGGTACAGTGGTTTTTCGATTATATTTCTTGAGTTTTTGAGTTTTACTCGATTGAGTTTTTGAAGAAAATTCAAGCTTTACAGAACAAGAAGAGCAGCATTGCGTGTCAGGCTCCAAAAATCAAGTACAATGGTACGAATTTATTTATGAGACGCAAAAAACTCCACAGATATATCACTCAAACTGAAATTATCACTTTTCGTCATCATTTCCTCCACTTTATTTATGTTAACTTCAATAAAAGACGTTGATGGCCGATGAGAGTATCTTCCACTACATCACGACCGATTTTGAATGTACTGTACCACTATACTGTACCACTCATATGCACTTTTGAGGTGCAACTTGTTAGGCGACGCTGTGACGATCTTTATTGAGAGTAAAATTTTAAAAAAAGAAACACGTATGCAAGTCTATAAATACTAGTATCGCCTGTGGCCGAAACTCGACCATATCAAAATCGGGTTTTCTTTTATTTTTTTGCTGAACACACTGGTGGCAAGTACAGTCTGTTGAGAAAAAAATTAAGAGAAAGCAACAACAACAACTCTTATACATTGCTCTTTTAAAGTGTCTGCGACACTTTCGCTTCATACTCTTGCTCGTGTATGCTACAGCAACGATGTTCAACAGAGCTGTGTAGCTTTATATTTTGTTGTTGGTTTTTCATTGTCCCATTGGGAAAGAAAGCTTTTTATATTTGCTTACTGTTTTCCTATCTAAAAAACAACATATTCTAATAAAAACTATATTGTGCACATCTACTCGAAAATACCTTTCCATCGATATAAATTTTATGTGAATATATTGAAGTTAACACATATAAAGAGAGATCAAAACCTTTTTTTGTTTGCGTATTAATATATAGATGCGTATTAATATACAAATGTAACAAAAAAGTAAAACTTTTTTCTTTATAAACGTAACAAAATAGTTTAATGTTTTTTGTAGACATTGTATATAAACTAGGGCTCTCGATTTTTTCGACTTTTGTTCGGGTACCCGGGCACCCAGGTGCTAGATACTCGAAAAAGTTCGTGTAGCTCGAAAGCCCGGGTGTTCAGACATTTCGCAGATAGACCCATCTAATTGTGTTCGGATTCGGATTCAGCAACCCATTTGTACCTAGGGCTCGCCCAAGCACCTAATTCGTAGAACTTAAAAAAATAGGTGGCAATCCTATCTGCCGTCAGCGACCCCCTTACACTGTTAAATGATGTTTAAAACTCATAAAAATACATTATACTGGGTGGCAATACTGTGGTTAAAATCTCAAATTTTAAGCCTGTGACATTAAATTTGCTATCAAATCCTTTGTCAGAATTGCAAAATTACAAGAATTCGCCAAAATACAAAAAACTAGTAAGGATGGAGCTTCGGTAGGGTACCGAAGCTAAAATACCCCCCGCGGCCATATTGAAGTATATTCGAAGTCTTTAGCCACGATATACACGATGATATTCAGTTTTAGATATTAACGCAAGTTTTCCTATTTTGATGACGTCACGTTTTATGGGAGGTAGGCTTGGTTTTGATTCGATTTTTCCATATATCATAGAGAGGGTTCATATTATATATCAAAGCTAATGTGCAAAATTTCAAGACATTTCATTAATTTTTGTAGATTTTTAAGAGATTTTAAGTTTAAAATAAAGCCACTTTGTATGGGAGGTAGGCGTGGTTTTCATCCGATTTGGCCCATTTTCGAACTTGATCTTCCTTTTTTTTTAAATCAACTTATATTTTAAATTTCATTGCGATAGCTTTTAAATTGCGGCTGTACTCGTGTCGACAGACGGACACACGGAAATCGACTCAGGAGATGATGCTGATCAAAAATATATATATTTTTCTATACCTGCCACACCTCCTTCTTGGCGTTACAAACGTAATGACAAAGTTAATATACCCCTTACGCAGTACGCGTTGGGGTATAAATATGTGTGGCAACCCTACCCACCATTTTGAATTTAAAATTTTGACATCAATTTCGAAATCAGCTATCCCCTAAAACTGCCAACCACGCAGTCCACAGAACTTCACTTCCAAATAAAAACTTAAAAAATTCTAAACTACCTCGAAATAGCTCGAACAGTTCGAACAGCTCGAAAGCTCGAAACTCAAAAGCTCGGATCTACCTGGATAGCTCGAAATACCCGAACTATCCGGGTATGGTCCGGGTAATTCGAAATACTCGCAAATCGAAGCCCTAATATAAGCACGTACAATGTTTATAAGCGCTGCCTTATAAACTTTTGTAGAATCCATGATACAACAAGTTTTGCAACAACAAATCGGCGAGAACGCTAAACGTCAAATGATAAAGGCAACAACAACAATAAGAAAACTGAAATTCGACCAGCCGATTTTGACACTAAGCTTCCTTTTTACTCCAACTTGAGCCTACCTCAATTTTCTGCCATGTATTGAATTATAATTCTGCCATGTGTTGAATCTATACTGACAAGAAATTTATCAGCGCAAACAAGGATTTCGTTAATATGAGAAACTTTTTTCGTATAGACAAATTCCTTGGTTGAGTTGATGAACTTTTTGTCAGTATAGAGTCAACAAAAATCTCTGTCAAGGTTTTTGCTTTGAGTGTAACAGAGACTCCGTGGTTGGCAGTTTTAGGGGATCGCTGGTTTCGAATCTGATGCCAGAATTTAAAAAATTCAAGATGGCGGTTAGGATTACCACCAAGATTTTTATTGCATTTTTGCGAATGCTTGTAATTTTAAAAATAGGACAACGGATTTGATTTCAAATAAAATGACAGAGTTTTAAATTCAATATGGCAGATAGGATCTCGACATAAATTTTTACCACCGGCTTGCCATCTAATAAAATGTTTTTTTAAGACTTTTTATATCATCTAACAGTTTAAGGGGCTCGCTGATTTCGAATCTTATGTCAGAATTTAAATATGCAAGATGGCTAAGTTTTATATTTTTACGCAATCGGTGCATCGGCGATTAAAAGGTAAGAAGGGGTCACTGAATCCGAATCCGTTTTTAGAATATCAAAATTATGTCATTTTTGTACAATAGGGCTGCCACTTATTAAAATGTCTTTTGAGAGTTTTAAGCTTCATCTAACAGTTAAAGGGGGGGATTTCAAAATCTAATGTCAGAATTTCAAAATTTAAGATGGCGGATAGGATTGCCATCTCGATTTTTTTTTTTTTGTTTTCTTGCGACTTGTCGTAACTTTAAAATTCTGATAACGGATTTGACTTGGAATCTAATGTCATCGTTTTAAAATTCATTTATTAATTTATTATTATATGGCTGCCACCTAAGTTTTAACCAAAAGGTAAGCACTTAGTTAAATATACATCTTAGATTTTAAGCATCACCTAATAGTTTAAGGGTCACTGATTTCGAAACTGATGTCAGAATTTGAAAAATTCAAAAAGGCGGATAAGGTTGTCACCTAAATTTTTTTGTATTTTTCCAAATTCTCTTAATTTTGAATTTCTGGCAATGTATTTTATTTCGAATTTAATGTAACAGTTTTTAAAATTAGTGTGGCAGATCTAGTGTGTTGCTATCTACAGGGCTACCACCGAGTTTTAAACATTTTCTAAAGTCTTAGCGGGTCGTTGATATCGAACCTGATGTCAACATTTTAAAATTCAAGGAAAAATTCTGAGAACGGATTCAGATTCTGGAACCCACTTTCCTACCGTTCTCCCAAAACTGAACTCGTAAAAATACAAAAAATTCAAGTGGCAACCATATCTGCCATCTTCAATTTTTTATTGAAGCGAAGCTTTTTTTACGCCTCGTTCTGTGATTTGCTTGGAGTTAAATCTGAAAAATTTTCGACACATTTTTTCTTAGAATTTTATGGTTTCTTTATTGCTTGCGTTTATTACAAGAAAATTGAATACATTAATATTAAATATTATAAATAGTTCTTTGACCCAGTGGGGATTTGAACACGGAAGCAATTGATAACCAGTTCTACACGCTATACCCAGGCCAATAAGGTGTGTTGAATATGGTTGTTGATTCAATATTAAGTGCAACTGAAGCTATGTTGCAGCAAATTCAATAATCTATTAATATATTATTGTGGTTTGGGTAGCAGCTAAGCCACTTGCTTCATGAGTTGATTAATAGATTTTTTGGTGTGGGTAGCTGCTGCAGCAAGAGTTTTGATACAAGAATTATCAGTGTTGTCACTTTTCCACATTTGTGGTAAATCTACCAGTTTTTGGTTTCTACCACTTTTATGTATATACACTATATGTATTTTTCCACAATGTATCACTTGTTTATATTTCCATATAAAAACTACTTCATAATAATTTAAATTTTAGAAATTTTATTACAATTAATATGTTATTCCTTTTGGTATATAAAGAGTGGATACAGTACTGTTTTAAGAACATTATATGAGAATTTTTTGCAATAAAACTAATTACTCCTTATGATTTTTTTTTTCTGTAGGGCTTCAGTCGAATTTTTTCTTAACAAGAAAAATATATTTAAAATTTTTTTTTAAAACTTCCACTCATTTTCGACTCAATATACCACTATTTAAAACTTGCAAGTGAAAACACTGGTCATCATCCTATATTTGTCAACTCCATCTGTTAACAATTGGTAACATAGCTGCAGTTATATTTGATATGCAGTTTATTGAAAATCAATGTGTGGAGTTAACAGAGGTGTTTGGATCGGTAGAAGTAGTGTAGTGTAGTAGTGTAGTGTAAGTAGACTCTTAATCGATGGGATACGGGATCGATCCTCACGTGGGACAAAATATTATCAAGTTTATTGATGGGAATATAAAAGTGTGTTTTTTTTCATTTACTTTCTGTTATTTTAAATTTTTTCAAAAAAACCATCAAATTATCAAATCTATGAAACTGTGAAAAAGCTTCGCTTCTCTTGTGTGTCCAATGACGCACCTGTGTTTTTTTTTCATACATCGTTCACTTCTGATTTACTGCATCTTGCTATATAAAGAAACGAAGACGTATAACGAACAAGGAAATGAACGACAATATAATTTGGTATGGAAATATGTAGTGCTTACCGTGTCTCGCACGATCAAAAGTGTTCGTTTCGTTATACAGGAAGATGCAGTTACAGTCAAAGAGGTACTGATGCTCTTGGTAGAAGCAAAGATAAAGTCCCTAGGATTTCCGGGGAAGATTTTAACGTAAATTTTGCATCAAATGATTCCTTACCGACTACACATTTTATTTCCGAAAAATTTGGTTTGCACATAAATAACAATCCCAACGAATCACAACAAAGTTCGGAACTACAAGAGATGGAATTTTTTCATGTTATCTCGAAAATTTTAAATCACGCACAAATATCTCATATTTAATTTATCACGAAGCATTATCAGTATTACCAATAAAATCAATATAGTGTAGCCTAAATCAATTATAGTGTAAATATTAAATAAAAAAAATACTTTTTTAGGAATTTTGTATTGTATTTCTTTTAATATGCTCCATCTCTCCATCACTTTATCTTTGCCTCTACACTGATATCTTTTTTATTCTTGAAAGAGATACTTGAAGAGAAAGATTGTAGACAGAGTAGAAGTTTCACTTCTTTACTGTATACACGCTATACTGTTTCTTTCTGTTTTCAATATTAACTAATATTGACACAGGCCATTTTTGTGTTCCAGACCAATGGGGACGAAGCTATTGCTTGAACCGTCTGCCTTTTTATTTAGAGGTGTTTCCTTGAGAACATGCTGCACCTTTATTAATGATGGGAACGGTTTTTTTCTGAACTTGAAATGTGTCTTAAATCATTATAAACCACATGTTTATGTGAAAACTATAAAAAAAATCAGCAATTTTTGTCGTAAAAATTTCAAAACATCACCTAAAGGTGAAAGAGTCAATGAAGTCATTATTCTCCAGATCAAATTCTAAGTTCCAGTCCATCACTTATTGAGCACAAAGCAAATGCAAAAGTATCTAAGAATAAGTCTGAAATAGTTGGATTAAAAGTGCATACTCGAAAAAATTTGTTTTTGTTTTACCCTAACTTAAAAGTTCATCCTAACTTTAATAGGAAGATTTGATCGAAGATAAACCGCCATTTTATTTTGTACCGCTGGTCTCCGATTTTCAATTGAATAACAAAAACATGTTCACAGTCTTGAATGTAACTTCATTTCAGCCCAAGAGCGTTCTAGTTTTTAAATTGTTGTATCTAAGAAACTTCAACTTGCTTCAAAAAACAGATATTATTTAAGAAAATAAAGATAAGACCTGCGTTTTTTTAATAAATTTTTACGAGCAAAAAATGACACGCTTTTAGGACAAAAGTCTTCAATTTTGGTCTTTTATCCAATTATCCACAAAAAATTATCCACATATTTTTTGAACCCATTTTGGAGCGAATCTGTGCGGATAATCAGCCATATCAATGATTTTCCATCTATCAAAACATAAATGAGCTCATTAGTACGAAAATGCAGTTAGATGGCCAAAATCATTTACTTTTAAGTCCCAACCCTCTTCCCCCTCCCCCCACCTTTGAATCACGAACTCACCTTAACGCATGAGACCTAAATGTGTGCTTACGCTCACACACACACACACGCACAAACACTATTGCACCTGGCTACCAATACCTATTTTCAATCACGCATGAATCATAGCTGCACTCAATACAATGCGGCCAAAATTGCGAACCATGAAAAGCGTTACAAAATACCAAAAAAAAACAAAAAAAAACATTTGATTGCTTAGCTACGTTGCTACCAAATTCCAGCCAAAAAGTGCAAAATTTCAAATTGAAAACTCAAACTGGGAAATTATGTGCTCGTAGGTAGCTGAAGTTGCAAAGCGAGTACCGCTCATAGAAATGCGGGCGTTCGTCGTCGACAACAACGCTGCGATGTGCCAGCATTTTAAGCGAATCTCACTCATTTCGAAGCGTGGAACAATTTGGATCTCAGTGTACGGTAAGCAACAACAAATAACTATGGTATAATAGAAGTAACACAAACAACAGCAGCAGCAGCTACATTTTGACTTGAACGATTGTGGTAGAGATCCTGACCTTATAAAGGTGAGGAGCGTGTGTTCGTTAGTAAGCATTGGCTTGTTGCTCCTTGTGTGTTTTTATAGTTGTTGTTGCTGTTGCTGTTTCAGATTGTGCAAATGCTTCTATCGAAGGTTTCTATCGCCTGGTCTATCTCACATTTTGGCCATTATGTAGCCTTAACATCATGATTGTATTTTCCTAGCACACACAAACACACACACATACACGCACATACACACAAAACTCATTCAATCGCACAGTTAGTAGAGGATCTTGTTGCTTTTTTTATTTTTTATTAGTACTTCATAACAGCTTTTTGAGCTTGTGTTGTTGTGTTATGTTGCATTGCTTGTGCACCAATTGATTGGTAATACACAGTGGCTAATACTGTGTTGCATGTGCTGCATGCCGCGTGTTGCATGCTGCTTCATGGTGTAACTGGAAGCTTTGCAAAACTAATTAGACGTCATTGTATGGCGTTCGTTCAGAGCGCTGCCAAATGTTGAGCAAAAAAAACCCAAGACACACACACACACTCAGTTAACATGGTTTAGTTGATATCCGATATACAACTTACAAGACCTTTTAGCAAATAATGAGTATTTTTCACTTGCTCAAAGTATGTTTTTTTTTTTATCTTGTTGCCGATGTTGTTAATTTGTCAAAAGTGGCAATATAATGGTTATTTTATGTTGACATCCTTGAATAACTGCAAAACCCATTTGGTTTATTTCAATACATATATTTAGGATATGGAATCTGTATTAATTGCAAAGCAATTGCTAATTGCTCTCATTTCTCTGACTCTTGCTCAGTGAATTCCACTAAATCTTTTATTGATTTTCATTCTAATATACTATATAGTACAAAGCTGAATGTCATCGTGTCTGCATGTACCCGAACTCCTCCTATACCGATTTTCCTACTTTAACCAAAGTTTCCACATATATTATTTGGTATAATAAGAAGTAAGTAGTCTAGAAAAATTGGTAGTGCTAGACAGAGGGCGTGGCATATTGTTTTTAAACAATTTTTCACATATATTCTTTGGTATAATGAGCATTCCTTAGTTTAGAAAAATGGGCAGTATTGGACAAAGGTGCGTGCCACTTTAATTATAATTGAAGTTCTTCTACAACGTTTGTTGTAACAAACCACGCCTACCTCCCATACAGAGCAACTTCATTTTTATAGTAAAATCCCTTAAAAATACACAAAAATTAAAGAAATGTCTTCAAATTTTGCACATAAGCCTTGATCTTCAACATAAATCCTGACTATGAAATTTGGAAAAGTTTGGCTTTATAGTAACCGTCAAATCTCTTAAAAAGCTGCTCAAATTAAAGAAAGGTCTTGAAATTTTCCATATAGGCTTTGATATTTAATGTTGACCATTACTATGATATTTGACAAAATCGAATGAAAACCACGCCTACCTCCCATACAAATTGTCTTTATTTAAAACGTTAAATCGCTTAAAAATCCACAAAATTTAAAGAAATGTGTTGAAATTTTACACATCTTTATGATATTTGGCAAAATCAGATCAAAGCCACGACTACCTCCCATACAAAGTGACTTCATCAAAATAGATAAACTTTCGTTTTCCAAATTCCACCCTTATCGTTTATCCAACACATACCAAATTTTGCACATACATTCTATATACACGTATGTGACCTTCTCCGAGAAAAGGGACCTAGTGTGTGAAAATGAATTTTTGAGAAAAACGCATTTAAAGTTTCATAACGCATTATCACTGTGAACACACCTTCAGTTGGGAGATGCGATTTGGTATGGTTAGTTATGATTGGGTGTCGACTTTCGTGACGTCATGCCTATGTGGTGACGTATTTTTTCGCTTTTAGTGTGAGAATACCTTTGCTATTGTTGCTGCTCTGTTTGTTATGATCTCGATACCTGATTCTTTAGCTGAAAGTTCATTAACTGCGTTTGCATTTGCGTCCGTCTACTCGCTGGCGCAATTTACGCAAGAAAATTATTGCAGAGTACAATAATTGCGTTTTACGTTCAGAGTAAGCAGGGCTGCAAAATTATTCAATATTTTCTATATTGTTTAAATGTAACTTTATAAATATTAACGCTGAAATATTTGAAATTGTGTGATGTATAATAGCAGAAACTTTTAAAAATTAGCATAAAAAGTGATTTTAGTCAAACATCAACTAAATACTCATCAAAATCTATATTCATTAAAATTTTTTTTCAAGCGTAATCCCTGTAAGTTACTATTTACTTTTACTTCTCGCGATATTTATATATCTATATTTATAATTTGCAAATATATTCGGTTGTAATCAAAGAGTGAGTTCTGTGCAAAACGGTTCCATTTTTTCTTTTTAATTAAATAAATACAAAAATATATATCACTAACAAGCAGTTAGACGCAAAATATAACAAGCAGCACGAAATAAAAGTGACACAATGCCCGAACTAGTTGCTTTTCCTTCTTCTCGCTATCCTTATAAGTAACGAGCTGTCAATAAACGCAATTTACGCAAGGAGAGTTGAAATATTTTCAACTTTGCTTGCGGAAATTGCGTTTATTGACACAAACGCAAATTATCACAAACGCAACCATAAAACTCTCTCTCATAAGCTTACACACATTTCAATTACATTGCGTTCAGCGTTCAGAATTGACAGACGCATATGCAAACGCAGTTAATGCACTTTCAGCTTTAAGCCGCAACCAGTGACCGACGCAACAACGCCGCTCTCTGTTCGCTCTCAGCAAACAGAGAGCAAATAAACAATTTTTTAAATAAACAATTTAAAACCAAAAAATCAAAAAAAGAAAATTTTAATGTTTTTCTCATTCTTATCGATTTTTACCCGGGTTTTATGGGGTAAAAAATTTTTTATCAGAATCTAACTCATTTCATCTTATTCTACACCCTTTTAGGTACCAGAATCCACTCTTAAGTCCGAGCCCGTTTTTTGACACACTAGGTCCCTTTTCTCGGAGAAGGTCACATATGGTGTAATGTGAAGTCCTTAGACTTGGAAAGTGGGCGTGGCATCTAACTTTTAATCGAACTGAACACCGTGTGTCCGACATCAACAAAATTTTACAAATATTATTCTTAGTAATTTGAACAATCTTACGAGTAAGTTTATAAAAGTGGGCGGTACTAGACAGGGGGCGTAGCACTTTATTTTTAAACTAGCGCAATCTACTCCGTTTGTCCGATTTCAACCAAATTTCTTATAAAGGGTGGTTAAATTTTATGGGCCGATGTTGAATATGAACCACACCTAAACGTCAAGTTTTTTCTGCATTTCATTTGGCATTTCTCAATTTTAGACTAACTCAATTTGATCCATGAAAAAAAAAACAATCTAGCAACGCGTTAAAGTTATTCAGGCTCATTATGAAAATGGGCGTTCAAATCAAAATGCATATCGTGCACTTCGTAATTTTTTCTGTCAATTTAACTGTCCAAATGTGCGTACAAATTGAAAAATCGTGCAAAAATTTGAGCAAACCGGCTCTGTAGGAGATGTGAAAACACCAGTGCATGCTCGTATAGCTCGTACTGCAGAAAATATTGCTGCTGTTCGCGATAGTGTGGCTGAAGAGCCGTCCACCTGAACTCGTCGTCGTGTCCAACAATTGCACCTCTCACGCTCGTTGTTGATGAACATTATGCATAAAGACTTGCATTTACACGCTTACAAGGTGCAATTGACTCAAGAACTAAAGCCTCTTGTCCATTTCAAGCGTCGTCAATAGTCAGCATGGTGGCAAGAAATGGCAACAGTGGATGATCAATTTTTGAAGAAAATCATCTTCAGTGTAAGGCACACTTTCACCTCAGTGGATTCGTCAATAAGCAGATTTGCCGCATTTGGGTGAATGATAATCCAAGAGTGATTGTCGAAAATCCAATGCACTCACAAAGAGTGACTGTTTGGTGTGGCTTATGCGCTATCGTGAGATGATAACGAACTTTATATGGCCCGAATTGGAAGATATCAATGTGGACGATATGTGGTTTCAACAGGAGGGGACCACTTGCCACACAGCTAATGAAACAATGACTCTTATGCGCGACAAATTCAATGGCCGTGTTATCTCGATGTTGGTGTTGGCGATGTCAATTGGCCGCCAAGATCATGTGATTTGACATCATTGGACTTCTTTATTTGGGGTTATTTGAAAGAGAAGGTGTACGTCGATAAGCCAGCAACAATGCAAGAGCTAAAGGATGAGATAATTCGGCACATTAACGGCATAGAACCTCACTTATGCCTCAGCGTCATCGAAAATTTGGACCATCGGATGGAGGTGTGCCGCCGAGATCGCGGCGGCCATTTGGCCGATATTTTGTTCCATACATAATTGAACCATACCAATATTATCATAACAAAAAGAAATGACAATAATTTCCTAAATAATTTGTTTTTTATTCAAAATCAACATCGGCACTTAAAATTTAACCACCCCTTATATATATTCTTGAGCATAATGATAAGTTTTAAGCCTACAAAAGTGGGTAGGAGTTGACAAGGGTCGTGTCAATTTAACTCTTATCGATCTCCCTCTATACTGTTTGTCCGACTTAAACCACATTTTGTACACATATTATTTGACATACGGATCAGTCTGTAGTTTATAAAAGTGGGCGGTACTAGACAGGGGACGTGGTACTTTATTTTTAATATAGTTCCATCGACATCGTTCCTCCGACTTCAACATATTCTTAAGTATAGTGAAAAGTTATAAGCTTACAAATGTGGGTGGGATTGAACAAGGGGCGTGTGAGTTTTAACTTCTACACCGTTTTTCCTAATTTCAAACAATTTTTGCAAATATATTCTTTGAAATAATGAGCAGTGAGTAGTTCTCAAAAATTGGACGGAATTAGACAGGGGCGTGCCATTTAAATTTAAATCAAACTCTTTCTATAGCCTTTGTCCGACTTCTTTCAAATTTTCCATATTTTTTGGAATAATGAGCAGTCAGCAGTCTAGAAAATTGGCTCGAATTGTACGGGGTGTAGCACTTAAATATTAAACGAAATTATTTTACACCGTTGGTATGAATTTGCACATGCCAACCAAATTTTGCATATAGGAATATTCTTTAGCATAATGGGCAATCTATTTACAAATTACTCAAGATGGCAGCTATGGGTAAAATAAAATTATGCGTATGAGACAAATATTTTTGTAGATTATACATTAACATTTTATAGACGGTTAAAGACTTCGAATATACTTCAATACGGCCGCGGGGATGTATTTTAGCTTCGATACTCCGCCGACGCTCCATTCCTTACTAGTTTTAAACTTAGCCTGTCATCGGTATCGAATTGAAATACTGAGGTGCGCGTAACCCCAATGTAGGGTATTTGTCATATTCGGATAAATTTGAGTCCTACAGCAATTGATCCGACTCACTGTCCAGCAGTTTATTATCTATATGATTTAATGAGCAACTAATAGAGAGGGCTTCTTTCTATTATAAGAGATGTCGCCACAACTTTCATTTCCAAACTTTTAGGTATTAGAATAACAATTACTAATTCGCCCAACAGAGGATACCATACCACAATGCCAACAAAGGGTTAATCATTAGACGCTAAAGGAAGCAAAGAGCTATTTATCGTAGATAGTCAAATTTGTACATTTTATTAAGAAGAGCTGAACCTTAGAACTACGAGTACAAGGACTTTAATTGTAATTTTATCAACTCACATCAAAGCTTCATGTGAAAATCTATATTTTTTCTAAATATAATTATCTTAACAATCATTAAAAAAAATATCATACCTTTTCAATTGCCATCAATAGAATTGGCTGCGACAGCTGTCTGTTGCCCGTTGGCAATACAATGTCCAACTTTATAAAAATATAAATGTGCATAAAAGTATCCCAAGCTATTGATCGTCGAAACCAGTGTGGGTGACCGTTGCTGAGGGTGAACTCGCCAAATATGAGTTATTGCCGATGCGAGTTGGTGCAACAGCAGCAATACCGACAGCAAATTAATTTATTACAAATTGTAACGCAGATGAAGCGCTAGCGTTGGCGACCAAAGAAGACCTTGAGTTATGAGCTTTGGGGAAAAAATAATAAATATCTAGCTAAATACATAAATTTGCATGAATACTCTTTCGAAATTTAAGTTAGCACTCTGTTAAGTGAAAACCTTGTTATCATTAATTTTGCAATGATTGCTTTTAATGCTTCTGTCCAGCTGTTAATGTATACAATTATTTATAGTGTTTAAGGCACTACTGTGTGGCTTTGATCGACAATCATCTAGAATGCCACTTAAGAAAATTTGCTATAGCTATTTCAAAGGTTTCACAAAATATGTCGCTGTCAAGTAATGACAGCTAAAAACTAACCGAAAAAAAAAAATTAATCGCAAATCGCTTAACTAATCGCAGACAGACAAATCGTTGCCCAAAAAGCACGGTGCACGGTGTCGTTAAACACACGCTATGGTGACAAAGTCATGTATACATAAAAGCATACTTTACATACATACATGCACACCGATATGAGTCGATATAGCTGTTGGCAACAGATCTGGAGCATGTTCAAATTGCTGGCTGGCGTTTTGTCGCCAGCTTCACACATATATTGAAGCAAGCAAGCAGATAAAAACGTTAAGCAAAGAACAACATTTTGGAGCAGCACGCGATATTCGTCACCAACAACACCTTGCTAGTCAAAGGACGTGCAATATTGGTAAGAGCAGTTTCTAGCCAGATTTTTCACAAAATAAATTATTTATTTTGTTTGACAGTAAGAGAGGTTAATTGAGGGAAAATAGCTAACATTCCAGCGGTTATTTGACTAAAAATAATGAAATGCAATTTTGAGAGGCAAGCACAGTAGGTATTCAAATATAGTTTAATAATCTTTTATTTTAATATTGGCGAATTAATTTCTGAGGAGCTGTCAAGAAATACACGTACACGAAATGCCGTGCTAGTACAGTCAACGCCGCACTTAATGGTAGTTCTACGGGGTTCAAGCCCCCATTTCTCCCTATACTTAGCAATCCAAATTTTTTTTATATATTTAAAATAAAAAGAGATATTCCAAAATATTGGGTTGGCAACTAAGTAATTGCGGATTTCACTAATAGATGGCTTTAGTTGAATTTTTAGGTTTGCTGACGTAATCGAAATGTCAAACACATTTTGTTATTTGATAGTTGGTACTTCAACTGTCAATCAGTAAAAAAACACAGGTGCGTCGTTGGACACACGAGAGAAGCGAAGCTTTTTCGCAGTTACATAGATTTGATAGCTTAATAATTTTTTCTTTTTAATAAATTTACTTTTAAATTCAAAAATTTAATATAACATAAAATAAATTACATATATACAGAAAACATATTTACTGCTTATTTTTTTATTGTTAAATGTCAAATTTCCACTCCAATTACATACACGGGCATATAATACCAGCGACTCTCCATTTTAACTCTCCACACATGGTTGTGAACTTGGCTGCACTGACTCATGCATGCGTTTGTCGATTCCATATTTATTGATATCTATTTTTTTGACACTTAAAAACGCACTTGTCAACGCACTTGTCATAGAGTGCGAATTATTATTTCAGAGTTATTTCACTTAAAAACATGAAGAAAAAAAAACTATGTTAACCTCTGTTAAGACATGACAGAGATTTAGCAGAGTTGATGCAATCTCTAGATAATAATTTATACTCTATGCACTTGTGGGCATTGCTAATTTTCTTCGTACAGCAGCATAGAGTGAAATAAGAGTTAAGTGAAATAACTCTGTTAACACATGCCAGAGATTAAGCAGAGTTGATACAAACTCTTGATAATAATTTACACTCTATGCCAACAGCACCACAAACGCATTCACAATACAAACAAACCGATGCTGGAGACACCTTGTGGCAAATAAAAGCAAATTTTTGATAGTTGTATCACAAATACACAATCCTCTATCTATTGATAGATGGTGACGATCTACTGCAGCATAGCTTCTGTTATAATTAGGATTGAATTAACAACTCTTTCTAACAAGTCTTTGTGGCCTAGTGTATAGTGCATTGGACTCTCTTGTACGAGTATGTGGGGTCGATCCCCACGGGCAGGCTAACGAATTTTTTTAGTATCTAATATTAAAGTATTAAATTTTCTTGTTGTAATAAGCACTAGCAACAAAGAAATCATAAAATTTCCAAGAAAAAATCAGTCGAAAATTTTTCAGATTTCACTCCAAGCAAATCACAGAACGAGGAGTAAAAAGCTTCGCTTCAAAAATTTTTTTCATCGGTTGTGTAGTTTTTGCTTGGCGTCTGTTGAAAGGAAAAAACGCATCGCAAGCTCACAAAAAGTTATGTCCCGTTTATGGGGACGAAGCTTTGAGCTTCACTCAAAGATGAAAAACGCTCTGGCCGTCTAGTTGAAGTTGATGACGACCAAATCAAAGCAATAATCGATTCGGATCGTCACAGTACAGCACGTGAGATTGCAGAGAAGCTTCATGTATCACATACATGCATTGAAAATCGCTTAAAATGACTTTGTTATGTACGAAAACTCGATGTATGGGTTCCTCATGAGCTGAAAGAAAATCATTTAATGCAACGCGTTAACACCTGCGATTTGTTAAAGAAGCGTAATGAAAATGATCCATTTTTAAAACGACTGATAACTGGTGATGAAAAATGGGTTGTTTACAACAATGTCAATCGGAAGGATCGTGGAGCAAGCCAGGTGAACCAGCTCAAACAACATCAAAAGCTGATATTCATAAAAAGATAGTTATGTTATCAGTTTGGTGGGATTACAAAGGAATTGTCTACTTTGAACTTTTACCACCCAACCGAACGATCAATTCAGATGTCTACATTGAACAACTAACAAAATTGAACAATGCGGTTGAAGAAAAGCGGCCCGAATTGACAAATCGAAAAGGTGTTGTATTCCACCATGACAATGCAAGGCCACACACATCTTTGGTCACTCGGCAAAAATTATTGGAGCTTGGTTGGGATGTTTTGCCACATCCACCATATAGTCCTGATCTTTGCAAAACTCCTTGAATGGTAAACATTTCAATAATAATGATGATGTCAAATCGTACCTGGTTCAGTTTTTTGCTGATAAAAACCAGAAGTTTTATGAACGTGGAATTATGATGCTGCCTGAAAGATGGCAAGAGGTCATTGCTCAAAATGGGCAATACATTACAGAATAAAGTTTATTCGTTCCATGAAAAAAAATCCGCAATTACTTAGTTGCCAACCGGATAGTTAATTTTGTCATAACATGAAAAAGAATGGAAAATTGTTAATTCTGTCTAGTTTATATTAATTTTATGTGAAGTCTATATTCTTATGTAAGCAAAAGAAAGTTTTGGTTTGATGCAACTTTGGCATCAAGTTATAATAAATCAATTTACAGAAAAACCACAATTACCATTTTTTTTATTTTTACATAAAACATATCCTTAGATATCTATTGATCCATTCTTATACAAAAAAGTATACGGCAACTTAAAATTATAAGATACATACAGATTCGTTTCCATTCAATTTCCTGGAGCATATATAAATTTGATTCTTAGTGAATTATTTATTTCAATAATTACTTTGTGTGTGTTTGTCACCACCATCAAAAATGCTAAAGCTATTATAGTATTTCCATAATTTTGATTACCCAGATTTACAGAAATTCTTCAGATGCTTACAGCTGACTGCAAAATTTTCAATATATAATATCTGACATTATAAAAAAATTTCACAACAGAACAATTGACAGATAGAAATACTCAACAAAATGTATATCTTTAAAATGGAGGAAACAATTTTGTATGCAAATGTTGAGCACACCATTGGCATCAAAGACATATTCTGCGGCTTTTAAGCGGCATCGTCCAAGATTACGATGTTTACGATGATCAGTGATAATGGTTATGAAGTTAATAAGCGTTTTGAGAAATTCCATCATGTGATGTTGAACATCGAAATCATAACATTTATGCCAGTGTTGAATACCGGCATAACAGCTTATGACAATGCCTGAGAGAATCTGAGACAAAACAAATAAATTAACACAAGAGGCGGAAAATATCAAATAACTTTATGTAATAAAAAAAAGCCACAACAGAGATAGGCCAAATAATATCCCAAAAAAAAAAAAAACAAAAAAAAATCACTTTAAAGTGCGTAGGCAAATTTAGGCCATAGGTAAATTATTCACATGCTTCATATGAATTATAAATTGTAAAAACAATTTGTTATCACTATGTTATGATGTTTGTTAATAAGTGGTTTAGAAAGAGAAAAATTTTGTTTGAAATTTCATTGCAGCAATTTTTGGCTTATGGCTTCTTTGAATATTGAAAAACTCTACATTGCGTATACAGTTCAAACCATTTGAGGTCAGTCTACAAATGTGGCTCATCAATTATATTATTTTTTTTTTTGTTTTTTTTTTTTGGTATGGTGAAGAAATTAATTAACTTCAACGCCTACATACAATTTTGATAGACATGTTGGTGATTAGCTGCCAACAATTGGTTTTATCATAAAAAAAAATGCGAAGAAAAAAGTAGTCATTATCAAAATAATTATATCCGTTATGAAATCTAGCTAGACGATGTTCCTATGTGTTGTATTGACTGTGTACTCGTATAAACTGAACAGAAGCGCAACCAAAGGGGGAAGTTTGCGGTTTTAACCACCTCCCCCAAAATTATTGTAGCAAAAAGAGGAATAGTGACTCACACAAAAAGTAAACCCAATTTTTTATCAAAAGAATGAAAACCCAAAATATAAATTTCAAATCTATTTTCGTTGAACCGTAATCTTTTAAACAATCCATGTTTTATTCGTTTAGAATGCATGTGCTTAAATTTTTTAGTTGTAATTCTAACCACTTGGGGTATTGTTGACAATTCTTTGATTACAGCATGGTGAAAAAAACAAGGTGGTAGCGTATATTCTCATTAGAGCCCTGCATGAGTATGCTTTTCGCCTCCCTGAATATATTCTCTTGCTATAGAATTAAAAAATTTCCTCTATTTCTTTAAGAAGAGCAAAAAATAATATGACCAACCCATATATTTGATCCCTCTAGGAATCCAGGTACGGCCGATATAAACTATTTTCGACAGCTTTGGTGTTTATTGTATGAGGAGCCAAAGAAAGGTGATAGCTAGGGGGTAGGAGAGTTCAGGTAAAATGTTGAGGGGCAAAAAATAATAGGACCAACTAATATATTTGACCCCTCTAGGAGTCCAGCTACGGCCGATATAAACTATTTTCGACAGCTTTTGTGTTTATTGTATGGGGAGCCAAAGAAGATTGGTAGATAGGGGGTAGGCGTGCTCGGGAGAAATGTTGACGGGCAAAAAATAATAGGAGCAGCTCATATATTTGACCACTCTAGGAGTTCAGCTACGGTCGAAATAAACTATTTTCGACAGGTTTTGTGTTTTTTGTATGGGGACCCAAAGAAGGGTGGCAGTAGAGGGTAGGTGTGTACGGAAGAAATGTTGAGGGGCAAAAAATAATAGGACCAGCTCATATATTTGACCCCTCTAGGAGTCCAGCTACGGCCGATATAAACTATACACAAGTTAGACGTTGATTTATTACTATATATTAATTTCCATGCAATATTTGCTAACAAAATTTTGGATTTCCTCTTCACTCTGGTAAGCTAATTTAGAAAAAATATCCCAAAGCTTACTCTCTTTTTTAACGTCTTTCGATACGAACTCGCCATTGGACAATTTTGCAGCCACTAAATTGCTGTCAATGTCAATTCGTGAAAGTTGGTTCATTAAAAGACTAATGTTTTTTAAATAATGATGGACTTAAAATTTTATAACACCTTAAACCGTTTTTAATATTACTCACTATATCAATATCCATTTAGAATAAAATATTTTTTATTAATATAAATGTATTTTTATCGTAAACAAATGCGTTTTATTACACCTCTATCCAACATCAAACTGACTATGCATTAAGAATAGCATAAAGCTTATTGCGGGGAAAAACCAACATACCTGATTCTTATTCAGGTCACTGCAGCAGATTCCTGAGTATTCGTGTAGTTTATTAAGTACTCAGATAAATAACTGAAACAACGCGTAGATCGCATGCTCATCTCAGTGCAAAAGTGTATGAAAAGAGAACAGAGAACAAATAAAAAGTTATTCTCTTGCGCTACACGACCTGTTGCTACACGATCTGTTGTTTACATTTATTCGCTTGCAGCTATGCTTGCAGTGGCTTCTACAGCAGAGAATCAGGGTATATTCACTTCATGAATATATTCATGCAGGGCTCTAGCTCTTATTCTATTTGATAGCGTATCTCTCTCACCAAAGATTTATTGTATGTAGATTTATTATAGATTTCCTAGATTTATTAAAAACATGTGATGGTTAATTTGAAGAAAAGTCCATTTGCAAAAAGCCCATTAATTTTCAGCATAGCCCATTAGCAAGAAAACAAAGATTGTGAAATTTGTGTTTTTTGTTAATTTTTAACAATATACGAGTATTTAATATAAAAGTGCATAAACTATGGAAAACAAAACTCCAATGGCGCCACCCACTGAATGTTCAACTAGGGTGAAAAGGCGTTTAGTTCCCTAGATAGAGCTGTGGTTGAAGTGTTAATACTTTATTATGAAATTACCACACATTCAATTTGTTACGTCTCAATATAATAGTGTATAGAATTTATTTATTATACTCTAAGCATAAAGCCAGCAAAATAAAAATTGATTTGACACTAATCAACATTTGGCTCTGTCTCTGTCAAAATTTTTTGACAAGCGTTTGATTTATCTCAAGCCTAACAGTCAAACCTAAATCAGCGCGGAAGCGTTTCTTATTTGTAAAAAATTGCTCATGCCCAAACGATTTATACGTAGCAATGAATAACGCGGCAGCAAAGCGAAATATTTTGAAGTGACAATTCTTAAAAATTTTTTTTTTTTTTTTGTACGTTTTTTAATGTACATATAGAGGCAAGAATTAAGTTTATATTATAGTTTAAGAATAGTTTTAATTGCGGTGGTCACTTGAATTTAGATTTAAAAATAATAAGGCAATTCACAAGGTGTTGTAAAGTTGTATGTTGTATTGTTGTAAGCGAAAGTTTTTTTTATTTTCTCCCTTATTTGTAAAGCAATTTTTTTTAAATTTTGGTTGCATGTTTTGTTTATAGAAGTTGTATGATATGTATAAAATTGGCGTGATCGGACTGGAAGAACGCCTACCTCCCATACAAATTTATTTTTTGTGCATCACTTTATATGGGAGGTAGGCGTACTTCCTGTCCGATCACGCCAATTTTATACACATCATACAACCACTATAAGCAAAACATACAACCAAAATTTTAAAAAAAATCGTTTCACAAATAAGGGAGATAATGGGGAAAACCTTCCACTTACAGCAATACAACATACAACTTTACAACACCTTGTGAGTTGCCTAAATATATCCTCCAGTACATCTAATACGTTCATGTTTTAATTTTTATTTTTGACATTTGCTTGCCGCTAACCGCTTTCATTTAGGGATGTTATTTGGGAAATTACTTAGATGATACTTAGGGCTTGTATCTGTAAGTAAATCTAACTGTAAGAGTTAGATTTTTAAGACAGCTATTTCCACTATTCATTTCAACGCTATTTCCAGACGCTACCAAAACCGCTGGCGCTAAAGGAGCTTTTGAAAAACTAATTGGATTTTATTATGAGGATTTGGATGGAGATTTTTGATGACTTAAAAATGAAACTGAAGGTTTGGTACAGGCCCGTAGACAAGGGGGGCTTTTAGGTGTTCAAACCCCCCTTCAGAGTCCAGAAAGTAGAAAAAAATAACACAAATGAGACCATTAAATTCAAAATGTGATTTTTTTTTAGATTAACTGTAATAATGCTGTTAATTTTCTTGAAAACTTCACTTAATAATTGGAAAATTTTTTTGGCCCACTGAAAGATTAACTTTACTAATCATTATATAATCATTATATTGAAATTCATCTCCAAGCAGTTTATATATTACAAAATCAGTTTTAATGCTCAAAAAGTCTCTGATATCCAGTAAAATATATATATATATATATGAAATTATACCTAGAACGAATATAATTTTGTAAATTCAAGAAAATTAGCTGGACATTTCTTATATCATATCTACCCAGCAAACCATAGTTGACAACTATGTCGAAATTCCGGCTAATTCGTAACTATTTCGAGCTGTCTTAAAGAAATCGTTACAATTTCATTATGCAAAAATCGGAACAGTTTCACTTTTTATACAAATTTATATAAAATTTCGTTATGCGACTGTTTGTACGACATATTAAAATGGTGACAGAGTAAAATTTCCTTTCTTACTGTCTGAACGAAATCGTACCTTTTCGGAACATTTTCGCTAAGACTCGTTACGAAATCGTTACGATACTTTGTTACGAAGTAGTGTCAACCCCTTTATACGATTTTCGTTACGATTTCGCAACTAAATCGGATTTCGAAATTGGAAAGATTTCGAAATATTCATAACGAAATCGTAACAAACATTCAAAATCATATATCCGTTGTCAGAATTTCAAAATTACAAGAATTCACTAAAATACAGAAAAATCTAGGTTGCAACCATATACGCCGTTTTTAATTTCCCAATTCTGACATCAGATTCGAAACCAGCGATCCCTTAACTCTGTTAGATGATACTTAAAACTCTTAAAAATACGTTTTATTAGGTGGCAGCGCTATTGAAAAAACATTTTGAAAGAACATTTTGAAGAAACGGATTCGAACTTAGTGACCCATTTTTACCTAGTGTTCATCCAGCATCAAATTCGTAAAAATAAAAAAATGTAGGTGGCAACTATGTCCGACTTCTTGAATTTTAATATTCTGACATCAGATTCGAAATCAGTGGCCCCTAAAACTATTAAATGTTGTTTAAAACTCTTAAAAGTACATTTTATTGGGTGACAGCTCTATTGTAAAATAATGACATAACTTTGAAATTTTGACAACGGATTCGGATTTAGCGGCCCTTTTTAACCTAATCTTGGCTGCAGCACCCTACAAAAATAAAAAAAAAATTAGGTGGCAACCTATCCGCCATCTTGAGTTTAAAAATTCTGACATCAGATTCGAAATCACAGGCCCCCTTAAACTGTTAGATGTTGTTTTGAAGCTCTTAAAAAAACATTTTATTAGGTGGCAACTCCAATGTAAAAAATTTACACACTTTTGAAATCCTGACAACGGATTTGGATGCAGCGACCCATTTTACTTAGTATTCGTCCCAGCGATAACAGATTCAAAATCAAATCCATAGTCGGAATTTCAAAATAAAAATAATTTGCAAAATTACAAAAAAATCCAGTTGACTATCCGCAATCTTGAGTTTTAAAATTCTGACATCAGATTCGAAACCAGCGATCCCCTAAAACTGCCAATAACGAAGTATCTCTTAGGCAACGCTTATAACATACATTGTACGTGTTTATATACAATGTTTACAAAAACCGTTTCCACTATTTTGTTACCTGTTTATAAACAAAAACGTTTCTCTTTTTTTTACATGTTTATAAACATTTATACGGGTTTTTTTATAGTTTTCCTCAATAAAAATTGTCACATCGCCGCTTAAGAAGTTTCACTTAAAAAAGTATGAAATACTAGTAATCCCGTCTGGCGTTAAAACGCCAAAATAAAAAATATCTTGTGATGGGTAATTTTGTTATTATGTTAAGGACTGTATTTTCGTTTGAACCAAGGATTTCATAGAAACTTTCTATGTTTCTATAACTCCAGTTATTATTTACCATAGCAGTATAATAAAAATTTATCGCATACTTTTAGTCTGCTTAAGATAATTTGGTTTGCGCTTGCGTAATAATAAAATAGATAGATAAGTCAATAAACCATTTTGAAAACCAATAAAATAGACAATTTAGCTCTATGAACAACCAACAATACACCGAGAAAAAAGCTTATGTTAAATTGAAAAAAAAAACCTAGTATAATTTATAAGATGGCTTTGGAAGTTTTCAGCCGCCCAAATTCTTTATCAAAACGCTTAAGTTTTACATGTCGACTTGCCAATTTTTATTGGATGATAAATTAACCAAGTATTTGGTAATTTTTTATACACTACTTTAAAAAAAATTGAATTTCAAATATATAACTTTTTTCGGGTTTTGATTTTTTTTATTTTCCTGTTTTTAAGCTGCCGCCTCTCGTTTTGTGTCTTGCTTGGCTTGACTGAAATCGGCAACTGCACAAAATTTTTCATTTATCGACAACCGTTTTTCTTGGAAATTAATGATTTCTCGGCTTTTCTTGCTGCTTGACGTATATTATATAACAAGCACAATAAATTAAATTAAATATCAAATACAAAAATTTTACCTGCGCATGCCGTTGGCATTCGAACACACACCAACCCAATACCACTGTTTATGAAGACACTACGCTACGCATAGAGCCAAACTCCTTCGTTACGCTGAGTGATTTATTTTATATTAATTACAACTGAAGCTATGCTGCAGCTATCAACAGAATACTGCGACATACTGCATCTATTAATAGAACATTTGTTATGTATTAAACAATATTAAACAATGCAATGTATTAAACAATAAATTGCTTAGGTGAATAAGCATAAGTTTATAATTCCCATTCAATTATCTTTACCCAAGCCGACTTAGGTGATTTACCTATTGTTTTTTTTTTGCGGTGTACATCGGCTCCTCACTGTGCTAAGCTCGTTATGGGAAATCTATTAGATTTACTTCTTTTAATTGAGGCAACTATTGCTTGTTATAGTTGTTGTTAAGTTTTTGTGGTGAATGATAAAGTGTGGGCTGTGATGAAGCGCACAAAAACTAATAGATAACTAGAGTGAGCAATGAATAGATTTCTGCCAGTGGGTATGAATAAAAATTATAGACTGATTAATCAAAGCGCTTGACAGTTAAAGAAACTTCTAATCGATGGCATGAAGAGCAACATTTTTTTTTTTTTTGGAATAAGCCACCTCTGAGTGTTGTGCAATAAGCTTGTATTTATAAATTTAGCTGAAAAGTGAGTCAATCAAATTTTTTGTTTGGATGTATTACGTATAAGAAATTCAAATATTTCAGTATTCATGTTAATTATTATTCTGCAGCGATGAGTTGTTGTTGTTTAAAAAATTATTATTTTCGATTTCTAGCTGAGTAGTTGAACTTATAAATAATGAGATACAGTTTTATGTTCTCTTGGCTGCATTTTTCTTCTTTTTGGTTTTATAAAAGGTACCAACAAGTTGTTATATTGTTGATTTTTGATGCGCTCCCTTTTTTTTTTTTTTGGTTTATGTGTTGTAATTTTGTTGTTTTTTTTTTATTAACCTCAAACAACCACCTACACCAATCACTATTCAGCACCACATGTGTTGAGTTTTATGTGTTGCCTACCATCACATGAAATGCATTAAAATTTACTGCTTTTACAAATTGTTGGGCGTTCTACTGCATGTTTTACTTAATATGTGTTGCAAATTACTTTAATTTGTTTTGTGGCGCGCATCCTTTGGTTTTTGGTCTCTTTGAATGTCTCTTTGTTGTCCGCTTGCCAAAAGCTTACCATACAATAGAGATGATTTTTTTTATGTATAAATGTTTTTAATATGTGGATAAATAAATATTTCACCGAAAAAACAAATAATAACTTAATTTTCCAGCATCATCAAGCATGAGCCATAATTTTCTGCCTTTACTCACTTCAGAGCGGTTTTTTTATTTTTTTTTGTGAAATCATCGTGTGGATGGGGCGTTCATGTAGCACACTTGACAGTATGATGCACACAACGATATATTATGTTTCAGCATGAAAAATACGTGCTGCATCCCACGCATTGGGCGTTGCTGTTTTTTACACCATCATTTGTAGTTGAAAATTTTCGAATAATGTCATTTAAAGAAATAAGTCAATTTTTAAAAATATCGATTAAATTTATCTTTATAAAAGAACAATTTGATCCCTTGAGAGATATTTTCCAGCTGTGAAAATAAATTTCCGGACATTGATTCCAGCAGTATAAAGTTATCATTCATAATGCAAAGAAACATTTAGGGATTGAAATACAAAATATTTTTTTAGATGTATAATTATCAGGGTACGAAAACGTACACTCGCGTACCTTTGTGAGCATACCATTTCAAAAGGTACACAAGAAATCATACGCGCTCCCGGACGCATCATGGCAAAAACAAACAATCAGAGCAAATAGAGCACTGTCAAAATTGCTCCTACCTACCTTATTCTACCATTGCGTACCCTATAAAATATGTTATTGCTCTTGTCCGCGAGCGTGTACTTTTTGGTGAGACTTTGAAATGAGATTTCATTCCGTGTACCTACCGAAGCGTACGCGCTCGTGAATGAGAACATAAATGAGTCTTGTAATGCTCATGACAGCTCATGAGCCGCTCACGAAAATGAAAGGCTGGAATGAAAACTAAGCAGTTTTGAGAAAAATTTAGCTCCCAGTGGAGTCCATTGCAACTTATAGCTTCCAATTGCAATATGTCTGGAACAAGTTGGGTCACTGCGACTTTTTGGGTTAAGTGGACTCCTAATAAAATTTTTTTTTGACAAACAGGTTTTACTTCGACAAATAGGTTCCACTTTCAATATTTTTGGAACTACCTGGGTCATTGCAACTTTGTTAAGTTTAATGGACTCCTTGGACAAAAATCTTGTATTTTTGGCAAATACGTATCACTTGCACAAACTTGCAATATTTTTAAATCTAGTTGCGCCACTAAAACTTTTTTGAGTTAAGTGGACTGCTTGGACAAAAATCGATTATTCAATGGACAATAGGTTCCACTAGAGCTATTTTTGGAACAAGTTGGGTCATTAGAAATGTTTTGGGCTTAGTAAACTCCTGGGACAAGATCTTGTTTTGTTTAACAAATAGATCCCACGTAGGCAAATATGTTCCACTTGCAATATCTGTGGAACTAATTGGAACTTTTTGTGTTAAGTGGACTTTTTTTTGAACAAAAAACATGAATATATCGAAAAAAAAAGATTCCACTTGCAATATTTTTGGAAATATTGGGACATTCTAACTTTTTGGGATTAGTAAATTTCTTGGCCAAAAAACTTGGATTTCTTGACTAATATTTCAAATAGTTCCAAAAGTGCAAGTGGAATCTATTTTTTTACAATTGGAAACTATTTCTCAAAAATTCAAAATTTTTTCAGTAGGGGCTGTTCATAAATTACGTAACTCTTTATTTGTCGAACATTTGTGACGAAGTCTGACATAGGGGATCAGAAATTGGCAAAAAAAATGTTGCATATTTTATGAACAGCCCCTAAGTATGCAAGTCTTAAAAAAATGCAATTATCCAATAAGTTATAAAAATATTCCAAGTGAAACCTATTTATCAAAATACCAAAAATATTAATCCAAGCATTCCACAAAAACCAAAAAAGTTCCAATGACGTAAGTAATTCTAAAAATAATCCAAGTGAAACCTTTTTCTCCAAGTGGATTCTATTTTTCAAAAAATGTTTGTCCAAAGATTGCACTAAACTCAAAAAAGTTAAAATGACCTAACTAGTTGCAAATATTTGAAAGGTGAATCTTTTTTGGCCAAGCGGACTCAATTTGTCCGAAAATTTTTGTTTAAGGAGACTAATAAACTCAAAAAAGCTCCAATGACTCAAGTAGCTCAAAAACTAATCCAAGTGGAACTTATCTGTCAAAAAAATACAAGATTTTTGTCTAAAGGGTTCTAAGGAACCCTTAAAAAATTCCAATAACTAAAGTAATTCTAAAAATATTGTAAGTAGAGCCGATATATAAAAAACGCAAGATTTGTGTCCGAAAAAATACCAATGGAACCCAATTGTTGAAAATATATCGACTTTTGTCTAAGAAGTCAATTGAATCAACAAAAATTCCTTTTACCTACCTGGGGAACCGTTACATGCGCATAAATCGCCTTATTTGACTCGTGGACGATACCCGTACCGCTAAATATTTTTTTTTTGAAAATTTGGCTAACGTACACAGACATGATACCCTGATGGACGTAAGGAGAACTGAGTTCTTGAAGTGTAAGACTTTACTTTACTCTTAAATGCAAAAAAAAACGAAATTGTTATTTCAGGCCTTGAAAGCACTTTGGCAGAACTTCTTATGATCAATTGTGTTGTGTGTGTTGTGAAATGTTTAAACACAAATGATCGATAAATGGACCTACATGTTTTATGCCGACTTCGAACCGCTTATGTTCTCAAAAAGCTTTTCATAGCACTTTTTACTCTTTGAGGCTTGCCATTGTCTGCAGAGAGGTAACACAGAAAAATTAATTCAATTGAAAAAACTTTCTGTGTCAGTTGGGATTCAAACCAGGGCTCTCTGGCATATGGGATACACTGCGCCACGGCCACCACCCTTCAATTCACATTGTATCAAAAATGAAACGTCGTTTTTATGTGCGTATAAACTGAAAATCATATTCCATTCGCACAAACTAAGTGTAAATTATCCTTCGATGTTTATTTCTTAACAGAAAAATGTTTTTCATTTTGTGTTACTTATAAGCGCATTGGTCGGTTTTCGTGAAGAAGTGAAAAGTAAACTTTTTATTAGGGGAATTCTGAAAAAGTGTTTTCTAAATTGTTTAAAAAACATATTACTATCAAAGCTGAGTATTTAGTTTATCTTTTAATTAACAGATTTTATTAAAAACCAGAATTTTTTAACAAATTACACTGTGGTTTTGTTTTGTTTATAAGTCTATGTGCATACTTTCAGGCTGAACATTTTTCAGGACAGTATATGTTGTAAAAACACTGTAATATTGTCAAAAAATAATTACAGTTTGAGCGATATTAGGCGCGGAGCAGCATGCTTGCCTTTTAAGATTAATGCAATTTTATCATCATAGTAATTATTGAATTTTAAAAACTGCTCATAGTATACTTAGGAACAGTGTTTTATACAGAATTTTAACAACAATTGTGAGCATGCCGCATAATACAAGATCAAAGTTTATACATGATAAAAAAAATTTTTATTTTTTTTTGGATGTTATGAACATCTTGATCATGAACAGCATTGATTTCTAATAAAGAATCGATTTGAGAGAAGTTTCAATAAATCATAGACTCTTTAGTTTTAAATAGATATATGGTGGCCTCTGATTACTTATTTGAACAGATGACTTAACGTTTGCACTTTTTTGTTTTTGCATCTTATTTAAATTTCTACTTTTTTTATTATAAAAACATATGGCAACTCAGCCTTAGAACAACAATGACGACACAACGAAGCTATACAATACAATTTTTGATTCAAAAACTCCTACAGGTCAGACAAACACATCAATTACGTTGGCGTAAGAATAGTTCAGTTCCTACTCCTTCGCACCCGCCAAAAAAAAAAAAAAAACACACACACACACACACACTCCACCGCCAGCTTCAATCTCTGCAGACAAAGACTTGACTAAGATTTCAACTAAGTGACCTCTCAATTTATTGTAAACTCCTTAAGGTAACAACAACTGCTACAACAACAACAACAACAACAACAATAACAATAACAACTGCTACATAAGCCTTTCGGCGCCCCAACAAACATGCGTTGCCGTTTGGCCTGAACAAGCATTCATTGCTTTGGGTTGCGTTGATTGTTTTATTATGATGATGTTAAATTATTATAATCCAGCAAAGCAATCGAAGCCATCGTCCAACCCTCCAACTCTCAGGCACCCGATCGATCCGCCACAACAGATGCTCATGCCACGATATGAAAGCGCAAAACAAACAAACGAAAAAACTATGAAATACAAATTTATAGATTATGATCGAAATGTTTTTGGCCAAGCGGCGGTGATTAAATAAGGGCCATAAAGGTGGTGGGGGGCTTATGTTTGGTGAGGGGATTTTTTGAAATAGAGACAGCGACTGGTGCGCGCGCTCAATGTGTTGATGCCCTTTGCGATAATTCTGGGTTGTACCCATTTAATATGCGAATTTCGCAGATAAATGGTGAGAAATAATTTTCAACTTTGAGTTGAGAAAAGTCTGAGAAGGAAGGCGGTGAAAAGAGGCGGTGGAATGGTCGTAAGCTTGGACATATATATGAATTGAATTTTTTTCTTTTTCATTGAGAGGACATTATTTAGCAGGCTTGGCTAAAGTTAGAATATTGTGACTCTGTTGCAATTAGATCTATGTTAGCGAAAACAATTATGCACTCAAAGAAATATTCCTGATAAAATTGATAAAAACCAATTGTTAATCCTTAATAAAAAAAAATTGTGCAATCGATTATATTTTATCTTAAATGCTTTATTTTTTTTGTGAAATCGAAAGAAACTTTGTTCATTTGATTAAAAACATCAAATGGCTTGATAAACAAATTTGTTATATTGAAGAAATCAATGATGGAATTAAAACTCTGAGTCACGTGGACAAAATTTAAATTTCGTAAGGATGAAATGAATTGTCAATTTCAAAAACCTTTAATCATGAAAATAAAAACATCCATGGAGATTAAATGGATGATCGAATTTTTTTTCGCAAACCTAAGAGTAACAGGATTGATTGGTATTTCATGACTTTGATTCACATTATTGTTTTTAGCAGACACATTTCATGGAAATCTTATTTTAAGACATGACATCAAAATCGTGGTAGGAAGAATGTCTCTAAACATAAGAAAGTTAGTAGTACTTCAAAAAGTAGGGTGCGGTGGGGAAATGTGTACCATGGGTTGATGTGTAACATGGCGATTTTTTTGTACAAAATGTTAACATATGACTGAATGAGCAACTCTGATGTGTTTCTTTTGACAGGATCTAGTTTTTCATAAGTGTTGGCAGTAGGCAGACATGCATTTCAATAGAGTTCTTAAAAAGCGTGGAAATTTTTTTTAAAAAGTTTTTTTCAAATTTACAAAAAATAGCGTTTCGGATATTAATTTAATTAATTTATTTAATTTTAAACGTGAGTAGATGTAAAATGAGGTATTGTTTAAAATCTTTAAATAAAACAAAAGATTTTACAGTTTTTCACGTGGCGGTAAAGTTCCATCAATAAGAAAATAGTGTCTTACATTCGGGTGATGTGTAACACTTACGGTGGCGGAGATGTGTAACACATCTTACACATTATAATTGCCATTAAAAAGGCAAAAACTTCGAACTTTGAAATGCAATCACATCAACGGCATTAAAAAAGATCGGCCCAGTTCATACTATTCAGCCCAGAACAAAACCAAACCGTGGTAGGAAGTCAATGAAAAACAGTGTTCTAACAACGCCACAGAAACGTTTACAGTTCCAGGAGGTGGAAAAAAAAATATGGAAAAGAAAACCAAACAAACGACAAAAAAGCTGCAATTGCTCGGCCGCAAACTGTAGCTTTTCGTCGTCATCCGTAGAAAATCGAGATTTTTGCATGATTTGTTGCGATTTTTTGCCAAAACATTTATATCACAAAAATTCACTTGAATGCAATAAGTGAAAGCGCCTTTTTCTTTTTTTTTTGTGAACTATTTCAATTGTGAGAATTGTCATTCCGATATGGATTTTCCAACGAATAATCATTTTACATTTGAAGTGTATTTTTTTTTTTGCAATTAATAAAGCCATTCGCATATTCTATTGAAGTTAACGAACAGTTTTATTTAATTTCAACGTATGTGTGTGTGTGCATTGAGAATCAAATAGATTTATGAGATATTGATATGATTTTATAAGGGGATATTCATAGAGGATATTTAGCCAATTTTAGACCCCCTACCCCCGCCTATGTCACACTTCGCCACAAAGTATTCAACCTAATACAATAGCTTTTCTGACTTTAACAAGAACACCAACCAGTGGCGATACGTTATAACTTTAATATTCAACAATTAACCCTGGAAGGACATACTTATTTTTTGTACGTAAAGGGCGTGCTTCGTCGAACCGACGACAGCACTTTTCAAAATGGGCCTGCTAATGTCCTATATGACAAAATCTTTAAAGGTGACTTGTTTTTGGTTATAAAGCTTATTTAAAGTAAAGGAAACCAGCAATTAATTTTATAATGAATAGTTTTTAATAAAAAATGAATATTTCACAGTTTGACTTCATTTGGATTGGTAAAGGTACATAAACAAAAAATAACATAATAATAACTTAGTACTTACTTACTTAGGTGGCCGTGACAACCCGTGTCTGGATTTCGACCGACCTCATCAGCTCTCGCCAGGCGCCTCTGCTTTGCGCGCGCCTTCTCCAATCGGATACACCAAGTGCGGTTAGGGCTTCCTCAGCCTGGTCCATCCATCGGAGGCATGGTCTCCCTCGTCGTCGTTGACCAGCGACCCTCGCCTCGAGCACCTTTTTCGCTGGAGCTTCGTCGTCCATACGATGGACATGACCCAGCCAGCGTAGTCGCTGCACAGTTATACGCCGAACTACGTCAATGTCTCCGTAGAGCTCATACAGCTCGTGGTTCATTCGGATGCGATAGTCATCGCCGACTCGAACAGGACCGAAGATTTTGCGAAGAACTTTTCTCTCGAACACCCCCAGAGCGGCTGCGTCAGTTTGCGAAACTACCCATGCCTCAGCGCCATAAAGCAGCACAGGTAGAACGAGCGTCTTGTAGAGTGTTAGTTTTGTCGATCGAGAGAGGCTCTGGAACTTAGTTGCTTACTGAGCCCGTAGTAGCACCTATTAGCAATTATTGTTCTTCGCTTTATCTCCAGGCTGATTTCGTTGTTAGTATTAATGGCGGTGCCAAGGTATACAAACTCCTTGACTACTTCAAAGTTATAGCTGACGGATGAAACGTGGGAGTCTAAACTCCGCGCTCCCTTGTTTGTAGACAGCATATACTTTGTTTTACCCTCATTTATCGTCAAACCCACTTTGGCTGATTCCTTTTTGATAGCGGCGAAAGCAGCGGTAACATCTCTCTTGGTTCTGCCAACAATATCAATATCATCAGCGTACGCAAAGAGCTGGACACCTTTATAGAAAATGGTGCCATTACGATGCACACCGGCCTTTCGTACGATCCTCTCCATGATGATGTTGAAGAGATCGCAAGACAGTGGATCGCCTTGCCTGAAACCTCTTTCGGTATTGAAGGTTTCGGAGAGGTCATTTCCTATCTTGACGGAGCTGCGTGTGTTGCTCAACGTCATTCTGCAAAGTCTAATCAACTTTGCAGGTATACCGAACTCAGACATTGTTGCGTATAGGCAATCCCTTCTCGGGCTATCGAACGCAGCTTTAAAGTCGACAAAGAGATGGTGTGTGTCAATTTGATTTTCGTGGGTTTTCTCCAGGATTTGTCGTAGCGTGAAAATCTGGTCTATGGTGGACTTACCAGGTCGAAAGCCACACTGATAAGGTCCAATCAGTGTTTTTGTAATTGGCTTTAATCTTTCACACAGTACGCTTAAGAGAACCTTATATGCGATGGAAATAAGACTGATACCTCTTTAACTTGCGCAGATTGTAGGGTCTCCTTTCTTAAGTATAGGGCACAGTACACTGAGGTTCCAATCGTCGGGCATGCTTTCTGCTAGCCATATTTTGCTGATGAGCTGATGCATGCGCCTTATCAATTCATCGCCGCCGGTTTTAAACAATTCAGCTGACAGGCCGTCAGCACCCGCTGCTTTATTGTTTTTGAGTCGCTGGATAGTAACTCGAACCTCTTCATGGCTAGGTGGTGATACTTCCACTCCGTCATCGTCGATTGGTGGCACTGCACTGTGCTCTCGATGGGCGGCATTGGTGGAATCGTCGCCATTAAGTAAATTGGAGAAGTGCTGTCTCCACAATCTAAGCACACACTGTGTATCCGTATTCAGATCTCCATTTTCGTCTCTACAAGTGGATGCTCCGGGCTTGAAACCTTGGGTTAGACGCTTAACCTGTTGATAGAATTTTCGTGCATCCTTCTTGCCCTGGTATACCTCTAGTTCCTCACGCTCACGCTTTTCCTGCTCTCTTTTCTTGCGTCTCTTCCTTCCTCTTTTCGCGGTAGTTTTCTCGCACGGCTCGCGTTGCAGCTGACTGCAGCGGTTTTCTATAAGCGGCGTTTTTTACTGCAGTCGCAATGCGACACTCCTGATCATACCACTGGTTCCGAGGTTGCGGGCGCCGGAAACCAATGACTTCTTCAGCGGCAGCGCGCATGGAGTGGGATATATGCGCCCAAAGTCCGCCGGCGTCGTCGAGTCCAGAGGTTGGTTGGTTGAGCTTAACCGAGAGTTGAGCGGAGTAGGCTTCGGCAGTCCGTTGTAATTGCAGCTTAGCGACATCTAGCTTTCGTTGCATTCCTGTGCGTATGTTCTTGGCATTGCATAATCGCATGCGGATCTTGGCTGCAACAAGATAATGGTCGGAGTCAATGTTGACCCCCCGAAATGTACGCACATCTAGAACACTAGAGGCATGCCTTCCGTCGATTACAACATGATCAATTTGGTTTCGCGTTTTTTGATCCGGGGACAGCCAGGTGGCCTTGTGGATGTCGAGGTGCTTAAATCTGGTGCTACTAACTACCATGTTTCGTGCCGCGGCGAAGTCGATCAGTCTTAGACCGTTGTTTGTGGAGGTCTCGTGAAGACTGAACTGACCGACAGTGGGGCCAAAGATGCCTTCCCTTCCGACTTTCGCATTAAAATCGCCGCGGACTATTTTCACGTCATGGACCGGAAGGTGGTCATATACGTCCTCAAGACTAGCGTAGAAAGCGTCCTTGACGGCTTCGTCCTTTTCCTCCGTCGGGGCGTGCGCGCAAATAAGGCTTATGTAGAAAAATTTTGCCTTGATGCGGATCGTGGCCAATCTTTCGTTCACAGGTGTGAACCGGGAAACAAGGTGGCGTAGTTTCCGGCTAACGACGAATCCACATCCGAATTCGCGCTTCTCCGCATGGCAGCTGTAGTAGATATCGCAGTGTGCTTGTTTAGAGCAGCCTTGCCCTTTCCATCGCATTTCCTGGATGGCGGTGATGTCAGATTGTATTGTTTTGAGGGCTTCCGCCAGTTGGATAATGGCACCTTCCCTATAAAGGGTCCGGACATTCCAGGTGCATATCCGTAAATCATTGTCCGTTTTTCGTTTGCGGTGGTCGTCAACGTAATTGGGGTTCTTATCCGAGGCTGGTTTAGTTTTCATTGGGCAGTAGTAATGTGGCGGGACCCAAACCCTGCGCACATTCCATGTTTAAGGTCTATGGAGTGACCCGCCGCTCAAATTAGCCGTCAAACTGACGGATGCCAGTTTGCCGTTGCCCAGGGAACACCACTTGGAGGTTTGAGTCGACTTGAGACGATTTCGACATGGATAATGCTGGCCTCGATAGGTTGAGGCGGTCAGACACGTTGCCATGTGAAGGTTCGCCCCCTGTTCCCCTTAATAATAACTTAGTGCACATATTTAATAAGAAATTTGTTTTTATCTTAAAAATAATGTACTTCATTTTAAAGAGATCAAGTTTTTATGAGGATAAGGCTACATTATACGCAGGAGGCACAAAGCTCTATTTTATGCTCCCCACATAAGCTTATATGGCATTTTGCGCACCATGATTTGGTCATGCGTCGCTTAGAAGATGAACAAATAGCACAAATCTTCCTCTTTCTTCAGAATTGGTTTCTGGAGGGTTCTGATCTTTTGTTGGCATAACACTATTGATGTTATTTCGTACCATTGTCGTTAAAGTTGAAACCGTAAGCCTATCCGCTAATGGATCTTTGATTAGTGAAAAATTTAATTTTTTCATGAACTCGAAGTGATTGAGGGGCTTTTGATTTGCTTTAAACATGTTGTGAGTCTTAATTATATAAGCATTAATGAAATTCATATTTAGCATTCCAAAAAATTGGCACATTGGCCATTTATTGGTTGGGCGTGAACAGCTCATAACACTGCACATTTGGTCAAATGTATCAACGCCTCCTTTTGTCCCATTGTAGAATTCCGCCATAAAGGGTTTTTCGTTTGTTCACTAACTGTCCCTTCTTTGTTACACGATGATAATAAAAATACCATTTTGCTTGGCTTCGGTTTAAATGACAGAAGGGTTAACTGATTGTCATAGCAAAACATAGAGGTTCCGCACTTACGATCCTTAGAATTTTCTAGTTCTTTCGGGATTTCTTTCTTATTTGAACGCAAAGTTCCAACCAGTGTCAACTTATATGGTTCGCGTAAAAGTGATTTGGCAAGTGGGACTGACGTGAACTAGTTGTCCATTGTAATGTTTCTATTCAATCCATAAACAGTTTTTGCTAATTCCTTCACGTAATACTTACCTAGTGGCAAATTTGTGTTATTCGAGCCTTTGCCCAAATATGGCACAGCATCAACCATATACTTTGTGCCACTATCACACATCGCCACCATTTTTAAATCATACTTTGCAGGTTTGTTGGATATGTACATTCGGAAACTGCATTTGCCTCTGAACGCCAGTAGTTGCTCGTCAATCGTCAGGTATGGTCCTGGTGTATAATTTTCGCGGCATTTCTGAATAAAAATATCCCACACTTTTCTTATAGGAGCAAGCCTGTCTGCTACTAACTGAATGCGCACAGACTTATCGTCAAACCATGACATAAGCATATACATGACATAAGGAACTTAAATCTCGATTTCGTCATTGTAGCTATATATTGTGCTCCACAATAGGACCTATCAAACAATTCAGTTGCAGAAAGATGCTGATCTTTTTTTTGACGGCTGTCAATACTAATATTCCGATAAGGGCTAATATTTGTTTCGAAGAAGTATGTTTTCCTTGTGCCTCATCATAGGATGAAAGCAACTCAAATTTTTGCTGTTCAATTTCCACATTTTTCCATTGTGCTATTTCAAGGATTATGTCATTTGTTATAAACTTTTGAAAGCACTGCAATGGGCCAATAATGTTTCTCCATTCGCGTGTTGGTCGTTGGTTGGATTTATTCCATAGCGATGTGATTTACCTTTTTGTACAGACCATTTATGATTGTTTTTTCCAACGCAAAATTATTTTGGATGACGTAATTACATTCGACTTTTTCTTTAAAAAAACAAGCGGTACATCGTCTTCGTCCAAGTCACATGGCTCCTCAGCTTGGCTTTCCAAACTTTCATTGAGAGCATCCTCTACATCACTCTGACCACTGTTGCAGTAAGGATCACCGTCCAAGTGGTGGTCCAGATTATTTCGAGCCTTCTCTGTACCAAATCAGTCGTTATTATAAGCCATTTTATCTTTGGATTCGTCGTCAACATTCAACATTCCTATTTTTGTTGCTGCACATTTTACATTCCAACAGTACAAATTCTAGATTAATATAGAAACCTATTATATGAAAAAATTAGGAATGAAAAAGTAAAAATTACTCAAAAGTCATGCTTCGTCGTTTCGACGATGCCACTCTTAAAAACCATACTTATACACTATTTATTCGGCTGCACGTCTGCGCATACCAACAGCTAGACGAAGACTGGCGCTATACGAAAAATGAGAACAAGTTATTACAGATGTTTTCTATGATTGCTTTAGAGTAAGAACTCTCATTTCAGTTCAGCAAAAAACGTTACTTAAGCTCCGTTTGCTGCTCTTATTTGCTCTTGATCTTTGTTTTTTGAAGCTACTACACTTATTGAAGGTGCTTTAAATGACTTTTTTTTAAATTTGGTTGGTTTATACATAGTTCAAGCTGCCTTTTTTCGGTTTGAGATCGTTTCTTTTATTAGGATCGTTATTTTGTTGATAAAAAATGAAAGCAAAATTTACAAAAAAATTGCATTTTAATAAAATTTAAAATTTTTAAAAATATTTTTTAAAATTTTGCTGCGATGTAACGCACGACCTGCCCCTCCCTGCCCGACCCCTGTGGACGCCCATGCATGCAACAACAATTGTACTGGCGGTAAAGTGACGGCAAATATCGTTTGAATTTACTTTCGAGATTTTTTTGTGTGTGGTGTTGGTAGAATGCTATTCAAACTCTATTGATTATTTTCTGAACTCTCCCCTAAGAAATCAAAAATTCCCCTAAGAAATCAAGAAAAAAAACGATCTTAGAATGTTGACAGAAATTTCAAGTCGACATTGCTAGATGGAAAATAACCTACAAAAACTAATCCTATCAGTAGATTAACTATGTAGATTTTACCTAGAGGGTGACGAAACTTCTAATCATATTCTCACTGAATGTCCAACACGTCTTCAAATAAGAAGGAGAACCCTAGGCAGAGCTGCATCAAAAAGTGTTCAATCCAATTAAATTGCAATTCCTTGCGATTAAGAATTGGTAATTGGTCACCTTAATTCCTCGGGAATTATTTTAATTACAGGAATTGTAATTGGTAATTGAGCATCTCAATTGATGACCAATTACCAATTCCTTATTCCAAGGCATTGAAATTGAGGTGGATTTAATTCAAAATGGAATCATTACAGCCCAGCTCTACCCCTAGGCAGCAAAATAGTCTCACTTAGGTTGCGAACATAGTGAATGCCGATTCAGACAGGCAGGCAGATCAGATCAGAAAACACATTAGAACAAAAGAGATGCATGACTTGGTTCCTTTATTGCTCCAATGTAAAAACCTGATCTGATCTGCCTGCCTGTCTGAACCGGCGTTCACTATGTTCGCAACCTAAGATATCTTGTCGATCATACGAGTAGCCTCAAAAATATGTTATGTTAAAAATATAAAGCAAAATAACTGTTTAATAGCTGTCAGAGCTGTTAAATAAAACATATCTATCCATTTATCTACTAAGTATTTCGAAATTCTCATAAAAAATCTTTTATATCTACCGATATCCAATGAATTAATCATTTTTCAAATTAAACTCTAATAATACAAATCTTTGCTTAATAATTCTCTTATCTATCTTAACGATAGTATTCAATTAAAGCATACAAGTTTAGTATCTATTTGAATTTCTGGTAGTTAAGCTGAATTATACAATAAAATTTTAGTGTCTATATTATCTGCCATAAATTTTTATTATCAGTTTTTTTATGTCATGTTAATTGCAGTGCTTCTTAAACTATACAGTTTGGTTGCTAATAGAAACTAAAGTTTTTTAAGTTTGAAAACCGCAAATTTACAAACAAATCATAACTAGTACTACTCGTGTAATACCAGCGACCAAGAAGAAACGGCCTCATATCTCTTCATCAGCCATCAAAGTAGACTTAAATAAATTTATTGAATAATAAACGTTCATTCAGTTTAGCAATGAAATTGATTACTCTTTTATTACTCCTAACTAAATTACACAAGCTATTAACAGTTGAATACAATTTTATACTATTTTCAATCAACAATTTATGAAAATATCTAAAAATCTCAATTAAACTAATTAAAAAAAAAAAGAATAAACGTAAAATTAATCATACATTTAAAAACTTACCGCTCACAGCTTAGAAATTCCCATGAACAACATCTGTGATGAATGGTGGGGGGAGGGGGTGGAGGGGGATATATCTTCTTTCTTATACTCTTCCTCACCACCTGACTGAATGGACTGCGGCGCTTAGAAAAAAAAAAGCAGTTATCAGACGTCAACATATGAAGCCACTGTGCAATACTCTGTGTTAGCTACACCATGTCTAAGAATGGTAGCTGCATGTCCTTTTTTATGCCGCACGCCAAGATATGAATCAAAAATTTTATTCCTATCACGATTGTGGAAAACTCGCTTTTTTTATTTTGTCCCCCTCAAACATTTACTTGTTATTTTTTTTTGTTTGGTGCATAATATGTGTACCGCACGTCTCCAACATGGCGGGCGATCTTAAGACAGCCAACTTAAATTAAGAGTGGTCATTGAATAGAGCGGGTGACTCGCTTCTTGTAGGATAAATAGTTGAAAGTTGTTGTTGTTGCTGCTGTTCATTGCCTCCATTAGAGGCGGCCAAAAGAAATATTGTTTTTAATTAGAGATCTTTAGGCGCTGATATTCGTCTTGCTGTCAATTTCGATGCAATGCAATTCAATTGAATTCAATTCAATTACAGTGAATGCTAAAAGTTTAGGCTACGTTTGGTAACCAAAACCAACAAACGAACGAATGACCTTATTTGGCTGTCATTTTTGTGCCTTTTTTGTTCTCTGTTGTTGTTTCTAACGTTTAATTGTTCCTTTGACAGTTTGGTTTTGTTTTTTTTTTTTGTGCGCACCAAGCTTATAGGTAGCAAAAAAAATGTAATACAAAATATACGTATATTTATAGATATAAAGACAATAATAATAATAATAATAATGGCTACAAACGGCAGCACTCTATGCCACTTATATGCCAAACGGCAGCGCCATCTCACGTTCAGCTGTCATTCTAACTATTGTGACAGCTCAACTTCTGACAGCTTCACGTCTATGACAGCTCACAGCAATGTCGGCATTTGATAGCATATACGTAATTATAAGCGTGTGTTTAATTGCAGCAACACGTTATGGTACACTATGGCAACGGCTTGAAATTAATTCGGGTTTCGACACACAAGTCAGAATCTGACTACGTTGCCAAACAAATAAACAAACAAATTGACCACAAAAAAAAAAAAAAAACTACATGACACAAACAAGCTTCACACTCTACGCGACGTTAAAGCCAATCAAATATTTGTTGTACGCAAAGTTAACTCCTTAATTTTTTTATTTATTTTTAAAAAACTGATGAACTACGCCATGTGGCAGCAAAGGGTTTAATTAAATTAAACGTATGACACAAATATTTTTGCAGATTATATACAGGGTGTCCCAGCACACTGCTCCTAAAGGATCGATAGGTTTCATGAAAATGACAACAAAAACTAAAAATGAGGCTTGATTTGTAATTTTCTTACGATCAATAATATGTTGAAATTTAAGTCGGCGCTGCTCCTTTTTGGGAGCTAAGGGGTTAAGAAGTATTTCACGATGTTGATTCATGCTATTGTTTCTAGCAGAAAAACAAACACACATAATACGTATTTAAAGAACTCATTGGAAAGGTAATAAAATCACCTTTTTAACAATATATCAACCAACATTATAGGCTTACTCGTTCCCGAGCTGTGCTCGTGTGAAGATGAAATCAATCAGTTGAAAGTACTGATTCTGAGAAATTCGCTCTCAAAGTCAAAACTTAGTACTTTCAACTGATTGATTTCATCTTCACACGAGCACAGCTTGGGAACGAGAACGATAGATTTTTAGAGAATTGACCAAGGAAAAAAACTGCGTCATAAAAAATAATAAAACATTTGGTTTTTTTCTGAGAAAATCGCCTTGAAAGTTGAATTTTTAAAGAAAAAACCCTATTTTTTGACTTCAGGTGCTTATACATTTTTTGTTTATGACTTTATGGAAAAATTTTGCAAAAGTAATTTAAAGCAAATTTAATTTTCTTTTCAAAAAAGTATGGTTTTTTTTAATCGTTGCAGAGATATGTTAGCTATGGATTAAAACGTAACGACACCTAATTTTTTGTTTTTCCCTCCTAGCCCCCTAGGGGGGCATTTGCGACCACCCCACCCATACAATTTTTTGCTCGTCTCATCACGAGGAATCAGCCCCCACATTATAGTTCTCTAAGTCTGGGACACCCTGTATAAACATTCTATAGATACATTCTATTATACCTTGCCACACTGTGAACCGGACTTAACTGTCCAATTCGAAAATTTTTTTTTAATAGGTTGCCACATGTGTCTATGACAAGGCTGCCAAATATCAGCGTTTCTCGTTGACATTTGGTAAAGTGACAGAGTTTTGTTTCCAACAACTTTTTTCGTGTCTTCGATTTTTACGATGGAAGAAAAAATTGAGCAACGAGTTTGTATCGAATTTTGTGTGAAAAATTTCAACTGCGCCGATACGCGTAAAATGTTGGTGAAATGTTACGGTGACTCTGTTCTATCGTATCAGAAGGCAAACAAGTGGTTTAACCGATTTGTGAGTGGCCAAGACGAAGTAGAAGACGACCCTCGTACCGGGTGGCCATCGTGTTCGACTACCAAAGAAAGCGTTGAAAAAATCAAAGAAATGTTGGTCAAAAATCGCAAATTGATGATTAGAGAGATATCAGAGGACGTCGGCATTTCAATTGGATCCGTTCAGAACATTTTAAAGAATGAATTGGGCTTGAGACGTGTCGCTGCAAAGTTGGTACCGAAAGAACTCAATTTTATGCAAAAAAGAGACCGAGTTGCTATCGCGAAAGACATGCTGGAAATGTTCGAGAACGACGAATCATTCATTGAATCCATCATTACTGGTGATGAGACATGGGTATACGACCAGGCATCAGGCGAGTGAATGGCGGTCGCCAGACGAACCGAGACCGAAGAAACCACGTCGTTTTCAGTCAAAAAAGAAGGCGATGCTCACTGTTTTCATGGACTACAATGGCGTAGTTCACCATGAATTTTTGCCAGATGGTCAAACGGTTAATAAACAGTATAATTTTGGCGTCATGAGACGTTTACGTGAAGCAATTTGCCAAAAAAAACGCAGTTGTGCCAAAACAAATCATGGATTTTGCACCACGATAATGCACCATCGCACAATGATCATCTTATTCGTGACTTTTTGGCCAAAAACAACACGATAACCATCCAGCAGCCGGCAAATTCACCTGACCTGGCTCCGTGTGATTTTTTCCTGTTCGATCGAATCAAAAAACCGCTTCGAAGAACGCGTTTCACCAGCAAAGAGAGGTCATGGAAAAATCGGTGAACGCTCTGAAGGCCACACCAAAAACCGTGTTCCAAAAAGGTTTCCGTGACTGAATCAAGCGCTGGCATAAGTGCGTTGCAGCTGACGGGGACTACTTTGAAGGCGACAATATTGATTTGGATGAATAAACTTGTACTTTAATTTTTTTCAATAAATGAACCTTTCTTTTTGAACAAGGTGGTATGTAATTTCAAAAAGCGTAAAAAATTTCAACGCGATTGAAGAAGTGGAAGTAGCACCTTCCATACATATGAAATATATTTTGGTCCATAACTAAGAAATAAGAAAAGCTGCTAAAACGAAATTTACTTAAAGTTAAAAATTTCTAAATTTAAGAATTAAATTCTTTTTTTCTTATTTTCACATTATTAAGGATAGGATTTTTAACTTAAATTCGACGGCAAAGAAACGCTCTCAGAATCGAACCATTCGTCACTAGTTGGATCATAATTAATAAGAGGAAAGCGAGATCGTCGTATGGCTGTTATTTCTGATTCATCAGCAGGAATAAGAAAAATAATAGAAGCAATTTTCTAAAATTAGTTCGAGGCTTTTTTCGGTAGGAAGCATCTCGTCTACTCCAGTTATAGAAGAGTTTTTTTCATGGTTTTTAAAAAATCATCGGGCCGTATTTCCACTATTGGAAGATACAAAACAAACAGCAAGGAATATATTGTAAAGAGATTGCATGTTGCTCACACTCTCTGATGTAATAATTGCATAACATATGTTTTTAATAATTTTTAATTCATTAGAGTTTGAGCAGAGTGTATTATATTCTTCATAAATACATATATATTTTAATATCACCCTGTTTACCACCTAAGGACAGATTAATTTTATTATTTCATCTGAAACTCCAAAAAAGCGGCGTGGCAAGTGTAGATAAGTGTATATATTCTTGATCAGCAACACCTCCTGAGTAGATTTAGCCTGTCTGCCTATCTGTCGTCACGATTACAGCCGTTATTTGAAAAAAAAATTCGAAACCTGATTTTGAAATTATAACAAATAGCATTTTTACAACCATCAAACAGGTTAAATGACTAGACAACCGTAAGTTTGCGCTCCTCGGCACTTTTAGAGCTTAAAGTAGACATAATAGTTATTAAATAAAAAAAAAATTTGCAAATGTGAGGAGCCCCATTTTTTGAAGCTTTTTACGCCTCGTTCTGTGATTTGCTTGGAGTGAAATCTGAAAAACTTTCGACAGATTTTTTTTTAGAATTTTATGGTTTTTTTGCTTCTGCGTTTTTTGCAATAATACATTTTAATATCAAATATAAAAAATATTTCTTAGCCCGCTGTGGGGATTGAACCCATGAACCTCTGATTAAGAGTTCTTTACCCTATCCATCGAGCCAAGCACCTTCGTCGCACAGAATCACTGATTTAATATTAAGTGCAACTGAAGCGATGTTGCGCACATACAATAATCTATTAATAGATTTTTGTAGCTTGGGTAGCTGCTGACCCACTTGCTACAAGAGTTGGATAGATTTTTGTAGTTTGGGTAGCTGCTACACCAATTGCTACAATAATCTCGTGTGTCCAACAACGCACCTGTGTTTTTTATTCTCCAAAACTTTTAACCAAATTTTCTGTTTTCCCCAAAAAAAAAATCTTTCATTTATATATTTTTTTTTTATTTTTTATGTATTTAAATTTTTCCAAAACGTTTTAACAAAATTTCTGTTTTCCCCAAAATAAAATCAATTTTTTTTTTTTTTTTATGTACTTAATTTTTTTTTTCAGCGTAAAAATATTTTGCAATGTGTTGAAAATACTATTTAAGCCCCTAATACAGTCTCATTGACCTCAAATTCGATACCTTTCATACTAATCGGTCAGAGTATGGTTTTTACAAGCATTTCTCGGACCATAATATAGATTCAGAAAAAAAATTTTAAAAAAAGATGCGCACCTTGGCTCTCCCAGGGCTTAAAGAAGATATAATAGTTATTTAATAAAAAAAAATTAGCAAATACCAAAAAGGTATTCCATTTTTTTATATTCCAAAAAGTTTTACAAAATGTTCAGTTTTTACACATATATATCTTTATATACTGTTTTATTGCACCAGCATTTTAAAAGACACATTATTGAATTCATTTTATTTCAAAAGAACATATGAAGTTTATGAAGTCTGGTAATTTTCAACTCTTTTGGGTATTGAAAAATATTTTAAACATATAATTAAGTATAACTCGAAAACTCATTAACTAAAATTTCAAAAATATCACTTTTTGGGCAAACATTCAACAATTTTAGTATTTTTTCTAGAAACCGGAGTCAAGTTAAAATTTTTTCCTGACATCAGTTGGTATTTTTTAGGAGTTATACATGCCCAGAATTAAGAAATTAGATTTCGAATTCTTTCCGTCTAGCATGCCCTTCCGCATTACTGTGCGTCGTCTTAATGTACTGAGTGATGTACACCTTAGTGGGATATCGCAAGCAACTTTTTCAGGTAACTCAAATTCTACTTTCCTATTCGACTCAAGAGGAGTACACCAAGAATCTTTCCTTAGGTTGCTTCTTTTCTCAATCTATATTAATGATCTTCAAACGATACTAACAGAATATAGAACTCTGTTCGATTCACAATTCAAGCACATCACAGCTCAATTTCCAAATTGCTGTTTAAAAAAATGTTGGCGGGGCTAACTAATAAAAGTCGCACCATTATAATCAAAAATATTTCCAATGCGGATTCAATATTAATTACAGCTGCAGCACAACACAATAATCTATTAATAGATTATTGTTGTATGGCTATCAACATATTACTGTGATATACTGTAATCTATGGCTATGATCAGAGCTGGGTTGTAATGATTCCTTTTGGAATTAATTCTATTCCAATTCAAATTCCTTGGAATTAGGAATTGGTAATTGATCATCTCAATTCCTCAGGAATGTAATTGGAAAAATTCGTCAATTATATTTCTGAGGAATTGAGATGTCCAATTACCAATAACAATTTCTTTAATGTAATTGACGAATTTTTCCAATGACTTTCCTGAGGAATTGAGATGGCCAATTACCAATTCCTAATTCCAAGGAATTTGAATTGGAATAGAATTAATTCCAAAAGGAATCATTACAACCCAGCTCTGATCATAGCCATAGATTACAGTATTTTTACAATTTTTTCAGACAAGCAAACAATAAAAATTAAAATAAATAAATTAGTTATAATAAAGATTAAGCGCATGTATAAATTCATTTTTGGAGTAAGAAAAATCAATACATATTTTTAAATTCAGTAAATTAAACTCACTTAAACAACTATTCATAGGTTCAAATAATAAATAGTTTGATCTACAAAAGTAAATTTTAAAATAATTAAATTTCCGTAGATTTCTATTAGGAACATTGAAATTTATTAAGCCAAGCAAATAGGGACAATCAATAATTCCACAGACAATGTCATATAAAAAAACGAGTGAATGAATTTTTCGTCTCATTACCAACGACTTCAAGTTCAATAACAAACATCGAGCATTATATGATGGTAGCGGTTCAACAAAGTTTAAAGATCTTAAAGCGAATTTCAAAAATATCTTTTGAATACGCTCAATTCTCATTATATGAACCATGTAATAAGGGTTCCATATAAAGGAAGCATATTCAAGACGCGACCTTACAAAAGCAATAAAAAGATTTTTCAAAGTGTAGGGATCAGAAAAGTTTGAACAATTCCTTCTCAAGAAAGCAAATACCGAATATGATCGCGAAAGTGTGCACGTTAAATGTTGAACAAAAGAAAAACTTGAATCTAAAATAACACCTAAATCTTTGATCTCATCTACAAATTTAAGTTGAATACTTCCAATATAATAAGTAGAGGAAAAAACTTTTTTAATTTTAGCAAAAGTAATGTGATAACATTTATTGATATTTAGAAATAGGCAATTTCTCAAGCACCAATTATAAACATAATTCAAGTCTAACTGCAATAGATAGACATCAAAACTATTACGAATAGTCTTAAATATTTTTAAATCATCTGCGTACAATAAAAAATTTGAAAAAGAAAAACAAGAACTAATGTCATTTATAAATAGAATAAAAAAATAAAGGTTAAAGGCAACGCCCGAAGTTGCTTTAAATTTGAAGGATCTAGCATTTTCCAGCTCAACATAACACAAACGATTCGGCCAAATAGGATTTTATCCATATCAAAAATTTAGAATGAAAACCGATACATTCAAGTTCATACATTCTCATAGCAATTAATAAGCTATGAGACACCTTATCAAACGCCTTCGCGAAGTCGGTGTATATAGTATCGACTTGAAAACCATCAGTAAGTGAAGACAAAGAAAAATTTGTGAAAACGGCCAAATTCGTCGTTGCGGATCGACCACTAACAAAACCATGTTGTGCTGGGGATATTACATTTCTTAAAGCATAATTGAGTTTAACCTTGATAATGTTTTCAAAGAGTTTAGCCGTGTTGGATAATTTCGATATTGGCCGATAATTTGTGGCATAATTTTTATGCCCACTTTTAAAAATTGGTGTTATGGAAGCAATTTTCCAACTCTTAATAAAAGTGCCAGAATGCAACGATTTATTAAAAATCAATAATAATGGCTTCGCAAGAGAAATTGCGCATTTTTTAAAGAAAAATGCAGACAACCCATCAATATCCGATTTCATTGAGCTTTTCATACTAACAATACCTTTAATAACATCTTGTTCTAACAGAGAAATCTCGCCTATATTAATAGTGTTACCAAACTCAAATTTAGATAAAACGTCAAGAGAATCAAAATCACTATCATCCTCGTAATTGGACTTAAAGAAATCGGCAAACAGATTGACAGAATCTTGAATATTATTTGAAATTTTAGAGTTGAAAGTTAAAGTAGAAGGAATAAATGAGCTGTTATTCTTCGCCTGAACAAAACGCCAAAAGACCTTCGGATTGGATTTAATATTTTGTTCGATTGAAAGAATATACTGTCTGTATAAGAACTTATTCAAAAAATCAAATTCGCGCGCAAAATACAAATATTTGTCGTAATACAAAGTATTCTTCGTAGCCTTGAAAAGATTATAAAATTTGTTTCTTTGATTTTTCAATCTTTTCAGACCTTTCGTATACCAAGGTAGTTTATGGATTTTTTTGGCAAATACGGAACATGTTGTTTGAGAATACTATTCATTGTCTCTATAAAAACTTCAAAACAGGCTGCTGTGTCTCTAGTGTCAAATGAATCTAACCAATCAACGCAATTTATCACATAATTAATTAAGTCAAAATCACACCTATTAAAATTATATTTCAAATTAGCGTCTAGGGCTACAGGTTTAATAAATTCAAAAAATTGTAATAAATACTTTTCGACCCAGCTCTGGCTATTATATAGAAGCAAGGCTGTTTGGATGAGTGGTTAGAGCGATAGACTGGGCATCGAAACTTCCACGATCGACTCCCACGGCGGCCAAAGAACCTTTTTTTTTTTTTTTGATGAAATATAAAAAATTTACTGGTGTGAATATTAACGTGTGTTTTTTAATTTATGTGTAATACTAAACATACGAATACTAGCAACTTAATGACATCAACTATTTAACTGACAGTTTTACGAAGCATGAGTATACGCAAAAGTCGTAAAATATAAAAACTTTTGTAATGAACTGGATAATTTTCAAAATTTCCTTAGCATGAGGAATTGCAACTATGTCAACAATTGGACATAGTTATGAAAAACAACCCATTTAATTGCTATTCTTTAGTCCATTTTGGGCTTACCTTTAAACTAATTGATACTGTACATTTTTTTTTCAGCAACTTCTTAATAACAACTAAATAAAACATGATCATATTTTATCTTTATTGTGCCTGCTTACAACAAGTTTGTTATATTTCTTTCCATATGTAGAAAAAGCTAACAAATTGAATTCTGTCCCCCTCGACAGCTATAGTAACCCAAAATTGGTATCCCCACAAGTGCGTTAGACAATTAAGTCGTTCATTAGCTCCTTTAACTAATGAATAATATTATGGAGTAAACAGTATTTATGTGTTGTCACGCCGCTTTACCAAAAATGAAGTGGGAAGAATTTAATTTAATTCAACATACAGCACTCAACGCCATTCGCTGTCATGGATGTGTGACCAATTAATAAGTTAATTGATGTTTTTATTTTAACGTTGTTTTCTGTTTCAATTTTTGGAACGATTTCCCTTCGAAATTAATTAAAAATTTAAATTTTTTGTTGCCATTTGCTTAATAGTGTCATTTAACAGGTTTATCTGTTTTTTTTTTTTTTTTGTTATAATTTACATTGCCGCTACTGTTCACTTAATGTCCACGATTGAGTGTTTTAAGCAAATTGATCTTAATTATATGCAAAAATAAATTATGTCATTTTATGAAATCCGTTCGTATTTTTAGTTTTCTAAATCCATAACGCTAAATGTTAAGAGCAGTTATAAATGTTTTGCTAAGATGTTGATAAAAAAAAAAAACATAAATTATAGCCCACACAGTCAAAGATAAATTGAAAGAATTCATTAAAAAAAAAAACTACTTAAAAACCTTCTTTTAGACGCTATATTCACAGAGTTGAAAAACTCAATTATCTTTATAGCTAAAACTAGCTCAATCATAAAAGTGCAATTTTTCAATAATTAAACAGTATAAAAGATACAATATGCGCTCACAATGATAGCGTATAATATTACAACTTGCAGCGATGGCATATCAATTAATTCGCTGTATTGCCAACATTCAATTAAGCGCAAATTAAAATACTACTTATATGCACTGTATTGAATCAATTAATTATTTTAAAAGTATTAGAAAATGTGAGTTAAATAATAACTAAATGCTGATTGGATAAAATTGATTTCAAGTTATTATTATCATATCACAGGCGTTACTCACGTGACCAATCAACGTAATGAACTGCATAGTTTGTGGAAACTGTTTGTAAATTAACTTGATTGCTATTTTGGAACCTGTACAATATGGGCGTATTTGAATACAATTTTTTTTTTTTCAAGTTTCACATTCAAGACTGTTCAACTGGTTTCATCGGGTTACCAAAGGCCCCAAAAAAAAAAAAAATTTAGAAAAAACGGATATCCTACCAGTCCGCCAGTAGTTTTTTTTTTTGTGAATAACAGTAAGAATTAACGATTTATTATGCGAAATTAACCTGAATTGCGGTACGAGAATACAAATGATATGAAAGCAGCTTAAAGTTCTTCTAATTTGTGAAGCATACTTTCAGGGAAATTATGTTCTATTATTCGAAGATAGATCAAAGCTTTTCTAAATACTCAAAGATTTTGTTGTGCTAGTTGTTGTTGTTGCTCTTCTATTTCACAGTCGATCTTAGCTTCAGCAGTTAGCTGATATTAAACTATGACGACATGAAGATTTGTTTCTTTTGAAAACTTAGATTTTTAATTTATTGTGTGTAAACACACACAAATAATCATATTTTCAACGGCCAGGCTCTGCCATATAATTTATTTGTAAATTAATTACGACCTTCTTTCATAAGTTTTAAGTTATGTGTTTATAAAAATTTTTTTAAAAATTTCAAATTTAAAAGAATGCATTAAATAAAAAAATTATCGAATGAATTAAAGTATCGAATGAAATGATCAAAAAAAATTGACAAATCAATTTACGAAAAATAGTGAGACTTAATTTCATTAAAATGAATATGATATAAATGTTCCATATCAGATATTATTTTTTCTGTTTAGTAAAATAGGTTTTATTTAAACTGTTTTTTATCTTATTTTATTCTATATTATTTTAATTTATGTATTGAAAATACAGTTTTTTTTCTATATTTACAGTTTTTTGACAAAAAAACATCTAGCAATACTGCCCACATTTCCGCATTTACCGTTTTCTTATATCATTTTTGGTTTAGAAGTGAAAAAACAGCTATGTGCTCGCAGTACTGAGTAGAAATGCTCTGAGAAAATGGATATTCGCTCTCTTGCTTACAACTGTTTTTGATCGCAAGCGAAGCAAATGCGTGTACTTGATTTTTATGTAACAAAGAATTGTGAAACAACTACATGCATACCACTTTTCCATTTGTTCGCATTCAAGTGGAATTTGGCCATTAACAAAGGTAAAAAGTGTTTAGATAAAAATGACCCCTATCTGAAAAGATATTTCGGTTTTGTAGTCTAATTACATGGTGTGACCGCCAAAAATGTTCTAGAATAGTTCGAAAAGATCATGATTGTGCGTACGTGCAGGAGTACCTACAATGCAGGGGGTCGGACCTTTGGATCACGTCGGTGTTCCAAGATCCAGACCTTTTTGAATTTGAAAGTTGCGATAACCTTTTCACCTACTACGTCGTAAGTTCGAAACGATACTGACTGATTCAATACTGATTCCGAAAAAAATTATAATTTTAGCGAGAAAACACAAGATCCAACCATTCTGAATATTGTACAAGGCGATGAGTTCAATGTTCAGTTTTCTGCAGAACAGTTAGTAGCGTGGGATGCAATGAAAACTGTACTCAATAGTTTAGTATGCAATTCTTATACGCGATTGTTGAACGCATTAAATGTAATTCACTTCGTATACCTATGAATATTCATTCTTTGCACTGTAATCTGGACAAATTCGAGCCTCCTTATACCCTCTGAGTCGGACGAGCAAGACAAGCATTTTCATCAGACTCGCAGACACATGAAACATGTCGCTGATCTTTGTTGGTTCCATTCTAAAAAATAAATCTTATCATTTCAATCACTTAAGTTAAAAACACCTGCAGAAATCGAAAGAAATGTGTAAAATTACTTATTTTTCAGATAAACACCACCAAAATAGAGGGTAAAACTATTTTCTCGCAAAAATTATAAATTTTTTCAGAATCAGCGATAAATTGTACATTTAGAAACTATTTTGGTTTTTTTTTTAATTTCAAACTTACGATGTAATTGGTAAATAGGTGATCGCAACGTTCATATGGGCATTTCCGTGGTGGCGCGCGTGACGATCGTACGACTTTAATGAGTGAAAAAATAATGAAAACTTACAAGTTCCTTATTTCCAAGAGTTGCCAAAAGTTCGGCTCTTAGATACAAGCCACCAAAAATGATACGTTACGTGACAAAAAATAGTGGTTTTTGTCTTGAATCACAAAATTAGTAAAATTCTGTAAATTGGCAAGAGTTTTTGTATAAAACTTCTTTTAGAAGGATTTGAAATAGTATAAGTTTATTTTCAAAGTAATCAAATTTAAAAGCCTTTTCTCGTTTTTTTTATTGGGCTTAGTATGAAACGTTACGTGACATGGCGTTTCGTGCCATTTTTTTCATTGTAATTCATTTGGGTAATTAAGTAATTAGGTAATAAAGTAATTATGTGATTTAGCTATTAAAAAACAAATTTAATATGTTCTGCCTCTCCTTGCCTCAACAATTTTTCATTATTTTTAGCCAATGCCTTCCATTTTTACTAAAACAAAAACTTTACGAAACATTTACAAAACATTAACTAAAAAGAAAAATTTCATTTGTGAAACAGTGCAGACGATTTGATCATCATGGCAAATGAATTTACGTTTAAATTGCTTAAATCAATAAAATAAAAATGTTTCTCTAAGATAATATCATTAAATACTAAGATTTTAATAACTTTTCATTTTCGTGGCACTGTGGACTTTCCGGCGGACCATATTAAAAACATTCTGGATCTCCAAACTTCAACGTGATCCAGAGGACCGACCACCTGCATTGCACTGCGACAGGTGTCCACTATCATGGTTTTTTGGAACTATTCTAGAAAAATTTTTTTTCTTAATTTGGTCACACCATGTTATGGAAGAATTGTACTTTCAATGAAAAAACTGGATGAAAAAACGAGAAAGAGTATAGTAAATGAAGAAAAGGAATTGAAATCATGTATAAAAACAGCTATGTGCTTTAAAACAGCACAAATGCTTACCACGTCGTAATGTGTCAAAAAAAATGGTTTATTTTTTCACTATCTTTAATAAAATTACAATACACTATCTTCAATAAAATTTAATTTCAATATGACGTTTGCAGAATATTGCCTATGGACACCAGGAATCAGTTTTTTTGCTCTCCTGAAAAGTTACTGAAAAACACATAACCATGATACAATGATAAGGTAGGGCCGCTCCGCTGAGTGCTCTCACACGTCAACGAAGAGTGGATAATGAAAAGGAAGATATATGTCAAAACGACGAATTTCGTAAAAATTGCTAATGAAGAAAATATTTTGTTTCCAAGTTGCAAACAGTGCGGTCGCGGGTGTTAAATTTGTGCTAATTTGAGTGAAAATATTATAAAAAAAGTGTAATAAAAACTATAAAATGTGAAAGAAGTCTTAAAATTGCAAAAAAAAACTGTAACAGTTTTAACAACTGCGAAACGTGAGCATAAAGAAATTCGCGATGAACAGCTGATTTTGACATCTATCTCGCTTTATTCTGCTTTCTACTCCATTCCTCTCCGAGTCGGCCTTACCTTATAATTCTACCATGCACATAACTGTTTTTGTTGGCGTAGCGACGATCAGCTATATAAGTACATAGGATATTTTTGATAAATTCATGTTTGGCTAAATGGCGCACTTCTAAAGTAAAAAGTGAAATATTTCCCTAAAAAATCATCAGATTATTAAATAGGGGCACTTTGACCATTTTATCTACTAACAAGAATATTCTATTAACAGCTAAATAATGGATGAAACTTCCAAAAAGCTTAACAATAGAAAAATTTTCTAAGGAAAACACGTGCGATACAGTCAGATATGCACCGAGAAAACCGAGCCTTAAGATAAACATAAACTCTGAATGCTTTAGTTAGATATTTTTGGCTTTTACTCATCTTTTTCCACTCTTAGCATTTGTATTCATATAAAAACAGTGTAATTTAATTGTAATGCATTTCTTTGACAGCGATTATTTGTGATATGTTTATATATATATATTTTTTTTTTTTATTTTTCCGGACAATTGGGATATTCAGGCTTTGGCAAACTTAGTCATGAGGCGACACTCAGTTGCGCATTGCGTAAAAGTGATCTAAAGGTTTTATGAAAATGGTCGTTCCGCAAGAAGCGCATTTCGCGCATTGCGTAATATTTTCGGTAAACATAACCGGCCATCTGAGTCAACAGTCAGCCGTTTGGTGCAAAAATTCAAAGAATCAGGGTCGGTGCAAAACGCGGCAATAATAGCAATTTAAACTTTTCTGCAGCACCGTTCAACGCATTTTAGCAAAAGACCTATTTTTACACGCCTACAAAATTCAATCGACACAGAAACTGAAGCCTAGAGACCATTTGCATCGCCGTATATTTACCAATTGGATGATTGAACAGTTGATGCCGATTTTTCAAAAAAAATCAAAAATCCCCATGAGAAATGAGGGATTAACCTAAACGGATAGGTTAATAAGCAAAACTTCCGCGTTTGAGGTACTGAAAATCCACATGTTATTTAAGAAAAAAAATTCCACCCACAACAAGTCACTCCTTGGTATGGATTTTGGGCTGACGGAGTCATCGGGCCATACTTCTTTAAAAATGACGCCGGTAATGCTGTTATGGTAAACGGTGAACTTTATTGTGACATGATAACAAACTTTTTATGGCCTGAATTAGATGACATGAATTCGGACAATATGTGGTTCCAATAGGACGGTGCCACTTGCCACACACACAGCACATGAACAATGTCGCTTTTGCGAATGCAGTAACGAGTTCAAATCGCCACCGAAATCTTGCGATTTGACACCATTGGACTTCTTTCTCTGTGGCTTCGTGAAAAATATGGTCTATGCAAATAAGCCTCAGAAGATTCCAGAGCTGAAGAACGAAATCATATGCATAATAATATGACCAACATTTTTTAATTTCGAAATTTGATTGTACTTCTATCACATTTACACACTATAAAAATAAGTAGGTACAAAAAAAAAAAGTACACCTTTAAGGCAGTATTCTAGTCTTGAAGAAAGCATTTTGGGGAAAGACACAATTATTGACTTCTGATAAATTATAGGTGTTGAAAATTCTTGGGGGGTGTAGTGGGTAATTACACCCTTTATTCCGCCCCTTCATTCCGCCTCTGTTTGTAGTCACCATTCCGCTAACAACAACACAAAACCTACGATATCTATTTCTGATTTATTTCAACCCATTGCTACCCTTTTGCCACACTTCACTGGTCATTTCGCTAATCCAACAATTTTGACATTTGACGAATTGACATAACGTTACAGTGCCACAGACACTTTAGCGATTGGAAATGTACGATCAAAAGCGTTCATTAACAAGTTGAATTGTATTATCTTTGTGCGAAAACTCAGCAGGCGAATGATAAAAACTTCAAGTTTTCAGTTTAAAGCCACTTGTTGAGTTCAGTTACAGGCAATAAGAAGCAAAAAAAAAAAGTAGCAGTGGGACAACCACTATCCACACATACGCCAAAGTGCTGCTATGGACAACATTAGCTATGTTGCGCGATCGGTGAGTTGTTGACTTTAGTGGTGCTGTTGGTGATGGTGATGGTGCTGGTGATCAAGCGAAAATGTCGCTGCAATTGACATTTTGACAAATATTGACACTTTGATCGTACTCGATTCGAGCGACATCACGTCGTTGTTGTTGTGATTGTCGTTTTTGTTTTTGTTTTAGTCGCCGGGCGATCAACGCGCTGCAGGTGCTCGCCATAGTCTAATCAGCTCCTTCACTCACTGCTGCCCGGCTACCGTTTGAGTGCAATAACAACAACAGCAACAATGACAATATACCGATCGTATAGATGTGAACTTAACGCTCTTTGGAGACATATTCAATTGCAACGAGGAAGCCGTGTTTTTTTTTTTGTTTTGCGCCGCTACTGAAAGTCGCAAAGTAGCATGTTGCGCATGCGCACATAAGTTAGCGACCAATGCGATCATTGAGAGCAACTTAGTCCCCATAGGATAATTAGTAAACGAATGAGTTTGGCCTTTTTTTATTGTTGTTATTTTTTTAAATACTAGTTTTTTTTTTTTTGTCGCAACATTAAAGTGCCGCTACTGTTGAAAGTAATAAATAAGTTTTGATAAAAAAGCTATAACAAGATCGTCGCCGCATTAGTTCGAACGGGTGTTGTAGCCTAGGTTTTCTTTATTTATACTTTTCCGAGTTGGCACTATTTTGTCCTAACAGCAAATAATTTGCCAACAAATTGACGCAGTTTTTGTTGTCTTCCTCAACTACTTCAAGGTAAAGTTCTACCGGTGTTTTACAACAAAAACAACAAAGATTATTCACGTCTGGTTTTTTCTGGCACGTGAAAAAAGTAAAAGTTACACTGATCCATAAAACAAGTGCTGCCAACATTAAACAACTTTTCTTGGCGTTGGGCTGCAACAACCAACAACAGCAATATTGTAGAGCTTCTTTGATAAGCTTCGGATCAGCAGCTGAAAGCGGTATAAATACAAGAAAAAAACAGAAAAATCAATGCAATTTTTTTTTATGTTCATCCAACTGTTGCTTACAACTGGCAGCCAACATGCGATGCACACTATGTATGCTAACAACAAAAAGAACAACAACAACAACAGCAACAACACCACAGCCACTGGTACAAGAAAAGACCAAAATCGTGACCAATTTGGTTTATTTACACGGATTGAACATGAATCTCTAGCAAAGTATTTTGGACAGATTGTTGGTACGTTCGGATGGATACAAATACAGTTTTGCTTATGTATCTCATTCGTTAAATTGAAGTGGACAGCATAAGAAATAAAAAAATAAATGCCTGGACTTAAATTGCAAATCAAACATGAATGCTTAAACAAGGATTGGTATTAAAAAAAAGAAAAATAAAAAAGTACAAATATTTTTTTTTAAATATATTCGTTATAAAACATTCAATTGGTTTTTTCTTCCAAGTTTGTTTTACACATTTTTGTTGTTTAAATGTTGTTGCATTTAACATGTTTTACTATTTTTACTTTAATGTTTATATTTATTTAATTGAGCATTGCTTATATTTGAATGCTATAAATATTGTGACTGACACTTAAACTAATGAAAGCAACAAGATCTAAATTACTTTTGATGGTTGTAAATAAAACTGAGCTACCATAATTTATTTAACAAAGTGGCTATGTCTCAAATACTGACACTTCAAAAGCAGCTGTTTTCGAAATCGATTTGCTACTGATTTGTTACTGATTTGTTTGTTTTGTCATAGATTCGAAGAGAAAAACTGGAAAAAATTTGAATTCTGACTTAAATTGTATATAAATTTCAGAAAACCTTAGAGTCTTGTACACTTAACTTTGTGCAGTTTTTCGATTTATCTGTTAAAAAAAAAAAAAAATTAGAGTTAAAGACTATTTTTGCCACAAATTATATAACCTGTATGGGCCAAAGTACCTGTGAATATTTGAATATGGGCAAAATTGAAAAAAGAAACCAAAACATTAAAAAAAAACCAGGGTGCGGTCGTCTGGTATGTCGACGGATGCGTTGGCTTCTAATAATATGTACCTTCATACTGAGAGCTAAATGCGCATAACCATAAACAAGATTCCCTGCGTACGAATATTACCAACTGCGTACTAGTCTACCAACAAAATACACATGCAAAAACAATTCTTTAGCGTTCGCAATTAGTAGCGATGCTATAAACATCAGTACGTCATGCATTTCATGCATTTCTTATTGTTAAAGCGGGTTGGAAAATGTGCTGGTCGTCGAGAGCGGCTCGTGTTGTTGTTGTTTGCACATGTTTTTGTTTTTGCATAATCACAAATGCAAACTTGATGATAGAAAAAAGTTTGTAACTGATGCTTGTAAACTTTTCATTTTACTCCCGTATAATATAAATAACTTCGCTAAATAAGCTAACGCTTCAAAAAAAAAAGTGAGCAAAGTTTGTATAATTGCATATCGTATACTTACAGATATTAAATATACATATAAAGGGTCGTTTAATTTTAAGGGCCAATGTTGAATGTGAACCACACTTAAACGTCAAGTTTTTTCTGCATTTCATTTGACATTTCTCAATTTCAGACTAACTCAATTTGAACCATGGAAAGATACACAATCGAGCAATGCGTTAAAGGCTTATTCAGGCTTATTATGAAAATGGACGTTCAAATCAAAATGCATATCGTGCACTTCGTGATTTTTTCGGTCAATTTAATTGTCCAAATGTGCGTACAATCGGAAAAATCGTGCAAAAATTTGAGCAAACCGGGTCTGTTGGGGATGTGAAAACACCAGTGCATGCTCGTACAGCTCGTACTGCAGAAAATATTGCTGCTGTTCTCGATAGTGTGGCTGAAGAGCCGTCCATCTCAACTCGTCGTCGTGCCCAACAATTGCACATCTCACGCTCGTCGTTGAAGAACATAATGCATAAAGACTTGCATTTACACGCTTACAACGTGCAATTGATTCAAGAACTAAAGCCTCTTGACCATTTTAAGCGTCGTCAATGGTCAGAATGGTGGTAAGAAATGGCAACAGTGGATGATCAATTTTCGAAGAAAATCATCTTCAGTGATGAGGCACATTTTCACCTCAGGGAATTCGTCAATAAGCAGAATTGCCGCATTTGGGTGGATGATAATCCAAGAGTGATTGTTGAAAAACCAATGCACCCACAAAGAGTGACTGTTTGGTGCGGTTTATGGGCTGGCGGCATCATCGGACCGTATTTTTTCCGAAATAAGGCCGGTCAGGCAGTTACTGTGAATGGTGTTCGCTATCGTGAGATGATAACGAACTTTTTATGGCCCGAATTGGAAGATATGAATGTGGACGATATGTGTGTGGTTTTAACAGGAAGGTGTCACTTGTCACACAGCTAACGAAACATCGGCTCTTTTGCGCGATAAATTCAATGGCCGTGTTATCTTACGTGGTGGCGATGTCTATTGGCCGCCACGATCATGTGATTTGACACCGTTGGACTTCTTTCTTTGGGGTTATTTGAAAGAAAAGGTGTACGTCGATAAGCCAGCAATAATTCAAGAGCTAAAGGATGAGACAATTCGGCACATTAACAGCATAGAACCTCACTTATGCCTCAGCGTCATCGAAAATTTGGACCATCGGATGGAGGTATGGCGCCGAGGTCGCGGCGGCCATTTGGCCGATATTTTGTTCCATACATAATTGAACCATACCAATATTATCATAACAAAAAGATATGACAATAATTTCCTAAATAATTTGTGTTTTATTCAAAATCAACATCGGCCCTTAAAATTTAACCACCCTTTATTATGCTTACAATCATAATCGTTCGCAGGATTATCTCTAGGGGAGTTGCAAAGGTCTATATAGAAAGTTCACGTATTTGAGAGTAGTTAAGTAGTGTTAATAAATAAAAAAATATCTGTTGAATTTAGTTTTCCAAATATTTTTTGTTAATTTAACTAAAAAATCAAAATTTGAAATTTTTTATACAATCATGTCTAAAAATAGTACTTTTTTTATATAAGATTAAATTCATAGTCCAATGCTAATGCAACAACATCAGAATACTTGTTGCAGCAGATATTTAAAATATCTTTACTAAGCAGACATATAAAATTTTATAATAAAGGATGACCAGATAGCAATAATAGTTTTTCCAATTGTTATGATTCAACAGCTGTCAAAGTGATCAATAATATCCAGCTGCTTAAATATTCAGTAAGGATTCGATATAAAGTAAAGATTCGAGATCTTTATAGAACCATATTTACCTAAGTGAAGGTGGCGATTTTTGAGTCTTTTGAGAAAACCATGCAGGTTGCCTTTAGGGTCTCGTGTCCCCCCAGTGGGTGTAGGAATAAATCTTTTCCTCCATGGTGAAGTAAGTATCTCTCTGACCTTTGAAGAAACATTAAAGGAACCTTCAATAATTGCCAAAGAATGAGCAATTGGCAACCATGCAAAATTATCCTTAATACTTATAGGAAAGCTATTCGGGACTCAAAAAAACAATCTTGGAAAGAATACACCTATTCTATAGACAGTCTTAAGGAATCCGCGAGACTATGTATAATTCTAGTCAAGGAAAACTGCAGTCCCTCCTTCATTAGGAAAGAGGATGGAACTTTGACGGGATCTACTGACGAATCACTGGAGCACCTAATTAAAATACACTTCCATGGCTGCAGGATAGTTTCAATGAGCCCCAAGGTAAAGCGTTACCCGAGGCCATCCAAACATATCCTATAAGCTCCATGATAACAAAGAATAAAATAATCTGGGGGATAAGCCGTCCTCCCCTTACAAATCCCCAGGCCCTGATGGCATCCTATCAATAATGTTACAAAAATTACAAGATGTAGTTACACCACTCTAATATTCAATATTTAAAAACTACCTTCGCCTCAATTATACTTCAAGTAGTTGGAGAAGAATCAAGGTAATTTTTATACATAAAGTCGAAAGACGAGGTCATAAATCATCTAAGGACTTCAGACCAATAAGTCTTACATCATTCGCACAAAAGACTCTAGGGCGAGTTCTAGACATACATGTCAGAGATATTCTAGGTAGAACATCCTTATCCACAGTTCAACATCAAGTGGATGTCATAGTGGATGTCTGGCTCGGCCTTTGCGTAACCTGTTCAACATCTCCTACAGGACAGAAGTACTCCCATCAACGACCTTCTGTCGTTGACTCACAACCAATTCATTCAGTTGCGGATGACAGCGGCATTTGCCATTCATATTCATTTAAAAAACGCTCTTTGGAGATTGAGAGGAAGATAACGACTTGGGAAAAATCTCCGAGTGGGGTTTTGCTAATAGAGTAGAGTTTAATGCTAGCAAGACACAGTGTTGTCTGTTAACCCACAAGCAAATCAATTGCCCCTTAGCTCCCCTCAATATGAACGGTGTAGATCTTACGGAGTCAGATGCTCTTGACGTTTTAGGCTTATCAATACAAGCAGATCTTCGGTGGATTGATCACATTTTTGATGTGTCAAAGAAAGCACCCAAATGCCTTGGTTTTTTAAAGCGGTGTAAGAAATACTTCACTCCATCTGATCTTCGTTTGATATATACGTCATAAATTAGGCCGAAAATGAAGGACAATTCTCACATTTGGGCAGGGACTTCAAGATCATATTTGGAGCTTTTGGACCGGATTCAAAGACGTGCGATATTTTGATAGGTGATGAAAATATTTCATCTTCTCTCAACTCTCTTGAGCATCGTCGCAATGTTTGTTTCCTAAGCCTTCTGTACAGGTACTACCATAGGAAGTGTTCAAGGGAGATACATGGCCTGACGCCAACAGTTCGTGTGTTTTCCAGGTCTACTCGGGCAGCTCTCCAAGACATCCCTTTACCATTGCAACTTTGTCCAATAGAAAATCGAAATTACCGAGATAATTCGTTCTTCGGTCGCTCAGTAAAATTGTGGAACAATCTTCCTGCGAGCATGTTTCCCGGCAGTTTCAATCTGTGTAAATTTAAATCAAATCTTCACCGACACTACTCCGTCTTCCACACTCCAAATAACTATCACCCGTCTTTCGAATCAACACAATGCTTTCGCATTTATATGGGGCATCCTCTAAGTGCTGGTTAAGTCTAAAAAAAAACATGCCTATTTCAAAAGTAGGACCATAGAAAGAGCTATCTTCTTTAAACAATACACTCTCGCGGCCTATTCTTGTAAGTGGAGTCATACAAGATTCTAAGCTCAGCTGGAAAACCAACGTTGAATACAGAGTTAAAAAGGCCTGCATAGCCATATACGCCTGCAAGAAGTCTTCGGTAAAAAATGGGGTCTTCAACCAAAAACAGACATACGGTTCACTAGTTAAGTGCCCGGCACCGAATAAGGCGTAAAACATATCAAAACTGGCCTGGATTCAGTGATCTGCGTGCATAGGTATTACGAGGGGCATCCGCTCTTACCCTACCGACGCACTTCAAATTTATCACAACAAACTGTTCAGTCAGGCTCAGAAAGTCCCACAACTGGAGAAACAGGCAACATTTTCAGTTCATTAACACTGGTGGTCAAGAGTATGGGCTATGCATCCTTAAGCTTGATTTTACAAGGTCATTTATTATTGAAGTCCCAACCAGAGCAGTATTGCGCAATCAGGGACCTGATTCAGTCTTCGATGTTCAATCTACACTGATGGGTCTAAGATGGGCTGCATAGTTGGAGCCGGTATCGTCTCAGAGCAACTGAGTGTGGCGAAAGCTTTCCGCCCACCTGATTTGGTTTGCGTCTTTTAGGCCGAACTTTTAGCGATAAGAGAAGTTTGTCGAGCTATTCGTAGAACCAACACAAACAACCTTAATGCAGCAATCTTGTTGGACAGCCAAGCCGCCATAAAAGCTTAGGTAAGGCAGTCTAAAAAGGAACTTGCCTTACTAAGTCACCAACTTGGCATCAACATAATATGGGTTCCCAGCCATAGGAACATTTATGGTAATGAAAAGACGGATGAACTCGCCAGGTTGAGTTCTGCCCTCAACGATTCCAATGCGGAACCAGTCGCAGTCCCTCTTAGTGCAGTAAAGGAAAGGATTCACTCTTATTACCTTGCCATAGCTTGTATTAGATGGAGAGAACTACCAACGTGTACCACATCAAGAAAAATGTGGCCAACCTACAACCCAGGCAGAGCTCGAAATATGCTGTCATAGGTAGTATTACCACTATCATAACAGGGCACTGGTGCATTGAAGTGCACGTTGAAAAGATTGGCATTCCCATTATCGCAGCTGCGACGACCCTAATAAAAAAGACTTACTAGCACACTTCCTATGCACTTGCGTGCTAGGTAAGCCGTTTTTCTGTAATCTAGAAGAACTCTCGGCAACGAAAATATGCAACCTACTGACATTTATTACCCACACTTGCTGGTTATGCGGCAAAACACTAACCTCCTGGTGCGCAACGTACCCAACATACAGGAACAAGAGGGTAAGGTAAAAACGGCTCATTAGACCTCGAACTTCGGACAATCGAAGGATTTTGGGCTTTAATTGAAATAAATCTTAAGAAGACCAATACAAACTACGAAAAACATTGAAATATTTCGAAATAAATGACGTCAGACATACACCGAAGTCAACGCTTTTAAAAGACGGTTCAAAAACCTAATCTAGGACTTTAATCAAAATGTTAAAAAAATTTTTTTAAGCATATTTTTTGGATGCAACTCCAATTAAGGTTTATTCCACAATGCTATAGCAATAGCATTATTATAGCATATAAATAGCAAACAGAAATATTTTTTTGGAAAAAATCATTGTTTTTTGCGTTATAAGAAAAAAACAAAAGAATCTTTTTATCTGGAATAAACCTTATGACTTTTTTTCCACACACTATATTTCTTTTCTCATGCTCAATAAAGACAGTTCCGCTCAGAAAAATTGACTTATATTTATTCGCAAAAAAATTTAAAAATCAATTTTTGGATAATAAATAGTTCAATAAAAGTAATTCGCCTTCATTCGTTTAAGTCAGAAATAACGCCTTATATAAATGCTAACGAATCGTAAATAAAATTTTAATTTTACGTTTTCACTTTCAACACGATAGAGAATGTTTACCAAAATATTTATTGTTGTTTTAATGCAGTGCAAAAAACAAAAATAATAATTGAAGCAACAGGTTTAACTTTTGAACATTTTTTACTTTTTTGCTCAACATCTCGCCAAATAAGCTAGAAATAATCTGAAAATAAAATTGGCGTTCGACGCGTCGAAATCGTGACAAATTTAACCTAATGAACCGAAATTTGTGCACACTGTACAGACTTGCATTAAACAGAAAACAACAACGTTGAAACCATTACCGAGGTGAGCCAATAAACGCCAAATTGCAATTTTGCTAAATTCGCTACTTAGCAGGGTGTTGCATTTGAACCACAAGCAGGTATGCGAGAGAGTTGCTTGTGGAACCTACATGAGGACAAATCAAATATAATGACTGCTGTGACCAGTGACCAGTGACTTCAATTGAAACTAACGCTATGCTTACTTGAGTTATACGTTAGTTAAGCACCCTGTATTGAGCTTAAGCAATATTACTGATGTAACGACTAGACGTTCAGTGCAACGTTATGGACACTGGTATCGATAGATGTAATTATTTACATAAAATTGTAGCAAAAGTCAGACGAGATACAACAACGATAAGGTTTTTTATTGAAATGCTACTCAATCGTCTGAATGATTTTATTCATGCGCTGGTAATTGTTGACAAGTTAACTTGGACAACAGCTATCTTTAGAACAGTATATTTCCTCACAATCTAATCATCTCTAAGCTCATCTATGCACGAATGTTTTTTATCAACTCGTATTAATTCACAATATAATTTTATTCACAACAACTCGTAGAACTTAACGCAACTTGAAGACCTTTTGATGTCAGGTCAACATGTTGCCACAGCATAGAAAAAAAAAATAAATCTTAACATCAAATCTGAAAAATTGGAAAAAAAAACGTATCGTTGTTACTGCGGGCGGATTTTGTCCCCATATTGAAATTGCATCGAGTGCGAATACGTTTCACACAATCCGAATTCAACAACCAAATAAGTGGTGCGCATGTTTGGGTAACTTTGTATGAGTTACCGATAGCATCGTCGCATTCGAGCGTGCGCTTGTTTCGTAGAATCATTTGAATTTTTCACTTTTATGTGTGGAAATTAACGCTTATGCGCCATTTTTATTTATTTTGGATATTTTTGCCAAATTGTTGCTTTGCTTTTCCATCGCAAACACTGGTGTGTGCGAAGGTGTTGTTTTATTATGCGGCACAGCCATCAAATCACAGCACAGACAATAAGTAGCAAAGATCATGGCTTCAGATGTGGTAAACGTGAGAAAAATTGTCAGTTTGCTGAAATTATTTTGATGTGTTTGCTTATATTTTTGCGAATTTTCATTTCATGGAAATGAGTTGTGAACTTTGAGGAATCACATAAATATAAAAATAATTTGCCAAAAGTTGTAAACCCAAAACTAGTAATGAGAGAAGAATGGTGCTCTTTGGTGGCAACAATTAAAAAAAAAAAACATTAACAAGCAATAAATAGTTTTGCTTACAATTTTTTAATGCGAGCAATAGCTCTGTGAAAGTACGTTTGACTGGCATATGAGGCACTTGCCGAAAACACATCAGGGGTATTCTTTATATCAAATATATGCAGTTGCACGATGCAAGAATAGGAAATGCGCAATGCGTACAAATTCCACAACATTGATCCGATTGCATATTTTTTTTAAAAAATTTTTTTGTAAACTTTGAGATATTTTAAAAATTACCTTTTAAGGTTAAATAAATATTAACCCAAAAATAGTTTTAACCGAACTTTATCCATTTTTGTGGAAAATATAAGTCTGTTTGACGACAAGATTTAGAAATAACTGTTAAGGATATTGATTTAAAAATGTTTGCAAGCGGACAGCACTGGAATACCATAGATATTGTAATAAGAAGTTATACACACTATTTCTTATATTTATACTGAGAAGCAATACTGTAACATCGTGTTGCACCTATCATTTCAGCAAATTGTCTTTTCCAAATAGTAATGAATTTTATGGGGGAACAGGGGACGAACCTTCACATGGCAATGTGTCTGACTGCCTCAATCTGGCGAGGCCAGCACTATCCATGTCGAAATCGTCCCAAGTCGACTCAAACCCCCACGTGGTATTCCCTGGGCAACGGTAAACTGGCATCCATCAGTTTGACATTTGAGCGGTGGGTCACCTGGCCTTAAATAGGTTGTGCGTCGGGTTTGAAGCTCACCACGTAAAAAAACCATTTTAATGAAAAGTTACATAAGACATATGAGAAAAATGATCCCCAAATCTGATGACGACTACCTCAAACGAAAAACCTGGAATGTCCTAACTCTTTATTGGGAAGGTGCCTCTATCCAACTGATTCATATCGTGGAAAGATACAAAGCTGATATCACTGCAATCCAGGGAAGATGGAAGGGACAGGGTTGCTCTCGGCAAGCATCCTGTGATATCTACTACAGCGGCCATGCGTAGAGCACGAGTTTGGGTGCGAATTTATAGTTGGCAAGAGATTACGGCATCCCTTCCTGCGATTCCCCTCCTGTGGACAGACGACTTGCCATAATCCGCATCAAGGCTAAATTCTTTCATATGAGCCTAATATGTGCGCATGCTCCGACAGAGGACAAGGACGATGAGATCAAAAATACTTTCTATGATCGCCTTGAAGACGCTTACGAACGCTGCCCCCGTCACGACACAAAAAATTGTGCTTGATGACTTTAACGCTAAGGTGGGGCAAGCAAAACATCTTTGGTCAAACAGTCGGAAAGTTCTGCCTCCACGACAACACATCCGATAACGGAATGAGGCTGATTGACTTCGCCGCAGCACGAAACATGGTTAAAAGTAGCACTAGATTCAAGCATCTCCATATTCATAAGGCCATCTAGTTGTCCCTAGACCAAAAAATGCGCAACCAAATTGATCACGTTTTGATTGACGGAAGTCACTCTTCCAGTGTATTAGATGATGTACGCACGATCCGTGGTGCTAACATAGACTCGGACCATTATCTTGTCGCAGCTAAGATCCATACACGTCTGTGCGCTGCATAGAATGCGCGCAATCCTACACAGAGAAAGCTAGACGTCGACAAGCTGCAGTCAAAACGGACAGCCGAAGCCTTCGCCACTCGACTCTCACTCCTGCTTCAAGAAAGCACTCCTCCGATAGACGATATATGTGCGCAGTGGGCACACATCTCCCACTCTTTGCGTACGGATGCCGAAGAGGTTATTGGCTACCACCGTCCCCGCCAAAACCAGTGGCATGACCAAGAGTGTCGCGACGCCACTGCAGAGAAAAACGCCGCCTACAAAGCCACCCTGCAGTCGATTGTAACGCGTGCTGCTAAGGAGCGATACAGAGAGAAGAGGAGGGACGAGAGACGTCTTTTCAGGCTGAAAAAAAGCCAGAAAAGCGCGAGTGTGAGAAGATTGAGATGTATAGTGACAGGAACGAAGCCCGACAATTTTTCGAAAAGATAAGACGCCTGGCCGATGGCTCTAAGTCCTGGGTCTCTTTCTGCAAGGATGAAAACGGGAATTTAGTGACAGATATCCAAAGTACACTGACGTTATGGAGGGAACACTTCTCTTGTATTCTGAATGGCGATGATGACAATAATCCCGCCAATAGAGATAATATCCCGGAAACCACAATTATGGATGATAGCGTTGCAGTTCCGCTGCCCGACTATAATGAAGTCATGACAGCCATAACACGGCTTGAGAACAACAAAGCCACGGGAGCCGATGGTTTACCCGCTGAGCTGTTTAAGAACTGAGGCGAAGCTCTATTTAAATGCATTCACGAGGTATTATGTGAAAGACTGAAACCTATCGTAAGCCAACTGATTGAGCCTTATCAGTGTGGCTTCAGACCTGGAAAATCTACCACCGACCAGATATTCACGCTACGACAAATCTTAGAAAAGACCATAGAGAAGCAAATCGACACCCACCATCTTTTCGTCGACTACAAAGCCGCTTTCACTTTAATTTCAAAAAGAATTCAATAAGAATTCACCTATACTCCACCATGTCTGAATTTGGTATACCTGCAAAATTAATCCGTCTGTGCAGGATGACACTGAGCAACACCAGCAGCGCAGTTAAAATGGGAAAGGACCTCTCCCTCCCATTTGTTATCAAACTAGGTTTCAGACAAGGTGATTCCTTATCGTGCAATTTTTTTTAACCTAATCATGGAGAAGATCATTCGAGTTGCTGATCTGAGACAAAGCGGCACAATATTCTATAAGAGTGTTATGCTGCTAGCGTATGCCGATGATATTGATATCATTGGCCATAACACACGCGAAGTCAGTGCAGCATTTTCCAAATTAGAAAAACAGTCGAGTCGCATGGGTCTTGCAGTAAACGCAGATAAGACGGAATATCTGGTGTCAACAAACAAACAGTCCCAACGTATTGGCACCTCCTTCGAGGTTGAGAAGGACTTCGTCTACCTCGGTTCCAGCATTAACTCCACCAACGATATCAGTAGAGAAATAAAACGAAGGATAAATCTTGCCAACAGGTGTTACTTTGGGCTCAGTAGGAAATTGAGAAGCAGAGCCCTCTCTCGACGAACAAAAGTCACGATCTATAAGTCACTAATCATGCACGTCCTGTTATATGCAGCACAAACCTGGACGTTGAGCAGATCTGATGAAAAGATTTTGGGAGCGTTCGAGAGAAAGATCCTTCGTAAAATCTACGGACCAATCTGCGTCCATGGCGAGTACCGAATACGACATAGTAAAGCGCATACAAATCTAGCGGCTTCGCTGGCTAAGTCATGTTGAGCGGATGGAAGACGACGCTCCAGCGAAGAAAATATTCGATTCAGTACCCAGCGGCGGACAACTCATATCCGTTGACAACCTGACGAAACTGGGAGCTTCCAACTGGTGCCAGCAAGCACAAAACAGAAATGGCTTGCGCAATTTCTTTCAAAATGCGGAAATCGACTTACGGTTGTAGGCGTATTTGGCGTAAGTAGTATTTGACACAATCATGACATAAGGCTATGCCTTTCCCACAGTCCAAAATCGAAGTTTCTTATCTCTTTATCCCTGCCACGTACGGCCATCTGATTGGAACGGTTGATTTAAGTCTCATCAGACCAAATAACCTTAAATTTAAAATAAATACTTATAATATATTGATTCACACTGTATATTTAAAGACTCACCATATCCCAATCGGAGACGGTCCAGTGTTCGTGCGCTGCAGCAAAATCCTTCCTTAATCGCACATGTCTTTTGGTCAGACATTCTAGGTGAGACGAAGTTCCAGCGGAGATAATACTTGATTCGATACTCTGAGCCAGTCAACGCAGAATAGGGTGTCCGCTAGACATGGTCTTAAATGCATGGACTTTAAAGCACTTAAATGCGTTACTGCGTTGATACGCTTGTTTTAATAAAAGTAACGCAATAGCGCAGTAATGCAAATGATGCGTTCAAAGCAAAAGTAGAAAATATTTATACAGCGAACAAAAATTTCACAAGTTGTACGGCGCATCGAACATAGGGACAGAAAGTTCAAAGCGAACATTATTTTTCTGTATAAATAAGGAAAAGGGGTTGCGGGGAAGATGCAGTTAAGCATGAATGCTTCGAGTGCGTGACTGTTATTATTCGGCCCTATTGTGAATAAAATATCGACCGGAATTAAAAAAGTGAGTTTTCGTATATTTAACTATGTTCACGGAATTTTTGAAAAATTTTAACACAAGTATTTTGAGATCACATAATAATAATCACATATAATTCCCTTTTTCAATTTCGGTGGAAATTTTATTCATAATAGGGCTGATTATGTTTATGATATACAGAACGGTTTTGTCAATTTAAATAAACGTTGGACGCGTTTAAAGCAGAAATAAATTTGTATCCAACTTCGAACTTGTTTTGCATACCAGGAACGCGTATGTATCTGTTGATAGCTCGCATCAAATCTTAAACGAAATACAGTTTGGATGCATGCTTGAAGTTTAATATATCTTCATTTTTGATGGATGCTGTACTCTGCGCTTCGTTTAATTATATTTCATATAAATTACTTATGGATTTAATCATTTTTAATGAATCTATTAGCGATAAGATTTCTTTAGATCAGATTATTGATTCAAAATTTTTTTTAATTTTGTTTGTTTTTATTAAGTGAAGCCAATTTGCACCACAAACTTTACCGCATTTGAAAAATTTACCACATAACGTAATGCGTTGGTCAATTCAAACCCTCACTGTGTGAGTTAAATTCTTGTTGATACAGGAATCATAGTATTTGAAACTACGCTATGGCGCAATTGCGTTAACGCATTCCGCTGATACAGTAAGCTGCGTTTGAGTTGGTGTATCAAAGCAGCAATTATTGCTGCGTTAACCATGTCTAGTGTCCGCATCGCTATGAGAAGAATCAAATCAACACACATCGTGAAGAATTTCTATATGTAGCCATCAAGCGCACAACAAAAGAGACTGACGAAAAGTTCTGCGATCAGGCCAAAATGGTTCACCCCACCTCAAACTCTACCCACCACCACCAAAACTCAATTAAGTGAGTCAATATCGAATGTTAATGATTCAAATTCAATCACGAAGAGTTCGTAGATCTTTAAGAATATGAGAATCTACAAATAATCTAACAAAGAATCGTTCTCCAAATTAAAAATGAAGCAATAGAATATAGTTAGGATGTACTACGTTCCACAAAAAAATTAAAATAAATGATCAATCCAATTTTACTCTACACGAATACGAGTACAACTCCATAAATGACTCAGAATTTCAAAAACTATTGCTAATGTAAGTGAAAAAGATTTTCGCTACTGTGATATTACTTAACCAATTTTATCTAGCCAAAACCATTTAAAGAACAAATAACTTATTTACAACTCTTGCAGCACCTCCTACTAAATCATCCCAATTTCAACACTTTTAACAATTTTGCAACCTTGACTTACCAAGACAACAAAAATCACTAACTCCTTAATCAAAATTGGCAATGTGCAATTATTCAAGCGGCAGTAGTGGAGCTACTGCCGGAGTAAGACGCGACATTGACGAATACTTAGGGTCGGTCGATTGTGCAGAAGGTGGCGATGGCTGTAAATAGCAGTAGATTAAGTTGAGGCTGAAATTAGAAGCCAATTTTAAAGATTCTTTACAACAACAAAAAAGCCAAAATAGTAGTAGCAATAGCAACAATTGCTGCTTGTTAAATAGTTTGTTGCTGCAAACAAGACAGGCAGACAAAAAGACAAGACAAACGTAGAGACAGACAGGCTGTAATTCATTTCAAAATTTTAACCTTTTGGCAGTCAACTTTGTGCGCTCGTGAGCCTTTGAATAACTATCTGCTTGTCTGTCTGTCTGTCTGTCTGAGTGTCTTTGTCAGTAGCTTTGTGTGGCTGGGTGATTTTAACACGGTGGCAATTCATGCAGTATGTGAAAAATTGCTGCCATAGTTTTTAAGAACTAATTTCAATGGTTTTTGTTATTATTTTTAGTTTCTTTTTTTTCCTCTGTTTATAAATGTTTAAAGTTATTTTCGTTTGACTTAATTTTGTGCTCAGGATTCAAGGTCTTTCAGCTTTAGTTTTACTCTTGTTCTTTTCTATTTCTGGTGGCTTGGTGATTTTTTTTTTCTTTTCTTATATCGTTGATTGTGTTCTTGTTGATGTTGTTGCTGTTCTGCTGTTATTTTACTGGCAACACAGTAGCGATTTAATCGGCAGCCACCGTCATCTACACCACCGCCATTGTAAACCTTTTGTGCAATGGTGACCATGACATAACGGTAATGCTACAAGACAAAAAAAAAACAAAACCAGCCAAGAAAACATTTTAATGTGTTTACTATCAGTAGGTGAATTTAGCACAAAAGTCGTGAGTGAGTCAGTAAGTTAAGAGTCGATTTTTTCGGTTTTAATGAGATCGATTATAATTTAATGAGAAACCATTTCTAGATGTTTTCTTGATGCTTGTGTGGCAAAAGGTTGCCAACCAGAATGTGCGAGATAAATTTAATTGAATTATTCTATTCTGCATACCAGTGGCAACTGTTGAAAAATGTCGGGGCACGGAATTTGTCTTAGAGGAATTAAAAGAATTTACCAGCTTCAAATAGTTCAGAAGGAAAGAATTTGTTGGAACTTAGCATGTTTAAAAATCAAAAAAGTAACCTAACGAAACTTTTTTACACACACAATAAAGTAAAATCTTAGTTTTCGAACAAAAATATTCATGACGTCATAGTTCAATATCAGCAGACTGCTGAAACTAAGACGGACAGTGAAAATAGAAGAACAACAACTAACCACAACATGCCTATGAGTAGTAAAAAGCTTTGATATATCTTTGAAAAAAGAGCTTACACCAAATAAGTGGGAATCTAAAATTAGAAGAACTTTAAGCTGCTTTCGTATCATTTATGTACAATGTAATTCAAAATAATTTTCTCTAACATTGACGAGAACAAATAGACATGAACAGCTTAGTGGATCATTGCTATAATATAAGGCTACTGATGAGTTGGCGTAGCGGCCAACGAAACAGGCCGCTGTTTTCTTCAGAAAAGAACACAGGCCTTGAGCTCGAAAATATAACTCTTAATAATTGAAAAATTATTAGAGTTATAAATATAACATAAAATTTATTTAAAATTAATACAATTTTATTATTATTATTAATATACATTTCTAAATCTGTTACACTAATTTGCTACAGTTTCAATCTCTTAAAACTTAATTAAAATACAGCAATAATATAACTTACATATGATTTAAAACAAAAACACAAAAACAAAAGTTAAAGTAACAAATAATTTTTAACGAACTTTCTGCGTGTCAGTACAATTCAGAATTGAGGTTATCTAATATAAAAAAGACACAGGGAGAGAGAGAGAGAGTTGTCCACTCTGCTACGCTTTCGCCTGCGCGTTTATAGTCTGCTCGATAATCTCACGCATACACACACAGCATACCTCAAATAGTTACGTGACGATTTCTACCAAGTCACTCCATCCGGAAGCCGCGTTAAAGAAGTTCGTTGCAAAAAAGCAATGCGCATGTTGCGTCAGCACTCAAGTTCAAATTGTTGAACACACAAAGATAATTACAACAAGAAACGAACACCAACAACGACAAAGTTCATTGAACAGGTGGCACAAGAACTACCAACAACAAAAAAATATAAAAAAAAATCAAAAATATGCTGCTGGCACGCATCCTTTAATGCTCGGCTCAAGCTCATCAATTGTAGTCGGTAGCGATCTCCTGTGATTGATTCATTAGGTTGAAGCAACTCATAATAAATAACACCTTACTGATCCCACCAAATAAAAAGCATAAGCCTGGAACCATGGATAATCGGATTTGCTACGATGTTGAGGCATAGCCGGGGTAACCATATCATTTCTTACGCTTTGGATTTCTTACCCACTTTTTATTACCTGTTCGCATGCGAAAACCCGTCTTTCGACGTTTCTTGGCTTCAGATTGTATGGCTCTCAATTTCCTTGCTTTTGGATCATTCCCAATGCATTCAGACGCGTGCACTGAGGAAAAAAGCAATAGTTAAATCACCTAAGTCAGCTTGGGTAGAGAGAATTGTATGGGAATCATAAACTTATGCTTATTCACCCAAGCACTTTATTGTTTAATACATTGCTTTGAAAGCACATACTTCAATAGCCTGCCAAAAAAAAAACATTTGTAAAATTTTCAAAAAAACAATACCATGGATGGCTTAAGCTTTGAGCTATTTTCTGCAAAAAAAAAACACAGGTGCGTCGTTGGACACACGAGAGAAGCGAAGCTTTTTCACAGTTTCATAGATTTGATAATTTAATGGTTTTTTGTAATAAAATAACTTTTTAATTCAAAAACCCAGCAAACCATAGTTGACGACTTTGCCGAAATTCCGACTAATTCGTAACTATTTCGAGCTGTCTTAAAGAAATTGTTACAATTTCGTAACGCAAATATCGGAACAGTTACACTTTTTATACGAATTTATATAGAATTTCGTTATGCGACTGTTGGTACGACATATTGAAATGCGAACAGAGTGAAATTTCCTTCCTTTCGAACTGTCTGAACGAAATCGTAACTTTTTCGTAATTCGCATAGTCCATCGCTCCTTAGCGATGGCGGACTGCCTCGTTACGCACGGTGATTTTTTTTTTTTTTTTTCAATTTCAATTTTTTTCAATTGCTTTTTTTTGTCGAGTTGTTTTCAAATTATCAAATTTAGAAAAACTCAATAGATTTTTAACTTTTGCAGTTTCGTAACAAATGGTACAACTTGGCAAATTTAAACAAGCTTACCCCCAATTAAATGCTATGGAGAAAAAAGTCAGACACGTTCCATATCTCAAAAGAGAGATGAAGTTTTAAAAACGATTTCTGCATCAATTTTTTTTTTTTGCGATTGAAGTAAAATCACCGTTGAGTTTTGGTTTTTCTGAAGACCCTTTTTTGGCAGAAAAATTAGTTTTTTGCTGGTTACTTTTTATATGTTATGGCAGCCGGGGCATACTGGTTAAGGTGCGTGGCTGGTATGCAATAGAACCCAGGTTCGAATTCCACCTGACACAGAATGTTTTTCATTTTAATTAATTTTTTTGTACAATCAATTTTTAAATCGACTAACCTATTGCGGAGATCATTTAAGCATTCTTCAAATAATTTGCATCATAAGAGCTTCGCTTGCTCCAAAAATGAAATGATATATAGGAAAAATCGCTACTATTTAACTCTTTAGTAACTTTAATATAAATTAATTAACAACACTGTCCATTCTTAAATAAGTCATCAAATTTCACTTTCATCAGATTCACTACTACTTACTTTTACTTACAACAACATCATATTCTTCATCATCATCAACAGTAGTAACAGAAAAAAACTTTACGCGTGCCACGAAGCGCCTCTCTTAATGGCAATCAGCAAAAATGTGTTGATGTCCCCAATATTTTTACACCAACGACCTCTTAGAGCAAGGCCCTCACTTTTTAGTGTCTTATGTAACTCACGACAATGACAATTCACGGAAGGACCTTTCATGACCTACAATATGTTTGATCATTGTTGCTGTTGTTGTTTTTGTTATTGTTTTTGTTGCTGTTTTCGTTTTGTTCCATAACAATATTGAGAGTTTCAGCTATTATTTCGAAGCCAAACTAAATTGAAGCATGTCGAAGCCTGAACGATAGACAAGTCGTAGTTAGAGTCACTAGATATTTTAGCATTATATTTTGTTTTTTATTTGTTTCTTTTTTTATTTGCTTATTGTGAATTTTTCATTTTTGGTAGCTGTGACAAATCGTTCGTTTTCAACGTTTACATGAATCAATTGAAAGGGTTGCCAAAATGTCGCATTTGACAAAGCGTAAAACAACGATGAGGCAATTTTTGAATAACTGTTGTCGATTTGTGCTTTTGATGTCAGACTCTAGTGCTTAAATGTTTTAAATAAAATACCTGATGCTTTAGTCAATTACAAATTAAATGGCCAGGAATTCAATAAGCTTGTTGCTGTGATTTTTTTTTTAGTTAAATGTCATTTTAGGAGAAATATTTTCCATAATAAAAGAACGCAATTAAATGTAAGTGCTTAATATTTAAATTTTGTATACCTAATAACTATAAAAGAATTAAAGTTTAGAACTTGATAGCTACATTGAAACATTTCAATTACTTTTCATTTAAATTTCTTTACACATAATACCGACTCTGCGCAACAGCATTTTGAACTCTATTTTGAGAACTTACACAACGGATATTCTAAGCCTAATGCATTCTTTTATGGAAATATTGACTCTTGCCTTTCGATTTGCCTGAAATTGTTACTATAAGTTTCTGTGCAAATTATGAGAACTTAAGGGAACTTATATCCATTTTTGTGAAAAATTTATTATTTTTATTTTTTGTTTAAAATTTAAGTATTTTTTTTTTTTTTAATTTAATTTTATCGATATTTATTTATACGACAAAATATAAAAAATATAAAACAAAATATAAAATATAAAATTTAAAATGTCATATTAAAGAATTTGGGTTAATTTTGTAACAAAAATTGTTACAATTATACAATTGTCCATCTGCCCAAGCCCCCATCTGCCCCCGTTCTGGAGATCGCCACACAAAAACTGCCGATTATAGTTCATATTTCTCCCAAAAAGGCCCTCAGAGTCAACTATATGAGGAATAGGCTGGGACGATGCTATATGAAAATATAGCTATATTTTGTTTATGCGAAGCACAATAGGAACTTAAAGCTGCAAATTTTTACGTAGTTTCAAAATAAACTAACCACCTTTTAATTCCGTATAACTTTTGGCCCGCTACCAGAGCTTTTATCACTGAAACTTCTCTTATTTATACTGCCTTTCCACATAAGAACAGAGATATACAACAGTTCTAGTAAAGTTCTGCTTAAAACTAAACACAATAAACAAAATAATTAAACAAAATAAAACACGATTTAAAAAAAAAGAATTACTTATACGTCTCGAAAACAAAACACATCGAATTCTGCAAAAAATGTGCTTTTTATGTTGATTATTGAATTTGGTGACACAAATTAGTTAATTGGCTGCAATTATGGGCGAAATTTTCTTTACAAAATACCTGATAAAAATTAAAAAAATTTCAGTGAGAAAAGTTCTGGTAGAGGGCCAAAAGTGATATTAATTTCAAAAATTGTAAGCGTATTTTAAATCAGTGCAAAAATACGCAACTTCTGAGAATTATTGCGTACTAAAATTAAAAAAAATATCGGCCCAGCCTGAAATTTCAGTCAGAAAATCTCTTGTAGAGGGCCAAAAATTATATTCATTTCGAAAAGGGTAAGCATATTTTAAATCAGCGCAAAATCCGTCATTTTGAAAATCCGTCTTTTTCTTAACTTTTTACTCCAACTTTAACCATAAATTAAAAAAAATCGCCTGGGGTCGTGCGTAGGAGAGATGCCGAATGAGTGGTCTATAAAATCGGTTCTCAAACTTTTTTGGCGACGTAACCCTTTTAGAAAGCGAAATATTTGACGAAGCCCTAAGCCCTAAGCCCTAATTTTCTTTATTTAAGCACAAAAAAAAATATTTATTCACTTTATTAAGGGCCTACTAAGGTTTTTGGCGACCAAAACTCTAATTTTTTTTTTGCATTTTTCGAATGTATACGAGTAGCATCTTAAGAATATTCCCAGAAGGTTTAAAGTCAATTTTATAAAAATGATGGTAGTTATAAGCACAATCGTCCGAAGAGAAGACAATGTACTTGCTTCGATGTACTCATACACTTAAGCGTATGTTTTTAAGCTAAGACACATTTGGTGCCACCGAAATTAAAAAAATACCAAAAAATAATAAAAAAACTCATTTCTTTTGCGCCGCAATTTTTGAATTCAAATAAAAGTTGAAAATAAAATCATGTTTACCAAAATCACCTACTTTTAGAACTTTAAACGGGTTTTTTTTTTTTTGAGAAGGCTGTTTGAAACCGGTGGACAGCATCGAAAACTATGCCAAGGATCGCTACCAAATTTATTTAGCTTACTAAGTAAATATGATCGGTACTTTTGATCGTTTGATTTTTATTTTAGAGAAATACTTCTTTTATAACCTAAAAAATATGACTTTATTATTCAAAATTCAAAAAACGCTCAAAAAGCTTTAACAGAACCTCAAAATGCAAATGTAAGGTGCCTTACTAAGCTACCCAGTGGCGAACGAATGCATCCGTCTTCGTAGACGACTTTCAAGACAGCAGTCAGTCTTTGAGCACAGATCACTCCAATCCTATAGCTGTGCTCGAAAATCATTTCAAACAAATTAGCCAAATGACTTGCAAGACAAGTGTGTGCCACCTGTTTCAGCACAATCGAAAGTGTCAGCATTCGTTCAAAATTGCTGCTCTTGTTGTACGATATTTCTCGTTCGTGTTCTCTCTCATTTCACTCTAGCTCTCAAAATGGAATGCAAGACAATTTTATGTTACATGTTTGAAGACGGATCTGATACATGTCTTGCTAAATGTCAGCATTCATTTCAAGCTGCTGTTCATTTTGTACGATTTTTCTCGTTCGTGTTCTCTCCTACAAATTTTCTACGTTTTGTGTTATTACTGAATTAATACCGACATGTCCAGCAAAACATCAGCATTGTTACTACGTTGTCGTCAACGACGTCTTCAAAGACAATGTCTGCGAAGACTATTTTCGCCGCTGGGTATAAATTCCTGCTAAATGGTTTAATATTTGTTATCCAAATATGTAAAAAATTTTTCTTCAAAATGTATATAATTATACATAATGTAAAACCAAATTTATCTCAAATAAACCGTAACTTGAAAATAAAACTTCTAATACAGTGTTTTTTTACTTTAAAAACTTTAGTAGGCCCTTAAGGGGCATAAGAAATGATGAAATATCTAATGGGAGGTACGAAAATGTTTTTTATTATGCATCAGTTGGTTGATATAAGGCCTGATAGAAGAAAATTGAATTCTCATATCAGATTCGGCATCCAGTATTTCGCTGTATTTTGTTTTTGTAGTTGCATAGGCTAAAATCCTGTTTCGTACAAGTGTGTTGTTGGGGACGGGAGGAGAAAATTCAGGGTCTTTATAAAGAAATGGATATTCATCACGAACACTGCATTAAAAACCATTTAGAAGCACTGTTTTGAACAGTGACTCCATACTAGTGTCTAATGATATTTCTGAAAATTATTCAAAAATCTCGTTTGACATACTTTCAGGCTTTTTGCAAGTTGCGTACAAAAAGATTTCGAATTCATGAATGCATTTTAATTTTTTATTATGTTCGTTGTGAAAATCCGTTTCAGAGCATTCCTGCAAAGCATTGAGATATTGGACGAATCCTTCAAACATATCATATTGAAACATTTGAATCGGGTGAATCGGTGAGTATGAATCGGGTTGCGTGCACTAAGGGCTTAGTAGGTTTCTGTACTTGTTTTCTAAGAGTCACAAAAAAGCTATCTGTTGCAACAAAAAATATGTATGCTGTTGTGTTAACGCAATTATTTTTGCAAGTGAATTATTTTCGTTATTGAAATAGAATCTAAATTTTGTGTGTCCAAAGTCATAATATGCAATATTTTCTGCGATTTTTTCTACAATAAAGTATTAGCCAGTATTTTCGCGGTACCCTAGGGTATATATGCGGTACCCTGAATACCCGGCTTTACTCGGGTGTTGATATAATCAATTTTTGAATTCATTCGTCAAAACTCTGTTACTGTAGCGTTTAATGTGTCCTTCTTGAACAAAAATTAAAAAAATATAAATGCCTAACTGCTATTTTTATTAATATAAAGAACTATTATTGACGTTTCAGACAAAAAAGATTTGAGCTAAATGTATTCAAAAACATTAAATTTCTGACCATTTTTTCTTGCAGCATGTCACATTGATAAGTTCAAAAACTCATTTTACTAAGAATTTCTATTGTTTTGAAATTAATGGCATGAGTGTTTAACGGTAAGTTTTTCAAATTAATTATCCTTCAGATATTTTGAAAATAAATATGTACTAAAGTAAATATGTACTAAATATTTACATACATTAAATAGAAAAATGCAAGTTGTAGCCTGTTCGTTAGAGATTAGCTTAGCCAATGTTAGCTTAGGTCATATTTGCAGATATTTTTATGATCAAGAATTCTTTCATACGTTATTTTTATGTACCTTTAATTTTTACCACGTTTTTGGCAATTATTTTTATTAATTTTTTGCGAATTAGCCATTATTTTGTAAGTCTTTTTTACTGGTAAACAATTAAATAAGCACTGGAAATTGAAATTGAAATGTCAAAACAACGCCAACGTACGACGCAACGAACTTGCGCATGTGTTGATGCGAACTCAAATACAACAGAATTTAGCATCAGCTGTCCTGACATGAGAAAATATGAGTGTTGAATATAAATACACATAAAGAAGAAAAGAAGATATATATTACACTTCGAGCTTTGCTACGCTTTACTGTGTTTTGTAGTACAGCGCCCTCTGGTGTTCAATATATAGCAATATACATAGCGCAATAATCTTACCGCACCCGAAAACCTCTTATGAAAATCATACTTATCGGATGAGTGGTTTGGAGCTTTATTTGCAGTATTTGTGCAATAGCACCCTCTGGCTTGCGAACAAAAAAAAAAGAAATAGCGCCAAAGCCCTTTCAATACTCGAAAATCCTATAAATAAAATTTTCATTCTAACCAGATGAGCAGGTTTGAAGTGTTTTACCATTTATTAAGAGAGTTGTACTACAGCGTCCTCTGGTGTTCAAGGAAGCACATTAAAAAAATAAGAGTGTGCTTTAGACCACACGACTGAAGTAAAACTTCTTTAACTCCATCTATACGCATATATATGTATAGTATACACGTGTATACACATATACATATCAGGGGGAAACTGCCCTCTTCTGCCCGACCGTCACTACGCCCATGTATATGTGTATATGTTTATATATGTATAATATATACATGTATATACATATACATATCAAGGGGGCCATATGCCCTACCCTAGCTACGCCCATGTATATGTATACATGTTTATGTATGTATATATATATAATTTATACGTATAAATATACATATAAACATACATATAAGGGGACAACTGCCCTCCTCCGCCCTACCTTCGCTACGCCCATGTATATGTAGTTATATGTAGTTATGTATAATATATACTTGTATATACATACACAAATCAGGGGGACAACTTCCCTCCTCTGCTCCACCCTCACTACGCCCACGTTTATGTATATATGTTTATATATGTATATATGTATAATATATACTTGTATATACATGTATATACATGTCAGGGGGGAAACTGCCCTTCCATTCCTTACTCTCGCTACGCCCATGGATATGCATTTATTTTTATATATGTACATATGTTTAATATAAGCATGCATATACACATACATATCAGGGAGAAAACTGCCCTTACGTCCCTACGCCCATGTATATATATACATATAATGTATACATATTTATATGTATATATGCATTATGCATGTATTCGGATAAACGGCTTAGGAGTTTGCCGACGTTTTTCAAAATATTTGTACTACAGCGCCCTCTGGTGTTCAAGATGGAACCGAGTAGATAAGTCATAAAAACTCACCGTATCCGAAAACCTCTACACACAAATTTTCATGGAGGAGTTTTACGATTTTTTTAAATATTTGTACTACAGCGCCCTCTGGTGTTCAAGATAGAACCGAGTAGATAAGTCATTAAAGCTTAACGTATCCGAAAACCTCTACATACAAATTTTCATGCAAATCGGATGAACGGTTTTTGACTTTTTCGACGTTTTTTAAAATATTTGTACTACAGCGCCCTCTGGTGTTCAAGATAAAACAGAGTTTATAAGTCACAAAAACTCACCATATCCGAAAACCTCTATATACCAATTTTCATGCAAATCGGATAAATCGCTTAGGAGTTTTTGAAGTTTTTTAAAATATTTGTACTACAGCGCCCTCTGGTGTTCAAGATAGAACAGAGTAGATAAGTCAAAAAACTCAGCGTGTCCGAGAACCTCTACATACAAATTTTCATGCAAATCGGATAAACAGTTTCGGAGATAAGCTAAAAAAAAGAATGCCTGGAACCCGATCGCAGCGCCCCCTACCGGGTCCAACCATTTTTACTGGATAAAAAGTAGCCTATATGTTGACCGGGGATATAAGAAACCTAGATGCCAAGTTTCATTTAAATCCATCCAGTGGCTTTCGCGTGATGCTTTAACAGACAGACGGACAGACAAACAGACAGACAAACAGACAGACAAAAATTTTACAAATGCGATTTTCGGACTCATTTCGTCATTCAAATGTACATCGCAAAAAGAATTTCAAAAAAATATTTGATGTACAGATTTTTTTTTTTACAATTTTATATATATATATATAGACATAGATATATAAAACAAATACCGTTTTATATGTTTTTTGGTGCCATCTATGTAAAAGCTAGAAAATTATTTTCAAAAGCCTGTATAAATTAAAAATGAAAATAATAACTTCTTGTAACCAAAAAAATTTTTGAAAAATAGCTGCTTTTTTTGTTACAAAATACTTTTAATAAAATGCTTTTTATTTCACAACCTAGTTTGTGGTAAGATCATTTGATAGAGAACATTCAACTTTATTCTATTTATCAATCAGTTAAAGAATTCGATTATTGTTTGCAAAAAAATAAAAAATTAATACATTATACATACAATAATTAACAGCTGCACTAGCAAAAAATCTGTATTAAAAATCCTGCCATAATATTTAACACGTTCATTTCCAACTATTATATATATCCTTGTGTCCACCCACCCAAATTCGAGTCCTTGTCATTGCAAAGAAATTAGACATTTTGATTGCAACAAAAATATCTGTCAACAACAAGTTGTTTTCGGTGTTTTCTACCATTGAATGACACAGACACTAAAACACACCAACGAACATATAAGAGCACTTAAAATGATCAACTCATGGTCAGCCATTGAGCCATCGATTGTGGCACGCTATACACGTGTTTCGGTGCTGTTTTCCTTTTGAATAAATTAAGAAACGAAATAAAGCACAACAAAAAAAAAACAAATAAGCCACCACATAAATGAATGCAAATAGGTTCCTTACTCGATCACTACAATACTAACAGCAACAGTAACAACTTCAACTGCATATATTAGCAAGCAATAAATTTTTTCCGAAAACAACAACAATAATAAAATTTGCAACATGTTGCATAACATGTGCGCAAATGCAATTGAGACATAAAATTGTAACAAATTAGTGCGAATCGAAAATGAACTTATTTCGTTTAATAGTTATGCAAAAAAGAAACAAGTGAAAGAAACCAAAGACTTAAGCAACGAACTTGGTAAGGATTGTATGTGTGCTGAAGTGTTTGTGTTCTTTTATATTGTATTTGTTACGTGCAGCGGAAAATTAATTTTCTTTGCTTCCATGTTAAGCTAGTGTTGTTGTTAATATTGTTGTTGTTGCTGGTGTCTTTGGTCCAGCTGAAATTTTTGTGTTGTTCTGCTTGATGTTGTATATGAGGCACATGCTGCCATTTGTTTTAATTAGTTGAATGCGTGACACGAGTTTTCGGTTACATTCAATTCGAACACTACGAAAACTGTTGAGGATGCAATGCAGCTATTGGCACCAGGACTGAAGTGTTGAAAAAATAAACATAAAAGTGTTACTTCTATGTTGATTAAAATGTATAACAGAAAAATGTTAAAAAAATGTTCGTGTTCTAAAATTTTTTGATATTATTTAAAACGAGCTCACATTAATTTTTGCTACTTAGTTACACTGCGCCAAATGTTCATTAAGCTTAAGAAAATCTTTTTTTTTTCCAAAAATTGACTTAAGCATTATATAAAGCATACAATTAGCTTAATATTTCCTAGCATGCGGCTGCCACCCAGCATTGCTCTGCCACATAAATCCCCACACACAGACCTCACAGCATGATACCGCGACTCTTTGGAGACCTTCTGTCAAACGGGCAACAAATAAGCGCTCATGCATTAGTCATTCGGCGCGGCAACGAAATGAAAATAAAAGTGTTTTGCAATTAATTCGACGATTTGTCAGATATCTTAAAAATATCACATATTTATATATTTTATAAGCCAAAAAAGAAAAACAAAAAAACTTAAAGAAGGTAAAAAAAAGCGAGCGAAGCAAGAACACTGTAGCAAGAACAATAATTCTGATATTATTATTTGTTTTTTTTTTTTTCTTAAATAAAACATCTTTCTATGCAAATAATAAATAAAACCCACACGTAAAGCGCACATTTACGGTCCTTTATAAGCATTAACAACACACAATGTGGCAACACTGGTGCTGCTGGTGCTGCTGCTGTGGTTGCGCTGCCATTTGTTAGAATCCATAAAATGTTTTACTACAATTTGAATTCAACTGCCACATAATTAATGTGCTACAAAGCAAAAGCATTGCATACATCTAATCCATTGTCGCTGCACTGTGGTACAAAATTCTGCATCATAGGGCCTGTTTGGATTTTAAGAAATCCTTAAAGTTATCTAAAATACAATCCAAAGTTAGTTGCTTTTTGTCCCACTGTAGCTTGGTACTTTTGCAAAATATAACGAATTTAAGCGAATTTATTCTGTTTACCTCAAAGTGGGCTACTACTCTTTGCTTTAAAATTTAATGCAATTGAATGACGTTGTCGTTGCATGAATGCGTTGTGCGAAACTACATAAAAGATGGCCGCCCACTGCCAGTAGAAGTAAATTAAGAATGAGTAATTGTGAAGCAAAAACTTTGGCGTTGGATTTGGATTTAGGCTAAGGCTTACATTTTTGGTTTAATGTTTATTGTTTTGTTTTTTTTTCATTTTTATTACCACAGTTTATTCATTCAAAGTGCAAAATGCTGTTTAAGCAGACAAATTTATTGCATTTCCCACGATGTGACTATGTCTTGTCAATTAAAAAGACAAAAAATGGATAATTGACTAGGTACGCATTTAAAAATTAAATAAATCATGAAGAATATTAAATTTAATGTGGTTTGACAAACAATTTAATGTCGCTAGAGATTAACGAGCAAAATTTTAGTCTCAAACTTGACAATATCTTTCGTAGTTCAGTGTTTTTTCTGGTATTTACATTTTAATAAAATTGTTTCTGACCATTTGACCAATTCTTTAGCCAGGCGTTATTTTACGTTTTTAACGATTATCAAATATGATTTAGTTAAAGTACGCTGTAATAAGAACCTAAGGAAAAATATTTTGATTTTATTAAATTTTAAAATATTTTTTCCAAGAAGTGATCTGCATAGTCATAACATCTTAGACCTCTTTCAGACTTCGCATCATGAAAAATATGATGTGAGTGTCAACGCACCTCTTGGTAATTCGGGCCATCTCCGCTGTTTTTCCATATCAGGCACCTCTACGCCTGAAGCCTCGGAAAGGACTGCATGGTTTTATGGAAGAGCAAATTGGACTTCAATTGGGAATTATGTTTCGCTGACAGAAATGTGAATCCCGCTGCTGTTATGGTGCAAGAAATTATCTTATTGGGTATGCGGTCTTTTATCCCCAATAAGATGAGAAGCATCAAACCAAAAGACCACTCATGGTTTAATGAGACTTGCAGGATTGCAGTCAGGTCCAAAGAGGAAGCCTTTCAGAATTGGCGCTCTGATAAGAATGCCGATACGAAAAGACATCGCATTGAGGCTAGGAATCGCTGTAATGCAATTTTAAAACGCGTAAAGTTTCTTCACGAAACTCGCATCAGAGAACAGGTTCTTCTCTGTCCCAAAGGGAGCAAAAAGTTTTGGTCATTTGTTAAAAGAGTAAAGAATCAGACGTCATCGACTATTCCAACTCTTTTAAAAAATGATCAAATCTTCACGAACGCGGCTGAAATAGCGAACCTGTTGGCCGGATTGCTTGCACATAACTCCACAATCCCAGTAAGCAATCAGCCACTACCTTTCGTTGAAAGAACATCTTCTGTAATGCAGGAGATAAATTTTTGTACGAGAGCATTGCAGAAATCATGCAGAAGTCATTGCAAAACTCAACATAAGCAAAGCATCTGGTCCTGATGGCATACCACCACTTCTGCTAAAAGCATGTGCTTCTACTCTGGCTCAGCCTTTGCGCAACCTGTTCTACATCCCTTACAGGACAGGAGTATTTCCATCTTGTTGGAAGGTCGCAAGGGTCCAGCCGGCACCAAAAAGTATCGACCCATATCGATATGCTCTACGCTCGCCAAAGTTATGGAGAGCGTAATTTACTTCAACCTTATGAACTATCTGGAGCACAATGAATTGCTTACTGACCGTCAATATGATTTTCGTAGGGCCCGCTCTACTGGTGACCAGGGATGATATTTCGGGGCTTTTAGGGCTTTTTTGAGCCCTTTTTGATTTCATAAGCGCCGAAGCCTTTTTGATTCATTTTAGGCCCTCTTCTCTACTCTACTGAAACTCTACTGAAAAAATATCATCTAAATAGTATGCCATCGATATAAAAATTTTTAAGTTTTAATCTAGAGATTTTTAATAGATCTCAGTAAAATAAGTTCTGTTGAGTTTTTTAATATAAGAAACCCATTTTGAAATTATAGCTTTGGAAAAATATTAAACTTAAACAATTTTCCTCAATTTTGTTTTATTTAAGCTATATAAGGCTACGTTTTTGATTGGCTACAGACTACTACTTCTAACAAACTATTTAAACTGTAGGAAATTTTTCAAAAACTGGCTTTCATATGTTTTGCATAAAGAGACCATATTAATATTATGTTGCATAACCATAAGTTTTTATTATATAATGATATCTACACCGTGAATTCATACAAAACATTTAGTATCTACTAAAATTTAGGAAGAATGAAGATTCCCTCCAAAAAAAAAAAGTCTAAATTTCGAACCGATTTTACTTGAAATAGTATCCCAAAGTCTCGGTTTACACTCGTCAAGAATTGTCTATCATCAAGTCTTGCATTTTTGTATGAGAGACGCGGACATCAACGTGAGAGAGGGTATATTTAAAAGGGAACAGCAAAGAAGTGACGTCTATTCTTGATCAATGTAAATCAGGTAAATGTAAGTTTATAGGGTTAAAACGAAATTTTGAGGTAGAGAGCTTCAGCCCAATACATTGCTTACATTTTTTTATTTTGAATATAGATGAAAAAGAGCGGACCCTGAAGGCTCCATCGTCGAATTAAAAACCCATTTTCTTTTTATTTTATCTGTTAAAAAAAAATTCCTATATATGATGTCCTATATAAAATTTCATGCTCTTTCAGACTGTTGCTTGAGAATTTATATTAATTATTTGCAAAAGAATGCAATTTTTTCCACTTAAAATTATTGAAGATCAATTTTTTTTTATATGGAATCCGTTATATACACATCCTTTTCCGAATAGAAAAGAGTTTTCGAGTCATCAAAATGATATCCGAAATGAAAATTTTTCAATTTCACAATGATTTAACTCAAAATCTATAAGCATTTTTAAAAAAATGGGGACTGTGGAAACTGCTTTAGAACATTTTTATCACCTTTTTCGATGACAATTTAACTTAATATTCAATTAAACTTATTTTGTTGATCGAAGCCTTATATACCCAAATTGTATAAAATGAGTGAAATTTTTCTTTATTATATTCAATTCCTGAATACATTTTTTGATAGGACTGATTTGTTCTGCTATCATGTCCATTTGGCTCGCATCATTGATTCGTCTTCTTACAAGACGGGGAGTCTGCATTAAATTTCTCATATCTTTCTGACATTCTTATGTGTATGACCAAAGACTCGATAGAATACTCTAAGACTCTTTAATGATGAATATATCGACCCGGGTTACGGTTTTCTGTGAAAATTACCTGTTTTTATTGGTATTATTAACTAATTAAATATATGACTTTGTTAAAAATTGTTTGGAGAAATTAACTATACTGATTATTCTTTTGCATATTTTTGACTTTTGCAATCAATGCACAAGCCTTTTTTTCTAAAGTGGAATTGGACCTTTGTATGAAATAAAATTTTTGATTCTGAGCTGATAGTTTCAACAGTTTAGGGCAATACTATTTTTGTCACAAATATAAAAACTTCCCTGCTTAAGTTAAAATTCGATTTGTTTTAATTTCGCGAAACAGTTAATTCGAAATCGATTGAGATATTCGTGGTCATGGCTGAATATCCAAATGAATAGTCTTTAATATTGAATAACCACTAAAAGCCCCATTCTTGTCAAAAATGCCCTATTTTTGTACAAATTTTGGCCCTTTTACAACTAAGCCAATATCATCCCTGCTGGTGACTGAAAAATGGAACCAATTAAAGCTTTTTGTTATTCGCCTGACTATATTGCCTGTCGTTGCTATGAATTCTAGTGCTTCTTATGGTGTTGATGATAATTGTAAACTGTTAGTTGATATTTTGTGTAAACAACGTGATGGTTTGTCTATAGTCCATTTTAATGCTAGAAGTTTGAATTATTCAAAACTTGATTTTGTAAGATACGTTTTTGATAAATCAAATGTAGACATTATTTGTGTCTCTGAGACACAATTCGGTTTATTTCCGAAATTTCTAACGCATACTACAATATCCCGAATTATACTTTGTTTAGAAATGACAGAACGGGTAAACGAGGAGACGGAGTTGCTATTTATTGCAAATCATATTTAAGGTCAAACCTTATCAATAAATCCAATGAGTCGGACGTCAAATTTATAAATGTAGAAATTTCTGAATCCAATTTTAAAATATTGATGTTATAGTGTTGAACCTTATTTCGTGGATATTTGCAATCATGTGACTGAATTTGACTTATTTTCTATTTGCTGTAAATTTAATGTGAACTTGCTTAAGAAGGTCAATATTTATGATAATTTTTACGACAAAGTCAATGCAGCTGGAATGACAATTATTAACTCTTCTCTTCCAACTCGTTTTGCTCCCATTGCTACCCCTAGTCTACTCGATGTCTTAATACTTTCTGATGAGTCCATGCTTCTACTTTTTGATCAAATTTCATTTATCTCTGACCATGATCTGCTTTTTTGTACAATTAATTATAATGCTTGTCGTAATTCTGTTCCAACGACTATTTTTTATCGCGATTACAATTCCATTGATTATTCTCTGTTGTATGATAATTTGTCTCATATCCGTTGGAATGATTGTTGGTTCTGCGAGACTGTTGATGAGAAATTAAATATTCTTGTCCCCCATGTTAGCCATGCTTTTGAAAATTTCGTTCCTCTTCGTACATCAGTAATAAAAAATAAGTCTTGTCCTTGGTTCGCGTCATTCGTTAGTTTAGCCATGAAAAAAAGGAACAAATTATATAACAAATGGAAATAGCACCGTAATGTTGTAAATTGGGATCATTTCAAGCGTGCGCGCAATGAAGCTGTCTCAGCAATAAGACATTCCAAAAAAATATTTTTTCACCGAAAATTGAATTGCACTCTTCCATCTAAGGAACTATGGAACTATACGTAGTCTCGGCGTATGTAGTAAATCTGATTTGAATTGTGACATCGACTCTAATCATTTAAATGTTTTTTTTTTTTTCTTTCAAATAACGTACCCTCGAATAATGACTTTCAATGCATTGATCAACAATTCCGTGATGAAGACAAATTTTCTTTTATAAATGTTACTGAATATGATGTCCTTAAGTCTTTAAGGGGGTCTTCTCATTGAGCACCTTTTTTTTCAACTTTTTTTTTTGCATTTATTTATAGCTTGGGTAGTTGTGAATATGCCCCTAAAAGGATTTTTAGAAATTCGAAATACTTTAGAAGATACAGCCTTTTTTGTGAAGCAAGGTCTGATGGACAAGAAGGTGATGGAGGTAATAAAACCAGCTTACGAAGCGCTGTCGGCAGATAATTTGCTTGAAAGATGCCTTGGATCTGAAACTCAGAATTCCAATGAGTCCTACAATTCTGTTCTTTGGTCACTTTCGCCCAAACACATCAACTCAGGCGCACGCACCATCGAAGTGGCCAATTTCATTGCAACGTGCCTCTTCAACGACGGTTTTATACCCATACTTAAAATTATGGGTTTGATGGGTATTGCGATTGGCAAAAACGCATACGAATACGCACTATCTCGCAATGAAGACAGATTGAACCGATCAGAGACTCGAGCTGCGGCATCATCAAAAGCTGGCAGAACGGCTCGCAGAGCAGAGAGGGCAGCAGAAAGCAGTTTCTACGAAAAAGAGGAAGGTGGCCTGTATGGAGCTGGCATCGCCGACAAATATTTGTAAGTAAAAATTGTCAGCTCTTTAAAACTGCATTTAAACATTTTTGATTTTTTTTTTTTTTTCCCCAAAAAAATGACTTCAAACTTTAAACGCGTTTATCTCGAACCCACGTTTTTCGAACTGGCGGCCATGATATCTCCAGTTCAACTAAACCGATTTTCATGAAACAAAATGGAATCGACGCAGAATTGTCACCATTCTCGGGTGAACCTCGACCATAATTTTAAAAAATTTTTTACTATTTTTTTTTTACACTAAACTACAAAAGAAAAAACCCCGAAATTGAAATTTTTTTTTTTGAATGGCCGCCATTTTGTCAAAAAAAATCACAAAATTAAGCTTGAGGTTCACCCGAGAATTACATCTATACTGATTATAACCCCGAGACCCGGAATCGTGGCCGCCGTGCCGACACCTTTTTTTTCACCACCAACTTTGAAGTCTCATTACTTTTTGAACAGCCCACGTATCGAGGCAAAAAAAATTTTTGTATTTACTTTGAACCTTTTGTAATACAATAAATAAAAAAAGTTTTCAATTATTCTTTGCGTTTTCAAATAAGAATTTTTTTAAAAAGGGTCCAAAAAACGGGTTTTGAATGAGAAGACCGCCTTAATAAAAATAAAATCCAACGCTGTTGGAGATGATGGATTTTCACTAAAAATCATTAAAATTATATTACCTTATATTGTAAAACCTTTGACGCACATTATAAATCACTGCTTTACAACTTCTTGTTTTCCATTTGCCAAAGTAACGCACGCGTCTTCAGATATGAAAGATTATAGACCAATTAGTACTCTGTCTACTTTATCCAAAATCTGCGAATCCATTATGGCTCGTCAAATCAATCAGTATTTAGAATTGAATAAGCTCCTATCGCCATACTAATCTGGCTTCCGATCAGGGCATAGCTGCGCAACTGCAACACTTAAAATTCTTGATGATATGCGTACATCTTATGATGCAGGTCATATAACTCTTTTATGTCTTTTAGATTTTTCAAAAGCGTTTGACTCTGTGAACCATTTTGCATTAGCTCAAAAACTTAAGTGTCTGTTTGGTTTTTCTAGAAGTGCTGTCAATCGTATTGCCAATTATTTAGATGGAAGAAAGCAAAGAGTAAAGATCGCCAACCGTTTTTCTGAGCTCAAGGATGTTAAAATGGGAGTACCCCAGGGACCTTTGCTCTTTAGTATTTTTATACATGATATTTTTACTGTCTGTAAAAACGTGTCAATGCATGGCTATGCTGATGATATTCAGTTAAATTTTTCCAATCGAATAGGACTGATGATTTATGTTGTTGACTGATGATTTATGTTGTAGACTACATGAAGACTTAACTGCAATCTTGAAATGGGCATCAGATAACAAACTAAGCCTTAATGCCAACAAATCTTACGTTCTTCCTATCTCCAGGGATAAACTTGACCACGAACAAATACCACAGATTTTCTTAAATAATAATTGTCTACTTATGGTTAATAAAGTTAAAAGTTTAGGTTTTTAGTTATGTGTTTATATAACTCCAATAATTTTTCAATTATTAAAGGTTATATTTTATCGAGCTCAAGGTCAATGTTGCTTTCCGAAGAAAACAACTGAAGCAAAAACAACCAACAACAACAATACCCTATATAGAGTATCAATCACATAGCAGACTAGACAGCTGTTTCGTTGGCCGCTACACCAACTCATCAGTAGCCTTTTTTCGTGATTCTTGCTGTCATCCACTAAGCTTTTAATTTTCTACTTGTTTTACGAATGCAATTAGTAAATTACCCTGAATTGCGGTATGAGAATACAAATTATATGAAAGCAGCTTAAAGTTCTTCTAATTTGTGAAGCATACTTTCAGGGAAAGTATGTTCTATTATTCGAAGATAGATCAAAGCTTTTCTAAATACTCAAAGATTTTGTTGTGCTAGTTGTTTAGGTTTTTATATTAAAAGTAGACTTTTTATGCTCTGATCATGTCAACAATATCGTTCAACGAGTTTACTACGCGCTTCGATGTTTACGATTGTCTGCTAGATTAACTCCAACTAAGACAAAAAAGCGGCTTGTTGTTCAATTAATACTACCAATTATATCTTACTCTGAACTGATATATGGCAATCTTGACTCGCACTCTTCGCATAAAATTCTAGTTGCCTTTAATGATGCGGCAAGATACGTGTTTGGCCTGAGACGCTTTGAGCATGTATCTGAAGAAAGTAAAAGCATTTTGGGTTGTAGTATTCTAAACTATTTAAGCGAGAGGAATTGTTTATTTTTGCATAAACTAATAACTTATAAGACTCCTGCATACTTATATGAAAAGTTACGCTTCAGTGTTTCCACTCGAACATGCAATCTTATACTGCCAAAATTCAACTCCTTAATTACCAAACGACTCTTTTTCATCAACGCCATCAAACTCTGGAATTCATTACCTTTAAGCTTAAAATCTACTATCAGTTCGAATAATTTTAAGTCGTCTATTATGCTATACTACTCAAACATCTAATTATCTATAACTCTTTTTCTTCTAACTATTCATACTGACATTTTTCTTACTGTTTTTCATCTTTGTTTTATTTTTTTTTTTTCTTTTGTTCTAGTTTTTTAATTTGTTATTAAACTCATAATTATTTTATATATTTAGTATTTTAAGTTAATTGAAGTATTTCAATTTAAAATTTGCTGTTGATTATATATATATATGACTATGTTGTACTTTTAAAAGATCTTCTTATATCTTATTGTACTAATTAATATCAAGAATTAATACCAAAAAATATCAAATTAACGACCTGGTTTTTATTAACGACCTTCTGTCGTTGACTCACAACCCAATTCATTCGCTTGCGGCATTTGCCATTCATATTCATTTAAAAAACGCCCGAGCTCTTTAGAGATTGAGAGGAAGAGGCAACATATGAATGACACACTTAATAATGACTCGGGAAAAATCTCCAAGTGGGCTCTTGCTAATAGAGTAGAATTTAATGCTAGCAAAACCCAGTATTGTCTGTTAACCCACAAGCGAGTCAATTACCCCTTAGCTCCCCTCAATATGAACGGTGTAGATCTTACGGGGTCAGATGCTCTTGACGTTCTAGACATATCAATACAAGCAGATCTTGGGTGGAATGATCACATTTTTGATGTGTCAAAAGAAGCAGCCAAGTGCCTTGGTTTTTTAAAACGGTGTAAGAAATACTTCACTCCATCTGATCTTCGTTTGATCTATACCTCATATATTAGGCCGAAAATGAAGTACAATCCGCACATTTGGGCAGGGCTTCAAGATCACATTTATAGCTTCTGGACCGGATTCAAAGGCGTGCCAGATATATTTGATAGGTGATGGAAATATTTCATCTTCTCTCAACTCTCTTGGGCATCTTCGCAATGTTGGTTGCCAAAGCCTTCTGTACAGGTATTACCATCGGAAGTGTTCAAGGAAGATACATGGCCTGACGCCACCAGCTCGTGTGTTTCCTAGGTTCACTCGGGCAGCTCTCCAAGCCCATCCCTTTACCATTGCAACTTTGCCCAATAGAACATCGCATTACCGAGATAATTCGTTCTTTGGTTGCTCAGTAAAATTGTGGAACAATCTCCCTGCGAGCGTGTTTCCCGGCAGTTTCAATCTGTGTAAATTTAAATCAAATCTTCACCGACACTACTCCATCTTTCCACCCACCAACTAACTATCACCCATCTTCCGAATCAACACAATGCTTTCGCATTTATAAGGGGCATCCCCTGAGTGCTGGTTAAGTCTAAAAAAAAAAAATTGTTTGGTTAAAAGCACAAATATTTTTCTCTTAAAGAACTGCTCCGCCAATTTTTTCAACAATAATTTTAGAAAACGCTTTATTTATTAGCTTTAAATAGTAAATCATCCAGAATGGTGACTGTATGATTTTGAAGTTATGAGCACTCATTTGAAAAATTTTAGAAAAAAAACAGAGATGTGCAGTAAAGTGTCCTAAAGTGTCCTAAGCACAAAAACTTTATAACTTATGAAAGATTTTATATATCTTGAAAAAAAAAAAATTCAACATGCAATAAAATTACTCGGAGAATAAAGAACATATGCGTATTACAAATCATTATATGATATACAGCATGTCACACAACATGACACCAACACATACCAAAACGTCACACAAAGACCAGTAAACTTTCATTTTTTTACCTAAAATGAAATCGAAAACGAATATGTTTCAATTTCAAGCCACAAACAAAGCCACACGAAATTAATTTATGATATTTGCGGTCAACATTGAAGTTCACTCTTCCCCCTGCTCAGACTTCATTAAGAACAGACATAAATTGTAGGTGGCTGTCGAAATTGCCAGGCCATCCAAAAGCAACAAAACCGATTGGAACGATTAAAATAAAACTAAAGAAACCACAAAAACAACAGTCAAGCATTAAAATCTTCACGGTCAAGTCGAAACTCAAACGCAAATACATTTATTCAAATATCGGGTCAACGAAATCCTTTCAGGTGTAAATTTAATCTACACATTTATGAGCATCATTAACATGCAGCGTAGCGACAGATAGCATAAAAAAAGCCAACAACTTTAATAAGCACTAAAGAATCCAGCAGACTCAAGGCAGCAGGCAATGAGCAGCGGCAGCATTCCAGCAAATTCCTTTGCCTTCGCAGCTGAAGGCATTTAAATTGCTATAAATTAATGCGCAGCTTTGAGTTGAGCGCAAAAGTTCATAAATTTCAAGATTTTGCCCAAAACATCCAAAACAACAAATTAAGCTTAGTTATCTGTCTGCTCGAGTACGTGTATATTAAGCAAAACACACACACATAAACGCACATACTAAGCTTGCCAAAATCTTTTGTTTATTAAATCGGACAGCAAATTTTTCATTAGATTTTTATATGCTTCGACATTAAAATTAGTGGCGATTTAAACGAATGCAAAATGTTGTCCTTGCAATGAAATTCCAAAAAATTTTGTTTAATTTTTTGTTATTCTAATTTATTTGTTTGGCAATTAGTGCGATGAAAAATTAATTTTTTTATAATTTCAGCGGATTTTGCTTGGATTGCAATGGTTAACAGCAGATTTGTCAAATGCAATTAGCTTGCCAGCAGCTCAGCAATTCGAGGAATTCAGGTTATTAATTCATTAAAGTTTTTTTTTATGGATTTTGCAATAAAGCAGAAAGTTAGTTTAATAGACCGCACAAATGAAGTTAATTGCAGCTTATTAATAAATAATTAATTAATGTTGCTTTTATTGGCATAAATAGCATGTTGCAGCCACTCCTTTAAAGTGGAATTTTATGGCTTATGCAGTTGTAAATTATATAAATAGACATGTCCTTGCATTAAAGCAGCACATAATTAATTTTTATTTACCTAAGCTTAACATAAGTTTGTGTCTTAAATCTTTTGTTTTTCAACGAAATTTCTACACAATGATCTAATATACTAGTAAATCGCGAACAAAAGAACTGCAACAATTATAAATTAATCTGAACATATATTTTGTGTGAAATTTAGTTGTTATAATTTTGAATTGAAATGGGTACTAATCCTGCTTGATAGCCTAGCCAAATAGTTTACATATTTATTTATTTAATTATTTTATTTAAACTATCGACAATAATGTTTAACCGTCTTTTGATTACCTAAAAATTCCAATTCAGTTTTATAATCACAAAACGATTGAAACGTTTTTGAACTTTTTCTAGTCTAGCTCTATGCAACTCATAAAATGGGTCACATATTACACCCATACTCAAGTATTGATCTTGTTAGGGAAATTAAAATAGCAGGGACATATGCAACTTTTTTGGAATTGGTTGAATGTAATGATTAAAATCGGGTAAAATGCATTTTAGTTATAAATAACTGTTATTTTTAAGAAATATTTTTTTGGTTGCAGCATAGCTTTTATTTTTGAGGAATAAATTTTATGGTTGTCTAATAACAGTTATTGTCTGAATTAAATTTGTTTGGTTATAATTGTAAAAAAGTTGACATTTTTTTTTGGGATACGTGCGCTGGCAGAATTAGAGAATCGCTGATTTAGAATTTGAAAATATTTTTGACACTAGGGTGTTCCCTGAAAATGTTATTGCTTGGTACATTTTGCACATGGCAGTATTAGACAATCGCTGATATCGAATTTGATGTTAGAATTGTATAAATTTTTTGGGACACTAGGGTGGTCCCTGAAAATATTTTTTTGTTTTAGTCGCTGATTTTGAATTTGATATTAAAATTTCAAAAACTTTTTGACAATAGGGTGGACCCCGAAAATGTTTTGTTTTTTAAACATTTTGTACATGCGCTGGCAAAATTAGAGGATCACTGATTTAGAATCTTATTTAGGAATTTTAAAAATTTTATGTGATACTAGGGAGGACCCTGAAAATGTTTTATGTTCTAAACACTTTGTACATGCGGTGGCAGGATTGGAGAGTCGCTGATTTTGAATTTGATGTTAGAATTTCATAAATTTTATAGTGACACTATGGTGGACAATGAAAATGTTTGTATACATTTTTACATGCGGTAGCAGAATTAGAAAGTCGGTGATTTTGAAATTGTAGTTAAAGTTCATGTAAAACAAAACACATTTCCAGGTCCATTCTAGTGTCACATGTTTTGTTTTTTGTTTTAAATGGCGCCTACAACCGTAAGTCGGTTTCCAACTGTTGTAAAAAATTGCGCCAACCACTTCTGTTTTGCGCTTGCTGGCGCCAGTTGGAAGCTCCAAGTTTCGTCAGGTTGTCCTCCACTTGGTCCCTCCAACGGAGATGCGGTCGTTCTCTGCTGCGTTGTCCGCCGCTGGGTACCGAATCGAATATTTTTTTCGCTGGAGCGTAGTCTTCCATCCGCTCAACATGACCTAGCCAGCGAAGCCGCTCGATTTTTATGCGCTTAACTATGTCGATGTCGGCGTATAGCTATTATAGCTCATCGTTCCATCGTATTCGGTACTCGCCATTGACGCAGATTTGTCCGTAGATTTTACGAAGGATCTTTCTCTCGAACGCTCCTAAAATCTTTTCATCAGAGCTGCACAACGTCCAGGTTTGTGCTGCATATAACAGGACGGGCATGATTACTGACTTATAGAGTGTGACTTTTGTTCGTCGAGAGAGGGCTCTGCTTCTCAATTGCCTACTGAGCCCAAAGTAACACCTGTTGGCAAGAGTTCGTTTTATATCTCTACTGATATCGTTGGTGGAGTTAATGCTGGATCCGAGGTAGACGAAGTCCTTCACAACCTCGAAGGAGGTGTTGTCAACAGTGACGTGGGTGCCAATACTCTGGGACTGTTTGTTTGTTGACACCAGATATTTCGTCTTATCTGCGTTTACTGCAAGACCCATGCGACTCGACGCTTTTTCTAATTTGAAGAATGTTGCACTGACTTCGCGTGTGTTATGGCCAATGATATCAATATCATCGGCATACGATAGCAGCATAACGCTCTTATAAAATATTGTGCCGCTTTGTCTCAGATCAGCAGCTCTAATGATCTTCTCCATAATTAGATTAAAAAAGTCGCACGATAAAGAATCACCTTGTCTGAAACCTCGTTTGGCAACAAATGGGGGGAGAGGTCGTTCCCGATTTTTACTGCACTGCTGGTGTTGCTCAGTGTCATCCTGCATAGACGGATTAATTTTGCAGGTATACCAAATTCAGACATGGTGAAGTATAGGTGATTCCTTATTGAACTGTCGAAAGTGGCTTTATAGTCGACAAAAAGGTGGTGGGTGTCGATTTGCTTCTCTATGGTCTTTTCCAAGATTTGTCGTAGCGTGAATATCTGGTCGGTGGTAGATTTTCCAGGTCTGAAGCCACACTGATAAGGCTCAATCAGTTGGTTTACGATGAGCTTCAGTCTTTCACATAATACGCTCGTCAGGACCTTATAGGCGATATTTAGTAGGCTTATCCCACGGTAGTTGGCGCAAATAGTGGGATCGCCTTTCTTGTGGATTGTGCAGAGTACACTGAGGTTCCAAACGTTTGGAATGCATTCTTCAAACCATATTCTGCATAGAAGCTCGTCAATGCATTTAAATAGAGCTTCGCCTCCATTCTTAAACAGCTCAACGGGTAGACCATCGGCTCCCGCCACTTTGTTGTTCTTAAGCCGTGTTATTGCTGTCAAGACTTCATTATAGTCGGGCAGCGGAACTTCAACGTTGTAGTGTCACATACAATTTTTAAAATTCTAACAAAATGAGTAAGACAAAAAAAAACATTTTCAGGGTCCACCCTAGTGTCACATAAAATTTATGGAATTCTAACATCAAATTCAAAATCTAATACTGCCATGTGCAAAATGTAGTAAGCAAAAACACTTTCAGGGTGCACCCTAGTGACAAAAGTTTTTCAAATTCGAAATCAGCGATCCTCTAATTCTGCCAACGCATGCACCCCTAATATCGTGTGAGTTTACCCAAAACAAAATGTCAACTTTTTCATGATTTTCGACACTTATAAACGAAAAAATTTCATTTTGGAAAATAACTGTTGTCAGCCTAAACATTTATTCCTCAAAAATAAAAGTTATGCGGCAACCAAAAAAAAATTATTCTTAAAAATAAAAGTTATTCATAATGTATACTTTTATGGGTTAAAATTGCTCAACTTTTTCTGCTGTGAAATATTCTTATTTAAATCCCTTTGCAAGCCCACTTGGTCACTGTGAGACCTTACAGATTTAAAAATCCTAACATCGTTAGCATACATAAGGCATTCTGAGTTCTGTATAGGATTAGGAAGATCATTGACGAAAAGACTAAATACCAGCGGCCCAAGGTGGCTTCCCTGTGGGACACCTGAATGATTAATTATAGCTTTTGAGGTCTTATTTTCGATGCATACATTTTGGCTGCGACCTAAGAGGTAATCTTTAAGCAAAGACAATAGTAAAGAATGAAACCCCATTTTGCTGAGCTTATTGATTATGCTAGAGTACTGAACTCTATCAAATGCCTTAGCGAAGTCTGTGAAAATAACGTCTATATGTGTACCACTCTCTTATTCACTTTTTATAAAGTGAGTAAATACCAGCTGGTTTGTAGAGGTTGATCTTCCAGAGACAAAACCATGCTGACTTTCGGATAACGAATTTTCAATGCATAGATAGATTTGCTTATTCTACAAGAATGTTATGCTGCTAGCGTGATGATATTGATATCAATTGCCATAACACACGCGAAGTCAGTGCAGCATTTTCCAAATTAGAAAAAGTGTCGGCTCACATGGGCTTTGCAGTAAACGCAGATAAGACGAAATATCTGAAAAGCGCATAAAAATCGAGCGGCTTCGCTGGCTAGGTCATGTTGAGCGGATGGAAGACCACGATCCAGCGAAGAAAATATTCGATTCGGTACCCAGCGGCGGTCAACGCAGAAGAGGACGACCGCTTCTCCATTGGAAGGTCCAAATAGAGGAATAGAGGAAGGTCCAAACCTAATGAAACTTGGAGCTTCTAACTGGCGCCAGCAAACGCAAAACAGAAGTGGTTGGCGCAATTTCTTACACCAGGCGAAAACCGACTTACGATTGTAGGTGCCACCTAAGTAAGTATTAAGTAAGTAAGATAGATTTGCGTTTTCACCAAGGCTTGAAACAACTTGGGAATCGATGGTAACTTAGAAATTGGTTTATAGTTTCCTATATCTTGTATGATGCAGATTTATAAACAGGGACTATAGTCGAAACCTTCCATATATCTAAATTCTGTCCTTTTCTAGGGACAAATTAAATACGAGTGTCAGTGGCTGAGCAAGGACGATCTGCGGGATATTATCGGGGCCAGCACCCTTATTAATATCGAGTGACAACAACTCATTTAAAACATCGTCTACCGAAAGAACTAAGGAGCCCAAATCAATAAATTTCTCACCATTATAAAGCGATCGATATTGATGTAAAGGAACAATCTCTAAGACGAAATTTGATTGGAAGTAGACTGCAAACATATTACATGCATCTTCAATATTGTTCGATGTTTTATCTTTAAAAAAATATATTTTTAGGGAGACCCTTGGTATTTCTCCTTTTATTAAAAAATTTCTAGAAAGATCTAGAATTGCATTTAATATCCGATTCTAATTTACGAACTCCAGTTCTATAAAGGGACTTCTTTAAAGTTTCATACTGCTTACGAGCCACAATTAACCTTCACGAAAGGACAAGTTTAATTTACTCTTTTTGTTTAATTTGTTCATGAGATTATATATATTGAATCGGGGATTGACCGAAGTGGAACACAGTGGGTCCCTTTTGGTCCCCATTGGACAAAGGATGCTACCACCCCTCAGACGTGAGCATGCTCCTTACATAAGCATTCATTGTCACCTCAAGCATATACTTGTTGGTCAGTTGACCAATCTCGGCTTCGCCAATAAATGGACGTACCAGAATGGTCAATCTTATTCTTGACATCGCCGGACACTGGCACAGAATGTGTGCTGCTGTTTCCGGCTCATCTAGGCATAACCTTAAATCCTAAAATAATGGTAAAATCTAGTAACATTTAATATTAATTTATTTTTTGCAATCACTGTTATGATAAATGTCACTTATGTATTTTCCCACAATCAGCCGCATTAAAATTTTTAATCTTGCAACTAATGACACCACATTAAGAAACCCACGATTAAACTCTGAACTGAAAACGTAACCCGCTATGAACATAAAACGAAACATTTTCCCAACTCATGCGTAGGAGCAGTAAAAAAGCATCAAAATAACTGACTGAAACTTACATCGGAAGTACTTTGCGATAATCTCCTTGGAAGGAAAATGGCAATAAAACCAGCGACAGCAACATTAAAAGAATAACAGCCGCCACTGTAATGCAGTAGCTCAGCAAACATGGCGTATAAAATGTCTTGCAACCAACACCTCATCAATTTGCGTGGCACTTAAGAGGAACATAACAACAACAACAACAAAAACAACTCGAATATGATGATAAATATCAATTGCTGCCTTAAATCGAAAACACAAATCAACAGCAACAGCAACAACAACAACACTAACAAAAGCATTTAGCTTGTATATTTGCAATTTGATTACTTCTTATAGCGTGAATTTTTCTCAATACATACATATGGCAACACTGGCAAAGGTGTGCGTTGCATTGCGTTGTCATTTTCATTTCTTCTATTTCAAAATTAAAAATATACAGCAAAAATCAGCAAATCTTTGTTACTGTCTGCTGTCGATTATGACGAGGTTGTTGATGATGACTATGAAGACGAAGTCGATGTTGAAGTTGATATTGTTTGTTGCCTGTTGGTTTATGTTGCAGATGGTGCTGAAGATATGCAACACAATTGCAACGATAGCCAAAGATGGTTAATAAACCATTTTAGCAGCAGCAAATAAATGATTGTGTGGGTTGCCGCCAACTGCAGATGAGTTGCATCAAGCGAGCAGTTAAAAGCAATAGTAATCAATTTTATTCATATGAGGAGTACCTATTTGTGTATGTTGTTGCATATCTTTTTATATTTATTTGAATAGGTATGAGAAATCAATTACAAATATTTCCGAACCGTTAACACCTTCGTATTCGAATAGAGTGTGTGTTGTTTATGTTGTTGTTTTTATTGTTACTATTACTTTATATTTTTTCAAATTCAATAAACTTCAATAGATATTTTGTTATTTGATCTTATCATAGATTTTTTTTTTGGGTTGGATATAAATAAATGGCCAAATTTCTGCTTATCTGAATAATTTACCATTAAATGACTCACTACACCTAAATTACCTTAAATGACACACTAGTGTGAACTCGCACCAACGCAGAGTATGTCCGAATAGGTATAAGCCGCTATTAAATAAACACTTCATTAAACCCAACACATCCGAACTCTCTACTACTGAACAAACCCAAACTTTAGAATACGCGAAGTAGAGGATACCGAGGGCGGAGGCGACAGATGAATTCCATCATTTACTAGTACGCCTGCCTTGTAGGCCTAAGTAGTTGGATATAGATCACCGAGGGTATAGGTAATGGAAGGGACGACCAGCACTTATGTGTACAGTCCATCAGCGGACCCGTTTGTGCATTACAAAGTAAAAACACACTGTCATCCGGCAGAACTAACCCGATCTGGAAGCCGTTCCTCAAACACAAAGCACACCCAATGCCCTACTACTGAAAACATTACGACTCCAACATATCATTCAATTGTATAACTATGAACCCGCACTGCTCCCAATAGCAGTGCCAGTTTAACTACCAGTAGTGACGTACCTTCATTGTCATCTACAGGTGAAGACGAGACCTTCCCATTTACTTACATACTAAGCGGATATGCCAGCCCGGTCGTACCACTGCGCGATACCGCCGGTCAATCTAGACCTGTGTAGCATAAGCACAACCACAGCTAGCACGAGTCTCCCCGAAGGGCCAACCCATGATAGTCACCTGGGCAACTCGGTTCCGCCAAAGAAGCTCCACAACATCTTAGCAACGAGACAAAAAATTCATGCATGCATGAGTTTTTGTAACTGGCCGTGCAATTAGAGCACTAATTCATGCTTGGCCGCCATGTTTATACAACACAACAATGCATCGAATATTCTGTGTCATTGACACCTCCATTATTCATTCACCCAATTTATACAGCCCTCAGTTGGCTCCTTGCCGTGGATAGATAGGGTCGTCCTCTTTGACGAGATGACTATCCCCATGCTAGCAAGTTTTAAGGTCAATTGCTATACCTTCGCAAGCTATTTTACATATTCGATATACCGAATATGACTTGCTACCAAGATGGGCGCCACCCCGAGCTCTTGGTTGGCCCTGTTTTTACGTTTGCAAGACGTATCCTACAAACAACCATCCTCCTTTATCCTGGCTTTGGACAGGCAGGTTTTCATCCGAAGATACCTCCCCTGGCGGAGTTGGTGGAGTCGACAATCATTACTGTGTGCCGAAGCTGATTTTTACTTCATATTATTTGCTTGAAAACATATGTATGCATGAGTTATTATGGTTGAGGCGGCTACCCATTTCACGCACTTAGGCCAATATAGGTCCATTGTGATACCATGTAATCTCATGTAACCTGGTGTCAAAGTAATACTGTCTCCGTTGAACTAATAAATATGTGGATTTTATTTGGATCTATCTTAGAGATTGAAGCGAGGGAGTGAAGCAAGGTCGTCGGGGGTTTAGTAACATCACATACTCAAAAATTGTTCAACTTATTGTTTGATAATGACCCCATCAAAGAAACTCTTATGAGTTTTGTAATCATTGATCCTAACTGCTGATTCAACGACAAATCGTATATACTTGCTGAAGAAATGGTGAGGAATATTGTTGTCATAGATCATAGAGAGGGAATAGAGAATATATAACACAATTCAATACAAATATCACTAACAAAGAAAATAAACAACAGGGACTCTGCAAGTGTATAAACCAGAAGGTTTTTTGCATACAATGGTTCGAAGGTACGGTTTAAGGTTCAGAATATTTAAAAAAAAATGCTAAAACTTTTTAAATTAGTTTAAAGATCAAAGGTTAATTTTATCAAATATCCATTGCCATATTTCAGTTCAGCAAACAATTTTACATAAAAGCGTGCTATAAAGAAAAGTTTTTGTATCGCTTTAAAGTTTACATATATAAATTTAAATATGAAACATTAAGTTATTACTTACTTACTTACTTAGGTGGCCGTAACAACCCGTGTTCGGCCGACCTCATCAGCTCTCGCCAGGTGCCTCTGCTTTGCGCGCGCCTTCTTCAATCGGATACACCAAGTGCGGTTAGGGCTTCCTCGGCCTGGTCCATTCATCGGAGGCATGGTCTCCCTCGTCGTCGTTGACCAACGACCCTTGCCTCGAGCACCTTTTTCGCTAGAGCTCGTCGTCCATACGATGAACATGACCCAGCCAGCGTAGTCGCTGCACAGTTATACCCCGAACTACGTCAATATCTTCGTAGAGCTCATACAGCTCGTGGTTCATTCGGATGCGATAGTCATCGCCGATAGTCATCGAACAGGACCGAAGATTTTGCAAAGAACTTTTCTCTCGAACACCCCCAGAGCAGCTGCGTCAGTTTACGAAACTACCCATGACTCAGCGCCATAAAGCAGCATAGGTAGAACGAGCGTCTTGTAGAGTGTTAGTTTTGTCGATCGAGAGAGGACTCTGGAACTTAGTTGCTTACTGAGCCCGTAGTAGCTGAAATTATTGCTATATTAAAAATATTAGCAATTATTGTTCTTCGCTTTATCTCCGGGCTGAGTTCGTTGTTGTTATTAATGGCGGTGCCAAGGTATACGAACTCCTTGACTACTTCAAAGTTATAGATGCCGGATGAAACGTGATAGTCTAAACGCCGCACTCCCTTGTTTGTAGACAGCATATACTTTGTTTTACCCTCATTTATTGTCAAACCCACCATTAACCATTAAATTATTAGCTCATTAAAATCAAGTTTAATAGCAGCGCCCTTTCAGTTTTTGGAATTTTTAAATTTTTTTTTTTTTAACTCACACACTATTATGATATCCAGGATTCATATTCTGCCCGTGTCGGTAGGTTCTGAAATATAATATTAAACTGCATGCAACCCTGAACTATCTAATATATATATATATATATGGGTGTATATGTCCGGTATAGACTCCCAAAACAGCCAATCCAATTTTCATGAAATTTCCAAGAAACTGAAGCAAAGCCTTGAGAGTGCTCCTGTGAAGCTTTTTGCTGATCTAACCAATGGAGCGGGCATTGGATAAGTGGGAGTGCCACCACTCATATAAGCGTAATTCGCAATATCGAATAGCTTTGAAATTATAGGTCCACAGCCTTGGAATTCCGTAGTCGACTTCAATTTACGAGGGCCGTTCGACTGGTAACATTTTATGGATATTTAACGAGGGGAGTGGCACTTTTTGAGCAACCCAAATTTTCGGTATAACTTTCGAACTACTATATACGCCACACATCAATGAAACTCGGTACGAACTTGCTATTTAGTCATGTCCTTCGACACAAAATGAACGAGTTTAAAAAAAAGAGGAGTGGCACTGCCCAAATAATACAAATTTTTCATATCAAATAGCTTTAAAACTATACCCAGAAAAAAAGCAAAAGGTAAATCACCTTAGTCGGCTTAGGTGAAGAGAATTGTATGGGAATTATAAACTTATGCTTATTCACCTAAGCAATTTATTGTTTTATACATCGCTTTGAAATCACATACTTCGATACCTTGCCAAAAAAAAAAATATTTGATTCACCTAAGCCCAAAAACCAAATATACAAAAATAAAAAACAATTAGCATGGATGGCTTAAGCATAGTTTTGAGCTATTTTCTGCAAAAAAAAACACAGCTGCGTCATTATACACACGAGAGAAAAATAGATTTGATAATTTAATGGTTTTTTTTTTTTGTAATAAAATCCCTTTTAAATTCAAAAATAGCAGAAGGTAAATTAAAAAACACACGTTAATATTCACACCAGTAAATTTTATTACATTTCATCAACAAAAAGAAGACAAAAAAAGAAAAAAAAGTCTTTGCCCGCCGTGTGGAATCGAACCTGGAACTTTTCGTGCTAGTCCATCGCTCTACCAACTCTACCAACTGATTGAGATTAATACATTGCTTTGAAAGCACATACTTCTTTACCCTTCCAAAAAAAATATATGATTCACAGATGTTTACAGATGCAGTATGTCGCAGTATTCTGTTGATAGCTGCAGCATAGCTTCAGTTGTAATTAATATTGAATAAATCACACCGCGTAACGAAGGAGTTTGGCTCAATGCGTAGAGTAGTGTCTTCATACGCAATGGTATCGGTTGGTGTGGGCTCGAATCTCAATGGCATGCGAAGGTAAAATATTTTTATTTGATTTTGAATTTAATTTAATTTAATGTTCTTGTTATAGTATACGTCAAGCAGCAAGAAAAGTCGAGAAGTCATTAATTTTTAAGAAAACAACGGTGTTGATAAAAGAATAATTTGTGTTGTTGCTGATTTCAGTCAAGCGAATCACAGAACGAGAGGCGGCACTTTAAAAAAAAGGAAAATAAAAAACCAAAACCCGAAAAAAAGTTATATTTTTGAAATTCAACTTTTTTTTTACAGTAGTGTGTAAAAAATTACCAAATACTTAGTTAATTTATCACACAATAAAAATTGGCAGGTCAACATGTAAAACTTAGGCGTTTTGATAAAGTACTTGGGTGGCTGAAAACTGCCAAAGCCATCTTATAAATTATACTAGGTTTTTTTTCAATTTAACATAAGCTATTTTCTCGGTGTATATGACGTATGACGAAGCCAGGGTCTTTCTAAAGAAAAACTGGCACGGGCATTGGAAAACGGAGAGTGGCTCCGCCCATCAAGCCAAATTTTCGATAAAGAATAACTATGGAAGTAAAAGTCACAGAATATTAAAGCTCATAATGGAGGTACCACGTGGTTATGTCCTTGTACTAGAAAACTGGGACAGGCATTGAACAAGTAAATTTTTTGATATCGAACAACTTTGGATGTAAAAATCACAGAACATTGAAACTCGTCGTAATATAGTAAGCCAACCTAAACTGGGTCTTCGCTGCGCCAACAAAAACAGTTATGTGTTTTTCAGTAACTTTTCAGGAGAGTAAAAACACAAATTCTTTTTAGAGTATTTCTAGTACTGCGAGCACAAAGCGGTTTTTGATCACTTCTAAACCAAAAGAGATATAAAAAAATGGCAAATGCAAAAATGTGGGCAATTATAGTGTTAAAAAAATATGAAATAAAAATATTTACAAAAATCACATAATTGTTTTTGTTGGCGCAGCGACGACTTCATAACATATCCATCATAACCATCACAATATGTTCATAAGAAATCTGTACATTCAAACCATACTATCATATCATACCATCCTACTTCTCCCTTCATACTATTATCTTTATCTGAATGTGTTTGTAATATTTATTTCTGGTAAAAACCTCTATTCAAAAACTTTAAATTTAAAAAAAAAATTGCCATCTTCACAATTCTTCTTATTAATGATCATTGTGTTAACATTTTGAAATGTTCCATGTAAATTCCTGAGAGCTCAAAAATTTAAACTCTGCAGTGCTTGTAATAGTTTTTTTACCTAGTAGAACAAGAATTCAGTTGTCAGTTGTTTTTTTGCTTTTATTGTTGTAATTGCTGCTATAAAACTATGTCGGTTTTATTCAGTTTCAATTTTTTTGTAGTGCAACATGAGCACTTTGTGGTCGTTTTTGTGTTTGACTTGAGTTTCTTTTTTGCATTTTGTAATGATTTGTTGGTTATGACTTTTGTGAAGTATTTAAACGTTCTGACACATCATTAATTTTATTTGTAGTTTGCTGAAATTGTCTGATATAATGTGGAAGTCTTCTTATTATTATTTGGTAACATAAATATTTTCAAAAAATATTTTTGTTCTATATGGCTTGGATAAATATATTAAAAATGCGAATTGAATTGATTTAAGAATAATATGAGATAAAAAAATTTCGACTTCGAAACTTGTCTTCACTGTATTTTTAAAGCTTTAAATATTTTCCAAACAGCTCGTTTGCACTGTAGAAATAAAAATTTTCTGGAATTAAATTACAGTTTGTCTCAAAATTACTTTATATTGTCTTTGAATAAATTTCACAGCCATCTTATTTATTGGCTACTAATAGGAATATACAGTCAAACAAATAACATGGTAAATTTTCATATAATTATTTGCATTAAAAACGAGTTAGGAAGATATTTATTGCCTTTTTTGCAGCCATTAAACTAATAACAAACATTGCAAAAATTAACAAAATAAAAACTATTACAAAAAACAAAAAAAAAAACCCCCACACAAGATGACGAACGATAAAAGTCTGCTTGAGTAGAATGTATAGATGCAGCCATGCAGTCAGCCACCCACCAAACACCACCACCAACCAGCTCCACACAGTTTTGCAAATCAACAGAATCCCGGACAACTGAGGCAAATCGATTGAATTGACCAAATCATTATGGAAAATCTCTATTATTTGCAATAATTCCTGCAGCCATTGAGCTAAGCGAGCAGCATCCAGCGTTCAGTATACAAGAGTTGAGGAGCATTTTGAGATAGTTATGTGGCTAGGACGCACAGTGTAATGAGTGAGGATAAAAATACAAAAACTCGAAATCAATATTTTGCAAATCTGAGTATAAGGTTGTATAGACAATAGTCTAGTTTAAAAACTTTTTAAAAAAATTTAAAAAGTATACATAAATGTAGCATATTAATGCTGGCAATATAAGCACTTGAGTTGCAGATTTTGTTTGTTAATTTTGTTGCAGATACTAGTGTAATGACTTTTTTACAGCTTTTTTTAAATTGAGTTATTAAAATTGATGGCTCGATTAAAATTTTTAGTAATTCGATTACGAGTATAGTTTTTAGCTTAGCAACAACAAAATTAAAGCTCTTTTATGACATTTAGTTTTTACCACTTTAAGAAACTAGTGTTAAATGAAAAAGGGAATGCATTTCAAAAAATCTATATGAAGGCAAAAAAAATGTTTTTACAATTTTTTCTCAAATTTTTTCAAATATATGCAACTTTTTTGATCACTTTTTGGGGTAAACCTAAAGCCTTTAATATTCATCTTACAAAGATAAAATATATGCCATAAAATCAGTTCCATGCCGAATAAAACAAATATTTTGCTATATTGACAAAGTAATTAATATGAATTTTTTTAAAATGAAACATCTGCATTAAAAATATGTTTAAATTCCTAGTAGTATTTGCCTGCACAGTACATAAACTTTTAATTCCAAGTGCACAAATTGTAAAAATTGCATTTTCTCCGATGGAGAAGTTATCTAAAGAAGATTTAGAATGTGTGCACAAATTAATAGGAAACAATTATGGTATGATCTTCAATTGGGTCGAAGTTAAAATGCCTTCTCCCCCAGTCGAATTTAAGTAGTTTCAAAGTCAATATAGATAGCTAAAAATGTTTATATATAGTCTGCAAAATAAATAAATTTTCGTCATAAAATTATTTTAAGTTATCACAGCTTCGGTATCAGGATTTCCTTAAAAATTACGTTTTGTTTTAATGGCGTCATTTTGTATGGGAGGTAGGGGAAATTTTCATTAGATTTTTTCAAGTAAAACTCAGACTGCATATTAAAGTCAAAGCAGATGTGAAAAAGTTTCAGTTTTCAAATGATTCGAATAATTTTTGTAGAATTTTTAAAGATTTTACAGGTTTCATTTAGTAACCATCTATGGGAGGTAGACGCGGTATTTATTCGATTTTGCCAAATTTCAGTCAGAGCCTATCCAAAATATAAAGTCATTACAATAATCTTTGTGGAATTCGAAGAGATTTTAACATTTAAATAAAGTAACTTATTTATTTATTTAAGCAGTTATACAGTTATTTTAGCAAGCTTATACAAGTAGTTTATATACTTAACCTATTGCTGCCTGCACATAGTTCTCGCTGGCCGATTTTGTTCAAATTTATATATGTTAGCGAAGGATACCTAGTATAGATATAAAACAAAATTTAGGTATCTACATGTCCAAATACCTGAGACAATGATGGGGTCACCCGCCCAGCATCAAGTGTGCCAAAATTCTGTACATTGAAAGCGAACAGGGCTTATTTTATTATTATTGTCCAAACATTTATTTTTTTTATTTTAACTTTTTTTTCGTTAATGGTAAACATTGTCTTCGCTATGCGGCAACACTAAAGGGTGTTGTAAGACAAAAATGTGTGGCAAAACATTGCATTAGACGTAAGCATTGCATTAGCCCTAAGCTTTCCTTACAAATTTTTGACAAAATGGGAATTAAGGAAGTTAAGGGAGAAGGAATTAAGGATTAATGGGAGTTAAGGAATCTTAATTGTATTAGTAGGTATCATTACATAACTTGAGTGATATCTACATAAATGTTCCTTAACGATTCATTTACTTGATATAGACTCGATTCAACATACTACTTTCCAACAGCATAGAACTTTCCAAATCTATGCCATATATTATACATTAAATTGTAACAGACTCCAACCGCCCCAACAGCCTTTTGGACAGATAATTTTTAAAGAATTTCTATCCTGTGAAGGCATTAACTAGTTCTGGCTTATACTCTCAAATCGCACAATAACTAAGCTTTCGTATAAAAATACAAATTGCAAGTCTTTTCATCGGTATTAAGAGTTTGGAGACATAGGCTCTGAAACGTTATTTAGTTGCTTTCTTTGGAGATGTAGCCAAAACGGAACTACCGAGTACTCCACTACACTGTTCACATCACAAAAAATAGACACCCAGGAAATGAAAATAATTACCTAGTTCTGGCTTATGCTCTTCAATACAATCAACCCACACTATGCATGATCTACATCAGTTTAGGTTATCGTACTAAGAGTCTGGGAACATAGGCGGTGAATAGTTATTTGGTTGCTTTCCTTGACGATGTAACCAAAACGTAACTATGAAGAAATTATCTCACAAACATAGTTAACTCTTTGCCAAATTTTGGCCAAAGAGCGTCAAAATTTCAAACTGTATAGTGCGTTATCAGAGTCCAGACAATCAATTTCAAAGAGGGAAAAAACGATTATTTTACACATACCTGCATTAAAGAATATTTACTATATATCAAAGGCACCATTACATAACTTGAATAAGACTTATCAAAAATACCCCTTAATACTTGATCTTTTATAGAGTCCGTCAAGCAGTCAATCACTACCCAAGCAATAAATCCAAAAATCACCACACAAAATCCAGAATAGCGAAGCTCCAACAAAAATAACAGCACACCAATGTAAAAGTTATTACAAAATGTTTCAAAAAAGCTTTATTAATAAAAAACTATATTTATTTGCACCAGAATTAAAACAAACAAAATTTTCACAATTGCCTGTTATTTTGGTACACCTAGTGCCGGACGGGTGGAATTTCACGCCCTTCAATTAAATTGTTTATAACACACAGATGAATACTCCGACTTATACCAAAATTTCACAGAATGTAGATTGCTTAACAAACTACATGTTCCGGAGAAAACTACTGGAAATTCAAACATCTTCTATTTTTTAGAATATTTTTTTTTATATTTTTTATATTATATTATTTTATATTATATTATATTTTATATTTTTTATATTTTTTATATTATTTATATTTAAATTATATTAGAATTTTAAAATATCGGAGAATACTCAAAAAAATTTGATGAATTTTTACCATGGGTAAAAGCAAGAAAGAATTGAAGTCCCATTCATTATCTCTCACTCCACAAAACTTCAAACAAAATGCTCCGACCATTTAGTCTTGAACGCTAAAAGACAAAATACTTATGAAGGGGTGCAATTTCACCCCATCAGGCTGGAATGGGTTAAACTAAGAACTAACAAACTAAAACATACAATTAACAGGGAGTAACATCATTTACAATGGTTTAAATATGTATTGCATCTTAATTGTAAGAAGGCATTAGAGAGGAAATTTCGGAGTCGAGATCTGCTAAGATGAAAGTCAAATTCGCAGATCAAATTATTGGTTACATGAAGCATACTGGTTATAGGTACACTACATCCATAGTCGGTGCGGTGGAAGTTAAGATGAAATAGAGGTATAGACCTTAGGTTATGTGGGTTGGTGTTAATGCATATTAATTGGAACAATGAAGGGCAATTAATGGATACGCATACTAGTTGATAAATAAAGAGTACATCGGCAACTTCCCTTCGTTTTCCAAAAGTTTGCATGCTAATCAACTTCAGTCGGTCGGGTAATTTCAAACTGTCAGAACCGGGGAACGGCTTTGATTCGCATAGAATGGGTGTTGTAGATAGGAGACCAAACCTGGCTTGCATATTCGAGGATGGGTCTAACGAAGGTAAGGTAGAGAGATTTTGTGACGTAAGGATTGGAGATCTCTCTGGAACAGCGTTTCATGAAACCAAGTGCAGAGTTGGCTCTACTAATGATATTCTCAATGTGGGGCCTAAAATTAAGTTCCTTGTCACAAACAACACCTAAGTCCCGTAAATAGCTTACAGAGGGAACTGGCATAGAGAGTATGTAGTAAGTTCTCGGAGTTGGAGTCGCTTACGAGAATAAGTAATAGCTTGATCTCAAGAAAATTTTTTTTTGTGCCAAGTTGAAAAACTGACCAGATCGTCTTGGAGATTGCAAGAATCGGCATTGGTTTGTATGCAACGATAAATTTTCATATCATCAGCACACACAGAACGAATGGATTCTTTGATAATTCCATCAACATCAGAAAGTGATAAAAGGAATAACAAAGGACCAAGGTAACTCCCTTGTGGGACTCCAGAGGTAGCTGTAAAGGACTCTGAGTTGGAAAATCGAAAGATGACACAATAACGGCGTTCTTTGGGATAAGATTTGATATAAACTGATATAAACCATGATATAAACTGAAATGTAAAGCAAAAGGCTTTAATCTTAAGAAGGGTGTTAGAGTGCGAGATTTTGTCCAACGCTTTACTGAAGCCGTTAGAAACTGCATCAACGTCAAAACTGCTTTCCAACGAGCCTCAAGTTTTAGATACAAATTCTGTAAGGTTAGTGTTAGTCGATCATTCCTTGAGAAAACCATGTTGACTAAGAGGAAAGATAGAATTGCAATGGAAAAAAAGAATGTCGTATACGAGGGGTGCCTTTTATATTTCGGGATTAGAGAACAAAAACAAATATTAATCATCGAAAATCACTTTATTGTTTTTCAAAATATTCTCCATTAAGATCTATACACTTTTGCATGCGTTTGAACCAATTGTCGAAGCACTTTTGCCACTCTGATTGAGGTATCTCCAAAACATGCATTCTGAATGTCGCAACCGCTTCTTCGGGCGTCGAAAATCGTTGTCCACGCAGTTTATTCTTCACGGTTGGGAATAAAAAGAAGTCATTCGGTGCCAAGTCAGGACTATACGGCGGATGACCCATCAAATCGATGTTTTGGGTGCTCAAAAATGCAGTTGTTTGAGCCGATGTGTGAGAGCTCGCATTGTCGTGGTGAAGAGTGATCCGTCTTCGGCGGTTGGTTTTCCTGATTTCTTGGAAGACAACTGGCAAACAAATGGTTGTGTACCACTCAGAGTTGACTGTTCTGCGTTGTTCTAGTGGTACGGTTGCGACATGTCCATATTTTCCGAAAAAACAGGCGACCATTTGCTGGGAAGTGCTTCGTGCGCGAACATCTTTTGTTGGATTTGGCTCATCTTGAAACACCCATACAGTCGACTGCTGTTTACTTTCGGGCTCATACGCGTAAATCCACGATTCATCACCTGTCACGATGTCATAGACGTGTTTCGAAGCACCGCGATCGTATTTTTTGAGCATTTCCTTCGACCAATCGACACGAGCCTTTTTTTGAGCGATTGACAAATTGTGTGGGATCCAACGCGAACAAATTTTGTTGACAGTCAAATGTTTATGCAATATTGAATGTATGCTGGTCCCACTTATGCCTAAGGTTGCCTCAATCTCACGATAGGTAACATGACGATCTTGCAATATCAGTTCGCGCACAGCATCAATGGTTTTCGGAACAACAGCTGATTTCGGACGGCCTTCACGAAATTCGTCTTGGAGTGAGCTACGACCACGATTGAATTCACCATACCATCGATAAACACTGGTCCTTGATGGATCATCGCCAAAAATTGAATTTAGTTCATCCATGCACTGTTGCTGTGTTAATTCACGTCGAAAGTTGTAAAAAATAATCGCACGAAAATGTTCACGATTTAATTCCATTTTTAGACCGAGATGAATCTTTTAAGTTACTATAAACAACACAAATAGGGCTCGTATGTCAAAACGTTCTGAGTACGTATAAGCCAACAAATGTCAAACTTTGCGATAGAGCTTTCAGTTGACAGATTGCAACACCAGGGTTGCCAAATCCCGAAATATAAAAGGCACCCTACGTATAATGCTTTCAAAAATTATTTTTGGTGTACATGACTGGTTTGCAATAGGTATGTTATTAGAAATATAATTTTTAGGTTCTTTATTGTGCAAAAACATTATGTACGAACCATAATTCCATAATTTAGAAAAAAACTGAATTAGACATAGAAATTAGGAAAAGAGCCAAAAGGAGATGAGCCAACAAGTTCGCGAATTTTTTAATAACAATTGAAGGAAACCCATCAGGTCCCGGAAAATAATCCTCCTTTAAATTATGCATATATCTTACCTAAGACATCAGCTAGTGTAATATCAACAGAAGTAACTCAGTGATGTTTGAGCGCAGTTCCTTAAAGAAGAAAAGTATTCATAGGCTAGTTCATCGGAATGACTTGTGAATGGCTGACTAAAGAAATTAGCAAACAGATTGTCTGAGGAGATATCCTAAAAAGTAAGGGTAGGTGGTTAGTTGGCAGATTTTGTTTTGATGTTAACGAACTTGTAGAAGCTTTTAGGATTCGACAGCAATTTAGTATGGATATGACCAAGATAAGATGCATATAGATTTTCACAGAGTGTTGGAAAAAGGTTATAGGTCTGAAGATAATTTGTGAGGTCAAAAGAGGAACGGGAAGTTAAATATGCTCGCCAAGGCTTGTTTCTTTTGTCACGTAGTGAACGAAGTTCCTTATTGTACCAGGGAGGAGATGACGAAAAGTTATTCTGCCTAGTAAAGGGGACAGATTTAATGAAACAGTCTAGAATTTTTTTCATAAAAGAGAGCAACGGCATTATCAACACAAACATTTAGCATTATCGAAAAGATGTTGGGAATCGATTCTACTGAGTAAAATTTCTAATTTCACAAAATCAGTTTTCCGGAAGTTGAAGCTATACGAGTGCTCGAAGTGTGTGTTTTTGATATTGTAATTGTAAGCTAAGGTTGCCGATAATGGTGGATGGTAGTGATCGAGAGTTGAAAGAAGATGGTTGAAAGAAGATGAGTCTAAAGAAAAAGCAAGTTCAAGCTGTCTACCTATGTTGTTAGTTACTCAGCTCAGCTGGTAAAGGTCGGAGTCAGAAAGACAGCTAGTAGAGATGATTTCTTTTTCAGAAGTAGGATTTGAAGGAAAATAGTGGCACTCGTCATCAGACAGAACCCATTGAAGACTAGGAAGATTAAAGTCTCCCAGAAATATAACGGTGTTAAATGGATCCATAAGATCTAAAAGTGAATCGATTGCGTCTACTGCAAGTTGATAACTATTCACTGGTTGAGAGAGGCAAATATAACAGCAGATAATGAATAAATTTCTTTTTGCGATACAAGCTCTGGCACATATAAATTCTAAGTTAGCTGTGTTGAAATTTTTTACAATCGTGGGAGATCGAAATGATTGCGAAGAAGGAGACCTCGACCTGAGAAGAGATCATCTTTATTGAGTTCATTGTCTCTGAAAACCACGAAATCTGACGTAAATGTCTCAGTATCCTTGAAATCCGGGGTAAGATTGGTCTCAGTAAGGGCAAATATATCGTAGGGAAGCATAAGGGAGTTGAGGGACACTGCAGAGATTTTGGTCCGTAATTCTCTTACATTTTGGTAGTAAAGAGAGACAAATAACGAGCATGTAGCAGGGTTTTGATTAGGGGTAATAAGTCAGTTAGAAATAATATTGCTGCTGCTTTTTACCGGACTTTTGGAGGTAAAAGACATGTTTTGACCTAATATGAGCCCCATATGTGTCAAAATCTTTTTTGACTTGATGGCTCGTCAACCAAGTTGCTCGTGGAAACTGGTGAATAAATGAAGCAATTCATCGACATCAGATGGTAGACTTTGTATGGGAGATAGGTGTGTTTTTAATTTTTTAATATTCTTTTTTGGAATGTGAGTGCGCATTTGATAAGAATTGCTTTAAATTTAAACTTTGGGTCTATATGAAGCCAAAAGTCATATTTTGTACAAGATTTATAAAATGTCTTAAATGATTTTATATCGGAGTTAGACCTTGATTATGTTCGTTTTGCTAGGAATTAGGTATTATAAATATTAATGTTGCAGAAGTCATGCACAGAAAGTTGATGCTTTCAACGACAAATATAACGGATTTTATATAACGTTTTAAATTTTATTTATATTGGAGGTAGACGTGGTTTAAGTCGAGTTTTTATGAAATTTGGTGTAGAATTTCATAGTTCTACGGCAACACCTTCTTTTTTTGTCAACTTGCTATATGAACTCATTACACTGTGGCACTGTTGAGGACTGTTAAGTCTATAAAACAGTTTGCACAACAATTTGCCAAAGTTAAAAGAAAAGGCACAAAATAAAAATAAAATAAAAAATAAAGAAAGCTATTGTTCCCTTATCGGTAGATAGTACAAATATAAAATTCAGAAACAGCTGTTGTTGTACAATAGCTAGTGGTCACCATGGCGTCTATTACACCTGCCAAGCAGGCTGCTCCCGTGGGCCCAGCATTCACTAGATTACATCACAACGACGCGGCGTGATATGCAAAAAGAATTGTGTTTGGATTAGCCAAAAATATTTCTTAGCGCCGAAATATATAAGCCATGAATATGCCGCCCACTTGACTGCCAAAATTATTTTCTTTCTTTTTTTTTTTTTGTCGATTGGGTCCTTGTACTATTTTATTTACCTAGTTGTACCTCATATGTTGATAATACTCCGTCGACACTAGCTGCGTTCGTTCAGATTTATGTGTTATTTTTTTTTTATTCCTGCCATATATTTTAAGCGCCATCTTTGCTGAATGCGGAACCACAGCTTGTGACGCTTTGACTCGTATTCTCTAAACTTCCTTAGCTATCTGTTGCTTTTTCTTTATATTTTTTGTTTTATTTTTTTTCTTCAATATAAGGCAGCATTGAAGATACAAGACAATGGACACCAATTCTGCCATCTCTGTGAGCTGCAACTAAGATATTGTATCTGCAAGTTATTGTATCTGTACATTGAAATTATGTATCTTTCAGTTTATCAACGCCTTCAACTTTCTGTGTCCTCTGACTGCATGATTGTAGCTTTAGTTAACTGTGTGTGTGTGTGTGTGTGTTTGTGTGAATTAATATTTTTAATTCTCTTAATTGAATTCGTGCATGAAACTCTTAATTTCGAGTGCATGAAATGAATGAATTCTTAGCTAAAGATTAACATTTATTTTCTTATCAGCGAATTGAAATCTTTAATTGTATAAGAAGAGCTGAACGCACTGTGGAGCAAATAATTGTTTGGTTGCTGCAATGGAAATCTTGTTCCATTATACAATGCAACATTGTTTGACTCCACTGTTCTTTTCTACTCCCACTCGCCACAATCATGACAAAGAACTTTGCATCTTAGCCCGAAAATCTGCGCATGGTGGTCCTTCGTCTTGCATTCAAACCGAAAGCCGACGACTTAAATTCATTAAGGCGCATGCGCAGCACATCATCGCTATGCCAACATCATAAAAACAACAACAGCAACAACAACACAACAAACATCAATGGCCACATCAACATGAGATCAACAGTTGGCGATTATTTTGCAACATTTATGCATTTTATTTTATTTTATCAAATCACAATTGGTGGTACCCACAAACACTCTCGCACACACACATACACACACATACATAAATTATGACTATGCGCGCGGCAAAAGTTTAAGCATCTACTAGTATTTACGTCATGTATCCGCCACAATTCAGTCAAAATCTGCATCGGAGGCCCTTTGCTTCACTTAACCCTAACATGACTTCCTGCGCCTAAGGCTATGCTTAAATATAAAAGCGTTAAGTTGTTGTTATTTTTGTTGTTGTTGTAAGAGCATTTTATCCTTGTCTCTCTGTCTATTACTTTGATTGCTTTGCTGACAATGTGCAAGCTTGGACTATTGTTTGCAGAGGAGTTCGCATTAAAGTGAGCCTGGTAAAAACTAAATTCAGACAAACTGACGACAATTTGCTGTTATTGTTATTGTTTTGGATTCAGTGTGTTGTTGGTTTTGTCTTTTTTATTATTATCTCTCCACACATACGCCGCACTGCATATCAACTAATGACAGGTTGCAAGCAGCCAGTAATCGGTAATTTGTTAACAATTTGTAGACATATTCAAGAATTTACAGCATGTTTGTGTATTTACAGCATACGTGTAGTTTTTTTTAAAAAAAGGGGCGTTCAAAAATTTCCTATGAAAATCTTTTAAATATACATACAGCATTTAACGTTTCATCTAGAAAAGAAACTGCATTTAAATAAAAAATTTTCTGTATGAATCTTTAAAAAAACAATAAAAAAAAATGTTTAGAAAATATTTTTTGAAGTGGTAATACGTCTTACTGCGCGGTTTGTAAAGGCGTCTTTTTAGCAAATTTTTTCAAGCACATGAAACGTTTCTGTTCACTTTTTGGGGTATAACTAAAGCCTTTAAAATTCATAGTGCAAAGGCAAAATAAATGCCAAAATATCAGTTATATGTCGAATAAAACGAATAAGAATAATCAAAGTCTTAGTTCAAAACTTTCGCTTTAAAATTTCTTAAAACTTACAGTTCTTCCCATTTTTTTTTTTACATGCAAAATAAAAAAATTTTAATTAACAGTATTCAAAGTTCCCAAAAAAATTTTGACTTTTCTAATCAGTCACATTTTCAAGTGCCAATGCTAGATCCATCAGTTACCTACACGGCTAAAAATCTTGGACTAAATTTTGGTAAATCCTGTACTGTATATATGACGACACCGAAATTGTATTAAAATTTAAACCACGTCAAATACTAAAACTAAATTTTATTTCCACATAGGTTTAAATTGCAATACCCAATTTAAATTAAAACCTTAGTTCTAGTTGTATTCGCTTTTAAATCATAGTGTACTGAAAACAAAACTGGCTTGTAATAAATTTTAGTACAACAAGGGATAGTTCATTATACTCCTTTTGGTTTGAATTTTAATACACGTAGTATTAGATATTATTACCCCTTGCACTAAAATGAAGTCCCTTCAACATTAAGTAGTAACATAAAGTAATCGAGTTTTAATTAATTTTTATTTATTTAAGGTTCTGATTTTGATGATAGTATACTTATAATAAAGAAGAATAATAAAAAGTTGCGAAACAACACAGTCATTTCAGATTAAAGATTTTTCAGAGACACTACTGCTCCGTAGCTTGTGCTTATAGTAATGGAATACTTTTCCTCGATGTCGAATATTTCTGAAACTAAACAATATAACTAACAAAATTACCAAAATAAACAATTAGAGCAATGCAGCATCAACAAAAAAACGAACGGAGATCGAAGTGATTCACATTGGCTGCATTCAGCGGAAAAATTGCAACATAGCTGTTGCAAAACTTTCGTGCTGAATGGTATGTAGCATAAAGCGCCCACCAGAGCTGTAAAAGAATGTAATCATTTGTGATTTAAAATCATTCAAATCCCAATCAATGATTTGAAAAAATGATTGCAATCATTTAAATTTCTTAAATTTCAAATCACAATCAATGATTTTGAAAATTGATTGCATTCATTCAATCACAATTTGATTGAAAAATTTATTGCATTCATTTTTTTAAATCATTGATTGTGATTTGAAATTTTAAGTCCCAATCAATGATTTGAAAAAATAAATGCAATGAATTTTTCAAATCATTGATTGTGATTTGAAATTTCAAGTCCCAATCAATGATTTCAAAAAAATGAATGCAATCAATTTTGGTATTACATTATGGTCAGAGCCAGTGGCGTAGATAATTTTGATTCTGGGGGAAAGGGGGAGTCCGCAAAAAAATAATAGCATTCAAAAAAGATTCTTTTGAATACCAGAGTACAATGGTGTTTTGTGACGCCGAATGTCAATTTCACAGCCCAACTTTTTTTTAACGTCGAAAAAGTATAAGAGAAGACTTATCATATCTTATAGACATATATATCGATGGTTAAGCGCACAAAAGTGATAAGTGCTCTTTAGACGAAAATGGTAAAAAAATGGTCATATGCTACGCTTAGTATGTTTAAGCCTGCTTTCGGCTTTGTTTATATGTTGTTCGCTTTAAAACAAGAGAGGCAATGGTACGATGGTAGCTTGTTAAACTTGTAGACGTATGGTGCGCGGTTCAATACGAGCACAGAACAGGAACAGACTATTGATTCATAACAGGTTTTTTTAACAATTTTTTCGTTTAAGTATGTGTTAATAAAAAATATAAATAACAAAAAAATAAGGCAGCACGGTCTGTCGTCTGTGCTCTGCGGATAGAATTTGTCCAGCAGAAATTTTCATACCTGATCAGGCTGGAATTCAAGCCTTACCTTTTTCCTTGAAAACACACTGATATTTGTCATACAAGTGTCCGCCTCTTCAGACCTGAAATTTGGTATGTATAACTATTTTTTTAAACTTTATTTGTAAATTAATTACGACCTTCTTTCATAAGTTTTAAGTTATGTGTTTATATAACTCCAAAATTTCTTCAATTATTTAAAGGTTATATTTTATCGTGCTCAAGGTCAATGTTGCTTTCCGAAGAAAACAACTGAAGGAAAAACAACTAACAACAACAATACCCTATATAGAGTATCAATGACATTGCAGACTAGACAGCTGTTTCGTTGGCCGCTACACCAACTCATCAGTAGCCTTTTTTGGTGATTCTTGCTGTGATTCACTAAGCTCTTAATTTTCTACTTGTTTCACGAATGCAATTAGTAAATTACCCTGAATTGCGGTAAGAGAATACAAATGATATGAAAGCAGCTTAAAGTTCTTCTAATTTGTGAAGCATACTTTCAGGGAAAGTATGTTCTATTGTTCGAAGATAGATCAAAGCTTTTCTAAATACTCAAAGATTTTGTTGTGCTAGTTGTTTTTTTTTTTTAACATTTTATATGTATATGATTTCTAGTCTGAATATCAATTTTTTATTTCAAATTCAAATATGAAATCCGCCCTGAAATAAAATTGGATTGATTTCTTGTTTAATCTCATTTTAGAATACGGGTCTGTAAAGAGGAAGCCTGAATTATATTTAAGTCAGAACTAAACAATGGAGGCATGATTATGTTTAGATATTCAGTCCAGAATTCCAGTCTGACTTTTAGAGAATTGAGCGAGTTCTGCAGGGTGGATACTAGTGTCAAATCATCAAATAAAAACAAGTTGGCCTCTAAATAACCAACTGACCCCGAAAGGAAATAAATTTCGCGATCTAGTTCTGTATTGCCATGTTAATAATACTGTAGAAATTATGATAGGTGTTGGTGAAAGAATGAAGAATCACTAAATTTCAGTTTAATATATCAAAATCTGAGACACCCCAAAACAACAACTGTCATTTTGTTGAAATTTTGTTAACGTCTCAAGTTTGATTATTAAAGGATATTGAAATTAGTTTTAAGTCAACTTGATCAACCATTTCATATGTTTAATTTACCGGTGAATCGAATGCTATTATTAAAATTTACAAAAATTAACTCTACATTTTTCAGCGCTATGCAAAGTCACTAAATTATTTTTATGCAATTTTTGTTTTTACGGCATGCAACGGAATAGACGCTGATATAGTAAAAAGGGAATAAATAAGGGTGTAGTAAATTTTATGTCGACAATTAAAAAAAAATAACAATCGAATAAGTTTTGGGTGAAAAAATCCAGTTTGAATCACAAAAAAATTTTAATTATTGGCAATATATCATAAAAATTTTTTTATTGTTTTACTTATTAACTCTTAATATTGACCTTTTGTTGTTGGATAGTAGGGGTAAATTTTTTGTTGCAAGGAAATGGTTGACCAAGGTAATTTCAAAACGATTTTATTATCCTTTATATAATTAGATGTGAGACTCTAAAAAAAGTAACATAATAAACCAGTTTTTGCATTGAGCTGTCTTAGTTTTTGTAATATTAAACAGAAATTTCGCGATTCTTCATTCTCTTACCATCACCTTTATAATTTCTACTGCATGCATGGTTCCGAAACACTTTTGGATTTTAGTAGAAAATTTAACTTATCTACTAAACATGTCACTACATATCTTGTTGTTGTTGACCTATTTAGAAGAATTAAACACTGAACTAAATGAAATTTTGAGAAATTTCTTGAGAAAAAGAAACATTTTTTGCATTATATATATTTGTTTATTTGCATACTAACTATCAACACTTTTGTTAAACAGTCATTATATACATAGAATTGTAAAATGTATTAGTTTGTTGCAAACATAAAATAAAATTTTTAAACAATTTCTAATACAGATTACTTAAACGCCCTTCTGTTCTGAGTGAACTCTATTAGAGCATTTACAGAATTAAACGCAGAGCACATATTATAGATAGGGTCACTTCGGCCATAGTTAGTCCTATGATGCGGAACATAAAAGAATCTCTTTGCCTAAAATGTCTTTCAGGCGCATATATTTTGAACAGTTCTAGAAGTGGCGCACAATTAATTTGGCACATTTTCACCTCGCGAGCAAAAACTATGAGGAAATACTTTCGCCTCGACTCTAAAGCACTCAGACCTAAAAGAGCACATCTCGAAAAATAATTTGGCATAAAGTGCCAATGGAGTTTTCTTATAGCTAATCGAGTAAAACGTTTTTGTATTTTTTCCCAGTCTTACGCAGTGTATTTCATAAAAAGGATCCCAAACCACACATCCATACTCTAAAAGAGATCTTATAAGAGATATAAACAGAGTTTTAAGCGTATACGGATCATTGAATTCCGTTGAGTTGCCTCTTAGAAATCCCATCATTGCATTAGCCTTGCTGATAATAGTATCGTAATGGCTAGCGAAAGTAATTTTTCTATCAAATAGCACTCCTAGGTCTAATTTAGAATCATCTCTTGAGAGATCATTGTTTGTTATTGAGTAGTTAAAAAATGATGGTGTCAGTTTCATATAGAATGACATTATGTTGCATTTTTTGATATTTAAATGTAATTTATTTACTGAACACCAATTGTGAAAGTTATTTAAATCAGACTGCAAGAGCAAATGATCTGAATTAGATTGGACAACCTTAAATAGCTTTACATCATCAGCATACATTAGGCACTTCGAGTGATTTAAAAAGTTCGGAAGATCATTAATAAATACATCAAACAGCAGCGGACCAAGGTGGCTTCCTTGGGGTACGCTGGAAAAGTTAGTTACGACTTTTGAAAATGTATTCCCTATACGGACAGAATGGGATCGACCTACGAGATAGTCCTCCAGCCAGCATAACAAGGACGAATGAAATCCCATAAGGCTAAACTTTCTTACTAGGATTGAGTGCTGAACCCTATCGAAGGCTTTAGCAAAATCACTGAAGGTGACATCAATTTGGTTGCCATTTTCCATTTCGTTTTTAATGAAATGAGAAAATAATGTTAGATTTGTGGATGTAGACTTCGCAGAAACAAAGCCATGCTGATATTCCGATATAGAGTTTTTAACATCTTCATATATATGTTTTTTAACTAATGACTCAAACAATTTTGGGATTAAAGAAAGTATAGAAATTGGGCGATAGTTGGAAACATTTTGTCTAGAACCAGATTTATGGATCGGAATTATAACAGAGTGTTTCTATATATCCAAAAATTGCCCCTTTTTAAGTTACATATTAAATATAAATGCTAGAGGCTGGGCTAAAGCACTTGCACAATTTCTAAGAAAGATTGGAGGGATATTGTCGGGACCAATACCTTTGTTAATATCAAGGGACAATAACTCTTGTAAAACATCTCCGTCAAAAAAAAACAAGGGACCGATATCTGTGATAGGGTCACCATTGCAGTGCGGTATGTTGCCAGTCAGGTCCCATCCTTAAAGATAAAATTAGATTGGAAAAAATCGGCAAAACAGGTTGCAAATGTCTTCTGTTGTTATTCGATATTTTATCATTAAATGAAAAAAGGAATGCCCAAAAATCCTTTTGTATTTCGCTTTTTGTTTACAATATTCCAGAAGGACTTAGGATTGAATCTTATATCTAACTCGATTTTAGATACATACCTCCTGTAAAGAGATTTCTTGAGAAAATTATAATCTTTGCGCGCTTGTAAATAGTTTTGGCGATAAGATATGTCAATTTTACATTTCTTAAATAATTTATTCATTTGACTTTTTAATTTTGACAGATTTTTACTGTACCATTCTGGGTTCGAATTATTTTTTATTTTTTTAATTGGAACAAAACTAATGAAAGCTTCATTTATAACGTTTATTAAATACTCATAATTTTGTAACAGATTGTCACCAAAAACTGAACGCCAATTCAGACTAGATAAAAAGTTAGAAATTGCTATGTAGTCCGCCAGTTTAAAAGCAAACACAAAAGTATCTTCTTCTACGGCTTGTATATCTATAGTTAGAAAATCTAATTTAACTAATATCGCTTTAAAAGCTATTATTAGACACAGCGCATTCTACTTCAATGCATATAGGATTAAATTTAAGATAGCAAAAAACTAAATCCAAAATCTTATATAAATTATTAAATTATAAATTATTATTAACAGAATTTATTTGATGTAGCCCCAATGAAAAAATAGATTTTATAAAATCTGAGTCCACGATATTACTCATTGCATTAGGGATCATGCTCAAAAGCTCATCAGAATGACACCAGTTTACTTTGCCTAAGTCCAAGTCACCTAGTACTAGTGGGTATTCATTATGTTTACGTCTATCAACGATATTGAGTATATTATTTAATGCAACGAATAAATTTCACCAGAAGAGCTGGGCGGAATATAAGATAAAATTACATAAATACTTATAATCGACGAAGAAGCAGGTTCACCACAAGATACTGGAACGTCAACTCGAACGCATAATTGCTCAATAATTTTAGCAGTGTTTAGTAGGCTTATACGTATTTCCTCACAACGATAAGAAGTATGGACGGCTATTATGACTCCACCTCCTCGGGTTAAGCCGGCTGATGTTAAGCATCGATCACTTCTAAAAACTTGAAATTAATCATTGAAAATTCCGGATGTAAAGATATTATGATCCGACCAGGTCTCTGTTCACATCATGAGTGCAATCAGCAAGATTAGGCATAAAATTTGTTGTCTGCATTTTGGTAGTATATTTCAAAAGTCTTCGATAAAGAGGGATTCAAATGTGCAGGCTCTGTACCGACGTGGGCATGACGTTTTTTGGAACATTATGAAATGGTTTCACACGTACCCCCGCAGGCCAAAAGTTTGAATTAAAAACAGATTTTGTTAGATTTTCTGGTATAGCTAGTTTGAAACTTATAAAATGCGAGCTTGGTCCATCCTTCTTAGCTAAACTAAAGCAGGAGAATTCCGTCGAAGAAATATTAGTTTTAGAAGATACATAATTCATGATTGCTTCATAAGTAGTGGATGATCGAAGATTAGATATATGAAACCATTTACGCCTCCTAATGACATAGGAGGAGATATACATGTGGATTCGTGCTTTGAGATATTTGGTAATGGTTTTCATGGCTCTGGGGGGCGAGGGGTGACAGAACTTTGTATCCCCATATTCACGCCACTGGTCCGAGCATTGCACGAACATAATGCTTTAATTTGTTCGTTCGTTCTTTCGTAGAAAAAAGTTTGCGAACGGTCGAACGAACAACATTTTAATTTTTATTTTCTACGAACGAGCTCATATTTTTCGAACTTTATTAAATTTATGAAAAATATGAATATGAATATGAGAATATGAAAAATATGAAAAGGATTAAAAAATACATTATTTCAACCATTGGTTCAAAAATTACTCCAAGATTTTTAACCGTGTACCTAGTACTTAAAATTTGTTGATTTATGTTATTTGATTGGATTATATTTTTTGTTAAATTTGATGAAAAAGATGTGATTTACCTTTATTGTAAGAAATAAATGCATTTCTACTTTCACTTCAGTGGAATTTTCACATACGTGAACTTCTGAATCTGTTCATCCGTTTTAACACGAAAGACGGAACGAACTTTTTTCGTACAAATCTGTAGGGAAAAAACCGTTATCTAATAAAAGACAATTTTTGTTTTTCCATATGAAAACCTTGGTTTTTACTCACCTTTAATAAATAACAACTAAGCAAACTTTAGTATAAAAATTAGTGCCAAATCCACCAAAAGACCAACTAGATAACAAATAATACTTAGAATGAATAAAACTCCGACACCTATGCTTAAATTATGATAGATTTCCCTTTCTTCCTCATAGGTCTCCAGCGTAGTACTGCCAAAGTAACAGGCAATAATACAAATTGTAATGGAAACTTTAATGATCCAAATCATGGTACGTTCGCTGCGATTTAACGGCTCGTTGCCATACTTCCAAGGACCACACAGAGCTTGAAAGCCAAACCAGTTGATATAGAGCGTCATAAGTTTCTCTTTGAACTGAGAAAAACGCGTAGCTTTTTGTTCCTCTGGAACTTCCAAATGTAAGGGTGCCGTAGAGATCCATTTTGCTACTGGACACTTAGTAGTTTGCTTGGTTTGCAGATCTTTCACTTCTATGGAATGACAGTACCAACTCGAGTAACGTCCAAAGCCATCATGCTCAATTATTATTTTCATAGGATTGGTTTTTAGATCGCCAGATGCTATGGGTAGTTTAAGCACACAAGTAGAGTTTTGGGTTAACTTTGGCTTTGCGGGATTTTGATAGATGGTGAACTTTTTGAAGGCATTCCAACGCATTTCCAAGCTTAGATGCACGTTGGCTGTGGTGCCAGCATTCCAATGACTGCCTGTGTGAATGAGCAACACGATGTCGAAGTCCTCTCTATCATCCCGATCAGTTCGCTCGATCATAAGATATTCGCTTTGGGTTTGTTTCAACTTTCTGCGAGCATGCCACATAAGAAAACCAAAGAGTAAAGCTAGGGCTGTGTAGAATAAAACCATGAGCCAATTAATGGCCACGTATAGCAAGAGCTGACGATCACCGGGCACAGCTTTGGCTGAGGTAGGAAATACTTTGCCCGAAAAACTGGATAAATGATGACAGCGACAGTATAGCTCAGTGGCTGTAGTGCCATGCTCCGAGGGAATGCAACCAGATGTAGTCCACTGCGGATCCGCCAAGCTGAAGTCCCAAGACAGACACTCATGTAAAAAGAACTCGAAAGTGAATTCGGCACGAGTTTTAACGCCATAGGCGGCCATCACGGCTATATAACCCGTGCTTTCGTGTTCCTTATCGTTGCTGAGCACAACACTTCGATCCAAATCCGTTCCAGCTGTCACTATTTGCCTGGACTTGCGCACCATATAGCCACGTGGCTTTACACCTAAGCTCAACATGACGCGCAAACTAACAGCTGATTCCCGGAACTTGACTACTAAAATTGAGTTGGCCGGCATGTCGACATCAAATATAGGCATGTCGAGTGAAGTTTCAACATAGCTGGTAGCTACTTTCTGAGCCTGACTTGGACGTAGCTTGATTGTGAACTCAAAGGCGTTATGCAGACTTATTGTGCTGTCCAACTTTTTTTGTTTGCTGAAAGCGCTAAAGTACATGACACTAGTACTCAGTGGTTGCTCATCGGGATACCACCAAAAGGGATTTTTTTGCACGGAAACTACTTGTAATAGTAATTCTGTACCACCCAGTTGTTGCTCTAACTCAGCTGTGACAGCTGCATTCATAATCAAGCTCACTGCTTCATCCTTGGACTTAACTTTTTGGGTCGTTCCACTTTCAAAGGCAAACACTTCCATGGTCAAGTCCGCATGTTCCACCACGTAGGATTTTTCTGTCGGTAGATGCATGTTGGTTGCCAAAATACCCAGCCGATAAATGCACTTGTTGAGCTGTACAGCTGCCTTGAGCCAATTTTCAATGCGCGGCAAGACCGTTATATCGAATTTAGGAAAATCTGGATAATGCTCCGCCAGGGGATTGCTTAGATCTTGTTCTTCTGGCAAGATCTGAACTTCCTGTATGTCTTCGAGTGGCACCGAAAACTCCTTCAACATGTCCACCAAAGAATTGGTCAACAGCTCATAGGGATCCTTGAGCAAATCCTGCATATCACCGTCTGAAATAATATTTCCATAGCCCTGCACGAGTTTGGCGAAGGATTGGGCAAATAAAGCCGCCTTCTCGTTGTCCAACGGCTGGAGTGGTTTAAGTAAGTGGTGCGTAATAGCTGTGAACTGCTCAGCCACAAGTAGAGTTTCAACTTCAAAGTTAGCCATTTGACTCATCAATTGGTTGGCAAACTCCAATGAGGGCGTCTGTTTTAGGAGTATGTCGACAAGCAGCAAAGCTTGCCGCGTTTTGCCATCTTTAAGCAATGTGCGTATATTAAAGTCGTCTTTGTGGAGCAACTGTTTCAAGGCGGCCACATTTTGTGGCACTTGAAGTGGTGTTAAGGAGACGGTTAACTGCTTTTCCGTACAGGCTCTCAAAGCATCGCAGATCTGTACCTTAAGACTATCAAGTTTGGGCAAATATAACTTCAATACCGGGTTTCCAGTGCGCTCCAGAGTCATTTCATCAGCCAGATACTCATATCTGAGTGGCATATCTTCATCCTCGTAGTTCTGGCATTCAATTTGGAACTCCGTCGTAAACTCGTTGCCATTAGTTGGCGTTATAGTACAATCGCCACCTTCTGGAGGGGTATTTTTAATAAGTTTGAGTTGTACCTTGCCACTGCGTGATGCCTGTTTTATAACCAACTCAATATTGGATTCAGCTTCATTGCCCGGCATAAAAACCAAACGTTCCTGATCACCTACCGCGTTGCCGTTCTGAGTCCATTCATAGGTAGTTGTAACAAAACCAAAGCAATCCATGCACACTGCCTTTAAGTGTACTATTTGCGCTGGAGTAAATTTATCGTGCTCACAATTGCGCACACATTTGAAGTCCACTAAAAGCACGTGTTCCTCTACCACTTTGATAAGCTGTTGATACCTGTCCGCACTATAGAGATTTTCCGTGGATTTGGTGTAGATAGTGAAGGTATACAACTTGCCAGGTGTAAGTTTGCCCGCGGAAAGAACAAGTTTTCTATCTAAACAGAAGTTTTTTTTTTTTATTTTGAAAGTTGTTAAGCCCCCTATAAATGCTTACCGTTTCCCATTTTCTCCTTGCAGGCTTTATTTGCTCCATCCTCTGCTGATGCGCAACTCCAGCGATAGAGTAAATATTGATTTCCATTGGGTTCAAAAGCAAAATTACGACACTTTGAACCGTCCATAAAGAGCGTTTGTAAATGACTGACTGAACGCTCCGCACCGCCTGCTATATAGGCCTTCACGGGCTTGGGATCTATGTAAGCGTAGCACTGTGAAGACATAATTCAAGAAAAAGCAATTCATGATTAGATTTTGAAGTTGAGAGAGATACCAAAGTATATATAACCAAAAAAAGTGGCTCAAATTGTCGTTATTTTCTAGCTCTAAGAAAGCTATTTTCTTACACTTCAGCTCAAAGTGTGGACTTGGACTCTTTTTTAGTACGTACCCGCACATAGGTTATACTGCGGTATGTGCCAAACACCTCCTCAACTTCAGCATATATCAAAAAAGATGAAATGTATTCATCGCGAAAGCCAAACCACATGCGGTAGGGTGCAATTTTAAGTATAGCATTCTTGACAGGCTTGAAATCGTGCAAATGTACTGGAAGTTCAAAAAAATTTTTGGGCTAGAATCAAACAAAACCTGTTTCTCATACAATTACCTGTTCCAAGAAAGTTCTTAACGGACCATTTGTAGGAGATGACCGAAGACCGGGCGCAACGTTTCTTAACAGTCGGCTCCACAACATTATACTGTGCCACATCCATGTGTAGTATTGGCTTAGGACGGCTACAAAGCGGGGTCACAATCTCTGGCACACAGCCTAAAGAATCCGGCACATAAACATGCATGCCAAAAGTCTTCATATATAAGAGCTCTTTATCGCCCATGTCCGTCAAGCCAAGTGTTAAATCTTTAATACCTGCCAGATAGAAGATTGCCCTGCTCACTCGATAATATCCACTCTTGAAGGGTATTTTTTCTGCATGTCTGAGACCCAAGCTTTTTGCCAAAGCAATTAAGTTATTGGATTTCTGTAATTGACCCTTATATTTAGCAATGTTACGTCCATAAGTGAATCCATCGATGAACGTATCGTTTGTAAAGAGCTCTGCTGTAAAAGCTAAAACGCCATCACTCTCCAGCATAAGCAAAAATGTATGCTCCTTCTGAAGAGCAGCTAGGCGATTGTAATGCAGATAAACGTGTTTGAAGACATCTTGTTTACGAATGTTACAGTTTTGTCCACCCAAATCGGCGGCGGGGCATTCACAATAATATTGCCCGAGATGATTGTAGCATAGCGCACCACCCATACATGGATTAGGCGAACAGTTATTGACTAGTTCATGACATGTTTCACCTGTGAAGAATGTTTTTCCAATGCATTTGCAGCTGGGTTTTTTATTTTCTAACAGGCATTCAGCTTCGTTGTTACACAAACTATTGTCGCACCTTTTTAGTGCAGTAACAATGGAGAAAATCGTTAAATAAATCAATAGTTTCCGAAACATTTCACGATATTTTTTGGTTTTTTTTTTTTTTTTTAATCAAATGCTCAGTATTTTGACAGTTAAATAAATGAAATTTTCAAAATGTTTCAAAATTTTATTTACAAAACTTTTGAAAAGTGTAATTTTTGAGTACACTTTACCATGGTTGAATTATAAGGTTGTCGCATGACTGATCGCACTCTCTTTGCATCACCCATAATTCTCCTAATCAGCCAATTTTGTGAATAAATACGAAAGAAGAACGGGTGAACAAAAAAGTGAATTTTCTGTGAGCTGTCAACTTCGATTTCACATTTACGGGCCCTCGTTCTCTCCCTTGCGGCAACCTTATAATTCAACAATGCACTGGACACTGAGCACATCCGATAAAGATACTTTAAGAGCCTTCAATAGAAAGATCCTTCAAAATATCTAAGGACCAATCAGCGACAATGACGAGATTCGAATACGATGAAACTTTGAGCTTAATAAGCTCTACGCCTATATCGACAGTCAAGCGCATAAGAATCTAACGATTTCGTTTTCGTAATCGTGTTGAGCCACAGAGCAGAAGTGGATGCCAACAACTTCGTTAAAAGGACCAATTATTAGACAATCAGACGACGCTTACAGTCTCCAGCAAGCGCCAGCAAACAAACTTGCTAGAAGAGACCGGCGCAAATTCTTGGAGGTGGGCAGAACTACTTGGTAGGGACATAAATACCCTTGCAACATTGAACGCACCTATTCCAACAGTAAAGTTGAACATACGCCGTTATTACAAGTTAAGTTAACGTTATAGTTATTTTTCTTATCTCCATACGTTTTATCTCGATACCGATATCGTTGGAGAAGTTTTTGCAAAATCCCATGAGAAGAAGTTCTTATAAACTTGGAAAGAGGTCTTGTAAACAGTGCCAATATCACGTAACTACGTCTCAGAACGGCAGGTCTGATGTTCTTCTTCCTCATTAGGTTGGAAAAGATGCACACTAAGGGGTCTAATGGTCTGAAACCTTTTCGTTTATCGGATGGGGCCGGAACAGGTGCTTTTTGATTTTAACTGTGCTGCTGGTGTGGCTCAGTCTCATTCTTTAGAAACGGATAAGCTTTGCAGGTGGCGGCCGTGGCATACTTGTAGTGATACTGGTGTCCCATCTCACACAGAATGTTTTTTCAATTGAATTAATTTTCTGTTGGCCGTCAGCTCTCTGCAGACATCTGGCAAAACCTCAGAGAGTAAAAACTGTTATGAAAAGCTTTTTGAGAAAATACGCCGCACAATGGGGCAGAATGACCCTATTGGTGGCAATAAATCAGGGAATAGAGCTAGCAACCTGAAAATTTCTGAAATTGTTTATAGAATCAATATATTGATATTTCAAAACCCAACAATGACCACGTCCACCAAAACGCCCACTTTTTTAATTTCGGAACAAATTGTCAAATGAAGATACCCACCGTATTTAATATATAAACATTTAGGGCTGTCAAATTTGGCTATAAATACAAACAATTATATATTTGTTCTTTTCAAAAAATAAGTACACATAACATTTATTTTAATGCAGAAAATAGAACAGAATTGAGAATTGAATAAATGTATTGATTTTTCATTAATTTAGAATAAAATCATCCCTTTCTTCATCACTGCTATCTTCTTGTACCTCAGAATTTGTATTATCAACAGGGGGAGCTTTAAGCAAACTCAATGCTTCAATTGGGATGTGTTGTTGTTTTTTTTCGGGTAGTTTCCTCATACTAGTAATAATGGGATCAGAACTTAATAAAAAAGAGTTGAAAATATCTCGGTTAGTGTTTTCTCTACTGGATTTCCGAGAATGGTGCTCTCAATAATTTTTGAAGTCTTTATTCCTTGATTCTTGAGCTTCTTCAGACAGCTGCCCAATCGGTAACAGTGCATGGGCTATTATTTCCGGTCCATGAATGAAGTATTTATGAAGGGTAGGTGACATGTAATACCATGGATACTTTTCCAAATAAAATCTGGCAGTATCGATTGCGAAATTTTTGAACTTCTCTACATCTATTTCATAGCCACTAGCCACAACAATCATAATAATATGCATCTTTTTTATGAGTTGTACATCAATTTTTGTAATTTCAGCGGAAATTTCAGGATATTGAAAGAAACGCCTGGCTGTATTGCCATCATTCGAGTTCCCGAATCCGGGCTTTGGTTTGTCTATTATCAAACCACAACGATCTTTAAACTCTTTTTGTATCCTTTTTTTGTTTTCAGCAACAACTATCTTGTCATCATCCCCTCGAGCTTGCCATTTCTTAAGAGGCAATTTGTAGGCTAAGTGAAGTAAATTTTCGAAAAACCTTATCCATCCATGAAGAACGGACAGTCCAAACTCTAAGTTTTCTGTTTTAACTTCCCTTTTCAACATACTATCTATATCATTAAAGCTTCTAGATGACGCACCACATATGAAACACTTTTGTGTTGATGACGTTTCCGTAATAGCATTACAGACTTTGCCGTCAATCATTGTAAAAAGTAGAGTATGATTGACTTGCACTTCTCTTTCTTCAATTAACATTGTTGTCTTTTGCAAATTTTTCACCTCATTTTCAACTCTATTCTTTTCTGCAATAGAGATTTGCGCTTCAACTGCAACCCCTAGTGCTTCTTGGCCTGACATTTTACAACTTTTGGGTTCCAGTGACTCCTTATATGACTTCCGATATTTTTTTGCTCGCTCAGGGGTAGTTGTTGTTATATCCTTTAACACTTTAGAAGCACTAACCTGTCCCACTGCTCTCAAGCTCATTTGAGTAGCAAAACTCAACATAGAAATCGATGTAGACTCTCTTAGTTTTTCTGTTTTCATTCTTTTTGTACGTTCACTACTTTCATCAAATGAAACACTTGGTCGACCACGCTTAAGCTTTTCTTCAGGGCAACAAAGAAAAGAAACAGATGTCTCAAGCCATGAATTATTTGTTTTAAAAAACGTCTCTAATTTTCGAAAAGCCTTTTCAAAACGAGTTTTATACTCAGATTTGAATCGAGAAAGTGTTTTAGTTAAACCTATGTTATCGAAGTTTCCTGTTCGTTTTTTTAATTCTTCTTCCAGAAACAAAAATCGCCCTTGTAAATTAATATTTTCAACTGACTGCATTATGTTGACAAGCTCCCTCCGGGTTATAAAAATTGTGTTTGAACTAGTACCTAAAGGATAAAACAAATACTATAAATTCTTACAGTTTTTTTTTTTTTTTTTTGTCAGAAAGCACATTTTGTAAAGAAGCTTTTTTATCAAAACCACAAAAATCCGCTGAATTTTCTTGCAGTTCCTTAATCAAGTTAAGACATGCTATCAATAAAAACAAAAATTGTTCTTGGGACTGCTTGGGAACACAACTAAACCGATCAATGTTTGCACAAAGAAGCAAAAAAAAAAGTAATTTTAAAGTTTTTTATGATAATTACGGTTTTATATAATTTAAATCACTTTCTCACAAAAAAAAATTTTAAATAGATTAACATTTACCAGAACTTGAAGGCTCCATACCAAAAACTTTAATATTTTATGATTTCTATTTTTTTTTTATTTAATTTAAAACACTTCACAAATTTCTTCACACCCAACTCAAGCTAATCTGTGAACAAGAATGGCTTGCGCCGATGTTTATCATGCAAAATGTGTTTATGATAACGGTTTAAAACTTTTACAGTATTAACAGTGGGGTATTTGACTATTAAAATAAAATAACAATGGCCCCATACGGGCAGTTTCATTTTTCGATTTATTGCCACCAAAAGGGTCGATCTGCCCCATTGTGCGCCGTTCGGAGTCGGCATAAAAAATGTAGGTCCAGTTCTCGATCATTTGTGTTTAAACATTTCAAAACACGCACAACACAATTGATCATAAGAAGCTCGGTCAAAGTCCTTTCAAGGGCTGAAATGGCTATTACGTTTTTTTTTATGCTTTGCAGGTTAACCCAATTCTGAAGGTCGATTGCTTTTTTAATGTTTTTCTCCAAAACTTGTAGTAGCGTAAATATATATATGGTAGATTTTCCAGGTTTGAAACCATACTAATAAGGTCCAATCTGTTGGCTTACGATGGGCTTCAGTCTGTCACATAATATGCTCGACAGAACCAAGGTTGATTAATATAGGTTGTCACTAGAGAGAAGCTCGGTCGAACTGTCAGAATGGATGAAGGGAAATCAAGAAAAAAAAATCTGAATCTGTACAATTTTTAGCTAACAGCTACTTAGACAGTTCGAGCAAAGGCGAAAAAGAGTGCTTTTCTCTCAAGTGACTTAACCTATATTAATGAACATTGGACAGAACCTTATATGCGATACTAAGGTTTATCCCACGGTAGTTGGCACAATTAATGGGATCGCCTTTCTTGTGAATTGGGCAGAGTATACTGGAGTTACAATCGTTTAGAATGCATTCTTCCGAACATATTCTGCATAGAAGCTCGTGAATGCATTAAAACAGGGCTTTGCCTCCGTTCTTAAACAGCTCAGCGGGTAGATCATCGGCTACCGCGGCTTTGTTGTTCTTAAGCGGTGTTATGGCTGTCAAGACTTCATTCAAGACTTCAGTCGAGCAGCGAAACTTCAACGCTTTCATCCATACTTGGGGTTTCCGGGATATCATCTCTTTTGGCGGGATTGTTGTCATCATCACCATTCAGAAGACTAGAGAAGTGTTCTGTCCATAACATCAGTGTGCTCTGGATATCTGTCACTAGATTTCCTTTTTCATTCTTGCTGGAAAAGGCCCAGGTTCTAAGACCATCGGCCTCGGGCCTCATTCCTGTCGCCATACATCTCAATCTTTTCGCACTCGCGCTTATCTGCCTCTCTTTTTTCGCCTGAAAAGACATCTCCCGTCGTCCTCCTCTTCTCTCTGTATCGCTCCTTAGCAGCACGCGTTACAACCGACTGCAGGGTGGCTTTGAAAACAATGATATTATCTACTGCATAATTAATTGTACTGTCATTACACAGGGTGTCCCGCCATTGAGTGCAACTATTTACGGAGCTGAAAGGTTATGTCGAGCTGAGCATAAAATCGTATTTGCTCTATTTTCACATTCTTATGAACTACAGGGTTAATTAATATTTCACGACTTTGATTCACGTTATTATTTCTAGCAGAAAAACTAACTTATATATAACTTAGATTGATAGCTCATTTTAAGCGCAATAAAATCACCTTTCCAACGGTGTATCAACAAACCCCACCAACTTAACCGTTACCGCGATGTGATCGTGTGAAGAAGAAATCAAACGGTTGAAATTACCAAATTTCAACTTTGAGTGCAAATTTCTCAGAATTTTGCGTAATAAATGAAATTTTTTTTAGAACAGTTTTGATATTTGTTCAATTTTCATTTCAATGGCATAAACAAAAACATAAACATATCTTTAAAAATAAAAAAGTTGGCTGTACTACAAATATTATACTTATTAGAAAATAATGGCATTATAATTAGTTATGCAGTAGATAATATCATTGTTTTCTAATAAGTATACTTTTTTTAGTACAGCCAACTTTTTTATTTTTAGAGATACATATGTTTATGTTTTAGGTGTTATTGAAAAGAAAACCGAATAAATTTCAAAACTAATCCTGAAAAAAATTGCATTTCGTACGCGAAATTCTGAGAAATTTTCACTCAAAGTTGAATTTAGTAATTTCAACCGATTGAACTCATCTTCACACGAGCACAACTCGGTAACGATTAAGTCGGTGGAGTTTGTTGATATACCGTCAGAAAGACCTTTGTAATGAGCTATGAAAATAAGTTATCTGTAAATTAGTTTTTCTGCTAGAAACAATAATGTGAATCAAAGTCGTGAAATGCCAATTATCCCTGTAGCTCCTAAGATGTGAAAATATATCAAATGGAATCATTACAACCCAGCTCTGTTAACAGTATTTATGTCCCTACTTAGTGCAAAAACTATTTCAATTAAGATCTGTGCAAGATAGTTATATGAAATTTAGTAATGGTTCTGGCTGAAAGGCTTCAAACATAAGATGCAGCAGATAATGAGTATGACACATATCTTTCTAATTTATCAAAACGCAAAGAAAATCTGCCAACTTTTCTGGTGCAATTCAAGGGTTTTGTAAAATAACGTTTTTTTACCAATAGATTACTTATTTCAGTACTTTTTGCCTTCTCACGTTTCTTAAATCTAAAAACTAATTTTTCATGACAACAACAATGAAAAATCTAAAACTTTTGCTTTAAAAGTTATGCTTTATTAAGAAAGTTAAAAAATTAAAAAAAAGTACTGATACTAAACATGATATAATTTTGAGAAAAAAAAAAAAAAATAAAAATTAAGAGTGTATTTTAATAAGATAAGAGTTATTGAATTATAGAGTTTCGTTTTCAAGTGGTTATCATAAGTTTTGATAAAACTTTATCAATGGCAGTCATTTAAATTCGTTATCAGTTCGTTCATAGCCGCTTTCAATTGCAAAGTCAAAGTCATCATCAATTCGTTTTATTGCTTCACATGTTCTATTTAAGAGGACACACGCCTTGCCAAATTTCACCAAATATCAGATCGGGCGTAATGCGCACCGACTTCTTGTTCACCTGTACATTGCGCATGCAACCTTTAAACGTTTTCTTTGTCTTTAAGCCAGGTGCCTTATTAAATGCCTGATGTCCACCCAAAAATAGCGGACGATTAGTCTTGGTCAACGTGGAACCCTCCTGACCAACACCAGGATTAGTACTAATATAATCAACAGAGATCGTTATGACAAATTTAGACTTCACAGCTTGTACATTGCGCCATTTGCCATCGCAATAGCTTCCATTGTCGGGCAGTGTGTAGTTGGTGAACACGATATTCTTCGAATCGGATTTAACGGTAAACCACAAGCTATTATCGACCAACTCTAGGATCATGTAGGCGTTTTTGCCATGCACCGAGAACAACAAACCATTCGGATCGCGCGGTCTGAAGTCAAAGTTGATGCTGAAGTCAGTGCCAACGGTAAAACGTTCGAAGAGTTTCACATAACCCACTGGCTGACTAAAGAAGAGACCATTCTCGATTTCATCCGAACAGGGCACAACACCATGCAAATTCGGCTCCTTCTCCAATGGCACGCCATTAACCTTTATCTCACGCATGCAGCCACTATAGTAGGAAAGATTGCCACCTTGCTCAATATTGCTCTTGACATCTTCCTCGATATACTTGGGTATGCCACCAACATAAACGGGGAACTCGACAGCCATTGGACGCGTAGTACGCTCATCGACATCAACCGAGGAATCCTGTTCGACGCCATCAATCAAGAGACTTATTTTACGACTAGTGCGCACAAACTCTACGGTATGCCATTCGTCATCATTAAGATCTAGGCCAGAAGAGCTGGAAATATTCGCGACTATGGGCCCAACACGCATTTGATGGTACACCCTGCCGTCGCTCAAATACACTGCAATAAAGTCGGTGTGACGCTTATCGGCTGCATAGAACAGCAATCCATGTGGATAGCTGGAACGGAATTGAAGACTAATATCGTAGTGTTTGCGCAGCTTAACGGGCAACCAAGGAATCTCCAAACGTTGCTCGCGCATCGAGAAGAAACGATAGCCCGCCTCGGAGTAGTCAACATCAAAGTTTGGCTGTACAGGCAGCTTGCAGCGTGGATCATCGGGCTTTTTGGGCACTGGCAGAATTTTGGGTTTGCGCGTAACGGCATTTAACTCGGGGGATGCCGCCGGTTCTGGAGCTGGCTCTGGCAGTAGATCAGGTAATGGCTCTGGTTTCTCAGTAGTTGTCGTTGTAGTGGTCGTTGTTGTAGTCGTGGTGGAGCTTGAGCTGGTGCTTGTACTCGTGCTGCTGCTGCTGGATGTTGTGACAGGCTTGTTCCAAAGTCCCTCTGGTGCAGCTGTACGATGCTTGTTTGTATTTTCAGCAAATGGATGTGGAATCAACTCGTTCTCACCGCCCGGGAAGTATATAGGAACTACGCCAATATCGTAGGCTAAAAGGGAATTTATAAGACAAATAATTTTAAAAATGTAAGTTTTTTGAGCCTACCCAAGATATCCGTTGGACAATTGTTGATGTTGCCATTCTTCTTTTCAGTGCTGTCGGCAAAGTTGATGATCTCACTATTGATTGTAACGTCACTGATACAACCAACAAAGTAGGCCAGCGTTGAGAGCGCACCACGAGGCGGTATATAGTTATCAGGCAAACCGCCAAAGAACACATCTCCAGCATTTATGTACAACGGTTCCGGTGGGAAGGATAGCCTATTAGATAATAAGTGTTACAGCAGAAAGCAGAGAGCAGACTTCTACACAACTTACCTCTTATCTTCGACATCATCTATGGATAGACGCAGCTGGTTGCTATCGTGATGAACAGTGACAACATGTTCCTCGCCATCATTCAGTTTACGCATGTCAGACATCAATTCGCTGCCCATGCTGCGCAACGTTAAGTAACCATTATCAATAGTCAAACCAATAGTGGAGCTCTGATCATGATTTGCTGCATAGAAGAGTACTCCGTCACGTTGCCGTGTCTTAAACTTCAGATTGATGTGAATGTTGTTGTCAGAGCTGACATTTGTCTTGCGTAGGAAACCATATTCGTTTGGTGGATAGGCCAGCACCGTTGAGAACTTAGCTGGACAACCCGGCTTGACACCAACAGCATTGATATGTTGCCCTAAGTCTACCTTATTGCCGGCTATGGTGACATCATCAATGCAGCCATCGAAGTTGTGATCAACAATAGCTGAATGGTTACGCTTGCCTGGGTAACCGCCAAAGAACATGCGCTTGAAGACGGGCATATTTTCATCCGCCTGCGGTGGTGCCTCCTCCTGGAAGATCAACACATCGTCCACTTTTAGCAAACCACGACGTCCATCACGTTCAGCCACTACACGATGCCACTCGTTGTCATTATAACGATCCTCACTGCCCGTTGAAACCATGTGTTCACCCAGTTTGTAGCGGAAGTAAACACCACCATTCTGCAGCTCCACGGACATGAAGTGCGTATGACGTCCATAGTAGAACAACAAACCATCCTTGGCATCCTTGGCGGCCTTAAAGCTAAACTGTATGCTTGAGCGTGTCTTGAAGTTATAGGGCGTGGCTTTGAGCACCACATAGCCATTGCCATTGAAACGATAGCCAGTGGGTAGAACATCCTCGCTTACCAGCTTATTACGTGCCTGAGCACCCTGATTGTTGTCTTCGCCATAAACAAAGTTCCACAGTCCGACATGATCTTCGCCTATGCGCAAATCTTCGATTTCACCCACGAACGAGCTGGAATGTATGTCCTCAGGTGGTGTAAAATCAGCTGGTGGCGGATAGCCGCCAACGAAGAGGCGACTATTGCGATCGACATTAAAGACATTGTTGGCGCCTTCTAGTGGGGCCTCTTTCATATGCTCCACTACGGTGCCATTGTCCAGTTCCTCGCGTATTATGAGCTTGGCATTGGAACCAGTGCGATCGACTATAGCCTGATACCAATTACCGTCGGCCACAAACTTTTCGTTAGTCACGCGTTCGGGTCCGTTGCCCAAGTCTATGGTCAGTATTGGGTACCCGTTCAGTATTTCGATGGCCATAAAGTCATTGTTCTTGTTGGCAGCACCAGTGGCAGCAGCAGTTTTATTGTCGTTGCCCAAAAACATGAGGAAACCGTTCGGTTTCTCCGTCTTGAAGTAGGCAGATACCTTTGACTTTGTGGCCAGCAGCGGCAAAGTCTCTGGTGGCTTCAGTTCCAGCACAGTGCTAGGTGTGAACTTGACGCCTACTTTAATGTCGTTGGCAATCTGACGTGCCGTCTCAATTTGACGTTTAAGGTTTTCAATGTCCTCACCCAAAGCCTGTCCAATTTCCTCCACTCTGGCTTGTTGCGCAGCGATATCGTCGGCTAGTTCGTTAAGCGTAGGTATTGCGGCATCTACGCTATCCAACTGACTCTTGGCCTGTGAGATATCCTTTGTTGTTGTATCTATATCTTTGGAAATATTGCGTGCTTTTTCCAACTCCTTGGGTGTTTCTTTCGTCACTGGTTTGAGTATCTCCAAAACATCCTTCATGATATCCAAAGCATCTGAAGCATTCTTATTCGAATTATTCCACATGTCACGCTGTGAGTCGGCGGGCAGCTGTTCGATAGCTATGTTGAGATCTCTCAAGCGTTTTTCCGTGTTATCGTTGAGGTTGGAAATTGCTTCAACCTTGGCTGCAGAAGCATTAAGGCGTGGTTCTAATTCGCTCTGTACCTTCAGTAGGGAAGCACGTGCTTTTTGCAAAAGCTCGGCGGATTCCTTGTCGGCACTGCCAGCACGATCGCCTATGCCATCACTGAGCTCTGTCGCATTACCAGCAGCAGATTTGGCTTCCTTGGCGAACTTCTGTGCAGACGCAACGGCATCAAAGATATCGATGTAGGCAGTTGCCGCCTTAATAGCTGGTTCCGAACTTGCCGTCATATCAGCGTATTGATTGGTGAGATCTTGTGCGCGCACACTTAGCTCAGCTGCTTGCAGTTCTGCTTCGAGAGTGAGATTTGCCGCAGCCAAATGTTCGTTCTCCATTTCAGGTAGCTCATCGTCAATGTTCTTGTTGAGATCTCTTAGATTATTCAACACTTCATTTAGGTCACCCAACTTGTCGTTTATGGTGGCTAGAGTCATATCGCCATTGATTAAAAAGTTGCCAGCATCCTCAATATTCTTGTCTGCCTCTTTCTGTTGGTCCGAAACAGTGTCAAATTTGGAGTTCTCAAAGGCTTGCTTGTTCAGGTTATTCAAACGTTCAACCTCTGCAGATTTATTTGCGGCAGCCACACTCCACTCATACAGATCCTCCAACTTATCGCTGAACTCGCCAATATCATTTTGTAGGCCATGCAGCGATTTGTTTTGATATTTTATGGGCTCAACTAGGGCGCCAATTTCCGCCAACAGTTCCTCAGCCTTGCCCAAAATCTCAGTGTTTGGCTCCAGATCGAGTTTAGTCATATTGATTTGATCTAGTATATATTGAGCTTCATCCAGAGCTGCATCCATTTTGGTGCTTGCTGTGGCTTCCAAGTTGCGTGATAAAGCTTCGACTGAAGCAATAGCGTCTCTAGCCTCCGCCGCTCTTTGTTTTGACTTTTCCTTCAGAGCTGTAATGTTGGTCAAGAGCACACTTGCATCATTGCGACTATCCAAAGCATTATCTGTGCTGAGATTGACCTGTTTGCCATACATCTTAGTCTCCGACGCCAGTTCCGCGATCACTCTTCTAGCCGGCTCCAAGTTAACGCTTTTCGGATCCAAATTTTGAACCTCTGGTGCTATCTTTTCGGCTAGTTCGTCATAGTAGTTCAGCTTCTGACTGGTGAAAAAGGCTAGAGCAACCGATTGGAACTCTTCGACAACTGGATCGATTTGGTAACGTAGACGACTGGTTACATCCAAGAGCGCATGATGACAGGAATCGCACTCGTGACAACCTTCATCTTTAATGAGCACCCAACGATTGGGACAAGCATCGCAACGATCACCAATAACACCAGGCAAACACTCGCACTGCCCAGTAAACGGGTTGCAGCCAAATCCACGCGAGTAGCCCTGATTGCAGAGACAAGGAGTGCAGCCGTCCTTCGTGTAGTGCCAGTGATCAACAGCGCAACGATCACACTGACGGCCTGTAACGCCAGGCTTGCAGGCACAGTTACCGGTGTGATCATCACATTGGGTGGAGTTGGAAGCAATGCCGCAGTCACAAGAACGACAGCCCAGGCCCGAATCGAAGCCGTAATGATCAGGTGCACAACGATCACAGCGACTGCCAATAACATTCTGGTGACACTTGCAGTCACCCACGGAAGGATCACACTCCAAGGTGCCAAGATCATCGCAATCGCAACTCTGACAATTTTTCAGTTTCACCGCATCGCCATAGTAGCCCGGAGCGCAGAGATTGCAGGCAGCTCCCGATGTGTTGTTCAAGCAAAGTAAGCACTCGCCAGTGATGGTGTCACAAGATCCTTGCTCCTCTGGATTAATGTTGCCGGAACAATCACAAGACTTACAATAGTCACCGACTTTCTCTGGTAGGCCATAAAATCCATTAGCACACGACTCACAACGTGGTCCAGTATAGCCCGGCTTGCACTCACAATGTATCTCATTGCCTGACTCGGAAATCTCACAACTCGTAGCAAAGTTATTTGAGTCATACGGTAGAGGACATGCACAGATCATACAGTCGTGGGGGGTGCCATATGTGGAGTTTCCATAATAGCCTTCAATGCACAGCTCACAATGATCACCGTATGTTGAGTGCTGGCAGTCCTTGCAAATGCCTGTGGCACAGTCGCAAGTCTCAGCATGACCATTGCACTCACAGGGAATACAGTAGCCACCGTAGGGACCATTTGGATCGCGATAGTAGCCTGGAGCACAGTCCTCACAAGACAAACCCGAGTAACCGGGTGGACAATGACAACGCTCAACAGGCAAGAATTGATAATCATCATAGTTATCCTCATTCTCATCAGCCAATGTAAGGTACACATCCGACAGTTGACTGATCAATGTCTGCTCCCAGTAGTTGGCGCGTATATAAATCATCTTTAGATCGCGCAGCGCCATCATGAAATCGGCGCGACTGACAGGTTTTTCATCTTGAGTCTGGAAATTTGACTCAATCATTTGCACACGATTGGTAAACGCCAAATTGCTGGATGGTTGTTCATAGCTCTGATGTAGCAACATGTGATCCTTGCTGAAGATTATGACATCGGGAGCCAATAAAGGTTTACCCGAGAAACCTGTGGTGTAGTATAAGGTATAGGCCAAATCCCCTCCATATGCCGAAATGTGGCTGTTCTGGTTGAGCAGATAGTCCAATACGCCGAAATACACCAAGCTATCATCGGTGAGATCGCGATACGAAAAGTCAGCTTGCAGGGTCGTCTCATTGATCATAAGCTCCTCGTTGGGAATTTCCCAAATTTCAAATTCTACAGACTTGGCATTGAAATGGATGTTGTTGAGCGAAATATTTTTGAGCAGACTGACGTTGTAGACATGCAGATAGGCGGAGTCACATCGCGATGTCTTGCCGAAGCAGAAGCATGTTGTGCAACCTTCCGGATTGCTTGCCTGCAAATTGTAGGTGCCCTCTTTGCATTGTTCACAATCGCGTCCAACTACATTATTCTTGCAGAAACAGCTACCATCGACCTTGTCACAGATCTCCAACTCGGTGCCAGCCACATGGCAAGAGCATTGTTCGCAACGTGGAAACTCAAAGAAACCGTTCGAGCATTGATCACAGGCACGACCCTCAATGTGTGGACGACATTCGCAGGAACCATTGAACATGTCGCATTGGGTGTTGCCATTAACAATGCCCAGATAGTTGCAGTTGCACTCCTCACAACCGATGATCTGATGAAAACCATAGGTATTGGGCATGCATTTCTCACACTTATCGCCCATGACATTCGGAGGACAGACACACTCGCCGGTATTTGGTTCACACATGGCAGTACTGGGACAATCGCAAGGTTTACATTCCGGAAAGCCAAAGTAGCCGGTACGACAAGCACCACACTGGCGTTCGATAACATTCGGCTTGCACTGACATTGGCCACCGAATGGATGGCACTCAAAGCTCGTTGAACCCGCATAGTCGCAGTTACATGATAGAGCACCGCCATTATAGTCTGCGGTAAGAGAAAAGACAGCCTTCTTGCAGAAATCACTGGCATTGTGTGTTATATGGAAATGATCTTGGCCGCAGTTTTTAATGAATTCCTTTGTTTGATCAAAGGTTTCCTCGATAAGCAGATCCTCGTTGTACTGATCGACCGGCACAACAACCAGGTAATCCAACCAAACACCTTGGGGACGCATATTCTGTGAAGGAACGGATAAGTAAAAAACTGTTCAAACAATTTGGAAAAAAGGGGTTATCTACATACCGTGATGGTGAATTTGAAATCATCTTCAATATCGAACCACCAATCGTCCCCATTCGGGTGTATAACACCACGACAACCGGAGCTAGATGGACAATGGTTGATGGCAAATTTTCCATCATATTGGTTCTTGCCAGCCGTGAGCGTATACAAAACATTGTATTTTGGATGATGTGGTTGGTAGTACTTGACTAGTATTACATAACGTCCGGGCTCGGAAACCCTCGATCTGGTCAAATAATAAATTTGGTTTCTTTTCTAAAACTAGCATTAATTTTGACAAATACTCACTCAATAACAATTGTCGAATCCTCTTTATTATCCAGATGTACTAATTTTACACGTTCATCTAGCACCGCATATGGTGGCTTATTCATTGCAATACGATCCTCATGATCTGTTTCGAATTCAATTTTCTTCGAATCTGGTACTGAACGGAATTTTGGCGTACCACATTTTTGATCGTGTATAACACAGACAGGACTTGGCATTATGTAATCAATAGACCAGTCTTCGACTGGAATTGCAGTCACAGAGATAATGGCAACGCTTGCATAATTATCGAAATCAGCCTGTTTTGGGAAGAAGTAAAGAAAAAAAAAGTCCGTAAGACAAAATGTAAATCAGAATTAACTGATAACCCGATCCTGGTTGAGGCTACTCTCTGAAATAAAATCTGAGGTTAATTATTTTCTATAGCTATACACGAAAACATGCTGAGTTTCTACGGGAAATAAGGGATCTTTCAATATCAATCGTAAGTTAATAATGTAAATTAAAGCATATAAGTGAAAATCGGAGTTTTCCCCGGGTCTAGTCGAATATGTAAAAGTTTTACTAGTGAATATTAAGGAATAGAATTAGGAAAACCTGTTTATATTAATTGGATATGAAGTGTTAAAATAAATTAATCCGGTGGTATAGGAATTACAACAAGATCCTTAAATAAAAATTGATATAGAAGAACTGTATTACTGAGATTACTAAAATAATAAGGTTAAAAATAAAATTTAAATTCAAAAATCAAGTAAAAGCAGCTTTACCGACAGCAAATTCTCTTTAAATTTATTGAAAGGATATTTGTCACTTGATAGTCGCATGCCACATTTTAAACACTTGTCTGTTAAATTTTTCAAGTTTCTCCAGCTTTTTTTTTTGTTTTTAATTTTCTTGTTCATGGTATGCTACACTAAGTTTTCTGTTTGGTGTGGCTGAAGGCAATATTTTAATTTTTTTTTTTTTTTGTCTGTTCGGACCGTAAAACATAATTTGTAGGTTGCGTGAAAGCGTTAGGAAGAAAGAGAAGCTCTCTCAAATTTCAGTTTTTTCTTTTACCAGAGAAAACAACATATTTTGTCTTACGTCAATCGTAACCTTAACACTTTGACACTTGATTATTTTGAACGCGACGAAGCAATCTGGAATTTAATACGAACTGAAACGAAAACAAACTCTGATATTTGCTCTCTTGACGCCTGTCAAATTATAAATAAATCTATACCGATTTCAAAATAGGTGGTAATATATTTTTAAGGCTCAGAAAAGAAACTCTTTTAAAATGCATGTGTAGCAAAAAAAGCACTATGCAATATTTTGCAAAATATTGAAAAAGATATTTTTGGTGAATTTAACGTAACAGAAACCTAAAAGAAAAAATCATAAGACAACACTATTGTTAAAAGGGCAGTGAAAAAACTATGGACCTATTTGAAAAACCTCTACAATCAATGGATTTTGTAAGAATTTCATGCTCTGTGCAAGCAGCGTTTCTATGGAATTATCGTGAGGTGGCCGGCGGTGGAAAAGTCAACATACCTCAGACACCTGGAGAAAACACAGCGGCAGGCAATGATCTGCACAACAGGGGCACTGAAATCAACTCCAATGAAAGCGCTAGAAACAATTTTATGTATGGAACTCCTAGACATACACGGAAAACTAATAGCCGGGAAAACGGCACAGAGCCTTACGACGGCCAATAACATGCACAAACGAAGGCTTAACAGGCGATTTTAAACCGTCTCAAGGTCATGGGTATGATGCAAAAGCAAGGAAATTAGGTTTCGTATGGAGTCAAACCAAGATACGTTGAACACCATTTTTTCACGTACGAACTACCGATCGACAAGCAAAATCGGAAAGGTTTTTGAATGGAATCGTGAAGGGGAACGAAAAGTGGAACGACTACGACAAGCCAAAGCGAACAAAATCGTGAGGTAAGCCTGTCCATGCATTAACTTTGACGGCCAAACCGAATATTCATGGCAAGAAGATAATGCTTTACATCTGGTGAAATCAGATCGGAGTAATCTACTATGAGCTATACTCTAGCCTAAGGAAACCATCACTGAGAAACATTACCAATAACAAAACAAGCTCAAACGATCCCAATATATCGAAAGACGTGACAAAGTCTCGGCCTTTTGTTGTAAAAGTCGTCGAGGAAACTTTTTCATACCACCAAAAAATTGGGTCGATTATTTGATCGCTACAAATGAAGAGGAATTATTTCAACGCAGAAACCGTATGCTGCCTGAAAGATGGGGAAAAGTTGTATCTAACGCTGGACCGTAAACAAAATTTTTTTTAAAATAGTCCCTTTTCATAATTCTCTCACTCCCTCCAAATCTATCCTTCAAAATATTACTAGCTCAATGTAGAATTGAATGCTGTAACCCACAGTGCAATTCCAAAATTTACTTACAAAGACAACAACTGGTTTCAAATCGTCCTTGGACATGTAGAAAGCTTTTTCACGACTGTTTTCATCGATAATTGGTGTACGGCAGGCCATTGAATACAAGCAAGGATACAAAGTTGTTGAGCCATAATCCTCTTCATTGCCCAAACGCAATTTCACGAAATATGGTTCGGCATTGTTGCGCTCGCTGACATAATCGATGACAAAGATATAACGACCACTGCGAGGTACATCAACAATATAGTTGAGATCGTGTTGAATTTCGCTAAGCACTGGTATATCGCCAACGTGATTGATGATAGACAAATGCTCAGGATCGTTATAGATTTCGGTGGGGTTGGTAGGCTTGTCATTGGGACCGATTATAAATGGTGTGCCGGCGGGTTTGAAACTGTTGAAGAAGACAAATAATATATAATTATCAAAGTTTATCAGAAATTATCAGCACAAATATAATTACTCTTCAATTGACGCATATTTATAGTGACGACACAACTCCATGTAACCCAATTCACAAGGATTGGAAATTTGACGTGTAAGTATGGAAGCTTCATAGTAGGCAGCGGGCAGCAATACAAAGTAATCCTATTAAAGAAAAAAAAAACGAATGCTTTTATATGTTAAAGTTTATGGTGGAAGTGGTGGAACTTACCAACATGACATTCTTATTTGTCTTGGTTGTAAAGGTGTACTTTCCGGGATCCAAAACAATGGGTGAAGGCTTGTTACCCTTGGCTCCAGACACGGTTACAAACTGTGGTTCGCTTGTAGGACGCAGCAGCACCTTAGCGCTAAAGAAATTTTAAATTTATTTGTTTAAATCTTTGTAATAATAACTAAAGCTGTGCTAAATTTTGGTGTCGTCATTTTGTAAATATTATTTAAAATAATAAATGTGCTGTCATGTGCCCTATGTGTGCTATCATGTGCCGCATTCTAATAGCATGATATTTATGAGATTTTGTGATTTTGATTATTTATGAGTTTTTTTTTTGAATATGTATAACTATTTTTATGGTAAATATAATTTCACTATCATGTGCTCAAGTTGTCATAGATCAATGTGCCATAGAGAGTTTGAAAAATGTTCATATTTGCAAGTCCCTAATTACAAGTTCTATTTTTTTCAAATAAGCCTCATCCTCAATTTCTTGAAATTATTTAGAAATAAGACTACTTCAACATCATTATCTAAATTTATTTGAAGTTCAATGTTTATAGGTTTCTTCTGAAACTTTATGCAATTTTACCAATTACCCATTTTAGACAAAAAATTCACATTTTAGGCATAAAATCTTCATTTTTGTTTTAAAACTATCTAGTCTCTCTACGACACATTGCAGCACATCACAGCACAAGTTCCGAATTTCAAGTTCCGATAAAAGCACTATTTCATAAAAAATAATATCTTTACAATAAATTTGCTCTTCAATGCGGCACACGATAGCACATATCGAACATATCACAGCACACATTTTTGTAAATAATAATTCAAAAATGGCGGAGCTAACTTCATGTCTCAGTTATTTACTCACTTTTGATCGACTTCCAAAGGATTCTCCGATTGAATCAATATGCTTGCAGTCACATTCTGTGCATTTTCATTAACATAACGTATGACTATGCGATATACGGAGGATTTAAACACTGTCAGCTCATTGCGCACTTCATTTTGTATATCGTTAAAGACGGCGTAACCTTTGCTGCTAAAACCGGGAAACACATCTTCATCGTACTGATATCGCACCTGAGCACCCGAAGGCTGGGAGCCATCTTCGTACTCATATTGGAATTGATAGAGCGTCGGGAAGTAATGGGTGGTAAGTGGCTGGGTACAGGCACGTCCCGTAACACGCGGATGACATTTACATTGGCCGTTTGACTTATCACACTCACTTTTCCATGAACCACCTACATCGCAGTTGCAATCCTTACAGCCAAACAATGAAGAACCATCTAGATCATAGGTGCCATCTTTGCACTCCCTGCAAGTGCGTCCCTGTGCATATGGTTTGCAGGTACACTGACCTGATTTAGAGGCACAAGTATCGAGCGCTGCCACCGTACCATCGGTCCAACAATCACACACCTCACAGCCATCAGGATTACTAATATTCAGATTCCAATAGAGAGGTCGACACTCATTGCAAATACGTCCGGTGACACGTTCCTTACATTGACACAATTCTCCAATCGGCACAGAACCGCAACCAGCAAACTTGTCAATGACACCCGCAGGATCGCAGTTACAGTCCTCACAGCTGGGAAAGTTATAAAAGCCTTCCTTGCAGGAATCACACAACTTGCCGTCGAAGTTAGACAGACACAAGCATTGACCGTCAGCATTGCAAGTTAGGCCTTCGGAACCATGTACATCACAGTTGCAAGCTATGGAGAAATTATACTAAGAAATAGGGTATGTTTTAGAAGAAGCAGCAACTTACGCAAGCATTCCGGGTAGCTGAAGTAACCAGCGCTACATAGAGTACACTGCTTGCCGGCAAAGTTGGATAGACAGTTGCATTTGCCAATGTTGTCGCAGGTGATGGCCGTGCTGCCCGTGGCCGAGCAATTGCAAGGCTGGCAATGTGGGTAGTTAAAGTAACCGGGCAGACATTGATCGCATCGCGGCCCTCCAAAACCTTCGCGACAAACACATTTGCCGGATGACTTGTCGCATATTTCCGACTCCGTGCCTTGAATATCACAGTCACAGTCTGATAAAACAAAGATCGTGTCATTATTGGATCACTCAATCACATAAAAAAGTCGGTTTCAACAACTTACATTGGCATTTGGGATAGTTATAGTAGCCGTGTTTGCAACGCTCGCAACGTTCACCGCCAAAGCTGCTCAAGCACTTGCACTGGCCAGTCTCAAAGTCGCAATCGTTGCTAATCGAGCCGATTTTGTTGCATTCACAGGCTAGGAGAAGCAAGAAGAAAAGCAGTTCATATATTTCCTTATCTCATCAGACTGAAATAAACTACTCACCTTTGCACGCAGGGAACGCATAATAGCCCTCGGCACACTGTTTGCAAAAGTGTCCTGAAAAATTGATCTTGCAAGGGCATTCGCCGTTTACCGCTTCACAGTGATAACCATCGGTACCATTCAAGTTGCACTCGCATTCACGGCAATTTGGATAACCATAGTAGCCGTAGGCACATGAGTCACAATTAGGCGGTTGGAAGGCCTTCCGACATTCACAACGTCCTGTTTCCTCCTCACAGTGACCCGTCGAATAGAAGTACTCGCAGTTACAAGCTATTAAGGTAGTGAATTTAATTAATCTCTCCACTGCGTTGTTTCAGCTCAACTTCACTTACGTGTACACACATCCGTCTCGTTCCAGTGCTTGCCAAATGGTCGATAGTATTTCGGCTGACATTTATTACAATTGATGCCTTCGGTTTGGTGTTGACAATTCTGACAAACACCACCACCTTCATAGCGTCCATGGATATCTAGTGAGAGTCCTTTACGATCAATTTCCTCATCGTAGATACACTCCGTCGCATGACCATGACAATTGCAAGCTGAAAGAAAATTTGAGAAATTAACATTAATTTTGTAGCCATCTTTTTGTAGCCAGGAAGTTTTTGTTGAAATCTATTAATGAGGTGTATTTCTCGAATATGCAGAAAGGACTGAAAAGAAATGTACTCGTAATATTAATAAAAGTTTATTTAACATTGATGGTTTGATAACATTGAACCCGCTTAAATTTCGAAAAGTTGTTTAGTACAAGGCATGGCAGAATTATAATTATATCATGGTTCATTAAAGCAGATTTAAGCCAAAGATTACAATAAATTTCTGAAAAGTACGGTATTGCTAGTAAGAAATTATTTTCGACTGGGTCGAAGTAAAAATTCCCCCCACGGACGTATTTAAGTATATTTGAAGTCTAAAGTTTTCTATAAAATGTTTATATATAATCTGCAAAATAATTTTCGCCTTGAGTTTAAATTATCACAGCACAAAGTACAAGGTCAATACATTAATTTTTCTGATATTTATGAAGGTTTTTCTATTTTGAAGACATCACTTCCTATGGGAGGTAGAATGAGTTTTCATTCAATGTTTCCAAGTAAAGTCTCATATTGCATATTAAAAATCAAAGCACCTGTGCATTATTGTAAGTAATTAGAATACTTTTAATAGAATTTTAAGAAATTTGAATGTTTTCATATAACCACTTCGTATGGGAGTTAGACGCTGTTTTCTTTCGATTTTGCTAAATTTCATAGTCAGAGTTTATATTAAAAAACAAAGCCTATGGGCACAATTTCAAGTCATTACACTAATTTTTGTAGATTCTTAATATAGATTTTACAGCTTGGAAGATGTCACTCTGTATGGGAGTTAGGCGTGATTTTCGTTCGATTTTGCCAAATTTCATAGTCAAAGCTCATACAAAAAGTCAGGGCTTATATGGCACATTTCACGACAGTAAATTTTCTTTTGTAGAATTTTAAGATAGAATGTTGTTTGGATAACGAAACTTTGTATGGGAGGAAGGCATGCTTTTTATTAGACTTTCACAAATTTCATAGCCAGGTTTTATATGGCTCAGGCAGTAAAACAACAATAGTTATCATCGAAAGATTTCAAAACAAGGTGTTAAGATGCAAAGTAAATGCGCCTTGGTACTCAAAAAACAATGAAATCCTACGAGATTAACTGATGGAAACTATTGCACAAACAACAGCCAAACTCGCCGACAACACCAGACTTCGGCACCACGTAAACCATAAAGCAGCCTTGCTTTTTTTTTGTAGACTTAACCAACACTCAGGGGCTGCCCCCTATAAATGCGAAAACATTCTGTTGATTCGGAAGACGGGTGATAGTTAGTTGGAGGGAGGAAAGATGGAGTAGTGTCGTTGAAGATTTGATTCAAATTTACACAGATGGAAACTGCCGGGAAACACGCTCGCAGGGAGATTGTTCTACAATTTTACTGATCGACCGAATTATCTCGGTAATGCGATATTCTATTTGGGCAAAGTGGCAATGGTAAAGGGATGGACTTGGAGAGCTGCCCAAGTGGACCTAGGAAACACACGAGCTGGTGGCATCAGGCCATGTATCTCCGCTGAGCACTTCTCATGGTATTACCTATACAGAAGGCTTAGGCAACCAACATTGCGACGATGCCCAAGAGAGTTGAGAGAAGATAAAATATTTTTATCACCTATCAAATATATCGCACGTCTTTGAATCCGGTCCAGAAGCTCCAAATATGATCTTGAAGCCCCTGCCCAAATGTGCGAATCGTACTCCATTTTCGGTCTAATATATGAGGTATATATCAAACGAAGATCAGATGGAGTGAAGTATTTCTTACACCGTTTTAAAAAACCAAGGTACTTGGCTGCTTCTTTTGAAACATCAAAAATGTGATCATTCCACCGAAGGTTTGTTTGTATTGATATGCCTAGAACGTCAACAGCATCTGACACTCCGTAAGATCTACACCGTTCATATTGAGGGGAGCTAAGGGGCAATTGACTCGCTTGTGGGTTAACAGACAACACTGGATCTTGCTAGCATTAAATTCTACTCTATTAGCAAGAACCCACTCGGAGATTTTTCCCAAGTCATTATTAAGTGTGTCATTCATACGTTGCCTCTTTCTCTCTATATCCAAAGGGCGTTTTTTAAATGGATATGAATGACAAATGCCGCTGTCATCCGCAAACGAATCAATTGGGTTGTGAGTCCACGACAGAAGGTCGTTGATAAAAACCAGACACAAAGTTGGCGATAGCACTGAGCGCTGCGGTGTACACCTGAGTTGATGGCGTGCTCTCTGGATGATATGCGGTCGACTACAACATGGATCGCTCGATTCATAAAAAAAGCGCGTGATCCACCGAGCAAAGTTATCACCGACACCATATGCAATTAGTTTAGACACGAGGGCCTTATGCCACACTCGGTCAAATGCCTTTGAAATATCCAGAGGAACAACTCCGCTCTCACCGAATAAGTGAACGCATTGGTTCCATTTTTCAGTTAGGAACACCATAAGGTCACCAGTAGAGCGGGCCCTACGAAAACCATGTTGATGGTCACTAAGCAATTCATTGTGCTCCAGATAGTTCATAAGGTTGAAGTTAATTAGGCTTTCCATAACTTTGGCGAGCGTAGAGCATATCGCTAGGGATCGGTAGTTTGCAGGGTTCATTGCATCACTCTTTTTTGGTACCGGCTGAACCCTTGCGACCTTCCAACAAGATGTAAATACTCCTGAGTTTTGGAGTCTAACTTTGGCAACTCCGCCAGGGAAGGGTCTTCGGACGCAAACCTGCCTGTCCCAAGCCAGGTTAAGGAGGAGGGTTGGTAATGGGATACATCCCATACCGTAAAAATTTAGAGCCAACCAAGAGCTCAGGGTGGCGCCCATCTTGGTAGCAGGTCATAGTCGATATATCGATATGAAATAAGCCTGCGAAGGTATAGCAATGGACCTAAAAACTTGTTAGCACGGGGATAGTCATACTCGTCAAAGAGGACGACCCTATCCATCCATGGCAAGGAGACATCTGAGAGTTGTAAAATTGGGTGAATTGAATTGAAACACCTCATGAATTGAGGTGTATTGAATGAATGCACATATATTCGATGTATTGCTTGTTGTGTAAACAGGGGTAATAGGCACTTCTTACATGGTAAGTGAATATAAATTTCATGCCTGGATTGAATTGGCCGGTCAAGCATAATTAAGTGCTCTTATTAGACACGGCCAAATACAAAAACTCATATGAGTTTTTTGTCTCCTTGATGGGATGTTGTGGAGCTTCTTTGACGGGACCGAGTTGCCCAGGTGACTATCATGGGTTGGACCTTCGGGGAGACTCGTGCTTCCTGTGGTTGTGTATATGCTACACAGGTCTAGATTGACCGGCGGGGTCGCGCAGTAATACGACCGGGCTGGCATACCTGCTTAGTATGCAAGAGATTGGGTAGGTCTCGTCTTAACCAGTAGATGACAATGAAGGTACGTCACTACTGGTAGTTAAACTGGTACTGCTATTGGAAGCTTTGCGGTTCCATGGTTATACAATTGTATGATATGTTGGAGTCGTAGTGCTTTCAATGGTAGGGCACTGGGTGATGCTTATTTGTTTGTCCTGTTTGTGCTAACCTTGCCGGATGATCGTGTGTTTGTACACAGCAAGCCACAAACGGGTCCGTGATGGGGTGAACACTCAAGTGCTGGTCATCCTTTCCATGAACTTAAACCCTCGGTCTTTAGACCCTTGTACTTAGGCCTACAAAGCAGGCGTACGAGTTAAAACGGAACTCTTCTGTCTAACTTTGGCCTTATCCTGCTCGGATGCATGCCTGTTTGCCGCACAGTGTCCCCCGAAGCGTTGCAAGTGTTGTTGGGGGTACCTCCTCTTGATCCTGTGGTGATGCAAAATTGCGTTGCTTATGGGATCAAGAAGGATTTGCCTCCCTTATTGTTTGACTGGGTCTCGCATTCCGATGTGTGTGAGCGGAAGGCCGGGTTGTTTGAGTGTGTGAGGTCTAGATGGCAATCTAGATGGTGTGAATGTGTTAATGGGCGGGTCACGTATAATTTTATGTGATGTTATGTTTGTGGCTGGACGCCCAGACTTTAGCTTCGGCTTAAGCCTGTTGACTGGGCATGGTTCCTTAAATGCATTTTTGTATGAAAGGAACCTGAGTGTGAATGAGTGTTGTGGGTGTGGGGCAGTCCGTGAGGATTGGTTGCACGTACTTCGCGATTGTCCTCTTTATGAGGATATTCGCGATTTGCGTGCAATGGGGGTTTTGAGTGTGAATGGGGATTTCAACATTGGGAATGCGCTTGCAACTCGTGAGAAAGTTTCCAGGTTAAATCAGTATGCATGTGGTGTGTTTGAGAGGCCGCGCCTACGGCAGCTATAAGTTGTGATATTCACTGTGTGAATGTGTGCATGTGTGTGGGGCTATGGTCCAGAATGTGAATGTCTTGTGGGTGTGGGGCGGGGCTCACCTTTTTGTGAGCTTTTGTGTTTTGATTGGTGACCAGTCCAGAGCTGTGATGGGATAAAACTGGGAGTAGCCGGGGCTAGTACTACGAGGTCTGACCGAGGACTTTAAAACTGGTACCACGGGCAGTCATCGGCCCCCAGTCAGCGGTATGTCTGGCTTCTGCTGGCATATACTGGGCTGACTGGAATGGGCTGGCCCTTCGGGGAGCTTTTCGTGGTGGCTATGGTTTACCACCCATATCGCGGGCAGAGCTATCTAGCTCGGTGTGGTTTGCACTCTCAAACCGGGCGCCATACCCTTTAGTATGGAAGAGGTTTTATATAGGCCTCCACCCTCACCAAGGGTTGCGAAGTGTCATCACAACATGGAGCTAATTTATACCTTTGAATCCTCAAAGGGGCGCTGACCGACGCTTTTTATCGGTCCCAATTGCTATGGAACAATGTTGAATTAAGCCTTCACGGCAGGTGTCAACGTTAAACATAACAACTTCTTAATGTCTAACTTTGGCCCTTTTATTTTTTGATTTTTGTTCACTTCTTTAAAGATAAGAAGTTCTTTTAATCTCGCCGATAAAGTTTTTGTGGTCACCCTGTTCTAGGCCCATATTTTCTTATAATGTTTTGCACACTTTGCACAATTTCAATTTTTCACTTGCAGGGGACAAATTCCAAACGTTGCCTATATCTCAGTAGGATTTGCGTTCTTTACAATTTTTTATAATCAAATCTTTTACACCAGAACTTCCTTTCTTTTGCCCATTATTTTGTTTTTAAGTCTACCTACAACGATCAAATCAAGACTAATACTGAATAAAAATGCATTTTTTTTTTTTGCAAAAAAAAATAAACAAACATAATGTTACTTTTTTCCGAAGAAACTGCATAAGCACGAGCAACAGAAATTGTTTTTGAGTAATTTTTCATTTCTGGTAGTTATCTATGCGAAAAAGTTCAAATTTTTTTGTTATTGTTGTTGCTGACTGATGTACTGATGAACTCAAATGTTTGTAACAATGCTTTGTTTTCGTAAAAAGTAAGGTTTGTGGAGTGTATTTAAACTTTTGTTCCTCACTGTATGTAAAGGGTGTCCAAAAAGTCACCCCTTTTTTAAGTTTTTCACCCAAAAGTTTTAGTTATTCAATAAAACTCATTGTTTTGTTGAAACGCCTGTGGTTTTTCTATTGAATTATAAAATAAAGATATGGAGGTTATTGATGAAACATAATATCGCTCAAATTGCCGCCTCGACCTAGCTTGCACACGGGAGCAATTTTCATAAAATTTTATGAGCTCCTACTAACGCCCAATTCCTGACCGTGATTGTGAATCGACGTTGTTGGGTCATCATCAACGCTGAGGGGTCGTCATCAACAGAACAACAAAACCAAAGGACTTAAATTTATTGATTAAAATGGCCACAGTGTTGCGAGATGGTACATAATGATGACCGGCGTACGGGTTTTGCGAACCGTAAAAAAATGTTAACTATTTTTATAGTGAATTTTCACAATTTGTACAAGTTGCTCCAACGTGAATTTCTCTATGACTTAGGCCTTTTCCACACTTGTTCAACGCAACAGCAACTAAAGTTGCTAGCCTGTGTATTTATACCGGAACCTTCGGATTAAGCAACTTGCAGACAACAAGTTCTCGACACGTTCTCAACTTGTTCAACGCAACGCGGCTTTCCGTAATTTTCATCGGCGACTTGTTGGATCAGTTTGTTTGTTTTGTGAATTCAATTTTTTGTAGTGCAGTATGCTATATATTAATCAACATAAATAAGTTAATTAATTAGTTCCTTTTTTTTTTATTAATAGAATCTAGAAGGAGAAGAAAGAGTTTGCAGTATAAATGAGCATCTGTAAAGTATTAAATTAGTGTAAGAAGCACGACTTTTGAAGCAAGTCTGAAAGCATTCGGTTAATAATTGCATTGCCTTTTCGCTGCTGCGTTGAAGTTGCTTTGGAATTGCGTTGACCAAGTGTGGAAAAGGCCTAAGCCTCCATGCTTGCTGTCAAAAAGTGTAGACAAAAAAAAGTAGTGCCCGAAACAAAATGTCAGTACCTTTTGGTCTGGTACCCTTTACTTTTCTATGCATGGCGTTAAAAATAGACGCGTAATAGAAATAGCAGCACAAAAGAACTAAAGACTTTCTAAAAAGTCTAACTAAAAAATAATTTCTAACAAATTTATAAATTCTTAAATAATTTACACCTTTCATTACTCAAACTTACGTTCACATTGGAATGGTCTGGCATTAGTGTTCTGTTGCCATTTCTTTTGCTCATAACCAGGACAACATTCGTTGCACTGTATACCGCAAGTGCGATGCTGACAACGACAGGCCAAAATTCTAACAGCGCTCTTCAGATCCTTAACATCACATGTGTCCGCATGACCATTGCACATGCAACGACCACCAATCGAAATATCTTTGATCGAATAGAAATAACGACGAGTAACGGTGGGATCTTGACGTGCTACAGACATTAAATGACCCAAGAGATTCTTTGTACGCAACAAACGGATGCGCACATTTGTAGCACGCGTCCATTCTTGTAAAACGGTTGAGTTAAAATAGTCTGTGGATGAGGGACGATCGTTGAGCAGCATCACTGGTATTTCACCATTCTCCAGCGGTACAATTTTGGAATATTCGGTGGTGCAAATGACGTCATCATCACGTTCGGGTATCGATTTGTAGGTATCATTGCCAAAGTACGTTTCACAATCGGCGGGTGTGTCGGAAAAATGCTGCCATGGCGTCCAGGTTTTGCCATAATCATTTGATTTCTCCAACGTCCAAAGACCCGGACGTGGCGAATTACCCATGCGTATGAAGAGGTAAGCCACATGGAATTCCTGCAAGCAGACGAAGATGTAATGATGTTAAAAATATTTAAAAGATATAAAAATTGTTAAGATATGTGTCGATTGATCGAATTGCTTTTAATGGAGAATAATTAAAAAATTTGGCTGTTTTTAATTATTTACATTTTTTTTTTTTTTCAATATATAAGAATTAAAGCATGTTCGTATAACTCGATTGCTTGGCACAAAAACTTCATAACGCACAAAATTCACAACAGCCAAAACTGTCTCTAGGGGCTTCAGTCGGTTTGTTTGTTTATCAAATTGGACACAATTTGATTTTAATTAATTTGCGGCAGGCACAGTCGTTTGAATGCTCAGACAAGTTTTGAATGCTCAAAAGCAGCGAGTCAGAGCACAGTGGAGCAAAAATACGGATGCATATTTCAAAAATCCATCACACTATTTTCATCGTATAGAAATGTATCTTTGCACATAGACCCCCGATATTTTTCACCGTGTTCTTAAGTAAACACTAATGAAAACCAAAAAAAAAAACTATCTTCACAAGATCTCAGCAGCTTTTGCTCAGTGGTCTATTTGCCTAGCCTATCAAGACCAACTCTTATATCGAGACATAAACAAACATGCGCACTTTTTTTTTTTTTTTGTATGCTACTACAAAGTCACAGTATGATGTAATGCTAATTAGAATGTACGTACATAGTTAGTTGAGTATTGATCTGAGAATGACACAGAACAGAAGAATGAGCGATGATGAGGAACCATTTCATGCGCTACTTGCGGCTGTTCAAGAACTATGCAAATTACGAAAACTGAGAGCGATTATAACCAAATATAAAGTGCTAAGCTATGTCAAAGCAGCAGTTTACAGAGTACAATAACAAAACATAAAATATGACCACAAATAGATTGTTTCTCATCGAGCAGACATGATGGATTACTAGAATGTGTACACTTGAAAAAATTTTAAAAAACAGATGATTGGTATTATTTTCGAAATTCAATGCCAAAAATAAATAAAGAAGTCATCATAAAAAATTAAAAATCTTTGACAAAACAAAAATATGTTCTACTCAAATTTAAAAATAAAAATAATTAAAAAAAACACTAATCAAACTAATTCGAGCAGATAGGATATTTAACTAGATAAATCTCTATATTGTATGAGTTCATTTTAGATGTACAAAGACTAAACTTTCTAAGTTCACGGAAGGAATGATTTTATGAACAATAGGCCCATAGCTTAGGTTTCATCGATTCCCAAACTTTGTGAGCGAATCGTGTATGATCGGGTAAAAATTCTCTGTGGAGAAGACATAACAGCTCGTCAGCATGATTTTGTAAATGGCAGATTTACTGTGTCTAATCTTCTGGATTTTACATCTTTCTTCCTTGACATTATTGAATTAGGTTACAAACAAGGTCAACTGTTAAATTACACATAATTGAATTGTTTTTTAACTAAAGTCGGATTTTATTTCGAAAATATTTTGTAAGCTGGATTTAATCGTATTTGACAGAGCGATCTTATCAAATACGATTCCGAGATATACGTTATTGTCTTCAGAATTTATTGCTGATTCAGGTATTGGACCTTGGTCGATTTTAAAAAAACAATGATGTAATAGACGGGTTCGGTCCAGTTGTCTGCATCAGAGAACTGCACAAGCCTACTTGAAATTCAAGCTTTTTCAAGTACTTGAATTCAAGTATGTACCCAAACTTGAAAAAGCAAGCTTTGGCCTGCTTATAAAAATACCAAGCAATTACAAGTCATATCCAAGCTTTTTCGTTGGCTTGCTTGTTGAGGCTTACTATGTCGGGTAAGAAAGTTGAAAAGCTTGAAACGTTCGACAAAAGCTTGTATGCTCGCAAGTATCCAATTAATTGAATTTAAAGCAAGTATCCGATAAAAATTCAATTAGCTTGTTTAGGAAAATCTTAAGCGTATTAAGACTTTTAAGGGTTCTGTGGACTTCGTGTTTGGCAGTTTTAGGGGGGAGCTGATTTTGAAATTGATGTAAAAATTTAAAATTCAAGATGGCGAATAGAGTTGCCACCTTTATTTTTTTTTTTTGTGTTTTTGCGAATTCTTGTTATTTTGAATTTCTGACAACGGATTTGATTTCGAATCTAATATCACAGTTTTAAAATTTAAAATGGAGGATAGACTTGCCACCTAAATTTCCACCATAGTGATGCCACCTAGTAAAATGTATTTTTTAGAGTTTTACACATCATTTCAACATCAGTTTTAAACATCAAGAGTGTTAAGGGGTCGCTGACTTCGAATCTGTTTTCAGAATTTTAAAATTCTAGATGGTTATTAGCGTTGCCACCTAAAATTTTTTATTTTCACGAATTCGGTGCTAGAGCAAACACTAGGTAGAAATGGGTCGCTGAGTCCGAATACGCTGCCAGAATTTCAAAACTGTGAAATTTTTTTTATAAGAGTGTTGCCACCTACCAAAATGTATTTTTAAGAGTTTCAAACAGCATTTAGCAGTTTTAAGGGGTCGCTGACTTCGAATCTGATGTCAGAATTTTAAAATTTAAGATGGTTAATAGTGTTGCCACCTAAAATTTTTTATTTTAACGAATTCGATGCTGGAGCAAGCACAAGGTAAAAATGGGTCGCTGAGTTGGAATCAGCTGCCAGAATTTCAAAACTGTGAAATTTTTTTTATAAGAGTGTTGCCACCTACCAAAATGTATTTTTAAGACTTCGAAGACTTCGAATCTGATGTCAGAATTTTAAAATTTTAGATGGTTAATAGTGTTGCCACCTAAAAATTTTTTATTTTTACGAATTCGGTGCTGGAGCGAACAATAGGTAAAAATAGGCCCCCCACTTGTGTATACTATCCCCCTTATAAAGCCCTAAAAAATGGTTTTTTTTACCTATCTTGCTTCCCCTTCGAGATATAGCACTGTTTCTACTTTTTCGCAGATTTTTCGAGGATTTTTCGAAGATTTTTCAATATATTTAAATTGTATGTTGTTCCATATCTTGAAAGGGTAGCAAAATAGGTAAAAACAAACCATTTTTTGGGGGTTGCTAAGGGCGGAAGCTTTCTTGAGACACACGAATAGGGGGTATATGTGCCCCCATTCGCCATATTTTAAGGGGCGAACGTCAAAACAAGTGTTAAACTGTTCACTGTAAGTCAAATTGTAAGTCAAACACATGTTTTTGTTTACACATCACATGTTTTTTCTTACTCCAGGCAAGGGTTGTCAAGTCGCCATTGGCCGGGATTGTCCCTTTTTTCCAATTTTTGTCCCGAGACTCGGTATTTATTTTAAAGTTCCGGAATATGACGAATAGCATAAAAAAAACGTCAGAAATCATAAAATATGACAGCATTCCTTTAGGAATTCAACACAGGAATAATAATAATTTAAAAAATAATGTCATTTATATTTTTAACTCATGTTAGCAATCCAAATTGTGATTTTTAGTCTTCTTAATAATTAATGCCCGTATTCATAAACGTTGACTAACAGTTGCCTATATTTTTTATATGGAAAAATGTATGGAAAAAATTTTAGAAATTATTTTGAAATTCACTAAAGTATTATTTACTAATTAATGTCCCAAGATCAAATGTGACAATAAACTGCTAACTTATTTGTGTAGTTCAAATTCAAAATTGAACCTACCTAAATTTAATTTACACATTTGGGCAAGGGCTTCAAGATCTTATTTGGAGCTTCTGCCCCAAATACAATGACGTTCGATATATCTGTTAGGGGATGAAAATATTTCTTCCTCTCTTAACTCTCTCGGGCTTCGAGGTATTCCATGGGAAGTATTTAAGGGAAGTGGTGCATGACCTGAAGTCACCAGCTCATATATTTCCTAGGTCTATTTGGGCAGCTATTCAAGCCCATCCCTTTGCCATTGCATATTTGTCCAATAGAAGATCGCATTACCGAAATAATTCGTTCTTTATTCAAACAGTAAAATTGTGGAACAATCTCCTTGCGTGCAAGTTATCCGGCATAAATCGAATAAATCTTTCATTTCGAACAAGGAAAATTTGGGTCTAATTTCATTTATAATTTTTGACTTTTCGGGGCATTTTCATTTCATTATGAAAAATGAGCCCAGAGAAAAATGAAATTTGGCCCCAAAAGATGAAAAAACATCCCACATTTTTTTGTGTTTGCTTTCTGAATAATTTTTTTGGTCCTTTTTTCATTATTTTTTGTAGCCATATTCCAATTTTAATGGAATTGGGGTGTAATTTCTTAACGACTTTATTGGATTCAAAATGCACAACTTATGCCCATGAACAACGCGTTTAAGTTTCTATTCTAGTCTCCGAGAAAACACCGAAGCTACTTGAATTGTTCGTTAGATCCTCGGCCCCCTCCCCCCCTTCCCACCCTCCTTTGATATTTTCAACGAGGTTTTCCGGAAGTCAGTTTTTTTGTGATGAGTGACAACTTTTCTGGAAAATTATGCATTCGATTTAATGATGTTTTATGCATGCGGTGTATTTTTGTACGAATTTAGATCACATTTTTTGTTCACTTTTAGCCCAATGGATAGATAGTATACACGAAAATTTTTCTGCAACTTTTTATAATATTTGAATTTTAGGACCAGCCCTTAATATCTTACGAGTAAGAGAGGAATACTACGATGTTCTACAAAATGACAGTAGCTTACTATCGTCAGCTTATAAACCTAAATGCATTTCAAAATAAACACAAATGTGTGTTTCAAGGTTGAAAATTTTAAAAATAATGATTGAAAATATGACAGTTTATTTCTCAATACAGGTAATTTTATGAGCATCCTATATAAATTAGAGAGTCATAAAGACCCTAACTCGAGAACAATTTTTTTAAGAATGAACCAAGGAATCATCTTACAGAAATTTCAAATTTTGTCCTGTTAGATTTGCAAAATCTCACAATGTGATCCGCTTTACTCCAGGAATGCCTTAAAAAAAAAACATGAAATAGAAATTTCTTTATAACGTTGTTTTAAGTATTCAAAATTAATAAAAAAAAAAATTTGTTTCTACCATACCACACCCATAGTAGAAAAGAGTAAAAGTAAACAAAATGGGCAGAAAAAATAGCATGCCATACCACCTTGTTCAAAAAGAAAGGTGCATTCACACTGTGAACCGGACTTAACTGTCCGATTCGAAAAATTTTTTTTAATTAACATGCCACATGTGTCTATGACAAGGCTGCCAAATATCAGCGTCTCTCGTTGACATTTGGTAAAGTGACAGTGTTTTGTTTACAACAACTTTTTTCGTGTCTTCGATTCCAATCGGACAGTTAAGTCCGGTTCACAGTGTGAATGAAGCTTTCTTTTTGAACAAGGCGGTATATGGCATTTGAGATCAGCTATAAATTGATTAATAATATGTTTTGTAATAAAACATCACAAGAGGAATTAGCCGAAATATCATGTTATTTTTTGTCCAGTATTTTTCAGTATTTGAAATTTAAAACTTGCAAAAATTTATGGAATCAAAAATCTATTTCTTTCAGTGTAGTGTAGAGGCAAGAAATGCAGAATGAAATTAGAAAAAATATTATGAACCTCCAAAAATTTGTTGAAGATTTTTTTTTTTAATTTATAAAAATAACTATGAGATCACATTTCTAAGATTGTCTTAAAAGGTTCTCCAAAGTGGTTTTAATAATCGTTTCATAAATTTACACAATTTTCTAATGCACACTCAAGTCTTAAGCAAAAAATTCAGCAAATTCTAATATTTCACGAAGGTGCTACCCTCAAAGCACTGAATTATTTTTAAAAATTTTAAACATTACTTTAATATTTTGCTGCTGACTCATATAAATTCTAATTTAGTACTTTGCAAAATTTGAATCTGCTTTTTTTTTCAAGTGCTAAGATTACTGCATCAAATGCATCAGAAGTTGCTTAACCCACAAACAATTTAAATTGTTGTTCATACAACGCTTGACTTGAGCTTCAATTAACCGAGTGGAAATGCAATGAGATAAGCAGCATCAGCTTCAGGCTGTTAGCATTCCTAATAAAGTGCAAAAAGTACTTGGAGCCTCATTTATGCCAACATTTAAATACTTAGAAAAAGAAGAAGAAAAAAGAGAGGCAGCAGAAAAAACATTTTACGAAATGTGATAAGCTATGTGGTGCATATGATCGCTGACTTCCGCTCCGGTTAGTATGAATTTTTTAACTATTTGTTTCAAATGTTATTTTATCACAAAGGATTTGTAATTTTTTTTTTTTATTGTACTTTTTGTGTTTTGTTTATCCGAGCATATTTTGAAAAAAAACATCTTTTCATTAAAACAAAAAAAAAATCAAACCAAATTTGGAAAAGAATATTATATTCCTTTTATATTCTTAACTGGGTATCATAGAAGCTTTTAAGACTATTTTAACTCCCACAACGAAAAAAATTGAGCAGTAAACAAGGCAGTGAAAAGACAAGTTAGGTACGTCACCGATTATTGTGAAGATATTGATATATGAAGTGACGCGTCAGTGATATAGGTACACTGTGCGGCGAAGAAAAACTGTCCAATACATTCATGGAAAAAAAAAGAAAATCGGTTGATTGGTAAAATCGATTTATTCAGACTAGAAAACCCCGCACAAAGCTATTTGGTGCGCTAATTTAAAATTCGAACTCCAAATCATCATGCCTTGAGATATTTTACAAATTTATTAACTGAAGATTGCTTTCACAATGCCTACGGTTTTTTGTTTTTTATCTTTCTGACTAGTGAATAAGCTGACCCAGTAGCACTAGTGAAGTGACTAGTGGAATGGTAATGTAAAAGGTAGCAATTGACCCCTGCCTATGACATGTTCACGTAAAATTCGCCAGTTGAATGCAAAGAAAGTAGATTAAAGTAGAACTAATACTGGTTACCTTAGAGCTAGTGAAATCTGTACTCCTGTACTAGTGCCAATTACTGCAGGGTAGTTTAAATTTGTTTACATATTTTTTTCAGTATTGTATAATTCGTGAGTAGTTTAACAATATATTTGAATAAATTTGTATACTTTTAATATATATTGTACGGAATATAAATAAAGTAAGAAAAAAGTTAATGAAGATCAGATCAGGACGGTATGACAACACCTATAGTGGAGGATATGATACACCCCAATCAGAAGATAGGCTCGTATTAAGAGATTCAATGATCCCACCTTCTGGTAGTTCTGATTTCTAGTATTTTTCTTCTATGGTAGATGTTGCTTATGTTAGAGAATGATATAGTTGGAAATGTAAAAAGGTAGACAGGCAAAACCCAAAAAGGTTAGATTGGGTCCAAATTATATGAGGTTTATTAAATTATCTTGTTTAAACTTCAGGTGGTCGTTTCTAGTGACGCCAGTGGCGCAATGGGTAGAGCGCTTGGCCCATACACCAGAGAACCCTGGTTCAATTCACACCTGACACAGAAAATTTGTTCAATTGAATTAATTTTTTTGTTCGGTCATCACCTCTCTGCAGACAATGGCAAACCTCAGAGAGTAAAAACTGCCATGAAAAGCTTCTTGAGAACATAAGCCGTTCGTAGTCGGCATAAAACTTGTAGATCCAGTTCTCGATAATTTGTGTTCAAACATTTCACATCATGCACAACACAATTGATCATAAGAAGCGTAGTCAAAGTCCTTTCAAGAGCTGAAATGGCCATTTCGCTTTTTTTTTAAACTTCAGGTATATTTAACAATTAATCGATGGTTCACGAAAGACTACATGTTGAGCCCAGGTAACAATTTCACCTATATAAGGGATTACATTTTAAAATCAAGTCCAAGACTCAAGTCAAGAACAAACAACATTTAACTGCACCAAAAAGCATAATTTTAGAGGGTCAGTTTCCCCCCTGAACATAAGAAAAATACATAACAAATACATAACAAAAAAATACATAGAAAAATAAAAATTTTAGTATTAAGGCCCCGTATGAGTTGATCTAAATACGACTTAAACTGAATTGTGACGATAAAACAGTGCTTCCTAAATTTTCGTAATACATGGATTACATCAAATAATAAATCAAAGAAATTTAATTTTTCAGGTTAAGAAATGTCATTACATATTATTGTATCTTAGAGAAAGCCATTATTTTAGGAAGCATTTAGGTAGCTCGAAATCTACCTAATTTATTTAGGAAGCACTGTCTTATCGACGCAATTTAGTTTAGGTCTTATTTAGATCAACTCGCACAGGGCCTAATTTAAGAAACTCGATACATTTTTTCTTATAATTAAAAAGCATAGAATTTATTAATATTTATTAAAGCTTAATTTATTTTTTCTGACAAACTTACGGCTGACACATTTTTTTATTTATTTATCAGGCACATAAAAAATAATTGTCCCTCCCCGAACAAAATCCTGGCTACGCCCATGTTTAGTACTATTGACAATGGATCTAGTTCAGGCAGAGAGACCAATTATATTTTCCTATGAAATCAACCCTTTAGTTCGCACCATGTAAGAACTTTCTGTTGCGGTACTAGGACTGGTCCTGTTAAAAATTGGTTCAGAATTATTGGTCCACAATTCGAACTGTATTTGGTTCATTTTTCTACAGGACATATTTCATCTGTATTATAAAGGGAAAAGTATTTATTTCTTTTGCTGTTTCGACATTCAAGTACAATATGAACTACATATTTTGAAATAAAATTACGAAAAAAGCAAAAAATGTGCCTTTTCCATATTTTGGTGAGATTACGTCGAAAATCTGATGCCATTTAACAATTTTAGATCAAATTTGACAAGAGTTTCGTATATGGCGGCCTGTGTTATTAACCCTCTGACGCATGGGCGTAGCAAGGAAAGAAGTGGACAGCAGCCCCCCTAGATATCAGAAGAATTAAAATAAATAAATAATGCTGTAAAAAATTCTTAACATGCTGCGATTTTTAAACAACGATTATGATGCGATTTTTGTCGAAGTTTAAATATTTACTCCTCCTTCTGTGATTTGCTTGGAGTGAAATCTGAAAAATTTTCGACAGATTTTTTCTTGGAAATTTGATGGTTTCTTTGTTGGTAGCGCTTATTACAACAAGAAAATTTAACAACAAACAGAAACAGAAGCTATGCTGCAGTAGATCGTCACCATCTATCAATAGATAGAGGATTGTGTATTTGCTATGCTACAACTAACAAAAATTTGCTTTAATTTGCCACAAGGTGTCTCCAGCATCGGTGTGTTTGTATTGTGAATGAGTTTGTGGTGTTGTTGGCACGAAGAAAATTAGCAATGCCCACAAGTGCGTTGACAAGTGCGTTTTTAAGTGTCAAAAAAATAGATGATATCAATAAATATGGAATTAACAAACGCATGCATGACATCGGTGAGGTATCTAAAATTTTTGTTAAATTTTGTTTCGTGTGCGTTCTTTAATATATATTTAATATATATTTTTATCCTCGTTCTGTGATTTGCTTGGAGCAAAATCTGAAAAAATTTTGACAGATTTTTTCGCTAGGTAGTACGCTGTTGAAGGAAAAAAATTTGTTCAGTGCAGACAAGTTCACAATCATGTGGGGAGAGTTAAAATGGAGAGTCGCTGGCATTATATGCCCATATATGTAATTGGCGTCGAAATTTGACATTCAACAATAAAAAATAAGCAGTTAATATGTTTTCTGTATATATGTAATTTATTTTATGTTATTTTAAATTTTTATGTTTAAAAGTTAATTTATTAAAAAGAAAATATTATTAAGCTATCAAATCTATGTAACTGCGAAAACGCTTCGCTTCTCTCGTGTGTCCAACGACGCACCTGTGTTTTTTTAATTTCCTTTTTTTTATTCAAGCAGGGTACACAGCACACAAACTAAAACTATATAATATTTTATGATTACATGTGAGCATAATAATAAAAACCTTAAATGGAACTTTTTCTTGCTTAGGTTGAATTTGAAGTTCAAAAAGTTGAATCTGATTTGCAAAAAGTTTAATTTGAGTTGTAAAAAGTTTTTTATCTGAACAGGAAAAAGTTGCATTTCAAGAGTAATACTTTGAATTTGAAGTGCAATAAGCTAAAATTTATTTGTAGAAAATTGAATTTCAAATGTTATATGTTGAACTTGAAGTTAACAACCTGCATCGTTTTGTCACAATGATAAATATACCTATGACCTATAGCAGTCGAATATCAAGCAACACAGCTTGCCATCTCTAACAAAACAAAATCAACTGAAAAAAAACGCAAATTCTTATTGGCCCTATTTTACAATCAATCTCGGAAAAGGAAACTGAATCAGAATGAGAGTAGTTTAGAAGAAAATATATTGCCTCCACCCACTTTCGAAATCTTTTTACATGTTAAGAACAACATGTTTTTGTAGTCGCTGATCATGAATTTGTTATCAGTATTTTGAACCTATGGCTGCCAACTGTAAAAATGAGTCACGAAAGTTGACCAAGTGAGGAAGCCACGAAAATTGACCAAAGTGACCAAAAGACTAAAGCTCGGCCAGGAAGGTTATGGCCTTCATTTTTTGGCATGCGCATGGCATAATCTTCATCCATAACCTGCAGAAGGGACAAACAGTCACAGGAGAGTATTATGTAGTGATATTGGACAAACCGAACCACGAAGAGAAAAAAAACGGCCCCATATAGTGATGAAAAAACTTTTGTACCATCACGATAACGCACCGTCACAAACGTCCTTGAAAGCGATGGCCAAATTGGATCAATTACGATTCGAATTGGATACTCACCCACAGTATTCTCCAGACTTGGCCCAAGCAACTATTATCTGTTCCTAAACCTCAAACGGTCGCTCCAGGGAAAGAGATTCCGATCGAATGTGGAAGTTATCGAGGAATCTGAGGCATATTTCAAAGGCTTGGATGTTTCGTACAACAGAAAGGTCATCAAAATGAGGAATAAATAGAACTTCGTTGAGGATTAAATATAAATTTGACCAAAAAAACGCTCATGTAGTATATTGTAGTATTGGGTTGGCAACTAAGTAATTGGGGATTTCACTCATAGATCACTCACTTTAGTTTCACTTTAGTTGAATTTTAGGTTTGCTGACGTAATCGAAATGTCAACCACATTTTGTTATTTGATCGGTTGTGTAGTTTTTGTTTGGCGTCTGTTGAAAAATGGAAAATCAAAAGGAACATTTTCGTCATATTTTGCTTTTTTATTTCCCGAAAGGAAAAAACGCATCGCAAGCTCACAAAAAGTTATGTGCTGTTTATGGTGACGAAGCTTTAAAAGAACGGCAGTGTCAAAATTGGTTTGCCAAATTTCGTTCTGGTGATTTTTCACTCAAAGATGAAAACCGCTCTGGTCGTTCAGTTGAAGTTCATGACGACCAAATCAAAGCAATAATCGATTCGGATCGTCACAGCACAACACGTGAGATTGCAGAGAAGCTTCATGTATCACATACATGCATTGAAAATCGCTTAAAACAACTTTGCTATGTACGAAAACTCGATATATGGGTTCCTCATGAACCGAAAGAAAATCATTTAACACAACGCATTAACATCTGCGATTTGTTAAAGAAACGTAATGAAAATGATCCATTTTTAAAACGATTGATAACTGGTGATGAAAAATGGGTTGTTTACAACAATGCCAATCGGAAAATATCGTGGAGCAAGCCAGGTGGAAAGAAAGTTATCAAAAGAAAGTTATGTTTTCAGTTTGGGGGATTACAAAGGAATTGTTTACTTTGAACTTTTACCACCCAAACAACATTCAGATGTCTACATTGAACAACTAACAAAACTGAACAATGCAATAGAAGAAAAGCAGCCCGAATTGACAAATCGAAAAGGTGTTGTATTCGACCATGACAATGCAAGGCCACACACATCTTTGGTCACTCGGCAAAAATTATTGGAGCTTGGTTGGGATGTTTTGCCACATCCACCATATAGTCCTGACCTTGCACCATCTGATTACTATTTATTTCTTTCTTTGCAAAACTCGTACTCGAAAGTCATACTCAAAAGGTCATTGCTCAAAATGGGCAATACATTACTTACTTACTTAGGTGGCCGTAACAACCCGTGTCCGGGTTTCGACCGACCTCATCAGCTCTCGCCAGGCGCCTCTGTTTTGCGCGCGCCTTCTCCAATCGGATACACCAAGTGCGGTTAGGGCTTACTCAGCCTGGTCCATCCATCGGAGGCATGGTCTCCCTCGTCGTCGTTGACCAGCGACCCTCGCCTCGAGCACCTTTTTCGCTGGAGCTTCGTCGTCCATACGATGTACATGACCCAGCCAGCGTAGTCGCTGCACAGTTACACGCCGAACTACGTCAATGTCTTCGTAGAGCTCATACAGCTCGTGGTTCATTCGGGTGCGATAGTCATCGCCGACTCGAACAGGGCCGAAGATTTTGCGAAGAACTTTTCTCTCGAACACCCCCAAAGCGGCTGCGTCAGTTTGCGAAACTACCCATGCCTCAGCGTCATAAAGCAGCACAGGTAGAACGAGCGTCTTGTAGAGTGTTAGTTTTGTCCATCGGGAGAGGGCTCTGGAACTTAGTTGCTTACTGTGCCCGTAGTAGCACCTATTAGCAATTATTGTTCTTCGCTTTATCTACAGGCTGATTTCGTTGGTGGAATTAATGGCGGTGCCAAGGTATACATATACAATACATTACAGAATAAAGTTATTTCGTTCCATGAAAAAATTGTCTTTTATTTTCTAAAAAAAACCGCAATTACTTAGTTGCCAACCTGATATATTGATTGTATAAGAATTTCAGGAGAACATGAAATTGTTTCATGTTATGTTTATATTTTAACTTGAAATTTGCTTTATTTCATAATTTCATGTGACTTTTAGTATTTCATGGTCACTTCAAATTCTTTTTACGAAATGTCTGTATATGAGAGCTTTATCGCGACTTAAAAGACGCAGTAATATTTGTTGAGAGCACCCACAAAACTTCAAACTTCATTAAGAGATCATTCCGATGCAAACGGTACAGTTTAAACATTTTCTAGCTTCGAAAAATTATTAAAAGTTTGAATATATTTCATTGGGCTAAGAGAAAAATACTTATTAAAGGAAATTTTTACATTTTTCCTTATTATACAATATCTTTTAGGTAAAATTGCAATGATTTTAACTAACCAAGCTATTCATAAAACCCCTTTGACACATGTACAATAATCTGATTGTCACTGCAATGTTTAAAAATATCAACCAAAAGTTTCTGCTGTCAAAGCCATATTTAATCTTGTTTAAATTTAAATTGAATTAAATGCTAAGACCTCAACTACATAAGTTTGAGATAAGCCCCAGGCAAGCCAGCAGGAAGCAGCTTATCGTCAAGCGTTTCCTCTTACAGCATAAAATTGAATTCTTTCAAAACAGAAGAAGAAGCGGGAATAACTTTAGATTGACACATTTTAATGCTGAGCTAAGAAAACATGATAGCCACAAATCGTAATCGTATTCAACATAAATACGAATGCATTATAATTATAGTGCTCAATACTGTTCGAGTGAATATTGCTTATCGCGCAAGTTGCCAACGAGTGAGGGTAACAAACTTTATGCTATAAAAAAGCGAAAGTTATGTGATAACCTAAGGCTGCGAGGGGTAAAATATAGTTGATAACGAGACAATTTGAAGAAACTATAACTTTAGAAATGCTAAATTTGTTTGTTGAAAGAATGTAACGGGCAGCAGCGAAAACAAAAATTTTAATAGAATTTGAACATGAAACTATTGAGACATGTGTTGGGCATATGTTTGAATTGAAATTATAAAATTCATCAGAATCAAGTTAGAATAATTAAAAATTAATTGTGTTTAAAGCATGAAACTTTTTTGAAAAATCTCTTTCAAACACATCAAAAAACACCGCCAGTGACTGCATACAGCAGAAGAGGAGAAATAAGAATCAATTAAAATGCAGACACATTTTATGACCCTGCTAAGCAAGATGCGACTCATCACAGACATCGATGAAAGAACATCAACTTGTAGCTTGTCTGCCAGCAGATCCTGCACGTTCCTCCTCTTTTATTTTTATAATTCTTTTTCTCTTTATTTATGTTCAAACACACACATGCATTCAAGCAATGCTCCTCAGTGAACAAGTAGTATTGTTGGTTGATTTTTTTTTTTTTAATTCTCTTAAAAGTAACATTTTACTATGCTTTTTTATGGTTTCCCTACTACATACTATGTTTTAACACTACATTTTCTTACCTGTCCAAAGTCAATGGTTAAATTGACTTCATTATATTTCATGCCGCGTGACAATGGAGGACTCTGCCACCAGGCTTCGGTACCATCGATAGCATGTTCGGGAGCATGATTTTTATCTGGTGAATTGGGGTCGCAGACATCGCAAACCTGTGACGAAAAAGAGAAAGAAAAAGATTTAATTTCGGGTTTTTAAGGTCGAGGTAGTATTTACATGCATTGTGTATAGCTTAAGGAAAAATTATAAAACAATGTAAATTCCGCTTATTTGGTATCAAAATTCTTAATACAGAAATCACAATTTTTACATTTTAAAAGTATCTCAAATATACAAAAGTAACAAAACATAAAATCCTCGCTTTTATCTAAAATGTGTGTTTTAAATTCGTCCAAAAATTTATTATACAAACAATATTTTAAAAGCATTCATGGAACGGCCAAGAGATAAATACACAAATAAAAATACACAAACAACATAATTGAAAAAAAAATCTCAGTAAATAGATAGATAAAAAAAAACAACTACACCAAATCTTTCAGATAAACGCACACACCTAAAAATGAGCTCATCTCAACTTCATTAAATATTTGTACAATAATTAAGAAAACCTAATATAAAGCTACATAAGTCTATTAAATTTTTTTCTCTATTCTAAATCTCATTATATCTCACCTGTCCCTGTATAACCGAGTAATCGATATGATCGTTTTCTGTATTGGCACCCACAAGCTTGCAATACAACTCCGGCCCATCTGTGTCCAGACCACAAGTGGCGGTCGCATAGATTTTCCGTCCTGTAGCCAAATTGAAATATGGCGGCGTCAACTCTGCATCTGCATTTAATCCAATAGACAGCAAGTAGCAAAGTGCCACGCCCATTATCTGTATCCAACTCATTAGGGCTATATGCTGAAAGCCCATTTTGTTTATCCTTCAAAATGCTTATTATCCACACTTATTCACAACACACATGTATACAGTAGGAGTCCTTGTAATGTCCTTGCACTTTAAACACTTTATTATTCAATTTCAATCCTAATCCTTGGTTCGATTTCACTTTTAATTTTTATTTTTTTTTTTAAGACCATCCAACCGCACTGGACGGCTCTTCACGAGCAACTGATTTCTTCAACGAAAGCAGTTTTCCTTCTTACCATAAGATCGTTTTGTGTTGCTGCCGCTGAGCAGTTGCTGCGCTGTCACCGTACTCGTTAATCGCCTTATCTTAAACAATGCTATTCATTGCTTCGTTCATTCATTCATTCATTAAATTTCTTCGCTTTGTGGCTGGTGTTGAATTCTAATGTGCACCAAGTTGACTGATTGTACGCTGCGTGTTAAGATCAGAGGATTTTTTTTTTTTTTTGTTAAAGACTCGGTGCAACAAACGAGATTTATAATCCCGGTAGGAAAATTTAAGAGACCTCGAAATAAGACAGCAAAACAATAGTGGTATTCAATGAACGACGTATTTGTGATGCAAACTGCGTATATGTGGTAAGTTGTATGAACTTACGGCATATACGCTATTTACATCACAAATACGGCGTTAATTGAATACCACTAATGTTTTTAATATTTACAAATGTGTATTATGTTATGTTATGTTATGTTATGTTATGTTATGTTATGTTATGTTATGTTATGTTATGTTATGTTATGTTATGTTATGTTATGTTATGTTATGTTATGGTATGGTATGTTATGTTATGTTATGTTATGTTATGTTATGTTATGTTATGTTATGTTATGTTATGTTATGTTATGTTATGTTATGTTATGTTATGTTATGTTATGTTATGTTATGTTATGTTATGTTATGTTATGTTATGTTATGTTATGTTATGTTATGTTATGTTATGTTATGTTATGTTATGTTATGTTATGTTATGTTATGTTATGTTATGTTATGTTATGTTATGTTATGTTATGTTATGTTATGTTATGTTATGTTATGTTATGTTATGTTATGTTATGTTATGTTATGTTATGTTATGTTATGTTATGTTATGTTATGTTATGTTATGTTATGTTATGTTATGTTATGTTATGTTATGTTATGTTATGTTATGTTATGTTATGTTATGTTATGTTATGTTATGTTATGTTATGTTATGTTATGTTATGTTATGTTATGTTATGTTATGTTATGTTATGTTATGTTATGTTATGTTATGTTATGTTATGTTATGTTATGTTATGTTATGTTATGTTATGTTATGTTATGTTATGTTATGTTATGTTATGTTATGTTATGTTATGTTATGTTATGTTATGTTATGTTATGTTATGTTATGTTATGTTATGTTATGTTATGTTATGTTATGTTATGTTATGTTATGTTATGTTATGTTATGTTATGTTATGTTATGTTATGTTATGTTATGTTATGTTATGTTATGTTATGTTATGTTATGTTATGTTATGTTATGTTATGTTATGTTATGTTATGTTATGTTATGTTATGTTATGTTATGTTATGTTATGTTATGTTATGTTATGTTATGTTATGTTATGTTATGTTATGTTATGTTATGTTATGTTATGTTATGTTATGTTATGTTATGTTATGTTATGTTATGTTATGTTATGTTATGTTATGTTATGTTATGTTATGTTATGTTATGTTATGTTATGTTATGTTATGTTATGTTATGTTATGTTATGTTATGTTATGTTATGTTATGTTATGTTATGTTATGTTATGTTATGTTATGTTATGTTATGTTATGTTATGTTATGTTATGTTATGTTATGTTATGTTATGTTATGTTATGTTATGTTATGTTATGTTATGTTATGTTATGTTATGTTATGTTATGTTATGTTATGTTATGTTATGTTATGTTATGTTATGTTATGTTATGTTATGTTATGTTATGTTATGTTATGTTATGTTATGTTATGTTATGTTATGTTATGTTATGTTATGTTATGTTATGTTATGTTATGTTATCTAACTTTCCTATTGGGTCTATATGCGCTAGCATGCGTTTTCAGCCTCTGTAGCGCAACTGATCATCTAAACACCTACACATCTTAGCAAAGCATTAAGCTAGCATAAAAATAATCCAGAAAGTATAAACTGCATTTTAAATAAACAAAAACAAAAGCAATAAGAAAGTCAACCTGAGGACCAACTTCATTCGTTTATGTCTGCACATCCTAAGAAAGTCGAGAAGAATTTCAAATAAAATCGTAAAGTTAAAGGTGGTTATTGAAGGTATTTCATCTTGTTGTGTACCAGTTCCATGCCGAGGTAAAGTAAAAATTATCCGCTGTAGATTTTATCACCATCATAGTGTGGGTGAGAGAAATCGTGTGGACTTAGTGCTTCACACCTCGAACTTAACTCACGGTTTAACTTTACTCACAGCAGAGATAATTTTTGTATTAAGAGTGAAGAGAGCAGTTTAAAAATAAGTTGTTTTCTGAGATAAGCCGGCCGGCTTTTCGCTGCCGTAACGAAATGAAACTGAAACGTTTTCATTGCTAACAATATGTAAACAGGAACGCTTTTATCGTTAAATGATTGTGTATTTATATATGGATTTGTTTACATTTTTATACTGGTTTTTTATGCATGGCACGGAGCATGCTACATGCTTTGAATATTAATCGGACTGCAATAGAAAATGAATTTTTGTGTAAAATCTATTAAGTCACTTAAGAAAATGAAGAAAATAAGAAATGAAACTATCGCTACTATTGATGGTAAAAAATTACCTATCAATATTGTTTCGATAGTGATTGTAACTATCGTCAATAGTTTAAAGATATAGAAACTGAACTAAAGTTTTTCAAAATTTTAATTAAAAATAAGTAAAAAATGCCAACAAATTATTTCTATCATAGTAGTAGTTTCAAGCTTTTTACAAGTTCAGTCTTAATAATTGAAAAATTATTTGAGTTATAAAAAACAAAAACACGAATTAAGTTTATTTTGCACATTTCGTATTTATGATTATTATTGGACAAGATAGCAGATATCAAGCAGAGTTGCAAAAAATTGCATTCATGCAATAAAAAAACTGGCAATAAATGACAAACAAATGATTTAAGTCATTCAATCTTTTTTTGACTTCATGGCATTATTAAATCAATTGATGAAAATTTCTGTTGAAGTCTTTTGATTCATTCACTATGATTGAAGTAGAGCTCCTGAGAGTTAGTAATTTGAAGTCAATGATATCATTAACAGTCAGTTGAAATCATATTTTAAATCACTGAAATTGTGAAATAACTTGTAGCCAATTGCGTTATTTATATTGCATTCAAAAATTTTTAATGTAATTTTGTATGTAATAAATTATGTATGCTTAATCAAGCAAATTTTTTTGGGGGAACATTAAGGTAGAGTCCAGGAAAAAAGTTAAAAATTAAAAATTTTTCCACTAAAGCGATTAAGAAATATGAAACGACTTATATTTGTACTCAAATCAAAAATACAAAATTATTTAGAAAGGTTTTTTTTTATTTTAAACAATCAAAACAATAACAAAGTTCATTAGAAAATAAAAAAAAAAAATATAGTTTTTGAATTGAATTGCTTTCGTTACATATAAGCATTATTGAAGTTATATAAGTTAGAGAAAAAATTATACATAGTGACTTTAATTTATATTGTTATATAATATAAAATATATAAAATTATGTGTATAATTATAGATAATAACTTCCCTTGGTTATGATTTAATTTATTTTGAATGATTTGAATCATTTTATTTCAAGGAATTCAAAGACTCCAAGAAAGATTTAAGATGATTACAATCTTTTCTAAAAAATTTATGGAATGGAATCAATATAGTTTTACAGTAATGACTGTGATTTCATTTTTAATGAAATCAGCAATGACTTCAATAACTTCAATTTTCAGCAATGAATTCTTGTATGGAAGTCATTACAATTAAAAATGATTTAAGGATTGCAATCATGACTTGAAGTCATTGACTATGAAGTCACTGATTGCAAACTTTTACAACTCTGATATCAAGTGAGGTATTTGTAGTAGTTTTAAGTAAATTTTGAACCATGTACAATGCCTTTATCACACCTTATTCCAGATTCTCTTTACAAATTACTATTGTATTTTACTACTCTTTCATAGTATTTATAAAAATCATATTGATACGTTATAATAGACTCTTAAAAGAGATTTTTCTCTAAGTTTTTGGATTTGGCGTATGCGAAAGTAAAGTAAAGAGCTCGAGAATTTTTCATATTTTAATATTTTTTAAATGTTATCAAGGTGGCGGCCGTGGCCGAATGTTTGAATGCATGAACCGTGGGCCAAAGAACCACGGAAAATGCGGGTTTAAATCCTATCTGATACAGAATGTTTTGTGAATTAAATTTAAAATTTTAGATCATGTGTCATCTCTCTGCAGACAAGTCTTCTTGGGAAAATCTGTCTCTCGGAATGGGCATAAGACTTGTAGGCCTACTTTCCGATTATTTGTGTGCAAACATTCATAGCACGTACAACACACTTGATCATAATAAGCTCGGTTCTGTTAGTATCCGCATTCTTTGTATATAATTTTGACATCCAGAAATAGATAAAATTTTAGAAGGAAAAAACTTGTAAGAATATCACGATTGGGTTTATTTAAGCATCAAATGAAAAATATCCATTTTGAATTTATTTTTTTCTTAAATGGTGTGTTTATTTTATAGTATTCATATGGATAATTCTCTTAATTTTTACTGTTTTTTGAAAATTATATTGCTTTTGAAAGTGCGCTCTTAATGAAATTTAAAAATGTCTAATATTTTAGCCCTGTATATCAAAAACCGTTTCTTTAAAAATTTCACAAAACAGTAGAAAGTAAACGTAACTATTGTAAATAGGTTCTATTAAGAGAGAGTTTATTTGATTTTTTTTTTAAATATAAGTTTTTTGGAATTTTTAAAAAAATTTATGCATTTTTGTCCCTTTCTATCACAAAGGGCATCTCGAAAAATTAAAAAGAAATATAACATATAGTTCTTAATGTGGTGAATGAACTTCATTTATTTGAAAGGGTTGTGTTAAATTTTTATCTTTTTTTTTTACTGACCGCGGTCGACCGGCGAACGTAAAACTCTGTAAAAAAATAATGAAAAAATACCCTTTCCAAATTCTCACGGAAAGTTTTTTTTTAATTTTTTCAAATCACTAGAAGAAATATGAAAGCAATTTTCAAAATGAGGGCAAGGGCATACAAATAGATTTTATTTTTTAAAAGGTCGTGCTTTTTCATATAAAAGACATTTTTCCGCTTTTTTTTAGTCCAACAACAAGCCATGAGAAATAAAATAAATCATGACTGAAACATTTTATTTAAGAAATAAAATATGTTATGGTATATACTTTTATGTATTTATAGAAAAAAGCTCTGAAAGGGATTTAAATAAAATTAAATAAATTAAAAAATTATTTTATGTAGACTTTTATAAAAATTTTTAAAATATAAAAGTCTCAAAAGACTCTTATGACTTACTTTTTTAAAAAAAATCTTCAAAGACTTTTAAAAAATATTCTTAAGAATAAAAAAAATAAGAATAAAATAAATAATAGAATAAAATAACAGTAAAATAAGTTAACTCTTATTAATAAGAGTTAAAATTTAAAAGTTATAAATAACTCTTATTTAATAACTTTTACTATTGATCATAAATAATAACTCTTTCGTAATAAAAGTTTATTAAGACTCTAATTTTAAATACTTTTTGCGAATAGTAATAAAAATCCCATCTTCTGGTTGTAACACATGAGGCCGGGAAATTTTTACGATGACTTTTTTAATAGCATTTACTTCAATTTAACATAAGCAGGACATAAGGCTGTCCCTTTTCTCCCGAACTTTCTCATACCTTTTTTTTTGTAAGCATGTGATAAGATAAAAAAAGTTAAAAAAAAATTTATACAATCCAAAAGTATGTATGCGATTCCACTCTCGCCAGATTAGATGATTTATCGTCAGCTATTTTCTTTATATGACGTAAACTTTTTTTTTTATCTAAGGGAAATTTTGGTGTATTTTGGAATAGAGCACGGTCATTTCACAGCAATGGTTGGGACATTTTTACTAATTTTTAGAGTACTCTTCCGCAGTTTTCTTGGTTACTAGGAACAAATATCAAAAATTTAATAAGCAATTTTATAGCAAACTAAATGTTTTGGCCACCAAAAAATTTGTGTTTTAGTCGCGGCTGTGTTAAATTCTTTTCCGAATCAGAGTGATGGTTGGGACACTCACAATTTCACTTACCCTACATAAGAAGTGCTGCAATAGTTAATTGTAAGAAGAAACTCGGAAAGAATTACATATATCTTTTATATGAATTTCCAAAGTATGTGATGGTCGGGACAAGGAGTTGTGATGGTCAGGACAAGAAAGAAAACCATACAAATAAGTGCAAACCAACTAAAACTTTTATTCAAAATTATTATCCATACGAAATTTTAATATATACCCAGCAGAAAATGTCATGCCTGATAAGGCAAGAATTCAGGCCTGACAGGCATGACTGAGGCCAGAGCATTGTTTAAAAACAGCCTTGATCTTTTCATACAAGTGTTCGCCTCTTCAGACCTGAAGTTTAGTATTCCGTTTTTTAAATGTTCATCTATGATTTCTGGTCTGAATAACAATTTTTATTTCAAATTATGATATGATATCTGGCCTGAAATTAAAAAGGGCTGATTTTTTTTTTGAATATTCTGTTCTGTATTCGGTTCTGTAAAAAGGAAGCCTGAATTATACATATCTTAATTTCAGCCTTGGAATCGGAACTGAATAATGGAGGCATATTTATATTTAGAAATTCAATCCAGAATTTCCGTGTGACTATTAGAGGCCTGAGCGAGTTTTCTGCTGGGTAGAGTAAAAAACATTAAATACTTGACATAAATTTAAAATAAACTTAAAATTAATGATCTTAAAGAAAAAAAAACTAAAAAACAGGTTAGAGATTCTAGTGGTCTAGCTTTGCATTCATGTCGACATTCATGTGCATTCGCTGAACATGTTTTTATCCTTGCATGCAACCAAGGGCTGTTCTGGCTCAAAAGCAGTTTGTTATTTTTAAAAAGCAGTATTTGCTACTTAGAGCCTGAAAATGGTATTATTTCTAAAGGTATGGGATAGGTTGGACATGGTTCCACCTGCGTTGAAGATTTTCACGGTGTACATCAATATCTGCTAGACATAAAAAAAATATCTGGACAGCCTTAGGTCGGGACAAAATTAAAGTTCCTATTCAAAATTCTGTTGAGATCTCACAAATACAAAACCAAGCCAAAGCTATGTGGTCTTAGTTCTCTCTTACTTTGCAATGGTTTTTTGCTTATTCACATACAAATTTTTGGTTTAGGAAAAACTAATGTATATTTTGTGGTTATGGTCGGGAAGAAACACGATCGCTTCAGAAGACGATAAATTTGACGTTTACTTACCTTTTTAGAATATTTGTTATGTATGTTATAATAGTAAACAATGTATCTTAATACGTTTTTTATAAGCACACGTTGCAATTGTGAAACAAAATTGAGGGAAACAGAGTTTCCAACTTTAGAGGAAAATGTCAACCACATAGTAGAGAAAAGTCGTCGGTGTTGCATTCGAAAAAGGCTGTAGAATTGTTATTTTTTTTTTTTTTTGTTAATAATTAAAATAGTAGAATATAGACTGTTAACATAATATTTAGCTATAATAGAATCTTATTATTGGGAAAAAAATATTGGCTCGTGCGTTTCTCGTTACCGTGAAATGCACCCGAAGCTTTGGAACACGGGAACTTACCTCTAAATTTCGAAATGATTCCGATTTTTTCGGAACCGATGATCACATTAGGTATGATGCAAAAAAACATTACTTTAAGGTTCGTAAATATACATATATATCTATACACATATATATATATATATATACCTGACATAATAGGATAGTTCACGATCTTATTTGCACTAGAATGAAACATTATCCAATTGTAAACATTTGCAATCAATTGTGAACAGCTCTTTTTGAATTACTCTACAGCACTTGTTGCAAAACTAAACAGCTGATTTGTAAAAAAAAAAAAAAACAATTAGTTTATGAAGCATTTATTCCTTGCATTTAGTTTAAATCTGCAAAATTATGCCAAAAAAAGTTAGAAAAAAACAAAAATAGACTCTTTAATAAAAGAAGCTGCTGAAGAAATAATTTTTAACGATTGTATGTAAAAAAAAATATGATTCATACCTCAATTTCTGTCCAATTAATAATAGGTTTTCAGTGTTGCAAAAACGTAGCAAGTCCAAATTTGTGTACTTTTTTAGTGTAGTGCAAAAATATGCAATAATATTTTGCAAATGCCCTCATGCAAGATCATTTCCACTAAATCGTGAACTCCACTAATGTGTTAATAAGTGTGGACCATCCATGCCGACGATCTTGAACGTTCGAATAAACTTCTAACTATGCTACTGTCAACTTTTTGCGGACAAAGACAAACTTCACACAGTGCATAATGCCATTCAAAGATCACTGTGAAAGTGAACACTAGCCGGTCGAAGTTGGCAATACACTGTAGGAACAAATTCTGTAGAAGAAGCTCAAATTCTGTTTATTTAAAGGTTGTAGCTTTTGTTCCAAAATTTTAAATACCCTGCAGTTTATACTTATCTACTTTAACTAAACTAAATTATAATCATTATAAGTCATTGTATGTATGTAATCGAAAACTACTATAAATACCATATTTAAAACACCCTGTTTGGAATTCTCGTTTAAAGAATTGCTGTAGTCTTTAATTTTAGATTCTTTCATTTGTTGCATACTTTCAGGCACGCAGTTTTTCCGTCGATATTGTAGGCTTGATGAAGATTATAAAAGACTAACTGATATGCTCGGCGATACTGCAATGACCGACAAAAGTCTACATACAGCATCAAATTCAGGTTTTCTGCTAAGCTTAGGAATCTTTATAAGTAATAAGAGATAATTATTAATTAACAAAAAAGTAACGAATACTTTGACCTTTATCAACACAACAAGAAACTGACAATCATACGAAAAACTTAATACAACAAAAGGAAAACATAGTCAGCCTTACTAAAAAACTGATATTAAATTTTATCGTCAGATTTTTAATTTAGTAGCAGCTGTAGCCTATGTTAAGCTTATGCTAAAAATCTTTTTAGAGCTGGCACTAATTAGAGCCAGCACTAAATTATTTTTTTGGTAAGGCTGAGTATGTTTTTAAAAGGAAGCTTGATGAAAAGAAGCGATGCATTTTTAATTTTTTACTTCATATTAGAATTCGTATTATTAACGTTCATTAAGTTGTGTCAAAAAATAATCGGTCGGGCTCACATTATAAAATTCCAAAACGGAATTTCAACTATCGTGCGAAAGTATAAAAATTTCATTTAAAATCCTTTCCAAAATTGAAAAATTATTAAAATTTTGTCGAGCCAAAGTAAAGACTATTGTAATAAATGAAATCGGCTCAAAGTGCATGACGATCGAATTGCGCTATGGCCAGCTAAAGAAATATTCATAAAAAAATGGTCCAAATACGGGATTTAATATCGGCATACTTTCTCACAAGTACCTACGTTCATTAATGAAATGTGCAAAAAAATGTGTTTTCAACACAATTTAACTCAAAAAGCCAATTATGACTAAGAACAACCTATGGGCGCTCTAATAAACATAACGGCAAATTGTTTTTTGTGTCTCAAATGGTTGAGCTAGTTTTTTACGAAAACAAATAAAATTTCATTGATTTTTTTTTGGATTTAGCGTTAATTGAAAGGGTCTGTAGAAGAATTATAATGTAAAGTAAAGTATTGGGTTGGCAACTAAGTAATTGCGGATTTCAGTCATCGATGGCTTTAGTTGAATTTTTAGGTTTGCTGACGTAATCGAAATGTGAAACACATTTTGTTATTTAATAGTTGGTACTTCAACTGTCATTCAGTAAAAAAAATTTTTTGATCGGTTGTGTAGTTTTTGTTTGGCGTCTGTTGAAAAATGGAAAATCAAAACTAACATTTTCGTCATATTTTGCTTTTTTATTTCCGGAAAGGAAAAAACGCATCGCAAGTTCACAAAAAGTTATGTGCTGTTTATGGTGACGGAGCTTTAAAAGAACGGCAGTGTCAAAATTGATGAAAAACGCTCTGGTCGTCCAGTTGATGTTGATGACGACCAAATCAAAGCAAGCATCGATTCTGATAGTCACAGTACAACACGTGAGATTGCAGAGAAGCTTCATGTATCACATACATGCATTGAAAATCGCTTAAAACAACTTTGCTATGTACGAAAACTCGATATATGGGTTCCTCATGAACCGAAAAAAAATCATTTAACACAACGCTATAACATCTGCGATTTGTTAAAGAAACGTTATGAAAATGATCCATTTTTAAAACGATTGATAACTTGTGCTGAAAAATGGGTTGTTTACAACAATGTCAATCGGAAAAGATCGTGGTGTAAGCCAGCTGAACCAGCTCAAACAACATCAAAAGCTGATATTCATCAAAAGAAAGTTATGTTATCAGTTTGATGGGATTACAAAGGAATTGTCTACTTTGAACTTTTACCACCCAACCGAACGATCAATTCAGATGTCTATATTGAACAACTAACAAAATTGAACAATGCAGTTGAAGAAAAGCGGCCCGAATTGACAAATCGAAAAGGTGTTGTATTCCACCATGACAATGCAAGGCCACACACATCTTTGGTCAATCGGCACAAATTATTGGAGCTTGATTGGGATGTTTTGCCACATCCACCATATAGTGTTGACCTTGCACCATCTGATTACTTTTAATTTTGATCTTTGCGAGACTCCTTGAGTGGTAAAAATTTCAATAATAATGATGTCAAATCGTACCTGGTTCAGTTTTTTGTTGATAAAAACCAGAAGTTTTATGAACGTGGAATTATGATACTGCCTGAAAGATGGCAAAAGGTCATTGTTCAAAATGGGCAGTACATTACAGAATAAAGTTATTTCGTTGCATGAAAAAATTGTCTTTTATTTTCTAAAAAAAATCCGCAATTACTTAGTTGCCAACCTGATAATATAATGTCCAATTTCAGCAAAATCGTTCTGTTACTTAGATTTTTATAGTTGACAAAAACAGGAAATGGATTTTATTAATATGGATTTGTATATATAGATTTTCATGTTTAGCTGCTTCTTATTTTTTTTATAATTTAAAGAGAAAAATATTTTTGCAATAAAAATTTGTCGTGGTATGTAGAGAAATTGTATTTAATTTAATTTAAGCTAAATGACAAGCTACTCGCATACTTGTTATTTAATTTTTCACACTTCTAAAAACACAGTTCGTGAGATATTTATACCTTTCCATTTGCCATTTAGAGTATTTAAACAAGTCTAGTTATTTTGAAGCATGTGTGCATGTTAAGCTACTTTAATGAAGTGCAAAAAATAAAAATATTTCTTAGTTTCTGCATGCCACGTTTCGCTTAACGGCATAAAAGTATATAAATTTTATTTAAATGAAAGCAGATAAACGTTTAAGCAAACTTGCTTAAAAACTTAAACTACACCATTTCGAGTTTAACCCTTTGACGCATGAGGCACACATTTGTCCCCAAATAATTTTCACAATTTCCAGTAATACTGGCTAAGTAAAGTCTTTTTTCAATCAATATTTTTAAATTTTACACTACCTTCTCTAGTTTACGAAATGGCAATACTAAATAAAACTAGTATGTGTCAAAAAGTTATACGCGCGAAAAGTGAAAAAAAAAATTTTACGTGGCGTAAACATTGAATTATAGTTTTTTATTATATAGAGACGTTTTACAACAGCTTTTCTTTAGAGTTATATTCACAGGTAAGTACAATTATCATTTAATTATATACTTTCGGTTTTCTTAGTAGAAATAATGCATATTATGGAGAAAACTAAAATAGGGACGCGGGTGTCCCTACATGCATCAAAGGAAACTTTTGGTTCAAACTAATGCAGTTGTTTGGTTGAAGCTAATACACCTTAACGCATATTGGGCACACTTGCCCCTTCTAAAAACACAAAAATATTCAGAACTTGTGCCTTATATATTACTTTTATATTAAATCAGACCAAAATAAACAGATATAAATAGACAAAATCATTTTTACGAGTACTCTCTTGGATTACTTATAAACGTGAAAGGGTTAAAATTTAGGGAAGATTAATTGAAATTCAGAAATGCTACTTAAAATTTAAAAAACATCAATTGAAATTCAAAATTCTAATTTGAAATGAATTCGCGTTTAATTGAAATTCAGAATTTCATTTGAAACTTGGAAAAAGTCAAATGATATTCAGAATTCCAATTTATATTCCAAAAATATCATTTGAAATTCCGAATTCATTCATTTGAGATTCAAAAAATATCAATTAAAATTTAGAAAAGATTAATTGAAATTCTTCAATTTAAATTCAATTTAAAATTCAGAAAATACCAAAAGAAATTAAGAAAACATCAAATGAGATCCCATTTTAAATTCAGAAAAGATCAATTGGAATTCAGAAATCCCGTTTGAAATTTAGAAAAATCTATTGACATTTAGAAAAACTCAATTGAAATAAAAAAAAAACATTTAAAAACTCAAATTCATTTTTTAACTTAAGGGTAACAATTACCATACTAGTAAGTACATCATTACCATTACCATTACCATTGCCATTACCATTGCCCTTACCATTACCATTACCATTACCATTACCATAACCATTACCATTACCATTACCATTACCATAACCATTACCATTACTATTACCATTACCATTACCATTACCATTACCATCACCATCACCATCACCATTACCATTACCATTACCATTACCATTACCATTACCATTTCCATTACCATTACCATTACCATTACCATTACCATTACCATTACCATTACCATTACCATTACCATTACCATTACCATTACCATTACCATTACCATTACCATTACCATTACCATTACCATTACCATTAACCATTACCATTACCGTTACCATTACCATATCATTCCCTCATAATCAACATATTTTTGATTTTTTTATATGTTCATGTAATATACACAGGCAATTTTTAAAATATGAATGCATGCATATACGTAAAATACAACTTTGAAAGTGAAGCAACAACAGCAAGTAAGAAGTAAATTTTAAAAAAATCATTGTAAAGCCGGCATGTCCTCCAAGGCAAGTGCTTGAGGGTGAAAAGTTAAGGAATGCTGTATAGCTTAGCTATAATCGCCCACACTAACTGCAACCTTGGCTTTGTCTATGTTCGATTCTAAATATTAGAGTCATTGTTCACCTATATTGGAGGGTAAAACAGCCGGAACATTTAAATGGACTTTGACTAAGCATTCCACATTACTCCAAATAGTTTAGATTTGGTACAATTGCGGTGAATAAGAAGCCACTTTTAACAGTGTGGCTGCAGATTCCAAGACGAGGTCCTCAAATTTGTGTTGACACGGAGCGTTGCCACACACCATAACAAAGGCATTCAAATGGTTTCCCATTCCTTTCCATTTGTCGAGCACACTTTTAACTTCATTCGTTGACATCATTTTCTCCGAAGCCACCTCTGCGTCGGTCGATATTTATTATTCCGCCTATTCCCATTGCTTATATGAGATGAATGTTGGGCGTTCTCGAAAATGGTTTACCAGCATGAAAAATCAGTCTAGCTGAGTCTAATTTTTGGGAAAGTTCATTTTCTCCTTGTTTTCACGCACACAACAACAGACTTGAGTTGCCGCGCAATATAATTGTTAATTGCGCCACAGAAATCATCTTCTTAATAGCCCAATGGCTAAAGTGCAGGTATACCATGGCGTAGTACGCGTGTTCGATTCATGCAATGTGGTCAGATTTTTTTTAGTTTTTATTTTTTGTTCTATAGTATGCTAGCCTACACAGCCCCACAGCTGATCAGCAATAAATTATTATAAACTAATAAAATGTTTTGTTTACGGAGTTACAAAAATTTTTATCGCGCTATTACTACTTTTTAACCGTGAGTTCAAAGCTTTGGTTGAAAAATGTTTGATTACAGTATTTTTACAGAAGATCATTATAATAATAGTTGCTGTTTTATTTATACTGAATTTCAATTGATTTTTTCTTAATTTCATTTCATCTTTTCTGAATTTCAATTGATCTTTTCTAAATTTCAAATGGAACTATAATTATAGTATTCGAGCTAATTTCAGTTTGATTCAAACATAAACACGTTTGTTTGCTGATTTTTATTGCTTAATTTTTTTTATTTTTTATTGCTTTTCTATTGTTTTTTATTACTGTGTGAAAATGAAAGCCGTAATTTGCATACGATTTTGAAGCGAGATGGTTCAAATCTTAGTTAGGATAAAGCCGTAATAATGCAAACATTTATCAATTTGCAATCACAATAACATCACAAATCTCTCAATTAAATCATATAATTTTTATTTTAGAAAAAAAAAACTCTATGTCTGCGCCGGGAGTCAAGCCACCAACCTTGAATTCCAACTTCTTAGACAGTAGAAATATCAAAGTAAATTTTGTTCGGCGGATTAATTACTTATATGAAATGATTTCAATTGAAATAAACAACATGGAACTAAATATTATTCTAAATATGTTTCCGTCATTTATTGCTTATGACAAACACTTTCTTTGCATATAAAAAGAAATTATTTCTTAATAGCTTTAATCTAAATGAAGGCTAGCTCATGAAATATAGTGAACATAATAGTCTTGATTTCTTAAGTTGCAACATACGTTGAATGCAGCAATGAAAATAAATCAAAGTCGATAAACGTAACTCCATTCTTTGCTCAAGTTCGAGTGGAATTTCATACAATTTGATAAAACAAGAGTAAAAAAACCCTAGCTGCAATTCACGATCAGCTAAGCACTACAGCTGCTCTTTTTTTATTTGTTTTGAGAGTTTCAAACCCGTTCCTTCCATATTTTTTTGTTACTTTGGTTTTAAACGCAGTTTATCTAAACTTAACTGACAGCACCGTTTGACGTTTTGTTGGCTGCTTATTGGTTTATAGCTGAATTAAAGTGCTTTTATAACATGAAGAAAGATACTTCATATGAAAGCAAGCTATTATCAAAAGATTCCGCAATTGCACAGAAATTAATGAACCAACAATTTCAAGCATGCAAACACGCGACGCCATTTAAAGAATGCCACTTACAGTAAGTAGTGATCCATACGCAGGAATAGAAGATTTGAGGCACTAAAAACGTTTGAGTAGAAGTCAATTTTTACCTCTAAACTTTATGCCACATAAATTAAATACTATATTTTATTTGTACTAATTAAAAATTAGTAAAATTTTGCAGTTTGGCAGACAACTATGTATTTCCTACCTTTTGATTTAAGTTCTAAATCAAGTTTGTGTCTTTAGTCTTTCGTTTTATCAGCATGTGTTGCTAGAGCAACACACTAGCTAGCTAACGATTAATTTATATCTTAAATAAACTTATTTTTATTGCTTAGTTTTCGATAAGCGTGATGTGGGTAAAAACAAGTGACAAGTATTTTTTTTTTTTCAACCAAAGATTTATCAGCACGTCTGACTCAACGTCTAACGCTCGGTTTTGTTGGTTACGCCAACAGTCGATTACCTTTTGATTGATAGTGCTCAACGGGTTCGTTCGAACGTTTAGCTTGTTGCAGGCACTCAGTTATGCATTCAATAATGTTCTAAGTCTCGAATCGCACACAACGTTTTCGCTTCAACTGCTGCAATATTTCATTCGATCGCAATGGTTCTGCTGAAAGTTATAAAATATCTCGTTGGTTAGTGAATTGTATTAAAATTAAAATTACGTTAAAATATCTTTAATTTTGTGCTGTGTTTAATATTATTTAATTATTGAGTTGCCTTCAATTGTATTAAAATATATCATTAAATTCTTTTTTCAAGGCTGCTTTGTGAAAATGTGTACCGAGCTTAACCAGAATTTATTCGCATTCAAAGCGTTCAAATATCGTGTTTTGGATACGAGTTGAAATGAGCATTCATCAGTTGAGGAAGCAAAGTATAGATGTGGATAGCAAGCACGAAAAATTTCGATAAGAAACTGTAAAATTTTTTAAATTTGACTTTGTTTTATTTTAACTTTTTGAAGTTTGTGTCTTAAGTCTTCCGTGTTTTATTAACTATGTACTATCAAATTTTACTTTATTGCATCTGTTCTGAACTGCATTAATTTAAATTTTTTTTAAGTTTGCATAGATTATATTTTAGATGATTTTAAAATAAAAATTGATTCCATGAATTAATAAAAATTTATTAAAAACGTGTTTTTCAAATATATGTATTAAGCTACAGCATAGGTCGAATGTATAAGATAAAGATTCTTCTTTAGCACATACATAGCTGGATTACTGTGTTTAAATAAAAAATGTTTATATGATACAAAATTTGTGAACTTTTGTTTATTTGTGAGATTATAATCAGCCCATCGTGGTAATATTTTTTCTCGCTCGTCCGAAAGCTCTCATCCAGACATAAAAACAATTTCAATCGTTTTAGTCTTCGGAAAGGGATATTGAAGAAATCATTACAGGGTTGCCAACTATTCTTTCTTGTAAAAAATAAAAAAATTTATTTATAAAACTGTGTGTTTGGGCTGTTTTGGTCCATTCAATTTCAATAATATTTAATCAAACATTAATTTTCATTTTCTCCTAACGTTTCATATAAAATGCACTACTTCCTCAAGGGATTAATTAACTTCAATGTTAATTTTGGGATTTTAAAGTTAAATATTTAATATCGTCAGTTGGTTGTGAAATAGTTAAGTGTGAAATAATGTTTATAAATTAATTGTAAGTATTTGTGTCATATAAATTTTTTAAACTATATTGTAAACTATATTTTGTATTTGTATTACAGTTTTCATCCACAAATTCATCCCCTGAGGAAGTAGAGAACTTTCTACGAAACGTTAGGAAAATAATGAAAATTAATGTTTAATTAAATATCATTTAAATTAAATTGACGAAAATATCCCAAACACACAGTTTCGCAAATAGAAACATACAAACGAATGGTCGCAACTAAAACTAAAAAGATGTTTAAATTTGTATTTTTTTTTTTAATTGACCTATTCTGTTAAATTGAAAATATTAATCAGTAAAAACAATGCATATTCTAAAAATAAATAAAAATTTATATGTATAATTATAAGACACAATTAATTTTTATACAAAAATTATATAAAAACTATTAAGAACTTGTTTTTGAACAAGCCATTACTTTCATTTTTTATTTAATAAAGAATTATCTTTTTCAACTGTTTTTTTTTTTGCAAAAATAAGTTCAAATGAATCTACACTCAGGAAAAAAAAGCCTGATCCAGACTCTTTTTACCTCACGAATTTGGTTAGAAGAGTCAACCACATCGTATTAACCTGATCCACGTTACTTTCACCTGATGAATGTGGTTTGAAGAAACTTTGGTTAAAGTTTGATTAAACTAACCACAAAACTGGTTAAAATTTGATTAAAATTACCACATTTGTCAGTTGAATTTCACCACAAAAACAGGTTAAATTCATCTAAATGGTATATGGTCATTAGAGACCTGCATGAATATATTCATTAAGTGAATATACCCTGATTCTTTGCTGTAGCAGTCACTGCAAGCAAAGCTGCAAGCGAATAAATGTAAACAACAGATCGTGTAGCAACAGGTCGTGTAGCGCAAGAGAATAACTTTTTATTTGTTCTCTGTTCTCTTTTAATACACTTTTGCACTGAGGTGAGCTTACGATCTATGCGTTGTTTCAGTTATTTCTCTGAGTACTAAATAAACTACACGAATACTCAGGAATCTGCTGCAGTGACCTGAATAAGAATCAGGTATGTTGGTTTTTTCCCGCAATAAGCTTTATGTTATTCTTAATGCATAGTCAGTTTGATGTTGGATAGAGGTGCAATCAAACGCATTTATGTAAGATAAAAATACATTAATATTAATATTAATAAAAAATATGTCATTCTAAATGGATATTGATATAGTGAGTAACATTAAAAACTGTTTAAGGTTTTATAAAATTTTAAATCCTGAATTATTAAAAAAACTTTAGTCTTTAAATGAACCAACTGAACGTGACATTGAGTTAGGCAACAATTTAGTGGCTGCAAAATTGTGCAATGGCGAGTTCGTATCGAAAGACGTTAAAAAAAGAGTAAAGATTGGGAAGTTTTTTCTAAATTAGTTAACCAGAGTGGAGAAGAAATCCAAAATTTTGTTAGCAAATATTGCAAGAAAATTTTAAAATATAGTAATAAGTCAACGTCTAACTTGTGTATAGTTTATATCGGCCGTAGCTGGACTCCTAGAGGGGTCAAATATATGAATAGGTCCTATTATTTTGTGCCACTCAACATTCCTACTCAACACACCTACCCTCTACTGCCTCCCTTCTTTGGGTCCCCATACAAAAAACACAAAACCTGTCGAAAATAGTTTATTTCGACCGTAGCTGAACTCCTAGAGGGGTCAAATATATGAGCTGGTCCTATTACTTTTTGCTCCTCAAAATTTCTCCTCAATACACCTACCCCCTACCTATCACCCTTCTTTGGCTCCCCATGCAATAAACACAAAAGCTGTCGAAAATAGTTTATATCGGCCGTAGCTGGACTCCTAGAGGGGTCAAATATATGAGTTGGTCCTATTATTTTTTGCCCTTCAACATTTTTCCAGAACACACCTAACCCCTATCTACCACCCTTCTTTGGGTCCCAATACAAAAAAAATTATTTAAGTTCTACAAACGAACGAATAAAGAACTAGTAAGGATGGAGCTTCGGCAGGGTACCGAAGCTAAAATACCCCCCGCATTCGAAGTCTTTAGCCACGACATACATGATGATATTCAGTTTTATATATTAACGAAAGTTTTCTTATTTTGATGACGTCATATTGTATGGGAGGTAGGCGTGGCTTTGATCCGATTTTGCCATATATCATAGGGATTTTTCATATTATATATCAAAGCTAAAGTGCAAAATTTCAAGACATTTCATTCATTTTTGCGGATTTTTAAGAGATTTAACATTTAAAATAAAGCCAATTTGTATGGGAGGTAGGCGTGGATTTTATTCGATTTTGTCAAATATCATAGTGGTGGTCTATGTTATGTATCAAAACCTATATGCAAAATTTGAAGACATTTCTTTAATTTCTGTGGATTTTTAAGAGATTTTACGTTAAAAATAAAGCCACTTAGCATGGGAAGTGGGCGTGGTTTTCATCCGATTTTTTCATATATCATACAGATGGTTTATATTATATATCAAAGCCTATATGCAAAATTTCAAGACATTTGAGCAGATTTTTAAGAGATTTTACTTTTAAAATAAAGCCACTTTGTATGGAAGGTAGGCGTGGTTTTCATCCGATTTTTCCAAATATTATAGCCAGAATTAAGACTAAAGAGCAAAGCTTACGTGCCAAATTTCAAGGCCTTTCTTTAATTTTTGTGGATTTTAAAGACATTTTACGGTTAATATAGTCACTTTGTATGGGAGGTAGGCGTGGTTTTCATCCGATTTAAAATAAACTTATACTTTAAATTTCATCGCGATAGCTTTAAAATGGCGGCTGTAATCGTGTCGACAAACGGACAGACAGACGTACACACGGAAATCGACTCAGGAGATGATGCTGAACAAAAAAATATATATATAATATATATAATATGGCCTATTTTGCCATATATCATACAGATGGTTTATATTATATATCAAAGCCTATATGCAAAATTTCAAGACATTTGAGCAGATTTTTAAGAGATTTTACTTTTAAAATAAAGCCACTTTGTATGGGAGGTAGGCGTGGTTTTCATCCGATTTTTCCAAATATTATAGCCAGAATTAAGACTAAAGAGCAAAGCTTACGTGCCAAATTTCAAGGCCTTTCTTTAATTTTTGTGGATTTTAAAGACATTTTACTGTTAATATAGTCACTTTGTATGGGAGGTAGGCGTGGTTTTCATCCGATTTAAAATAAACTTATACTTTAAATTTCATCGCGATAGCTTTAAAATTGCGGCTGTAATCGTGTCGACAAACGGACAGACAGACGAACACACGGAAATCGACTCAGGAGATGATGCTGAACAAAAAAATATATATATAATATATACGTATATAATATATATAATATATTTAAATATATAAATATATATATATTTCTATACGCCTCCTTCTTGGCGTTACAAACGGAATGACAAAGTTAACCCTCTAGTTCCCAAATTTTTTTTTCAAAAAAAAAAAATTATTTTTGTATTGGTTTCGCCTCAAAATGAAATGTTTGTTCTGGAAAAATTTTATATTCTTAGAGAATTAGGACTTATAGCGTCAAATACTTACCCCGCCTACAGGCGGTCTTGGGAAACAAAGCCAAAAAAATTTACGATACATAAAATTTTTTTTTTTTTATTTTTTTGTTTATTAACATAAAAAGTAGGTAAAATTCATACATTTTTAATTTTCTTAAAAAATAATTCTAAAACTGAACAAAAAAGTACATATTCGGTGAACAAAAAGGGACTATTCCAATAGTTTCAACATGAAATAATATAAGAAATTGATGAAGAAAAGTTCATTTGTGATGAAAATCAAAGAAACAATCTTTTTGCTGGGAAAAACAAAGATTTATTTTGCATTTTCGGCACATAACTTGCGTTTCAGAAGCGCATCCTGGATTTTTACAAGTCTTTTTCCCCCCATTTCGTGGCAAAAATTCTGGAAAATGTTCAACTCCATCAAAGCGAATCTCTACAGGCGGTAAAAAAGTCTTTTTACCATGACCTTTGTTTTGAGGAGCTGCGCGTGGACGTCCAGCACCTTTGGTAACGTTTTTTAACGTACAAAGCACTTGTGCAACCTGTGCTCGGAAATTCGGCAGTTGATATTGCTTATCATTGGGGTCCGGATTGTTTATTCTATGAAACAAAATGTAAGAATACACCATTGCAACATCAATTAAATGTGTAAATATGCGATTGGTATACTTTTCAGTTTTCCAAGTAATTTTGTATCGACCAATAAGTCCATCTATATGGTCGACGCCGCCCATATGGCTGTTGTATTCATTTATTGCATTAGGACATTCGATATCAACAAACTTTTTTTCCGAGCGTACAAAATGCGAGACAGTTGTTTTTGCAGATGCTTCATTCTGAAATGGTTTGACGCCAACGTATGTTGAAGCGAGTCGGACAGCTTTATTGTCTTTCCAAACCGTTAATGAAATATCAATATTTGCTGCAGAGCCACAGAATTCAGTCGAGTATCCACGTGGATGCTTCTTGAGATCATTATCTGTTGGGAGTTTGCAATTGGGGATTCGGTTTGAGCGAATTGTCCCCAAAGAATAAATTCCACGTGATCGGAGGAACACAAGCAGTGGAAGCGATGTATAAAAGTTGTCGAAAATTATAATATGGTTTTTGAATGCTGGCACAATACGTGACAATCGAACGACTACGTTTGACGACGCTCCAAGATCTGGTGCACCAGGTTGAATGACATTGTCGCCTGCACCACCATATACTTCAAAGTTGTAACAGAAACCGGACGAATCGCACAAGACGAATAGTTTCACTCCCCATTTATGTGGCTTATCTGGCATGTACTGCCGAAGAAAGGACTTCATTTCTGTTGCGCACATTTGTTCGTCTACACACAGATACTGAGGCATTGGCACAGACTGGAACTTTTCATTAAAATGTTTGGTAATCGGACGGATTTTGTACAAAGGATCGAAGTCCGAAGAGTTTTTGGCAGGCAATTTGCTATTGTCATTAAAATGTATATTGCTTCGAATTTGGTCAAAACGATTTCTCGACATTGTGTCTTGGATGATTTGAAATGCATAATTGCTCCAATAAGAACGGATACTTGGATAGTTAATTACTGACATAAAAATCAGAATGCCAATAAATTGACGCATTTCCAAGTTGTTTGTAGTAAATGTAGTAGCAATGTTTTTTTGGGCGGCATAAATGTTGGTCTGCTGAACGATGTGAGTTATTATTTCGTCATTTAGAAAATATTCAAAGCATTTATATGGTGTGTCGAAACTTTTAAATTCTTCCAGATCGGGATCACAAAATGAGATAGCCGATTTATTTAGCACAAGATTTTTTTGACGTCATAATATCTTTTTGAACGCCTCTGATTTCTGATTTATATCCAGAACTGATCCTACAAATGCACCAGCATCATTTACGTTGTTTTCTGTAGGCTCATTATCAGTGGTATGACTTATATTTTTAGAATTATTTTATAATTCCCAACCAACCAATTAAAATTATAATTTTACAGGGTGTACAAATTATAATTATTATTATTATTATATTATAATTGATTATTATTATTATATTATAATTGAGTATTATTATAATAATTATATTTATAAAAACAATTTTAAAAATAATTTAAAAACAAAAATAAAAATAAAAATGTATGTATCATAATTCAAGAAATCACAAATTAAAAAAACAATTTTTAGTTTTTTTATTGAATTTTAAAAAACTCCCAAAAATTTTCTTTCTAGACTAGAAAACTGCCTTAATCTCTTGTTTAGATTTGTTTGGTTAACAACGATATAAGTTATAATCATTAAAAAACCAACATTTTAACACGTGTCGAACAATTAAATTTATGACTTATCCATTGAAATATTTTGTTTATTTCTTTATGCTTCCGTCAATAAGAAAAATTAGAATTGGCTCAAAATCTGCTCAAGTAAATCAATGTTATTTAGTATATGTTCTGCCGAAACAGTGGCGACCGTGGCGTAGTGAGTAGAGTGTGTGGCTCATACGCCAGAGAACCCTGGTTTGAATCCCCTAACTGACAGAAAGTTTTTTCAATTGAATTAATTTTTCTGTTCCTCAGAGTGTAAACAACTGTCATGAAAAGCTTCTTGAGAATATAAGCCATTCGGAGTCGGCATAAAGCTGGTAGGTCCAGTTCTCGATCATTTGTATTCAAACATTTCACAACACACACAACACAATTGATCATAAGAAGCTCGGTCAAAGTCCTTTCAAGGACTGAAATGGCCATTTCGTTTTTTTTTTCAATCAATGTTATGATAAATTTAATTCTAAATAACAATTTATTTATTTATTTTGCTCTTAATTTATTGGTATTAAACAAAATATTTAAAGGAGGAGAATCAGCGAAAAAAAAAAACAGTACAAATGGTAACCAACACACATTCACAACCAGCCATATTAAAAAATTTAGCGAACTGGTGACAACAAAGTTGCTATCCTTGTATTTCGCAAAAGCGGCTTGCAACGCATTTGGCTTCCAACGTCATATAACCATACTAGTTGGATCAACATGTATCTAGCTTAAGTTTACATTTTCCGTTAATGTTTTTATTTTCTATTGATTACAACACTTACCACTGCAGCCACCTTCAGTTTTTATTAATTAATATGCTTTTGATACTATTTGCTGTCTTTGCGAATAGACTTGATGATGTTTTGGTTTTCGTTTTGTTATTTTTTTTTTACAATTTTTGATGCAGCCAACAAGTTTGCAGCTGATACCATGATACCACAAAGAACAGTGCAGCTTATGTTATTCATAGCGAATTCGAGCGCAGTTCTTGTTATTTGAAGGCCGATTTTCGTAACTTAATTTTTAGCACTTGGTTGATTTTTAATTAATAAAGCCTTTAAACATGTGTCTGGTTAACAGAACGAACAGCATATATGAAAGGCTTGTTTTGGTTTTAGCAGTCTTTTTTTGGTTTTTTGTAGGTCAGCATTGCAAATTTTTGGTTTTTTTTTACTTAAAGTTTTTCTTAATCTGTGCATTCGATTATTATAAGATCAGCTTTACCAATTTTCTATTTTACTAAATTTGACTAAAATTTTGTTTCTTGTCGGCTTTAGCCCCTCGTTTAAGTTAAATTTAAAAAAAAAAAGTAGGCTGTGGGGGACTGCCAACCGAAGTGAAAACTTAAAGATATGAAATAACATAGCTGTTATGAATTTCCGAAGTAGCTAGAGTCGGCTAATCAGACGCGTTCTACTTTTTTAACTCTTTTTATCAACTTATGCGTTACTGAATGTATAAACTGCTATTTTCAATGTTTATCTATATAAATAAAAATGAAATGGTGTTCGTTGGATTTCGATGCACTCGTGAACGGCTCAACCGATTTGGATGGACTTTCTTTATTTTGTTGATATTTATGCGAGGATGGCTTGTAAAAAAAAATTAATTGTCACACCCTCTTCTACCGCTATTTTTATATCAATAAAAATACTATATTTCAAACGTTTTTGGTCGTATAAAACTGAAATTTAGTAATTCAGTTTGTATGCTTACCGCCGGAAACAGTACTAAAAATGGGCGTGGTGGTACTACATTACGCCCACTTTTAAGAAATTATGATACAAATCTAAACGGTTGAACGAATTTCGCTCAAACTTAAAATGTGTATTACTTGGGTCCTAGATTAGGTTATTGCTTCCTTAGTTTTAACCACGCCCCCTTTCACCGCCCCCAAATCAATAAAAATGCAATATTTCCGGCTGTTTCGATTTTATGAGACTAAAATTTGGTAATTTAGTTTGTATGGTTACTTTCAGTAATTGTACCAAAAATGGGTGTCCACGCCCTCTTTTATCGCCCACAAATCAATGAAATTACTATATTTCAAGCGGTTTTGTTCATATAAGATTGGAATTTAGTTAAGTTTGTATGCTTACCTTCGGCAACTGTACTTAAAATGGGCGTGGTGGCACTATAAATACGCTCACTTTTAAGAAATCATTAAGACTCCAAAACTTCTGGGCCGGTTGCGCTGAAATTTTGGCAGTAGATTATTTTCGAGAACGAGATGGTTTACGGTAAAAAAGTTTGCCACACCCACTTTTACCGTCCACAAATAAAAAAATATGTTTGCTGGAACGTTCGTGGCGAAGCCGCGGATCAGTGGGTCCTGCTAGTATATAATATATTCGTAACACAATTACTTTGATTGGGTAATCGGTAATTGGTTCGGTAATCGTTTTGTAATCATTTCGGCAATCGGTAATCGGTTGGTAATCGCTTCAGTAATCGGTTGGTAATTACTTCGCTAATCGCTTCGGTAGTTGGTAATTGGTTTGAAAATCGGTTGGTAACGCTTCGGTACTTGGTAATAGACTCTTAATCGCTTCGGTTATCGGTAATGAATTGGAAATCGGTTGGTTATCGCTTCGATAATCGGTTGGTGATTGCTTAGATAATCGGTTGGTATTTGCCTCGTTACTCGGTTGGTAATCACTTCAATCCCACTACTCTTTGGTAGTGGTAGATGAGTTGGTAACAGCTTCGGTAATCAGCAATCGGCTCGTTATCGCTTCGGTAATCGGCAATCGGTTGGTTATCGCTTCGGTAATTTGTTGGTAATCGGTTGATAATCGTTTCGGTGGTTGGTAATCGGTTGGAAATCGCTTCCGTAAACGGTAATGCGTTGGTAGTCACTTCGGTAATCGGTTGGGAATCGCTTCAGTAATCGGTAGTAAGTTGGTAGTCGCTTCGGTAGTTGGTAATCGGTTGGTAATCGCTTTAGTAATCGGTTGGTAATCAGTTCGGAAATTGGTTCGGTAATCGGTTGATAATCGCTTCGGTAATCGTTATAAGTTGGTAGTCGCTTCAGTAGTTGGTATTCGGTTGGTAATCGCTTTAGTAATCGGTTGGTAATCAGTTCGGAAATTGGTTCGATAATTAGTTGTTAATCGCTTCGGTAATCGGTAATTGGTTCGGTTATCGGTTGGTAATCGCTTCGGCAATCGGTAATAAGTCGGTAGTCGCTTCGGTAGTTGGTAATCGGTTGGTAATCGCTTTGATAATCGGTAATGGGTTTGGTAATCGGTTGGCTATCGCTTCGGTAATTGGTAATTGGTTCGGTAATCGGTTGTTATTCGCATCGGTAATCGGTAAATGGTTTGGTAATCTGTTGGTAATTGCCTCGGCAATCGGTAATTGGTTAAGTAATCGGCCTGATAATCGGTAATCGGTTCGGTAATCGCTTCGGTATTCGTCTTGGTCGAAGTCAGGTAATCCCTAAAAAAGGAATCATGTACAGCAATAATTTCTGTTACGCTAACAGCGTAATTATATCGCCAATCTATAGTTTTGGTCTCTACTAAAAAGTGCTCAACGCGCCTGAAGTAGTTCTCACTTAATAACTTAAGTTTAAGTTTAACTTAAGTTTTCACTTAAAAAAGTTCTCTAGAAAGTGCTTTAGGGGGAGGTAAATGCATTCCCCGTTAGTTTTTTTTCAAAAATGTCATCTCTTCTGTGCACGCGGCTTTCTCAAAAGCAAAGCATGCACACTGTAGTTAACTATCTTGATTGAACTTAATAAAAACGCCCCTATCACCCACAGAGCAGTTTGTTCTTCTTCGAAAAATACGTGATGAACAAACATCAAATACGTCAATTACGCTGATGCTGATAAAAAAATGTGTCCAAATCAAAAATCAACCAAATACAAAAAAAAAAAAAAAAATCCCAATAGGAATTCATTGAAAAGAGGAATATTTGAAAAATAATATCTTATCAGTTATGAGAAGAGCAGCTCTCTCGCTCACACATAAGCACTATCATGGAATTCTATATAAATATAAATGAAATCATCGCTTAGTTCACAAAGTCAAAAAACCGTTCATGCATCTAGCCTAGAGAACTATATAGATTTCAAAACGGATTTAGTATTGAAAAGTGAATGCAGTCAACTTGTGCATATTTGTAATTGTAAGAGCTGCTAGGAAATTGAAAATATTATAAAAACAAAAAAAACTTTCAAAGATGAAGTGCTTTTTGGTGTTGGCGTTAAGTGCTGGTTAGTGATAAGAATCTGATGATAATTTAAAAGATTTCATAGAACCATAGATAATTTGAATATGTTTTTGTTTTATTAACATTTATAGCATTCGTTTTGGCTATTGTTGCTGCTCCAGCTGATGAAACGAGCCCCAAGCAATGTAAAGAGTTCTGCACCATGGAGTTTATTCCTGTTTGCGGCTATGATGGAAATTGTTACAAGCAATATGCGAATAAATGTGGTTATGATTTGGAAAAATGCAGTAGAAAGAGTAGTAAGTTTTTGTTGTTGTTATTGTTTTTAAGTGCAATGTTAGTTTCGTACAATAATTCAAACCCTAATTGGCCAGCGCCAGATTTACTCATTAAAGTATAGTCCGATAAAGATTTATTGGCAATATTTTAAGATTTCAATTTGTAGCATATTAGTTTCTTTAAAAATTTGTACGAGTAATATTATTTTGAAATAACGAATTCAATTATTTAAATTCTTTGTGACCTTTATCATAAAATTAAAAAACTTTATTTGAAAAACGTGCTTTATTAAATTATAAATTTCATTTCATTTCAGACCTTGAAACTGTGGATATGTCGTTGTGCGAACTAGCCGATAAGAATAATCATCCAAATTATAAAACATGCTCTGACTAATAAATAACCAATTTTAGGTCAAAATTTTACTTTATATGTTTACTTGGTTAATACGCATATATATCTAAGCTTAGTTAAGTTTCATACAAACAGTTAGCCGGTATTGAACACTAATGTGTACTTTAATGATCATAAATATGTATTTACTTTATTATTTTATTTATAATATATAAAATATACTTTATTATAATGGTTGTTAAAAATTGTTGTCCAAACCATTTTTTTCCTTAAAGCCAAACATATGTGTAATTAAAATCCTAATATTTACTTATTAAATTTAATGGTTGGATACTGCCACTTTAAACAATGTTTAATATATGCATGTGTATTTAAGAATTGCCACCTTTTTTTTGAGTATGCAAAAACACAAGATTTTTATATTTGATTTTATAATTTTTTGCTTTGCTTTTGCTTCAACAAGTTAAATCTGTTGTAGGTTATGAAAACGCATCCGTATCTCATTGAATTTGAATTCGTTAAACAACTGCCATGTATAAATGGTTAATTAAATAATAATATACATACATTAACAACAACAAAAAACTTCATACTGTTTAATTGAAGTTAATATTGATTCATATGTTCTGTTTGTTTTACTTTTATTACGTCACAACAACAGAAGGTAGCAATAACAGCAAGAAAAAGATGCAGTTTAACCATTAAATAATTAAGCTGGGTAGCATTGACCAGAGCTGTAAAAGAATGCATTCAATTTGATTTTACCCACTGAACCATAAGCGAAGGTTTTGAGTAAGGTGAGAGTTTTGCGAACGTTTTTGGTTAGAATTTCTTTTTTTTAATTTTTTCTTTTTTATTTTGTCGCTTAAAAGTGCTTGCTAAAAAAGATTAAATTCGTGAAAGCTTTTCCGATGAAGAAAAATTGTACATATTTTGCGAAATTCATTAAAAACTTATTTTGAGTCGAAAATGAATCATTTCTGTATCATTTCAATAGGTAAGACTTCCTTGAAAAATAACCATTTTTTGTTCATAAATGAGTTCGGAAATGAATCATTTATGTTTCTTTTTTGCATTCTGAAATCAGTTCAAAAAAGAATATTTTTTCTTATCATGTCAGTAGGAAACAATTTCTCATAAACGAACCATTTTTTGTTCATAAATGAGTTCACAAATGAATCATAAATGTTACTTTTTATATTCTAAAATCAGTTAAAAAAAGAAACTTAAAATGAAAATGTTAACCTTCATACAACCGTCTACCAGTGCGAGATGGATGTACTGCTACACGTATGAAAATTTTCAACATTTTAACATTTCTATCAAAAATTCCACGCAAGAAAACATTCCATGCAAAAACGTAATCAAATAAATTCCCCAATTAATAACTTAACTATTTTGATATTTCATATAGTATAATTTGAAAGTTTGTCAAATTGAAAAACAATCACGCCTTTTCCCCTTTGATCAATTAAAATCAATAGATAATTTTTAAAACAATAATTTTTTTAACATAATCATTTCTTCTTTAACAAAATATCGATATGTAATAATAAATAGTATTATGCGTTAATAAAATTTATAATTCAAAAAGCTTCTTTTTCAACTCATTACTGAACAAAAAAAGGTTTGTTTTTGAGAAGCAATTCAGTCCTAAGATTGATACAAAAAGTGTTAATTTTCGAGTGCCGAAAAATAACTTTTTATGGTTCTTTTTTTAACTCATTTGCGAACAAAATAAGGTTCGTTTTTGAGAGGCATTTTAGTCCGACGAATGATACAAAAAGGGTTCATTTATGAGTGCCGAAAATGAACGTTTCTACCCGAAAAGGTTCATAAATGAATTCAAAAACGGTAGTTTTGGTTCACTGGGTATTTACAAAAATTTGAATCAGTGAATAACGAAATAAGAATATCATTCAATCAAAACAGAATTGATTCATAAATAAGATTTTTAATTCACACTCAATTTTTTAATTATTAATTATTAATTATTCATTTCAGTTATTCATTTTCGTTATTCAGAATAATTAATCAATTTCTTATTAATATGAATGCTATTCACAAAGAATGCAATTCACAAAGAATTTCAGAATTTTCAATTATTTTTTTTTTTTATTCATTATTCATTATTCATTTTTTATTCATTATTCACTTGTTATTCATTTTTTATTCATTACTCAATTTTTATTCATTTTGCATTCATGGCTTCGGAGCAAATGATTCATTTTTTGTTCATTGCTTCGGTGCAAATGATTTCTTTTTTGTTCATGTCTTCGGTGCAAATTAATTCTATTCTATTCTATGGTTGCCTATTTTTGAAAATCTTTACACCACATCCTCTGGATTCAAAGCTATTTGAAGTCGTAGTGAATATAAAGCAGTGCTCGGCATTCTTACACAACCGCAAACGTGGCGTTTATGTGTATGTGTTTATGTGTATTTGTTCACTCAAAAAATTTATTAGTAAAATGGCTACGAATGATATTCGTGGCAAAAATATTCGTGCATTGTACGAATATTCGTACAATAAACGAATTATTCGTATCGTAATATCTTTACGAATTCATTCGTGAAATATTACTAATGCCTGTGGTAATATTCACGATTTTATACGTTGTATATACTTCTGTATAATAATATATACTGCATTGTACGAATTATTGTGTACATTCGAAAATTTCTTTTACGAATAACTTCGTAAATTCTTTCATTTCATTCGTAGTATTTACTAATGAATTCGTACTATTTACGAAGTAAAACTAATATTAGTAGAAAAAATTCATTCGTAAGTTGACCGTACGCATTATTCGTAGAATGTACGAAGTATTAGTAGAGTTGAAAATAAATTGACAACCGAAACGAAAAAACAAAAACCACATTTCTCTTCGACTTGGACGGATGTGTTTTTTAATCGCTATCGATGCTTCTAGTAAGGGTAAGTTTAATTTTAGATTTTTCTAATTAGTGTAATAATTACGCAGTTATTAGTAATATTTACACACAAAACTTTTTGAGTCAAATCACTTTGGAATGATAAGCAATCAATTGCGTTGCCGGTATTTCGTAAATGGTAAGTGCAATGACATATGAAATTAGCAGTTAAATCGACAATTTTAGCAGCAATTGTGTATTAAAAAATTTTTTTTTTAGATTAAACCAACACTCAGTGGATGCCACTATATTTTTGAAAGCATTAAACGAAATGCACCGTATAATGAACGAATGAATACCAAGAACATTGGTAAATATTACAATAATATTCGTAAAATATACGAATCGCACTGTACAATGTACGAATGATATTAGGAGCTTGCGTAAATGTAACGATATTATTCGTACAATATACGAATGTTTTTTTACGAATACGAATAAAATATTCGTAACATGTACCAATATGCGTACATTCTACGAATCCTATTCGTGGCTGAAAATCACGAATAAAATTCGTAGAATGGACGCAGTTATTAGTAATATTTACACACGAAAATTTTTGAGTGTTAAAGCTTTATGTAAGTTTTGCACTGTATAAAAGCTTTTATATAAAAATAGCAGCGTACGTGTTTTTCAATACGTGTGGAGAAAATACGCCTACCCAATAGGCAATGAAACTAGGGCTATTCTAACGAAGGCGTGCATTTACTGCTACTTTTGGCGGTAAGACACTTCTATGAGGCCTACGTTTTCGCTACCCGGGGCAGTACAACAATTATATTTTTCCTACAAAAATTGGTTGTGCTTATATTTCAGGGTTACTTTTTCGTTAAAAGTTAAAATATATACTAATTCAAAAATACTGAATAATAATCAACGTCATGACTTAGAAATATTCTTACCTAAAAAAAATATCTAAAATAAAATAAAACCACAGAATAAATGGGTAGGTATACATAAAAAGAAATAAAAAAAAAAATATTTTTTTAATTTTTTTGGTTAACCTCTTCTTTAAGCGATTCTAAAGGAGTGCTTATAGCAGGGCTTTTTAAAGCAGGGAGAGCGGAAGGCATGGTAAATTTGGCCATTTCAATATAAAAAAGTATATGGGCTTGGATATGAGTAGGGTAGGCCTCCGACATCCATTTTAAGGCCTGCTAGTAGCTCTTCAAATACCTGCCAACTAGAGCCCTGTATGAGTATACTTTTTCGCCTCCCTGAATATATTCTCTAGCTATAGAATAAAAAATTTCCTCTATCCCTTTTCTGCTTAGCACATACCTGATCATACACTCTCTTTGTTTTATTCAGATCTAAGAAACGAAGAGAATAAGAGCACGATGCTTTACTAACAACAGCAGGTAGCAAATAAAGCAATAAAAAATAACAAAAATATCAGTGTTCATACCCTGAATATTTAGCGAATGTTTTTTTATTCGTTCGTTCACAGAACGAAAAGAATGTTTTTTGTATTGTGGCCCAAAGAAGGGTGGTTAATAGGGGTAGGTGTATTCGGAAGAAATGTTGAGGGGCAAACAATAATAGGACTAACTCATATATTTGACCCCTCGAGAAGTTCAGCTACGGCCGATATAAACTATTATCGACAGCTTTTGTGTTTATTGTATGGGGAGCCAAAGAAGGGTGGTAGATAGGGAGTAGGTGTGTTGGGGAGAAATGTTGAGGGGCAAAAAATAATAAGACCAGCTCATATATTTGACCCCTCGAGGAGTTCAGCTACGGCCGATATAAACTATTTTCGACAGTTTTAGTGTTTTTTGTATCGAAGGTAGCGAATAAATCAACAAAAAATAACACAAATATGCATTAAGAATAACATAAAGCTTATTCCGGGAAAAAACTAACATACCTGATTCTAATTCAGGTCACTGCGGCAGATTCCTGAGTATTCGTGTAGTTTATTAAATACTCACAGAAATAACTGAAACAACGCGTAGATCGCAAGCTCACCTCAGTGCAAAAGTGTATGAAAAGAGAACAAATAAAAAGTTATTCTCTTACGCTACACGACCTGTTGTCACACGATCTGTTGTTTACATTTATTCGCTTGCAGCTTTGCTTGCAGTGTGCTACAGCAGAGAATCAGGGTATATTCACTAGATGAATATATTCATGCAGGGCTCTACTGCCAACGCCTACTGGGTACTGCAGTGATGATCAGAGAACTGCAAAGCTCACTTTTTGCTTGATTAAATCATTCACTGGAATTCTTACTCAACTCAACTCATTCAACAAAGTTCAGCGTTGAATAAAATCAGCACACTACTGGCGAACGCGTCGTTTGTGTCAGTTTGAGTTTGAGTTCGTCTGATCGAACTCACATGTTTGCGTGAACGAGTGTTGGCGTTGATTAAAATAAAATGATGCTGCTGAAGGCATCGTTTGTGTGAGCTGATTGACGGATTGAATTCACATGTTTGAGTATTGGCGTTGAAGTGTATACGGATATGTGTTTCGTAAATGAGAACTCAAAGAAATAGTTAAATTTAGTTGTTTGCAGCATGGCAGAATTATAAGGTAGGGTCATCACGGAGAGGAATGGAGTAGAAAGCAGAATAAAGCTACATTGATTGCAAAATCAGCTGTTCATCGCGAATTTCTTTATGCTCACGTTTCGCAGTTGTTTTTAGGTTAAAACTGTTACAGGTTTTTTTGCAATTTTAAGACTTCTTTCACATTTTATAGTTTTTATTACACTTTTTTTTATAATATTTTCACTCAAATTTAACACCCACAAGTTTAACACCCGCGACCGCACTGTTTGCAACTTGGAAACATAAAATATTTTCTTCATTTGCAATTTCTACGAAATTTGTCGTTTTGACATACATGTTGCTTCTCATTATCCACTCTTCGTTGACGCGTGAGAGCACTCAGCGCAGCGGCCCTACCTTATCATTGTATCATGGTTTGCAGTCAATCGTTATAAAAACTTGACCCTTCTTCTTCTTGTTCTCTTTTTCTCTCTATCTCTGTCTGCACACAAACAAACTCATACGTGTTGATTTTTGCTTTTTGCGTTTCATTCTTGATGAAAATAATCGTTGTTGAGCCCAACGAACAAGCATGAAATATGCATCCGAAGACGTCCGTTGATTAAAATCACTGAGCCAACACGAAGCACATGGTTTGATTGAATTTAACTCAACAGCGAGTGTATGCATTCGAGCAAGTCTGATCGATTAAACGCAGAGGCATGATTTTTACAGTGTTGATTACGTATGAATATTTTTATGTGAGTTTTGCAGTTCTCTGCCCTGTCGGACTTTTATGAGCTAACTCAAAATCAAGTTGACTTTTAGGTAACTTATTTACAACTGACTTCTAAACTAACTCAAAAATGATGCAGAAATGAGTCATTTGTTTTTTGTTTCATCTGACTTCTTCTTGATAAGTATTGAACTAACTTTTTGTGCACTCAAAACTGATACAGATTTAACTTTGAAGACACTAATAGTACAAAGAAAAGAAAAAAGAAGAAAAATAAAAAGAAACATAACTGTGAATGGTTGCGGTTTTAGTTTTTCTATCAGTTTGTTTTGTAATTCGAGCGAGCACGCGTCTTAAAATTTTGCAAATTTAAAGAAACAAGTGAACAACAACAACAAGTGAACGTAAAGTTTTATAAAATATATATAATATATAATATAATTTAAAATAAAGATTTGTTTTGAAATATGAAGGGTGGGAGTAAAAGAAATTTAAGGCGATTGTTAAAAAAAGAGATGGCTATTTATGTAGCAAAATTGAATTGGAAGGCAAATGAAGAAAGTGGCGTAAAAATCATTCCTTGCATTACGGAGCAGGATGATATAGTAGAAGACACTTCAATGGAGGTTGTCGCTGAAGAATTAGATAATAAAGAACAACAGTTTCAGTGCAAAGAAAAGACTTTAAGAGAAAAACTAGGTGTTTGGTATTATAAACATCGACCAAGCCGAGCAAGCTTTGAGGAGCTATTATGCATTTTAAAAGAAGAAAATTTAGACGTACCAAAATGTGCAAAGTCTTTTAAAATTAAAAAAGTGTCCTTATGTTTAAAAGCGGTTTTCCCCGGGGTATACTGCCATTTGGGCATACAAAATCAATTGACCAAAGTTTCACAAGTTTTAAGAAATTTTGATGAGATTGTGGTTGATATAAATATCGATGGTTTGCCACTGTATAAAAGCTCTAAAACCCAATTATGGCCCATTTTGATGAGGGTCGTTAATATTTGTAATGTATCGGTTTTCCCAGTTGGCATATATTTAGGGAAAAGAAAACCGCAGAATATAGATACTTTTTTAGAAGAATTTGTGGAGGAATTGGAGCAATTGTTTGAAAGTGGATTTATAATCGAAGATAAAGTAATTCCTTTTCGTTTACGAGCAATTATTTGCGATGCCCCAGCGAAGGCTTTTGTATGTCAAGCGATATCAATTGGGTGAAAATTGTAAGTCTTTGAATTACGTTATTCAATTCACTTTAGAAATGACACATTTTATATTACAGATAATCAAAACAGTTGCCAAAATTGTCAAAACTTGAAGAAGCAATTTGATACAAAAGTTGACCAATTAACAGGTATATGTGAAATACTTAAATAGTAAATATATATTGAAGAACTAATTTCTTATTTATTCTAACAAATACAGAATCTGTAAATCAGCTAAAAGTTACCATCGAAGAGTTGGCAGGTACAAACAACAGAATATTTACGAAAAGTATTCCATTACAAAGCTAACTTATTTTTTTTCACAAAACTAGCCACCAGCGTTCAACAAAATACAGTAATAATGGAAGCTCTTGCCACACAAAAAGTTTTGACGGAAAAATTATTAGGGAAAGAAAAAAACGAAGTAAATGTGAGAAAGATATTTCCGATTCAGACCGTTGATGATTTGGCAGAGACTAATAACAAAATAAAAGAAGGAAATCGTGCAGTTTATGTAAGTCTTTTGTTAGTCTATTATAATCATATTAAAACAAATTAATTTAATCGAAATAAATCATTTCAGATTCGCTGTATGTCATCTTTGCTTAAAGGACAACTGCATAAATCTCTGACGGAAATTTTTTCAGTGGACGTAATTGTCGCATCTAATATCGATGGCATACATGGAAAACTGTCTCTTAAAACTTATAAAAGACTGTTTGATGCTTTAATGGGTAAAGTAACATATGGAAAAACCCATGTCAAATCGCACAGAAGTTGGATTTGCCATCTCTGATTTCAATGAAATTCACCACAAAAAATACATACAATACAAAAAATTGATACAAAAAATCAATACATACCACATTAAAGGTAATGTTTTCATCTTTAAAACGAAACCAAAATAAAAGTTTTGTGTTGTATACTTTTAAAGTTATAAGTAGGGCAAGGAATTTCATGCAAATGCATGTTTGTTGTCAGTAGCCCAAAATCGATTTTGACCAAATACTTTTCGAATCATAGAATTTGCAACAAAATGGTATCGATTTGTTGTTGCATATTTTTGCATATTTCGTTATAAATGCATATAAATGCATATTTTGCTATATTTTTGGAACCAAAAATGTTTTGACTCGGAAAGTTCAAGATTTCTTAAACTTTTGCAATATATAACAGTTATGTTAAGTGTAATTGAAATCGAAGATGACAAATCCGAAAATGTCAGTTTTCTGTACAATTTGATATGGTTTTTGCAATATACTATATTATTTTACATTAGAACCTGCATTTACAAATTAAATTTCGTATCATTTAATAGATTCAATTCGTGCTAACGGAGAAGTAAGTCCGGAAAAAGCAATAAGAAATGCTCTTAAGTTGATTAAGAAGCGACATTTCCAATCAATTTGCGTTAACAAAAAGAAAGAAACCAAAGTAAATAATGATCATCAGGAAGCGGTGGTTCCAAACAATTTGTATTAAACAATATACAAAAAAAAACCTGAATGACATGAATTATATGAATTATTCTTTAATTTTTAATATGTAAATTTCAAAATATTTAATTTAGAACATTTTAACATTTAATTTATAACATTTTTTAATGATCATCAAACAATTTGAATGATCACTTTGAATTAAAAAATTAAAAAAAAAACATAAATAATATGAAATATATGTATATGTAAATAATTTTCCCATTTGTAAAAATGTAAATTTTTTTAACATTAATTTAAATTTTAATAATATGTATTTAATGAATTATAAGACTGGAATTTATTATAAATAAACTAATACATATAAAATCAAAATACAAGAAAAAAATATTTTTTTTTATTTTTAAATTATAGCCTTCTAACTAAGCTCACTCGTAAAACGCAATAATTAGTTAGTCAGTTAATAGCTAACTCATAGTGCCCTCTTGCTAATGCGCCACAAGCTAACTCATAATAAGCCAACTTATGGTTAGCCGAATCTTATGCAGAGTGAATGAGTACTGACTCATTCTGCGGACATTGCATTGAAAAACTGAATAGGTTTAAACAAGGAAAATGAGTTAGTTTTTTAGTCACCTGTGACTAATTTCTGATTAACCATGAGTTAGCTTTAAGTTAACTCATATCCCGACAGGGTGGTGATGACCAAACGCATACAACTTAAGCTGCTTGCGTGTATGTGTAACGTTTGAAGCTTCTCACTGAAAGAAATAGAATGAAAGCTTCCTGAAAGCTTTATGTACAAAAATAATAAAAAAATAGACGCTAACAGAAAAATTATGAAATCACAATCTAATTTTTTTATTATTTCTTTTATATATTATTATTATATGTTTATTATATATTATTATATTATTAATGCAAATATTATTATATTTATTATTATCAATATTATGTATACATTTAAAACAGAGTTACGTTACATTAATAAATTACTTAATTACAACTAAATTAATGTCATTACAAAATCTATATTCTCTGTGCCATACAAATTTTAGAATTGATCATAAGTTTTTTCATGAATATGGCATTAAAAATTTAATATAAAAAATGTTGACAAATGATGAACTTATACGGCTTATACCATTTATAAGAGTTTTGCTCATTTGCATGAAACCTCTTAATATTTTACACTATATGTTAAGAAATGTCCAAAACATGCGACCTTCATCTTCGGATTATAAAGGCATTCATACTTCTGTATGAATATCTACCTATGCGATTCTCTTTCCGCAAGCAAATATTTTAATTTAAAAAATAAATTTAGAAAGAGTACATAGCATTATTTATTACATTTGTGAATTGTACTTACCTTATTCTTTCCCCTTATTTTTTCATTTAATATCAACAAAATTTAAATTAAATATTATACAAGGTGTCCCAGACTTAGAGTACTATAATGTGGGGGCTGATTCCTCGTGATGAGACGAGCAAAAAATCGTATAGGTGGGGGTGGTCGCAAATGCCCCCCTAGGGGGCTAGGAGGGAAAAACAAAAAAATAGGTGTAACGTTTTAATCCATAGCTAACATATCTCTGCAACGATTAAAAAAAAACATAACTTTTTGAAAAGAAAATTAAATTTGCTTTAAATTATTTTTGCAAAATTTTTCCATAAAGTCATAAACAAAAAATGTATAAGCGCCTGAAGTCAAAAAATTGGTTTTTTTCTTTAAAAATTCAACTTTCAAGGCAATTTTCTCAGAAAAAAACCAAATGTTTTATTATTTTTTATGACGCAGTTTTTTTTCCTTGGTCAATTCTCTAAAAATTTTCTAAAACCGTAACAAAAAATAATGTCTGCGTACTCTGAGTTGGAAAACATTATAACTCTACGATCGGTGAAAGAATGTATCGATTCAGGCATGTGATGCACTTAATAATGAGAAATTGCTTTTTTATCTTAATTCCGTTAAATCTAACTGTTTTACTAGTTATTGTAAGCAACAAAAAAACAAAGTCGCCTTGCTTGCATTAAGTACCCCAGTGGGAGGAAAAAGTGGTAGAATCGGAAAATCGATATTATACGAAAAATATTATCTCTGAGGTATAAACAATGTATGATGGATTTTTAGAGAATTGACCAAGGAAAAAAACTGCGTCATAAAATATAATAAAACATTTGGTTTTTTTCTGAGAAAATCGCCTTGAAAGTTGAATTTTTAAAGAAAAAAACCTATTTTTTGACTTCAGGTGCTTATACATTTTTTGTTTATGACTTTATGGAAAAATTTTGCAAAAATAATTTAAAGCTAATTTAATTTTCTTTTCAAAAAGTTATGTTTTTTTTTAATCGTTGCAGAGATATGTTAGCTATGGATTAAAACGTTACGACACCTATTTTTTTTGTTTTTCCCTCCTAGCCCCCTAGGGGGGCATTTGCGACCACCCCACCCATACAATTTTTTGCTCGTCTCATCACGAGGAATCAGCCCCCACATTATAGTACTCTAAGTCTGGGACACCCTGTATAATATATACAAAATTATATAAAAGCCATATATAAAAAGCCGTTAGTAAATTAGTATTTCCGGCCATTGAATTTTATAAGGAAAATATTTTTAAATTAATGCATTTTGAAGAAATAATGCGCGATTAAATTCTTCTCTTTTTATCTTCATATTAAACCACTCATTTTTTAAGTGCCTCTCTTTCCTATTTTGTTCTAATTTTTCTACTTCTGCTTGAATTTTTCTATTTCTGCTTTCTTAAGTATTCGGTTTATTTTTTTAAATTTTTTTGTTCACAATTGCCTTTAAATTTTCATCTGTCAATGGCACTATTTACACGTCATTCAAATTGAAGGATCATTCTCAATTTGTTGTTGTTTTCCCAGCGAAAAAAAGATGAACTCTCTGCGAGAGCGGAAATGGACTTTCAACACTTCATCGCATCAATCAAAATTTTGATGGAGCTTACGACCTGCATCAATCAATCATAGGGTTGCATAATCAACTTTTCTGGTACTTACAATAACACTTTTAGTCGGCATCGGCCATTCAATCAAAAAATCACGTGTGAGCAGCTATTCAATCAAATATCTCGAAGAGAGTAAAAGAGAACTAAAAATGCGTTATTCTTCATTCAATATGAATGACGTATAAACTCTGCCAATCACAGCGAAGTGCATTCACAGTAGTTTTGTGCTTACACTATGAAAACGTATACTAATTCATTTTATTGGTGAGGTGAAAAAAAAAGTTGACTACTAACTTAAAGCTTACACTTCTTAGTGTTAATATTTTCTTAATGTCAGCACTTCGCTATTGGTAAGGCCATATAACTTCGTCAAATATTAATCGATTTTCAAGAGAACGTTTTTTCAAATATGTGTACAAAAGTTATATTATTTGATGAAACTTTTTCTTAAAGCCATCGAGAAAGTTGAAAAAATCAAAAAAAGTCAATAACGTTATATTTGCTTAATTAACATAGGTAGTAACTGCAACACTCTCGCAAACTTTTATACATCATCAAAAGGCCTATATTTTACCTTTGCAAAATTTTACAAAATTGGAAATAGGTTGATGACTGATAGACTTACTGAGCTATTAGTACGTGAAGGTACGCAAAATCGGGTTTTTTACCGGTAAATCCCGATTTTGAAGGTGTTTGAAAATTTTTGTACACCGTTTCGTGTTGTACTCAACCAGACCTATAACCTACACTAGGTCTCTTGAAAAGTGCCGGATACTGTCACACCATGTAATTATACAAGACAAGCCGAGAGAATATTTTTTTGTTCTACATAAAAAAACTTCTCTATCTAATCTAATCTAAAACTTTAATAATCTGGAAAAATACCGAAAAAATCTCCAAAAATCCAAAATTTTAAAAAACAATACCATAGATGGCTTAAGCATAGTTTTGAGCTATTTTCTGCTAAAAAAAAAAAAAGAAAAAACCAAAACTCGAAAAAAGTTATAACTGTTAAAACTTTTTTTTTAAATAACGTATAAATTAACAAATATTTAGTTAATTTATCGCCCAAATAAAAATAGGCAAGTTAACATGTAAAACGTAGGCGATTTAATGAAGAACTTGTGAGGCCGAAAAATGCCAAAGCCAGCATATAAATTATACTAGGTTTTTTGTTAATTTAACATAAGCTTTTTTTCGGTGTGGACTTGGAATAACCGAAAAATTTAGTCCGGTGCCACCGTACTTTAGATTTTTCATACTGTTTGTTTTTTTTTCATGCTTGCCCATTAGGTCGTGCCAGTAACTAAAGAAAAAACAAAAAAGTTAAGCCATTTTTGGAAAGGGTTACATTTTTTTATTCGAGTTTTAAATTTAAACTTGTTCTCATTCGAATATCAAGTGAATTTGCAACTGTTTCGAGGTTTTTGAACAACTACTTTCAAACCCAAACACAGTTGTCACTTTCCAAAGAACACATTAAAAAATTACTTTTACTATTACTACTCATTTTATAAAGCAAAGTCCACCTAACTAAGCTTTCAAGAAAACACCTTCTTTTGAAAGACACAAAAATGGGGTGAAACAGGAAAGAACAAATAAATGGATAGTCTTTAAAAAGTTTCATTTACTTTGTTCAAAATCGGTTTGATGAAGTTTGTGTGAGTTATGCAGTGGAAAAATATGCAAATACTTTGATAGCTTTAACTGACACGCATTTGCTTATCACGTGTTTTATTAGGTGTGTTTCCGTACTCACACTGTGTAACTTGTGGGACACTATTTTCTGTTTCCGTACTTTCTGTGCTTAAAATGGGAGAAGAAGAACAAGCATAAAACCGCTCTCTCGAGCACACAAAGTGCACAGAGAGTGCTAGAACTCAAGACTCCGAGTAAAGTAAGAACAAGCACCAGAAGAGCAAACATCAACTTCACAAGCAAATTGACGATAATTTTAATTGGCGCAATTTACGTTTGACATGTCCGCAGTCAAAATCAGCTGTTTTGTACTTGAAACTTACTAGAAGCTGTTTCCGTACTTTTGCAACTATTCTCACATTTCATTTTTACTCTCTCAGTTTGAACTTACACAAATCTTACACAGTGTAGAGTTCGGAAACACTTTATTTTAAATTTCCCAAATTTTGCTAGCCCAGTATGTATTTACAGTAAATTCTTCTTAAACGAGATATTAAGTTATTATAATTTACAATATGATTTTAACATGTCATTATCAGTGACACAGGGATGTTCTTAAAATTTAATCATTCAAATTAAACAAACTCCGGAACCGCATTAAATATCTGAGAAAACTCAACACTGTTGTGTTTATAGTTCCACTGCGTTGCAAACTCTGTTTTTGTGTATCATCATCTGTAGCACTGTCTTCAGTTGTTGCAGGTTCCAATGTTGTAGTCGTTGTTGTTGTTGTTGTTGTTGTTGTAGTTGTTGACGATAACATCGAAGTTTTTTGCTGATAGCTATCGTGATCATTAGAAGAATATATATATATAACTGGATCAATATAATCCGTTTCTGGACTTTCTTCATTGATTTCATTGAAAATTGCTGCGTTTTCAGACTCATCGAGAGCTTGTATAAGTTTTACAGCTAAATCACTTGGTAATGTTTGATATTGCTCTATAAACACTGAAATAAAATTGCATCGTTCAATAATTGTCTAGTACTGCTTTTTGAATTTTCTCACTTACGGAACATCAGAATAACAGAGAAATACGTGCAATATTTTAAAAAACGCATTTTTTTTATATTTCAAAGCTTTAACTGCAAACACTTTGGATGCTTATTTAGAAATGATGAAAGTTTTCACCAATTTCAACTTTAATATATAACTTAGTTACGTGCTTTTCTCTGCTGCAAAATATTTTAGTGTTAAAAAGTAAGCAGTTAATATTGCATTTGAATAAAGTCACGTTAGCTGCATTGTTTTCGGCTGATTAAGAAATCTAGTTGTTAAATTTTAAATTAGAACTTGTGAATTTCTAACATTTTATTACAGATTCTTTTCTTTTTTTTTTTTTTGTGTGTTTAAACTAAAAATTTCTAATTTCAAATCAATCATCGATTGAATACAGTAGCTGCGTCAAAATTGGGCAATCCAATAGTAAATGTTTCAAATTTATTTTATACCTACAATACCCGGTGTGCGTTGCTACACCGGGCAACTATATTGGAAATAATAAGTTTATTCAAAACTTAGTTTGACTTTAGTTTGATACTACGCTTATTGTATAATGTCCGTTTCAGTTTTCCAGTAGTAGGACATCACTTAATAGTACTGATGACTAAAGCGTGGAACAGAATGCGATGTAATTGTAGCGATTCCATATAGTAACCTCATCAGCTGTTCAGTGTGTAGCACGCTACGCCATAAAATATGTCCAGAATGGCGTGAGCGGTTCAGAGAACACTATAAATTTTTACGATTTTACAAATATTGTTAATTTCGAACACTTATTTCGGTACCGACAGCGTTTGCAGTATCGATTTGATATACCCGATCCTTTAAAAAATCATCATTAACAACTTTCAGAGCAGTGTAGTAATCAAAAGTTAAAGTTAGCTCAACTTGCGCTACAACTACAGCTACGAGCCACAGACGTACTACGCATTCTGTGCGATTCCGTGCATTTAGTAAATTTTGAACTTTTGACAGGTCATACTACGTACTACAAGCTACACCATTCTGGTTCCCACTTAAATATTCTGCATTTTTTACTTCCAAAGCTTTTGCGATATCAAAAATTTGGCTTGTATGGGCGGAGCCACTCCCCCTTGTTCAATACCTGTCCCAGATTTCTATAAGAACAACCATACTCAATCTGCGGCACTCCAAGCTTTTATGTGCGGCCCTTAAGCTTCTATTCGCTATCTATACGTCACGTCGCACAGTGCTGTGCGTAGTGGAAATAAATAAAAAAATTTTGATCTCGGAATTGTAGAAATTTGATATCATTCGAAAGATAATACTTCCATTAAGGTAAATACAAAATATTTTTGTTTAAAAATTCGAAATGTAGGCAGGGCATCATGTAAAACATGTCTAATTTTTTAGTAATTTCTAAGGTAGTGTCCGATGTGTTCTTGATGCTCACAGGAAAAACTCTGCTAAAAATACATTTCTTATCAAAAATATATATGTTATGATGTGATAAAATTGAAACACTTAACTCTTTTTAACTTGCTTTAATATTATGAAGTTATTATTTTTTTACATTTTGTTTTTGTGTCAATACTTTGATTTTTAAATATTTTTATTAAAATTTCATTCTGTGAAAAGCTTCGTTAAAGAAACAATTGTTTTATTTATTGTTAAACCTAACATATATAAAAAAATACCTTTAAAAGAAAAGACTCTGTTTCATTTTTGGTTTTTGGAATTTTTGGAAAAAAAATAAAAAATATTTTTGGTGAATTTTCAAAAAAACAAAAAAAAACTTTCATAAACGACAAATTTTACAAATTTGGATAGACATTTACTTATACCATTAATATTATTAACCTTAAAAATTTATCTTAAAGGATATGAAAGGATAAATTCCGCTTTGTTCTGCAATTTTGCAAAAATCGATTTTGATTATACCTCTAAATCAAAAAATTGCTTGAAACTCCAAACGCATCTCTATATATGTAATGCCCGTATGATACTTAATTTTTTTTTTGGGCAATTTTAAAATCTGAAAACAAGTGGCGCGTGGGCAGGACAGACATATTTTGTAAGAAAAGGATAAGCGTTGTTACTTTTTTATATCTGGTGTTTTTAAGAGCAGCTGCATTAAATAAATTAATATTAGCTACACACATCACTTCTAATTTAGCATCATACATTTATATTAAACAGTTTTGTTTACTCTAAAAATGTCAAATTAATTATTAACAGCACAGTAAATATTTGATCGAAACTTAACGAAGAACGAATTGAAAGAAACGGCATAAAAAATGCAAAGAAAATACAGTCAGTCCTACAAATTGTTCTCCAATTCGTACCATATGCGTACTCACTCACACCAATTGAATCCATGCATTCGTGCTATTTGAACTGCTCTAGTTTTAATTTTCAATGATCAATTTAATTAAGTATCATACAGGCTTAAGTGAAGGCGGAAACTATTGCGTTATTGTTTATTTTTGTTTTGTATTGTTTCTGTTTACCGTTATTACACACATTACACAGAATTTCTGACCAAGTTTCGTTAAGATCGGCCAAATTTTGTATGTAGCTCCCATACAAAATCATGTAAAATTAATAAAGGTTCAAGGGAGAGGTACCCGTAGAAACTAATCGATTTTAACCATTTTAAGTATACGTTTATTACTTTATATTCTTAGCTTTCTGATCAAGTTTTGTAAAGATCAGTCCGATCACTTTTGTGTGTACCTCCCATACAAAATTATACAAAAATTTAGCATAGGTACAAGGGAGGTACCCCTAAGGACTGACTGATTTCAACCATTTTTTTAATTTTTTTTAGATAGCTTAAGCTAACAAAGCATACAAAATTCATTATCATAGGAGCACTCCTTCTATTTATTTCCAAATATGTATAAGCGCAAAGCACTGTGCGTCTGGTACTTCTGGGACCACCCTCGCAATATCTACTTTGAGAACCTACTTTAAATATATTCTGGTAAAAGCAGGGGCCGGAAATAACAATTATCACATTGATATAATCGTTTTATAGCAAATAATTTTTTATCGTTATTTTTTCGATCAGAAATAAAAGTTATTTGTTTATCCGTATTTTTCCAATCAAATATAAAAATCATTTTGTGATCGTTATTTTTTCCATCAGGAATAAAAATTATTTTTTAATCGATGTTTTTGCAATTAGAAATAAAAAAGTTATATTTTATTTTTCGATCAGATATATAGAGATATTTTTTAAGCGTAATTTTTTTAAATCAGCAATAAAAAAAAATCACTCATTGACCGATATGTTTTCTTTAATATAAAGAAACTCTTTTTTGATCGAAATTATACTGATAAAAAATTTTGAAATCTTTTTTATGTGAAATTTCTTTTATCTGCTACCTTTTTTCACTGCAATTTTTACTTCTATATCTACTACTATGCAATACTACTATTTTTTACTAAAATTTCCTGTTAATATTTTGTCTACTAATTCTAGTAATATTTCCTACTACTATTTAATACAACTTTTTTCTATTTATGTTCTATTATTTTGTGCTTCTATTTTCCACCACTTTTTTCTAATACAATTTCCTGTTACTATTTTTACTTCTATACCCGAGAAACAATTTGTCTCCGTAGCAAAGAACTGAGGCACAAAAGTACCGAGTATCGGACACAATTTTATTTTTTAAAAGCTACGAGCTGCAGCGAAAAACTCCGAAGGTTATGAAAAAAAAGGAACTGCACATACGTACCAAAGAACTCAGGCACAAAAGTCCCGAGTATCAGCCACAACTTTATTAAAAGCTACAAGCAGTAAATTGTATTGTAACAGGCCTGAATCTTAACTGTAATGTACCCGAAAAGTACTCGATGTTTTAACTGAAATTTTGCCGATATTTTACCTAAAAATTTACCGAAAAGTGTCCAAAAAACGACCGACTATATTCTGACACAATAAACCGACGAGTGCACGATTAGGTGTTCCTGCAGACACTGTGCCTGGCCAAGGTATTACAGAACTAGCACTTCTTTCGATACATTTGTCGGACATTTACCGGCACGGGCACCGGACAATTATCAGCTACTTTATGGACACAAATTATATCAATGTTTCTCGAGATATCTACTTCAATTAGATACTACTATACCAAGGCTGCCAGTCAAAATTCGGAACAATTCCCACAGAAATTACCTTTTTCCCACAGTACCATAAATTAAATACCACCAAAATTACCACGGTCAAAATAAACAAAAAAATTCCCACTGCAATTAAAAAAGCAATTAAAAAATAACACAAAAAAAGTCCCGCGATCATTAAAAATACAAAAATCCCATACGCATTGAAAAATACCACAATAAATCAAAATTTTCGGAAAATCTGGAGATGTTCAGAAAGAATTTTGTAATAAGAAATAGAAAACATACGAACAAGGTCGTAACACTTCGTTTACTCCAACCCTTTACAACTAAAAAACCAAAGATATAACAATGGTATTCAATGAACGCCGTATTTATGATGTTCGTAGCATAAGAGCGATATATTTACAGAAGCGTATATTGCAACAATAAAAATTTAAGGAGTTTTACAAAGGTAACTTACAACATAAAACCGTAGTGTAAACAGAGCGTTTAATGCGTATAATGGCAATGATTTCATATGAACTTTTTGCTTAATAAATGTAAAAAAAACCATAAAAAAAAAAAATTCCCAAATTCCCACGGCAAACAAAAACTACCACACTGAATTCCCACGCTAATTAAAAAATACCACGCTGAATTAAAAAAATCCCATGGGAATTCCCAAGGGCTATTAAAAATTACCACGAATGGGATTTTTCCCACATAACTGGCAACTTTGTACTATACTATATTAGATACTACTATTTTCGACTGTTACTTTCTAATACAATTCCCATTTCAGCTTGGAGATAACTCTTAAAAAGTTAAGACTTGAGTTAAATCTGACTGTTAACTTTTTCATATACATAGTTATAAAAAAAAGTTAAAATTTACATTTACTTTTAAAAATAATTCCTCATTTTTTGCTTTCAAAATAGTTAAGACATAAGTCTTTTGAGACTTTTACTTTAAAAATAAATGTTTATAAAAGTTTTTAAAGAAGTCTTTCAAAAAGTCAGTTTATATTTAAAAGTCTCGATAAGTCTTCCTAAAAAAAATTTTTAAATTCTTAAAAAATAAAGGCAAAAAAAATGCTTGCAGAAATGACTTCCTTGATTTTAATCAAATATTTCCGATAAATGCGCTTCACATAAATATTATGAAAGAAATTTTTGAATGAAGACTTTTATTAAGAATTTTATAATATAAAAAAATTTTGAGCTCAAAATTGAAAGCCCGAATATTTATGGCATTTTATGGTCAAAATCATTCCTTTTTTTTTATTGTGAATGAAAAAATCAAAATCGGGCCACGGCGATCCTAAGAGTTTGGGCTTTAAATTAACAACAAACATTTTTTTTTCAGATGACCCCAGTATAGATTTATTTGTCCTATTTATGTACATTTATTTATGTACATGAATTTTAAAAAAAAAATTTAAGTTTTGTTGTTTAAAACAGTAGTTTTGTTTTAATCAGCCTTTAAAAATCGCCTTTAAAAACACGCCTCAGCCCGGAACAGTCGCCTTTATTAATAAGAGTTATCGAATAAGAGTAAAAATTAAAAGTTATAAATAACTCTTATTTAATAAATTTTACTTTTGATCAAATATAATAACTTTTTTATAATAAAATTTTCTTAAGACTTTTTTGGAAAAAATCATAAAAGTCCCAGCCTCTGCTATTTTACACCATTATTTTCTTCTACTAAAATATTTAAATCCTTGTCGACATTCTTGTTTTAGTCCTTATTTAAGTCCTTACCCAAGTCCTTGACCCAATACTTGTCCTAATCCTTAATAAAACCCTTGCCCAAATTATTTTCCACGTTCATGTCCAAAGTCTTGTCCTTTTCCTTGTAGAAATCTTTGTTCAAATCCCAGTCCAAGACGACCTGCTTGTATGATAGTAAACGTAGGTACAAAGGATGGTACGTATTAACTTTATTTTTTATATGCTCAGTATTTTTTTTTAATTTTAACTCAATAACGGTTTTTTATGTAAATATTGGTTTGATTTAAATTTTAATCGTTATTATATCAATTGAAAAAAGTCTTTTAATCTGATCGAAAAAAAACGATCCAAAATTATTTTCACTTCTGATCGAAAAAATAACGATTAAAAAATTACTTTAATTTCTGATGGAAAAATAAAGATACAAAATAATTTTTATTTCTGAGACTAACAAACTATCGATCAAAAAATTATTTTTGTTTCTGATCGAAAAAAATAACGATCAAAAAATAACCTTTATTTCTGATTTATATCTGATTAAAAAATAACGATAAAAAAATAATTGTTATATTTGATCGAAAAAATTCGATAAAAAATAATTGATTTAAGGTGATTTCCAAGGTTGATTTATAAGAGGCGATTTCTTTTGTATATCCGAGCTGAGCAACAACTGTCAAAAACAGATCTGCGTTTCTTTTGTACCTCTGACGCAGCTGTGTTCAATATATGCGTTTCTTTTCATGTCAGGCTTCAGCCTGATTGTTGCTCAGATGCTGTTGACGAGCTCAGAAAATTTTAGCTGAGCACAAAGCAATCGGTAGTTGTTTAAAATCAAAAAATAAAAAAACCGAAATAAAAAGAAGCAAGAAATGGCGGCCACCAGTCCAGAAGGTAGTATTTTTATAAAATTTTGTGAATTTTAATGAAATTGACAGCAGAGATACAAAGCAGAGACAAGCTTTCACACAAAATGTTTCATTACCAAATCAGACCAATATTTGTTTGATTTGATGTTGTCAGCTCATGTTATGGTCGGTTTGATCAGTATCTGCTCAGTTCTGTGGTCTGATGTACAAAAGAAAATCGCCTAAGGTTGTCGCCAGGGAGAGAGCGAGTGCCCATAATTGTCAAATCGAAGTTGACAGCTCATAGAAAATCTGCAAGTGCTCTCTATTATCATCCGTTTTTCTTTCGTAGTCATTCGCACAATTGGCTGGTTTTGACAAGTATGGGTGCTGAGAAGAGAGTGCGATCAGCCCTGCTACAACCTTATAAATCAACGTTGGTGATTTCTATCTTAAAAATGTCAAAAAAAGGAATCTCTGATTGCCTAGCATTCTATTGTTACATTTAAAATTATTTTACAACTTTTTATACATGATCTTCCGATATAAAAATTAAAAATCAATTATTTCCCATTCCTGGGGAATATTTAGCCATATCATGAATAATTTTTCGCGCGGAACCTGAAAAGAGAGTTTCCGTTTTTTTTTTAGATAAAGCTCCAGAACTTTTTAGAAATTTTTAATACAAATTTGTATGTCAAACAAAAAATTTGATGACCTTATCTGCTATCTTTTAAATGGAAACTCCCTTTTCCGATTCCGCGTGAAAAATTATTCATGAAAGGGCTGATTATTTCATTTTTATAGACTCAATTTTATTTTTCATAGCCAAAAAATATGGTCCAATGCTCGTATCCATTTTCACACAGAAAAGCTTCCATGCCACAATAATCGTAGCTGTAGTCAATATATACTGCATATAAAATAAAAAATTAGTTTCATTTCTTAAATATGCCAACAAGTTTCCATAACAATAAAACTCACTTGTATTGTGCTTACATGCCGCAATCTCAAGATGACACTTTGAGGCATATTTTCGTAGGCAAAGCTTCTTTTCATCAAAATGGCAAACCTCACCGGATCTAGTGTCACATTCACTCTCCAAGCCGCAAACTTTGATTGCTCTTGAAGTGGTATTGTGCTGATGGGGATGAGTTAAAACTAAGGTATTTCATATTATGTGTTATAACCACAGATGAATTCAAAGTTCACAAAAATAACTTACGTGTTTGCATTATAAAAATGATCCATAGCAAAAAAATTCTTAAAGTGCACATTTTCGTTAAAATCTTGGTTACTCTAAATTTTATTTTATTGACTCTATTATATTATATTACTCTCTATTGACTCTATTGACTCTATTTAATATTATATCTATTATATTAAAACGCAAAGTCTTTATTGAACAAAATCTAATTCGGAATGAGAAAATTTATAGAAAAAGCAATTTTCTCAAAACATAGAAATACTCGTTTGCTACAATTCAATACCACTTCTCAATCGTATAAACCAATTTCTAAACATAAATTATTAAAACGAGTTACATCAAGTGATTTTGCAAAAATGTCTGCCAATTGATTTTCAGTGCCAATTGGTTCTACTTTGATAAAACCATTTGCAAAATAATCCCTTGTAAAATGGTGTTTTATATCAATATGTTTAGCACGTTTCGATTCGAGATTATTTGCCATTCCAATGCAACCTCTGTTATCTTTAAATATCAAGGAGTTTCAAGCTTGGCCAAGCAATATGGTGTTGCACAAAATCAACAATTTGGTGGCACAAATCAATAAAAAAATTAGACATTGGGGGGACTACTGACCGAAGTGAAAATCCCTTTATTTTTTTTTAGTTTTGAAATTTTTTTTTTTAATTTTATAATTTTTTTTTTTTAAATTTTATAATTTTTATTTTCATTTCAATTTTTTGTATATAAAAAATGTTTAACTTAGAACTTAACATTTTAAGCTGCGCGATTTTAGAACGGATTAAAATTAGCTTATATGATATTTTGTTCACGGCATGCTCTTACGTTTACGTCCACGGTTTGATGGGAAAACTATTGTTGATTTAGAAAAACTAAATGCCTTTTAAGATATTTGATCATTGCCAAAAGGTATGAATCAATAATACTTCTGAGTACCAGGAATCGTTTTTGCTATAGAAAATCTTTCTTTTATAGAAGCTTTTATAGAAGTTTTTACATTTTTTTTTTAAATTTATAATTTTTTTTTTTAATTTTATAATTTTTATTTTACTTTCAATTTTTTGTTTATAAAAAAAATTTTTAACTTATTTCAAGCTGCGCGATTTTAGAACGGATTTAAATGAGCTTATATTTTGTTCACGGCATGCTCTTACGTTTACGTCCACGGTTTGATGGGAAAACTATTGTTGATTCAGAAGAACTAAATGCCTTTAAAAAAATTTGAACATTGCCAAAAGGTATGAATCAATGATACTTTGAAGTAACAGGAATCGTTTTGCTATAGAAAATCTTTCTTTCAAAGAAGCCTCAAGAATATTGTGTTATTCTTGCGAACAGTACACAGGTGTACTTTACAGATTTTCTTTCGACTAACTAAAAAGTGACTCAGCTGTTAAAATTTGTTCAGAAGGAGGAAGTTGTAAGCTCACTCGTGTTGCTAATCTTTTAAGGTTTTTACCTATGCCGTCACAGGGCCCTTTCCCATGCGCTGTCGCGTGAAAATGCCATTCAGCGTCAACATCAAAATCTTCCTCATGCTTCATTTGGTTAGAAAAATCAAACCGATTTGTTTTTGAACTTTTGAATCAAAAATTTGCTGCACAGTCAGTAAAATATATTATTTTAGTTAGAGGTATATTTCTCTCAAATAGTTTCTCAAATAGTTTCACGCAAATAGTTCATAAGGATTTTATGGACAGCATGAACAGCTACGGTATTGTGCTTTAGATCATTAGAAAGAATTACTATACTCTGGTGTTTTAAATCTTGATTTTGTACATAATAATATACAACGATATGGATGGACACTTGGTTATTGTTTCAATGGAACGTTTGAGCAGCATTTTGGGCAATTAATACATAGTTTTCTGCGAAATCACAGGAAACTAGCACTTCCGCTTCTTGAAGCTTTTGTTGTTTTATTGAAAAATTGCGCTTTTTTAAGTTTTTGTAGTTATTAAACTCATTTCAATTGCTGTATGCCAAACTGCATTCTAAATGAATGAAATTAAAGATATCAACAGCAAGCAGAAGCGGATCAGCCATGTTAAATATCTTTTAATCATTTCTTTCTTCGATGAATATTTTTGCTTTCAGTGACATGTTATTACTAGATAAACTGCGATATTCGACAACTTATATATTATAACACTTTCGTAAAGGCGAAAATTTCGAAAAAGCATAACGTTATTCTAATTTTCTTCATACAATTTTATTGTTTTTTAAAAAATACTTTCACTTCGATATTTCACTTCGATGTTCGATGTTAATAAAATTAACATTAATAATTTTTAAGAAACAAAAATTTTGTAACTTGGTGAAAGGTGTATATCAACTTATGCTATTGCAAACAATAACAAACGCTGAAAACTTTCAGCCGGTTTTTAATTTTAACCAAAATATTTAAAAATCTTAACCAATTTTCTCATTTCAGCTAATATCAACTACAACGCGCTTATTCTATGGTTTTTAATTTAAATTTCCGTTTAATTTTATATGTATAAACAGCTTAATACGGTTTGTTAAAAAGTTAATTTTCGTAAATATTTATTTTCAAAAAATTAAAGTAATTTATATCTTTAATAATTATTTCAAATCAAAGGCAAATCATAAAGATATTCCTTACCCACTTTTAACCAATAAGGTTATGCTATAAATTGCACATTCATTCGTATAAATTCATTGAAATGGAAACTGCATTTAGTAGGATAGATTTCATGAGCAGATTTGTACAGAATTTTAATCATATTAAATTTGTTGACATTGAATTTTTTATTAATACTCTAACATAAATGTATTCAAGTTTTAAGGAAATACTTTTGCACTCATTATAAAACTGCAATTGCAAACTATTTGAAAGAGTAAATACACTTAGATTAACCGTTAACAACTGCTTAACTGTATATAACTGAATCACTTAACCCTTTCAAACCTGAATGCAACGATAGTGCGCGTTTCAGTCTCACTAACATGCATCGATTGTGCTGATTATTGTTTATGTACGCTATTTATTTTACCATTTCTAAATTTTCGCATCACTTTAAGATTTTTTCATAATGAGCCGCAGAAGTTGCGTTTTTAATTACTAAAATACCAATAGTGTAAAATTTAAAAAGTGGACATATTTTAACTAAAAAAATACTCAGTTTTAGCATTGCAATTGAACAGAGGGCATTTGGTTCAATTCAAATTCATTTTAGTTTTAGCTTTTGGATTCCGAAAACCCTCGAAGGATATTAAAGTAGCAAAACCTACTTAGATATTAAAAAAATCCTACAGAAATAGTTTAGCATCAGGTTTGAAAGGATTAAGTAAGCTATAAGTTTTCTTCAGTTTAAAAAAAAATAGTTAAAAATATTAAAACAACTTAAACATATTATACCTTGGAACTGATAAATTTTAAAAACAAAACAAAATCAGCTAAACGATGAAACCTTTAATATTCAGACCTATCATGAGTAATCTTTTCGTCCGGAATCGGAAAAGGGAATTTCCGTTTTTCAGGATAAAGCTCAAAAACTTTTGGAAATTTTTAATGCAAATTTGTTCATCAACCGACCATGATGAACACCATGGGTGTAAGTGTAAGAAATGAAAAGGTGAAGTCTTACATGCTATCTTAAAAACAAAAATTTCCTTTTCCGATTCCGCGCGAATAAATTACTCATGATAAGTCTGATCGACTCGAGTTGTTTTTCTAAGATGATCCGATATTGTTCAATTATTCAACGAATATGAACTAACTACTCAATATATTCCATTTTTTTTAGCATATTGGTAAGCTTGTGAAAATTATAAGGAACTTAAAACTTACAGTATAAATTAAGTTAGGTTTATATTTCAGTCTAGCACACTAGCGACGTTTTTTCTTTTCCAGTTTCCGAAATTTGTGTTGGCGCCTGGCATTTGCCACTCCATCACTCCCGGCTTTTTGTTCCTGTTTTTTTTTAGGTTAATAAGAACTATTTTATTTCGGAAAAAAATTTATATTTTATCCTTAACATACCTCTCCTGCTTCGTCGGTTAAGCTTTCACTGCTGGACGGCAATAATATTGATGCACCAATGCAAATCAGTTGGAATATCGCTCCAATAAAAAGTCCGTAACGCACCAGTGTACTGACAACACCAACGTCTCCATACTTGTCCAAATTACCATCAGCCGTTTGGGTCGCCATTTAAACCAATTATACTGATTTGAAAGAGGATTTATTTTTGGCAATTTTTAACAAAAAATACTGCCGAAAATTGTTTACAAACTACAATATTTGTTGACTTTCTACTTCGATACTCGTAAGCGAAAAAGGGCGTTTCAGAGAATTTATATTTAATAAGAGCAAGAAATATCGAAACACAGACGCACAGTGCTGCGTCTGGCGAATGCACGCTTCGCAAAATTCAATCTTGTTTAAAGAAAATAACGGTATAGTGTTACATGTATTCTGTATTCAAAACTGTAAAATACAGTTTTCAGACAATCGCACAGTTTTTAAAATTACCACCTAGTGCATTTACAGTTTTTTAAAAACTTATAATATGAGAGATACCATTATGTAAGAAAATTAAATTAAAAGAACTACTAAAATAAATGATTAAGATTGCTTTAAATTTAAAGTATCTAATGAAATGTTCAAAAAGTTGACGAATCAATTTATGAAAAATAATGAAATTTAATTTTATTAAAACTAATGCAACGGAAATGTTTGATATTAAATATTATTATTTTTTCTGTTTAGCAAAACATTATTTAAACTGTTTATGTTATTTAATTTTAAATAAATTCTTTTTGCTATGTATTTATGAATAACAAAACTAAAGAACCTTGATAGACAAAGTTTTTGAAGTCACAGTTTTTTTTTTGTTGAAAATACAATTTTTTGTCAAAATCAAGTATTTTAATAAAATCTGGCAATGCTGCAGGAGACCAGCAATTTTTATTTCAATAAAAAAATAATCCCAAAATATTTTAGGCCTATAATTTCTGACAACTTTTTTTACAATTATTACACTAACCAAAATTTTTACGAAAAGCATGATTTTTAGAGGTTTTTGCAAAATGGTTTAGCTCACTAGAGGCTTTTGTTATTGCTAACATATTTTGGGAGTCGTCATAAAACACATCAAAGTTCATTTTTAGATGAGTACAAGTGGAACTTTTCTTTCAAGGCACCTTAAAGTACATCCATTTCTTCAAGTTACTGTTATTTACTGCTATTAATATCGGTATTTGTAACAAAACAATCACTGTTTGATGGCCATAAGCATTTTAGCATTTCAAAATTAAAATAAAAAATAATTCAATATATATTTACTTCATCAATTTCTATTTGTAATATGTAAGTACTGAAATTTCCATTTCAAAACTACTTTGTTAATGCGTTTACTAGCAACTGATAATGCCTTCCGTTTTCAACATACGCAAGTATTTGGAGTACAAGGTAGAACTATAGTTATTTTTTTTTATTTGCCGTAATAGCGGTCAATAACTACAATAATCGATGAGAGCAAATTTAGTATGTCATTTAATGCGAGAGAGAGTAAAAATTTTAATAATAAATATACAATTTTTAATGTTTGCAGATTAATAGTTTGTATATTTTTAAGTTACTTAAAAGGAAGTTTCACAATAAATTATCTTCTGGAAAAAGTAAAAATAAATCCAATTACGAATTATCCAATAAGGCTACGTTTGAATTGAAATGAATTTGAATGGCGTAAGTCTATGAATATGAAGTTCTTTTTTTTTTATTTAAATTTATGTATGTAAACTGAAACCGACTGCGAATGCCTTTTTTATTTAGTTCTTTTAGCCAGTATTTGATTGACATGAAGTTCATTCCGCTGCTGTCAGTTACAATTATTTTAATGCTTTTTTCCAACTTAACGTATACCAAAAAAACTGTTCCACAGGGTTCAAAACAATGGACTAAAACAAAGTTTGAAAGGCTTGTAAGCATTTGTAGCATTCGTAGATGAAATTTTTAAGCATTTTTATGTATTTGAAAACAGCGTTTCGTCTAGCAAATACGTATTTGCAGTACTCGCATATAGAGTGTGTTTAAACACAATTACACAAATTGTCCTTTTATTTGTTGGACTCAAGTTTATGATTTCAGCCAGAGCACTACCAGTGACTGTGCATAGCTCTGCGATGGATTATGTTAGAGTCGATTTCATTTTCTAACTTGAATGGTTGAGGTAAAGCTAGAAATATAAATCAGTTTTTAAGTATAAATATTTTTTAAACAGCTTTATTTACCAATACAGAGAGTTTAAAGGAAGCTATCAGGTCAATTGACCAGGCAGTCATTTGACTATGCAGTCGATTGTTGTGTACTTGCAACTCATTAGAGTATTACTCAATGAAGACTGCTTTCGGGTTCTATAAAACTTTTTGCCGGTATTTTCGGCATCTCTGCTTAGTTTTCCCTTCAATGTCTCGCATATTTTTTGCATTTTTCATACTTAGAACTTGTGTTCTAAATTAATGAGTTTTGATGGGCATCATTTTACTTTAGGGCCGGACCCGAATATTTGTTTTCTTATTTTTATTAAGTGTATTTTGTCCTCCTAATAATACGTTTACATATCGAGATTAAGCCCTTTGAGGAGATTAGCTCGCTAATCTCTGTGTTTTTTTACAAGATTAGCTATACAGAAGTTAATCTCTTCGGAAAGAGATTTAAGCCAAAAAAATGCAAAAAGAAATTGTCACTCGCGAATGACAAAAGATATAATTCACGGAAGATTGTGTGCAGTTTTGTGTGTGGCATGTAGAAACAAAAAAAAAATCGCCAGGAAATGGTTAAAATAATGTTTTTTTGACGATAAGATGATTAGTCTTTGTACGGAATGTTCAAAACAGCATTTTAAAGGACCTACTATTTTATCACAAAAAAAAAATAACCATTTTGACCATTCTGCGTCGATTTTTTTCTGTTTCCAGCTTCCACACACTTAGAAAATTGCACTGAATTTTCGAGCGACTGTTTTATTCATTATTGGGCATAGGAGATCCAAATACACTTAACAACAATAAGAAAACAAATATTCGGATCCGTAAGTTAAATTATTTCTTTTACTACTTCAACAAATTCCTTACTCCTTGTTGCCTTCACTTAGCACCTGATACACAGCTATTTGGATAGTGCTCCATCGTTCTTGTACTGTAAAACTTATAAACTTCTTCAATGCCCATCAATCAGTAGATGCTTATTATCGTTCTTGTTATCGAATGTTCTATGATAACTTTTTAACATATCACTGTATCCATCCCTATGGAAACAGCTGTCTTATCTCGAGACTCGAATGATTTAAATAGCTGAGTGAGAAAATTCTTTGCACTTGTAATAAAATTTTAAAATTAATATTTTTAGGGTAAATTATCAAAGTCTTGGAACAATATACAATGTCTGCGTATCGCATAGGAACTGCGCTAAGTCGTCAACTGCTGACATCGCGTAACAATCTTGTTCAACAACACCGAGCTCCAGTCAAATGTTGCGAATCAGCTAAGTGTCGCATGTATACAACCTCATCCTCCACGACCACAACACCGACAGCAAGACCGAAAAATGGATCAACACTTAAATTAGCGGTCATCGGTACGACATTGGGAGCTGCATCGGGAACAGCGTATTCATTATACAACAATTGGATGGACAAAAGTTCGCACATGGAACATGAACGCATACCACCAACAATCTTAAAGCAGCTACCTGATGTTAAAATTACCAAACGATTTGTTAATCCCAACGATCAATCCGGACTCGATGTGGTGCTCTTCCAATTTCAGACGTGTCCTTTCTGCTGCAAAGTGCGCGCCTTCCTCGACTACATGGGCATCTCTTACAGAGTAGTAGAGGTTGATGCAGTACTCCGACAGGATATAAAATGGTCAACATCAAAAAAAGTACCCATGGTTTTGATCAAACAACTTGATGGAGGTTATGTACAAATGAGCGATTCTAGTGCAATTATATCTCTACTGGCATCTTATTTGAATGACAAGCGTATAGATGTTGGTGAATTGGCACAGTTCTATCCAATTATATCATTTTTTGATGATCGCGGCAAGAAAAAGCATGATATTTTGAATAAATATTTCCCTATGTACCAGGATCAGACTCCCAGAGGATTGACGTTGGAGACTCAGGAGTAAGTTTTAGTATATGCTGCTTAAGAAGTTGCAAAATTCTTTTATTTTGTAAATTACAGGCACGAGCGCAAGTGGCGCACTTGGGCCGACAATCACCTCGTGCATCTCATTTCACCCAACTGCTATAAAACATTAGGCGAAGCCTTCGAAACCTTTGAGTGGTTTTCTGATGCTGGTGAATGGCAAGTGCATTTCCCCAAATGGGAACGTGATATGATGGTCTACATTGGAGCCACCGCTATGTGGGGCATAGCTAAAATGCTTAAAAAACGTCACGGCCTGTCGGACGATGTGCGTTCGCACATGTACGATGCACTAGATAAATGGACACGTGAGCTGGAAAAACGTAAAACCAAATTTATGGGTGGCAAAGCACCCAATCTTGCAGATTTATCCGTCTTTGGTGTGCTTAGCAGCATGGAAGGTTGTCAGACTTTTAAAGATTGCTTACAGAATACCAAAATTGGTCAGTTATTTTTGTCTGTTCTTTTATTTTTAACTTTTTAAAAATAATGGCTCTTTTATTTTTTACAGGCGCATGGTTCTACGCCGTAAAGGAACTGGTGCAAAAGAATCGTGGAAATCTTATACGTGAACGCATTGAAGGACAAATACCGACAGAGGCTAAAATTAATGTTGCTTAAAACATTTATTTTACTAACTTAACCCTTTTGTGACGCTGAGCAATCTATAGCTACTCGCATATTTGTAATTTAAAGTATTTATTAATTTGATTATCCCTCTAATGCTGATGCATACCTTAAGAACTCATATTTGAATTTGCAAGAGTTTAAATTTTAACCCAGTTTATATATATATATATATTTAGTGCATAAAACTGACAACACAAAAAATTAATTTTAATTTATTTTAGGTAAGGTGTTTTTTTTTTATAGTGTTTCGTGTCCCAGTGGGCAAATGCAGCAGTCCGAAGGCCGTTTAAAAGGCCTGTATTTGCATTCGATAGGCCTTACACAATCCTTGTAAGCTCCCTTGTATTGTTTGTATGAAACGAGAAAATTTGTTAGTACTTCCGCACTCCCTGCTTTAAAGAGGCCTGCTATAAGCACTCCTTTAAAATGGCTTAAAGAAGGGGTTAACCAAAACAATTAAAAAAATATTTTTTTTTTATTTCTTTTTATGTATACCTACCTATTTATTCTGTGATTCTGTGATTTTATTTTATTTTACATATTTTTGCCGGATAAGAATATTTCTAAGTCATGACGTTGATTATTATTGAGTATATTTGAACTAACATATATTTTAACTTTTAACGAAAAAGTAACCCTGAAATATAAGCAGAACCAGTTTTTGTAGGAAAAATATAATTGTTGTACTGCCCTGTGTAGCAGTCACATCACAGAGAAATAACGAAAACTTCTTGCCTTCCTTTTAGCAGGCAGGCCTTTTAGGAGCCCTCACCGATGCAGTGATGTTGTTAAGTGTGTTGACGCCAAAAAAAGCAGTTAATGCATGCCTTTTTTTCAAGAGGCCTGACTGAATTGCCCACTGGGGTGTGGTGTGGTTTATATGTGGTGGTAAGTCACCACATTTATACCTAAAGGACACCAAACGTAATCGCCTTTTTTCTTAAATACAATATAGCTTCGAGACCACCAATGTCTGTATACAATTCTCTGTAACATTTGTTTAGTTATATTCACTTCAACACTGCTGATATGTAGCTTACACAGTAAGCAGTCACCGGAGTAGGTTTGCTGAATATGACGCACAAGAAAAAAGAAAATCACGAAGCTCTTCTTTTCAGTGAAGGTTTAAAAGGGACCAAAATATTTTCAAGTAAATGTAAATTCTTCAAGTAAATTCTATTCACTGGTTATACATTAATTGAAAAAATGTCGGAAAACTCAATTTATAAAATGCATGATAGTTTACACAAAAAAATTTGACAATTTGTTTTTTTCGATTCCGAAAATTTCGATTCTTTTATCCAACGCTTCAAACCGATTCGACTCAAGTCGTGTTTTGGTTAAACCTATAAAGTTTCAAGCCGATTGATTTTAATCCGGTTCTCATGGTACCGGGAAAACTTCAGTTTATAACCCGATTTAGAGTGGACAAAGACTGTTTTTCAAACCATTTGAACACCTTTATAAGCTATTCTGATTCAAAACGGTGGACCATTCATTGAACATTGTCAAAAAGAGTATAAAGTATTATGAAAAATGTGAAAAAACTAACTAAAAAGTAAAGAGAAAGGTAAATGACAAGGTTCGAGAAAAATGGTTAGCCGTCACTACTACCTTGTTGATTGTTTAATGTCAACATCGTGCAAGTGTCGTGAAAACTTAAAACCTTAAGATTGTACCAAACAATTTATACCAATTTTGACATTTGAAGTTTTTATTCTTACCATATTTTACTTTACAAAATTTCTCCAGTAAAAATTTGTAATTTTTGTAAGGAAGACGAAATGATTTGCACTTTCATTATAGCTCTCTTTTTCTATATTTTGAGGACGGAAACGAGTTCGAGTAGAAACAGTTCTTGAAACCTTTTGCACACGGAAACAGACTTATTATGGGCTTGTTGGTATTGTCTATTTAACCAGCCACGTGTAAGTACAGGTTCGAAATCCCAAAACATTCAAACTTTTTTACTCAAACACTGACGCCCTGGTAACTTGCAGCGCTACTGGTAATGCAATTTAGTTGGCAGTTAATTTTTGGCATTTGCAGCAAGTAAATGTCAGACCGCTTTATAATTTAATGAAAACTATTAATGCTGAAAATATTAGTTTTTTATATTAGGTTGTATGAAAACATTAATAATTGTTTATCCCATTTTTATAGGATAAAAGCTATTAAAAAGGCGATATTTTACTAATAAACTTTCATTATAGTGTAGTAGCTATGTAAGCAATAATTCTCAATAAACATTTGATGTTGGCAGTGCCAATTATAATTACCAAGCTTGGCAGCACTCATGTCATGCCCATTACTGTCAAAATCGTTCAACACGAAATTGTTTGTCATCTTGTCAGCTTCAACACCACAAGAATTGTGCAAATTTGGTTGTTCCACGAAATATACCAACGTTCTTTCCAAACTTATCTTTCAAAATAATTTGCACTCCAAAATGATGGGCATTGATAATTTTCCCGACTATAAAGCTCCCGGAGTACAGCATCAAGATTTTTCGCCCTACGAGTCGAATGGAGGGTAAGCAAAAAAAACATTTTTAGGTTACTCCGATGCTCTTCTATCAAAACAACCAATAAATTTTAAATCTATTCCACAGGAGTATCGTTGCAATTGCTGGTGATGATTATGTAGTCATTGCGGCTGATACGCGCCTTAGCAGCGGCTATTCGATTCACACTCGCAAGCAGAACAAACTTTTCTCACTATCGAAGAAGACTGTGCTTGGCTCCACTGGTTGTTGGTGTGATACTCTCGCCTTGACAAGCCTAGTACGTGCTCGAATGCAAATGTATGAGCACACACATCTTAGGACCATGTCCACCGATGCGGTCGCACAGATGCTTTCGATTCTCATGTATAACAAGCGTTTCTTCCCGTACTATGTATCGAATGTACTGGCCGGTCTGGACAATGAGGGTAAGGGTGTTGTTTATTCCTACGATCCTATCGGTCATTGTGAACGTACCACGTACCGAGCTGGTGGTACAGCCGGTTCCTTGCTACAACCTGTTCTTGATAACCAGATCGGTTTTAAGAATATGAATTTGGAGGGTGATGTGGTGCCCAAGGTATCGAAAGAGCGTGCAGTGGCCGTTGCTACGGACACGTTTATTTCGGCTGCTGAGCGCGATATATATACTGGTGATTCTGTGCTCATCAATGTCATCACCAAGGACGGAGTTGAGGTAATCGAAGTACCACTCAGGAAGGATTAAGTGCTTACGTCTGGATAAAATGAATTTTCTTCTTTTATGACTTCTAAATAAAATAATTTTACCTAAATGTCTACAACTAATCTGTGAAAATGATTAAAAAAAAATTCTTAAGTTGGTAAGATATGGGCAAATCCCAACGTGTCCGACGTTTCATTCAGACGCTTTTAAAAATGTTTCATACGAACAAGAGATATATTTGGGATAAGTGTATATTAACGAAATGCTATCTATTGGTAGAGTAAAAACAATAAAACAGTTTTTTAACTCAAATTTTTAACAAAATTTTTATTTTATACATGCGTTCGGATGTTTCACGAAACGGGAGTAATTTTGAGACTAAGCTCATACTATGCCTAGATCTGCGAATTTCTTAGCCGTAAAAAAAAAATTCGAAGACAATATTTTTTATAAATTTAACAAGCTTTCAGAAAAGCCAAACGTCGTCTTTATTAAGGACATAGTGAGGTCGCAGTGAATGATTTTATTTGTTCGGACGTTTCAGACTTTTCCATTGTGGTTATATTGGGTGATTAAGTAATTAAGAATTGTCCAGTGAATAACTCACCGCGTTTTTGGGCGAGACGGACGTAGTTGTTCTTTTCAGCATTCGCATTTTCTTCCTCATCTGTTGAATCGTGATCAGTAGCTGGATTCCCAAAAGTTAACGATGATAAACGTTATCGTTACCAGCGATAGTCATCGTTAAGGCGTTTGAGAATTTCACTACAGATGATACGAAAGCTACTATTTCTGCTACATCAAAGCCACCGTCGTCGTCGTTATCCTCCAACATTTTTTCTTATTTTTTTTATGACAATTTTCGATAGTAATTTAATAATTTTTTTATATTTTCACATATTGTTAAAAACACGCTGAACCAATTGAAAAATAATTTATTGTAGATGACATTAATTGCCAATTTAATTAACTTAAACTTGGTATTTAACATTTAGATCGAGTTTATCTCATTACATTTATAATCAGAGCACCTTCGAAGAAAGATATAACAAAAAACAAAAATTACGTCTGGAAAATCGAGCGATAGTAGACATTTTTAAGTAATTTTTGAGCTCACTAAAATTTTAGGATTCATAAAATATAGTCATAGCGTTGGATGGATGCAGCTTTTTTAAAATGTTATTAATGATAACGTTACAAAACCTACGTTGTAAACAGTTATGGTTCCTAGTAAATACCAACAAATGGATTCTTTTTTGGTTGTTGTTGTACTTCAAGACTTTGTTTGCACCAATGAAAATATAACATAGCAAGACTTTGAATAGTGAATGAAATTTCTTCGATATTCTCCATTTGTACGAATGTCTTGGTCGTCATGATTTCTTAGTCATGTACCATTCAAGTTCAAGGACCTTAAATGCTGAACATTTTTCTGTTTCACTTGAATATACTTGTCCTTAACTTTGCTTTTTCTTTGCTTTTAGTTGTCATTATTAGGTTAGTTGTATGTTGCTCAATCAATTTCTGACTCACCTAAAAGAGAAAAAAAAGCTGAATGGCTTATAAATTCATAGCCTACACTTAAGGTGCTGCCCAGACTATTTGTGTGTTTTCATTTATTAATGCATCTACTTAAAACGATAAAAGCAATATCCCCAATATTTATTTAATAGCGAATAAAATTGAACTGTCCAAAATTTATGAATAATTGCATAAATACTATTTTAATTAAGTTAATTAAGTCTTTTAATTAAGTTAAATGGTAGTTAAGAACTAACTTTTCGTACTCAATGTTAATTTTTTTAAACAAATAAAAGCAAGAAATAGAATAGATGAGAATATTAATCAGCCCAATTATGAAACATTTTCTCGCAGGAGTTATAAAAGGGAGTTTACGTTTTTAAGATTGCATATAAAGACATGACGGTTGATGAACAAATTTGCATTAAAAATTTCCAAAAAGTTTTTGAACTTTCTCTAAAAAAACGGAAAATCCCTTTTACAACTTCCGGAAAAAATGTATCATAATTGGGCTGATTATGTAGCCAATGCAGAGCTAACAGCCAATATTACTTCGAAGTGATAGCGACCAATTAGAACGTGAAACTGTAACATTCAGACCCAAAAACATTTTCATTGTTACTATAAAATAGTCTTTCACCCAAAATATACTGATTGAGACGGTATTTGTTTTGTCCGTTTTGTTCGTTTTCTCTATTCGCTTTCTTTTAGTTTCTTTTTTTATTTTAGGCATAATAATATAAATAATTATTTATATAATATATAATAATATATAATTAATATTGTTGAAACAATTATAATTAGTGTGTTTATGCAGACCACATAGACGTAATTATAATTTTATTTATTTTTTTTTTTTTGAAACTTCATCATCGCATCAACGCAATCGGTCGAATTATGCTTAAGCTTCGCCAACTTAATCATTATAACCAACATCCACAGCAGCAGCAGATGGTGGTGGTGGAGGATGGGGAGGAGCAGCAGAGGAGTTACAGTTGTTTTTTTTTACTTCTTTTTCATTTAGTTTTTAAATTGAATTTTAATTGTATTTCAATTGTAATTTTAATTTGTTTCGAATAATATGTTATGGTTGCTGTTTTTGTTGTTATTGAGTGTGAATGTATTTGGGTGTTCATGTATGTGTGTGTGTTAGATTGGGATTTTTATGTTTGGCTGCTTTACCACTAAGCTTCTGCCAGTGGTTTTAGCTCCCTTATTTGCCGGATGAGATACGCCTTCTCATCGTTGAACTGCTCATCCTCGGAGCGATCTGTGTGGAAGTTTGTCAGAAAATCGACCAGCTTTGACTGGTTTCTCAGCAGGATGTCTAGAATGGGTTTCGGTTTGTTTGGATTGGCGACAAACACCTTAAAGACATGGAACGCCTCAAATTGTATGTTGCGAGACTTTTCTTTCAGCATGTTCATCATCAACTTTAGATTGTCTGGCTCGGAGATGTACTTGGTCATCACAGTAAAGTTATGCCGATCCAGCAGCAGCTCGCCAAGCAGCTTAAGGCTCTGACGACGCGTCACATAGTTTTCAGAGTTGAGCAATCGCTGATAGTGTTGCGTGAAGAATTTGTCATAGTTGGCCTCGAGGAATTCGGCACACAGTAGCTTGTGACGCGTCAGCAGTTCCTTGAATGTGGAGAAGGCATCGGAGGCGATGTCGAATGTAGACACTTCCACATAACGGAAGAACTTGAAGAACTCCTCCGAATGCATCATTATTTTTGCAAGCGCCTCATAGCGTGCACATTCACGCAGCATTGTGCCAGAGTTGAGTGCTATCTCTGGATGGGCATCTTCATAACCGGCCATCAGCGTGAAGAGTATCTCGGGTTTCGTGCAGATGTACTCCACAGTCGGGGAGCGTGTGCCGATCTGTCGCCGCAGCACATTGTTGAAAATGAGTGCAACATGCTTCTTGCCCTCAAAATCAATGCGATTCAGGTTCTGTATGAGAAGTAGCAGCAGATTACTGTTGTACAGCTCCTGCGACAGCTGCGCCACCACATAGTCAGCTGGTGGCTCCGAGTCAGATGTGCCGTACAGCATGTTTTTGATCGAAACCAGATTCTTGCTTACATCCTCTTGTGCTTTTTCCACCTTCTTGTCGCCGTTTTCGAGCGAGTTGATCGCCTCCTTAAGCGACTTGACAAGCTCGGCCGGGGTCTTTTGTGATTTTCCGAAGAGTGGCATCCTGACTGTTCTGCGCTCTGCGTTGGAATTTATTTATGATTGCGTTGAATAGTTTTGATTAAAACGGAATTTTATTGCAAATTTCTATTTTCCTTCGTGTCGTTAGTTTCCTTTACTTTTATTTTTCTTATTTTAAGCCCGACGTCGTCTTGGGTGTAGTTGAGTTGCGTGAAAAAATAGTTTTTTTTCTTCTTTGCTTTTTCGTTTGACACTTTGTCGTGTCGTTTCTTGACACTTGGCGGCTGTCAGTGAGAATTGATGGTTCGTTTTGAAATTGGTTTGTGAACGTGCTGTAAAAAAAGCACTGCCAGTGTTAAAAATTAAGCAAAATATTTTGGGGAAGCTTCTGAGCTTAATATAATTATAAAGTGATTTCACAACACAGCTATGAGGGCCATAAACGTCAATTGATAAATGCAACAACAACAATTAGCAAAATTTATGTAATCCATACACAATAAAATCCAATCGTCAACTGAGTCGGTTGTTACACAAATCAAAGCGTGTAAACATACATATTTTAAACTGTAATTTGTGAAAAAAGTGTTTAGTATGTTTATAATTGCTTTATTACGTTTGATTTTAAATAAAGTTCAAAAAGAGATTGATAAAAAAATCCGTCCATTCAGTTCATACAGTATGTGTCCGAATACAACTCAATTGATTCAAGATTGACTCAAGATTCAATTGACAATTGGATTGCATTGAGTATGGCTCGCATTTTAAATGAACAGCTAGTTTTGACATCCAGCTCACTTTAAGGCAGTGATGTCCAAACGCACACAACTTAAGCTGCTTGCCTGTAAGAAATAGAATGTTAAAGCCTTTGGAAAGATTCCTGAAAGCTTTATGTAAAAAAAAGAAAACAAATAGATGCAAATAGAAAAATTATGAAATCAAAATGTAATTTTTTTTATATCTTTTATACAATATGATTTATGTTTATTATCAGGCATGTGCTGCATTCAGTGCGAATTCAATTCGAAGTGAATTCAATTCGTAAAAAAGCAACTGACCGAATTACAAATGGCGTAACATCGTAAAAAACTGATTTCTCTCACTTGTTAAAACGAACGATTTGACATGATCATAAAAAGTGAAGTATTACGCGGATTACAGCTTTTTATTTACAGTTGAATTTATTTTTATCTATATTATGCATGCATATAAAACAGAGTTACATTACATTAATAAATAAATAAATTATAAAGTGAATAAATGTCACTGCAAAATCTATGTTCCCTATGCAATATATATTTAACTTATACGGCTTATAACATTTATAAGGGTTTTGACAATATGTCAAGAAAAAAAGATGACCTTCATCTCCGGACTATAAAGACATTCATACTTCTAGATGAATATGTTCCTATGTTATCCTTTTTGGGAAGCAAACATTTTAATTTAAAAAATAAATTTAGTAAGAGTACAAAACATTATTTATTACATTAGTGAATTGTACTTACCTTATTTCTTCCCCTTATTTTTTCATTAAACATTAACAAAATTTAAATTAAATACTTAATACATATACCTAGTAATATCTTTTCGGCGTTTTTAATAAAGCCTTGTTTAAAGAAAATTAATCGTAAGACTAAATAAATATAAAATAAACTATTTTAAACTTGCAATCTATGAAAACAATGATTGCACTGGTTTACATGAGTAAAAAATGCTAAATTTTAACAAATATAACAGAACTACGCATCGCTTCATTATTTTATTCTTTTCGGTGTACAAACACAACGTAATTATTTTGAAATTCAGCGAACAAAGCGACGAATCTGCCTGCAGTCGAGTCTACCTGCAGACTGGAAGCTTTTTTGCAACGGAAGAGTTTATATACGTATAAATTCTTGATAAAGCTCTTAGTTCGTAGCTGATGTAGAACAACAATTCTACATCACCAGTTGAAGAACTGATTGATGTGAAATCGCAAAAAATCAAAATTTTTTAATTTTTGCCAACTGATTGATAAACTAGTTGAAAAACTGAAAAAATACACCTCAACTCATCTACACACGACTTGTTTTCAACAACCAGCAACCAGTTTATCAACCAGTTTTGAGATTAGTTGCTCGTCTATAGGGCCCTTTAGAGAGACACCGTTGCTTGCAGTTTTAGGGGATCGCTAGCATGGTACAATAATTTACAAGGTAGCCTTGACAACTACCTTTTTTCTCACGAGTGGCGATCGGGAGTTGTCAAATCAATACAAAGTTGAACTTTTCATCTGTTTTGCTGCTTCTTCGTTTTCTCTTTTTCAATGTGTTTTTGACAACTCCAAATCGCCAACAGAACTGTCACTCCTACCTTGTAAATCATTATACCATGATCGCTAGTTTCGAATCTGATTCCAGGATTTTAAAATTCATGATGGCTGATAGGATAACCATATCGATTATTTTGTATTTTAGCGAATTCTTGTAATTTGGAAACTCTTACAACCGATTTAATTTCGAATCTGATATCACCGTTTTAAAATTCAAGATGGCGGACAGGCTGCCACCTACATTTTTTATGTTTACGAATTCGGTGCTGTGGCGAACACTTGGTAAAAATGGGTCGCTAAATCCGAATCCATTGTCAAAATTTCAAAATTTAGGATTGCCAAATAAAAAATGTATTTTTTAAAGTTTTCAACATCATCGAACAGTTTTAGGGGGCGTCCCTGATTTCCAGTCTGATATCCGAATTTCAAAATTCAAGAATGTGGTTTTTACGAATTCGGTGCTGGAGCGAACTCTTCATAATAGTGGACTGCTGAATCCGAATCGGTTGTCATAATTTCAAAAATTATGTAATTTCTTTTTTCTCAAGATCGCGGATAGGATTGCCAGCCATATTTTTTTGCATTTTTGTGTAATTTGATATCAAAAATCTGATATCAGTTTTAAATTTCAATATGGCGGACAGGTATGCCACCTAAGTTTGTTGAAATTCTTGTGACAACCCCATCCGCCATCTTTAATTTTATTATTTCACACATCCAAGGTTGATTTATAAGGTGCGACTTGCGACAACCTTATAAATCAACCATGCACACATCCATGGCAGAATTATAAGGTAAGGTCATCACGGAGAGGAATGGAGTAGAAAGCAGAATAAAGCTACATTGATGTCAAAATCAGCTGTTCATCGTGAATTTCTTTATGCTCACGTTTCGCAGTTGTTTTTAGGTTAAAACTGTTTTTTTTTTTAGGTTAAACAGGTTTTTTTTGCAATTTTAAGACTTCTTTCACATTTTATAGTTTTTATTACACTTTTTATATAATATTTTCACTCTAATTAGCACAAATTTAACACTCGCGACCGCACTGTTTGCAACTTGGAAACATAAAATATTTTCTTCATTTACAATTTCTACGAAATTCGTCGTTTTGACATTAATGTTGCTTCTCATTATCCACTCTTCGTTGACGGCTGAGAGCACTCAGCGCAGCGGGCCTACCTTATCATTGTATCATGCACACATCGTTCCCTACTGATTTACAGTCAAACAGGAATTGATGTTCTTGGTAAAAGCGAAGATAAAATCTCTATGATTCTCGGGGGAGATTTTAACGCGGATTTTGGATCAAACGATTCTTTACCGCGAACTTATTTTCTTCACGAAAAATTTGGTTTGCACATAAATAACAATCCCAACGAAACGACAACAAAATCCGAAAGTACTATAGATGAAATTTTTCACGTCATCTCATATTTTAGTTATCGCAAGCCATGCGATAATTATAGAATAAACATATATTAATAATAAAAATATATTTTAGAATAAATAGTGTAAATATAGAATAAACGGAATATTTTTATGGAATCTCTTTGTGGAATCTCTTTGTGGAATCCCTTTCCTTTTGCTGAAGTCTAGGGAGAGAAGGTTCTCCTCCCTTCATTCTCTTGCATGCGTCTATTATGCAAGGAGAGCCAGAGAGCTTTTATTCAAAAAAATGAAACAAGTTAAAATTTTTTATTTGTTTTTTTTTTTTTTTTGGTATGACAAAATTATTATTGAGGTTTATATATTATTTTAGAATTTGAAATATATTTTTATATCATAGATCTTTATTATTTTTTTTTTTTCAATATTTTGCAATTGCAGTTTTATGCAAAACTAGTTTTATTTATGTATATATAGAATATATATTATAGATGTAGATAATTAAAGTTATATACTATATTTAAATATATATTTTTATGTATGAACATAATAATAATACGTAATTCATACAGATTAAATAATTTGTTGTATTTTATTTATTATTTTAGAATAATTACTTTAGCATATATATAATAATCATAATAATAATAATATTAAAATAGAATATCAAGTGTTGTATTTTTTTTTCGACGATAATCATTATATTGATACCTGCTACACAATTATATATATATATATATATATTTACTTTAAATATTAACAGCTAACCATTTGTTTAGCGCCAACTGTCAATACAAACAATATAAATAACTTGCTAATAAATACACACACATACACATTTATACGAGCTTGAAAAAGTTCAATATTTTGATATAGTTTTGCAAGTTTAAAAATTTGTCATCATTACTAAGCTATGCGTTGTTCTTGTTGTTGTTGTTGTTTTTGGATTTTGAATAGTTTTTTCAGATTCTATGTAAATTTGAGGCTTACGTTTTGTTTTTTTTAGTCTTAAGACTAGTAAACATATATTTATTAATGCTACTTTTTAACACATATCAATTATGTATATGTTTATAAACAGTATGTTATTTACGTATTTTAATTCTGTAATTTAAGCTATTCGAACAGCTTTTCACCTAAGCAAGTGACGCAAGTAAGATAAGAAGCTTTAGATAAAAAAAAATAAGCCATTTTTTAACTATCATATTTTTGCATTATAGATTTACAGCTTTTGATAAGACATTTTAAAAAAGCTTTCATAGAAATGCTTGTGTCCACTTTAAGCTCCCACAATATAAATGCAAATATTTGTAATTGTGAACTTACACTTAGCTTATTTTTATTGCAAGAAAAGTTAAGTTTTTACTTATATTTTTTATGGTTTCTATATTTAATCAATATCTTTGGGTATTTTTGCATGATTAAATTATTTAAATTAAAAAAAAATGTCTCTTCAAATTTTTGCAATTCTAAAATTTACTTAAATGAACTGGACTAGTAGCAAATAAAAATTATAGCAAACTGTTTTTTTTTTATTATGTTAAAATCTTACGTTTTTTAAATTAATATAACGTGTAAAAATCAGCCATTTATAAGCGATTTCTTTATAAAATAGTTCATATTTTTGTTCGTCTTTTTTTTTTTTTTTGCAATTTAAAGTGAATTTTGGCCAGATTTTATAGTATGCAGCATTATTAAGTAAAGCTTTAATTGTTTTTATTATATAAAATATACTTTACACAATATGTTTGTATGTATGCACTTAAGAACACTATAAATAACTACACATACATATATAATTAATAATTTAATTTTTTTCATATTTTAATTTTCTGTTTATTAAAGCACAGCAAAACTAGCTTAGTTTGAATAACATTTTGAGTAAAATTTTTTTCGTAAGTTTGTGTTTATAAAAATTGATTAAAATTTCGGTTTGATAAAATCATGATATGCGCTTAAATCATACAAATGTATATTTATATTAATATCTTTGTGTAAATTGCTTTTTCTTGGTAATGTTATATATTTGAGAAACGTATAGCTTGTTTTATTCAATTTTAAATATTCCAAAATTATTTAGTGAATGGTGAATGTGCAGTTTGGGAAGACATGGTTCGAATACGATTCGAAGTCTCTATGAAGTAGTAAAGTTTTAGACAATCAATCTTGGAATGGAGCTCATAAGGAAAAGAGAATTGCTTACATGAAATTTTGGTTGTGCAGATAAATGTGTCAGAAAGTGAGCTCTTATGAAAAAAAGAATTGTTTATATGAAATTTTGATTGTGCATATAGATTTCAGAAATTGGGAAATTGAATAGTTAAAATTGATTTAAAAAAAAAATCTTCATTTAGAATTCAGAAAAGTAAAATTAAGATCAGAAATGTCAAATGGTCAATGGTCTTAGTGATCAGGTGGAATTCGGAATTTAGGCTGAATTAAAAAATTTGTAAGCAATATTCAGAAGAGTAAAAACCAATATTTAGAAAAAGAGAACAATTGAATTGAAGAACTGTTATGTGAATTCAGAAAAGTCAAATTAAATTCATTAACGTCTAAATATAATTAAAAAAACTCAAATTTAATTCAGAAATTTCAAATGAACTTTATTATTTAGAAATTATTTAGAATTCAGAAAAAAAGATACTCCAACATTTTGTTCTTATAAGTGTTATGAAATCTGAAATTTGGACAAAATCATCAAATGCCAAAGGACCAGGTTAGTTGGATCAACCATAACAGTATCTAGAGCACTTAATTGAAGCAGTAAATCTAATTGATAGAACTATATCAGGGTCGTCCAACATAATTAAACCCAGCATATGATAGTTGTTCTCTTTCTAGACTTGTCTGTGGGTACATAAGTATTCACAATATCATAAAAACTGGTGGACAATGACTGTGTATCAGAGTTGGGTCGAAAAGTACTCATTACAATAATTCCTTGGAATTAGGAATTGGTTTATAAACATCTAAATTCCTTAAATATGCAATTAGAGAAAAACTCCTCAATTTCAATTGGTAATTAGATAGCTCAATTCCTCAGAAATGGAATTGGGAAATAAATCTTTAATTCAATTACAGGAATGACGATTGTTTCACAATTGACGATTTTTTCCTTGTATAGGAGGAATTGAGATGTCCAATTACTAATTCCTAATTCCGAGGAATTGTAATTTAGGTGGAATTAATTCCAAAAAGAATCACCGCAATCCAACTCAGCTGTGTATATGGCTCATAAAAATTGTACATTTTAAGGATGAATAATTTTTTCTCAAAAATTAAATTATCACACTTATTGCGATAAAAACTAACCCTACAAACATTATTAAAACTGTTGGAAGAGAAGTTTTTATGACAATGCATCGGCGATTTGCCTGGAGGTAAACGATGGAAACGCAATACAAAAATTAGTCAAGATCTTCCTTCAAACTTCTAAAACGATCGTTACAAAATTAATCGCTCTATTATCGCCTGAGCGATGGAAATGCGCATTTAAAATTTTTCCAAAATCTTCCTTGAAACTTCTGAAGCGAGCGTTTGAAGATGAATCGCCCAACGGTGCGTTTATAGCAGTGGAGATCAACGCAAGGTTCAAACAACAACAAAGAAACCTTTCCGAGTGCTCAGCACACTGAAACAAGAAGTTATTAAAAGCTCTCACAACATTTGGTGCAAGGCAATATTGTCGAGTGTTATATTTTCAATTTTCAAGTTTTATTTTTGTGTTTGCTTTTCGCTTTTTTTAACATAGAAAAGAACACAAAAAAAAAAGGGTAGAAGTGATGAATAGAATGTATTGTTTTCTTTTAAGCGACTTCAAAAGGGTTCTCAAGTTCGTTGGTTTCTCTGTTTTACTGTACGAAAGCAAACCATGCATTGTGATTCGCAATAAAAACTTTCTGAAAATAAAAATTGTACACACCAACTTCCCTAAACATTGCAAAATATTTAATTCATAAATAAAACAGCGACCAACACCCTTATTGCATAACCTCTTAAAGAGATAAAATTATAGGAAACTTCATGTTTTCAAGATTATTTCAGATTTCACCCTTTTCAACTCTCTTTTTTTATGCAAAACTCACCAATTGTGTATAAGAGTTTGGATATCCCATGTTTAAGGGAAGGTTCTGTGGTTTATCAATCGTTTACACATTTATATATTTCTGTGGTATATTTTTCTGTGGTTCTTGTGTTTGTATTGAACATTTAGTGTTAGTATTTGACAAAATCAGGACATAAGGCTATCCCTTTCCAGTTCCACAGTTCAAAATCTAAGTTTCCTATCTCCTTAGCTTGGGCTTAAAGCATACTGACTTGAAATTTAAAGCACAGCAGAAAAAACATAATTTTACGCAGTTTACGAACACAGCGAGCCGATTGCTAATTCGTATACAAAAGCACAAAAACACAAGACGCGCGCGTGTTATGGGAAAACGTGCAGTGATCACCATTGGTTTATAGCAGGGGTGCGCAAAATTATACATTCACATTTTTGTGATTGTATTGCAAAGCTTTTGTTTTAATAGTATGCACTGAACGAAAAGCACGAGTTTGTTCATTCGTATGATCACAGCATAACGCGAGAATGATAGCTTGTCGTGTTCTATAAGGTTACGAAAAACCTTAAAAAAGAATTGGAGCAAAAGAAATGCCTGACTTGGTTACTTTATTGCTCCAATGTGTATTTGGCTCAACTTAGCAATAAGCGTTCACTATGTTCGCAACCTTGGGCAACGCAGAATAGAGGGCAGCAACTAAACAGCATGAAATTCTTACAACTGATCGTATCGAATGAACAAACAAGCACGCTAATGATATGTTGTAGTATTCAATAAGGCAACGCAGAAGCGAGCGGCCGCAACCTTACAGCATGAAGTTCACACAGTAACTGATAGTTTTATTTTATACAGTGTAATAAGTTCTCACCTCGACTAAAAAGCTTTTTCAATTGAAAGCTGTCGTATGCGTGTGAAAGCTATCCGCCCATGGGCGGCCTTTTGCGAACTCCTGGTTTATAGTTAATGCCGAAGCTTATTTGCGCTTTCGCCTAACTCAAGCAGATTTTTTGAGCTTATTGTGTTCATAGTGCGCGCTTACACGAACTAACACGAACTTTACAAGAACTTACTGTTGCAAAGATATGCTGTCCACCACATAACACACGGTTTTTCAGGAGACGACTTCCGAGTCCTCTACTGCAGTTGAAATGATTAATATAATTAAAAAAAAGTATTGCGGTCGGAAGACCTCGGTCAGGAACGAAGTTCCTTACGCTTTTTTTCAACTCCGAATGTAATTCGCAATAAAAGTTGTTCGAAACAAAGCAAATTCGAAAAAAAACGCTTGAATTAACTCCTCTAAAACGATTAGATTGGAATTTGAGTTTTATATGAAAGGCAAAGGAGGTGAATAATTACATCTCTTATATTACTGAAACGATTGCATACTTTTTAAATTTTAAAATATATAACTTACATATATTACAAAAATGATTATGATGTAAATTGATGGATTTTAATAATAGTATCATCATTATTAAACACGTGAACATCGGAAGTTACATGATTAACAAATCATGAAAACATCGCATCAATGGTTGTACCATATCTAATTGTTTCCAGTGTTCTACCAGAAATTTAATAAAAATTAACTTCTTTCAAAAATTGTTTTAAGCTCAATTCTTCATCTGTATGATGAAACAATTAAAAATTTCCTCAAATTTTTGATATTTTTTCACTTTGAGATCAATTTGTGGACATATTTTAAATTGAATGCCCCATTTTGTCGTAGCAATAAAAAAACTCATCTAATTCCTTATACAGCAAGTTTTATTTAATTGAAATCGGTTGAAAATTCGCCGAGTTGTTCAGTTTTAAGTATTTTTACTTCACTACAAAATCACCAGCGCACATATTCAAACACACACAAAAACAACAAAATTTTTTTGTGCTGAACATAAAAAGAGAAGAGAGGAGAAGAGAAAAGACCAACATGGCGTTTATTGAAACTCTCGCCACACAAACATAAACGCAAGCAAGAAAATAAAACGATCAAGCATGCGTGGCATCGAGAATGATTTCGTAAAAAACTTTACATTTTAATTAAATATATTTTTAATTGAAATTTCGAAACGAAAATTGATCTTTACTGTGCTGTAGCACAAATATGATATTTTACAAAAATTTACACTTCAATTTCATAAAAATAGTTTAGATTGCTGCTATGTGTGTGTATTTTGTTGGTATTTCTTGGTTATGTGAAGACTTCTCCCAAATCACTCTACCCGCAAGCCGCGTTAAAGAACTTCGTTGCAATAAAATATATATGTAACAAATAAAAGATTATTTAAATTTTTTTGTATAAAGCAATATTGTAACCACTTCCACCGGTTATACATTATAAAGTACAGGCTGGGAAATGGGCGTTGATGGACCCTCCTCAAAAAAAAAAAAAAAATTTATTAATGCCAACCTTAAACTAGCACCTGCTTAAAATTTCATCAACTTCTGTTCACGGAAACTGGGTGCTGGCATTAAAGGGTTAAAGTACACACTTAAGACTAAGGATTGACATCGAGTTTCTTTAAAATTTTTGATTTATAAAAAAAGGTGGCTCACGAAATCAAAATTGAAAGAAAACGCTTATAATTTGAGGGTAAAAGTAGGTGTATACAATTTTGTAAAAAAGAAAAAGTTTGATGTTAAAATCTCTGAAAACTAAGTTGCTTAAGTTGCCACGAAAAATTTCAAGTCAATCGGCTGACTAGTTTTTGAGTAATGTGGCACGCTGTTATTTTTCTTTGTGTCACAGAGATTTTAATTATTACGATGAAATGACGCCACAAACAGAAAACGATTTTTTTAAATACATCTTTAAAAACATACAAACAGTTTTAAATCAATATCCTTAACCGTTGTTTCGTAATCCTCTCATAAAACACACTTAAATTTTTCACAAAAATGGATATAAGTCCTCTTAAGCGTTTATGTAATATCTTTTAGAGTGAATTTGACTTCTCTGAATGCAATTTGTGTATAGCGTAATAAGTTTTGCATATTTTTTTTAATGTAAATTTAACAATAATTTTTTGTTTCAATACAGCTGAAGAGTTAAGAAAGGAATTTTAAGAGACAGAAAAATTCTTTACATATAAAATAAAAATTTAAAAACGTTTGACTATAAAAATATAACTCTAAAATAGCGCTATTTAAAAACTCACATCATGGGCGTGTGTGTGTGTGTGTGTGTTCCAAAACATATCACAGACAAAAAATTACGGAACAAAATACGTTGTTTTCTTTTGTAATATTTTTAAATTTAATACTCGCATATATATTAAAAGTTACATTTTTTAAAAACTTAGCGCACTTGCATGCATATGTGTGTTGTTGTGGTGTGTGTTGTGTATATGTGTTACAATGTATAATACTATGACACGTTATGCTATATAAAATTTAGGTTTAATTTTTATTGCAATAATACGAAAAAAAAATTTAAGACTTAATTCAAAACATTAACAAAAAAATTATTAATTTTAAATGCTAAGAGCACAAATGAGTGAAAGAAATAAGCAATACTATACATACAAGAAAAAAAAAAGAAAAAACTGAAACAGACAAACGTTCATCACGCCAGACAATGTAATGTTTTTTTTTGTAGTCTTAAATATATATAATTTATGTATATGTATAATATTGGTTTTTTTGTTTTTTTTTTGCTTTTTGATTTAATAAATTTTTAATGCTTTTATCATGACTAGATTCTTAACTATAAAATTGTTCGCTGAAGAAAAGCATTTTTTTTTGTTTTTTTTGTTTTTTTTTTTTTTGAAGCGAAAGCGAGCGTGGGAGAGGAAAAGATATGAGCGAGCATATGGGTGGTTAATTTGGAAACGATTCTCTTTTGCTCTTTTTATGCGCCTATTATGTGTAAATGCTATTTTCTTTTTACAAAATTTCCCTCCGCATCCAACCACAATCTTGTGCCACCACCACCAATGCCATATCTTTGATGCCACCCACCACCCACCTCCGCCTCGATTTACCTGTGCAGCGCATTCGTTAGCTGCTTCAGCGACTGTCCTACCTCAGTCAATAGACGTTCGTTGTCCTGCATATTTTTGCTGCCTGCCGTGCGCAGCGCTTGTGACTGCGATTCCACACGTGTCACCAGTTCACGAAAATGAAATTTCGAATGTGGCGGCATTGTTTCATTGTCGGCAAAGACGACGCAAGAATTTTGTAGTATATTCAGCTTGTCGCTCAACTGCAACCATTGTGAGGCGGAGATCATGTTGACTGGATGCTTGAGGCTACCCTCAAGTAAGCTGACCAGCTCCAAGATGCCTTCGCGTGAGATCTGTTGTGTTGTTGCTGATGCGCAGGTGTTGTTGGGCGAGCTGGAATCCAGCAGATTGGCATTGCCACCGCCTACCATAGTGCCAGCGCCACTGCCAATTTTCTGTGCAATTGGCGTGGCATAAATGGAGAGCTTTGTGGGCTTTAGCGGAACGGCGGGTTTGTTGTTGACCACAGTGGCATTGACGGAATTGTGTTTGTTGTTACTCGTTGTTGTGGCGTTAGCAGTTGTGGTGGCGGCAGATGAAGTTTCGACGGTGCCGCAAAGTGACTGTGTCATGAATTCGTTGTTAGATGTTATCGTTGTTGGCGCCAATGCATGGTTCGACTCTTGTTCGGCATCTGTGAAAAGATGTGAAGATGCAGAGCTAGTTAAATTGGCGCTGGAGGATGTGTTTTGCGAATGGGAGTAGGTGGTGTTGGTGGTGGTGGTGGGAGGCGGCGGTGGTGGTGCCGCTGGTGGTGGCTTGTTGGTAATGGAATTATGTGCTGCTGCTGCTGGGGTAGGGCGTGCTGAGGAGTTGTTGGTATTCTGGAGTATTGGATACTTGTTTGACGCGTGCTGATTTTGACTTGCTATTTGGTGGTTGGGTTGTGTGGGCGTAGATATGGGCTTTAGGCCGAATTTCGGGGATAGCTGAGTGCTGTTGGTGTTGATGAGCGTGGTGCCGGTGCTGGCATAGTCAGCACCACCAGGCTGCTCCCAGAGCTTTTTCAAACTACTTATACTACCTGTACTGCGTCGCTTGCCATCTTCGTTCGCAGAATCGCTAGCGCTAGTATCGGCGTTTTGTGAGTTGTTAGCATGATTGTTGGAAATGTTATTGTTGCTGACCATAGATGCTATGGCTGTGTTGGAAAGGTCAATCTTAATTTCAGTCTTTTGTAGTGGGATGTTTGCAGCGCTATTGGCTGTTGTGTTAAATTTTGGCTTTTCGTCTTTCTTTTGTAAGACGACGTCTTTTTGTTGCTGCTGCAGCTGCTGCTGCTGTGCTTCTTTGTCCTTCTCACCACCACCACCAGTGCTCGTGGTAGTGTTGCTTACTTTGCGTAGGTGGGCTTTGAAATCGATGATCGTTGTTTGGCTTTCTGTCTTTTGTGTGTGCGTTGTAGCGAGTTTTTTGGGCTCCACTTTCTTTAGTTGTGGTGCCTTGAATGTGTTGCTGTTAGACTCGCTGGGTGATTTTGGTGCCATGTTGCTGCAAATAGCTGACTTTTGTTTTGGCAAATTCATGCTCTCAGCCAGCTCTGTAACCAGAAGTGACACTGGATCAACATTGGCACTGCTGCCATTTTGAATATTGGCATTTGCTGCACTGTTTTCTTTGGATCGCTCTTTAATCTCCGCCATTAGTTTTTCTTTCATATTCTGCTCCTGGTGGTGTCCCGTTGCAGGCTCGGGAGGGCTGCCAAGCGAGCTGCATGAGTCAGTAGAAGGTTCACGTTTGCGCAAGCTAACACCAAAACGTGAACTCGCCTCCTCTACGCTGGGCGCCGTATTGGAAACGTCGCTGGTGCTATTATTTGGTAGCAGCGATGTTGGTATTTGGGGTGGTGGAGGTGGTGGCGCTTGGGGATGTTGTTGATTTTGATTTTGCATATGAATAGGTGCGAGTGCAGGAGCGGGAGGTGGTGGTGGTGGCGGCGCAGTCTCAAACTCTTCTGGAGGCGGTGGTAGATCCAGCGGTGGTGGTGGGAATTCCAAATTTGCCAATGCCGGCTGCTGATTTCGTTTGGGTGAATTGCTTGATGATGCACCACGAAACGAACTGAAGGTCATCATGCTGCCGTCCGTAGTGGTGCGATGGCGTTGCAACTTGTTAAGACTAGCAGATGCATTATTCGCCATAGTGACACCGCTCGAAGAGTTGCTCCGTATCATTTGTTGTGGGAGCGTTGGCGGTATCATCTGTGGCGCTTGATTTTGATGTACGGCTGATGATTTATTGGCATTTATTAGGTTAGCAGGCAGCTGCTGTCTGGATTGATGGTGCGCATGCCCATTTGTAGCAGCAGAATTTGTTAGTGTTGGCGTATTCGGTGTGGTCGAAGCACCACCTGCATTGCCCGCACTGCTCGAGTCCTCAAGACTGTCCAGAAAAGCACCAATGCGTGCCACCTTTGGTAGTGTACCATAACGATTAACCACACGTTTAACATTCAACACCTCTAAAGCCCCAACTGTAATGGGGTGTGGAGTAATGAGAGCACTACCACCACCATTGCCACCCAGCACATTGTTCTGCTGCTGTGTTCCGGGATGTTGCTGTGCCCGCTTGCTCTGACGTGTCTCCAAGCCACGATTGCCCATCACCGGTGTGGGGCGTTTGAATGAGCTGTGGGTGGGCGCATTACGTGAAGCTAGATTGCTGACATGCATTGAATGCTGCATTTTGCTAGTGTTGACATTGGTATTGTTGTGTTCAAGACTATCGCCAGTAGTATCGGTGTCAGGATCACCAGCAGCGTTATCATTTTCAGAATCATAACGCTGCGTCAGATTGTTGATGTCACGTGTAAGACCTGTGTTTGAAATAAATTGAATTTAATTAATATAAAAAGTAAAAAATAAACGTAAATGTTGATGTAAAAAAAAGTAGGTATTAGGAAATGAGAACCATTTTGTCAGTATTTGTCACAAACGAGTTAAGGCATTCCACAAAGTCGGAGTATTTTTAGCGGTATGCAGATTTATTTAGTCCAAGCAAAAATTAAATGAAATTAAACCTTTTTCAAAAAGTTAATAATAGTAAATTTTTACTAAAACAATGATTGTAACTAACTAAGAAATGAAACATAAATACCAACTCATACTACTCAAATTAACTTAAGTGCAACAAAAACATTAAAAATAAAAAGATAAAATTAAGATAAAATTATAAAACCAATTGATAAAAATATTGGTTACTTTACTAGTAACTCTGTCGAAAGAGTGCTTTTGGTAACATCCCAATAAACATTGTGGCGAGTTATTCGTTAACGAATCGCGTTTTTAATTGTTTTCGAATAGTCTGGAACCGATTTCATCAGTGGTTGACATGATGCTTAAAAAAGTACCGATTGAAATCATGACTTTGTTAAATAGCCCCATTGAAAGAAAAATTTTTTTTTTAAGAAAAGTATTTTTTTACTTTTTGTTGTTAATACGTCATTTTAGTGAATATTTCTTTTTAAATTTTATGTGAGAACAATACATTTTTTTCATAAATTTGTATATTCTCCTGTTATATTATTTCGTGTATGTTTTTTATATAAATAATTTGCACTAATAATTTTTTCAAGATTTTTATATCAATAAGTTCTCGTTCCAGAGGTTCAGGGGTGAACCTTCATATGGCAATGTGTCTGACTGCCTCAACCTGGCGAGGCCAGCATTATCCATGGCGAAATCGTCCCAAGTCGACTCAAACCTCCTCGTGGTGTTTCCTGGTGTTGATGGCTAATTTGAGCAGTAAGTCGCTCCGTAGATCTTAAACATGGAATGTGCGCAGGGTTGGGGTCCCGCCACATTACTACTGCCCAATAAAAACTAAACCAGCCTCGGATAAGAACCCCAATTATGTTGACGACCACCCCAAACTAAAAGCGGGCAATGATTTACGGATATGCACATGGAAAGTCCGGACCCTTTATAGGGAAGGTTCCATTATCTAACCGAAGGAAGCCCTCAAAACAATAAAGGCAGGCATCACCGCCATCCAGGAAATGCGATGGAAATGCAAATGCGTTCACACCTGTGAACGAAAGATTATCCACGTTCCGAATCAAGGCAACATTTTTCTTCATCAGACTTATTTGCGCGCACGCCCCGACGGAGGAAAAGAACGAAGCCGTCAAGGACGCTTTCTACGCTAGTCTTGAAGACGTATACGACCACCTTCCGGTCCATGACGTCAAAAGAGTCCTCGGCGATTTTAAGGCGAAAGTCGGAAGGGAGGCATCTTTGGTCCCATTGTCTGTCAGTTTAGTCTTCATGAGACCCACACGAACAACGATCTAAGAGTGATCGACTTCGCCGCGGCGCGAAACATGGTATTTAGTAGCACCAGATTTAAAAACCTCGACATCCACAAAACCACCTGGCTGTCCCCGGATCAAAAAACGCGAAACCAAATTGATCATGTTGTAATCGAAGTAAGGCATGCCTCCAGTGTTCTAAATGTGCGCATGTGTTGGGTTGTCAACACTGACTCCGACCACTATCTTGTTGCAGCCAAGAAGAACATACGCATAGGAATGCAACGAAAGCTGGATGTCGCTAATCTGCAATTACAATGGACTGCCTAGGCCTAGTCCGCTCAACTCTCGGTTAAGCTCAACCAACCAACCTCTGGACCCGACGACGCCGGCGAACTTTGGACGCATATATCCCACTCAATGCGCGCTGCCGCTGAAGAAGTCATTGGTTTCCGGCGCCCGCATATACTAGAGGTATACCAGGGCAAGAAGGATGCACGAAAATTCTATCTACAGGTTAAGCGTCTAACCCAAGGTTTCAAGACCGGAGCATCCACTTGTAGAGATGAAAATGGAGATAGACAGATACGCAGTGTGCGCTGAAATTATGGAGAATCATTTCTCCAATCTACTTACTGGCGATGATTCCACCAATACCGCCCATGGAGAAAGCAGTTCAGTACCACAAATCAACGATGACGGAATGGAAGTAATATCACCTAGCCATGAAGAGGTTCGAGTTGCTATCCAACGATTTAAAAACAATAAAGCAGCGGGTGCTGACGGCCTGTCAGCTGAATTGTTTAAAACCGGCGGTGATGAATTGATAAGGCGCATGCATCAGCTCATCAGCATAATATGGCTAGCGGAAACCATGACACACGATTGGAATCTCAGCGTACTTTGCCCTATACATAAGAAAGGAGACCCAACAATCTGATCCAACTATCGAGGTATCAGTCTTATTTCCATCGCATATAAAATTCTCTCTAGCGTACTGTGTGAAAGATTAAAGCCAATTACAAAAACAGTGATTGGACCTTATCAGTGTGGCTTTCGACCTGGAAAATCTACCATAGACCAGATTATCACGCTACGACAAATCCTGGAAAAAACCCACGAAAACCAAATTGACACACATCATCTATTTGTCAAAGACACAACATCAAAGCTGCGTTCGAGAGCTAGAGAAGGGATTGCCTATACGTAACAATGCCTCAGTTCGGTATACCTGCAAAGTTGGTAAGACTTTGCAGGATGACGTTGAAACCTAAACCTTCAATACCGAAAGTGGTTTCAGACAAAGCGATCCACTGTCTTGCAATCTCTTCAACATCATCATGGAGGGGATCGTAATGGCACCTTTTTCTTCAAAGGTGTCCAGCTCCTTGCGTACGCTGATGATATTGATATTGTCGGCAGAACCAAGAGAGATGTTACCGTTGCTTTCACCGCTATCGAAAAGGAATCAGCCAAAGTGGGTTTGACGATAAATAAGGGTAAAACAAAGTATATGCTGTCTACAAAGAAGGGAGCGCGGCGTCTAGACTCTCACGTTTTATCCGTCAGCTATAACTTTGAAGTAGTCAAGGCGTTTGTATACCTTGGCACCGCGATTAATCACAACAACGAAGTCAGCCTGGAGATAAAGCGAAGAACAATAATTGCTAATAGGTGCTACTAGGGGCTCAGTAAGCAACTAAGTTCCAGAGCCCTCTCTCGATCGACAAAACTAACACTCTACAAGACGCTCGTTTTATCTGTGCTCCTTTTTTTACGGCACTGAGGCATGGGTAGTTTCGCAAACTGACGCAGCTGCTCTGTGGGTGTTCGAGAGAAAAGTTTTTCGCAAAATCTTCGGTCCTGTTCGAGTCGGCGATGACTATCGCATCTGAATGAACCACGCGCTGTATGAGCTCTACGAAGACATTGACGTAGTTCGTATGCCTCCGATGGATAAACCAGGCCGAGGAAGCCCCAACCGCACTTGGTGTAACCGATTGAAGAAGGCGCGCGCAAAGCAGAGGCGACTGGCGAGAGCTGATGAGGCCGACCGAAACCCGAACACGGGTTGTTATGGCCACCTAAGTAAGTTCTCGTTTACGAATTGCTTTTTGTAGTTCTGGGCGACTCATTAACGAATTGCTTTCTTTTTATGGTTTTGGCGAATCGTTCGCTTTTTTTTTATCAAAGTTATACTGCGTGCATTATTTTAAAGCAAACAACTGACATTTGCGTTTGGTTTAAATACGATTTGGAATTCATTAAATAAGAGAAAAAAATTGTTAAAAAAAATCCACATATCTATACTGGTGCTTGATTTATAAAGACAAAGGATTTTAAGCAAAACTCTCTAAAGTATGGATTAGTCAATGAACACTTTTAAATTTCTGAAAAATACTTATATAACATAACAAACAAAACGAAATCAAATAAAAAAAAAAAAAACATGAAACAAAATAGAACAAAACAGAAACGGAAACAACAAAAGAAATTTGGCACAATAATCTTACTCCGGTGACAAATACCTCGAAATAGTATATCAATCAAAAAACTACTGCAAGAGGATGACTTTTTTAAGCTATAGGAGGTAGTTGGAGGTACAAAAGTTGGTGTTTTAATAATTTGTACGGAAGTAAAATGTCTACCATTGGTATTGAGTTCATCGACAAGTAGATTTCGACTGTCATCCTCGCGATAAGTGGAATCACGACTTGTTGAGAGTAAACTAAAATGGAAAGATGTCCATATTAATATTTCTTTGAATTTATAAGCATGCATTTGACTTGAATGGCGATAGTTTACCTAGTACGTTTTGGTGGTGCCGGCGCTTGTTTGCCTTGTTTATTTGTGGTGCGACGCATCTGTACACTGCCCTTACCCTGGCTGGAAAATGTGCTCAATTTAGTTGAGGTGGTACCAGTTTCTGCAAAATAAAAGTAATTTAATAAATTTTTTTGTTATATTTTAAGTGAAAATACTGCATACCAGACATTGGAGTGCACGCCTGTTGGTCGTGTTGACCACTTCCACCACCACCACCACCGCCGCCACCGCTACCTGATGTTAAGCCACCAGCGCTGTTGCTTGATCCATTGCCGGTAATCATGCCCTTTTTAACCATTTGAGGCGTTAAACTTTGTGTTGCATTCAATTGCTTCTCGACCGCTTCGGTTATTGATGATTCCTGCAGAGCGAAGAAAATGAGACGTTGTCGTCCATTATTTATATTTTTCATATTTTCATTTCTAACATCATCAACCCTAGGCTGTTCGGCCTCTAGGTTTGTTTGGGCTACATATACATTAATATTATTGCTATTGCTATTGCTATTGTTATTGTTATTGCTATTGCTATTGATGTCATTGTATGTGTAGCCATGAGCTTCATTAAATTGTTTAAATCAAAGCTCAATGCCATCATCATCCTCGTCTTCATCATTATCATCATCATCATCTTCTTCACCATAATACTCATAGTCATCAACATCACCATCATCATAATCACCATCACTTTCATCATCATCAACCACATCACCCACCTGAAACATATGCTCCAGAGCATGATGAATGCTCTTGAATGTTGGCCGCTCCGTAGCGTTCCACTGCCAACACTGACGCATAAGATCATACACTTCCGGTGGACATCCTGGCGGACGTTCCATGCGATAACCCTTTTCCAGCTTATGAAATACATCAGTCAAATCAATGCCCGGATACGGTGACATGCCGTAAGTGGCAATTTCCCACAACAGCACTCCAAAGGCCCAGACATCTGATTTTGTGCTAAACTTATTGTAGGCTAATCCCTCGGGGGCGGTCCATTTGATGGGAAATTTGGCCCCGGCATGTGCCGTATATGTGTCATCACGCATCAGGCGCGCCAAACCAAAATCAGCCACTTTCACCAGTTTATTGTCACCCACCAGGCAGTTGCGTGCCGCCAAATCACGATGTATGTAATTTCGTGATTCTAGGTAACTCATGCCCGACGCTATTTGGGTGGCCATATAGAGCAACGCAACGGCATCGAGTGTCTCGCGTCCCGCGGAGCGTAGGAAATCGAGTAAATTGCCATGAGACATAAATTCGGTGATTATGTAGAAGGGTGGCTCGCGTGTGCAAACACCTAAAAAGCAAAAATTGTAAAGGATTAAAATAAATTTAAATTTTGGGTTAAGGTGATTGAACTTTTACATAATAAGTTTGTTTGTAAGTGTGTTGAAAGTGCGAAGAAAGCGTGTACAAAAAAAAGTTTCTTATATAATTTCATTCATATTTAGTGGTTGAATGAAGAAACCCTTCACTTTAAATGTTCATTAAAAATTTTAGTTCCTAGTTATGGTGTTCATATCATAATTAATAGCATCTTTGTTTACCCAACGTCCTTGTCCGATAATGAAGAGTCAAGATGGAACGTTTGTATGTAGTTTTCTTTATTTAATTTTTTCCCGCGGCCTGTAATTATCATAAATTGTGAGCAGCTAAGAAATTTTATTATTCATGGCTTCAACCTGCTGCAAGCAAGCAACTAACTACTAACCAACGTTATCTTCAATACAACGTTAGTTAATTTCTTTTATAACTTTTAATTATTCCCACAACGTTAAGCCAAAGTCTAATCATCTCTTCATCAATGCTTCCCGCTCTTCACCTCCCCCCACCGCCGCCCCTCTTTCTCTCTAAGCACTAACTTATTTTCTTCTTTATAACACAGCAGCAGCAACGCAATTACATACCAATTAGCTGCACCAAGTTAGGATGCTTCATCTCCTTCATAATGGCAGCTTCTTCGAGAAAATCTTTTAGTGCCATTGTGTCCTCCTTGAGTGTCTTCACAGCCACTGTGTTGCCGTAACGTTTCCAAATGGCCTCGTAAACTTCACCATACTGTCCACCGCCCAATTTGTGTTTCATCACTATGTCGGTGCGGCAAATTTCCCATTCATCTGGCTCTGGACTGAGTGGAAATACTGTGGGTTTATTTTGCTTTGGTGCTGGATATAGCAGCGGTGTAATCAGTCCATGTCCCTCGTGTGGCACACTATGATGATGCACTAGCTCGGCCAGTGTATTAAATTTGGCTTCGGCTGTGACAAATACTTTGCCGTCGGGATCCTCTGAGATGCGGTAGTGATAGACTCGTCCTTCATAACTACAAATAATGGAAAAAAGGCAAAAATAAAAAGAAGTCGTCAAGTAAAACACAAACATACCGTAAACTTATACTGCGTTGCCCAGGCGAGCTCTCGCTTTCGCGCACTAGAAAACTACCATTAATGCCCGAACTAAGCAAGTATTCGGCTGCATTTCGCGATATTGGTCCATGATACCACGAGTGCTTCTCCAGCGAATTCAATGGTGTCACATAATTTGAAGGCACCCAGCCTACATTGCTCGAGTCCGAATGTGCCTCACACCATTCACCGGATTTGTTGTATGACAAAATGCGCACCTGTTCGCCCTTTTTGAGACTCAATTGATTTTCACCACCCGCTTGAAAATCATAGAGCGCCACAAATAACTGTGGATCATCTTCTTCGGGTCCGGGTGCAAGCAGATTCTCCTTAGATGTCCAGCGATGTGCAGATTCAAAGCCGGATGTGTTTGAGCTGTGTCCTTGACTGTGACTTTGTGTGTGCAACGATACTCCATCTTGGCTCTGGGTGTGGAGATCTGCTTCGGAGAGTAACGTTGTACCAGGTGGAATGTGTGGCAAAGGGCGGGATTGGAGGAGAGCTTCTGCAAAGAGCAATATAAGAAATGTTTTATATTAGAAAAGCAAGAAAAAAAACAAAAAGTTTTAAACAGAAAATAAATAGGGTGAGGTGGGGTAATGTGTTTCATAGGGTGTTGTGTAACACGGCGATTTTTCGTACAAAATGTTAATATATGAGTGAAAGAACAACTGTGATGTGTTTCTTTTGACAGCATCTAGTTTTTCATAAGTAGGAAAGTTTCTAGTTTTTCATAGGTAGGTTGGAAGTAGGCAATTTTTAAACTTTTCTTCAGATTTTAAAAGTGGGTAGATGTAAAATGCGATATGTTTAATCTTATATATTAATACCCAATCATCAAATGTTGTCGTACACTTTTAAATATATATTTTAGAATAAGGGGAACCATGTTCAAGATTTAAAATTAATGACCTCTGACCTGAAATATTAACGTCGAAAGATTATATAATAATTTGAATAAGGGATCTCAGGACTAGGAAGTGGTAAAATGGTGAATGAGGTAACGGATGAAAGGTCTGGGTGAACAATATGATTGGAATTTAGACTGGTGACCTTCGACCGGATATAAATAAAAGCTTAACTGTAAGAGATGGAAGAACATGATGTAAGAGAGAATTTTAGACATTGATAATACGTGCAAAAAATACTTGAGACATTTTTCACCATCTCTGACGGTTAACCTACAATAAGCATTTTTTATGTAACAAGTGTTGCTATTGTTTACAAATAGAAAATTTTGAAAAATGTTCATTATTTTGACATTGAAAATTATTGTGATATCTCGAAAACTATACATGTTCTCAGTACAACGATTTTTGTATGAAAAGTCGTTGGTTGAGAAAAATAACGGAATACGAACGAAAACTTTTTTGCTAATATTTTTCACCGATAGTATGTTAAAAAAATTCCCGTTATTATGACATTAGAGCTATTGCGATACCTCGAAAACTGTAGATTTTTTCCGTGCAACGCATTTTCTTAAAGCAAGGTCATTCATTGCCTCAGAATGAGAAATAAACGATTAAAAATTCAAGTTTTGATTTTGCAAGCAAATATCTCAGCCATTTCTTAAGCAATTTTCATCAAATTTTTTTGTCTGAAAGTTCAACCAAATGACTTTGGAGACATAAGAAGGTATTTACCGTTATCTCACTAATTCAATTTCTTATGTTGTTTTCAAAAAACCTCTAAATTTTTAAATTTTTGCTCAAAAAATAGTCAAATCCTTTTGTGTTAAATTCTTTTTTTTTAATATTTTTTTTTCACACTCTTTCATATGACATATTATTTATTTGCAAAAATTGCTTTATTTTGACATATAATTCAATTAAGTGTTTTTATCATCGAAAATCATGAGCTTACCCCCTATGATCTTTTTGATGAAAATTAAATTTTCCAAAATGCTGCTTTTATATTTTTTACAAAGTTCTACTGCCAAAAAAATAATTTCTGTGAAAAAAGTTTTCAAATATTTCAAAGCACTCCAAAGTTAATACACAAATTTATAATTTAAGCCATTTCCTTCTTTACATCCTATATATTAATAGACAAACATCCGTTGTCGTACACTTTTTAAAATTTATAATAAAAATAAGGGCATGAAACTTATATTATTCGAAAGGTACTGTACCACAGATGTGCCGAAAAATAAAAAAATTAAATATGTGGTTATTGCATTTCAAAATAAACGTATGTATTCTCATACTCGTGACTGTAGTTTGAATCTCTCTGCCAGTCTTATTCGAGAGCAAAAACAAAAAAAAAAGGTTATAACAAGGTTATAACAAGGTTGTCGCAGGGCTGATCGCACTCTCTTCTCAGTGCCCATAATTGTCAAAACCAGTCAATTTTGCGAATGACTACTAAAGAAAAACGGATGATAATAGAGAGAACTTTCAGATTTCTATGAGCTGTCAACTTCGATTTGACAATTATGGGTACCCGCTCTCTCTCTTGCGACAACCTTATAAATCAACCTTGGGTTATGCAAACAAGTTTTGCTAAGGTTCATGTTCCACTTTCGGAGACAGACACAATTTGTTGTTGTTTCGCGGATAAAAGAAAAAACTGAAATTTGAAAGAGCTTCTCTCTCATCCAAAAATTCCAAGCAATTGACAAATTATGTTCAAGGTCCGAAGCCGAAAAAAATTTGGCCAACTGGCAGAAAACAGGTTTTTAACAGAATACAGAAGAAAGAATGTTGCCTTCGGCCTTGCCAAACAGAAAAGTATGTGTAGCATACCGTGGACAAACCAATGAGAGAGAGCAAAAAGATGGCGCGAAGCTTCAAAAGTTTGATAGACAAGTAAGTATTCTAATGCCGTGGTTATGCTAGGCAAACATGTTTGGTGAGCTTTTTTGTTGTTAGTGTTTTACGCAAATGAGAAATAAATTTTATGCGTAAAAAACTAACAACAAAAAAGCATACCAAACATGTTTGCCTAGCATAACCACGGCATAAGTGAGACATGAGGCAAACAAGTATTGTTGCTGCTCTTTCTCTCTCTCTCCCTCTTTATTAATCGCAGTCCATATTATTTTGCCAAACAAAAATTGCGGGATGTTCTCAATATTTGGGAACATTATCTATATATTAATACTTGTACACAAAAGCTAGGCACGTTTTTTACCCACTTTAAAGACAACATTTTCGAATGAAACTTATAATATTTGAAAGCTCTGGTTCATACAAAGTGCACAATATAATTTTAATTCAAATGTTTTGTCGTAAATATAGGCAAAAATTAGAAATTTAAAACATCTTTTTTCTTCATATAAAAGAAAAAACTACAAAATACAAAGCCACACACGATCTGTTAAAGCTTTTCACTTTTCTTTACTCTCTGTTCAAGCCACACAGCTCTGTTGAGAGTAGAATGCAAGAGTGAAGAAAAAGTCAAAAGCTTCAGCAAAGCTTTGTGATTGTTGTGTTTTTTTTCTAGCTTTTTGGACACACCCGATCAGCGTTACTGATACAAAATAAAAAAATTGTGTTTCAATAAAAGCGCATCTTTTAATTGCATTGGAAAGTAGACATGTTTTGATTAGGTATTAATCAAATTTCAAATGCCACAAAATTTAAATCGTGCACTCTCATTGGGACACCGTTTATTAATAAAGTTAAAACTTTTCTCCCCAATGAGACAATTAATTTTCAATTTAAATTTTATTTATGATTTAAGTATAATAAAAACAAGTTCATTTAATATACAAAGTAATAACTTAGGAGTAAAATATTAGAATAATACAGTAAAATTATTTCTGAGTCTATATAAAACAAGAAGAAAAAAAAATAATAAGGATAAGTGTTATATTTTAAGTACATATTAATTATTTAGCTTACACAATTAAAAATAACATATTAAAACAAAAGGTATATAGAAAATAGTTCAGAGTAGATGCAAGAGACAAGGAAAGAAAAAATAAATAAAAGGAAAAAATAAAAACAAAGAAAATAAAATTTAATGTAGTGAGATAGTTCCAATACGTGTGGTTAGGTAAAATATTTATATATAGCCTGCCTAAAGCTTCCAATTCCATCAATTGATTTTAAGTGGTTCGGTAAGGAATTCCACAATCTTACGGCGTTAATGAAGAAAAGTCTGGTTGAGTTTAGATATTTGAAATGAGGCACTAAAAGCATTTTACTTCGAGTTGACTGGCAAAATTACAATTTATCAAAGAGGTACATTGGAGTCTTTGTATGCATAAGCTTATGGAGAAAAATACAGTTTCTGGCTTTAATGTAGTAAGTTATGCTGCAGCCAAGAATAGCATTCCTGAACTGCGATAAGTGATCAAATTTTCGAATGCCATAGACATATCTAGTTGCCTGATTGAATGCTACCTGTAGTTTATGTTCAGATCGCGAATCTAATTTGCCGTAAACGAGTTCCGAGTAAGTAACAATTGGTAATATTAGCTGTATCACGAGTTTACGTCTAGTTTCTACAGGTGTAAAATCAGCAGACATTCGTAGATTTCTCAAAACCAAACATGTTAAATTCCAATTAGAATTAGCAATTGATGCAATTGGTTTATATTGTCTAATTCATCAAACAATTAGAATTACTTCAACTAATTCCCGTTAGATAATTTAAATTTTTATTCCAATGGTAAAACTAATTGCAATTAGTTGCCATTAGCAAAAAAAATTGATTTACCTTTACAATTAGGAATCTAATTGAATTCTGCTAATGCAATTAGATATTCAATTAGCTTGAATTAGAATCAATTATTTTGATATTTTCAAAAACAAAAAAAAAACTAAAATATTCATAATATGAATTTCACACATATATATATTACTTATGTACATAATATGTACTACATATATTACATACATGCACACCTATTTTGTACTAGAATTGCTCTAAGCAGAATTGCCCGTGTAAACACAAATGGCAATTTCAAAAGAGAATCATAAAGAATTGCGGCAATTATAATTGCCAATGTAAACGTAGACTTACGGTAATCGAATAACCACATGTTTTCACATACAGTGGCTTACATCATTATTCGTTCACTTCAATAATTCTTTGGATAAAATTTATTTTTATCAAAATAATTGATTCTAATTCGGGCTAATTGAATATCTAATTGCATTAGCACAAGTCAATTAGATTTCTAATTGTAAAGGTAAACCAATTTTTTTTTGCTAATGGCAACTAATTGCAATAAGTTTTACCATTGCAATAAAAATTTCAATTATCTAATGGGAATTAGTTGAACTAATTCTAATTGTTTAATGAATTAGAGAATTTCACAAAAGAAGGTTAATTAGCAATCATTAGCATTATCTAATCATTATTTAACATCTTTGCTCAAAACACAATATATTTTACGTATTATGCTGTTCACATGATCGGCACAGGTTAATTAGAAACAACAAAAAATATAAAGCGACACAGCTCTGTTGAACATCGTTGTTGTAGCATACGCGAGGAAGAGTAGAATGCGAGAGTGACTCTGACACTTCTCAAAGCCCTCCGTGATCTGCGACTTAGAAAAACCCCTATACACCAAATTTGGCGGGAGTCGGTTGAACTTCGAAAATTTTGTTCGCCATCTTGAATTTTATAAATCTAACTCCAGATTCGTGGTCAGCGACTCCGAAAACCCCTATATACCAAATTTGGTGCAAGTCGGGTGATTTTTCGAAAAACTCTTTTTTACCTGGTTTTGGCCGCCATCTTGAATTCGCCATATTAAATTTCACCTGACTGTCAAACCTATCTTTTTTATGTTCGAAAACCCCTATACACCAAATTTGGCGGGACTCGGTTTAACTTCGAAAATTTCGTCCGCCATATTGGATCCGCCATCTTGAATTTTATAAATCTAACTCCAGATTCGTGATCAGCATCCCCGAAAACCCCTAAATACCAAATTTGGTGCAAGTCGGTTGATTTTTCGAAAATGATATTTTTAACCTGGTTTTGGCCGACATCTTGAATCCGCCATATTGAACTTCATTTGACTATTGGCCCTATCTTTTAGCTAAACTCAATATACCACCAGATATAGAGATTCAGCACCCTACATCATTGTCTTCATGTTCATATTTACGATTATTTAAAAAAAGTTTTAATTTCCCATTTTTTTGCCTTGAAGCCGCCAAATGTAAAAAATGTTGGCTTTAATCTGAGGTTAGATTCCGAAAGAACATTAAAAATGACTGTGAGATGTGAAGTTTGAGCTTAATTGAAAAATGTTTTTCAACTGAACACAACGATTGAAAAACACATGCAATTTATGACATTTCAGGTAGTGAACGGTTAACTAAATCCGATAAGCAGTGCCATCACTTAGATCATTTTTCTCTGAGCAATGACCTGTGCTATAGCTATCCGATGTTTGCTACATATCTTTCGTTGAGTGTCTGTCTCGGCGTTTATTCTCCTAGTACCATAGTAGACGACATAACAATCGTTATTCATGGCAATTTCTTCTATTGGAGCTTTAGAGATGAGTAGAAATAGGATTCGGTATAACCATAACTCATGCTGTATTCTCCCTTGCAAAAGCTCAAAGGATTATGATAGTTCCATGTTCAACGATCTTGAAGATATTGATGTTTTAAGCGTGCAATCAGATTTATTATAGGCACAATGGATGCAAAATTTGATCTAATTTGGAGACCATTTAAACTAACCTTAACTTTATTATTTCTCATTAAACATAAAGACAAATCCCATCGGAAATTGAGAACGACTTTTTATAAAGAACTTTGAAGTTTGAGAATGCGATTACTTATTTAAAGAATTACAGCAAAATAAGTTTTTAAAAAATTACATTTTTTTTTTAATTAAATTGTGAATTGTTGTTTTTTTTTTCTTTTTATTCTCCAATCCACTGTTATCCGATTATCTCAATCGGGCTGTGACTTTTTCTAAAGCAAAACTAGCAACATTCTAAAGACAAGGTGAATGAATAGTACAACGTCAGTCATCCGTCAAGCGGCAGTACCAACAACAACAACAACAGTAATTTCTTAATGGATGTCTTTATCTATTAAGCAGCAATAGTTTTGTTTGCATACAACAAAAAGACATAAAAATCAACTGATATGTAGACCCCGACAGACAGATAGACAGCCACACATCGACTATCATCGTATATGGGAAGAATATCTGGTTTGGTTCCACTTCATCTGTCGTCGTGCTCTGTTTTGTCTGACGTGGTGCAATGACGATAAACAATTGAGTAAAATTTAAAGCTTCCTCAGGAACTGCTTCTTGATGAATTGGAGACAATATTGATTGAACACAAGCGCCCTAATGTTATTGTTGTCTTTAATGCTTTTGTTGCCGCCATGAGAATAAAGTGGTTCTTTCTCAGTTTATGGTAGAGTTAACGATGTTGTGTTGATATGAGGTTGAATTCTTCGTTTGGGACGGTTGAGTTTTGTTTTTGGGAAAGTTAAGGATTTGCAGGAGAAGCAAGGAACACACATAAATACGACTTAATTATTTCGTATTAAAAAAGCTTCTGTGTAAACTAACATTAAAAGAAATAAATTCTCTTTAATTGTTGCTTAGTGTAACACTTTACAGCAGGACTATAAAATAGAGTAAAAAAAAAGAATGTTGTTATTGCCTTTTTTGGAATTTAATCAAATGGCCATTATTATTGGTGACAGTTACGATTGAAATTGCAACTCGTTCCACAGTGAACAGCAGTTATGCCAACGAGTGATGGCTGAAAGCAGAGATAACGTAAAAACCGCAATAAAAACACAAAACAAGAATACCTTGAATACAATGGTGTCCGCAGGATTTTCTGTAAAAGGGGGTGGGGCAAAAGATCGTTAAGGAAAGTTCACATATATGAGTTTAGTTTAGTAGTGCTAATAAAATAACAATTTTTACAATATAAAACTCCATTTTGAAACCCTAAGCCAACGATTGAGCACGTATAAAAAAATAAGTCAACCTTAGGTTTGTGTCCTCCATCACATATCTGAAAATCATTCAAATCGGCGAGTGCCACCTGAGGACCTTTCCTTGTGAGATAAAGTATTAAAATTAAAATGTCTCGCTCCTTGTCTTACTACGCCCACTTTAGACTACGGATTCTAGACTTCGAACTGCTCATTGTACCAAAGAATATATGCGCACAAAATTTGGTTGAAGTCGTTTTATTTAAAATATAAGTGGTACGACTCCTTGATTAAGCACGCTCACTTTTCTAGACTGCGGATTTCTTATTACACCAAAGCATATATATACATATGTGCAAAATTTGGTTTTAGTTGAATAAACAGTGTAGGAGTTCGATTAAAATTAAAGTGCCACACGGCCCTTGTTTGTTTTTGTCGATGTGAATGGGCGAAAGAAAACACCGATGCTGGTGAGATATTGTAGCAAGCAGAAGCAAATTTTTGTTAGTTTTTGTAGGATAGCTAATGTTTTACTTAATATTGAATCAACAGTTCTGCGTAACAACATTTTTTTGGATTGTTGGTTAGTGTATTGAACCCCTAATCCGTGGGTACGAGTTCGATCCCCAAGGCGGGTGAAGAAATGTTTTTAATAATATGTTGATCGTAAATACTTATCATTGAGGAGTAAAATATCCCTCACTCACCTCAATACAACTCAACTCAGTGCATTTCGTTTTGATTCTTTCAATCTCCGTTAATCTCCGATTGAGCGAGCGAATCGTTTATTTGTATTTCTCTTTCGTTGCTGCTAACAGCATGCGCTTTTGCAGAGCATAAGCCGATATATCGCACACTAAATACAAAACAGTCACAACTCAAAATTTACAAATTCTTACTAATGAATGTAAAACTATTCGTAGTGATTATACATTTTGACTGTAACACATCAAATACATTTTTTCTTTCTCTATAGTTAAAAAAAAAGTTTTGTCTTATTGCTTTGTATGGAGTTCCTTTAAAAATAAAATTGTTTTTGCTTCACCTAGAAATTTTAAAAACTTTGAGTTGTGACTGTTTTGTATTTAGTGTGCGATATGAGCTCGTTTTTTTTTTTTCTCTTTACTGAGATTATTTGAAAATGATGCACTCTTTTTAATGACTTACAGTACATACAGTGTAGTAGTATATACAGTGTTATAATATACACAGTGAGAACTGAGTGAGTTTGATTTTGATGTCATAATTTTTTTATCATTCGTTTCTATTGGAGTTTGTTTGTTTTCTGTTTTCTGTTCTGAGCACGAATTCGGTGCTGGGGCCAACACTAGGTAAAAATGGGTCGCTGAATCCGAACACAAATAGAAGGATCTATCTGACCCCCATTTGGAATATTTTTAAGGGGGGACTATAACATGTGTTTGTCTTACAATTTGATGGCGAAAAATGTGCAAAAAGGGGGAGCTGATAGATCCCTCTATTTTTAGAAACGCCAAAAGAATGGTTAATTTTTACCTATTTTGCTTACCCTTCGAGATATGACACTTTTTCCATTTTTTCGAAGATTTTTCGAGGATACTTCGATATCTTTCGATTTTATGTTGTTTCATATCTCGAATTAGAAGCATTTTTTGGGGGTTACTATAGGAGAAAGCGTTTTTGAGACACACAAATAGGGGGTCTATCTGCTCCCCATTTGCAATATTTTTAAGGGGGGCTAAAACATGTGTTTGACTTACAGTGGACAGTTAAACAAGTGTTTCGATGTTTGCCCCTAAAAATGTGCAAAAAGGGGGGCCTGATATATCCCTCTATTTGTGCGTCTCAGAAATACTTTCCCCCTTAGAAACGCCAAAAAAATGGTTAATTTTTACCTATTTTGGTTCCCCTTCGAGGTATGGTACTTTTTTCCATTTTTTCGAAGATTTTCGAGGATTTTTCGATATCTTTCGATTTTATGTTGTTTCATATCTCGAAGGGGAAGCAAAATAGGTAAAATATAACCATTTTTTTGGGGGTTACTATAGGTGGAAGCATTTTTGAGACACACAAATAGGGGGTATATCTGTCCCCATTAACAATATTTTAAGGAAGGGACCGAAACACGTGTGTCTCAAAAATGCCAAAACCCTTAGAAACCCACAAAAAATGGTTAATTTATACCTATATTGCTTCTTAATAAGTAATTATTAAAATGATAAGTATCAAAATACTAATCCTTGATGAATTCAAATGATTTTCAGCTCATATAAAGAGCACATCATTTGCAGAACTCGAGGGATGAAAACAGTGACGATGTTCTCACAACGATGAGCGCGCTCTTTGTACACGGACGAATAACGAATACAAGAGTTTGAGGAGTTTATACGATAGTGTAGCGTTCAACGAATTGCTCTGAAAAGATTATTCATTGCTTCTGTTTTTATAAATGATAACTCGAAAGAGCGAGAGCGATTTTTGATTGCTCTACGCACTCTGAATTTGATATTAAATTTTCTTGTTGTGATGGACGCAAGCCAAAAAGAAACATCAATTCTAAGAAAAGAGTGTCAGACCTGTCAAATAACGAAATGAAATAAAATTTACAGGTGTGAATATTAACGTGTGTTTTTTAATTAACTTTGTTATTTTAAATTTTTGAATTTAAAAGTTAACTCATTACAAAGAAAGAACTATTTAACTATCAAATCTATGTAACTGCGAAAAAGCTTCGCTTCTTTCGTGATTCAAACGACGCACCTGTGTTTTTTTAATTTAAGTTAGTTTTTTAACCCTCCCCTACCTGTATGAATATAAGGCGTTATATATAATTTGCAAGAATTAAAACAAAATTTTACTTACAAGGAAAGGTGACACTCGCCGATTTGAATGATTTTCGGATATGTGATAGAGGACAAAAATCTAAGGTTGAAGTATTTTTTTATACGTGCTCAATCGATGGTTTAGGGTTTCAAAATAGTGTTTTAAATTCAGAAAGAATTTCGTTTTTTCGCCATAATTTAACTGTTTTCCATAGAAAGATACACATATTTGGTATCAAACGAAAGATATTGAGAAAGGTATGCGCCTGAGGTGTTGAGGCGCACATGATGACATCTAATTTTTAGAAAGAAGTTTTATTGTTACATTGTTTTTGAAATTTTTAACAGTATTTAGTCGATATCATGAAGAGCCCGTACTCGAAATTGTTTCATTTTCACTTATGTTTAATTTCAGCTAATTTTAAAATTTACCTTTTTTTTTTAACTTTTACCTTTTTATATTAAAATTTTCTTATTAGAAAATGCACTAGTTTTCTTAAAAATAAAATATTTTGTTATAGCTAACGACTACATTATGGGTATCAAAAATTTTTTTTTTTCTCGAACTTTCCATATGTGTAGATATTTGATCCGAAATGTTGATATTCTACACTGCTTCCATACAAACTGTGTGCTTCTTACTTGTTTGCCCGCAGAATGAGAAAAAATCATCCCAAATTTAAAGATATGACTTTCGATGCAAACATCTCCGCTGCTATTAAATATATTTCACCCAATTCTTTTTTGTCAAAAAGTTCAATTCAAGTGCTTCCACAATAAACCTTTTCTTTACACTTTGCATTAAAGATAGTGTAACCAACCTTCTTTTCTGTATTTCAGTTGCTTAAAAATAGTATTATAAAAGAAAAAACAATGCAAAAATATTTCTCTCTCCTAAAATTTTGAAAATAAGCAAGGCGATTCTAATAAAAATGAGCAAGGGAAGTACATATAATGAATTTCATAATTAACAGAAAAAGAGTTTTGGGAATACAGATCCACTTGGTATGAAAATATATTTTTAGTAATAACTTTTGATTGGAAAGAAATATTGGGTTTTTCTTAAAATAAATTATTTTATTTTAATTTAAAATGTAATTTTTGATTTAAATTTCTTTTACAACAAAAACAAATTTTATGTAACTTTTTGGGAAACATTCATTATTTTGGAACATTTTTGAAAAAAAGATTAAAAATATAAATGCACAGTAAGTTGTATTTTTGTAATAGATTTTATGAAGTAATTTTATTGAACTTTTTGACAAAAAAGAATTGAGTAAAATATATGTACATCCAGCGGAGATATTCGCATCGAAAATCATATCTTTAAGTTTGGGATGATTTTTTCTCATTCTTCGGGCAAACAAGTAAGAAGCACACGGTTTGTATGGAAGCACTGTAAAATATCAACTTTTTGGATCAAATATCTACACATACGGAAATTTCGAGAAAAAACCAAATTTTTGATTCCCATAATGTGGTCGTTATCTACAGCAAAATATATTATTTTTAAGAAAATAAGTGTATTTTGTAATAAAGAAAATTTTTATATAATAAGGTAAAAGTTCAAAAAAAAACAAAAAAAAAGTAACTTTTAAAATTAGCTGAAATTAAACATAAGTGAAAATGAAACAATTTCGAGTGCGGGGCTCTTCATGATATCGACGAAATACTGGTAAAAATTTCAACAACAAAATAACAAGAAAATTTCTTTATAAAAATTAGATGTCATCATGTGCGCCTTTTCAATACCTGTCGTTTGATACCAAATATGTGTATCTTTCTATGGAAAATAGTTAAATTATGGCAAAAAAACGAAATTTGCGCTGATTTTAAAACGCCATTTTGAAACTCTAAACTATCGATTGAGCACGCATAAAAAAATACTTCAACCTTAGATTTTTGTCCTCTATCACATATCCGAAAATGATACAATTCAGCGAGCGACACCTGGGGACCTTTCCTTGTTAGTTTAGGAGTTAAAGCAAATTAACTACGGTCCCATAGTATAAAATATGAGCTTGAAAAAATGTAGGCTCTATGTATGGATCAATGGCTTTCAGAAACTATAGGAACTTTTGCAATTATTTCAAATGCTCCTCAAACTGTCGCACAGTGTTATTACCCAGTAGGCATTGGCAGGTATTCGAAGGGCTACTAGCAGGCCTTAAAATGGATGTCGGAGGCCTACCCTACTCATATCCAAGCCCATATACTTTTTTATATGAAATGGCCAAATTGACCATGCCTTCCGCTCTCCCTGCTTTAAAGACGCCTGCTATAAGTACTCCTTTAGAATGACTTAAAGAGGAGGTTAACCAAAAAAATATTTTTATTTCTTTTTATGTATACCTATTTTTTCTGTGATTTTATTTTATTTTACATATTTTTGTTAGATAAGAATATTTGTAAGTCATGACGTTGATTATTATTCAGTATTATTGAATTAATATATATTTTAACTTTTAACGAAAAAGTAACCCTGAAATATAAGCAGAACCAGTTTTTGTAGGAACAATATAATTGTTGTACTGCCCTGCGTAGCGTAACATTAGGCCTCATAGAAGCGTTCGCAGAATCAGTCTTACCGCCAAAAGTAGCAGTAAATGCACGCCTTCCACAGAAGAAACCTAGCTTCATTGCCTATTGGGATACTGTTTGCTACGATTTCTTAGTAGTGGTAGAAATTGAAGAGATTTTAATTAATTCAAGGTTTCCACCTAGAATTTAACAATTTCGAAGAAAATTGGAACACAAATAGTCTGGAAGATAAGTAGCTTTATTCAAATGTCAAAAAAAATTGACATACCCGTTTTAGCGAAATTGTAGTGGAGGATCCTACATGTTTGTCCTGTTGATCCTACATGATGTTTTTTTCTGCCATTATTTCATACAGCGATTCTTTATTTTCAACTTATTTACTTAATGGAAAAAAAGTTAAAGCTTTTGTTTGAAGGACGTTTTGTTGTCTATAACCTTGATTTTCTCAATGTGCCTACACGAATGGAAGCTGCACAAGATTTCGGTAGAGAACTTAATAGATTAAAATGGTAGAGTATACAGAAATGTATGTACATAAGAATATTGTACCTATATATTTATGTATAAATATACGTTTACACAAATCAACTAAGAAGCTATAACCATAAAAAGAATATAATAGACAACAACAAACATGTTGTTGATGAAAAATTAAGTGACCTTGGTTTTCCATATGTGAAGCTGCTATGTACAATATGCCTGGACAAGCTTTTAATGCCGCTTTTCTTATCTTCAAAACTAGTTGGGCAAACATAGCTTTGAGTAAGAAAGAAGTCTAAAAAAATATACAAAAATTCTTCTGTTGCTCTTCAGTGAAGTGGTAGTTTGAAGCATAAATCAAGTCTCATTGATGCCGCAAACAAACAATAAGTAGGGAAAATATAAACAAAGAATCCCACCAACGTACTTTGGAGAGACAGAACACAAAAACAAGTTATACGAATTTGGTTTGGAATAAAGCAGCTGGAGTGGGAATGAAGTGAAATTGTGGTAAAAAACAGAAACATGAAAAAACAACAAAGAGCAGGTACTGGTGCTGGTACAAAGGAATGCTGGTGCTTTTTATTGAAAATATGAATTATTCAGACAGAATATTTTATGTTGAGACATAAAAAATATTCTACTCAAAAATAAACTAAATAAATATCAAGTGGAACGTATAGCATAACAAAGCAGTAGAGTAGTGGAACAAAAAATTAAAAAAATAAAACTTATATTTTACTCTTGGTTATATTTTGAAGAAGCATTCTTGGCGGAAGCGCCTCCGGTTTAAGTGTAAAAAAAACCCGTTGGCACAGGCATCCGGTAGTTATTTTTAACATTTAAGCATGCCAGAAGCATGTGAAATCCAAACTACGTTTAATTGACAGACAAGTGCAGCGCGTCCAACAAAGAGAAAAACAACTTTTTTCTAAATATGAATTTAACTGAGAGACTGTGAAAGCAAATAGCAGTCCAGCACAACTGGTTCTTTTTTTTTTTTTCAAATAAAGTTTTTGACAGCTCTGGCAAACAACTTTTGTTCGAAAAGATTAACAAAGTCCAAAAATGTGCGCAGAAAAACATGTTTTCTTGAGTTGCTTAGCATATGTTTTTGAAAATCTGTTTTCAATTGTCTTGCAGTGCGATCAAACTTTAGTGACAGTAAATTTGTTTTGTTATTTTTTTGTCTTCATCATTGTAGATTTAAAGATTAAGATAACAAAACGCAAAAAATTAAAGTTCAGTTAAACTTTATTTCGTTTTCTTTCTTTATTTTTGACGTGGAATTACGTCTTAGAGTGCAGTTTGTATGGGAATCTTTTTCGCAAATTTTTTTAAGCACATGCAACTTTTTAGATCACTTTTTGGGGTGTATCTACAGTCCTTAATATTCATCGTACAAAGATAAAATATATGACAAAATATCAGTTGCGTGGCAAATGTGACACAAATGTGTGTGTTGAATATATGTGACGAAGTGTGACAAGGGGGACCGGTGGCCGGCCTTCGCTTTGTGCCATAAAAAATTTTTGAATTTAGTTTTCAAAATTTAAAATTTTATTAAAATTGAATTTTATAGTAAATATTTCTTTCTTTTTTTATCAATAAAAAACGCATCTAATAAAACGAACGGATAACTTCACTTTCAAAGTAAGAAAGTCGAACATCCCAGTTATAACGTATCGCCACTGGTTGATGTCCTTGTTAACGTCAGAAAGCTTTCATTTGTGTATAGCTCTGTTCGCATGATCAAAATTTTTGTAAAATATATCACAAATATTGATAATGAAATGCCTTGAAATTGCACAAGTAAGCTTTGATCTTCAATATAAATCCTCACTATGAAATTTGGAGAAATCGGATGAAAACCACACCTACCTCCCATACAAAGTGACTTTATTTTAACCGTGAATATCTTCAAAATCCACAAACATTAATGAAATGCCTCGGAATTTTGCAAATAAGCTTTGGTTTTCAATATGAATCCTGACAATGAAATTTGGAAAAAATCAGATAAAAACCGTGCCTACCTCCCATACAAAGTAGCTTTATATTAACCGTAAAATCCCTTAAAAATCTGCTCAAATTGCAGAAATGTCTTGGAATTTTACACATAGGCTTTTATATATAATATAGGCTATCACTATGATATTTGGCAAAATCGTTTAAAAACGTTAAATCGTTTAAAAATCTGCTAAACTTACAGAAATGTCTTGAAATTTTGCATACAAACTTTGATATATAACATAAGCCACTCTTTAATATTTGGCAAAATCAGATGAAAACCACGCCTACCTTCAATACAAAGTGACGTCATCAAAATAGAAAAACTTTTGTATATATATATATCTGAATGACATCGCGTCTGTATGTACCCAAGTTCCACCCACGTCGTTTATCCAACCCACACATATATTCTTCGGTAAAATGTGGAGTCTTTATACTAGAAAATTGTATACATATTATATATAAAAATACTCTTAATTTAATTTGTATTAAACCATAGAAGGCGTGAGAAGTTTTTTTTTGAAAAAAAGATGACTCATCTTATTTTCTGAGGTCGGGGTCGTACCAGTTTATACATGGAAAATAAATTGTGGCATTTTTTAATTTATATTTAGTTTTAAGCAACTCTCAAAAAAATTAATTTTTAAGAAATGCACTTGAGAGCTTTATGCCAAGTAATTTCATGAAGCAACAGGTTGCCACAACAACAATGTGTTTTTTTTCAACAAAAAACTTCTCACGCCTTCTATGGTTTAATACCAACGAATTGTTGGTGCCAAAGAATGGAATCGTGAAAAGTAGTAAACAAAGAGCGTAACAACAAGTCTTTGCAGAATTAATGTAGTCAATTTTTTGAACCTTTGCTTTGTGCTAAGAAGTAGAAAAATATTGCTTTTTAAATTGGAAAGCACACAACTGCAATTCCGCTTTGGTTTTAGCAGAAGGTGTGCTTATAAGATTTTCAAAGTTAATGGACTGCATGAGCCACAGAAGATTACTGAAGAGTTGGTGTAGCGACCAACGAAACAGCTGTCTAGTCTGCTGGTGGTTGTTCTGTAAAGAACATTGTTGTTGTGGCAACCTGTTGCTTCATGAAATTACTTGGCATAAAGCTCTCAAGTGTATTTCTTTAAAATTAATTTTTTTAATCTGATCGAAACAATATCGATAAATGATTGGTTTTATTTTTGATCGAAAAAATATAAGATCAAAAAATAACTTTTATTTCTGATAGAAAAAATAACTATCACAAAATGATTTCTATTTCTGATCGATAAAAAATAGCTTTTATTTCTGATTAAAAGCATAACGATCAACAATCATTTTTATTTCTGTTCGAAAAAATACCAATAAAAAAATAACTTCTATTTCTGATTGAAAAAATGATGATCAAAAAACAATAATTTTTATTTCTGATCGAAAAAAAAACGATAAAAAATAATTGTCATAGTTGTTCGAAAACAAAAATCAATGAAAAAAAATTGGTTTCAGGTGATTTCTATCTTGAAAATCATGTCAAAAACGGGATCTATGAATCGCTAGCGTCATATTGCTACATTTTTATATTGCAAATTATTTTACAATAACTTTTTATTCCCGATCTTTTGAGTTAAAAATTAAAAAATAATCGTTATTTTCCATCCCTGCTTACGATACTATCGAAACTGTGTCTTTTTTTTTGTGGAAAAATTCTTGCAGTTTTATTAAATTTTTATTGTATTCAAAGACATTGTTTTTCTGATGCCTAATTTTTTCAATGCGAATTATCTCTACCAACTATAAAAACGTGATATTGAAAGAAATGAAATGAGTTTTTAGATTTTGAGTATAATGTATGGAATACATTGCTTATAATTTCAAAAACCCGAGATAAAATTTTCTTAGACTTCTTTTAAATTTATTGATTTTTTTTTTTAATTTATTTTGAACAGAAAATTTTCAAGATATAAAAACTATGCCGAATTCATTTATTAAATGCAATTTATAACATATGAAATATATTGGCCGCAACAACTACTCCCATTTATATATTTATGAAATGTCTTACAGCAAAGGTTTTTTTTTTTTAAAAACACACTCAGCTGTTTGATTTTATAGTTTATCTAATATTCAAGTTGAATCCGGTCAGATCAAAACAGACACGCTCTTTGTTCCAGCAACAAACAAGCATTAAGATCAATAACTAAATCTGACATCTAGTCATGTTGTTAATATTTTCATCGTCAGTCAACCGAGAAGTGTCATCATTAATTGCCTGACGGGCTGCCTACATACATAACATAACATATGTTTGTAAATGTAAACTATTTTTAGTGTTGTATCTATGATTTCAATAGGGAGAAGGAATGAATGCTGCATTAATTTTTCCAAAATGGAAAGTATTTTTAATTTAAAAACGAAAACTTTTGATTTTGGTATTTAGAAGATATACATAGAAGAAAGCTACACGAATAAAATATGTTAATATTTGAAGTCGATAAACTATAATTTGAAGGCATAGAGAAAAAAATTGTTTTTCTTTTTAGTAACGACAACTTCGGCATGGATTTAGATATTTTAATAAATAAAGGAATTCTTATCTAACAAATCGATTTGTTTGTGCACAGAATTGAAATAAAAGAGGGCGGTATTAAAAATAAGTCAAAAAGAACGAAGAGCCACTCATAAGACAGAGATTAATAAATTTTGAGTGATTTTTGAAAAATAAAAAGTTCTCAAGTTTTGTAAGACTCATAAAAACACTTCATAGGCAGTGTTTTGTAAAATTTAAGTTACAAAAATTCAAACATAATTTACAGCATGAAAGTTCAAACTACTGCCTACTTTTTTGAGTGAGTGAGTGACAGGCGGTCATAAAGATTGGACAATTTAATGCCAAAAGTCTTTAAAACCACAAACGTTATTAATGTTAGCATCACAAGCAAGGTTAACAAATTCTTGCTTCTTATTAAACGTCACAAAAGACGTGCTGATTAATGTTTGAGATTAGAATAGAATTCAGTTTCCAGCGACTAAAATGACCGGATGAAAACAACATCTCAACACAATGGGAAAGAAGTCAGAAAAAAAACTATTCCACTTCTCCATTGAATTCCATTTTCTATTGTATCGTGATGATGATGTGAATATTTTACAAAGTAACTTTTCCTGCATTTAAATTGCAAATAACTAAATAAAATCTATTTTGGAGCGAGATGGATGGGCAAATTTATGATACCAATTTGAAAAAAGGTTTAGAAAATAAAGAAAAATAGGATGAGGATGATATGATTTGAAAAACATAAAAACCATAAAAGAACACACCCAAAATAAGCAATATTTGTTTATGCAATTTTTATGACAAACCAATCAATATAAAGCAATCAACAAAGGTAAGATAAGAAAATAGAAAAATATGAAAATTTGAAAAACTTCTCAATGAGTATTATAAAAAGGGTCTGGTTTTGACGTTTCCGTTTTATTAATGGGGTCGAATAATAATCATCACGTCTTTAATGTTAGGGTTTTATTTTCTTTTATCACAAAGGTGAGTTAATTGACAGCGTGTTCCATGATTTGTGTCAAATCAATGAGCACGTTTTTCTACATTCAAATGTTAAAAATCCGTTTCCGTTTCGATACAATTACATTAAGCACGCATTGATTTCAACAAATTAAAGCCTTTTTCAAATATATTCATATTTTAATTGGTTTTTTTATTTAAGCCATTGTTTTCATGGAAATGTGCATTAACATCTGTACGATTCAGCTACTGAATCACTAACTTCAACTTATAGTAGGTACATATTTGGTAGATAATGAAAAGAAAAAAAACAACACAATCGATTTCTAGGTGCCTCACGGTCAAGTTCCGACGTTGTTTTAATACAAAATAGCAAAGAATAATAGAGAATATTAAAGAAAGAAAGAGTCGGTTTAGCACTCTACGAGCATCAAAAATACTACTTAAGGCATTAGACCAGGGTAAAGTTGGAAAATATCAGTTTTTTAGAATTTTTCTATGAAAAATGTATGGGTTTATTTATTTAAAATTTTGTAAATAAATTAACTGAAGTTTAAGAAACAGAAACATATTTTTTTAATGAATCATACAGCGATGTATGAAGAAAAAGCCGCTTTCAAAATGACAGATGCACAGTGTGAATCTGTGTAAAAAAATTCTTAAAATAAATGTTTGTAGTTTTCGTTACACGGAGAGAATTCAATAAAAAACTTTAAATTTTTGCGAAATGTTGCAGAGAAAATTGTTGATAAAAAAAGGGATGTGAAAAACGGCTCAGAAAAATTTTTATTTTTTACGTAGAATTAAGTCTTACAGCGCGGTTTGTTTGGCGGTCTTTTTAAAAAATTTTTCAAGCATAGAGAGCAGTTCGATTTGTATGGAAAAAACTTTTCTACCAAAAGACACTTACTTTCTGATTCTACGTTCAATTCTAAGCAAAAAAAGTTTATTACACCATAGGTGTACGATAAACATCGAGGCGCCCCATTTTTGATTATAGATTGTATGAAAATATAATTTTAACAATATATGTTAGGTAAAATTTAGTCGAGCCGAAATATAGATCATTAAAAAAAAATTAAATTGACTCGAAATTCATCACTATCGAACCAACCGCGCTACGGCCGACCAAAAAGTTTTCTCGAAGATATTTCTGGCTTTTTAGAAAAAAAAGTGGAAGAAAATCGCCCATTCGAGGCTTACCGCCGCATGCCATATGTATCAAGATAGTAAAGACCGTCTCATTTTTGTACCCCAATTTTTAAAGTCTATTTTGTATGGCAAAACATCTGAAAAGAATTATGATATTTAAATATTTTTTTTGTGACATTACACATCTCGACCGATTTTTTATGTATTCTTTTGTTTTTGTCATAGCCAGTGCAAATAGTTTCTTCTTAAGGTATTGATTGATTCGGTTTTTAATTTTTGTATGTAACAGTTGTTCAGCCTCAATATATCCGAAACCAAAACTTTAAAATCTCATACAAAATCTCATATTATTGAAAAAATTTATTTAATATTAATTTTATATTTAATTTTTTAAGTGAAACTTCTTTAGGGGCGTTGAGCACTTTTTGGTAGGAGTAAAAGTTATGAATTCACTCAGCACTGCTTTGCTAACGTCAGCAATGCTAATGTTAACGATGTTATTTCGTCACAACTGTTAATTTCATCACTGCAAACGTTGGCCCTGTTAAGGCTTGCTTTGTTAATGCCTGCATTTCAGATTCAGTTATCAGGCAAGCAGAAAACAGCAACGTTCTTGTCTTTTTTGTATGGTGACCCCTACAAGGGTGGCAGATTGGGAGTAGGCGTATTTAAAAGAAATGTTTAAGGGGGTCTTCTCATTGAGCAACTTTTTTTTTCAAGTTTTTTTTTTGCATTTATTTATAGCTTGGGTAGTTGTGAATATGCCCCTAAAAGGATTTTCGAAATACTTTAGAAGATACAGCCTTTTTTGTGAAGCAAGGTCTGATGGACAAGAAGGTGATGGAGGTAATAAAACCAGCTTACGAAGCGCTGTCGGCAGATAATTTGCTTGAAAGATGCCTTGGATCTGAAACTCAGAATTCCAATGAGTCCTACAATTCTGTTCTTTGGTCACTTTCGCCCAAACACATCAACTCAGGCGCACGCACCATCGAAGTGGCCAATTTCATTGCAACGTGCCTCTTCAACGACGGTTTTATACCCATACTTAAAATTATGGGTTTGATGGGTATTGCGATTGGCAAAAACGCATACGAATACGCACTATCTCGCAATGAAGACAGATTGAACCGATCAGAGACTCGAGCTGCGGCATCATCAAAAGCTGGCAGAACGGCTCGCAGAGCAGAGAGGGCAGCAGAAAGCAGTTTCTACGAAAAAGAGGAAGGTGGCCTGTATGGAGCTGGCATCGCCGACTAATATTTGTAAGTAAAAATTGTCAGCTCTTTAAAACTGCATTTAAACATTTTTGATTTTTTTTTTTTTTCCCAAAAAAATTACTTCAAACTTTAAACGCGTTTATCTCGAACCCACGTTTTTCGAACTGGCGGCCATGATATCTCCAGTTCAACTGAACCGATTTTCATGAAACAAAATGGAATCGACGCAGAATTGTCACCATTCTCGGGTGAACCTCGACCATAATTTTAAAAAATTTGTTACTATTTTTTTTACACTAAACTAAAAAAAAAAACCGAAATTGAAATTTTTTTTTTGAATGGCCGCCATTTTGTCAAAAAAAATCACAAAATTAAGCTTGAGGTTCACCCGAGAATTACATCTATACTGATTATAACCCCGTTTTTTTTTTTCATTTCAGACGCTCCGGAGACCCGGAATCGTGGCCGCCGTGACGACACGTTTTTTTTCACCACCAACTTTGAAGTCTCATTACTTTTTGAACAGCCCACGTATCGAGGCAAAAAAAATTTTTTTATTTACTTTGAACCTTTTGTAATACAATAAATAAAAAAAGTTTTCAATTATTCTTTGCGTTTTCAAATAAGAATTTTTTTAAAAAGGGTCCAAAAAACGGGTTTTGAATGAGAAGACCGCCTTAAGGGCAAACACAATAGCACCAACTCATAAATTTGACCCCTCCAACAGATCGATTTTGTCGCGGTAACGTTAACCCATTTTGACCCAACCGGTAATTTCAGTTACCATCACTTTATAGAAGCATATAATCAATATATATAGCAAGTATGGGTCATGTAATGAATTGATATTGTTTTTTGATCAATTATAAAAAAAAGTTTTAAGGAAATTAGTTTTAAGCTATTTCGTCACAACTGCCAAGCATTTTCGTAAAGCCCTAAAAATAGACTAATTTTTTTAGTTGATTTAATTAAATATATTACACAAAAAATTAAATGCGATTATAACAGATTCTAATAGTAATTCAAACATACTTTATATATATATATTCATAACATCGTGATATGGGCTCCAAAAGTTCGAAATATATAAAAAAAAAGATGGTAATTTTAGTTACCAATGGGCGGATACGTATAAACATCCAGCTTGATGAAAACCACAACAAAATACAAACAACGACAATGCAGGTGATCTAAAAGACTTAAATTTTCGCTGTTGTTAGTAGCGTTTATTAGTGACATGGGACAGGGGAGGGGTGGGAAATTGACACAAAATATAGAGGAGTGTCTAAGCCTTATAATTTTTCCCTCTTCGATATAATATGAAGCCTCGAGCGAAATTGTCGTCACGTGCAAACATCGCCTAAGTATGAGCCCGAACAGAATCAATTTCCATCGTGGCTGTGGATTTGCCATGAAGTAAAATACATGAAAATGTATGCAGCCGCCAAAAATGAATTTGGCTGGCGAATCCATTGCAGAAAACGCCAGAATAGAATCTACTCTAATTTTTCTCTAATGGCTGGCGGAGTGTCTCTGAGTGTCCACACAGAGTGTCCACACTCTGAGTCAAACCACAAACCATGGTACAACGAATCCACAAAAAAATGGCAAACGTTACGACCGCTCAAAAAAGGAACATATAAACATCAAGGTTCCAAATGAGATAGCAGAATACAACAAGCATATGGGCGGTGTGGATTTACATGATAACGCATTGGCCAATAATCGGACTTCAGTGCGATCAAAGAAATGGTGGTGGCCATTGTTTATCAATTTGCTTGGTAATGTTATGGTCAATGCTTGGAAACTGCATGTTATGGTGTCCACAGATGAAAAAATAAGCCACTATCGCAGCTTCAGGAGTTCAGTGAAGTTGTCAATGCACTGCTGACATCTGACCCACCATCCATTTCTCGACAAAATTCAATGTCTAAAGAACAATCGACAGAGCCGTTACAACCATCAAAATATAAACTGCCTAATTTGAAGCAGAATGTGCATTGTATAACGAGAGCGCCTGGTAACCGACGACGTTGCACTGTTTGTCATACTCACACCCCATTTGAGTGTTCGAAATGCAAAGTCCGATTGCATTAACGTTGTTTTCCTTTATATAAAAAACATATAAACTAAAAAAAGTCATAGAATTAAAAATGAAATATTTATTTTGTGTTTTAACTTATAAAGTCTTTATATTGTGAAACTTATTTTTTTGTGTTCTTAAATATAAATAAAAATATTATTATTATATATTAAATAGAAATTAAATTTAAAACCCAAATTTTCTATATTTTTGATTTATTCTTTTAATTAACACAAAAAAATGCAAATAAAACTATTTTCGTTTAGTAATTTGACTGCATTAAATATTTGTCCAAAATCACTATACTTATCGGCCCATTAGTAACTAAAGTTACCATCTCAGAACTCAAGAACCACAAGTTCCATTTTCATAAAACTCTAAATATATCTTAATTAGGCTATAAAAAAACGATGTGTAAAATTTTAGCGAAATCAGTTCACGCGAACTGGTACCGGGCCAAGATGGGTTAATCTTATTACCGAAGAAATTCAACTTTTGGTAACATTTACATACACCTTTTAGTATTCTGCATCCAAGCGTTACCTGTGAATATTGTTATCATATCCTTAGGTGGTAACTGGCAAAACAGCCAGATGCAAGAAAAGAGCTTTATTTCTTCTTTACCCAATAAGTTCGGCAAGAGCCATAAAAAATTCTACCATAAAGAAATTTGAATAAAAAATTTCAAACATACCTATTTTACTAGTTTTTAAGTCGCTTTCGATTGGTGCGGAGATTTGCATAATAATGACTTTAAACCCCAATATGGGTTATATCGCATCTACAAAGTTACTATGAATCGATGCCAAACCACAATCAAAAGTGCACAAAATTTCTAAACTATAACTAGCAATAGGTTGGATTTTCAAAATTCGAGATGGCGGATCCTATATGGCCGGCCGACCAAATTTCATAAAATGCTTCAAAATTACAAAAAAAATTTGTATGGGGAGGAGGGGGAAGGGGCTTTGATGGCGCTGATTATGAATTACAGGTTTGATTCAAAGCAAAAAAAAAAGTATTCCTGGTGTTAGTTTAGATATTTTGTGCACTTTTGGTTGTGGTTAGGCATCGGTTCAGTTACTTCATTGTTGCTAAAAAGATTCACAAAAAAAAAAAAAACGCAACAAATATTGTTATTTTTTATTTAAAATGCGCCACCATATTGGTTTTTAAAGGCATTATTATGCGAATCTGACTGCATCAATCGAAAGAGCGACCTCAAAAATAGTAGAATAGGTATGTTTGGAATTGTTTATTTTAAACTTTTTATGGCAGAAAAAAAGTCTCAAATATCGTATGAAAATTGTGCTCTTCCCGGACTTAATGCGTTAAACGAGCTTACAACGTTTGACAGCGATACCGCGTGCACAGAATACCGATTAATAAGACCGGCAACAAGTTTCGGTAACAAGTTTACTATTACCCATAACGCACAGAATCGATTTGTAAGTGTCAATTCGGAAGAGATATGAACTATAATTGACAGTTTTTGTGTTTTTTATATGAGGACCCCCAGCAAAGTGACAGATAGCGGTTAGGTGTGTTCAGTAGATACGTTAAAGAGTAAAAAATAATAGGACCAGCTTATATATTTAAAGGGTGGAAGAAATGGGGAAGGTGTGTTGTGAAGAAATGTTAAAGGACAGAAAATAATGGGACCAGCTAATATATTTGACCCCCATAGGGTTCAATTTGAAAGATATATGAACTATTATCGACAGTTTTTACGTTTTTTGTATACCAGCTCGTATATTTTACTTCTCTAGGGTTCAATTCCGGAGGCATATGAACTATAATCGAGTTTTTGTGTTTTTTGTATGAAGACCCCCGAAAAGGGTGCCAGATAAGAACGGTGTGTTGAGAAGGAATGTTGAAGGGCAAAAAATATTAGGACCAGCTCATATATTTTACCCCTCTATGAGTCAATTCGGGTGAAATATGAACTATAAAAAAGGGTTTGTGTTTTTTGTATGGGAACTCCCAGAAGGGTAACAGATAGCGGGTAGATGTGTTCAGAAGAAATGGCAAGGGCCAAAAAATAATAGGACTAGCTTATATGTTTGACCCCTCTAGGGGGTAATGGAAATATTTGTAACCGCAAGATTGTGGGTTCCCAAAGCATGTTAAGTTTTTTTAAGTTAGATCTAAAATGAGTTTTAAACTACATGTGAATTCTATGGAAAGTTTGGTATTTAAATAAAAATACACAGATCTAAAAAGAAAATAAATTTAACCCTCCATTACTATCCCTATTCGGAGTAACGTCATTACTAGCCTGGGTGTAATCCATCCATACATTTTAACTCACGAATCTGTACGAGAGAACATTGATATAGTAAAACGGTTCTGTTTTTTTTAAAGTCATGTATTTTATTTTTCTATTAAACATAAAATTCGTTCAATTTAATTAATATGTAATATTAATAAAAATATATCAAAATTACGTATATTAATTTTTTTTTATGTTTTAAAACTTATGGGTGTAATCCACCCTGCGTTAGTAATGGAGGGTTAAGATTCAACGCTGCATTCAGTAATATTGCACCATGTGTCGTTTACAAATCAATGCAAGGTTTACTTAGAAAAATTATAAAAAAACTGCGCTGGGGTCAAATACGGATAAAATAGCATCTTATATCAAAAAAACTGTTAAGATTGCAGTACATCGGTCACGATTATTGTGGTTCTAAGCCCACGAATCGCTGGCATTTGAAAAGTCATAACGCATAAGTCAGAATTGTCGTTGTAAGGGATATTAAACGGAATCGTGTCTCAACGCACACGAAGGCTGACATGCTATAAAGGAACTACGTTTTTTTTCTTGGTTCACTAGTTTTGGGGTTTCCTACGGCTTAAGGGTTATAACCCTGGTTTATTTCTTGATCTTTTTGTGTCTGTGTATTGCTCATCATCTGCTTACGGTTTTGTGAATGGATATGGAGGGGCCCGAAAGGAGACTTATTTCGCATACTTTTTCAGCTCTCAACGGCCCTGTATGCAATATGAAAGCATTTACTATAAATCGCTCTATCGAACACAGAATAAATCAATTTGTTGAGTTAAAGAATTGGTAAATTAATATGCAACAATTTTTTTCTATTCCTGGTGTTGAAGGTTTCTCTCAAACTTCACTGAGTTTTTATTCCAGTCGCTGTATAAAACATTCATTGTCATCGATATTTTTTTGATCATCAAGAGATACTTTTCCACAAATAATTTTATATTATTTCTAGTAAGGAAAATCGTTCAAGAGCAACAGATTCTATTATTTTAAACAAACTTCGAATAAATTACTTAATCCTTTTAATACCGAACTTGATTAACGATACTGTAAGAGACTTATAACATTCAAGACAGAAAAAAAAACTAATGAGACATATTGTAAGACATCATTAAATTTCCATGTTCATAGGGGGGATAAAAATGTAAAAGATATAAAATGAAATCAATCAAAAAGATTAAAGAACTAGTATATAAAGTATAAATTTATAAAATGTTTTGTAAAAATAATTTAACAGTTTACCTAAATTAATTTGATATTTTCCCGTATCACGTGGTGGATTTCTGTTCATTGGACCTATAACGGAAATAAATAGAAAGAAGACATTGTTTTGAATTGTATTGACATCATAAGTTGAAGATGATGAAGAAGAAGAAGAAGCATGAAGGTAATGAATTGAATACAAAAAAAAAAAAACAAAGTAACAGAGAAACAGAGTGTGAAAAAGATTAACTTAATAAGAGTAATTTATAAAGATTAAATGAAATGATTTGCAGTTATATTTACAATAGCAAATTGAAAGCAAAAAAAAACAAAGAATAAAAAGTGTCAAAATTAAACTGAGGAACCAGAAAATAATGAAGATTATAATGGGAGTATGGGAAAAAAAACCTTGAAAAATAAAATAATTAAATGCAATTAACAACATTGTTTCCATGTAGTTACAACTTTGCAATGGAATTTGGCTAAAATGTGTATAATGTGATGGCTGTTGGTGGGTCTCAATTATTTTTTACACTTTCAAAAATGTTTATAAAAACTGTTTCAAGAACTTCCTCAATCAATTTGTTTGACTTGAATGTTCGTCACTCAACCATCCGTTCATTCACTTGTTCATCATAGTTGATTGCTGCCAGCTGACCGTCTCACTACTAGCCCCTAAACGAGCCGGCATATGTCGGTTAGTATTTGGAAGCACAACTCAACTAAAGCTACCTACTTATGCATCACACCGTCATGGACAAATAACACCGTTCATATAGCTAATGTTATTTTTATTTATTTAATTTTATTTTTTTTCTTTTGTGGTAAGCTACTAAAGCAGCATTATTATTATATCCATTTCAAATCGTATGCTTTTGACATTTGACAACAGAGAGTGTTTGTATGCTTGTTACAATATATTTGCCTTGGTATGTGTCTGTGTGTAAAAAAATGACATTTTGTTCATATGTATCAAAAAAAAAGAAAAATTGGTGCCAACGACCCATAGACCGAATATTTATCGTTTATAAACTGGTTCAGCGGTGAGTTAACCTTCAAACGAAGTTAGTGTCAATTTGGCACTGCTCAAAATCACTTCAGATTTCAGCTCAATGTAAAATTCATGTGTACATTTTTTGTTTATAATAAAAAATTTCTAATAGATTTCGCTATTAAGCTGTACAAGAAAACTTCCCTCAAAGAATGCTCAAGTGTCAAATTGACTCAAAGAATGCTCAAGTGTCAAATTGACACTAGGCTTAAAATGCATAGTATTGCAATAAAACCAGATATTTTGGCTTCTAAAACAAGTTGTTTTGTTCGTTTTTTGCTTATAGAATGCACTGTGTAGTGTTCATTAAAATATTAAAAAAAAAAGCCGTAGTACAGCCATTCTCACTGATGAAATGCCTCACAAAACCCACAACGACTACATTTATTCCATTCAGGGGGTGATTTCTCTAAGAGAATACATCTTTAGGCGCTTCTTTTGTTATGAATTCGTGTCAAGACTGTTAACATCAGCAACGTTAACGACAGAAATGTTAATGTCAGCAATGTTAACGTCAGCAATGTTAACGTCAGCAATGTTAACGTCAGAAATGTTAACGTCAGCAATGTTTGCTTGAGCAATGTTAACGTCAGCAATGTTATATCGTCATCACTGTTAATGTCATCACTGTAAATTTTATTTTAATAGCAAACGACATTTTCGTGTGTTTTGTATGGGGACCTCCAGAAAAGAAGCAAATAGGGGTTAGTTATGTTTAGAAGAAATGTTGGTGGGCAAAAAATATTAACACCAGCTCATAAATATGACACCTCTAGGGGTTGATTCGGTAGAGGTATGAACTATAACCGACAGTTTTTGTGTTTTTTGTATGGGGACCCCTAGAAGGGTGACAGATCGGGGTTAGGTTTGTTAAGAAGAAATGTTGAACAGCAAGATATATGCTATAATCGACAGTTTTTTGTTTTTTGTATGGGGATCACCAAAAGGGTGGCAGATAGGGATTAGGCTGTTTAAAACAAATGTTAAAGGATAAAAATAATAAGACCAGCTCATATATTTTACCTCTCTTGGGAGCGATTCGGGGGAGATATGAACTATAATCGACAGTTTTTGTATGGGGATCACCCCACAGGGTGGTAGAAGGGATTAGGTTGTTTAGAACAAATGTTAAAGGGTAAAAAATAATAGCACCAACTCATATATTTGACACCATTGGGAGTCAATTCGGCAGAGATATGAGCTATAATCGACAGTTTTTGTGTTTTTTGTATGGGGACAACCAAAAGGGTGGCAGATAGGGATTACGTTTTTTAGAATAAATGTTAAAAGGTAAAAAACAATAGGATCAGCTCGTATATTTTATCTCTCTAGGGTGCAATTCGGGAGAAATATGAACTATAATCGACAGTTTATGTGTTTTTTGTATGAGGACCCCAGAAGTGTGGCAGATAGGTGTTAGGTGTGTTCAGCAGGAATGTTGAACGGCAAAAATTATAGCACAAGCTCATATATTTGACTCCATTAGGAGTCAATTCGGCAGAAATATGAGCTATAATCGACAGTTTTTGCGTTTTTTGTATGGGGACCACCAAAAGGGTGGCAGAAGGGATTAGGTTGTTTAGAACAAATGTTAAAGGGTAAAAAATAATAGCACCAGCTCATATATTTGACACCGTTGGGAGTCAATTCGGCAGAGATATGAGCTATAATCGACAGTTTTTGTGTTTTTTGTATGAGGACCTCTAGAATGGTGGAAGATAGAGGTTAGGTGTGTTCAGCAGAAATGTTGAACGGCAAAAATTATAGCACCAGCTCATATATTTGACTCCATTGGGAGTCAATTCAGCAGAAATATGAGCTATAATCGACAGTTCTTGTGTTTTTTATATGGGGACCACCAAAAGGGTGGCAAATAGGGATTAGGTTGTTTAGAATAAATGTTGAAGGGTAAAAAATAATAGAACCAGCTCATATATTTTACCTCTCTAGGAAGCACTTCGGCAGAAATATAAACTATAATCAACAGTTTTTGGCCTTTTTTATATGAGTTAGCTGTGTTGAGAAGAAATGTTGAACGGCAAAAATTATAGCACCAGCTCATATATTTGACACCATTTGAAGTCAATTCGGCAGAAATATGGACTATAATCAACAGTTTTTGTGTTTTTTTTATGGGGACCACCCAAAAGGGTGGCAGATAGGGATTAGGTTGTTTAGAATAAATGTTAAAGGGTAAAAAAGAATAGGACCAGCTCATATATTTTACCTCTCTAGGGAGCAATTCCGGAGAGATATGAACTATAATCGACCATTTTTGGCTTTTTTTTATATGGGGGCCCCTAGAAAGGTGGCAGATAGGGGTTAGGTGTGTTCAGAAGAAATGTTGAACGGCAAAAATAATAGCACCAGCTTATATATTTGACTCCATTGGGAGTCAATTCGGCAGAGATAAGAGCTATAATCGACAGTTTTAGTGTATTTTGTATGGGGACCACCAAAAGGGTAGCAGATAAGAATTAGGTTGCTTAGAACAAATGTTAAAGGGTAAGAAATAATAGGACCAGCTCATAGAATTTACCTCTCTAGGATGCAATTCGGGATGTGTTCAGAAGAAATGTTGAAGGGCGAAAAATAATATGACATGAGCTGGTCATTTGAATCCCTCTAGGAGTCAATTCGAAAGAGATATAAGCTAAAAAATAATTTTTCTTCAGTTTTTGAATTCTTTGTAGGGAGAGCCTCAGAAGAGTGGCAGATAGAGGGTAGGTGTGTTCAGAAGAAATATTACGGGGGAAAATATAATAGGATGAACTAATAGATTTCACCCCACCTAAGGTCACTTCGGAAAAGATATGATTTTGTTTTGTAAGAGAACCACCCTTACCACTATTTGTAAGGCAGATACGGAGTGGGTATATTGGAAAAAAAAATATTCTCGGATCCAAAGGAATCGTAGCTTCAATCCATAGGGTATAGAGGTTTCTTCTTAGAAGAGGGAATTTTCACATGTTTTCACGAATTGAGGTCTTGATTTCGAGAAGCAGAGTTCTTTATTTCGAAAAGCAGCTTCTTTGTTTTGAAGACAAGCTTACTTCATTCATTTTATATGTACTTCATTTTTAGAAAACCGGTCATGGCGCTAATTGAAGCCTGATTTTCTAACGATAAGGTGCGATTTTTGTAGATATTCTGGAAATTTTTCAAGCTCAAACTACCCGAAAAGTTTGGGGCCGAATCGCCGCTTCCGTGAACGTACAACTCGTCACGTAAAATTGTGATAATTGAATTCAATGACGAGTTGAAGACGATTCCGTGACTAGTTCTACGTTCACGGAAGCGGCGATTCGGCCACTGGTTACCCGGAAACGGCCCGAATAGCTCGAAAATACTGGAAAATACCCGGTTGGCGCAGTTACTCGAAAATCGAATGATCTACTTTAGCGCCTCTATTGACATACATGTTTTTTCTTTGGAAAATTTTACAAAAAACCTCTGTCTATAACTATGCTTTAACCAAATTAACACTAAACCTATTTTACACTACAAAAACTGACAATCGTTTGAGGGTTAAACTGCATATGTTTTTATTTTATTTGATATTTTTTGGGTTGATGTTATTGTTGTTTTTGTTTTTTGTTTTAATCCTTATACGTAAAGTATCTTTATATGTAACACTGTTTGTCGAAGTCATAAGAAGCTAACCAGAATTGGAGCAGCAGTGATTTTTTGCTCCCCCATTCTTAAATTTTCATGAATGAAATGCAACAGTTAAATATTTGAATAGCGCAGCAAATGAATGCGCATTCTTTTGTGGGTTAGGAAAATAAGTGGGTAAAAGTTCTGATAGGCGGAGGTTGTATTGAAATACATAATATCACGGCTAAATTTGTAATCGTAGACTGTGAAGCACCTGCTTAAGTACGATGTGAGTTTTGTAAAACCGGTAACGAAGTGTTTGTTGTTAGGTTTCAATTCCATCGAAATTTTAAAAAATATGGTCTCACTTCACTTTTTTGCTTAAGGTGTATCTCTTGAAAGACAAATCTATTTAACGAAAAGTTTGATAGAAAAAATCCTAAAGAGATTAGTTATTAAAAAAATATTTAGGAGGTGTATAAATATATAAAGGGTGCTTTTTAAGGTACACAATTTCCTAGAGGAATAGCTGTGAAACCGGTTGTCAAAGTTAACACATGTGTTTGACACTTATGTTCAGTATACTTTGGCAATTAACCATGCAAAGATTTACACCGGCGCACCGTTTTGAAATCATGGAAATTTATTTCCAAAATTCGCATTCTGTACGGGAAACTTACAGAGCACTTCACACATTAGTGCGCATTACAGTGCGCATAATCGTCCATCTAAGCAGGTTATATTCAAGACGATGAATCGATTTATGTCTACCTTAACTCTTATGGACAATATTCATCCAATACGAGATCATACTGAGAGTGTCCGAGGACCCATATTTATCGATTTTTCTGTTTAATTTGAAAAAAAGTTCTGTACTTCTAAAAATAAAAAAAAACACCATTTATTTAACAACACAATTTTCACGCTTTTATAGACGAAGTTAATTAATCTTTACTGATTTTTTTTAAATTTTCTTCCATTGATCAATAAAATATATATAAAATCCGCCATATAGCGCTTATCAGACAAAATACGTGTTAAGAAAATTAAGCAAGAGCTTGAGTATATTTATCGAAAAGCTGCTGTGGTTGGCTCTATTTTTGAGTTTTATAACAAAAACGAAAAATGATTTTAAATATTTTTGTTCACTTATCAAAGTTACCAAAGCAAAAACCACTTTTATAACAAAACAGACCGCGTGACCAAGATTTGCAAAAGAGTTTTGCTATTATACGTTTTATTTTCTCAAATACATTTAACCTATATTTTAGAAAATGGCATTAAAAGTGTCAACATTGTTTTGTGAAAAGCTTTTAAAGCAAAATACATTTGCAAAAGGAAGCCATACCACGTAGTCCCATTAATCCTGCACTTAATCCCTACAAAGATTTTTTTTTGTTTGCTGTTGTTTTTGTTTGTTTATTTTCCACACTGCTTGTTCGCTAAGCTAAGCCACAAATGTGCCAACAAACAACGGTAAGCAAATTCCGAAGGCCACAACACAAAACACAGACGCTTTTACATACACAGTAATGTCTATTGAATAGTTTTTTATATTTAGAAAAGAGCTTTTCTAACCACACATTAAAACCTTCCATATAGATTTGCATAAACTTAATAAGAAAGCTTATTCAAACCAAAAGAGAGTCGGACACACAAACTGCCTTATCAAGCCACTGTGCGAGTATACTCGTATGTGTGTATACGTCCCTACATAAAGTCGTTCAAAAATTTTGTTAAATGCATGTTTCTGCAGGAGTTGCAAGTAATTCACAAATTTCATTCAAGGAACCTAGCAACAATGGTTCAATGGCACCTTGTAAGGTTAAGCCAAGGAGTGGAGAGGGAAAGAGAGAGAGAGAGGAGAGAGGAATAGTCGCCTGATATGGAGTGTAAATTATTAACTAGTTTGTAAAGAACGCTTGCTAAGCTTATCTATCTTTTGACTACAAATCTTACTTTACTCTAAGAAGTGGTTGGCGGAAAAGCTAACCTCGAGCAATATGCTGATAAAATCAACAAACTTTAAAGCTACTTGAAAGATTTACATATGTACACTATAAGTTGGGAGGACGACGACAAACGATGCACATTGAGGCAGACTCGGTATAAGTCAAGAACATTCTACAAACAATTTTTAAAACTTTTAGTTACGAATAATCAGTTTAAACTTAATATTTTTGAGCGCAGAATCTACATTTTAAGATTTATAATTTCTACTTTAAATTTGAAATTTATACTGTTGCAAACAATAAATACCGTTAAGTTAAAATGGAATATTTTTTCAAAACAGAACCTCGAAATTTTGGCGCTATGAAATTACACTCCAATCAAATGTGGCAAAAATATTAAAACTTAAAACAGGTGCCAAAAAATTATACAGAAAGCAACAACACAACTGTCGACACGATTACAGCCGTAATTTTATAAGGTTCTTTTTGAAAAATAAAAATCAAATAACATGCTGTAACAATAGAGTTCAGCTACTACAGCTTTTTCGCACTTCCTCACCATTAACCCATCTAAAGCTACGACCCAGTAATCATTGAAAAATATCAATGCTACTAGTGACCACAAACAAGTTAATGTGGGAAAAATTTACCCACCAATGAATGGGTTGGGCTCAGGGACAACACAAGACGTAACAACGAAACACGCGTATACATAGATCTAATTACATAAATATTTTTTGTCTACTTTTGAGTTGACATTTTGACGAGTTAACATCAAAAACGCTACAATTGTTAACAAATGAACTCATGCGGTTTAAAGGAGCAGTAGCCATATAATTTGATCTCCTAAATGGCAAATAAATTAAGTACGCTTTTCTACTGCTTCTACGGTTAGTGTTAAAATTTATGTGAGAAAGAAGTTCTGGAGAATCGAAGACACCTGTTATGAGCTGGTGTAAATATATGATATCTGCCGATTTCTTTCGATCACTTAAAGACTGCAATTTTAACAGTTTCAAACGATCCTCATAAGAAGGTAGGTCTAATATGTCCGTCCCACTTAAGCCTCTTAGAGCAAACCGAACAAAACGTTTTTGAATTTTTTCTATTCGATCAACATGCACATTGTAACTTGGGGACCAAACTTAACTTGCATACTCTAAGTAAGGACGCACGATTGCATAATACAACGTTGTAGTCGTAATAATGCTATTAAATTCTTTGGCCCAGCGTTTTATAAATCCAAGCATTGAAGAAGCTTTTTTATAAATATTATCAATATGAATGCTAAACGACAGCTTAGAATCCACGCATATACCTAGGTCTTTGACAGTATCTACACGACTTAAGGCAGTATCTATTATCTTATAATCAAAAATAAAATTATTCCTTTTTCGCGAAAAGGTCATAGTTTGGCATTTATCTGGTTTTAGAAACATATTATTTTTAGAACACCAAACTTCAAAGGATTTCAAATAAGACTGGAGTAGATCTGAATTGTCTTTAGAATCAAGTGTTCTGTATATTTTCATATCATTCGCATAGATAAGCAGGTGAGAGTGTTCTATGATGTGTGTTACATCATTGATTGCTAAAATAAACAGAAGTGGTCCAAGGTGACTACCCTGAGGAACACCTGATTCAGCAATAAATTCAGAAGACAATACGCCGCGGAAACGTATTTGATAAGATCGCTCCACCAAATACGACTTAATCCTTACTTACTTACTTAGGTGGCCGTGACAACCCGTGTCCGGATTTCGACCGACCTCATCAGCTCTCGCCAGGCGCCTCTGCTTTGCGCGCGCCCTCTCCAATCGGATACACCAAGTGCGGTTAGGGCTTCCTCAGCCTGGTCCATCCATCGGAGGCATGGTCTCCCTCGTCGTCGTTGACCAGCGACCCTCGCCTCGAGCACCTTTTTCGCTGGAGCTTCGTCGTCCATACGATGGACATGACCCAGCCAGCGTAGTCGCTGCACAGTTATACGCCGAACTACGTCAATGTCTCCGTAGAGCTCATACAGCTCGTGGTTCATTCGGATGCGATAGTCATCGCCGACTCGAACAGGACCGAAGATTTTGCGAAGAACTTTTCTCTCGAACACCCCCAGAGCGGCTGCGTCAGTTTGCGAAACTACCCATGCCTCAGCGCCATAAAGCAGCACAGGTAGAACGAGCGTCTTGTAGAGTGTTAGTTTTGTCGATCGAGAGAGGGCTCTGGAACTTAGTTGCTTACTGAGCCCGTAGTAGCACCTATTAGCAATTATTGTTCTTCGCTTTATCTCCAGGCTGATTTCGTTGTTGGTATTAATGGCGGTGCCAAGGTATACAAACTCCTTGACTACTTCAAAGTTATAGCTGCCGGATGAAACGTGGGAGTCTAAACGCCGAGCTCCCTTGTTTGTAGACAGCATATACTTTGTTTTACCCTCATTTATCGTCAAACCCACTTTGGCTGATTCCTTTTCGATAGCGGCGAAAGCAGCGGTAACATCTCTCTTGGTTCTGCCAACAATATCAATATCATCAGCGTAAGCAAGGAGCTGGACACCTTTATAGAAAATGGTGCCATTACGATGCACACCGGCCTTTCGTACGATCCCCTCCATGATGATGTTGAAGAGATCGCAAGACAGTGGATCGCCTTGCCTGAAACCTCTTTCGGTATTGAAGGTTTCGGAGAGGTCATTTCCTACCTTGACGGAGCTGCGTGTGTTGCTCAACGTCATTCTGCAAAGTCTAATCAACTTTGCAGGTATACCGAACTCAGACATTGTTGCGTATAGGCAATCCCTTCTCGGGCTATCGAACGCAGCTTTAAAGTCGACAAAGAGATGGTGTGTGTCAATTTGATTTTCGTGGGTTTTCTCCAGGATTTGTCGTAGCGTGAAAATCTGGTCTATGGTGGACTTACCAGGTCGAAAGCCACACTGATAAGGTCCAATCAGTGTTTTTGTAATTGGCTTTAATCTTTCACACAGTACGCTTGAGAGAACCTTATATGCGATGGAAATAAGACTGATACCTCTATAACTTGCGCAGATTGTAGGGTCTCCTTTCTTAAGTATAGGGCACAGTACACTGAGGTTCCAATCGTCGGGCATGCTTTCTGCTAGCCATATTTTGCTGATGAGCTGATGCATGCGCCTTATCAATTCATCGCCGCCGGTTTTAAACAATTCAGCTGACAGGCCGTCAGCACCCGCTGCTTTATTGTTTTTGAGTCGTTGGATAGCAACTCGAACCTCTTCATGGCTAGGTGGTGATACTTCCACTCCGTCATCGTCGATTGGTGGCACTGCACTGTGCTCTCGATGGGCGGCATTGGTGGAATCGTCGCCATTAAGTAAATTGGAGAAGTGCTGTCTCCACAATCTAAGCACACACTGTGTATCCGTATTCAGATCTCCATTTTCGTCTCTACAAGTGGATGCTCCGGGCTTGAAACCTTGGGTTAGACGCTTAACCTGTTGATAGAATTTTCGTGCATCCTCTTGCCCTGGTATACCTCTAGTTCCTCACGCTCACGCTTTTCCTGCTCTCTTTTCTTGCGTCTGAAAAGGCGCCTCTCTTCCTTCCTCTTTTCGCGGTAGTTTTCTCGCACGGCTCGCGTTGCAGCTGACTGCAGCGTTTTTCTATAAGCGGCGTTTTTTACTGCAGTCGCAATGCGACACTCCTGATCATACCATTGGTTCCGAGGTTGCGGGCGCCGGAAACCAATGACTTCTTCAGCGGCAGCGCGCATGGAGTGGGATATATGCGCCCAAAGTCCGCCGGCGTCGTCGAGTCCAGAGGTTGGTTGGTTGAGCTTAACCGAGAGTTGAGCGGAGTAGGCTTCGGCAGTCCGTTGTAATTGCAGCTTAGCGACATCTAGCTTTCGTTGCATTCCTGTGCGTATGTTCTTGGCATTGCATAATCGCATGCGGATCTTGGCTGCAACAAGATAATGGTCGGAGTCAATGTTGACCCCCCGAAATGTACGCACATCTAGAACACTAGAGGCATGCCTTCCGTCGATTACAACATGATCAATTTGGTTTCGCGTTTTTTGATCCGGGGACAGCCAGGTGGCCTTGTGGATGTCGAGGTGCTTAAATCTGGTGCTACTAACTACCATGTTTCGTGCCGCGGCGAAGTCGATCAGTCTTAGACCGTTGTTTGTGGAGGTCTCGTGAAGACTGAACTGACCGACAGTGGGGCCAAAGATGCCTTCCCTTCCGACTTTCGCATTAAAATCGCCGAGGACTATTTTCACGTCATGGACCGGAAGGTGGTCATATACGTCCTCAAGACTAGCGTAGAAAGCGTCCTTGACGGCTTCGTCCTTTTCCTCCGTCGGGGCGTGCGCGCAAATAAGGCTTATGTAGAAAAATTTTGCCTTGATGCGGATCGTGGCCAATCTTTCGTTCACAGGTGTGAACCGGGAAACAAGGTGGCGTAGTTTCCGGCTAACGACGAATCCACATCCGAATTCGCGCTTCTCCGCATGGCAGCTGTAGTAGATATCGCAGTGTGCTTGTTTAGAGCAGCCTTGCCCTTTCCATCGCATTTCCTGGATGGCGGTGATGTCAGATTGTATTGCTTTGAGGGCTTCCGCCAGTTGGATAATGGCACCTTCCCTATAAAGGGTCCGGACATTCCAGGTGCATATCCGTAAATCATTGTCCGTTTTTCGTTTGCGGTGGTCGTCAACGTAATTGGGGTTCTTATACGAGGCTGGTTTAGTTTTCATTGGGCAGTAGTAATGTGGCGGGACCCAAACCCTGCGCACATTCCATGTTTAAGGTCTATGGATCGACCCGCCGCTCAAATTAGCCGTCAAACTGACGGATGCCAGTTTGCCGTTGCCCAGGGAACACCACTTGGAGGTTTGAGTCGACTTGAGACGATTTCGACATGGATAATGCTGGCCTCGCCAGGTTGAGGCGGTCAGACACGTTGCCATGTGAAGGTTCGCCCCCTGTTCCCCATACGACTTAATCCAGTTCACAAAATATTGTGGGAATCCCATTAACTCGAGTTTAAATAAGATAAGATTGTGTGGTAGTTTATCAAATACCTTACTAAAATCAGTGTAAACACAATCGACCTGGTGACCAGAATCAATTGAATTTAAGCAGAATCTTGTGAAATCGAGAAGATTAGGCACAGTGGATCTGCCCTTAACAAAACCATGCTGACGAGTTGTTATGACTTCACCACAATGAATTTTTACCCGATCGTACACGATCCGCTCAAAAGTTTTGGAATCGATGAAAGCTGGCGTAGGCCTATTGTTATTGACATCATTCCTGCAACCCTTTTTATAATAGGACTTATAAATGATTTTTTCCAAAAAAGTGGAAAATAACTTTCGTTAATTGATTTATTGAATAATAAAGAAAGGGGTTGACTCAGAATAGGACCGCATTTTGTTAACACTGCGGCAGGAACTCCGTCGGGTCCAGCGCTAAAGTCCTCATCGATCGATCCAATGTACATTAAAAAATATGTATATTGTATATGTATATGTATATTGTACATTAAAAAAAGGATATATGTTCCACAGAAACTCTGGGTGCAGAATTCATATATTCAAAGTAATCTCCATCAGGTTTAAAAGAATCTGAACTGAATGATTCTTTAAAAAGGTTGGCAAATAGGCCACAAATTACGACGGGAGGTCAGTAAATCCATTAAGAGTTCTGAACGAAGAAGAAAATCTATCGGATTTTTTCTTTGTGTTTATGAATTCCCAAAATTTTCTTGGATCAGACAATATTCTCAGCTTAACATCATTTAAATATTCGTGACTGTAAGTTTCTAGGTCATTTGAGCCTAAGCTACAGACGTATTTCTTCCATGCCCTGTTCCTGTTGCTGCGAAGAGTCTTTAAATCCTTTGTGCACCAGGGGTACGCAGAATTTCCCGCAAATTTGAGGCTATATGGTACGGACTGAGAAAACATAGGAAAGAGTTCCAAATAAAAAAATGAATGGAGTTATCAAGGCAATTTCCATTTATGTATTCTAAAATTACATTAAGTTAACTATGAAGTAACTGATTTAACTTCAAAAAGTCAGCTTTTTTAAAATTGAATTCATAAAGCTTATCTACTGAATTCGTATTTACTATATCGGATTTGCACCAGATATTCAAAGGTGGATGGTATTCATCAACAGTAGTTAGAGCATGACAGGTTTTCTTAACAACAACATTGTTACTGTCTGTAGTTAAGACCAGGTCAAGAAGTCTTTTAAGACTATTATAAATACAACCTACTTGTTGTAAGTCTGAACATATATTATCAACAAATATATGTTCTTGTTGGGTCTTTGAATTAGATGCACAATAGTATGTAGCATCGTCAGAAGAAGGCCATTTTAAATCAGGTAGATTAAATTCGCCCAGTAATAAAATGTCGTCATTAACGTCAAGCAAATCAATTATGTAATCTATACACTCCGCAAGGCTTGCATAGACCTCTACACTACTCTTAGGAGAAACATACGCATTAATAACATATACATTGGAGTTACAATGTTTAACTTAACGCAAACTAGTTAAATATTAGAAGAACAGGGAATATCAACAATAGAACTGACAAAGCAGTTTCTTACAGCCAAAAGGACACCACCACCGACAGAAGGAAATCAAATTTATTTGTACGCCTGACATGTAGTCTTAAGTACAAAAGTCATCAAAGACCTAGGGTATAATAAGCATCACCCAGTGCCCTACTACCAAAAGCAAGCTTCCAATAGTAGTACCAGTTTAGACTTCCGTAGCGACGTACTTCCATCCATCTACTGGTGTAGACGAGACCTATCCAATCTCTTGCATACTAAGCAGGTATGCCAGCCCGGTCGTACCATTGCGCGACCCCGCCAGTCAATCTAGACCTGTGTAGCATATACACAACCAGAACCAGCACGAGTCTCCCCTAAGGGCCAACCCATGATAGTCACCTGGGCAACTCGGTCCCGTCAAAGAAGCTCCACAACATCCCAGCAAGGAGGCAAAAAACTCATTTGGGTTTTTATATTTGGCCGTGTCCAATTAGAGCACTAAATTACTCATGACTGGCAACTTCAATCCAGGCATGAATTTTATATTCACTTACCATGGAAGAAGTGCCTATAACCCTTGTTTAAACAACAAACAATACATCGAATATATGTGCATTCATTTTGTATACACCTCAATTCATTCACCCAATTTTACATCTCTCAGATGTCTCCATGCCGTGGATAGATAGGGTCGTCTTCTTTGACGAGTATGACTATCCCCGTGCTAACAAGTTTTTAGGTCCATTGCTATACCTTCGCAGGCTTTTTTCACAATAATATATACAGTGACCTGCTACCAAGATGGGCGCCACCCCAAGCTCTTGGTTGGCTCTACTTTTACAGTATGGGACGTATCCCATACCAACCCTCCTCCTTTATCCTGGCTTGGGACAGGCAGGCATAACTCCTGGCGGAGTTACCACCACCGACAGAAGAAATATTGTCAGTGTATCTGTCTTTTTTAAAAACTTGAAAACTATTGTCAAACAATTCCAAATCAGTAATGCTTCTATTCAGCCATGTTTCTGTTAACACGATAATATCCTCAGAACAATTTTAAGTTGAGTTTGAGTTAAGAAATAAGCTCTGCGTCTTAGAACGTAGTCCCCTTACATTTTGATAGTACAGGGACAGCCAATTCAGTTTTTTTGAGTCTGGCGGGCGGCTTGAGTCACCCTTCTAGACTTATTTTTTGGCTTGACTCAATAACGAGAATATTATCGGTCCACAAATTAGAGTTAAGAACAGTTGTAAAATCTTCGGCTGCTACTGTCAAAATAAAAGAAGCGTGCGAAGGCTTGTTACCAATTTTTTTGCATGAACAGAGTGCATTTGATTTTACTAACTTGGTTTGCCTGACAAACGTCAATATATTTTCTATTGATGTGTCGGGCTGAAGACGTCAAATGAAAACGTTTCTGGACCTCGAAACTGTTCTTAAAGTCAAATAACTGTTAGGCGTAGTTAAAATCGTATTTGGTATATAAAGTATAAGTATAAGTATAAGTATAAGAAATCACCGTATTATTATTTTCTGATGGCATTGCTGAGGGCTGCTCTGCCTTCAAGATCGGATGAAAATCCCATACAAAGTGGCTTTATATAAAAACATCTGCTTAAAAATCCTTAAAATTCTGCTCAAATTCCAAAAATGTCTTGGAATTTTGCACATAGGCTTTGATATATAATATAGACCATCACTATGATATTTGGCAAAATCGGATGGAAACCATGCCTACCTACCATACAAGGTGGCTTTACATTAACCGTAAAATTCTTAAAAATCTGCTCAAATTAAAGAAAGGTCTTGAAATTTCCCACATAGGATTTAATATTTAATGTAGACCGAAACTATGGCATTGAGCAAAATCGGATGAAAACCACACCTACTTTCCATACTAAAATCTCCAAGCTAAAATCTCTTAAACATCCACAAAAAATAAAAGTAACATGAAAAAAAAAACGAAATGGCCATCTCAGCCCTTGTAAGGACTTTGACCGAGCTTCTTATGATTAATTGTATTGTGTGTGATGTGAAATGTTTGCACACAAATGATCGAAAATTGGACCTACATGTTTTACGCCGACTCCGAACGGCTTATGTTTTCAAGAAGCTTTTCATGGCAGTTTTTACTCTCTGAGGTTTGCCATTGACTGCAGAGAGGTGACGGCCGAACAGAAAAATTAATTCAATTGAAAAAATTTTCTGTGTCATATGGAGGATTCGAATCTGGTTCTCTGGCGTAAGAGTCACACACTCTACCCACTACGCCACGGTCGCCACACGGCCGCCACAAAATAATATGAACCATCTCTATATTTGGCAAAATCAGATGGAAACCACGCCTATCTCCCACACAAAGTGACGTCATCAACATAGGAAAACTTTCGTAAATATATAAAACTGAATGTCATCGTGTCCGCCGTAGCTAAAGACTTCGAATATACTTTAATACGTCCGCGGGGAGGGGATATTTTAGCTTCGGTACGCTGCCGAAACTTCATTCCTTACTAGTTCATAATGAAATTATTAGGTCCCAAAATATCGAAAATTAGAAATGAGATAAGATCCTAAAACGCTTATATCTGAAACTATCATGGGATATATTTCCCTTGTACGAATTGAGCTAGGCTATAGGCATTGTAGAGTCATTTAAACTCAATGGATTTCGATTTAACATTTATAAAAATATTTGTACAAGGCAATACTATTTATTAATTTTTTTTAAGTTCTTGATTTGATTAATGACATCTTAAAGATAGATATTCATTCATTCATATTTATAATAAAAATGAAATCAATTTTGAGGTGTTATTTAACTTTTTCTGGGGTAGTTTTCCATGAATTTTATGCTGTTATTTCATAAAATTTGGGATATTTTTTTAATGAAATGATACCGCAAGCTGTGGGCCTTTCATTCGTGCTGCCGAAATTTTGACACAGATAATTTTAAGCTTTGCAGTATTGTAAAATTTGCAGTAACCCCTTTTACATACTCTGACCAATGTTCAAATTTTGACTTTGGATTTAAACTAAGCACGGTTGCAATTTCATATAAGCCCAAATTCAGTTCAAACCGAAAATTTTCTTAGAATAACGAGGTTTATGCTAGTGTTCTACCGATTAATTTTTAATTTCAATACCGATGCTCGATTTGTATGTGCATACTTTTAGGCTGAACATTTTTAAGGTCAGCATATACTGGAAAAGCACTGTAATAATGGCAAAAAAAATTTACAGTTTGAGCGATATTAGGTGCGGAGCAGTATGCTTGCCTTTTATGTAAGAAGATATTATGAAGTTTTGAGATAATATGAGCCGGGTATCTCCATTTCAAATTTTCAAATTTTGTTTGTTTCAAATTCAGTTGATATCGAATTTTTTTAGAATTTCGATAACAGATTTTTTATTAAATTTCGATACTAGACATGAAATTAGAATCCGTGAATACATAAAATTACCAAAATTTTTTTTGAATCACAAAAGTGTTTGAATTAAGCAACAATTTTGTTTTACGCAGCCCCAATGTGCGACATGTATGTCATCCTGTCTGGAAGAGAAAGCCAAATAAGATGCAAAAAGTTACAGTTTCCGATGATGAAAGAAGTTGTCTTAAGTAGTGGCGCCAATGGTAGGAGTGAAAAGTGTAGAGAAGAAGCGGAGCAAAATTTATATTAAAAGTTAATATTTAAAGGTCAAAGAGTTCTTGTTTGCACCACCATAAAAACATTAAAAATATTCATTTTTGAATTTATCAAACAAACGCTTTTTCAACGCCAAAATTTTTCATAACGTATGGCAACTGATGAGTGTTTTTTACTCCTTTTTTTACTGCTAACTACTATTTAATGTTATACATGAAAAAAACGTCGAGTACGATCTCGTGACATTTAAAGTTTCAGAAACAACCGTCGATTTAGGGAAGAATCACGAACAAAAGAAGCCAGAAAAATAAAGTCAGTGCAACAGTCGAGTGGCGAGGGTATCTAAAGACCCTTAGAAAGTACGCAGAGAGCATTAAGTATTAGTTAACAGAACTTTGTCTCAGCTAGAGTGCAATATGCAGGAGGAGTCCTTGAAAATAATTTGCGTACCGTACGCAAAGCAGGACACATGCATCATGCATGCCATGCACGAACCTTGTTGTCATGCGACATGATTGGGTGGCTAGGGGGCAATATATGAAGGCATACATAAGCACAGTACGAAATCCACTTGATGAATCGTGCACCATGGTGCACTTATCATTACTCACCGAGTTTTACATGTTCTTGCTCACACTGTATTCTATTGCGTTGAGCAATAATTTCTTTTCCCTTTACTTCGGTGACCAGTATAACGGGAGCAGCAGCGGCAAGCTTTTTTTTCGCCACTTTTTTTTTTTTTGTTGAAGCCAAGCAAACAAAAGGGGACCCCATGACATGTTATTCCTGATGGAGCCATTTTTTTTTTTTTTTGCTTCAAGTCATCGTTTATTACGTTTAAATCCCCCAGTTTCTCATTTTTTATTCCTTAGTTATGCAAGTAAAACAAGCAGAAAGTAAGAAATAATATTCAACTGCTCAAAGAAGAAAGGAAAAATTTATTTTTTTATTCCATACTATTTATTCTTGCTTCCTCTGGAATTTCTGCGTTTCTCTTGTGCTCGACGAAAGAACGTTACGTAGCCACTTATAACTCAGTTCAAAGAACTTATTTCGAACTCAAGTCAGTGTTGCACTCGAGAGAAGTTTCATTCCAGTTTTATTATTATTAAATTCTCAGGAAGCTTTAATATGAACACCTATGTTAAAGGTAACTTGAAACTCGACTATGTTGCAAATTTGAATTTGAGTTAAACAATTTCATTTAAGTTTTTAAAACCAGGAAAGACACATTTGATTCACTTAATTTCCAATTTTTATCATTATTTCATTAACGGTTTTTGGGTAGAAAAAAGGTAAAGAAAGGATAGAATTGCTCGAATATAATTTGGAAGTCAAATGGTTAAATCCCTAAAACCGGATAATACTGACCACCTTCAGCAAGTTATTTTCTGTAAGGAATTTTTCGCTTTATTTCTCTCTCTACCTACGCTTTTTTATATAAAAAACTCCATATAAAAAAAAAACCTTGCTGAGCATCCTGTAGGGGGTCAGTAAATCCGGCTTAAGAGCGGTTTTATAGTGCCGGCTGGTGACTGTGCTGAGCCGAACAGAGAAGGGAAGCTGAAAAACGCTGCATACATACAATCATATGAAATAAGCTCAAAGTGCGTATAGTGCCAGCAGGTCGCTTTAAGCTACCTGCTCGGCTGGCAGAAAGAAAGTTGAAAGAAGAGCCGAGAAGTAAAGCTGAAAAACGTTGCATATACAATCATATGAAGTAAGCTCAAAGTGCGTATAGTGCCAGCCGAGCGCAGGCAGCTTAAAGCTGAAAAACGCTGCACATACAATTATTTGAAATAAGCTCAAAGTGTGTATAGTGCCAGCAGGTCGCTTTGCGTATAGTGCCTGCTCGGCTGGCAGAAGGAAAGATGAAAGAAGAACCGAGAAGGAAAGCTGCAAAACGCTGCATATACAATCATATGAAATAAGCTCAAAGTGCGTATAGTTTCAGCCGAGCGCAGGCAGCTTAATGCTGAAAAGCTCTGCACATACAATCATTTGAAATAAGCTCAAAGTGCGTATAGTGCCAGCAGGTCGCTTTAATCTGTTTGCTCTGCTGGCAGAAGGAAAGCTGAAAGAAGAACCGAGAAGGAAAGCTAAAAAACGCTGCATATACAATCATATGAAATAAGCTCAAAGTGCGTATAGTGCCAGCAGGTCCCTTTAAGATGTCTGCTCGGCTGGCAGAAGGAAAGCTAAAAGAAGAACCGAGAAGAAAAGCTGAGCAGGCAGGCAACCCTCAGGCACTTTACGCACTTTGAGCTTATTTCATACTATTTCAGTTTTCCTTTTCGGTTGAGTTGCTTTAGGTTAGGTTAGATTTAGGTTAGGTTAGGTTTGGGTTAGGTTAGGTTAGGATAAGTTTAGGTTAGGATAAGTTTAAGTTAGGTTTTGGTTAGGTTTCTTTTATGTTGTTTGTGAGGACAGGCAGGCAGGCGCAGGTAGCAACCTGTTTAGCAAATAAGCCTTTCAGAGTAAATGCGAGCAGATCACTGCGACATCTAGGTTGTTATTGATTATATATTTCTTCTTTATACATATTTTTTTTATATCAAACATACCCAACTAGTGGATATTTCATCAATCCATCAATTTCGCCCAGGCAAAAACAAATCACCAACAACAACAACAACACAAGTCTCACTCGATATCGATCAAATTTCTCAACATTTTATATAAGTGCATACAAAAGCAAACGCATGCACAACAACCGGTCACTGTCATCTTCTGTTTTCATAAGGGATGGATAAGGGTTGTATGAAGATCCTTATTAATGAGATTTCGACAAACCGCTACCCAAAATTTTGTGATGTAAAAAAAAAAACCGTTAGCCTAAAAATTTAGACAAATTGTGCCGCATGGGAATCAAAGACGGTGAAAAGGGGGAAAACATTGACAAAAACCAAACCAGAGGTATAAAATATAAGACCAACACTCATTCATTTTTCCACTCCAATAATTTTCTGAATATACCTACCCTCTATCACCACTCTTTAATGGGGCTCCCATATAAAATTTACGCCTTAAGGAAATCGTTTAAGGAAATTGACCCCCACCAGTACCAGAGTGCCCTTAAAGGATTAAGTTGTAGGATTGACCTCGACTATTTTCTCTTTCCCAACATTTTCTCGAAACATGCTTATCCTCTATGAAAACCCTATACAAAATTAAAATTGCAGACTTCAAAAATATGGCAGCAAAATCGTCAAACAGTCCTGCAATAGCTGCCCAGGAGTTGCCCCTGGAGGGGTAAAATGTAAGATCAACCCACAATAATTTTCTTTAAGGCTGCTCTTAAATACAAAATTCACGTTTATGTTAAATTTATTTATCACTTTTATTGCCCCAAGCGTGCGCCTAGGCGGATAAAATGTATAATGAAAGCTTTGCCTCTTAAAATGTTGGGGGGAGAAAACTAAAGAGGGACGGTCTCACATTTTACCCTTCCAGGGACGACACCTGGGGAGTTATAAAACTATTTTATAATGTTTTTCCAATATTTTTTAAGTCTGCGACGTATATTTTGTATCGTAGTCCTCAAAGCGTTAGAAATAGGGGGTAAGTGTGCTGGGGAAAATGTTTGGGAGGCAAAGTAATGGGGGTTCATCATACATCTCAACCACCGGGGGCACCACAAATATATTACTATAGATACACATTATATGCATACAGTAGCCCATCATACGAGTATCTTACTCACAGCAAATTTAAGGTCTTTCGCGGCATTGCCTTATCGACGAATATTTTTGTAATATCTTTTTTTCTTCGAAAAACTCCCGGAGGCCCTTAAATAGATAAAATATAAATGTTTCTCCAAGATAAAATTCTAAAATTATAAGTTTTTAATAACTTTTCATTTTTCACCTGTACTTCCTTTTCTGGACTAGCCCATATTTGCAAACAAGCCTAATTTTGACAATTTTCTAAGGATTTTAAGGTTAACCTTTGACCTTTTATTTGGTAGTTTTATCGTATTATTCAAGCAGTGGATTGGATACAACGAGAAAGAAAGTGGGTTGGATATATGTTGCAGTGGCGGCCGTGGCGCAGTATATAGAGTGTGTGGCCCACACACAAGAGAACCATGGTTCAATTCCCACCTGACACAGAAAGTTTTTTCAATTGAATTAATTTTTCTGTTCGGCCGTCACCTCTCTGCAGACAATGGCAAGGCTTATAGAGTAAAATCTCCATGAAAAGCTTTTTGGGAACGTAACAGTACGTTCAAAAAGTCCACAGGATGACACATAGATGGCGTTACTACATTTTTTCCATATGATTTTTATTTAGTACCAACCTTCAAACGATACGTATAAAAATTTGACAACTATTTTTATTGAAAAAAAAAAAAATGGAAAAAAGTAAGTTTCGAGTTTTGTAATGGTAAAAAAGTGGATTACTGAATTTAAACGTGGTCGTACCAGCACAAATGATCCAGAGCGCAGTGGACGCCCATATCAGACTGTTATTCCACAAAACATCAAAAAAATCCACAAACTGGTTATGAACGATCGCATGTTAAAGGTGCACGAGCTAGCTGACATTGTAAAGATATCAGATGGTATGCGAAAGCTCTGTGCAAAGTAGGTGCCTCGTGAGCTCACAGTCGACCAAAAACAACAACGAATTGATGCTTCAGATGAGTGTTTGGCGCTGTTAAACCGCAATATAAACGAATTCTATCGTCGATATATGATAATGGATGAAACATGGCTTCACTATTACACACCAGAATCCAAAAGACAGTCAGCTGAGTGGACAGCAGTCGACGAACCGAGTCCAAAGCGAGCAAATACCCAACAGGTGATGGCGTCTGTATTTTGGGATGCGAAAGGAATAATATTCATCGACTATCTCCAAAAAGGAAACATTATCACCAGCGGCTATTACTGTGCACTTTTGGATCGATTAAAGGCTGAAATCGCTAAGAAACGGCCACATTTGCAAAAAAAGAAATGTTGGTTTCAGCTTACCCACCCACCGTATTCTCCAGATTTAGCCCCCAGCGACTTTTCCTGTTTTCAGATCTCAAGAGAATGCCTGCTGGAAAGAAATTCAAGTCCAATGATGAAGTAATCGCTGAAACTAAGGCCTATTTTGACGAGAAAGAGAAATCGTACTATAAAAGTGGTATCGAAAAGTTGGAAAATCGTTGTATCGCTCTCAAAGGCAACTATGTTGAATAATATAATCGAGTTTTATCAAAATTTTGTTTTTTTCTTACTTATCCTACGGACTTATTGAATGACCTGTTATTATAACTGTTTTCGCAAAAACACACAAAGTGTGCACTTTATTCATATTTAAATTATAGCTACATAAAAATTTAAGTTTTGAAAATTTTATTAAATAAATTATGGACAAAAACCACATCATGCACACGTAAACGGAAGCAGCAGCCATGAAACAAACGGGCGGCGACTAATTAAATTAAAAACGCATATAACTTGCAACTGAAAAGAACAGAACACAAAAAAAAAAAACAAAAAAAAAACTCCATTAATGATGAAATCCCGCATAAAAGATGAATGAATGATTCAGAAGTTGAAAACTCAGACGAAGTAGAAAACACAAAAAAAAAAAATAAAAATTTACAAATGTATGGACGAATAATTGCATGAATGAATGAATGAATGAGCGAACGAACGAGTGAAATGTAAGGATCGGCTTACTATGTGAATGTTTTGTTGAGTTTGAATGCAAGACGGCGACTAACCAACTATGTGTCCGTTCGTCTGTCTGTCCATCCGTCCGGTCGTCCGACAACAAGCGACAACTGGCGACTGACTGACTCTAACAGACAGACAAGCTTAAAAACTTGACTTGGGTGGGATGTCAAGAGTAGGATCTAAAAAATAACCATTTGAGGCTTGCTCAGTGGCTTGTTTGACAGCCAAACGACAAGAAAGAGAGACAAAAAACAATATGCAGACAAAATTTAAAAAAAGTGCTATACTTCAAAGTACATAACTGAAAATTGCGAAAACAGTCAAACAGCAATAAAATCAAACAAAACTATTAAAATTATTGTTTACGTATGCGTAACTATAACTCCGAGCTTAACTTTAATTGGATAATAATATAAAAGCTGGTAAATTTTAAATTTAAGCCTTCTTCTTTTTCTTCTTTTACTTCTATATGCTTGCTTCTCTTCATTCACAGTCTGATTATTCATTGCCAACATTTTTCAACTCTTTTTAATGCGAATTAAATGGGTTCCCTCATTGTTGGAGGGACGATAACGACGTTGTAGACTGTTATTCGATTGATGACATTCATTGTTGTCAAGTGTTCAGAATGACTTTGTTTGCCAGTTTCACACAAAATGTTCTGGCAATTTTGTTCGATATGCTTAAGCTTTTTACTACTGCCAAGGGCATTATTTTCTTTTTTTTTCATACTTCAAATACATATTGAATGGTATAGATGATTAGTTATGTTCGTAAAATTAAGTGCTTTTGTTGAGTTTATAAATCGGGTTCGACCTCATTTTCTATTGAATGGAGTGACATTGCTTTTCAGGAAGAGCATGAAAGCTATTTAACTATGAAAAATGTGAAGAAAAAATATGAATTATGGCGCTTTATGAAATCTAGTTGAAAAAAGTGTGAATTGGTTAACGCAGAGTCAAACGTCTAGCCTCTAACTTTTCAAAAACAACTCGTTAAATCTTTGTTATTTAAAATTATTGAATAGATTTTAAGAATTGTTTTGTTTTCTTTTAAGATTGATGTTAACAAGTTCTAAGTTATTAATAACAAAGACTTGCAGCAGATCCCAAAAATTATAGAAATAAACTTCAGAATGTATTAAGTTTAATTTTGTTTGAAGAAGTAAGAATGTGTATATAACAAATCTCTTTTTGGCGCGGTTTTAACACTGTATTTAAACGGTATTCCTATGCATAGATTGATGCCAATGAAAAAATATTTGTATGCGGTTAACTGCGTGAATAATACAGTTCTAAGATTATTATATGATTTAGCAGGTCATTCAATAAGTCCGTAGGATAAGTAAGAAAAAAAAAGAGCACAGGTGCGTCGTTTGACACACGAGAGAAGCGAAGCTTTTTCGAAGTTACATAGATTTGATAGCATAATAATTTTTTTCTTTTTAATAAATTAACTTTTAAAGTCAAAAATTTAAAATAACATAAAATTAATTACATATACACAGAAAACATATTTACTGCTTACTTTTAATTGTTGAATATCAAATTTCCACGCCAATTACATATACGGGCGTATAAAACCAGCGACTCTCCATTTTAACTCTTCACACATGGTTGTGAACTTAGCTGCACTGAAGAAATTTTTTTCCTTCAACAGCGTACTGCGTAGCGAAAAATCTGTCAAAAATTTTTCAGATTTCACTCCAAGCAAATCACAGAACGAGGATAAAAATATATATTAAATATATATTAAAGAACGCACACGAAACAAAATTTAACAAACATTTTAGATACCTTGCCGATTTCATGCATGCGTTTGTTAATTCCATATTTATTGATATCAGCTATTTTTTTGACACTTAAAAACACACTTGTCAACGCACTTGTGGGCATTGCTTATTTTCTTCGTGCCAACAACACCACAAACGCATTCACAATACAAACACATCGATGCTGGAGACACATTGTGGCAAATAAAAGCAAATTTTTGTAGCATAGCAAATACACAATCCTCTATTTATTGATAGATGGTGACGATCTACTGCAGCATAGGTTCAGTTATAGCTAAGATTAAATTAACAACAGTTTCCCACAAGTCTTTGTGGCCTAGAGGGTAGTGTGCTGGGCTATCATTTAAGAGGACACGGGTTCGATTCCCACGTGAAACAAAACATATTTTTTGTATTTAGTATTAAAGTATTAAATTTTCTTGTTGTAATAAGCGCTAGCAACAAAGAAACCATCAAAATTCCAAGAAAAAATCTGTCGAAAATTTTTCAGATTTCACTCTAAGCAAATCACAGAACGGGGAGTAAAAAGCTTCGCTTCAAAAATGTTGATAAAACTCGATTATATTATTCAATAAAGTTGTCTTTAGCGATTTTCCAACCTTTCGATACCACTTTTATAGTACGATTTTTCGTCAAAATAGGCCTCAGTTTCAGCGATTACTTCATCACTGGACTTGAATTTCTTTCCAGCAAGCATTCTCTTAAGATCTGAAAACAGGAAAAAGTCGCTGGGGGTAAATCTGAAGAATACGGTGGTTGGGTAAGCAATTCGAAGCCCAATTCATTCAATTTTGTCATTGTTTTCATCGATTTGTGACACGGTGCATTGTCTTGGTGAAACAACACTTTTTTACTTTTGCAAATGTGGCCGTTTCTTGGCGATTTCAGTCTTCAATCGATCGATCAATCGAAAAGTGCAAGTGTACTAGTCGTTGTTGATGGTGGTTCCTATTTGGAGATAGTCGATGAATATTATTCCTTTCGCATCCCAAAATACAGACGCCATCACCTAACAAGCCGACTGTTGGGTCTTTGCTCGCTTTGGTTTCGGTTCGTCGACTTCTGTCCACTCAGCTGACTGCCTTTTGGATTCTGGTGTGTAATAGTGAAGACATGCTTCATCCATTGTCACATATCGACGATAGAATTCGATTTTATTGCGGTTTAACAGCGCCAAACACTCCTCGGAAGCATCAATTCGTTGTTGTTTTGTGAGTGTTGTGACTGTGAGCTTTCGCATACCCAAATGTTCGTGTAAAATGGTAAAAACACTACCATCTGATATCTTTACAATGTCAGCTAGCTCGTGCACCTTCAATTTGCGATCGTTCAGAACCAATTTGTGGATTTTTTTGATGTTTTGTGGAATTACAGTCTGATTTGGGCGTCCACTGCGCTCTGCATCATTTGTGCTGGTACGACTACGTTTAAAGTCAGCAATCCACTTTTCTACTATTTGTCTCAATGGATCAGAGTCCGGATAATGTTTATCAAGCCATTGTTTGGTTTCCACTGTATTTTTTTCCATAAAAAAGCTCGAGTTTTCATCAAAACTCGAAATTCACTTTTTCCATTTTTTTTTTCAATAACAATAGTTGTACACAAAATGCTATGACTCACGAATAAGTGGTCAGATTGTTGTCAAATTTTTATAGGTATCGTTTGAAGGTTGGTACTAAATAAAAATCATATGGAAAAAGTCTGGTAACGCCATCTATGTGTCAGCCTATGGACTTTTTGAACATACTGTTATGTCAAAGAGCTTATATTGATATTCTTTCTGAAATATTTCGACTTTGGTACTAAAATTAAGCTTAGAAGAGTTTTTTTTTAGTTCTTGCATTTTTAAGTGAAATTCTCCCATAATTGTGCGAACAGTAGTTATTGGTAAATATGCCTTTTCGCAGATAATAATGATTCTATTTACTAAGATTTTGCTTAGTTTGTCAACACTTCCATATTTTCCCGAAACTATATTATTTTCATCTGGTATTGACATCCTGGTAGGAAGGCAATAGATTGTGTCGACAAAATCAGATGGTTGCCCGAAAATATGGCAATTTATAGAATTGCGTGTGGGCGGCATTTTTACAAACAATAAAAGGAAATAAGGAAAAACCAAATCAGCAAGGGAAAAAATTTAAAATAATTAAAATGTTCTAGCCTTCTATGATGCTTTGCTGTTTTCTGCAATGAGAATTCAATTCGAATGAATGAAATTAATGCAATAATTTAATTTAGTTTCATTTAAAAAAATGTTCATTTTAAAAAGTCATGGCATACCACGATCATTTCAAAATATAAAAAAAAAACAAGTGAAAAAAAATGTTCACAGTTTCCTGGGAAAATAATTTTAAGTTCCCTATATACACTAAATCTGAAGAAAAGTTCAAAAAGAAAGGTTCATTCACACTGTGAACCGGACTTAACTGTCCGATTCGAATATTTTTACGATTTTTACGATGGAAGAAAAAATTGAGCCTGATTCACTCGCCTGATGCCTGGTTTGCGTGTCATACTCATATACCCATGTCTCATCACCAGTAATGATGGATTCGACGAATGATTCGTCGTTTTCGACCATTTCCAGCATGTCTTTCGCGATAGCAACTCGGTCTCTTTTTTGCATGAAATTGAGTTCTTTCAGTACCAACTTCGCACCGACACGTCTCAAGCCCAATTCATTCTTCAAAATGTTCTGAACGTATCCAATTGAAATGCCGACGTCCTTGCTATCTCTCTAATCGTCAATTTACGATTTTTGACCAACATTTCTTTGATTTTTTCAACGATTTCTTCGGTAGTCGAACACGATGACCGACTGGTACGAGGGTCGTCTTCTACTTCGCCTTGGCCACTCACAAATCGGTTAAACCGTAACATTTCACCAACATTTTACGCGTAGCGACGCAGTTGAGACCATTTCTCACACAAAATTTGATACAAACTCGTTGCTCAATTTTTTTTTCCATCATAAAAATCGAAGACACGAAAAAAGTTGTTGGAAACAAAGCACTGCAGCCTTGTCATAGACACATGTGGCAACCTACTAAAACAAAATTTTCGAATCGGACAGTTAAGTCCAGTTCACAGTGTGAACCTTTTTGAACAAGGTGGTATGATACAGTTAGCTAGATGAAAGATTTTCAAATGAAAAGCGGAATCTAAAGACGACCCCTGATCAAGCCAAAACTTTCTAAATGATCTCTTTATGTATATTCACAACTTTTCCACACCCCCTGTTATTAAAATTTAGGTACTAAATTATTTTGTTTGAGTCGCGATCCACCCTACACCATATTAAAGATTAAGAAGATGAGTGAACAATTTTGATATTTGATGGAGGTAATTACTAAAAAATTTAAAAAAAAAAAAGTAAAAATTTTTAAATCTTGAGTTGTGCTGTTTTGTAGATAGAGTGCGATATTTGTATCTTCGATAGTCTAATCGCATTTTCAGATGTTACTGAATAAAACTTAAAGAAAAAACTTAAGCAACTTGAGCACCTTTCAATAATTAATGAATCAATCAATTACCTGACTTTGCAAATAAATGCTAGCCGGCATAAATTTCATTCACTCCTCACTCTCAATAGAGGTGCAAATAAATCTTCATTTACACAGTTAGTAGGTAATAAAGATGCCAGTCAGGATATCTGCCCCCGACATATCCAACATAATGTGAATGAGTGAAAATAAATGAATGACTATTAGAGAACACAGCAATAAAGTAGAGAAAAATAAATAAAGAGCACAAAACAAGAACAAAGAAACATGTTTTTGCTTTTACGGCATATATAGCAGCAAATAGTAGAACGAAAGAAATGCTTTTGCTATTCATTAAACTAGAGTGCAAGAAAAAAAAAAACAAAATTAATTCAAATAAAGGCAGAGAAAATTAAAACCACCCTTAGGCTAGGTCGCCTGAGGTAATGTCCCTTAAGACCTACGCTGTCTGCCTAAAGTATACAACATAGTGGTAGCAATAAATGTTGGGGAAAAAAATACAGCAAAAGCAAGCCGGATGGAACGGGACAAATTCAACAAAATCAATATAATATTTGGATGTGCAATTTTTCCCAGCAAGGCGACAAAGAAGAGTCTTTCACAAAGGAATCCACTTTCAAAAAATCAACAATGGTGCTGAACAACGAAAAGAAGAAGAAGAAGAAGAAGAAAAAAAGAATAAATATATCCGGAACGACAATCAGTAGACGAAAATATTTGCAAATTTTTTTTTCTTTATTTAATACATTGATTTGCTGCAAAAATTACTCAAAAGGGTTCCATGTCCTTGGCCTTAACGCCACTACTAAGGGTAGGAAGTATGAGATGGACACAAAATGAGAGTGGTTTGATACGAATGCATGCAGCAGGAAAATATTTGTCAAGGAAACAAACAAAACAAAACAAAACTAAAAAAAAAAAAAATATATAAATAATGTATTTGGTGCGGATGGACGCAATTCATTAGAGCTTTTATTGCAAAAACTTTCAACGTGTCCTTAATAACAAACAGCCAAGCAGCGAACTGGCGCAAACAGACTTGAAGCAAAAATTCCAAACAGCTTAAAGGCTAACAAAAAAAAAAAAAAAAATTACGTACTGAAGGGCGAAACCATAATCCGTACTATGTACATATTTTTTGGATTGGCTGCGTTTTTGGCTGCCTGCCAGTCTGCCTGGCTCTTTTTACTTTTAATCCGAAATGTTTACACAACGTAGAACATATTTTGCACTGTAATATCTGGAATTCAACATAGTTGAAATTCGCTGCATCACCCTTGACATTTTTCCAAAAGAGCAAAAAGAGTTGCCGTCGACATACCACAGTCAGTTGGTATTTATATTTAAATGAACTAATTTTTTTTCCCCCCAACTATTAACTAGACAGCAGCAGCAACTTTTACTTTCGTCCAGCCTTAAGACAAAAATAACATTTTCCTAAAAAGTATCTGTATTCCATTCTCAGTTTTGTGTATATTTATCTTGTAAAACTATGTGCATATCTCAATAATTAATGAAAACGATTGCGTCTGATATGTGAATAAGTGGAACGAACACTGAGAGTATTGCTTATGATGAGAACGAACTATGAATATCAGCAATGAATGTTGAAAATATAACTTACGAAACTATTGTTAATTTTTGTTTTGTTTTGATGTTGAATTTTAGTTACCTGCAATGAAAAGAGAAACATATTGGTTAATATAAATTGTTAAGGCGTATAAAGTGAAAGTAATTTTAAAATATTAAACTTATTGAATATTGAAAAATTAACGAAATTGTTATTTTTATTTGTAATGTCGATATTACTCCAATAAAGTACAGTAACAATTTTTTGGAAAGTAAGATTCGGTTTGTTATTCCGCAATATACAGGGTGTACCGCAATTGAGTGCAACTATTTACGGAGCTGAAAGGTTATGTCGAGCTGAGCAAAAAAATTGTATGGCAGGGGGAGGGGGGGGGGGTCTATTTTCACATTCTTAGGAGCTACAGTGTTAATTAATATTTCACGACTTTGGCTTACGTTATTCTTTCTAGCAGAAAAACTAACTTACATAAAACTAATTTTGATAGGTCTCATTTAAAGGCTCATTTTAAAGGCAATGAGATCACCTTTCTAACGCTATATCAACTAACCCCACCAATTTAACCGTTACCGAGCTGTGATCGTGTGAAGATGAAATCAATCGGTTGAAACTACCAAATTTCAACTTTGAGTGCAAATTTCTCAGAATTTCGCGTAATAAAAGAAATTTTTTTTTAGTTCAATTTTATAATTTATTCAATTTTCTTTTCAATGACACCAAAAACAGAAGCATATCTTTAAAAATAAAAAAGTTGGCTGTACTAAAAAAATTATACTTATTAGAAAACAATGATATTATCTACTGCATAACTAATTGTAAAGTCATTATTTATCATTATTTTCAAATAAGTATAATTTTTTTAGTACAGCCAACTTTTTCATTTTTTAAGATATGTTAATGTTTTTTATGTCATTGAAAAGGAAATTGAAAAAATTTTAAAATTGATTTAAAAAAAAAATTTCATTTATTACACGAAATTCTGAGAAATTTGCACTCAAAGTTAAAGTTTGGTAGTTTCAACCGATTGATTTCATCTTCACACGATCACAGCTCGGTAACGATTGAGTTGGTGGGGTTTGTTGATATACCGTTAGAAAGGTGATTTCATTGCTTTTAAAATGAGCTATCAAAATAAGTTTTTGTAAGTTAGTTTTTCTGCTAGAAACAACAACGTGAATCAAAGTCGTCTCCATACAAATGATGGGCAAAAATAGAATAGTGGTCCGATTGTAATGAAACTTGGCTTTTAAAAATTAAAATGAGTACGGTGATTTCAAAAATGAAGTTAGTTTTTTTGTAAAGCTCATAGTTTTTTCAAAAGCATTCTTGAACGGTTTTACAGGAGTTTGGGGTGCATATGACTGGTATGAGAAAATTTTGCATATGGGCTAAAAATCCGGCAAATTTTGCATAAATTTTAAATTCCAAATACGCCTGAGGTCAAATCATATATCAAAAATGCAAAAAATGGAGAAAGTTTAAAATTCTTAAGCTCCAAATACTGGACAAATATTAGCCAATGGCAGTTTTTTTTATTTTCAGACTGAAATTTTCAGTGAATTTATAAAATTATTTTCTTTTCCATTTATCCATTATTTATTCACTAATTAAAATAAATTGATTACAAAAATTTTTCATTTTAATTTTCGCTTTCGGAGCTTTCTTCGGAAGAACACTCGGAAGGATTTACTATTGACGAATACAAGTCCTCATTGGCTTCAACCTGAGTTCCTCGATTCAAAACATAATAATCGATAAATTTGTCGTCGGATTTCTTTGTTTTGCTTGTAATATTTCTTTTACTGGCAATTAAAGGATCCGATGACAGAAGAAGGTGCCGTAAAAGGGTCTTTGTTCGTGTCTTCTCGTCCCGTTTTTCTAGTGTGCTCTAAACGATTTTTGCGAACGCTTTTCTGGGTTGATTCTAGTGCTTCCTCTGATAAACTTCCTGCAATAAAGTTAGATTTACGGAATGAAATGTATGAGTGATTTCAATATTAATTTTACCAAATGGCAAGTCAAAAAACTTGACAACGTCGAATCCGTGGATAAGTACTTTATGTACCGAGCTAGGCATGTAGTACCAGCTATAATTTTGCAGATATAAATCCCTTGTTGCTTCCAAGAGCTCACCGAAGATTTACCGCTAGATAACCGCTAGATAACACCCGTAATATAACTGAGAAGTCTTTGTCGATTTTTGTGATATCTGCTGCTAGGTCGACTTTGTTCCCCGTCATTTGTTGTTCCAAAGCCTTGTTTTACTTGGTCAACTATTAAGCCAGTTTTTTCCCTAAATTCCCTCTGAATTCCGGTTTTACTTTCTAAAAATGCAGCTCTATTTACATCTCGTACTTGCCAGGATTTAAATGGGAGACGATATGCTATAGGAAGCAGGCATTCAAAAAATCGAATATAGCAATGAAGAATTGATAAACCAAACTTAAAGTACTCAGAGTTGCCGCTTGCTCCTTGCGCAATTTGATTAATTTCAGTCGGACTAGCTTTGCATATGAAGCATCTGCTGGCGGAGCTCGTATTTGACAAAACAGTTGCTACAGAACCATCAATCATGCTACAGTGCATTTCATATGACACTTCGGCAACTTCATTCACCATTGGTTTAAAATACATCACATTCCAAATCGCTTATATTTTTCTTCATTGCTTGATATTCCTTAAAAACCAAGTCCTTGTTTTCCTTGGTATGTATAAATTTCACAACTCTACAAAGTAGTGTAGATGACGGTGTTTTATTCACTCACACTTCCTTCCTGGTGGACGAATGAATTAATCTGCAAATATAGTAAACACCATGATTACGTAATCGTAATCATAAAAACTATGTCAATACTTACTTAAGTGGCACAAATGCAATAATAAACATGAATTCATCGGATAAGTCACTCGAAGAAAATCTTTGTTTATATTGGCTGTGGCCCGAACTACCGTCCATTTCCCATTTGCAGATAAGAGAAAGGTTTCTACCAAACTCCATACTTGAACAGAGACTAAAGATGCTCTTCATTGTGACTCGCATTAAATGCTTTAAACAAACTTCTGCTGATATCTCTGTTGCAGTTATATCAGGAATTAGTTCCTTTTTTAAACCTCGCAAGGTATGCAGGCTGGGGAAACAATCCTGATGTAAGTTGTTCAAAACTTTCCGCAGTATGTACTTTATATTTTGCTTCCGACAAATTAAAATCTAGGTATAAGGCAAGAGCTTTACTTGGCTCCAAGGTTTTTTTGCATTCATCAGCACCACTCTGAGATTTTATGTTCTCAAAAGCAAAGGTTATCTCATCAGCATCGCGTTCATTTAATAATTTCTCTACTCTACGCATTTTAGTTCTTCTTGAAGCTTCCAAAAAACTAACTTCAGGTCTGCCGCGTTTCTCTGTGCTCGTGCTAGGCTGCTATAAATGAGAATAGTTAAAGATATTTGCATTGCATAATACTAATATGATTCTCTTACATTATCAGTATCTTCCTCTTCCATAGATAACATTGTCCACTGTAGCCAAGAAGAGTACAAAGCTTCTAGTTTTTCTTTTTTATAAGAAGAATCTCTCCAATTTGCGATTATTTTGCTATGAAATTTGTAAACCTTAGACCGCAACAACTTTGAATCGATTTCTTCGTCTCCGATTTTTGACACAATAAAAGAATATGTTTCAGATATTATTTTATTAATTTCTGTGGAAATCCACAGGCCAACCAATTAACTATTTAAAATTTTAAAAGACATTATTTTCACTTAAATTATAACCAATTTAATCGCGCTTGTTAACCGAAGTTGGGCTACACTTGTAAGTTTTGTTTTTGTAAAATCAAACGGTAAGTTAAACGAGTAAAAAGTGTACAGATGTCCTCCCTAACTATTAAATGCCCCACACGTGGGAGTCTAAGATTTTGTAGGTAATTTTTGATGGCAAAATGCATGAAAATTGGGTGGGGCATAACAATATAAACAAAAGGAAATATATGCAAGCAAATAAAAAAAAATTTACAATAACAATTCTACTTATTTTGATTAGCGTGCACTACTTAAAATGCAATATAAGGGAGAAAAAATGCATTTTGGACGCTTAGAAAAAATTGAATATTTTCAAGAATCGGAAAAAGTCGGAAGAGTTTTTGATTTTTCCGGATAAATTAAGGTGTATTATTACAGAAACAGCAATAACATTTCACGGACTTTCAGGAACTAATTTTTCCCGGATTCCAGAAATTGGCCAATTTTCATATTTTTCAAAAATGAAAACCTCCATGTTTGCCATCTCCTAAAACTTTTAGGAAACTAAAAATTCATTTAACTGAGTTATTTCTTAATTTAAAATGTTCTACATTACATAGTTGAAATCAAATATGTAATTTTGCCAAATTATCTTAAAAACACTAACGAGCGCTAAATTCATGTTTAATTATTTCAATATCATATTCGGCAACTTTGAACAGCTGTACTAACAAAAAAAAAATATATATATATATATACTAAAGAAGTTGCAGTTCCTTCTTATTTGGACTTTTACCTTTAAAATGAGATCAATATTGTTGAATTCGGCGTTACTAACTTTTTTGATTTTTGTCCACTGACGGAGCATTTTGCGGCACATTGAACCCTGATTTTTTGAAAATCTTGATATAATGGAGAAATTTGGGTGGCAGGTGCGTGAGTAGATGTTTAAAATTAATTAAAAACCGTTGTCGGTATCTTACTCACAATTTGGTAATGGTCTATTATGATAAAGTATAATTTTACAATTTACCAGATATGATTTTAAGCTTTTTGCAGTTTTTATACATATATACAGAGCTGGGTTGTAATGATTCCTTTTGGAATTTATTCCGCGTCGATTCCAATTCCTTGAAATTAGGAATTGGTAATTGGATATACCAATTCCTCAGGAATGGAATAGGAAAAAAGTCGTTAGTTCCATTCTAGGAATTGTAATTGGTAATTGAACATCTCAATTCCTCAGGAATGGAATTGGAAAATAGTCGTTAATTCCATTCAAAGAATTGTAATTGGTAATTGAATTTTTCAATTCCTCAGGAATGGAATTGGGAAAAAATGGTCAAGTATTCAAATAAGTCAAGTAAATTGAGACGTTCAATTACTAATTACAACTCCTGTAATATTTGCAGGATATTTGGTAATGTTTGCATGGCTCTGGGGAGCATGACTATTACACATTACATGATTCTTCTCTCCATTCAATTTATCTTCCCAACCAATACTATTTTGACTGAAACAACTAAAAGAAATACACAATTTATGAACGAATAGTTTTAAGTTTATCAAAAAAATAATAAGCACAAAAAATCTTCTACACCAAAAGAGGAAGTTCTGTCAAAATAGATCGTTTGAAAAAAAGTGAAATAAATAGAAGAAAATAAAACAAATTGAAAGTGAAACTAAACAAAGTAGAAATTTTGTTATTTTTGTTTGAAGTATTGAATAAGTACAAAGCTGGACATAAACAAACTTGAGTTAAACATACAAAGTTAATGTCTACAAAAATCGGTTTATAATTGGCAAGCAGCCAAACACTATACAACAAGCTGGGCTAACAGAAATAGCCAATAGCTATGAGTAGTTGGCTGGCCAACAACTACAACTACAATGTATGCTGCTGATGTGCGTCGACTTCTTGTCTGTTGACTCACTTGGCACCGACCACCGATTGCTGTTCAATGGCTGGCGTTTTTTATGTAGCTGTCTGTCTAGGTATTTATTGACTTTTAACGCTGTTTTATTACTGCTTTCAATATTTATTTAACTCGTACTCGAATTTTTGAAATATATGCGGGCTTTTGTTGTGAATGTACAACATGGAAGATATGACAAGCAATGCCAACACAAAAACGCTAATAAAGTGTGGGTTGTGGCGCTCGGTTCGATTAAAACAAAAATAAAAAAAATTTGGAATAAATTTTGATGGGTGCAACAATGGGAAAATAAAATCACTGTCTCATATAAAAATTCCAAGCTCGAGAATCATCTTTAGAGATAGGAATGAGTTTTAGCTGCTGAGTTTTTATTTGGAATTCTGAATGCTGCACCCGCTTGAATGTCCTGACAGGAAATTCACAATTTTTTAAAAGTTTCTTTGACGTTCTAAATTTTTCAAAAATTTACTTTATATTCCATTTTAAATGCACTTTTATATTGTTTTGAGAAAAACACGTTAAACACGGGATTGTAATTTACTTTAAAAAAAATAAGTGATAATTATTATATAATTATTACATTGTAAATTGCACCCAAATTGTTTGGTAAATAACGAAGTTATTGTAAAAAAATATTAAACTAGACGGTTTTGAAACTCATAACAGTGATTTAGGACTGTAAACACACCCACCCCCTATCTATCACCCTTCTAGGGGGTCAACATATAAACAACAAAAACTTTCGATTATAGTTCTTCACATCTCTCTCGAATTGATCCCTAGAGGGAGGATATATATGAGCTGGTCCTCTTATTTTTGCCTGCTTACATTTTTTCTGAGTACACCTTATCCCTATCTGGCGGAGTTGTAAAATAATACATTCATGCAATCAAAAACTGTTACTTAATGCAAAAAAAAAGATTTAAGTCAACCATTTTTTGATTTTATGACTTCAAGTTGTAAAAATCAGCAATAGTTTTGAAGTCATGACTGAAGCAATCATACGAAATTAATTCATAAAAAGTCGCGGTCTTTGGAGAAATTGATTGCATTCAATTGAAATCAATTTGAAGTGAATAAAATCATTTGAAGTCAGTTGAAATCATGTTTTAAGTCACTGAAATGTTGAAATAATTTTAAGTTAATTGAAGTCTTTTGATTGCATTCAAAAATTTTTTAAGTCATTTTGAAAAAACGAAAACAATTTTAAAATTGAAGTTGCACAAAACGACCTATATTTTTGCTCCAACAACATTATTATTAACAAAGGTTTAAAAAAAAAAAATAAAACGATAAAATGCTCTGCTAATTTCGTTGTTTTTGAATTGAATTGTTTTTTGAAATTAGAAATTAGAGTAATTAGAAATTAGAGATTAAACTGAGAAAATATATATCATGGCTTTAATGATTTTTCTCGATTATGATTTCGTTTATTTTGAAAGATTGCAATCATATGACTCAGTAACTTCAAAGACTTCAATTTTCTATGATTCAAGTATTGCAGTGCTTGGGATATTTTTAAAAGAATTAATGAATGCAATCAATTTAATATGACAGTCATGACTGCAATATAAAATTTCGTGAAGTTATCAATGACTTAAATTTTTTTTTTTTAATCCTTTTAATAACTCAAAATGATTTTAGGACTTCTCGTGTTGAAATTATTGCAATAAAAAATGATTTAAGGATTTCAAACAAAACTTGGAGTCATTGATTGTAATACAAAATTATTGCATATCTCTCAAATATATGAACTAATCCTATTATTTTTTGCCCTTCAACATTTCTTTTTAGCACACCTACAAAAAACACAAAAACTGCCGACCATAGTTCACGTTTTTCCCGAATTGACCACTAGAGGGGTCAAATTTATGACCTGATCCTATTATTCCTTGCCCTTCAACATTCTTTCTGTGCAAACCTACCCTTATCTGCCATCCTTATGGGGGTCATCATAAAAAAAACAGAAAAACATTGGTGTTTTCTGCTTGCCCGGTAGATGATTAAGTAATGCAGGCATTAATAGTGCAAGCCTTAACAGTGGTAATGTTTACAGTGATGACATTAACAGTGGTAACATATAACATGGCTGACGTTAACATTGATGATGCTAACATTGCTGACGTTAAAATTGCTGATGTTAACATTGCTGACTTTAAAATTGCTGATGTCAACAGTGCTGACGCGAATTCATAACTTTTGCCTCTTCCAAAAAGTGCTCGACGCGCCTAAAGAAGTTTTCACTTAAAAAACAGTAAAAAAAAATAATATAAAAAACATAAGAAAAAAAGGTTCAAACCAGGGCGTGCCTGACTTAAGTTGTTGAAATTGATATTTATTCCAATTTATTGAAGTCTTAATCTTTTTTAGATATATTATATATATTTACGCCGGGATACTAACCTGGGCTTGCTTGGCCCATTAAGAATATAAGGAACAACAATTGTAAGCAAAGACTGTAATTTCCACAAGACTTGCACTCACGACCATATAATTCAAAACAGATTCATTACAGCAAACACATAAATAGGTGCACAAATGTTATAACTGGTACGACTCGTAGGCACACTGCTCCTAAAGGATCGATAGGTTTCATGAAAATGACAACAAAAACTAAAAATGAGGCTTGATTTATAATTTTCTTACGATCAATAATATGTTGAAATTTAAGTCGGCGCTGCTCCTTTTTGGGAGCTAAGGGGTTAAGAAGTATTTCACGATGTTGATTCATGCTATTGTTTCTAGCAGAAAAACAAACACACATAATACGTATTTAAAGAACTCATTGGAAAGGTAATAAAATCACCTTTTTAACAATATATCAACCAACATTATAGGCTTACTCGTTCCCGAGCTGTGCTCGTGTGAAGATGAAATCAATCAGTTGAAAGTACTAAGTTTTGACTTTGAGAGCGAATTTCTCAGAATCAGTACTTTCAACTGATTGATTTCATCTTCACACGAGCACAGCTCGGGAACGAGTAAGCCTATAATGTTGGTTGATATATTGTTAAAAAGGTGATTTTATTACCTTTCCAATGAGTTCTTTAAATACGTATTATGTGTGTTTGTTTTTCTGCTAGAAACAATAGCATGAATCAACATCGTGAAATACTTCTTAACCCCTTAGCTCCCAAAAAGGAGCAGCGCCGACTTAAATTCAACATATTATTGATCGTAAGAAAATTACAAATCAAGCCTCATTTTTAGTTTTTGTTGTCATTTTCATGAAACCTATCGATCCTTTAGGAGCAGTGTGTACGTGAGAAACTAATTCGAATATGTTGCCCCACTAACTTAATTGTAAATTTTCTTTGCTAAAAGTAGTTCGATATATATATATTTTTTTTTTGTAGTAGTTAGCAATGGGACTTTGCCGATTTTTGCTTTTCGTTTGCCCTTGCTACCGGTTCTGCTCGCTGCGCTGCCTGGACCTTGCTTTATTGTCTATTTCGGCATTTTGTAAGTCTCTGACTTTTTTTTTATAAGACCAATGCATTTTTTACACATTGCTGGAACGGCTGATTTTTACATCAGCCTTAGACAAAACCATGCCACAAATATCAATAGGATGAAGGAAATGGTGACGGAAAATCGTCATTAAGATTTGAGACAGCTAGAAGTTGAACTTTCTGTGTCTCACGAATCAATTCGTACCATTGTACACATTGTTTGGGCATAAAACGCGTTGCCGCTCGACTAGTTCCGAAAGACCTAAGTTTTTTTCTTACAAGGCTATCATTGGCACGAATTTCTGGTCAAAACTTCAACAAATATCATCAAACGACCACCGTATTCCCCGATATGGCTCCAGCTGACTTTTTTTCTTTCCAAAATTGAAATCACCACTTTGAGGAACCCTTTTGCAGTCGATAGAAGGCATAAAAGAAAATTTGAAGCGAGAAGCTGAAGTCGAGAAAAATGGGTTTAAAAATGTTTTTATGATTCGATAAAAATTGGCTTGGATTCATTGGTATGAGTATATGGGTATTATTTAGGTGTTTTAAGGAGAAATGTTGAAGGGTCAAAAATATTAGGAACAGCTCATATATTTCATCCCTCTAGGGGTCAATTAGTGAGAGATATCAACTATAATCGACAGTTTTTTAATTTTTTGCATGTGTACCCCAGGCGGATGGCAGTTAGGGGGTGGATCTGTTCATAAGAAATGTTGAGGGGGAAAAGTAATAGCACCAGCTCATGCATATGACCTCTCTACGCGTCAATTAGGCAGAGATATAAACTATAATCGAAAATGTTCTTCGGTTTTTTTATTTTTTGTATGGGCACCCTCAGAATGTTTCCAGATAATGGGTGAAAGTGTTCTGAAGAAATTTTGAGGGGGTGGGGTAGTAAATAATAAGACCAGCTCATACATTTGCAGAGATTTGAACTATAATCGAGAATTTCCTTCAGGTTTTGTGTGGGGGCCCAGAAGGGCTCAAAAATGTGGATGTGTTCAGAGGAAATGTTAAGGGGGACAAAATGATAAGACCAGGGGCCCTACTCTTTATTGCGATGCGACAAAAAAAGTTTTCAAAATTGATTTAATTGTACGGATTTGCGTACGCATCGCATTTCATTTTCGCATCGCATTGATTGGCACATCGCAATACAAAGTAGGGCCCCAGCACACACATTTAAATCCTCAAGGGGACAATTTTGGAGAGTGAACCCCAAACTTTGGCTACTGGCCTGAAGTGACGACTGTTTTTGAAACTGAACTATTCAAAATATAAATGGTCTTGTTTAATTTTTTATATTGAATAGTATATCATGACAAGTTTTAAATTCAATAACTTTAATCAAATGTGAATATTAATATTCAAAATATGAATAAATTTTTTTTTTTTTAACCCATCATTTTCAATGATTTTTATTATTTATGAGTGACTTTTTAAATACTGTTTTTGTGACTTTTTAAATAATTTTTATACTGCTCTATGGGAAAAAAGTCATTTCGCATGTAGCAAGATAATTCAAACTCGAAAATTTATAGAAAAACATGCAATTTTAGTAATGTCCGGTTTTGTTATATTCTATTTTGTCAAAAATAATGATTTTTGGCAGATTTGAAGCGGCAAATTTTAAATAATTGGATTTAAACATTTTTGAAAATAAAATTGTTGGACTTGTTCCATTTTAGCCCATTTAAGCCCACTGGTCAATTTTTCGATCACTTTTAAATTAATTTCTGGAAAACATGTCCAAGTTTTTTAAATTCTTTAATACAGTCCAAGTTTTTTTAAAATTGAATATACACAATTTGGTTAAATGTTAATTTAGAAGAAAAATATATTTTTGGAATTTCCTATTTTTACCTATTTAGGTAAGCGTTACAAGAAAACAACTTTTTTGGACCATTTTTGAAAAAATCCAAAAAAAAAAATATATGTAAAATATAATAAAATTATTTATGTGAGAATGAAGCCAAAAGACTAAAATATGAGAATCAGTCGGGTTTGGACAATTCACCGATGGCCCGATTTCGATGGTCGATTTTTAAATCTTTTTTAATCAAATATTTCATATGATAAAAATTAAAACATTTCATTAAGAATTTTTAAATCTTTCTGTACACATGTTTGCTAAGTTCTGTACACGATTTTTCGACCAAATCGTAGCCAGAAAATGGAAGATGGAATTTTTACACTGTGTAATTTTCTTACTTTGATCAATAAAAGCAAAACCTGAAATTTGCATTACGAAATTCCAAGCTGACCAAAATGGATTACATTAAAAGTTATAAAAAATCAACTTTTTTTAGGAATAATTAAGAAAATAATTTCTGTCGGAGGAGAAGGAGAGGTCGAGAAAAATGTTTTCCAAAATATCTCTGAATTTTATTTTTTGGAATTGGTGATTTTTGAATTTATGCCCTTTACATAGTGTAAAATTGCTGAAGTTGCGTACATTTTTTAAGACTTTTTTTTTTTCGAACGAACAATTTTTAAATGCTATTTTTTTATACAGGGTGTTCCGCAATTGAGTGCAACTATTTACGGAGGTGAAAGGTTATGTAGAGCTGAGAAAAATATCGTATGAGAGGGAGGGGTATATTTTCTCATTCTTAGGAGCTACAGGGTTAATTAATATTCCAAGACTTTGATTCACGTTATTGTTCCTAGCACAAAAACTAAGTTACGGAAAACTTTATCTGATAGCTCATTGGCAATATAATAATTATATAATATAATTTTTTATAGTATAATTTTTTTAGTACAGCCAACTTTTTTATTTTTTAAGATAAATTTATCTTTTTGGAGTCATTGAAAAGAAAATTTTATAAATTAAAAAATTGATTATAAAAAAAAATTTCATTTATTGCGCGAAATTGTGAGAAATTTGGATTCAAAATTGAAATTTGGTAGTTTCAACCGATTGATTTCATCTTTGAACGAGCACAGCTTGGTAACGGTTATGTCGGTACTGTTTGTTGATATACCGTTGAAAAGGTGATTTTATTGCCTTTGCAATGAAAAAGTTTTCAAAAAAGTTTTCCGTAACTTAGTTTTTGTGCTAGAAACAATAACGTGAATCAAAGTCGTGAAATTTTAATTAACCCTGTAGCTCCTAATAATGTGAAAATAGACCCCCGCCCCCCCCCCCCCCCTCCCATACGATTTTTTCTCAGCTCGACATAACCTTTCATCTCCGTAAATAGTTGCACTCAATTGCGGAACACCCTGCATATATATATATATTAGGGTGGTCCTTATTTTTCGACTTTTGAATCGCGCCATGTCATTATTAAATTATTAACATCTAAATATAAAAGAGATTTTTTGTGTTTTAATTTTTTTATATGATTTAGAGGTCGCTACCTTTAGGTCAAAGTTTAGCCCTCTCACAAGAAAACGTACCTTGGTGTCTTTCGCCGAATTGAATGAGCTTCAGATATGTGATAGAGGACAAAAATCTAAGGTACACACGTATTTTTTTATAGGTACGTAAACTCAGATTTAAAGGTTCAAAATGGCGTCCGAAAATTTCACATAAGTACGTTTTTGGTTATATAAGTCATATTGGAGCCGCCATTTTGAATTTTCAATTTTTGATTCCCGATATTTATGTTAATCGCACCAAACACCTATCGTATTCTAGTTTTGACCACTTTATCCTGTCATTTGTACCAATAAAAAAAATTAGTAAGGATGGAGCTTCGGCAGGGCACCGAAGCTAAAATACCCCCCCGCGGTCATATTGAAGTATATCCGAAGTCTTTAGCCAGGACATACACGATGACATTCAGTTTTATATATTAACGAAAGTTTTTTGATGACGTCACTTCGTATGGGAGGTAGGCATGGTTTTGATCCGATTTTGCCATATATCATAGAAATGGTTCATATTATATATCAAAGCTAATGTGCAAAATTTCCAGACATTTCATAAATTTTTGTGGATTTTTAAAAGATTTTACTTTTAAAATAAAGCCACTTTGTATGGGAGGTAGGCGTGGTTTTCATCCGATTTTTTCAAATTTCATAGCACAGATTAGGACTGAAAAAAGCAAAGCTTGCATGCCAAATTTCAAGGCATTTCTTTAATTTTTGTGAATTTTAAAGACATTTTGCGGTTAATATAAAGTCACTTTATATGGGAGGTAGGCGTGGTTTTCATCTGAATTGGCCCATTTTCGAACTTGATCTACCTTTTTTAAAAATAAATTTATATTTTGAATTTTATTACGATAGCTTTAAAATTGCGGCTGTAATCGTGTTGACAGACGGACAGATGGATAGACAGACGGACACACGGAAATCGACTCAGGAGATGATACTGATCAAAAATATATATATTTTTCTGTACCTGCCACGCCTCCTTCTTGGCGTTACAAACGGAATGACAAAGTTAATATACCCCTTGCGCAGTATGCGTTGGGGTATAAAAATTTACTGGTTTCTTATGGTATATATTCAAATAATGTGCCCTGTGAAATTAAAAAACAAAAAATTATTTTTCTTAGCAATAAGGACCACCCTAATATATATATTCAATCACCAACAAAGTGTATTGCACTTTGAGTTAGGTGTTCATTTTGATGTTTTTGTTGTTATGTTTACACTTTCACACTTACGTCGGTCGACGTTGGCAATCATGTTCAAGTACAGCAGAAGAAACAGAAAGCAAAAAGTGTTGTGCGTGCGTTGCTATTATGGCCAACTATTGGTTCGTTACTATTGCAGCTTTACACAATTTTTTTACAAAATTTATTTAATCATTATTAAACATTTACAACTCCATAAACAAAAGTGAAATTTTTCAAAAAGCCGAGTAAAATATTTGAAGTATTAAATGCAATTAGAAATCAGCAGTGTTTATTACGAATTTATTGTTAAAAAAAACTTTTAGCATTAATAGCATAAAAAAAACCTTTTCAAGTGTTTAAAAACAACACCTAATAGCATGGCGCACACATTGACCCTTAATTAGCTTTTTTAATGGAGTAAAAAAAAAAAAAAACATAAGAAACCTAAGTAAAAACCTGGTGTTGTTTTCAATTTTGTCGAAGCCATTCAAACGTCAGTCAACCAGTCAACTTAAGCTGTCTTAAGTAAGTGTATTTTGGGGTCATAGGTGCACATGAAAGAAAAACACTTCGTTGACAAAAGAAGAAACCTTCAGGGCAGCTATATTTATGTAGACGTATTATGTATAACCTAAGTTAGTCAAACTATAGTCTTTTGTAGTAAAAATACATTCTTTGAACATTTTGTGAACACACACACACTGTGTGTATGTAATTGACTTCTCTCAAGATGAGTCTCCAGTGTGTAAGTCAAACTGCAAGTGGATCTGTTGACTTTAAAATTTGTACTGTTAAGAAACATGGGTTTGTGTCTTTGCTAAGTGTCGGATTTACGAATTTATCTCCATGCAGTTTATCCAAGTCGTGCTTTGACGATTTAATATCGTGTTTGGTACTGCGTTTCATTCAGAGCTCTTGCATCTGATAAGCTTTATTCAAAAATAAAGCTTTTTGGGGAAAATCTTAGCACGTTAAATAACAATTTAAGAGAAATTGTAACATTTTTCAGCGAGGTTAGTGCCACACCCAGTACCAACGTCTATGATGAAATTTCCATGCCGTAAGATATTCCATTTTCTCTGTCACAGATTCTTCCAGGACTCGCACAATATTTTTATCACAAAAAGACCTACATTATTCAAAAAGCAAAAGGAAGAATGAAAAAGCAATAAAAAAAACACAGTTTCATTTCATTCGCCATGTAACTGATATTTTAGCATATAATATACCTTTGTACGATAAATATTAAAGGATGTACGTATACCCTAAAGAGTGAACAACGACGTTGCATGTGCTTGAAAAAATTTGTGGAAAATACCTTCATACAAACCGTTCTGTAAGACGTAATTCTACGTCAAAATATAAGAAGTCTCCAAGCACTTCTCAGGCTAAGCAGCCCTCGGCCCGTGGATAAAAAAATGCCACAGCTAATTCATCATCAAAAAAGGTGTTTTCTTGTAGCGCTTACCTAAATAGGTAAAAATAGGAAATTCGGAAAATTCACGTTTCTTCTCAATTAACATTCAACCTGAAACCTGTATATATTCTGAAAGAGTTTGAAAAATCTTGGATATTTTTGCCAGAAATTAATTTAAACGTTAGTGGTCGAAAAATCGAAAAGCGGTCTAAAATGGGTTAATATTATAGATGGGTTCATCGAAATTGTTGCTAACTAGCGAATAAAACAGTTTTTTCGCTCTCCTGAAAACTTTTTGTTTTTGTGCATAGACAATTTTCAATCGATATTCTTTCAGAAGCTCAATACACTTATTCCAACGGTCCTCTTATCTATGGATCCCATCGCCTTTCGGACGTGTGGCCTTTCGGACGGTCTCCACAATACCCTTCTGTCGCTGCCAACACCACTTCATTTGATGAAAATCGTTTTCCACGCACTATAACACAATAAAAACTACCCCAAGCAAACCAAAATTTCCGAAATTGTTACGAATTCGTAACGAATATTTAATTTCGGAATCATTTAGATTTCTGAATCAGATTTTTTTGCAAAATCGTAAAGAAAATCGTATGAAGGGGTTGGCACGACTTCGTAACGAAATATCGTAACGATGTCGTAACGAAATATAGTGACGAAATCGGAACGAAATTTCGTTTCGAAGTCGTAACGAATGGCGTAATGGCGTAATCACAACGAAATATAGTTTCAAAGTCATAATGAAATGTAGCATTAAGCTAAATCGTCATTTATTTATTTTTATCATATTAGAAGTACAAAAAATGTTATGTTCTTATGATGCAACTGACAGCTGATCACATCTAATTGGAACATTTTGACCACAGATACCTAAATAAATTTTTGGCATAAGGCCACATACAACACATAAAAAACAAAATAAAGCAACTAGGAGCTAGCAAAATATCAAACAAAACCTCTAGTTTCCTCATTGGGAAATTTTGCGTAAAGCTCATTGTTATAAAAAAATATCAAATTCGTTAGTCACGAAAATTGTTACGAATAAATTACGATTTTGTTCAGACAGTTAAAAAATAATTCAATTTCGCTCTATTTGGATTTCCGTTTATCGTAAAAACCGGCAAATATCGAAGTTTAATTTAAATTCGAGTAAAAATCGAAACTGTACCGAAATTTGTTGTAATGAAATAATAACGAATTCTTAAAGACAGCTCCAAATAGATACGAATTAGTCGGAATTGCGACAAGGTCGTCAATTTTGGTTTGTTGGGTATGCAAAAACTTTTGTTTCTTTTAAAATTTTAAAATTGATCAAGGTAATTCTTATAAAAATGAGCAAGGGAAGTATATAGAAATTTAATAATTAACAGAAAATGAGTTTTGTTAAAAGGGATCCACGTGGTATGAAAATAGATTTTAAGTAATAACTTTTAATTGGAAAGAAATATTGGGATATTTTTTTCAACTACATTACTTTTGAAGCTTTTTTGTAAAAAAAAATATAAAAAGAACATTTTTAAAAAAAAGACACAGTTTCTTGTTCATTTCTATGTTGGTTAAAAATAAATATAATTCAATCTTTTGCTTAATAAATTGAAATAAATATTTCGGAATAATATGAATTTAATATTTCCCTGCAGTAAAAACAGCTCATATTTATTTTAAATTAAATTGAAAATTTAAATTTGAACAAATAAAATATATTTTTAATATGTAATATATATAAAATTAGCTCAAAAAATATTTCGAATTTATTATGATATTTTACAAATAAGTTAAGTTTTTAATAGCATAACTACCAGGGATGTCAACTTGGCACTAAACGAGCCAGATTTGGCTCTATTTTGCTTCAAATGGCACCTTGTATTTTAATTTGCCACAAGGTGCCAAAATTGCACTTTTTGAAAAATTGTTTAATTTTCTTATATACGTTTTTAAAATAAGTCTTAACATTTAAATACATTTTTGTGCGAAACTTAGCTTTTACTACTTTTTGAGCAATCGAGCTGTTTTTAGCTTTGACTGTCAAAACAGCTAGTTTATTTTATTTCGTTATTGTAGTTTTTTTTTTAGCAACGTGGTTCTTATGTTTTTGAACTAAAAATAAGTAAAAAATATTTTCATCGGAGCAGTTGGCAGCCCTGACAACTACCATGCCAGTCTCGGTATATGTAAACTGCATAGTTGTAATATAATATTTTGTATTATTTATTATATTAATCTTGCTGAAGACTAAAAAAACCAATAACAAACTACAAAAAGGAAAGAAATATATATATATGCAAATATTTCATACATACTTATTAATAACAACAACACAAGCAGTTACTGAACAATATTCGTAAAACAATTCTTGATTTTTAAAATGGTTTATATGCAGAACTATGCACCAACTTTTCGTATTGCAACGTCTTATTTTCTGTGTGCATAAGGCGGACAAAGCGACCACCCCCAAACTCATTGGAGTCTGCCAGCAGACTGAAAGTTTTGTAGCAGCACAAGCATTTATATACGTATGCATTGCTTGTAAAGCTCTAAGAAATTCATAAAACGATTATATTCAACAAACAACACGAAGTTGCGTTCGAGATTTTGGCACGAACCATGGTATAATGATTTACAAGGTAGAAGTGACAGTTCTGTTGGCGATCTGGAGTTGTCAAAAACGCATTGAAAAAGAAAAAACGAATAAGCAGCAAAACAGATGAAAAGTTTAATAGGTAGTTGTCAAGGCTACCTGGTAATCATTGTATCATGGCACGAACTAAAGCAACAAGCCTACGAACGTCAGCAGCAACTGAAGCATCAATACATTTTTCTCATACAAACATGTGAATTTTTCTTCTTTTCTTTTGTGGCTTAATTAAAGAAGTGACAAAATCCAAAATTAGCTATTCCTTTTATGCAAAAAATAATGGTCTGATTATGGAAACTTGACGTAAAACAGGTTAACATGACGCAACGTACTATGGCTTTTTGTTGATTATGCAATCAACATAGCAACCACAGCAAGTGCCAAATAATTCACTGGATCAATTAGTTTTTCGTCTTCTACCATTCTAAAACATTTCAATTATTAATAAAAAAATCAATTTAAATTAAAATACTTACATCTTGCTTCAATTAAAAAACGCAAAAAAGAAAATATTACTCAAAACTCAAAGTGTCATGCTAGCAACCTTACTAAAAGTACACTGTGTGCTGAAATGTCAGCCGACGTAACATAGAAATCAAAATTCAGCAGACTTCTGCGTCGCATTACGTTTCGGCTAATTAGATACACAAAAAACGCATTTGGTAGACTTCTATGTGGCAAAAGACCCGGCTGTGTTGCGTTGATCTATGTTTGTCTAATTAGGCCATAACTGATATTTTGGCATAAATTTTATCTTTGTACGATGAATATTAAAGGCTGTATAAGGCCCTAAAGTGTCCCCCAAAAAACGTTGCATGGCCTGGAAAAAATTTGTCAAAATACCCCCATACAAACCGCGCTGTAAGAAATAATTCTACGTCAAAAATAAATTTTATCAAAAAAACTCAAAGGAAGAACCCTTGTGTTTTAATTACAGGGTTAATTAATTTTTGTGTTATACTGAAACAACTTTTGCTAATAAATGGTATACCATATGAAAGGCAATTGAAAATAAATTTTTTAATTTAAATTATTTCTTAAACAAAAAAAACGTTTACATAACTTTTTGAAAAACAAACAAAATTTACGATCATTTTTGAAAAAAGATTAAAAATATAAATGTATAGCAAACGGTTTTGATGAAATAGCTTTTATGAAGTAATTTAATTGAGCTTTTTGACAAAAAAGAATTGAGTGAAATATATTTAAAGCCAGCGGAGATATATTCGTCGAAAGTCATATCTTTAAATTTCGGATGATTTTTTCTCATTCTTCAAGCAAGAAGATATTTTTGATACCCAAAATGTAGTCGTTATCTATAACAAAAATTTTATTTTTTAAAAACTAAGTTCATTTTTAATAAAGAAAATTATCACAGAAAAAGGTAAAAATAAAAAAAAAAAATAAAGGTAACTTTTAAAATTAGCTGAAATTAAATATAAGTGAAAATTAAACAATTTCGAGTACGGTCTTAAAAATTTTAGCAACAAAATAACAATGAAACTTATTTCTAAAAATTCGATGCCATCATATGCGCCTTTTAAATACCATTCATTTTATAACAAATATGTGTATGTTTCCATGAAAAATAGTTACGTTATGGCGAAAAACGAAATTTCCGCTGATTTTGAAACCCTATTTTGAAACCCTAAACCATCGATTGAGCACGTATAAAAAAATACGTCAACCTTAGATTTTTGTTATCTTTTACATATCCGTAAATTATTAAAATCGGCGAGTGTCACCTGGGGACCTTTTCTTGTCAGTCAATCGACGATATTCCAAAACCATATCCTGTATTTTTGCTATGATTGCTGGTGTTGATGCACTTTTTGGACGTCCTTGACGTAGATCGTCTTCTTGTACTTGTGCGACCACGTTTAAACTCAGCAACCCAGTTGTACACTGTTGTAAGTGAAGGTACAGAGTATACTCTTCAAATAATTGTTCACGAATTTCTTTTGGTTGTACACCTTTTAAAAATAAAACTTCAATCACTGCACGATATTTGATTTTTTTTCATATTAAAAAAACTATAACAGCTCTACGAGTAATTTGATCAGGTGTAAATATGACTGAGTTGTCAGATCTGCATGACACAATTACGCGTGTTCATAAGAAAGTAATACCGTTTTTAGAAAAATTAAAATGGCGGACGTTATATCGCCATCTATGTGTGATTCTAGAAACTTATTGCATATTAAATGAGCAAATTTTTACCGCTAGACACAATACATATTTTTAATGATTTTTTTGATATTCAATGAATAGCAATTGTTTACATTTGAAGAGCACAATAATTAGCACTTGTTTGAAAAAGTTTCCTTACAGAGCAACGAAAAAGAACTGCATTGCCAATTTATAGAAACCAAAATTAAAAAAGTCAAATATCCGACTTTAGAAAAAAAATTATTTCTTGTCCAAATATTTTCCAATTTAAATTTTTTTTTAAGCATTTAATTTTAAAAAAGGTGAACTTTTTGTAGGTGGAGATGTCAAAAATGATGGCAAAAAGTACAAAATTGATGGTTTGGGAAGTGTTGTTGACTTCAATTTAACATTTATCAAAAATCTGATTTCAAAAATGAATTCAGCGGCCATTTTTAGATAAGCATAAAAACTGGCGTTCACTTTCAGGTACTTTAAATGTTTTTAAAAAATTTAATTTGAAATTATTGAAAAAATAGCCTGCGAAATCACATTTTTTACGAGTAGATCATTCAGTTTTTGTAATTTTTTTGCAATTTCAAGGATACGAGTATTTTTTCAAACATTTCAAATCGAATTTTTTAAAAAGATTTAAGCTACTTTAAAATTAATGCCAGTTTTTTATGCTTATAGAAACTGATAGAAATATATAGTATATATATTTGCAATATTTGATGGTAAATTATATAACCATAAGGAAGGGATACCATACAAAGAAAGTTTTTTGCTCCACTATGTACCGATGAACCGAGGAGGTATTCCGATAAGAAAAGGTGGGTCTCGCCAGCTGAAAAAAGTTTGAGAACCACTGCCCTAATACGTTATAATATTCTTATAGCGTACTTTTTTAGTGCATACTTAATTCGAAGTCTAATTTTTATTCGCAGCAGCTACCGATGCACCTATTTTGAATCTTAAATACAGGAACAATAAAAAATTATGCCCATTAACATTGTTGTAAACGTTATTTTCGGAAAAGTAGTGTGCTAAATTGTGCTTTTTTTCTTAGAAATAAAGACTGACTGTAGTTTGTTAATGCCAAAAAATAAAAAGAAAGATATAAATGAACCTGCAGCAACTATAATTAACTTAAGCTATTATTGTACGAAGAGGCAAAATTCGAAAGATATAAAATTCCAAATGAATACAGCTAAATAAAATAATGGACAACATTTTCGTGACTAAAACTGAAAAACGAAGCCATATCAAAGCCATTCAACTTAACATGTAAATTAATTTCGGTTACTGTCGGTCGGTATCAAATCAACGTGATTTATACGAGTGGTAAATGAAACGCTTTGTTTTTTTTTTCTCATTGAATTTAATTTTGTTTCCATCTAGTATTTTTTGATCGCTTTATTTTCTGTTTTCGCTTTATTGCATGTTTATAATAATTGAGGCGTGTAATTATATTGAAATCTACCGCTGTATATAGTAATATCACGAATGAAAACGTGATGGCCAATGTCAATAAAAAAAAAAAAAAAAAAAGCTGAATTTGAACCATAACTGAAACTGAGACTAAGATTGTGACGAGTAGTAAAACGAGAAGTCGAAGTCAGTTAAGAAAAATAAATTATATAGTTACTGTAATTGTCAAATCAGCCATAATCTATGGAGTGGATTTTGTGCGAAAGTTGTTTTCTTCATTTTATTGTAAAAAAAAAAAGAAAAAAATATTTCTTGTATTGTATGTATTATAGCCGACTTTGTAATGATTGATTTATAAGTTGATAAAGAAATATTTTAACGAAGCGTTAAAAGCAATTACCGTGACTTTAGCGTGAAAACTGACTTCATCGCCACAATTCGAGTGACACATCCGTAGAATACCCAACATTTTAAGTGTTGGTTGGTTGGTTGGCAGCATACAATTACAATGGAACCAAGCAGATGTTTTTATAGTGCATCGAAAATGATCTTTAAACAGAACACAGAACAGGCAGAGGCAACGACTACTCATCGGGTATCTATACACAAACGAACTTTAATTTCTGTACTGTCTTTTTGCCCCCCCCTTATTCGGTATTTTTGTTTTCCTATGTTTTTGATTTTTGAACTCAACAAAATCATGTCAGGACATGTTTCGACTTGTTTCAACAGAAGTTGCCACAGCTTGGTTCAAGTATGTATAACCGGCTATTCATGGTTTTTTCTTTGTGAGTTTTTTCAATTAAAATTCTCAACGTCTGAGATCCATTTCAATTTATTTACGAGCACTTTTATACATTATTTACGTATACTTTCTGTTAATCGTTTGCACTGCAAAATTCCAGTATTTACTCAATTGTTGCTTAATTACAAAACAATTTTTATAGTCAGAACAATTTTAATGCTCTACACAATAAACTGTGTATAGAGATTAAAGTCATTATGTTGAAAATGTTGTTTGATGTTCCGCTGTCAATGTCACACTGGCTTCTACCTGTAGCCTGCTAGTAGGTAGTATTTAACAAACGTTTACATTGACCACAACAACAGTAAAAGCATGAACAGCATTAACAACATGTTGTTATAACAACATTTCTTTGTGCACCACATTCATTGAACAAGATTTATTAGGTTTATGTTTGTGTGCCTGTTATTGGTTTACTTGACTGGGCATAATGACCACATCAACCGCACTTTAACGCATATGCAAATTTATACAATTACAGTCAGTTTTTAATTGAATTTTACTATTAAGCTAAAGTGTCAATATTGTGGTTGCTGCAACATCAACCAACAGTTGTGGGCATTGTTTGATGTTAATAAAACTTTTTAGAACAAGAACATTCGAAACAAGTGACTACATACTTTGGGTTGATCTTTACTGCCTACAGAAAAATATTTAAGCTTGATGCAGATTTTTGATAATTGTATTAGTAAAGATTTCATTAAAAGTAGTTTAAAGTAAAAATGTTTAATGTAAATGAAATTTTACGTAAAACAATTTTTTAGCATATTTTAATCCTCTACGACTATTTTTACGGGTATTTTTATAAATATTATTTTTAAAAGGTTCCACAAAAAGCCCATAAAAAAGAGCTCTAGAGGTTAAAAAATAAAATAATCTTTTTTTTTTAAATAAGACAGAGAAAAATTAATGAAGTGGAATATATTTTGGCTTTATTAACTCGCAAATTTTATGGCATTAAGTGTTTGAACACAATTTCGAGCATATGGCCACCGCGACTGCGTCTTATGAGGACCTTCTTATCGGTCCAATTTTGAACCACTTTTTTGCGCCGAGTGTTGGTTAAGGCGCCTCACGAAAAAAAGTTGTTCGGCACAAATGCTTAAAATAATCCTTGGCTTATGTTATGATGACTCCCCAAATATTTTGACTCTAGCGATAGCCATCCGTGAGCTGGAATGGTTTGAAATAACCTCTAAAAATCGCGTTTTTTGTAAAAATATTTTTTGGTGAGGCAATTAAAAATAAAAAAACCTTTACAAATAATAGTAATAAAAAAGTTCTTCCAATCTGCATCAAAATATATAAAAAATTTTCCGTAGGGCCAAAAATAATGCGGATTTTAATGAATTTTTTTGACATTTTTTTATATTATTTTCGCTTAAATTCAAATTACTTCATTATTTTTGAAGATACCGTTTTCCGATTCTCGTTTTGAAGATACCGTTGAAAAGGTGTTGCCTGCATCTATTGCAAAATTGTATTAAATTGTATTAAAATTAAAAGTAATAGATTTAAAAAAATTAAATTAAATTATATTTAGCAACAAACATCTACTCCAAAATTAAAATGGCAATCACGCTCCATAGAAAAAAAAGTTCAGTGGGTCAATTTCTCAAAATAAGTCTCGGTTTATGTTACGATGATCCCTATATGTATTTCGCCTCTACTGATAACCGTTCGTGAGCTAAAACCTCGGTTTTAAATCATGAATTGAATTTAATATTTCTTTTGAAAAATTTTGTATTTCCATGCCATTTATTTTTTTTTAATGTAATGGTTGGTGTAAGAATGGTTAATTTAAAATTTGTTTACTCTAAAAATGTGCAGAGATATGTAACGATGACCCTGCGAAAAAAGAACTGCGACCCTGCTTACTTGTTTGGTTCTCTTGGAACAAGCTTTCAAAGCACTGTGATTTCGAAAAATTGCTGTGATAATATGATCAATCACAGAAATACAGGATTGGCTTACAACATGTACGAATCGCTGAGTATTTTGGCAATGACATGGATATTCTGAAAATTGTTTGGTAAGGAATGACATTTTTTCTCGCAAACTGTTCTTTACCTGGAATTCTAATAATTTCTTCAGAGTTACGTAGTTTGACAGTGCTTTGAAAGCTTGTACCAAGAGAACCAAACAAGTAAGCAGGGTCACAGGTCACAGTTCGTTTTTCCAAGTCGTTACATGTCTCTTAAATTAACCATTCTTTTACCAACATTAAAAAAAAATAAATGGCATGGAAACACAAAATTTTTTAAAAGAAATATTAAATTCAATTCATGATTTTAAGAGGTATTTAAAACCGTTTTAGCTCACGAACGGTTATCACTAGAGGCGAAATACATATAGGGATCATCGTAACATAAGCAGAGACTTATTTTGAGAAATTGACCCACTGAACTTTTTTTTCTACGAAGCGTGATTGCCATTTTAATTTTGGAGTAGATGTTTGTTGCTAAATATAATTTTTTTAATTTTTTTAAATCTATTACTTTTAATTTGAATACATTTTATCAATTTTGCAATAGATGCAGTCAAAACACCTTTTCAACGGTATCTTCAAAACGAGAATCACATTAAAAATAATGACGTAATTTGAATTTAAGCGAAAATAATTAAAAAAAATGTCAAAAAAATTCATTAAAATCCGCATTATTTTTGGCCCTACGGAAAATTTTTTATATATTTCGATGCAGATTGGAAGAACTTTTTTATAACTATTATTTGTAAAGGTTTTTTTATTTTTAATTGCCTCACCAAAAAATATTTTTACAAAAAACGCCATTTTTAGAGGTTATTTCAAACCATTCCAGCTCACGGATGGCTATCGATAGAGTCAAAATATTTGGGGAGTCATCATAACATAAGCCAAGGATTATTTTAAGCATTTGTGCCGAACAACTTTTTTTTCTTCTATGCAGCGTGAGGCGCCTTAGTGTTGGTGTCCATCGGGTCGGTCGTTGCTGATTTATCAGCATAGATCAGTAACTTGCCGTACCAAATCAAATCACATGGCCTGAGTGGCCAATTAACAGGCCCATTCCTCGATATGATTCGGTCACAAAGAGTTCGTCGCAATAAAGTGATGGTTTCCTGTGATGGTGATGGTTTCCGATGGCACTTAAACGATTAATATTGACGTGGAGATCCAAAAAAAGCCGCGAATCATTTGCCTGTAGCGTTCACCATTGACGGAAACGTTGGTTCCATCTTCAGTATGAAAAAGTATGGACTATGCACTTCGGCATGCAAGCCACACTCGACAGTAAGAAACTTTTTCTGGATGTATGGGAGCCTGAAGAGTCTCTTCAGGATGTTTTTCACTCGAAATACGGCAACTTTTTTATTTATTATTATATTTACCCGCTAAGCCAGAATTGTACCTGAAGATGATTTCACGATAAAAATGCGGTTTACCTTGCAATTAATTTTCAGCCCATTCACCGAACGTACGACGCAAACGATGGTCTGACGAAACGATGGTCTGACGGCTTCAATTCCTGCACTAGTTAGATTTTATACGGATATAGGCCAACGTCGTTTCTCAAAATTTTAGACGTAGTGGACGGTCAAAGGCCAAAATTTTGAGAACAGCTCAGTGTCGCGGCTCCATAACTATTATAACTATTCTCATAAGACAAAACAACTATTCTCACAAGATTTCGTTGTAATGATATGAAAGAAAAGTCCACCTCCCATCGGACATTATGTACGGATAGGTCCAGATGGTGTTTGTTTTTTTTATAATAAAATGATTTGCTCTCTTACGGAATAATGTTTTTTTAACTTCCGTACAACGGCGAACCATTTTATAGTAACGAATTTGAAATTTCTTAACTTTTCGGTAAACAAAAATTCGGGCGTGTTTTATTTTTAATTTGGCAAAACTGCCTGATTATTTTCGGTCCTAAATTCCAAGCTTATTTTTTGGGCCTTTCTTCCTTTTCAAGTATTTGCAAAAAAGATCTTAATTTTATTGGTACAAAATCCCGAAAAAATGACATAATCGGTAGAAATTTCGTTAATTGTTTTTCGACGAATTAAGCCCGATTTTGTATGGAAAAATTCGGTTTATTTTGTAATTTTTTTCGTTCGTAAATTCTGGAAGCCGATTGTAAGCTTTGATTTATTTCGTAAATATAAATATCTGGGGAAAGAAAAAAAGTTCTCTTTTAGAGATCATGTAAAGGTAAGACAACCGCGGGGGAGAGAGGTGACGGGAAGCCCTCGACCGATTTAAGTTAATTATTTAAAATTTTTAAAAAACATAGTGATCAAGTGATAAAAATTAAAAAGAGTTATAATTACCATTTCACTGGTAGTCAATGTTAAAAACAGAAAGCGGAACTGCATCCAAAATAGTAGGTGATTTTTGTATAAAAAAACCCTCAGCAAAAACCGAAATTTCCTTAAAAAATGTGCAAAATTGTCCAATTTTTTCGGTGATTTTTCTTTTGAATTTCCTATTAATTTTTTATTTCATTCACCCCAATTTTGTATGAAAAATGTTGGGTGATTTTTCATTTAATTTCTAATGTTATTTTTTATTGTATGTATTTATGTAAACGCGATATTTCCTATCGCCTTTAAAATTGTTCTCAGTAAAACAAGTTTTGTTAAATACAGTCATTGTCCCATTAAGAGCATACTTTTTAGTAATTTCAACAAGCTTAGTTTATTTCCCAAGTTGATTTTAGATGAGAAGAGTGAACTCTAGTTTCGCTTCATTAATTAGACTTCTTGCAAGACTTAACGGAGAGTCTTCATTAAATTGCTTATTCATTTCTGACATTCTACGTTATTTCAAGATAGAACTATCTGGTGTGTGGTTTTTTGTGGAAAAGCTTTACAATTTTTATGTTTATATATCAAATTTAGGATTGACTTATCAGAAAAATGTTTTTGTTAAAAATTTTCTTTTAGAAACACTTTATATATAGATTAATTTTGGCGTCTTTTTAACTTTTACAAACAAAGCGTGAAATAAAATATTTTTAGAAGAATAACCTTAAACTATATCACTTTCACCCAAAATTTTTGATTTAAGATGGAAGTGATTTCTTTTAATCATTTAAATTACAGTTCTAAATGAGTCATCATCATCATCGTCATCATGCGTGGAGCGTTATAACATGCCTTAAAATTAGTTAAAATTAGTAAAACTTTGTTTCAACCGTAACCTTAGATCCACATTTTGCTTTTCATTTTTGTTTTAAAAAATAAAAATCAAAACTTACAAGTTATTTAGTGCTCAACAAAATATCGGTCAGATTTTGCTTTTAAGTTTTGTCTTAAAAAATAAAAATCAAATTTTACCAGTTATTTAGTGCTCAAAAAATTATCGGTTAGATTTTGCTTTTTATTTTTGCCTTAACAAATAAAAAGCAGAAATAATTATTACTTTCTGCTTAAAATTTTAAAAGTCAAAATATAATTATTATTTTTTGCTTTTTATTATAAAATGCATAATTGGTACGGCCTCTGATATTGAGTTACAATTTTTAAATCTTAAAGCCCTATTAATGTCAAATTGGCCCTATTTTTATATGAATTTTGGCCCTTTTACAGTGAAGCCAATATCATCCCTGCCCGACACCCGAAGCAGCCATGCAACCCCACACCATAACAATAACATCGGTTGTCTCCTTCTTTTTTCGTCCTATACTTGCAATACAATGAGTTTTTTTGATGTTCACAGCTTACAGTACTAAAAGTTCACAGAGTACTAAAATCTATAAGCGCGTCATTGATATGTGCTGCCAGATCGGAAGAAATAAGCGATAAAATCGGAATTTAAGTATGATGTGCTAATAATTTTGTCCATGCTAAATCGCAGTGTGAAACGATTTATTTTTATTTTTTTTTAATGGTAGCATTAGATAGTAATTTAATGCCGTTAAAAAGTAAAGATATTAGTGAGCAACAAATTAAACACTAAATTTCAACCATTTTTATTAAGTTTAATTAAAAGTTGCTTCTTTTATTCAAGAACTTCTACGGTGCCAATAAAATTGTCCGTCACTGTATAATTTTTTTAGATTAATCTCTACCGTAAACAATTTCAAAAGCTTATATGCAACAAAAAACAATTCAAATCAAAAATAGAATAAAATGAGCAAAAAAATGATAGAACATTTTTCGTTTTGTTTTTTTTTTTTTTAATTTAAAAAGCCTTTGATAACAATTATGTATTTTTTTTATTTCAGTAAAAATATAAGTCATTTTATACAACTTGAACTTTGAATTTTTTTTAATTTTTTCAAAAAGACTTCAAAAATGTTTAATTAAATCAAGACTTCAGTTAACTTCAAATTCTTTCCATATTTAAGTTATTTAAAACATGATTTCAACTAACTTCAAATGATTTTATTGACTTCAAATTGATTTCAATTGAATGCAATCATTGAATCCAAGGACTTAAATCATAGTGAATGAATCAAAAGACTTCAACAAAAATGTTTGACTTCAAAGTAATTGCTGATTTCAAAACTTGAAGTTATGAAATCATCAAATAAATAATTGAATGATTTAAATCATTTTTTTTCTGCATTCTTTTATAATGCATTCTTTTACAACTCTGCTTTTGATAAGTCAATAATATTTCTTTTCAATCGAACTAACGAAAAAACGTATTGTGAGCTGATTTTTTTTTTTCAGTTATCTCAAAAACAAATATAATTTAATTTCCCAATATAAATAACTTAAGTTCGTCAAGTACAAATTGATTTTAATGTTTGATATCTACTCGCACATTGCTTATGCTCTTTTAAACTATATTAAAATACAAAGGATGTCATATTACCGTTAAAAATGCTTGTATATCGTTCCGAAATTTCACTAAATGTAGTTGGTCACATTATTTTTTTAAAATTTTTTTGCTACCTCATCCTATTGTTTTTTCTTTTTAACATTTTATTTAAAACGTGGAAATTTGAGCAACTCTGTGTAATTTTCCGCTCTCTTGACCAAGTTATAAACGATGTCATTCACTTAAAGTCAGTCAACTTATTATAATTGACGCTACTATTTTAAGCGAGAGAAACAAATTTAGGGCTAGTTTGATTTTCTAAAACATCAAATAAAACAAAAAATATGTAGTTTTATTGATGAAACTAAACGCGACACATATTCGTGTTAGTTTGTATAAAAGTTTTTATGCATACAGTACGTACCAGTACGTACCTCAACTTTAACGAATCAGATTTCATTTCCGTAATTAAATCGCAGAGCTGCAAACTAGTAATCGAAACAATGAAAAGTTAAATGTTGAAAAATATTTCAAATATATTAACATAAATAAATATTATGCAACATTAACGTTTCTTGTGATGTAAAAAGTTGATAAAAGTGAATTCGTGGCTTATCTAGTTGTCAGAATATTTCAAGCGATTACATTGTTTGTCTGCATTGGCGTGAATGAAAGTGCATTCTTTACAAATTAACTAATAGATAGCCAGATAGCTGGCTTTATGGTGTTGATATCAATCAAAATTCATTACATTTTTCTTTGAAAAATTCTACATGGCACTGTTTCCTAGGGTACGAGTAAAACCAAATAAAAAACCATCTCAACAATTAGATGCTTTATTGAGATACATTCACAAACACGTATACGTTATTTAAGAAGAAGGTGTTGAAAGTGTATAGCGGCGCATAGAATTGATGAGTTGCTGCATGTGTTGCACGTAGTCATGCAGCATTAATTCGCATGCAGCCCAAGTAGTTACAGCATTTATAGTGGCAACAACAATGCGAAATGTTCAAGCATGTAGCATGATATTCCAATAAATATGATATAAATAGAAAATGTTTAAATTACGAGCACGAATGCTCGTTAAAGTACGCAACATTAACATAAGACTTAAAGTCTTAAATTAAAGTCGATGTCATTTAGTTATTTGATATTTTTAAATACAAAGCTAACAATAACAACCAACTGCAACAACAACTTACATTCATTTGCATTCACTTGCTGCAATTTTAATATCATCAGCCGAAACATTGCTTTTGTTGTCGTGGCGATAGACTTTTGTACGTAGTCAACAACGTTGGTCCCGTCATAATTTTTGTTCTTAACAAATTCTGGAGAACTGCTGCTTATTTGCTGTTGTTCAGGTTGTTGTTTTTGTTGCAATTTATATGCATGCAATTTTGCACTTGTTTAATTTCCGACAAGCTTACCGCCACAGTCGCCAAAGGCAGCGGAATTCTTAACGCTCCCCTCGATATGTTGTGAACAGTACTGCCAGAGTATTCTGTTCATAGCCTGGCACGTTCGATTGTACTTTCAGTCTCAAGGCATGAGTTGCTGCTGCTGCTACTACTATTCCGCCGCAAGGCATGTAACCACCATGTAGAAGAGACTCGTGTTGAACACACCCAATTTATAGTATCACAGTACCAACACCCAATAGGAAAATTATATATTAGGTCTTTGTGTGTTTGACATGTCAAAAACTCTGAGTCAGAAATATATTTTTAAAAATTTTTAAGAACATTCATCATTTAGTCGGCATAAAGCTGGTAGGTCTAGTTCTCGATCATTTGTGTTCAAACATTTCACAACACACAAACACAATTGATCATAAGAAGCTCGGTCAAAGTCCTTTCACGTACTGAAATGGCCATTTCGTTTTCATTTCGATTTTTTTTTTTTTTTCATCATTAAGTCAGATTTAGTCAGATATTTGTTATGTCTGCCTCGCTGTCCGTCTTTCTGTGATCACAATTAGCGTTGTAATTTTGGATTTATTGTAGCGAAATACGATAGATAAGTTTCCATATAAAAAATGAAGATCAAATTCAAAAATTAGTTAAAAAAAAATTAGGTATGCAAAGACCCATCATCATCAAAATGGCGCTATGAAATATAATATGAATCACCCAAATGAAAAATTACTCAAAACTGAATGAAAAATGGGCCCAAGCGAAAAAACGATATTTCACCTAAGAGAAAAAAAGCACAATAATTCTTGAAAAATGGCCTGAAAACAAACACCCAAAAAATCGCCAAATTTTTTGCATTGTTCCCAGGAGATAAGTTTGCCCTGTACAAAATTTGAAACTGAAACCATGAATTTTCAAGGCCTTTTTTTTATTTTTTTAAGCCCTTTTAAATTCAATGGATCGTCTACATTTATATAAACATTTCGTACAAGGAACGAAAAATCCCCCTAAAACAAAAACGAAATTTCACAGAAAAAAAAACAAAAAGCTAATCGCCTATTTCTTTTTTTTTTTCTTGTAAAAAAATAACCCAAATTTTAATGGAAAAATATTGAGTGATATTTCATTGTTTTTTTTCACGATTTTTCTTTTGGGCGATATTTCATAGCGTCCGTCAAAATAGCAGAATTTTCATAAATTCCATAAAAATTTATGTATTGACTTACACATAATCATAGAAAACTTTTTTGTTGTATTTGCATTTTTCACTTTTTTCCTTTGTTACTACTTTTTGCTTTTTACTTTTTATTTTTTACTTTTCACTTTTTCCTGTTTATTTTTTTTTTTACTTTTAACTTTTTATTTTTACTTTTCACTGTCTACTTTTTACTTCTACTGTTTTATTTTTACTTTATACTTTTTGGATTTTACTTTTTACATTTTACTTTTTAATTTTTAGTTTTTTATCTTTTATTTTTATTTTTAATTTTTTTTTTTTATCATTTTTTAATTTTTTTTTTTATTTCAAATTTTTACTTTTCATTTTTAGCTTTAATTTTTTTATTCTTATTTATTTTTTATTTTAATTTTTGAATTTTTTTACTTTTAATTGTCAATTTTTCATTGTTTTTTTACTTTTTATCATCAATTTTTCATTTTTTTTTACTTTTTATCATTAATTTTTTATGTTTTTTTACTTTTATCATCAATTTTTTATTTTTTTTTTACTTTTTATTATGAGTATTTATTTTTACTGTTTACTTTTAACTTTTTGCTTTTTGTTATTTGCTTTATACTTTTTCTATTTACTTTTTACTTCTAACTTTTTACATTTTATTTGCTACTTTTTACCTTTATTTTCTTCTTTTTGTACTTTTCCCTTTTTCTTTTCATCCTTTTTAACTCCTCCTTTTTTACTTTTTACTTTAAGTTTTTTACTTTTTAGTTTTAATTTTTATTGTTTTATTTTTTTTTATTTTTTATTTTTTTTTATTTTTTTTTTTTTTTATTTTTTTTATTTTTTTTATTAATTGTGCTTATTTTTCTTATTTTTTTTCATTTTTATTATTTAATTATTTTTAATTTTTGTTTTTACTTTTTACTACTAAATTTTTGCTTTTTAATTTAAATCTAATAATATAACTAAATAAATAAACTAACTAAATTAGTTAACTAAACTAAATAACTAACTAAACTAACTAAATAATTTAAAGTTTAGTTTTTAATTTTTTTTTTTACTTTTTGATATTTAGTTTTTACTTTTAACTTTCTACTTTTCTTCTTGTACTTCTAACTTATTTCTTTTCAATTTTTACTTTTTACTCTTAACTCTCTATTTCTTACTACTTTACACTTTTTACTTATTATTTTTTACTTTTCACTTTTTACTTTTTTCTTTTATTTTTTTTTTAGAATTAACCAATACTCAGGGAATGCATCCTATAAATGCGAAAGCATTGTGTTTATTCGGAAAACGGATGCTAGTTAGTTGAAGGGTGGAAGGATGGAGTAGTGTCGGTGAAGATTTGATTAAAATTTACACAGATTAAAACTGCCGGGAAACACACTCGCAGGGGCATGGTTCCACAATTTTACTGAACGACTGAAGAACGAATTATCTGTAATGTGTTCTATTGGGCAAAGAGGCAACGGTAAAGGAATGGGATTGGAGAGCTGTCCGAGTAAACCTACGAAACACACGAGCTGCTGGTGTCAGGTCATGTATCTTCCTTGAACACTTCCGATGGTAGTAAGTACCTGTACAGAAGGCTTAGGCAACCAACATTGCGACGGTGCCCAAGAGAGTTGAGAGAAGATGAAATAATTTCATATCCTATCAAATGTATCGCACAATATTATACTTTTGCCTTTTCTTCTTTAAGTATTTTTAATTTTTTTCCTTATTTAAATTATTTTTCTTTTTTGAATTTTTTTTTTTCTTATTATTTGTTTTAATTTTGTTTCATTTTTTATTTTTTTTTAAAATTTCTTTTTTCTTAATTTTTTTTTAATTTTTTATTTTCTTCTGTATTTCTTTATTTTTTTTATTTTTTGTTTTCATTTATTTTTTTTCTATTTTTTTATTTGTATAATTTTTTTAATGTGCTCCTTTTTTAATATTATTTATTTTTTTGTATTTTTTTTTGTTTTTTATAATTACTTTCGTTTTAGAATGACTTTTTTATAATTACATTTTTGTTATAATAACTTTCTTTTTAAAATGACTTTCTGCGGAATTTTTTTTTAATTATTTTTCTTTCATAATTTGGTTAAGCCTTTCCGTCTGTATGGCAAAAAAAAATACATATATAAATACAAGAACTTTCAAAAATATGTTGTACTAGCTGCAAAACTCGTGCTATTTTCTAGGAATGCCGAAAAGTAAATTGAATCCCTTCTTTTTGTAGATATTTGGCAAAATCGGATAAAAATCACGCCTACCTCCCATACAAAGTGACGTCATCAAAACAGGGAAACTTTCATAAATGTATAAAACTGAATTCCATCGTATCTGTCGTAGCTACAGACTTCGAATATACGTCAATACGGCCGCGGGGGGTATTTTAGCTTCGGTACGCTGCCGAAAGCTGGAAACACTCCTACGATTAGCGAACTCAACGCAAATCTTTACTGAGTTAATTTTTAAAATTGGCGTTTTTATGTCCAATTTTTAGTCCAATTTATGATAAAAAAGTTGTAACATTTTAATAGCGACTTAAGTTGTTTTGTTAATGATGTCAGAAATTATTTAAAGAGTTCTCTTGTGACAAAGATTTTATTTTCCTACAGGGTTGTTTTGACTCACAAAAACATATGTATGTCTATTAGTATGTGTGTGTTGCAATAAAACAACTCGTCGTGTCTTTGCTGCACATCAGCTTTCAAGCTTGTTTTTGTTTTTATTTTTTTTTTTCTCATAATTTGATTTCTTAAATTATTCTTTTTCCACTAAAGAGCATCAAACATTATAAAATTTAGAGAAAAATAAAAAGTAAAAGGAATAAACAACATGCATTTTTGCGCGTACAATAGCTGTTGTGTTGTTGCTGTTGTTTTTTTTAACTGTTAACTGCAATGATTGTTGTGTTAATAGTTATTTTAGCAATTCGCTTCAATTTAATTTTGGTCTTTTGTGGGATTATTTCTTACATAACAGCGCAATGTTATGGCATGCTTTGGGCAGAGTGGAATGATATTTTTCTTTGCCTTTTTTTCCAAAACTTTCTCTTGTGTTTTTCTCATTAAAAACTTACTCAAAAACTTCAAACAACTTAAAAAAAGCTCCAGCTGACTGCCAAATTTAAATAATATAAGTAAAATAAAACTAGTAAAGAATGATCTTTGACAGGGGCGAAGCAAAATACCCTCCCGAGGCCATATTTAATTATATTCAAAGTCTTTAACATGTGTATGTGTATAATCTGCAAAAATATTTTCGTCACAAGTTTAATTTAATTAAATCACAGCTTATATGTATAAAACGCATCAAGTCAAAACATTAATTTTATGATATTTATGAAGTTTTTTCTATTTTGATAACATCACTCTGTATGTGAGGTAGGCGTGGTTTGCATTCGATTATGCGAAATTTCATAGTTAAATGCTAAATTCAAGCCACAAAAGAGAATTGACCAAGGAAAAAAACTGCGTCATAAAAAATAATAAAACATTTGGTTTTTTTCTGAGAAAATCGCCATGAAAGTTGAATTTTTAAAGAAAAAAACCTATTTTTTGACTTCAGGTGCTTATACATTTTTTGTTTATGACTTTATGGAAAAATTTTGCAAAATTAATTTAAAGCAAATTTGATTTTCTTTTCAAAAAAGTATGGTTTTTTTTAATCGTTGCAGAGATATGTGAGCTATGGATTAAAACGTAACGACACCTAATTTTTTGTTTTTCACTCCTAGCCCCCTAGGGGGGCATTTGCGACCACCCCACCCATACAATTTTTTGCTTGTCTCATCACGAGGAATCAGCCCCCACATTATAGTACTCTAAGTCTGGGACACCCTGTATATATAAAAATTACGTGTATGTTCGTGATGGCTAAACTCAAAAACTACTGCACCGATTTTGACCAAACTTTATGTACATGCTCTATGGGGCGTGAGGAGTGTTTCTGTGTAGTTTGAAGTTCGTCCGACAGATGGCCCAATATTTAGTTTTTTTGTGTTTTTGCACCGTAGCTCAAGAACTACTGCACCGATTTTGACCAAACTTTATGTACGTGCTCTATGGGGCTTGAGGAGTGTTTCTGTGTAGTTTGAAGTTCGTACGACAGATGGCGCAATATTTAGTTTCTTTTTGTTTTTGCACAGTAACTCAAGAACAACTGCACCAGTTTTGACCAAACTTTAATTAATATCTAAATACTTTTTATTTTATCACTATAGGGGTAGCGAAGCACACCGGGTTCAGCTATTTTATATAAATGAAATCAACATTAATCAATTATATGTTTTGTTTGATCACTCTCTCCGTCCTATATTCTATCTCTGTGTAGCTTTATTATTCCTCACAGGTAAAAGTCATCACTTTTCTATACAAAGAAACTCTCAAGGTGCTGTTTGGTAAGGTTTTATTATCATTATCAAAGGTTTTAAAGTTCAGTGAGTCTTGCAGGGAGCGAAACATATGGAGATACAATTCCGCAAGGTTTGAACTATGGGGTGGTTGGGTCAAAAAAATCCATCCGAACTCGACCAATTTTTGACGAGTCACCAAACTCGTATGAGGCCTGACAATATCGTGGTGAAAGACCACCCTTTTCTGATCGAACAGCTCAGGAGGTTTTTGTAGTTGCCCGCAGTAGAATTCAGAATTTATGATTCTATTCTGTGGCCAAAGCTCGTAATAGGCAGGCTCTTTCCAATCCCACCAAAATGAGAGCATAATTTTTTTCTCACCGAGAAAAACAAGGCAATAGTTAAATCAACTAAGTCGGCTTGGGTAGAGAGAATGGAACAAGTCTAGTTTAATAAATGCGGTTAAATTTCAAAAAGTTGCTTAGTACAAGGCATGGCAGAATTATAATTGTATCATGCGTACAAGGTAGCATTTCTTTCTTAGATTATAATGTCATTGAAAATAATGCCACTATCCCCATGTGGCCCAAGCAACCCCTTGAAATTCAGCAGGTTCATTAAAGTAGACTTGTTTAATACATTGGGGTGGTCTTTGAAAGCACATACTTCGATACTCTGTCAAAAAAAAAATATTTGATTCACCTAAGCCAAGTATATAACATATTAACCAATATTGTATGTAAGCCACCGAAAATTCGACACTTTATCAAAATGGTATGGAAATAATTTATCATCGAAGCCATTCGCGTTATTACTCAGCAGAAAATGTCAAGCCTCAAGAAAATCAGACAAGAATTCATGCCTGACAGACATGACAGAGGCCTGACCTTTCCTTGAAAACAACCCTGATTTTTCATACAAGTATCCGCCTCTTCAGACCTAAAATTTGATATTACTTTTTACATGTTCATCTATGATTTCTGATCTGAATATCAATTTTTCATCTATGATTTCTGATCTGAATATCAATTTTTAGTTCAAATTCAGATAAGAAATCTGGCCTGAAATAAAAGAGGGCCTGATTTTCTGTTTAATTACAGGTTAGAATACAGGTCTAACCTGTAGCTCGACTCAAACCTCCTCGTGGTGTTCCCTGGGCAACGGCAAACAGGCATCCGTTAGTTTGACGGCTAATTTGAGCGGCGGGTCGCTCTGTGGACCTTTAACATGGAATGTGCGCAGTGTTTGGGTCCCGCCACATTACTACTGCCCAATGAAAACTAAACCAGCCTCGGATAAGAACGCCAATTACGTTGACGACCACCGCAAACGAAAAACGGACAATGATTTTACGGACATGCACCTGGAATGTCCGGACCCTTTATAGAGAAGGTACCATTATCAAACTGGCGGAAGCCCTCAAAACAATAAAAGCTGACATCACCGCCATCCAGGAAATGCGATGGAAAGCGCAAGGCTGCTCTAAGCAAGCACACTGCGTTATCTACCATGCTGCCATGCGGAGAAGCACGAATTCGGATGTGGATTCGTCGTTACTAGGAAACTACGCCACCTTGTTTCCCGGTTCACACCTGTGAACGAAAGATTGGCCACGATCCGCATCAAGGCAAAATTTTTCTACATTAGCCTTATTTGCGCACACGCCCCGACGGAGGAAAAGTACGCTTTTTACGCTAGTCTTGAGGACGTATACATACGACCACCTTCCGATCCATGTCGTGAAAATAGTCCTCGGGATTTTAATGCGAAAGTCGGAAGGGAAGGCTTCTTTGGCCCCGCTGTCGGTTAGTTCAATCTTCATGAGACCTCCACGAACAACGGTCTAAGACTGATCAACTTCGCCGCGGCGCGAAAAATGGTAGTTTGTAGCACCAGATTTAAGCACCTCAACATGCACAAGGCCACCTGGCTGTCCCAGGATCAAAAAACGCGAAACAAAATTGATAATGTTGACGGAAGGTATGTCTCTAGTGTTCTGTGATGTGCGTACATTTCGGGGGGTCAACATTGACTCCGACCGCTAATCTGCAATTACAACGGACTACCGAGGCCTACTCCGCTTTCAACACTCTGTTCAGCTCAACCAACCAACCTCTGGACCCGACAACGCCGGCGAACTTTGGGCGCATATATCCCACTCCATGCGCGCTGCCGCTGAAGAAGTCATTGGTTTCTGGCGCCCGCAACCTCGGAACCAATGGTACGATCAGGAGAGTCGCATCGCGACAGCAGTAAAAAACGCCACTTATAGAAAAACGCTGCAGTGCCGCTGCAACTACCGCGAAAAGAGGAAGGAAGAGAGCCGCCTTTTCAGGCGCAAGAAAAGAGAGCAGGAAAACCGTGAGCGTAAGGAACTAGAGGTATACCAGGGCAAGAAGGATGCACAAAAATGTTATCAACAGATTAAGCGTCTAACCCAAGGTTTCAAGCCCGGAGCATCCACTTGTAGAGACGAAAATGGAGATCTAAATACGAATACACAGTGTGTGCTGAGATTGTGGAGACAGCACTTCTCCAATTTACTTACGGGCGACGATTCCACCAATGCCATACATGGAGAGCTCAGTTCAGTGCCACCAATCAACGATGACGGAGTGGAAGTACCACCACGTAGCCATGAAAAGGTTCGAGATGATAACCAACGCCTCAAAAACAATAAAGCAGCGGGTGCTGACGGCCTGTCAGCTGAATTGTTTAAAACTGGCGGCGATGAATTGATAAAGTGCATGCATCAGCTCATCAGCAAAATATGGCTAGCGGAAAGCATGCCCGACGATTGGAATCTCAGCGTACTTTGCCCTATACATAAGAAAGGAGTCCCAACAATCTGCGCCAAGTATCGAGGTATCAGTCTTATTTTTATCGCATATAAGGTTCTCTCAAGCCTACTGTGTGAAAGTTTAAAGCCGATTACAAAAACACTGATTGGACTTTTGACCTGGAAGTCCACCATACCCAAATTTTGACGCTACGGTAAATACTGGAAAAAACCCACGAAAATCAAATTGACACACATCATCTCTTTGTCGATATTAAAGCTGTGTTTGATAGCCCGAAAAGGAATTGCCTATACGCAACAATGTATGAGTTCAGTATACCTGCAAAATTGATTAGACTTTGCAGAATGACGTTGAACAACACACGCAGCTCTTTCAAGGTAGGAATGACCTCTCCGAAACCTTCAATACCGAAAGAGGTTTTAGACAAGGCGATCTACTGTCTTGTGATCTCTTCAACATCATCATGGAGGGGATCGTACGAAAGGCCGGTGTGTATCGTAATGGCACCATTTTCTTCAAAGGTGTCCAGCTCCTAGCGTACGCTGATGATATTGATATTGTCGGCAGAACCAAGAGAGATGTTACCGCTGCTTTCACCGCTATCCAAAAGGAATCAGCCAAAGTGGGTTTGACGATAAATGAGGGTAAAACAAAGTATATGCTGTCTACAAACAAGGGAGCGCGGCGTTTAGACTCCCACGTTTCATCCGGCAGCTATAACTTTGAAGTAGTCAAGAAGTAGTTCGTTAATAATTGCTAATAGGTGCTATGTAAGCAACTAAGTTCCAGAGCCCTCTCTCGATCGACAAAACTAGCACTCTTCATCGTTCAGACGATCGTTCTACCTGTGCTTTTTTATGGCGCTGGGGCATGGGTAGTTTCGCAAACTGACGCAGCTGCTCTGGGGTTCTTCGAGAGAAAAGTTCTTCGCAAAATCTTCGGTCCTGTTCGAGGCGGCGATAACTATCGCATCAGTCTTTACTTCGACTTCAGTCATTTAGAAATATTTCTGAAACTTTTGAAAAGCTGAAGTGAAAGTTTTCCTGCTTGGTTGCAAAATAATTGTATAGCCAGAAATATCTGTCGTGTTTAATGTTGTTATATAATAATGAAAACGAGTGCATGAATTGTAAAAATTTTTCAATTATAATAGACACTTTAATGATGTGAACTTTTTGCACAGAATCTAGAAAGTTACTTATTCATTATTCACAACAATGTGATGTATATAAACACCAAGTAGAACGGTAAATAAAATTAAAATTTATGCATTCCAATAACGTTTTAATTGAATTCGTGCTTGAAACAAAAAAAAAATCACTTGATTTAAAAATGAGCATAATTAATATATTAATCATGAAGGAAAAAGTCTTAAAATTATACAAGAAAATACAAAATGAAAGACAAAAGAAAAATTTTTAAATGTGGTAAGACACGAAAACACACACACACACACACTCACTTGCAGCTCTAAGCTTTATTCATGCATACAACGACGAACAGGCGTGAAGGTCAAGGTCTTGTATTCACGATGAGATGTATCTTGAACTGCATGCATATCTGTATGAACTGTATAAGCAAATTCTAGAATATGGTCGGATTTCGTACGTGATTCTTAGGCGTTGAACTGATTTTGTTTATTTCGAGCCGCAAACCAAACCAAGAAAAATAAACTTTTTTTTTTGGTGGTTCTTGAAAAGCAACTCGCTCGGTGCTTGCAAATGAGCTGCATTTCTTGTTGGTTCAATTTGAAGGTCAGCCAGCTTTGCATATGAACGAACAATGGCTACCACAAATTTATCTCGCTTATATGCATCACAGATATAACTGTTAATTCATATTTTTTATTCAGCTAGTGTTTGAAATAAAAATTTCAGCAAAAAGCTGCAAAATGTTTGCTTATGTTTGTACAACATGTAGATTTTTCAGTTTATTTGTGTTTGTGTGTCAATAAATTTGGCCTTGTTATCTTGTTAGCTTGAGCAAATTTTAATAAAGTGTTTGCAGTAGTTAAGTAAATAAATAAACATTTTGAAAAACCACAAATCAGAGATACAGAGACACAGTCAAGCTCACTCACACACTGGCGCGCTGTACTCTGGCACACTGTGGTCGGAAACTTAATTCTAGATGGACTAGATCGAGCTCCATGACACGAAAAACCACAATTATGGAATGGAAGGGTGTCTTTTTGACACCAATATTTTTGATTTTTATTTGCATTGATTAACAACTCGGCGCTTTTTGGCAAAACCGGCAAATATTTGTTCAACATTTAAGATGTTTAAATTTACTTTATATAAGTTTCGTATAAAAATGCAAAATAGTTCAAAATACATTTTTTTTTTAAATTAAAACAAAAAAAACGTAAAAATTTAAAAACTGTGTTGAAACCCGAATTTTGAAAGCTAGGTAGTTATAGTAGAACTTTCAGCGCTTTCCAAGGGATCTATAATGCATGTGCTTAAGAGGCCGAAGTGCTGATGAAAGCTCCGACTAGAAACTTTTTTTTTATGAGCTTATAAACATAGCTTAGAATGCTTTTTAAAAATCAAGAACGATGATTTTCTTTAATCTTATGGAAGATCTCTAGAAATTTTTAGAATATTTCCCCCCCCCCCCCTCCCCTCCCCTCCCCACCCCCTTATTGTTGATCAATAAGCACCTGAGTCACTTTTGCTTAAACTATCTATATGTCTGTTGATAATAGAAAATATAAAGATGTGCAGAAAAAAATATGAATTGTTAAACGATTATTTTGAAATTGGATTGCTCATTTGCCCAAACACTCTAGAGCAAATTTCACTTCCTCATAATATTCCCTGAAATCTCACCCAAGAAGTCAAAATTCTTGTTAGATGGATGACGACAGAAAGTTATAACTGGGCAATGCAAGTTGAAAAACCACCCACTAAAAATGAACTTGTCAGTTGATTCGTTATGTAGAATCTGCCTTGAGGATATAGATTCCTCCAGACATATTCTCACTGAATGTCCAGCACGTCTTCAAGTAAGTGAGAGTAACAACATAGGCAATGAAAAAGTCTGAGTCAGACATCTTGCTGAGTTTAACCTCGAAAGTATCTTACGTTGTCTGATAAAATCAAAAGCGAAAGAACTTTAACAAATTAGGTATGATACATTAGGCAGCAGTGGCGCAGTGGGTAGAGTGTGTGGCGCCCATACACCAGAAGACCTTGGTTCGAATCCCACCTGACACAATTCACAGTTCAATTTTTTCAATTGAATTAATTTTTCTGTTCGGCCGTCACCTCTCTGCAGACAATGGCTAACCTCAGAGAGTAAAATCTGCCATGAAAAGCTTCTTGAGAACATAAGCCGTTCGAAGTCGGCATAAAACATGTAGGTCTAGTTCTCGATCATTTGTGTGCAAATATTTCACAACACACACAACACAATTGATCATAAGAAGCTCGGTCAAGGTCTTTTCAAGTGCTGAAATGGCCATTTCGTTTTTTTTTTTTTTTACATTAAGCCTTACCGCAAACCATACCTGTCTATTTATCTATCTATCTATATATGAGGCAGAGGCTTGCAGGTTGCCACCTCATAGCTTTTTTGAACATAGCTCGTTATAAAATCAACGTTTTGTTCTTAAGCTAGAAATAATTTAAATTCTCAAAACAAATTCTCATAAAAATTGTACAGCAAATTTTCAAAGAAACTAAAAAAAATACCGTTCGAAATTTTGGCTTGCAGATTGCCACCCCTTGAAAATTGCTCAACATATAGAAAAACTCAAGTAAGAACACCTGGTTTGGAAAATTTACAAAAATTTATTAAATTTTTTGATTTATTTCTTCTAATCTTCGATTTATTATTAACTTTGATTGGCTTTAAGGGGAGGGTAAGGTTTATTTCGTCTAAAAAAATACCTTTTTTTGTGAATTTTTTTAGAACAAATCATTACTGTAGGTTTATTTTACATATTATTACATAAAAGTACAACATTTGAAGAATATTTAAAAAAAATTATGTTCAAAAATAGAGAGAAATAACGTATTTATTGTATGTATATTTATTGCGCCTTGAAAAACAGCATCACTGGATCATCTGAAACCAAAAAATCAATATGCTTTTTATAGTTTCTTACTTTATCTCTCCAGTCTCGTCGATTTTTTTTTTAATTTTTACATTTTTCAATTTTTGGCACCATTTTGAAGCCAAAATTACAATTTTTGACGAAAAAATTGACCTCTCTGTTATTGTGAAATTGTTAGTAATTAAAAAATTTTAAAAAATACGACGTAACTACAGCGTTATTTACATGTAGAATATGTGTACACAACTTCAAAACGATCGTTTCAGTAGTTTTTTCTGTAGGCTGGTCACCGACTTTAAAAATTACATGTTTGGGAAAAGTCGATTTAAAGTTTTGTAGACTGAAAAAATTAAAATATCTTGAAAAAACTACATTTTCTTATAAAATACGTACATGTCATCATCGCTGCCGGGTCCATACAATATATCAATGTCATCCACGTTATCTAAGGCATCTTTTTGCTCCTGTCTACATAAAACTCTGCCTTCTTTGGTTTCGCGAGCAGCTTGCTCGTCCGCTCTGCGCAAAGAGTCTGTGGCGTGCGCCCATTCGTGCGCACTTGGTCCTGAAGTGATGCCCAAATCTTGCATGAAGGTCAGAAAAGCAGTAGAGCCTTTGTTAAAAAGTGATGCTGCTGCATATGCTGCAAATTTAACGACAGTTGCGGTACCACTCACTGATTTGGGACTAAGTTTCCATATGAGTTGGTTGTAGCTTTCGTTGTTGTTCTGCGTGAAACCACTAAGACAACGTTCCAACAGCGTGTCTTTGCTTAAATATTCATATATTGTCTTTATTGCGTCTAAAACATCAGCTGGAAGTAGAGAGTAACTGTGCTTGAATGATCGTAATGTTCAGCCTTCTTCCACTCTCACCACGATTCATCGCATTTTTCATGCTGTGGATTTTGATCAGTCGAAGAATAATGATAAAAAGTCGTCCATATAGCGTTGCTCATTTTGTCCACAGAATCGTGATTTCTTCGAATTGCTAGCTCATAATACACTGTTAATTTGGCGATCATGTTGCCAGTTAGTTTAACTTTACCGGAAAGAGTTTTCCTCTTCACTTTTTTACCTGATTTCGTTTTTGCATCGACCACGTGCGATTTCACTAAGTCACGCAGACGTTTGCCCATCCTTTTTTGGACGTGCCCAATACACTCTTTCTTGTTTATTATGAAGTTATCACCGTAAGGTTTCGCCTTGACTACTCCGGTGTAGGTTTTGGCCATCGCCATCACCAATATAATTACGGTATTTTACTTTTAATTTTAAACTCACATTACGAATGCAAATCTATTATTTATTTCGTAGGCATTACCATCAATTCTTTCACTCGACGGAACATAGTTTGGAATTTTGCACTTTTTACGCGTAACTTTCATTTTGAAGCCAAGACCTTCTTTTTTACAAGATTCAAATGCCACTAAGCTATCACACGTTTTCCACTTCACTAAAGTTGCCTCAGTAGAAAAAACTAGAAGAAAGTCTAAAATTCGATAATGTTTTTTAAGATCTTCCTAGACTTCAAGCGAAGCATTCAATTTGATTTTTTTTCGCAGATGCACTAGGCGCTCTTACATTCGTTTTTCGATTCTGCGGCTTTACTCTTTTTCTTGGTCGGCTTACTCTTGGGCCACCCTGTGCGCGTCCTTCGCTGCCAGTTGGTTTCGGCATTTTTTCGATGATAAATACAAAATCACTAAGAAAACTAAGCAAAAACAAAACGGAGCACGAGTTTACGAAATCGGAGCAAAACTGAAATGACGCACATATCTGCTCTCCTAAACGTTCAATTTTAGACTGAAATATATATTCTACATCGAAGGATACAATGTGCGTTACACATTTTATTTACCTGAAGATATTAAGACGAAAAGAGGGGATAAAAGTAATACAATAGAGAACGAAACAGTTGCCGCTCGCCGCTCAGCGGAGGTAGCTAAAAGGCGCGCAAAACTAAGTTAGAGGTACGGTCATTCAACGTACTGTAACTTCGTTAGTTTTGCTTCGAATGACCTACAAATTTAGTACAATATTCTTTAGATGTTGTACTTTCAGAAACAAAAATATGGAAAAAAAAAGTTGTCAAACCTTACCTCTCCCCCTTCATTGCGTTGAGCAATGGACCAAAATTCTTACTACCGCAGTCGGTTTTCTTGGTGTGCGCGCTGCCATAACCGAAAATATCACTACAATTAAATAAAACTTCACTTTTGACTCAATGACAATTGTTAACATGTAAAGGTTGACACACGTCACACAAAATAAAAGCAAAAAAGAGTGGTAGCAACCTGCAAGCCAACAAAAATACCTACATTGTGGCGCCATTTTAGGATTAACATTATATAAAATTGCCAATTCATGATATCTTTGGAATTCTGTTTGGTTTATGACCATTTTTTAAAAATTTTATCTTGAATTGTCAATTAAAATGTTCAATTTACGAGCACAAGACAAGTACACAATTTTAGTTTTTTAATTTTTAAGATCTACGAGTAATATTTTACACTTTTTTAAGCAGACACAGCACTATATTGTAGCGTCTGTCCGCTCCAAAAGTAGATTCAAAGTGACAACTATTCTTTTGACAACACTGCTAGAATGTCAAAATACAACAGTGATGGCAACCTGCAATCAGTGGCAACCTGTAAAACCTCTCCCCTGCTATCAAATATATCGCACGACGGTGAATACGGTCCGGAAGCTCCACATAAGATGTCATGGCTGCTGCCCAAAAGTGCAAATTAAAGTTTGAGTATAGCACTTCTCTCTTTTCAGGCTCTTTCTCATCAGTTAAACAAATACGTTTGAGAGTCGGCGTTTGGTTTAGGTTACAACACTGAATTTCAAAATACAGCGGTGGTGGCAACCTGTAAACAGTGGAAGCCTGCAAACAGTGGCAACCTGCAAGCCACTATTATCAAATATATCGCACGACGTTGAATTCAGTCCAAGAACTCTAAATAAGATCTCGAAACTCCAGCTCAAAAGTGCAAATTAAAGTTTGAGTATAGCACTTCTCTCTTCTATCAGGTTCTCGCAAATACCCCGCCAAGTGGCCGGCTTCGATATTCTCAATTCGTAGTTATATTTTGTTACAACTTGCTTGTCTTGGCTCTACGCTCCCGTGTGTAAAAAAACAACAACTGAAAAAAAAACTTAAACATCAATGTAAATAACTACCTAACATGTTATTAATTAAACTTGTTTACTTGCAAAAATTAAAAATAAAAACAAACCAACTCGCCTCCGCTCAAATACCAGTTACCGTAGATATTTCATGTTGCTGCTCTGTTCAAAACGCTTCGAGTGTCAACTCAAACTTCTCGCATCGTCACTTCTTTGGTATTAATTTTCTTCGTTTTTTTTTCTCCACATTTTTTCTTTTTTAGTAATAAGTATGCAAATATTTATGCTTTGTTGTGATGTTTGTTGTTTCCTACGCTGAACGCTACATGTAATGTTATATGAGTTAAAATAAACAAAATAGACAAAGTGAAGGAAGCTAATTTAGTGGCTGATGTTTGTGAAGAGTTCGGAAGTGATGACGATGACGCTGACGATGGGGATGATGTGAAGTAACCATCCAATCAAGCGTAAATACAAAGACGAAGAAACCTTAGAAGCAAACGAACTAAAGTGGGCGTTGAACTCATCAAATAAGGAAGAAGGCATGCAGTCAGGCAGGCAAAGTAATAGCGGAAGTACGTTCGATGTGGAATAAGTTTACATTTTGTAACTTATTCAATTTCAGTAGTAGTTCAAAATATTTACTTAAAAGTTGTGTCTAGGCAGTGTTTATTTATTTTATCTTAGAAGGCGCGACGAGGGGGCGGCGAGTAAGGTGTGACTGAGGTGTATTTTTATTTGTTGCGTGTTTAAAACGATACAAAAATAAGCACGCAATATTTGACAAAATAAAAAAGCTATAATTATATGTCATAGAGTGGTGAGTTCACAAAACGCTTTGAAATTAAAACAGCTTGTGTCAAGATTACAAGTGGCTTCTTTGGTAATAGAACACTCTTAATCAGTGTACGAAAATAAACGGTAAGATATTTTAGTGTACCGTAGATGACATAACACATTGTGTAGCGTATATGTTTGTGTAGACGAACGCGAACGCAAACACATACACTACCACACTACGATCGCACAAAAACTTAACACAAACATTATAATTCTGTATCGTTTGCGAGAAAAACATTTGATACTGTGTGTAATGTTTGCGTATTAAGTACTAAACCCAAACGTCGTATGGTAACATTTCGCTTAGGTTACGCATTGTTGAAACAAATGAGCAGAGACAATAAGAACGTGGAAGAATAATAGATTTGCAGTACATTATTTACGTAGGGTGCGGAGGCTCACAGCACCCCAAAAAATTATAATTTTTGAATGGTTTTTATCTTAATTTGCAGAATGTACATTTTTCTTAATTTCTATGCGCTCGGATTTGAACATTTTCGATTTCGGCAAAAATTATGGGGATATTTCGACAATGTTCGTTTTTCAATTTTGGAAAAATTGTGGGGTGAAGCATTTCACAAAAAGAATCTTTCCGTTTTCTTGTGTTAACATCAACATAAATCGGTTTAATGGCCTCGGGCAGGCTCCAAAGTCAGCAAGAAAAATAAATACTGAATAAGTCATCAAATCCAAATTTACTTTTCATCGCTAACATCGAGGTCAGAGTCGCAGTTTCGACAGGTGTAGTGGCCGCGGTTGCCCATGTCAACGCATTTCAAGTGATATGGCCGAAAAAACCAATAAAAACGCATTAAACACACACAAAAAATACTGAATACGCATTAAAAAGGAGCAGTAAAAGGAGTGAGGTAAAACGTTTTATTTGGAAAACACGGCTGGCATCACACAACCACTCGATAGATATTTCACAAACACTTCATATTTTGATACCCCAACGCGTACTGCGCAAGGGGCAAATTAACATTGTCATTCTGTTTGTAACGTCAAGAAGGAGGCGTGGCAGGTATAGAAAAATATATATATTTTTGATCTGAATCACCTCCCGAGTCAATTTCCGTGTGTCCGTCTGTCGACGCGATTACAACCGCAATTTTAAAGCTATCGCAATGAAATTCAAAACATAAGTTTATTTTTAAAAAAGGAAGATCAAGTTCGAAAATGGGCCAAATCGGATGAAAACCACGCCTACCTCCCATACAAAGTGACTTTATATTAACTGTAAAATGTCTTTAAGATCCACAAAAATTAAAGAAATGCCTTGAAATTTGGCACGTAAGCTTTGCTCTTCAATATTAATTCTGGCTATGAAATGTGGAAAAATCGGATGAAAACCACGCCTACCTCCCATACAAAGTGGCTTTATTTTAAACGTAAAATCTCTTAAAAATCTGCAAAATTTTAAGAAATGTTTTAAAATTTTGCACATAAGCTTTGATATTTAATATAAATCATCTCTATGATATATGGCAAAATCGGATGAAAACCACGCCCACTTCCCATACAAAGTGTCTTTATTTTAAACGTAAAATCTCTTAAAAACCCACAAAAATGAAGGAAATGTTTTGAAATTTTGCACATAAGTTTTGATATATAATAAAGACCATCAGTATAATATTTGGCAAAATCGAATGAAAACCACGCCTACCTTTTAACGTAAAATCTCTTCAAAATCTGCAAAAATTAAATAGATAGCTAAATAGATAGATAAATAGCTAAAGACTTTGAATATACTCCAATATGGCAGCGGGGGGGTTTTTAGCTTCGGTACCCTGCCGAAGCTCAATCCTTACTAGTTTAAGAACAACATTAAGGGGTTACATGACATTGGCAGTTTTTTGAAATCGATAATTTTCGATGACTTTTTTTAATAATTTTGTATTTTAGTAAATATTCTTAAGATTCTTCAAAAGTTACAGCAGGATTAGTGAGAGCGCATTTTTAATTTTTGCGCTACCTACGTACGGCAACTGGTATATACTTGTTTTACTTGCTACCTGACTTTTGGTGGTTGTTATTTCGTACCTACTTGAAGGGTGAAGCCCGAATTGCTAAACGATTGCAAAAAACTATAAGAAACAGCACAACACAAGATAACGAAGGCATACAGTACGAAGCAGGCATGGCAGATTGAAGGTAACCTTTTTTTTCTTTGTTCACAAACTTTGAACGCGTTTATATCGAAACCATGTTTTTCGTACTGGTTGCGGCACTAGCGGGTTCATTTTTTGACGAAATTTTTTTTGTATTTTTTAAACTTTATTCGCTATCGTATGACACGAGCTTTTTTTTCGATTTTTTATGAATTTTTATCGTCAATATTTTTTGCGATAAAACACACTTTCAAATTTGGAACTTCACACAAAAATTGAAAAAAAGTTACTGAGTTATGAATTTTTAAAAAAATGTCTGTTTTCTCTGCCGCGAATGTCATGTCCCGCCTTAAACCAACACGACTGATATATGTACCTTAGATTTGTGTTGAGTAGTTGACATAAAACACGATAAATGCACTCTATCAAAAAAACTTTTGGAACAAAATGTTACCACTGTTTGGAAGAGCAACACAATGTGCGTCGCTGTATCTTGAAAAACTGTGCACCAATGAAAGCAACACGTGACGGTATGACACTTGGTTATATGTAAGCGTGTATAAATTTCACAGCTGATAATTTCACAGGTCATAATTTCACAGGTGAAACACTTCACCCACCGAAACGCTTCACCCCACCGCACCCTACAATAAGTGTGAGTGCGAGTGTAAGTTTACCTACTCGCGATCCAATAAACAAATTTTGAAGGAGCGCATATTAATAATAACAAAATGTTTGCACAAAAAATCAACAACAAAAATCAGTTGGAATTATATTATCGTAACAAAAGGTAACAACAAGCAGCAACATTTTTTGAACGTCAACATACTAGTTGTTATTTCTCTAGAAAAATTTTTTGTGATTCTTTTTTTTCCAGCTCGAATTATTTTTGTTTCTCCGCCTCAGTTTTTCGTAATTACAATTAAATTGTTTTTGCTCTCTTTCTTTGTCTCTCAAAAAACGCTACACACACGGTACTTTTAGTGTATCTTACGCTATGAAATGATAATGTTTGTGCTCATTTTTATGATATCGTGGTGTAGTGTTTGTGTTCAAGCGCATCATAAACTTTAACTCTACGAAATAATGAGTGAAGTCATTTACGCTACACAACGTTAGTATAATGTTCTCTCATATCTACGCTACAGTGTCTAAGCCTATTTTCGCACACTGCTTTTAATGTATCGTACTTACGTTTAATTAATTATTTCGAAGAAGTAAAGTTCCATAGCTTACCTGTAACGAAAAAAAATAAAAAGGAGTTAGGTTAAAGAAGTTTATAAATATTTTTATATTATTTATAATTTTAAACAGATACTGATTCTTAAATGTCATATAAGCTAAAACCTGCCGATACTACTGGCGATAGATCGATCGGACACTAGGTAAGATCGGTCCGTTTTACGTTATTGTAATTTGTTGTTATGGATTTATTATACATGAAGCAGTTCTTTATTCGTCAAAAAGCTAAAAGTGTTCTTTTACACAAAGTATTCTTTGTGTATTCTTTTTCAAAAAATTCTTTTCAAAGAATATATTCGTAGGCTGACTTTTATTTTCCTTTTGTTTTTGATTCAAAATATAAAACCGAAATTGCATTCAATCTCGATGTTTTCTCTCTTTTGTATTCGAACCTACTCCAGTCTTCTCTTACAGTGTAATGTACATATTTTCATACAACTTACACTTACAACTTACAACGTACATAGAAACTTAATACTGGCGTTTAAGTCCTCACGAAATTCTGCGTGATTATAATTTGTTTTTTTCTTTGGGACACTCCGATTTCCTTCTGTGTAAAAACCTTATTTTACTGATCATCGGTACTTATCGGTACGGTAGTACCTACTCATATTATTATTGTTCTATATCATTTTTCATTATAAAATTTTCTTCTGCACTTAATGCGATATATAGTATATTCCCTACTTCCCGTATAATCTAAAATTATAAAAAAAAATTTCGAATATATTTAAATTTTAATTAGCGTGATGATTTTGGGTGGGTATTGAAAATCGTTCATCTTACTAACTTGCTTAGGTAGACATTAATGGTTGGGTTTCGGCCTACTTTAGCAGGTGCCTCTTCATCGCACGCACCTTCTTCAATTATTGGGTGCACAAATCAGTTTGAGGGTTTTTTAATTTTGAAACAATATTCAAAGATTACAATGTATTTTACTTAAAGAATTGTCCATCGTTGCTACGAATTTTCCGCTATTTCAGGCAGCATACGGATTACGTGCCCAAAAAAATTCCTCATCTTTTGAGGCGATCCAAGAATTGACCTCAATGTTTGGATTCTTCGAAAGAAATTAAGTGCTGCTCGGCCAGACCATAAATTATCGACTGGAGCAAGTGGTAGTCGAAAGAAGCAATCTTAAGTAAATACGGCGAGTGGGGAGGACATCCCATTGAAGCGTCTCTAAAGTCTCCTTAACGACTTTTGCAACATATGGCCGAGCATTGTCGTGCTGAAAGATAATTTTGTCATGTCTCTTGGCATATTGAGAGTGTTTGAGTTTTAGTGATAGTAAGCGCGGTTAGAGCTTCTACGGCCTGATCAATCAATCGAGTAGTCTTCCTCTCCGTCGTCCACCCTCGGCTTTTACCACCATCCAGACGATGGACCCCCGTTCTTGGGGTGATACCACCCTGCATCTATTTCTCTTATCTATTTGATGCGCCATAAAAAAGCACAGAGTGTAACTTTGTCGATCGTGAGGGGGCTCTACAATTCAATTGCTTACTGAGCCAGTAGTAGTAGCACCTATTAGCAATTCTAATTCTTCGCTTTATCATCAGGCTGACGTAATTCCTTGACTACTTCAAAGTTGTTTTAAGATTGACGTCTAGACGCCGCGCTCTCCCGTTTATACTCTCCCGACAGAATATACTTCGTTTTGCCCTCGTTTACCGTCAAACCTACATTGGCTGATTCTTTTTTAATAGAGGTGAAAGCAGCAGTATCAAGTCTTTTAGTCCGACCGAGATAATATCGATATCCTTTGGGTACGCAAGGAGCTGAACACCTTTGTAAAAGATGGTACTTCTCACCGGCTCTTCGTAGCATCCTTTTCATGACGAAGTTGAAGATATCGTAAGATAGCGGGTCGCCTTGTCCGAAACCTCGGTCTGTATTAAAGTTTTCGAAGAGGTGATATCCTACCTTGACGGACCTATATATATTGCTCAACGTCATGACACGTCATTCTGCAGAGTCTTATCAAGTTTGCAAGTATAAAGAACTCAGACATTGTTGCGTATAGGCAATCCCGCATCGGGATATCGAACGCAGCTTAACAATCAACAAAGAGATGACGAGTGTTGATTTGATTTTCGTGGGTTTTTTTCCAGGATTTGGAGGAGTGTAAAAATCTGGTTTATTGTAAATTTACCAGATCGAAATCCGGTCCAGTCCAATATTCCATATTTTACACAGTACGCTCGAGAGGACTTTATTTGCGATTGAAATAAGACTGATACCTCGGTAGTTGGCGCAGATTGTCGAGTCAGCTTTCTTTAGTATAGGACGAAGCACACTGAGATTCCAATCGTCGGGCATGCTTTCTGCTAGCCATATTTTTCTGATGAGTTGATGCATACACCTTTAAACAATTCAGCTGGCAGTGCCCGCTGCTTTGTTGTTTTTGAGTCGCCGCTTAGCAGTTCGAGCTTCGTTATGTCTTGGTGGAGGAACTGCTCGCCCATGGAGAATGCGGGTTAGGTGGGATCGTCCGTAAGCATATTGAAAAAATGTTGACTCCACATGTTCAGTGCGCACTGCGTACCTTCAACCAGATCTTCATTTTCATCTCTACAAGTAAATGCTACGGGCTTAAAACCTTGGGATAGACGCTTAACTTGTTGATAAAATTTTTGTGATCTTTCTTGTCCTAGTATTGATTTTCTTACGCTTATGCTTTTCCTCATCCCTATTTGTGTCTGAACAGGCGCCTTTCTTCCTTCCTCCTTCCGCGAAACTCCGAGTTGAGCTTAACAGAGTGTTGAAAGCGGAGTAGGCCTCGGCAGTTGCATAGCCACTTGCCGATCTTGGCTGCAACAAGATAGTGGTCGAAGTCAAAGTTGACCCCATCGAACCATTGATCATTTGACACTATTTTCACCTTAGGCATTCATGTTTATTTCAATGAAATGTCAATTACAGTTTCTCTATTGGAATCAATGTTCTGTTCAGTGTATCTAAATATAGCCAATTTTTGTGGATTCGCATATATTTTATGATTATAGTTTTGAGCTTTGCTATGATCGTTTTTGCCTACTTAAGTTCTCAACAAATTAAATCAGTGATTAGCTATTAAAATATAAATAAAACAACATACACAATTTGTTGCAGTCTTCATTTTAATCTCGTCGATTTATACGCGTCCCTGCTTTACAAACAACAACTCGCACAAAGAACTATTTCCTCATATTTGTATGTTTACAGTCGACAAGATACGTTATTGAATGAATCACAAAACCAAAGCTGGAGATGGCGGTAACACACGATGGCATCACCAAGTTGTCAAGCAATGTGCAAATAATTCACAAAGACGGAATTATTTTGCAATTACATATAATGGCAACAGCAACAAAAACAGAAACAACAACTACAACACTGGCAACAACAGCAACTGACAAACAACGAAAAACATCATTGTAACTAAATAAAGCAAGTTGTACACGAATTCAATATGAGTTGCAGCATAGGTAGTAACATCGTGTAGATACAATTTGTCTATTGATTGTAGTTACCGTTGTTTTAGTTGTTGGCCTTTTTCTGTTGTCGTTGTTTGTATCAGTTGTGACGAATTGTAATTAGATACATTTTGCAAACACAACGTTGATTGTGTGTGTGGAAATTCTATGGGAAAATTTTGCCTATTTGCACAAAAAAACTTTTATTTATCTTGCATTTCTCGTCTATTTTCAAGGTAAATAAATAGATAATAGTTGGAAGCTGTGAGTAGAACTAAGAAAATTAATTTGGAAGTTAATTTATTTTGAAAAAACTTAAAACTAATTTATCACTTATTACTACTTATTTATGACTACTCCATCCAGATTTCAGTTGTTTTGTCAGTGGTCGAAGATGGATGGGTCAATAGGTCAAAGTCGTAACGACTTTTAAAGGAAGTTCCAAAAGTCACATTTCGATTCGGGCACTCCTTTTTTGTGGCAAGCGTAAAGTACTAAATCTATAACAGCTGTCAACAGCAAGCATGGAAGTTTAGTCATGAAGAAATCACGATCGAGCAACGCGTACATATTGTGAAAAATCACTAAAAAACTGTGAACTTTTTACATAAACGTTTCACAAAACCCGCACACTTTTCGGTCATCATAGCACACCGCCTAGCAACAGTGTGGTCGAGACCAAGGTCATGCGATTTGACGCCGTTGAACTTTTACCTTTGGGGTTTTTTCGAAGGCAAGGTCTATGCCAATAAGCCCCAAATGATTCAGGACCTGAAACAGGAAATTCAACTGGCCATTGCAGTAATTAATCTAGAATTATGGGCCTGGTGTGTGGAAGCAAGGTTGAGGCGGCCATTTAAACGATATTATGTTCCATCAATAACGTCCATGTCTCTACTTTATAATTCAATACTCACAGACATTTGAACAAAACAATGAGTTTTATTAAAAAATTAAATTATCAGTGACTTTTGGGGCACTCTTAATAAGAGCCAAAACGCGCACTTTTTATTGCTTTATAGAAACTTTTTGAACTTCGATTAAGCTTTGAAAAGCTTAAGTTCGAAACTTCAATATTCGAGGATGAAATAAGTAAAACTTATGTCGGGGATCGTTCGAGTCCGAACCCACAACACATCGCACTCTTGACCAGAATGATATTTCACTCAAAGTTACATCGAAACCTACTTTTGTACTATTTGGGGTACGGTTTTTTTTCATTTATGGGCTGAGGACTATTTTTATGCTCACTTTGAAAGAAATTTTGTAAGTATGTAAGTAAATGTAGATCATAGATACTTATGCTGCTCATCTTGTTATTTACTTAATGGGTGATTATATTATTAGGATATTAGGAAAAGCGGCGTGATATAAATATTTTAAAATATGTCTTTTTCTGAAGTTGTACTATGTAATCAAGTACTATGTAAGATAGCCAGTCAATTAATTCATTTTTATGTGTTTTTTAAGGGACCAGGGAAGATACTCTACTCTTATTCCTAAGAAAAATATTTTTTTTCTTTTAATTTCACGGTGTAACACATTATTTGAATATATATACCATAAGAAACTAGTAAATTTTTTTTTTATTTTTAATTGATATTTAGGGGTCGCTTCCAAGGCACATTGCTATAAATGGCAGGAAAAAGTGGCCAAAACTAGTAGACGACCTCGTATCTACATGAAATCAGGTACTTATAGGATTTTGAGGTCAATAAACACGAATCTGGAGTCAAAAATTTAAAATTCAAAATGGCGGCTCCAATATGACTTATATAACCAAAAACGTGCTGATGTGAAATTTTCGGACGCCATTTTGAACCCTTACACCTGAGTTTCCGCACCTATAAAAAATACGTGTACCTTAGATTTTTGTCATCTATCACATATCCGAAGCTCTTTCAAATCGGCGAATGACACCTAGGGACTTTTTCTTGTGACAGGGCTAAGCTTTGACAACTGGTAGCGACAACTAAATCATAAAAAAAAATGTAAACAAAAAAATCTCCTTCATATTTAGACGAATATAATCGAATAATAACATGCAGCGATGATAGTTCAAAAGTCGAAAAATAAGCACCACCCTACTATACAGGGCAGAGATATGAGGGATAGAGACTCAAAGAAAAAAAGTGTTGCAAAAACAAAAACATAGGTTGACAAGCACCCGTGATGTAGATGCGCAGTATATTAAAATTCTGCTGACTTGAAGGCGCGATCCTTAATATATTATTCTTGTTTCGTATCTACCCTGGACTTGTGGTATCTACACTGTCATCTCGAGAGGCAGGGGATTACGACAGGGGAGAGATATTTTTACCAAAAAAAGAACAAACACAATCAGAAGAGTATAAATTGTTAAGAAAATATGAAGAAACACGATAGACTACGCATTAATTAAAGTTAAAATACATTACAAAAAAAGTTATACTTTGAATAACCAAGGAATAAAACTTACCAGTGGAGATACTCTATTCACCGACACATCCGCACATGCCGAGTGGCGTGATCAAACTGTCCGCCAATGAGAGCACGCGAATGGCTTGCGCTTCATTTGTTGTTAACTCCACATCAAAGTCAATGCTGTGAGATTTAAAATTGTAACGACAAGTACTTTATCGACATTTTTTGACGAACGTAAAACGTCCAGGGTAGGAGACTTAAAATACGAGGGACAAAAATTGCGGATTATTTTTTGAATTGAAAATAAAAGTAATTCGATATTTTTTTCTTATATACACTCCGCTTCAGCAGAATAGGTTCACTGCTTCAATGAAATACAAACCATTTTTTTCTCTTAAAATGAGCGTAAGGGAAAACTTTTTGTTGTTGTTTTTTCTTAAGTGTTTTATTATAAAAAGTAAGGTAAAGAGAAATTGTACATAAAGGAGCCGTTAATTTTATGTTGTTGTTTGAACTTTGGCAATACAAAAATATGCACTTTTTGGTGCGTCATTAGAATAGGTTCATCTCATTAATTTGAAGAAATGGAATCGAAAATACTTTTTTTGTCTTAGTATATTTTTTTTTTTGTTTTATTCAACAAATTTTTAATAATGAGTGCTACCTTCTTTATTTAAGATTGTTTAATAAATCCGATTTGGAATGGAATCATAAAGTTGCTTCAAGTAGTTCAAAGAAATTTCACTCCAAGCCACACTTTACTGGCAGAAATGAGTGACTCTTTGTCTTCAAGTTGTCGACTGGAGTCATACACTTTCCGAACTTATCAACCCCATATATTTTCAATAATGTTTAGATCCGGAAAATATGGAGGCCATGACAACAGTTGAACATTTTTGTTCACTAATCCAGCTTGTAATGATACGTGCCGTATGAATACGAGCGTTATCCTGTTGATAAATCCATTTCAGGGGTCCAAAAATATTCTGAGACTTTGGAAAAGCTTGTTCTAGCATTGCTCTATACAAATTTGCCGTCGTTATGCAACTTGGAAACTTCAGCTTAATGGTTCCAAAATATGTTAAAGCCCCGCAAACCATTACACCTCTCTCGCGGGTATGGTGACGAGTTAAAAAAGTGCCTCTTTTCCTAGATCATGAAAGTAATAATTATAACCATCCGGTCCATCCAAATTTAATTTCTTTTCGTCTGAGAAAACTATGTACTGCCATTCTCCCTTCCAAGTCATGTGATTCTAACAAAAATTCAACCGATTTTCCTTCAGTTCAGGGTTTAGTGGTTGTTTTTTCTTAGTCTTACGCCGTGTTAGGTGCTATACGGTTAGGTGCTACGGCTGGGACTTACCACAGCTTTTTGTCTAATTTTTGATGCTGAAAGGCAAGAGTTGGAGGCTTTCCGAATAATTGTTCTCTTATTTGCATCTGATGAATTAGAATATGTACACTCTTTTATGTTTTTTCCATAGCCGATCTTATTTCCCAAAAAATTCCATACTACGTTTTGACTTCTTCCGATTTTGCTAGCAATTTCACAAGTACTTAAGTTTTGTTCTTTGCCCACCTCAATTTTAACTTTTTAATTCGAACTTAAAGTTTTTCCGCGTCCCATACTGCCTCAAAATACTGTAACACCTTTTTTATTATTTATTTTAGTACCGATCTTTCTGAAACTCTGAAAGAAACTGTAGATAATAACTGTGAACCTATTCTTATGACGCACCAAAAAGTGCATATTTTTGTAATGCCAATTCTAAAACAACAGAAAATTAACGGTTCCATTATGTACAATATCTCTTTACCTATTATTTTCCCCTTCGCTCATTTTAAGAGAAACAATGGTTGGTATTTCATTAAAGCAGTGAACCTATTCTGCTGACGCGGAGTGTATATCCTTATTACTAATGCTTCCTTATGAAATAAATAATGCTTAAATGTCTAATCAATTAGAAATGTATTAAATTACACTGACTTCTTTGCGAGAGAGTAAAGGGACAGGACAGGGTAGATACTTTTTTCAAGGTTAACATGCAGTTATAACTAAACTATTTTAATGTAGGTATTGCAATTTACTGGTAGCAAAGTAAACGTTGCTTATTAATATGTATGTTTGTCGTTTTCCAAAAATTTTCAACTAATGCATGGTTTTTTGATTTAGTCACCGCTAGAAACTCTTAACGTAGAATCACCCATAAGGAAACCCTATTATTTTTACACTTCAACGTTTCTGCTAAGCACACCTAACCCTTATTTGCCAACCTTCTGGGAGGGTGTTTTTTTTTTTCAACACACCTAACCCATATATGCCACCCTTCAGGGGGTCCCCATACAAAAAACACAAAACTGTCGATCATAGTTTATATCTATCCCAAATTTATCCCTAAAGAGGGTAAGTATATAAGCTGGGCCTATTATTTTTCACCCTTCAACATTTCGTCTCAACACGCTTAACCCCTATTTGCCACCCTTTAGGAGGTCCCCATACAAAAACACAAAAGCGGTCGGTTATCTTTTACGAATGTGTTCAGAAGAAATGACCCCTAGAGGGGTCAAATATATGAGTTGGTCCTCTTATCTTTTACCCTTCAACATTTCTTTTTAAGGGGGTCTTCTCATTGAGCAACTTTTTTTTTTCAACTTTTTTTTTTGCATTTATTTATAGCTTGGGTAGTTGTGAATATGCCCCTAAAAGGATTTTTAAATACTATACGAAATACTTTAGAAGATACAGCCTTTTTTGTGAAGCAAGGTCTGATGGACAAGAAGGTGATGGAGGTAATAAAACCAGCTTACGAAGCGCTGTCGGCAGATAATTTGCTTGAAAGATGCCTTGGATCTGAAACTCAGAATTCCAATGAGTCCTACAATTCTGTTCTTTGGTCACTTTCGCCCAAACACATCAACTCAGGCGCACGCACCATCGAAGTGGCCAATTTCATTGCAACGTGCCTCTTCAACGACGGTTTTATACCCATACTTAAAATTATGGGTTTGATGGGTATTGCGATTGGCAAAAATGCATACGAATACGCACTATCTCGCAATGAAGACAGATTGAACCGATCAGAGACTTGAGCTGCGGCATCATCAAAAGCTGGCAGAACGGCTCGCAGAGCAGAGAGGGCAGCAGAAAGCAGTTTCTACGAAAAAGAGGAAGGTGGCCTGTATGGAGCTGGCATCGCCGACTAATATTTGTAAGTAAAAATTGTCAGCTCTTTAAAACTGCACTTAAACATTTTTGATTTTTTTTTTTTTTTTCCAAAAAAATTACTTCAAACTTTAAACGCGTTTATCTCGAACCCACGTTTTTCGAACTGGCGGCCATGATATCTCCAGTTCAACTGAACCGATTTTCATGAAACAAAATGGAATCGACGCAGAATTGTCACCATTCTCGGGTGAACCTCGACCATAATTTTAAAAAATTTTTTACTATTTTTTTTACACTAAACTACAAAAAAAAAACCCGAAATTGAAATTTTTTTTTTGAATGGCCGCCATTTTGTCAAAAAAAATCACAAAATTAAGCTTGAGGTTCACCCGAGAATTACATCTATACTGATTATAACCCCGTTTTTTTTTTTCATTTCAGACGCTCCGGAGACCCGGAATCGTGGCCGCCGTGACGACACCTTTTTTTCACCACCAACTTTGAAGTCTCATTACTTTTTGAACAGCCCACGTATCGAGGCAAAAAAAAAATTTTTATTTACTTTGAACCTTTTGTAATACAATAAATAAAAAAAGTTTTCAATTATTCTTTGCGTTTTCAAATAAGAATTTTTTTAAAAAGTGTCCAAAAAACGGGTTTTGAATGAGAAGACCGCCTTAATGCGAATAACAAAAACGATTTTTTTAAGCCCAAAAGAATGATAAATGTATTCAAAAATATACTTTTGGCTCACAGGGTACTGGATACCATAACATATACAAAAACTTTTTTTAATATAAACACCGATATTAAGGACCAAAATTAAAGTCTAACATCAATTCTACTACTATAATGTCGCTACATCTTATTTTAGTTTCAGTCACATAAACACTCGACTGCACAATATTAATTTCATCCATAAACACAAATTTTAAAATTAAAACACTCAACACAAGTGATGAGTAAGCCTCAACAGCATACAATTTATACTCTTGAGTAGACACGATAAAAATAAGCAGATTGTTTTCTTCATCTGTGGCGCTGGCTGCTGGCTGCTGGCTTCAGTTAAGGGAGTCGAAAATAAATTCCAAAATTTATCAAGCTCAAGCGAGCGTACCATTGCTTTAATTGCACTTTTGGTTAAGATGCGTGAAATGTAGAGGAAGAAAGAAAACTTTTTAAAGAATAAACTAATTTTAGACTTGTGTAAGACTCACTTTTAGTGTTTTTATTGAATTTTTTTTTTTTTTTTTTGTACTAACTCACTTGAGTGTGTGGCAGGCAAACGCCATGATAGGACGACACGCTGCCGCCAACATTGCTGGTAACGGCAACACATGTGCGTTTGAGTTTTTGCCTGTTTCATTCCCGACAATTCTACAAAGTCTGATAATGTTTCTTTTGTTTTTACTTTTTTTATTTTTGTATATATATATATATATATATATGCCTAGTTCCATGAAAGTGTGGTTTTAGTTTCTTGTTTTTTGTACTTTGGTATAAATTCTTAAAAGAAAAATACTGTCTGTGTGTCGCGCTCTCCATTTTAATGTGTTAAAAATTTATTCTTTACATTAACTGCGGCGCTACGTGGTACCAAAGTTGTTATATTCAACGCCACTTTTGTGCATGTTTGGCACCTAATAGTTATTTGAATTTTATTGAAAGCCTATGTTTTATACCCTTCTCATTTATTTTCTATTAAAGTTTATTGACTCATGGGCGATTGATAATAATTACCTAAGCACAACAATTCACAGAATAGGAACAGAAGAATCTGCAGTAATTTCTTTTCAGTTCTTTTCAGATAATAGTTTCTTAATTAGGTAGTTAACATCCACAGATCAATACACCTCCTTTCTCTTGAAAGTCTTGAAGGTTATTATTTCCTTAGATGGTTCTATCTTGATTTTCTTTAAGCGAGGCTTAGCCACAAAACCAGTTAAAACTAAGGCAAATTTTAGATGTTTTCTTAAAAAGTTTATTTTAAAGAAGGACTAATTTTCTAAGAAAAATATTTTCTTAAATAAAATTTCTTCAATTCTAATAATTTTTAAGAATTTTTCATATGTAATATTAAAAGAGTTATTTTTAGTGAGTGTTTCTTGTAGCTGTTGTGTAATTGACCACATAACGTTTGTTAAACGATAAGCAAACTCATATTTATATTTTTTTTTTATTTTTTCTCTTACGATGTATAACAATATAAGTAAAAAATGCAAATAAATAAATTCCACAAAATGATATATATTGCAAAACAAGAAAAGAAAAAACGGAAACTTTGCACTTTACTTTTATAATATTGTGTAAATATTTGTGGCACACATTTGTGGATTTGAGTACTCAAGACAGAAAGTTTATTTAATGTTATCTTAACAAAAATAAAAAAAACAGAAGAACAAGTGGAACAGTTAAGTGAAAAATGTTAACAACAACATAATAACAAAAACGTAAATATTAAATGCAAAAAAAAATCATACCACAAGCCATAAGTATTCAAATACACAATTTAATATTTTTAGAAATAATGGTTCTATATTAATCATGAAGTAAAGCGAAACTATACAAAATATGACGTTATTACATTTCAAAGGAATTTATTTTTGAGCAGGATTTAATTACATTGATTGTAAGATTATGCAAACTTTTATTTAAAAAAAAAATCTTCACATTGTTTGATATGAAGTTTGGCTAAAAAACCGGCTAAACATAAAAAATTTAGGTTCCAAAAATTTACTACCTAGATCAGTATGATATGATAACAAGTCAAGCACTTAATTTATTTATGTTTATGCTTAATATGTATATTCAGTGTGTTGGTTCAGTGAGTCATCATGTCAAAAAAAAGGCCGACACAACAAAGTTTCACTAGTTTGTTATTTTAATTAACGACTGCTACATATTTCAACGCCATAAAAATCAAACGAATTTATTTTATATCAAACTCATTCATAAACTTTTTTAAAAATCTTTTAAAAGTAAGCACATGATTTAATTTTTCGATATACTATGAAAATTTAAGACTTGGTCATAGAGGTGTTCTCCACATCAACCAGAGTTGTTTTTTTATACCCCAACGCGAACTGCGTAAGGGGTACATTAACTTTGTTATTCCGTTTTTAACGCCAAGAAGGAGGCGTGGCAGGTATAGAAAAATGTATATATTTTTGATCAGCATCATCACCTGAGTCGATTTCCGTCTGTCTGTCTATCGACACGATTACAGCCGTAATTTTAAAGCTATCGCGATGAAATTAAAAATATAAGTTTATTTTTAAAAAAGGAAGATGAAGTTCGAAAATGGGCCAAATCGGATAAAACCACGCCTACCTCCCATACAAAGTGACTTTATATTAGCAGTAAAATGTCTTCAGAATAGACAAAAATTAAAGATATGCCTTGAAATTTGGCACGTAAGCTTTGCTCTTCAATATAAATCCTGGCTATGAAATTTGGAAAAATCAGATGAACACCACGCCTACCTCCCATACAAATTGGCTTTATTTTAAACGTAAGATCTCTAAAAAATCCACAAAAATTACAGAAATGTCTTGAAATTTTGCTCATTAGCTTTGATATTTAATATAAACCATCTCTATGATATATGGCAAAATCGGATAAAAACCACGCCTACCTCCCTTACAAAATGACGTCATCAAAATAGGAAAACTTTCGTTCGTATATAAAACTGAATGTCATCATGTATGTCGTGGCTAAAGACTTCGAATATACTTCCGAATATGGCCGCGGGGGGTATTTCAGTTTCGGTACTTAACTTAACTCATTTTTGTCAAAAGTGTATTTATCATATTTGAGAGATTAACCATCCATATTTTTTGTATATCTATATCTATATCTATATCTATATCTATATCTAAATCTAAATCTAAATCTAAATCTAAATCTTAATCTTTATCTTTATCTATATCTATATCTATATCTATATCTATACCTATATCTATATCTATACCTATATCTATATCTATATCTATATCTATATCTATATCTATATCTATATCTATATCTATATCTATATCTATATCTATATCTATATCTATATCTATATCTATATCTATATCTATATCTATATCTATATCTATATCTATATCTATATCTATATCTATATCTATATCTATATCTATATCTATATCTATATCTATATCTATATCTATATCTATATCTATATCTATATCTATATCTATATCTATATCTATATCTATATCTATATCTATATCTATATCTATATCTATATCTATATCTATATCTATATCTATATCTATATCTATATCTATATCTATATCTATATCTATATCTATATCTATATCTATATATATATCTATATCTATATATATATCTATATCTATATCTATATCTATATCTATATCTATATCTATATCTATATCTATATCTATATCTATATCTATATCTATATCTATATCTATATCTATATCTATATCTATATCTATATCTATATCTATATCTATATCTATATCTATATCTATATCTATATCTATACTATAATATAAAATTGAAGTGCGAATTTTTGTTTCCAGGTAAACTCTAAAAGTACTGAATCGATTTTTGTGAAACAAGTTTTCAAATGTCGCCCGTGGCGAAGCCACGGACCACTGCGGCCTGCTAGTCTTAAATAAATTGGTAAATTCGTTCAAAGTAGACCTATGAAACCATTTTTCCGAGTATAGTAAATAAAGGGTGATCCAATAAGAGCTTCCTACTTTATTTTCTAAATAAAATACATACAAATCAATGTATTGATGCAAATCTTCATTTGAAATGATAGTTCGGTTCATACAACTCAATGTTTTAAAATTATTTTCATCAAATGTTGCCCACAACTAACTTTGAAATGGTGCATTCCGTGGGTCCAATTCTCGACAACTCTTTCGAGCATATCGGCCGGTATTCCTTGTATAACACGAGTTATGTTCGTTTCCAAAGCGTCAATAGTTTTGGGTTTGTCGACGTAAGCAAGTGATTTAACATATCCTCAAAGAAAGTAATCCAATGGCGTCAAATCACATGATCTTGGTGGCCAAATAACAGGACCATTTCTTGAGATGATGTTTTCATTGAACGCTTCCCTCAATCAAGTTATTGTTTCTCCAGCTGTATGGCATGTTGCGCCATCTTGTTAAAACCAGAGGTAGGCTACACCAATATCTTGAATTTTTAGCAGCAAAAATTCATTGATCATTGCTCTGTAGCGAGCACCATTGACTGTAACACGGGCTCCATCCGCATTTTTGAATAAATACGGTCCGAAGATGCCTCCTGCCCATAAACCATACCAAACAGTACATTTATCGGTATACATTGAAAGCTCTTGGATTGCTACTGTATGTTCATCGACTCAAATACGTCAATTTAGCTCGTTCAAACAGAAATGAGCTTCGTCGCTAAACATAATTTTTCGATAATATCGATAACAATGGATCTGAAATTGTTGTAAGGTCCATAAACCGAAATTAAAACATTCACCAAGATCAGCCGGGCTCAATTCTAGTACGAGCTGTATTTTTATGCCTTCAGGCCAAGATCACGCCTCAAGACACACCACAATGAACCATAAGAGATGCACAAAGCCTGAGATCAGCGACGAATCGATTGTTCACGATTTTCACGAACACTCTCTGCTACTGCAGCAATATTCTCAAAATGACGGTATCTATCTATGCACTCTGGTTGAATGATGAATGCCAAATAGTGTAAAATTGGTTGGAAACTTGTTGATGGTGTTACGAATAGTGCGCTCAGTTGGACACTCATAACGACCAAAATGACGTTGAAGAACTCTATAACATTCTCTAACTGATGACTGATTTTGGTAGTAAGTATCCACAATTAATAAACGTTGTTCAAAAGTAAGTCTATTCATGATTGAGTTGTGTTGAATACTAAACACTAGCCATTTGACACATAACAGCTGTCAAAACAAACCAGTTAACAAAGGGACCTCGTACTGGATCACCCTTTAAAACCTGGAATCTAAACAATCCTTTCTTCGTAGACTTGGAATTTCTAACCTTGGATCGATTTCTATAGAGAAAAAGACATTTTTCGATGATACATATACGAGGAAAATTATAAAAAATTATTAGAATTATTGATGTTAGAGACATTATTTTATATTTCCTTGAGGTGCAGCCGGATCTGTTTTGGCCGGATTAACTCGTTTAAGTTTGTGACGAACGTTTACATAATATCGCACAAACTAGTGTGAAACTTGCGCTTGACTGCAATTCAAAAGTAACTTCTAGATCATCAGCGTAGGCTGCCAGTATACAGCCCTTACCCTCAAGGGACAGCAGTAAGCTATTTACTACCAAATTCCAGGGAAGTGCAGAGAGTATACCACCTTGAGGCGTGCCTCGTGAAACAGATCAAAATTAAACAATAAAAGTAATCATAGAAGAGAATAACAATAAAAACTTACTGCTTAAGAACAAAATTAAAAAGAACTATGAAGAAATTTTAAATAAATTGTTCAAAAGATTTGAGTTTTTATAACGGTTTTTTCGTTTATTTGTTAATAAAAATAGCCATTAATTGATTTCGAAAGCGTATTATGGACCTTGCTTTAAATAAGATTTAAATATATAATAACTAGTATTCACTCTTATTTGTTGGAAATTAAATTGGGACAAAAAATTAATTCTATGAAAGTAAAATTTTAAAACAAATTTATGAAAGGAGAAATTAAGTTCACAAAAACAATGTTTTTTTTCACTCCAACTTAGATTATTGTTTGGCATACTAAAAATAACGGCTTTCGTTGTTGTTTTTCCTCATATTTATTCAGCATTTTAAATATTAAAAATGCTAGCAGCTGCTGTGGCACTTAATTTGTTATTTTAATTTTTAAATAATTTTTTTATTGTTGCTTGCTTGAATTATTGAAGGCAAGAGGAGTATTAGTTTCAATAATAGATACTTTCGAAAAAATATTTGCATACCGGAAATTCTAGTTTGAATTTTAATTTTTATTTTTGATTTACGCATATAGGTTCAATTGAAATAATTTACATCAAATATGTTTTATTCGTTTGCACTTTTAAGCTTATGTTTTTCAAAGAAAACATTTTTTTTTTTTAATGAAAATACAACATACAACATTTGAGCTTATTCGGACGGATTTTAGATGAAGCAAAGGCGCACACGTATTTAGTCGCCATGGCAAAAATCCATAGATTGGGCTACGACCTGCTACCCCATCCACCATATTCTACAGATTTAGCCCTCTGTGACTCCAATTCCTATTTCCAAACCTGAAGAAATGGCTCGGCGGTAATAGATTTGGGTCAAATGAAGATGTCATCACTGAAAAAAAACGCCAATTTTGAGAACTTTGATGAAACCTATTATTTGGAAGGAATAAAAAAATTAGAAAAGCGTTGCACCAAATTTATCAATCTAAAAGGAAACTATATTGAGAAATAAAACGATTTTTTGCCGACAAAAAACAAGGATCGTTTAACAAAAAGTCACTGACTTCTCAAATGACTGTCGTACCCCACCTGGATTTCAAACCAAGGAAGTCCTGACTTAATAGGTTTTATACCTAAAATCTTTGGTTCATAGCACAAGAAAAGAATCTATATTGCGCATATAAAAATTACAGACTCAAAAATCCAAAATTAAACATAAAAAATAATCTTCGGAATAATTTTTTAAGGCATTCGAGTCAATCTGTGTCGCACTAAATGTTTGCTTTTTGGGAATCCCATCATATCTAACGTAAAATGAAATACACATTTTTTTTGCGGAAGAATCGGAGTTTTTACAATTTTTTCTTTTAAATTCTAAAAACAGTAGGTAACAAACTTGCCACCCTTGAGATGGCACTTTAGATGCTTGGAACACAACTTTTGAATTCGCCGCATATAATATTTGAAGTTAAGCATTCATGGACGTGATATAGTTTTCATTAAAAATATATTCCGTTAATAATTTAATTTAAATTCAAATTTTCAAAGTATGAGTATAAGTATAAGTATAAGTATAAGTATAAGTATAAGTATAAGAATAAGTACAAGTACAAGTACAAGTACAAGTACAAGTACAAGTACAAGTACAAGTACAAGTACAAGTACAAGTACAAGTACAAGTACAAGTACAAGTACAAGTACAAGTACAAGTACAAGTACAAGTACAATTGCAAGTATAAGTATAAGTATAAGTATAAGTATAAGTATAAGTATAAGTATAAGTATAAGTATAAGTATAAGTATAAGTATAAGTATAAGTATAAGTATAAGTATAAGTATAAGTATAAGTATAAGTATAAGTATAAGTATAAGTATAAGTATAAGTATAAGTATAAGTATAAGTATAAGTATAAGTATAAGTATAAGTATAAGTATAAGTATAAGTATAAGTATAAGTATAAGTATAAGTATAAGTATAAGTATAAGTATAAGTATAAGTATAAGTATAAGTATAAGTATAAGTATAAGTATAAGTATAAGTATAAGTATAAGTATAAGTATAAGTATAAGTATAAGTATAAGTATAAGTATAAGTATAAGTATAAGTATAAGTATAAGTATAAGTATAAGTATAAGTATAAGTTTAAGTATAAGTTGTGTATTTGTCTTGTGCTCGTAAATTTAACATTTTTATCGACAACTCAAGTTGAATATTTGTAATTTGTTGTTTTTTCATAAAATCTTTTCAATCCAAACAGAATTTCAGTTATATCATGAATTGACAATTTTATACTTTGTTAATTCTAAAATGCTATCAAAATGCAGATTACCTATGTTCGCTTGCAGGTTGCTTCCTCTCTTTCCGCTTTTGTTTGGTATAACGAGAGCTTACCTTTAACATATATGTTTACAAGTATCAGCAAGTCTCAGCAAAGTGAAGTTTTATTTCATTAAAGTGATATTTTCGGTGATTTTTTTACATTTTTAGTATCGCAGAGCGCAAACCAAGAAAAGCCGACTATTTAAGATTTTGATAGATTGCTCGACGCTGTCAAAGCAATCAAAGTTAGCAATAAATCGAGGAAGAAGAGCACTGCAAAATTTATATAAAATTCCATAAATTTTTATAAATTTTCTAAATCACGTGTTTTTACTTGAGTTTTTCTACATTTTCTGACATTTTTCAAGGGGTGGCAGTCTGCAAACCAAAATTTCAGAGTCGATTTTAGATACTTTTGAAAATCTGCTGTACAATTTTTATTCAGGTGTTTTTACTTTAGTTTTTCTATGTTGTCAGCAGTTTTTCAAGAGGTGGCAACCTGCAAACCAAAATTTAGAAGGGTCGATTTTGGATACATTTGAAAATTTGTTGTACAATTTTTATTCAGGTGTTTTTGCTTGAGTATTTCTACAGTTTCAACAATTTTTTAAGGCGTGGCAACCTGCAAGCCTAAATTTCGAAGGGTCGATTTGAAATAGTTTCGAAAACTTTCTGTACAATTATTATTCAGGGTTTTTTAATTGAGTTTTTCTATATTTTGGGCAATTTTTCAAGAGGTGGCAACCTGCAAGCCTAAATTTTAAAAGAGTCAATTTTGGATACTTTTGAAAATTTGCTTTACAATTTTTATTCAGGTGTTTTTACTTGAGTTTTTCTATATTGCCAGCAATTTTCCAAGAGTCGATTTTAGATACTTGGAAAATTTGCTTTACAATCTTTATTCAGGTGTTTTTACTTGAGTTTTTAAATACTTTTCGATTTAAGATGCTTTGTTGATGCTGAAAATTTGTTGTACAGTTTTTATTCAGGTGTTTTGCTTGAGTATTTCTACATTTTCAGCAATTTTTCAAGGGTTGGAAGTTTGCGAACCAAAATTGCAGAGCACGTTTTTAGATACTTTTAAAAATTTCCTGTAAGATTTTTATTCAGGTGATTTTAAGGGGTGGCATTTTGAAAACCAAAATTTTAAAGGGTTTTTGAAAATTTGCTGTACAATCTTTTTTCAGGTGTTTTTACACTTGAGTTTTTCTATATTTCAGCAATTTTTCAATTAGTGGCAATCTGCAAACCAAAATTTCAAATGATCGATTTTAGATAATTTTGACAATTTGTTGTACAATTTTTATTTAGGTGTTAAGTTTTTTTCCATTTTTAGCAATTTTTCAAGGGGTGGCAATCTGCAAACCAAAATTGCAAAGCGTCGTTTTTAGATAATTTTAAAAATTTTCTGTACAATTTTTATTCAGGTGTTTTTACTCGAGTTTTTTTTTATTTTCAGCATTTTTTCAAGGGGTGGCAATCTGCAAACCAAAATTGCAAAGCGTCGTTTTTAGAAAATTTTTAACATTTTCTGTACAATTTTTATTCAGGTGTTTTTACTTGAGTTTTTTCTACATTTTCAGCAATTTTCAAAGAAGTCGGTTTTAGATACTTTTGAAAGTTTGCGGTACAATATTCACTTTTTTTAAATTTAAAATGATTTGTAGCTTCTAGGATTGTGGTTTTTTACATCCTCCGACCAACGTATGCAGTTAATCAACAATACATTGATTCTGTAACGAGTTATGATCAAAAAACTTTGGGGCGGCAACCTGCAAGCTCCTCCCCTACATAGAATTTCAAATATCCTAAACTTTTAAAACAATTTTTTTTTTTTTTAACAATCACAACTCACAAGAAATTAAAACTATAGAATAATAAAGAAAAATTCCCACAGTGATAATTGCCAAAACATTTATAAGCCGAACAAATTAATTGTTATGCCGAACATGACTCAGAATACAACATCAAGATTAAGCACGCTGAATGCCAAGCATTTGAAAAAAAAAATAGCTAACTACCAAGAGAGAAACATAATAAATACTAAAAAAAGAAAATTAAGGAATGACAACTAAACATAAATAAATCATAAATATGTAAATCCACTCAGCAAAGCAGGCGATCTGTTGGTGGCGGTGGTAACAGCTGAAGCAAAACCAGCTAATGTAAAAATTCCGGTGCGCTTTAGAGACACTCAAGTGATTCTAGAGTAAAAACAACAATCAACCAACATATACGAGTTAAGCATAATCAAAGCGGATTTTTTTGATTTTTTTTTTTATAAAAGCAACGATTAGCTTAATACTAGAAATACTAGAAATGAGAGCATAAAAGCAAAGTTTGAGAATTCCAATTGAAGTTGAGGCACAGCGTTTGGCATAAGCTGCAAAGTAATTGCAACTAAAACACACACACACAGACAGAGGCTGGTGACAACACAACTATTGTGATAAAAACGAGTTGCAAATTTCGCACATAACTGAGCAGTATAGAAAATAAAAAAAAAAAAAATAAAAATAAAAAATAATAAAAGCCGAGCAGTATTAATTCAAATGAGTGGAATTGTGAATTGCGCCCAAGGTCCAGTGACAATTGTGGGGGATAAACTAAGCACTCGAAATACACGCGAACTAAAGCTGTCGCTGTTGTTGCTGATGATGATGACTGTGTGAGACGTAGAGTTAGTAGCAGGCAAATTTCACATAGCTGGACAAGCTGCTTAAAATATTGACAAATAGTTATTTGCAATACTTTTAAACACTAAATAGTGTTTAGCTTGAGGTAGGACGGCGTCGTAAAGTCTTGAGTACCAATTTTCTGAACTCTTGATAGTAGCTCAGCTCATTAATGTTCATTAAAGACAGACGCAATAAAATTCGTTGTCATTTAAATTTCCTGCCTTTTAAGCAGTTAAAATAAGTCTCAGTAAAACGACGACAATCGCATAAAAATGCGTAAAAATATCTTCCGGCGCAAGCTGTTGTGCTTGGCAGCATTTAGGATTTTATGGATTTCATCCCCAGTGTTTGGTGTTTGCTGTTGGTGGTGTTTCGTGTGTATGTGTGTGGGTGTGTGTGTGCTATTGCGCTGCTTACTTTGGGACCCTCATTTCTGTTCATCTACTTAAATACGCAGTCAGTCATTCACTTATGTATCGCAGTCAGTGCTGTGCGATACATACACAAATAAAGAAAAAAATAAATAAATATATATACGAGTGGGTTTGTCTATAATTAAAGTGAGATTTATTGGCTCGCTACACTTTAGACAGCACAATAAATATGAAGGCTCAAGTGTGGATCAGTGAAGCAGTGTAGGCTTAAGTTTGCATGTTCCATAACATTTTGACCGAGATATTGCGTCGATCGACACCGCTTTTAGGATTCAAAGGTACCAAATTAGCTCCATGTTGTGATGGCACTTCGCAACCCTTGGTGAGGGTGGAGGCCTTCCATACTAAAGGGTATGGCGCCCGGTTTGAGAGTGCAAACCACACTGAGCTGGATAGCTCTGTCCGCGATATGGGTAGTAAACCACAGCCACCACGAAGACTCCCCGAAGGGCCATCCCAAACCAGTCAGCCTGGCATACGCCAGGGGCCGCTGACTACCCGTGGTACCACTTTTAAAGTCCTTGGTCAGACCTCGTAGCATATTTTAAAAGAGAATGTCAAAAACTTGACCTTCAAGACTTGTCGAGTGGAAACCGGTACATGACAAGTTAAACTTTTTATTGATTTGACAACTCCCGATCACCGCTCGTGAGAAAAAAGGTAGTTGTCAAGGCTACCTTGTAAATTATTGTATCATGGTTTTCATAGTAGCTGTTTACACGTCAGTTAAATGATTGAAGTATACCGCTATTTTTTACTCTCTTTTGCACTCTCTAAAATTTTGGATTGCCGCTTGCTCACACACGATTTTTTTGATTAAAGCTCCGACGTAGGCATTTGTTACTCTTCTGTGTGCATCACTTTATTTGGATGTTTCTTTAATTAAGTTGTTTTGTGTGCATACAAATATTACAAAATGGAAAACAATAGAAGAAATGTAGTTGATCTTTTATGATTAAATTTTATCACATTACGAAATCAATACGCCGGAAATTATACCTATTTGGATGATCATTGGATACACGTCATAAAAAAATTATAGAATTAATGAAATTATGGCAGGAACTGAGGAAACTACACCCTTTTTTTTCTCTTCAAAAACTACCTTTGTTTCCACTTAACTACTTTTTTGATATAATTGCCTACTAAAAAACAGATAAGTAAAATAATGCAACCCTTTGACTGATTGATGCAGGTCTGGAACCTAATCAAAATTTTGACTGACGAGAGAAGATTTTGGAGTTAATTTTTGATCTGAGATAAAGTTCATTTTTTTTTACATAGGAAAGCAACAACAAATTTTGATTGGTTCAATCATTTGACTGACGTGTTAACACCTCCATAGGCTTGATTTGGAGGAAAGCTTAGTTTATAAATTTGAGTAGAATTTTGATTTTATTGCTGAAGAGAGTGAAGAAAAGAAGATGCAGGCAGAGACACGATATCGAAATGATAAAATATCGATACCTACTTTTTTGATATCGAAAGGAAAGTATTGATACCTACAAAATATTGAAAGAAAAGTATCGATACCATAAATATCGAATACTTTTTTCGTACTATTTTGTATGGTAGAATAAAGAAGTTAGGCAGAGTTTATACGTCATTCAAATTAAATGAAGAATATCGCGTTTTTTGTTCTCTCTTACTCTCTTCGAGATATTTGATTGAATAGCTGCTCACACGTGATTTTTTGATTGAATGGCCGATGCCGACTAAAAGTGATGTTGTAAGTACCAGAAAAGTTGATTATGCAACCCTGTGATGGATTGATGCAGGTCTGAAGCTCTATCAAAATTTTTATTGATGCGATGAAGTGTTGAAAGTTAATTTCCGCTCTCGCAGTGAGTTCATCTTTTTTTTTGCTGAAAAAACAACAACAAATTTTGAATGATCCTTCAATTTGAATGACGTGTAAACAGTGCCTTACACTCTCGAAAAGAAATTTGCTAATTTTAACAATAAAATAACAATAATCTTGGTCAAAATAGAATTAACAAGAGGTTGTTGTTTATTACTCATTCAAAATAACAATCGGTTTGTTATTTTTACGTAATTAACGAAACTAAATGGGTAAGTTATTCGTCATATACAAATGGCAAAATATCAAAAATAAAATGTCAAAAACTGTAAGTCGTGAAAAATGCACATACCTCAAAATTGACATGCACAAATATTTTTTTATTCCAAAAAAAAAGACAGATTCTGTTTTGTATATTCCCAAAAAACATTGTGGCGAGGCGTGATTCGTATTCGAATAGTTTCGTTTCGACTTCATCAAAAATGGGCTTGATGCTTAAAGAAAGCACCAATTTGTTAAATTCCATTCAAAATGTTTGTAGCACCATTGAAACAAAAAAAGAATTCTTTTGCGACTTTTTCGCATGAAAAATGTTTTTAACAGTCAAACCTAAATCAGCGCGTATTGAACGTTTTTACGCTGATGAACGAATTAGATGTACTAGAGGATATTTTATCTTTAAATCTAATTTCAAGTGACCACCGCAGTTAAACTATTCTTAAACTATAATATCAACAAAATTCTTAGATCCATATTGTTAATTCAAGAGATTGCTAAAAAGCTAAAAATAAAAATTTTAAGAATTGTCACATCCAAAATTTTGCCTTCTGCAACCAACTGCTCAGCGTTGCCGCCGCGTTATTATGGTTTGCTATATATCAATCGTATGAGCATGAGAAATTTTTGACAGATAAAAAACTCTTCCGCGCTGATTTAGATTTGACTGTAAGAATTTGACGACTCTTTAACGAATTGTATTTTATAGTTTCGGCAACTCGTTACCGAATTGCATTTTTCGGTTTTGGCGATTTATTAACGAAGGAAGAATTTCTCCCGCTCGCAATATAATAAGTGAATTCCTTCTTAGAATTGCTAATGAATGAGATGTACGAGAAAGCGATTTGTAAACGATAGCATTAGCGATCCATTTTGTTTGTTGGGATTTGATGATGAATTTGTTTTACTTGTTCGTTTTTATGTCAGTTAAAAAATAATCTTATTCATCGTTATGTTTAATAAATAAAAATAAATATTTCGCAAAAACACGCATTGATTATTTCTCCTGGAGTAAAGAACTCATATACAGCCATGGACACATAAATAGCACAAATGTCAACTTATTTTTTAAAAGTTTCGTTTGAACCTAATGCATTCATTAACTGTAGTCAAGGTTGATTTATAAGGTTGTCGCAGGGCTGATCGCACTCTCTTCTCAGTACCCATAATTGTCAAAACCAGCCAATTTTGCGAATGACTACGAAAGAAAAACGGATGATAAAAGAGAGCACTTGCAGATTTTCTATGTGCTGTCAACTTCGATTTGACAATTATGGGTACTCGCTCTCTCCCTTGCGACAACCTTATAAATGAACCTTGACTGTAGTTATAATTTTTTGAGACTCCAGTGTGACGTTGTTTAAAACTCCGAGAGAGATGTACCGTTACTTACTTTTATTTGCTCAGGCCATCTCTTTCTGTATAGGCATGTACGATCTGCTGTGGTCATATAAATAGCACACATGTTAGTTGGTGAATAAAAGTTAACAAGATCGGGTGTTTGTAAAAATTTTAGAGTTTTATTCAGTTAATTTGGCCGATTATAAATAAAATGGGTCGTGGCAAACATTTCACCCCGAAAAAAGGTCTATAATTCACGAACTACGTCGAAAAGGCAAACAACCATCTGAAATCGCGGATATTTTAAAAATTTCGCGAAAAATGGTCTATAATGGTCTATAAATGGTTCAAATAGTTTCGAGAATACGCTGCGCAATCCTAGACCACGTAAAACCACCGCTTCTACTGATAGACTTATAGTTCGCAAAAGTAAGGCTGATCCTTTCAAGTCAGCAAAGCAAATTATGAGGGAAATAAAAGAAGAAAATAACCTTAATGTTCCAAGAAAACTAGTATCTAGGAAACTACATGCAGCTAATCTTTATGGACGCATTAGGCGAAGAAAGCCGATCTTAACAAAAAAAATTTAAAGGATCGTTTTGCGTTTGCAAGGGCCCGTGTGAATAAAGAAGACCAATTTTTTAAGAACGTGCTCTGGACTGGCGAAACTAAATTTAATAGGGTTGGACCAGATGGAAAAACTTTCGTTCGGCGCCCCAAACGCCAAGAGTTGAACCCGAAGAAATGAAAAAAACCATTAAAGCTTGGGGGAATTTAATGGCTTGGGGAGCTTTTTCCTGGCACGGCGTTGGGCCAATTTTTCGTATACCATTAATAATGGACAAAAATGTGTATTTAGATATTCTTAATAACCAGATGAAACCATTTGAGAACATGCCTATTAGGTGGACTTATATGCACGATAATGATCCAAAACATACGCAAAGGTTGTGATTGATTGGCTGAAAAAGGAAAAAAGAAATATTTTGAATTGGCCGGCTTAAAGCCCAGACCTCAATCCAATAAAAAATTTATGGAATGATGTGAAGGTCAGAATAAGCAACCAAAATTTTTTAAATTTAGATGAGTTATGGAGCGGAATTGAGAAGGCTTGGTACTCTACTCCGAAGGATAGGGTCAGGAAGCTTGTGGAGAGTATGGGGCGAAGATGTCGGGCTGTATTGGGCAATTCGGGATACAGTACCAAGTACTATTAAGCATATTCGTAAGCTCATTGTAAAATAAAAATAAATAATTATGTTTTTTTTTTCAGAAACCAAATTGTGCTATTTATACGTCCACATAAGCTAGGGAGCAATTTCAGATTTTTCATTAATTTTCTAATTTTGATTTCGTATTTACAAAGTTACTACTGGTTTTAATTTTTTAATGTTTAAACACAAATACCATGAAATAAATTCTTGTTTTCCTCTATGTATTCTATTCAAATTTATGTGAAACACCCTACATGTATTTTTGTGCTATTTATGTGACCACGGCGTTGAAGTTCCGCTGCTCGACTATAATGAAGTCTTGACAGCAATAACACGGCTTAAGAACAACAAAGCCGCGGGAGCCGATGGTCTACCCGCTGAGCTGTTTAAGAACGGAGGCGAAGCTCTATTTAAATGCATTCACGAGTTTTTTTCAGAATATGGTTGGAAGAATGCATTCCAAACGATTGGAACCTCAGTGAACTCTGCCCAATCCACAAGAAAGGCGATCCCACTATTTGCGCCAACTACCGTGAGATTAGCCTCCTAAATATCGCCTATAAGGTTCTGTCTAGCGTATTATGTGAAAGACCCATCGTAAATCAACTGATTGGGCCTTATCAGTGTGGATTCAGACCTGGAAAATCTACCACCGACCAGATATTCACGCTACGACAAATCTTGGAAAAGACCATAGAGAAGCAAATCGATACCCACCACCTTTTTGTCGACTATAAAGCCGCTTTCAACAGTCCAATAAGGAATCACCTATACTCCACCATGTCTGAATTTGGTATGCCTGCAAAATTAATCCGTCTATGCAGGATGACACTGAGCAACACCAGCAGTGCAGTAAAAATCGGGAAGGACCTCTCCCCCCCATTTGTTACCAAACGAGGTTTCAGACAAGGTGATTCTTTATCGTGCGACTTTTTTAATCTAATTATGGAGAAGATCATTAGAGCTGCTGATCTGAGACAAAGCGGCACAATATTTTATAAGAGTGTTATGCTGCTAGCGTATGCCGATGATATTGATATCATTGGCCATAACACACGCGAAGTCAGTGCAGCATTCTCCAAATTAGAAAAAGAGTTGAGTCGCATAAGACGAAATATCTGGTGCCAACAAACAAACAGTCCCAGCGTATTGGCACCCACGTCACTGTTGACAACACCTCCTTCGAGGTTGTGAAGGACTTCGTCTACCTCGGTTCCAGCATTAACTCCACCAACGATATCAGTAGAGAGATAAAACGAAGGATAACTCTTGCCAACAGGTGTTACTTTGGGCTCAGTAGGCAATTGAGAAGCAGAGCCCTCTCTCGACGAACAAAAGACACACTCTATAAGTCACTAATCATGCCCGTCCTGTTATATGCAGCACAAACCTGGACGTTGAGCAGCTCTGATGAAAAGATTTTAGGAGCGTTCGAGAGAAAGATCCTTCGTAGAATCTACGGACCAATCTGCGTCAATGGCCAGTACCGAATACAATGGAACGATGAGCTGTATGAGCTATACGCCGACATCGACATAGTAAAGCGCATAAAAATCGAGCGGCTTCGCTGGCTAGGTCATGTTGAGCGGATGGAAGACGACGCTCCAGCGAAGAAAATATTCGATTCGGTACCCAGCGGCGGACAACGCAGAAGAGGACGACCGCATCTCCGTTGGAGGGACCAAGTGGAGGACAACCTGACGAAACTTGGAGCTTCCAACTGGAGCCAGCAAGCGCAAAACAGAAATGGCTGGCGCAATTTCTTACGACAGGCGGAAACCGACTTACGGTTGTAGGCGCCATCTAAGTAAGTAAGTAAGTATGTGACCACGGCTGTATATTTATAAGTTTTGTCAGTTTTGCGTTTGACACACCACCTTCTGCAAACCTGCATGATATATGTCTTGTGTGGGACTAACATAAAAACAAATTAAAACTGATTACTGTCGATTGAAGGATTCTTTAATTGTGATCTGCCCTACCTATACTTTTGAAACGCCATGCTCTTCATGCAATGGTTCAAAATCTTCCACTTTTCGTTTCTTGATTCCATATGTTTTACTTTTTAGTAGCCATTTTATTTTCTTTGTATAATAATGTATATTTTGTTTCGATACTAGGTAAAAAGGGATCGATACCGTCATATATTGTATAGATCCATAGTATCGAAATTAAGTCTCGATAATTTGAAGTATCGATATGATATTCGTGTCTCTAGCTAAATGCGGTGGAGTTTATCAGATGAGGCAGTAGATACTTTTGTGACAGTCTTGAAAGCCGTCTGAAGAATCGCTGAATAATTTCATATTAATCTGGCTGATCAGGTAGAGGAATATATAATAGAATATATAACTGTTCTTACAAAAACATTTTAGGATGAAAGTATAGAAACCAAGAGGGCGAAAAGCAAAGAAACTCGACACCGTTCCGCAAATAATATAGTGCATTAAACTAGAGGATCAACAAGACAGGTTAAGGGTATTACCAAACTTTAAGAAATGTTCAGTATTTCCTCACAGATGGAATTATGCATAAAAAAGATCGCTAACATTAAAAATGAAAACCAGAAAATAAGGAAAAGCTAAAAATTACTCTCTAAATTCAACTACACGAGCCACACCACTTTCCAAATACATTGTGTTGACATCAGCTGAGGAAAGAAGCAACGAAAATAGAATTTCCTTAACTTAAAAACAACGTATGAAAGAAATGCAATAAAAGTATCTGTATCGAGCACAGATGCAGAATTGAGCTTTGAGTCTCTTGTGCTAAGCTGTTAGTTTAAACTTTTTTCCACTTTAAAGCCTTTTGTCTTAAACTTTACCTCATTGAATAAAAGTAGTTAGCCATTTCATGTAATATTTAAGTGAAACTCGCATTCGCGCACATGAATCTCATCATGATTTTGAAATAAGAATTAGATCAGTTGATATGATCATACCCTCACCATGATGCTCTTTAAAGACTTTCTTCTCATCAGAATCCCATTCCAAAAACTTTTTATGACGCATCATATGCGACATTGTGTATTTTGAGTTTTAAAAAACTCCTTATTAGTACTTGAATATGATGCATAATTTTGCCATTCGTTTTACCCAATGTGAGTTAAAGAAACTCACACAAGTTGTAGGCAAAAACGTAAAATACAGCTATATGCAACAAAGCCAAACAGGTCTGACTCCTTTATCTCCCTCCCCACTCCCACCTACTAGCACTTAATCTTCCCACTTACCATTGTGTTCCGTAAATATGTTCATGCCGATTGCATTGCGATTATCCTTTGCCTGTGCTGCTACGGCTGCCGCGGATGCAGCCGCAGCGGCTGCACGATGTGCGCTTGACACAGCCGCAGCCGCTGCAGTAGACGATTTAATACGCGATGCACGCAACGTTGAACCCTGCAAGGCATTCACGCTACCAACACCCACCACTCCGACAGCATGACAGGAGGGACTGACAGGGCTGCTGCTGGAGATGCCGATGCAGCTAGCGGTGCCATGGTGTGAGCCAGAGTGTGAGCCGCGTTCTTTGCCCTGCTGGGCGCCCATCTTCTTGGCTGGCTTGGTTAGCAGGCAGCCAAGTAGACGACGACGACAACGACTTTAACGTAGTGGGTGGCGCTGGGTGGTTTTTAATGCACTCTAAGCTCCAACGCTGGCTCAAGTCCGACAGCGAGCAAAAAAGTGTGTATCGCTGTTGCTATTATTGTTGTTGGCTTAGTTGGTATACAAAACAGCCAGCCAAATTGGGGTGGATTTTCTTTTTTCTTCTGCTTTTCACACTTTGTGGTAAGATTTAAAAGTTGTAAACTTTTACAATTCCTTTTCACTTGACTTTTATTATATATTTATTTTACACATTCTGCTTTGCTATTTTTCTTTTTTTGTTTTTTTTTTTAAGCGCTACGTTTTCTACTGCTTCACTTGGATATTATTTTATCCACTTTCTTCTGCTTATCATTTGTGTAGTAGACACGAAATGGCTTTCGAAAAGAAATAAGCAATTGATTATTTTTTCCACTTAAACACCCTTAAAATTGTAGCATTTTATTATAACCGATTATTTTATTATTTATCTGAACATTTTTTTAAATACATATTGCTTTAAAATATTATTTTACAAAATTGCATTCAAAGTGGACACGCCACCAAACAAACACGCCCTAAAATCAACTGCGTCGGTTGTCGTCTGCAACAGCCGCACCTCCTTCACAACTTTCAAATGATAGACTGCAGTTTTTAACTGCTTTTTAACAATAGAAATTTGTCAGTAATTTTCTAAAATCTTTTGCATTTTTCGCTCATTGTTTGAAATTTTAATTTCACAATGATTTTTTAATTTAACTTCTTCCAATAAGGCGAAGACTTTTTGCTTCTACTTCACATGTCTGCAGACAAAATATACGCAATCTTGTTTTTTTTTCTTTTTTCAACTTATACCTAAGTTATTCCGTATTTTGTTTTTTAATTAACTCGAAATTGTTAATGCAAACACCCATAAATAATTAAAACAATCACCAAATTTAAAAATCGTCACTACTTCACCAACCGTCTACACTCGATAAAAGTTCTTCGACGTCTGATATTTTTTCTGTGTAGGTTTTTTAAATTCCTTCTTATGCTTGAAATTAGCGAAAACCAGGCGAACACGAAGAATTAAAAATATTTACCACTGCTTGACTCTTTCACACACATTGCTGTCAATATGTAACGAGTACACTTATTCGATAAAAAGTACTTTTGCTATTCACCGCTGGAAATTAGCAAACTATATATGTGAACGAGTTCTTCAGATAAGGTGCTTACACTACACAGTAGGTCTGTTTCCGTACTCGATTGTAATAACTTGCAATGTGCTAGAACGTGTTTCCGTACAATGTTCATTAATATAGGTTAAGTCACTTGAGAGAAAAGCACTCTTTTTCTGCCTTTGCTCGAACTGTCAAAGTAGCTGTTAACTAAAAATTGTACAGATTCAGGTTTTTTTTTCTTGATTTCCTTTTATCCATTCTGACAGTTCGACCGACCTTCTCTCAAGTGACTTTACCTGCATTAATAAACCTTGTTTCCGTACTTTTTCGAAGAAGAACAAGCATAAAACCACTCTCTCGAGCTCGAAAGTTCCTCACAAGGTTGATTTATAAGGTTGTCGCAAGGGAGAGAGCGAGTACCCATAATTGTCAAATCGAAGTTGACAGCTCATAGAAAATCTACAAGTGCTCTCTATTATCATCCGTTCTTCTTTCGTAGTCATTCGCAAAATTGGCTGGTTTTGACAATTATGGGTACTGAGGAGAGAGTGCGATCAGCCGTGCGACAACCTTATAAATCAACCTTGGTTCCTCGAATTCATGGCAGAATTATAAGGTAGGGCCGGTTGGCTCACTGTCCTCCCGCGTCAACGAATAGTGGATAATGAAAATGTTGGTTAGTTGTCAAAACGACGAACTTCCTGAGAATTGCAAATGAAGAAAATATTTGATGTTTCCAAGTTGCAAACAGTGTGCTCGCGTGTGTTAAATTTGGGATAATTTGAGTGGAAGTATTATTAAAGCAGTGTAATAACAACTATAAAATGCGAAAGAAGTCTTAAATTGGCAAAAAACAGCCTAAAATCAACTACGAAACATGAACATAAAGAAATTCGAGATGAACAGCTGACTTTGACATCTAGCTTCCTTCTCTCTTGCCTCTCCGAATCGGCTCTATCTTATAATTCTACTATGATCGAAGTATGCTAAAAGAAATTTGTTCCTGCTACATACGGGCAAGCATCAAGATGCATAAGCATCAAGAAGAACAAGCAAATGTCGTTCGTTGTTTGCTTATGTTGTGCCATAAAAAATAACTTTACATTTTGTTAAATATTAATACATATAAACTAATATAAAATATCAAGTTAAAATTGGCGCTGTTTGCGTTTGAAACAAGTTAAAATTGGCGCTGTTTACGTTTGATAGGCAATCAGTTGTTTTCGTGCTTGAAACTAGCTAAAAGTCGTTTCCGTACTTTTGACACTATACTCAAATTTCATTCTACTCTCTCACATTGAACTTTACTCGACTTTTACTCGACATTATGTACGGAAACAGACCTGTATCTTTCCGTATTTAAGTGTAAGGCCTTTTCCACACTTGGTCAACGCAACTCTAATGCAACTTCAACGCAACAGGGAAAAAGTTGAAAAGCAATGCAACTATAAACCAATTGCTTTAAGACTTGCTTCAAAAGTCGTGCAACATGTGTAATTATATAATTATTAAGGTTTTTCGACTTCTTATACTAATGTAATATTTAACACTTGCTCATTTATATTGCAAACTATTTCTTCTTCTTCTAGATTCTACTAAAAAAGGAACCAATTAATTAACTTATACATCTTGATTAATACATAGCGTACTGCACTACAAATAATTGAATTCATAAAACAAACAAACTGATGCAAAAAGCCGCCGATGAAAATTTCGGAATGCCGCATTGCGTTGACCAAGTTGAGAACTTGTTGAGAACTTTTGCGTCTTTCCAGCAAGACAAAAATGCCAACAACAAGAGTGAGATATTCGAAATAATTAATCGTTAATGCGTTCATTTTGTTCTTTTTTGAGCCAAAAATAAAAAAATTAAGTTAGCGGCCACCAGACCAGTTTATTTTATTGTTTTGTATCATGTATTTTTGTAAAGTAACAGTCTTAATCATTTCATTTTCTTTAGCAATCGTTAAACGCTTGTTTAGATACACACTGTTTAAGGCTTTACGCATCCTCTACGCATCCTTGCTGAAATTGTTATGCATAAACACTTTTTTATTCATTGCTCATTAATAACCAAAAATCTTTTACAAAAACGAAGAATTCTTGTACATTTGCCAATCTGTTAATTAATAAAAGTAATATCAAATTCTAATATGTATCTCAAAACGTTTTAAATATTTTAGGTCAGTATAGGAGTCAATTAAAAGGAAATTGCAACAAAAAAGTTTTCGAGATATTAGCACTTTTGTAATAAATGTATCACTTGTTTTTACACAAACAATAAAATGCACTGGAAAGCAATACAAAAGATTCATTATTAAGAAACCTTCAATTTTTTCCTTTTATGTATTACTTAACATACATTTCGCACTCTATCTACAAAACAGGCCCAACTCAAAATTTATAAATTTTTGCTTTTTAGTGTTAAACTAATCGTAGTGACTATCTCCATCAAATATCAAAATTGTTCACTCCTCTTCTTACTCTTTACCTAAAAAAAAAAATCATTTTGTGCCTTTGTTTTGTATGGAGTAGATAGTGTGCGATTTGTTTCCATCAAACATATTTAAAACTCATTGTTCGACGTTATAAGCAAAGTTGAAAATAAAGTCATGTATTATCTTTATATATTAATAAATGTATCCCTTTTTTTTCTTTAGAAAATTGATACAATACCGGTCGACTTGTTGCAGCTAGATTTTGACTTTTTTTTGGGTACGTTTTGCATATATTATGTATTTTTTTTTTATGGAAGCATCAGAAAAAATCCCACAATAAAAAAATCACAAAACGTGGGGTTAATAGCTTCTCTTCAAAAAACCGCAAAGTCGCACACATACAATATTTAACTACTCTCAAAAATTGGATAGAAGGAATGCATATTGTAAGCGAAAAAACCCCTTTTACATTGATCAAGAATGGAATTCAATTTTCAGAGTGTAGAATCTCAGAGGGTTTTCAGAGTGTAGGCGCAATTTCATTGACTGAGCAGCAGGCAGCAGTCTAATCAAACACAGCGCAACGTGTTGATAAGGGGCTAAGCACGAATAAGTATAAGAAAATCGTTGGCCAACAACAGCAACAGCATCCTGAAATGTTTCATCTTATTTCTCAACATATATCTCAACGAATTCTAAGTCAGGACAGCTCTTCAATGGATTTCGAAATCAAAAACCAAAATAGTAATGGTTCCAAGACGAAAGCCAATGAGATTAATCGCTTTGCGATTTTTAACAATCTGTCTAATTCTCTTAAAGAGAACAGTGCACAGACACAGTGAGACAAGAAGGCAGAAGAGATTGGAAGCTCCATTGGAAAATGCAAACAAAAGGAATGAGAGCCTTGAGACAGCAATCCGAACACCAGAACACCAGGATTTTGCAAGGGGATAAAGATAGGTTTTGTTCACCTATTTTTTAAAAAATATTGATGTGTGCCAATTTGTTAAAAATTTGCTCCAAGAAAATGCTATATTTAAAGTTGTTAACGTTTGCATGACACAAAATTTTCGTGGAGGATAGGGTGGTCCGGCGGGCGCTTTTAGATAAGATAAGGCATAGTCCGGGTATTCACACGTTTTCTTTTACCCCCAATGAGGATAAAAGCGTTTTTGCGGACTTTATGTAGTATTTTGAGTACTTTTTTTTAATTATTTTATGTGATTTGATAATTTTTATCTGAGTAATACCAATATTATAATATGTCTTAAAAGGCATAATTTTTTGAAATCGCGATTTTCTCGATGATACCGGATTTTGAGTGCATTGAAATGCTTGTATAAAGTGTTCCCATTGGTTCGACTTCAAAGATATGCAAAGAGAATTTTTTTTTTTCATCTCTCAAATTGGCAAAATGGACTCCGAAAGCAACTTTTTTGATTTTTCATTGTTTCTCAATTTTTCGAGTAATGATAAAAATTAATACTTAACAAAATTAACAAAAAACAAATTTAAAAAAAGTTTAAGCAAAAAAATCATTTCTAATACCGTTCACCTCCTTGTGGTGGAAATTGAACAACTTTAAAGACTCAAAGGCAAAGACCGGGCTTATGATGAAAGCTGTGAATAATTTTTATAGCAACATAAAATATCATAATAAAAGCTGTGAATAATTTTTTATAGCAACAAAATTTAATTTTTGGTAAATTTATATTTTTTTGAACAATATACGTTAGCAAAAAACGTAAGAAATAATATAAGTGTTAATTTTTTTATCATTACTCGAAAAATTGAGAAACAATGAAAAATCCAAAAAAAAATACTTTGGTTTCGGACGCCATTTTTTAAATTTTAGGGGTGAAAAAATTTCTCATTGCATATCTTTGAAGTTGAAACATCAGGAACACGTTAAACGTGCATTTCAATGCACTCAAGATCCGGTATTGTCGAGAAAATCGTGATTAAAAACAAAATTTAATATTGTATATTTTGGGTTATTTTTGCAAAAATGAGGGTTATTTTGCAAAAATTAAATTTGATGCACCCAATTCGGAAGAGCGACGTTGAAATAATAAAGTATGTGGCTTTTTCAAATTGTATTATATTTTGTTCATCATGTCACACGAGGTTGAAAGACAAGGTAAAAACTCAGAACATTTGGGTGTTGAAGAGTTAAAGAAACTGTAATATCAATTCATGTCTCAATAAAAATATTACTACTACACTGCGTACACGAACAGAATTACTGTTTATTAAGCTTGCAGCCCTGCACGCCGGCAACGTCACAACAAACTGTCAAAAAGAAAAACGCAACCAACTTCATTATAAAAATTTCAATAAAAAAACCGTATAGCAGGTAGAGCAGAGCACATTGAGTTTTTTTGGATGTTTCTAGATTCGAATACCAATATTATTTCAATTAATCATTAATAAAAACTAATAACTCAATAAAAATTATAATTCACTTAGAAAAAGTAAGGATTTCACATTAAAAGTGAATGGAATAAAACAGAAACTTAACTAAGGATTGTTCATTGTTACAGCAATTTGGAGAAAGAAAATAGTCACGGCTGCGGTTTTTGTGTGGTTTAACCAGAAAATAGTACCATAATAAAAAAGAAGAAATTCAATTTTAGTTCATTGCACATTTATTGGCCTGGATCTAATTAATAAAGCATAATTAAAATGTCTGACTGGGATACTGTGACTGTGCTACGTAAAAAAGCACCAAAAGCTTCAGCTCTAAAATCGGAGTCTGCTGTGAATTCGGCACGTCGACAGGGAGTCGCTGTAGATACGCAGCAAAAATGTAAGTAACAAAAAAAAAAAAATGAAACATCTATATTAAATGATGCAATTCGTATGATGGTTTGGGTGGTTCTCGTGGTGGTGGGCGCTCGTTATGGGAACAAGTAATGAGGTCAGTTGTGGGTAATAAGGTGTTTATGTGTATGTTATTTGTTGCTTTGATTTTGCATCTTTATCAAAGTGCAATTTTGCAATCTTGGCATTGTCGATACAATCGAAAGTGGCGCTGATGTGGATTGCCAATAAGCCAAACAGCTTGACTTTTATCATTTACTTCGGTTAGTTTTTCTCGGATGGCTGATGTTTTTGTTTTAGAAGTTTATTTTTATATTCCAACTAGTGTTCGAGTAGTTTATATTTTTAAAATTTCCATTTGTTGTGAAATGTTGACAATAATAGTTAAGAGCTTTTCATTGCTCTATTATTTCTATTGCTCTATTATTGATTTTTTTTTGTAGAATTATCAATGTATTGACTGTCAGATTATTATCAATTAAAAATGTTTTTATTTTTTCTTAGTTTTTATACAGTTTTTTCACTTCAAATTCAATCTCACTTCCAACTCGCTTCAATTTATTATCTATATATAAATAGGCTAAGGAAAAACAGTTCAGTACCATTTTCTCCTGCGTTTCTCAACCGATTTTGATGTTTTTTTTTAAATGAATAAGAGTAGGGAGGAGCATCGACGACTTTTTATTTAAAAATGCTAGCTGGAATACCCGGCGTTGCTCGGGGTAGTATGGCATTCAGGGTGTTTCTCAACCGATTTTGATGATTTTTTTTTTTTTTAAATGAATCAGAGTAGGGAAAAGGAGTGCACCTAATAGTTTTTGAAGAGGAATCGTAGCTGGAATACTCGGCTTTGCTCGGGGGTGGTATGACGAAGAGGTCGAGTTTCGATCACTGGCGTATTCTAGTAATTCTTATTAAGTAAACCATTGTATCATGGCTAAATCTAGGCTAAATCTTGTTGAAATCAAGAACTATTTTTGATCGAGCTCTTTCTCAATAAGCTGAATAACCTCTAAATGCAAGGAATTTAGAGCGCGCGGATTTGTTGAGAGAGCAAACACTTTCTTTTATTCCAAATAGGCAAAAAATGGAGTTGACACTTCAGGAGTTGAAATTCTACCAATTCATATTCTAATTTCCACCTAATTCCTAATTCCCACAGAAATATATTAAGAAAATATTGGTACATTAATTTTTAACATAACTCCCCACTAGGGTGATTCAAAAAAGTCGACTATTTTGTTTCAAAATCCCCTTTGAAATAGATTCAGGGAGGTGAGAAGAGATGCCTGTTAAGACCGGAACTCTTAATATTAATATTTAGAGGTTGCGCATCGCGATTTTCTGTTTTCCATTTAAATAACATGGGAAAAATAATTTCAAAATAAAAAAATACTGATGTAAACACTGAAACGTATCTTATAGGAAATAGAACGTTCTACAAAAATGTTCACCTCCCTGAATCTATTTCAGGGGGACTTTGAAAAAAAAATAGTCGACTTTTTGAATCGCCCCACTCCCCATCCACTTTTTTGAATTTATGCCTTGCACCAGCATTGTAAATCCCATAGCTCAATTAGCTCTTTAAGCTCACAACAACTTCAATATATCCAAGGTTGATTTATAAGGTTGTCGCAAGGGAGAGAGCCAGTACCCATAATTGTCAAATCGAAGTTGACACCTCATAGAAAATCTGCAAGTGCTTTCTTTTATCATCCGTTTTTCTTTCGTAGTCATTCGCAAAATTGGCTGGTTTTGACAATTATGGGTACTGAGAAGAGAGTGCAATCAGACCCGCGACAACCTTATAAATTAACCTTGAATATATCCGTGTGTGTTGTCGTCGGTGTGGCAAGAAAAAATGTGCTTGCATTGTTGTTTGCTTGCTGCTGTCTGAATTTGTTGTTATTTCCTCGTAGCTCACATACAAACAAGTTGTGTGAGTTGTTATTGTTTTCGTCGCCATCGAAGTTCTTATTTTTTTTTTTTTTTTTTTAATTTGTAATTCAGCTCACTGCCACGACACCGCTGCCTTAAAAGCGGCGGTCACATTATCAAATTCTTCATCAAAATATTGGTCAAACAGTTTGACCACGCGAGTGTTCATATTATCAAATTTTTCGTCAAATTTCATTATTGCCTTGCACACCGAAGTGAACACATCAGCAGCACTCCATATGCTTTACATCTAAATAATCATTTTTTTGTAAATTTCCGATTTAATCTGCCAGTTATGGATGTAGTCTATAAATTTCAATACAATCATTACAAAAATCTTCTTCATCGTGCATTTTGAATTGATGTGTTCGCGTTGAAATCTTTTTTTAAGTGATGAAATCGCACTAGAAAACTTGACGAGTGTTCACACGTCAAATTTTTCATCAAATCGTTGGTCAAACAACCGAAAAATCAAAATATTTTGATTTTCGTCAAACGATTTGACCAACAATTTGATGAGTGTTCACATGTCAAATTTTTCGTCAAATTCCATATATATTTCTGTTGGTCAAATTTTTTGATGACTTGTTGGATGAAAAATTTGATCATGTGAACGGGCCTAAACAATAATATTAAATTAACAATAAGGGGCTGTTCATACATTTTTGCCGCTCGCGCCGCCATAATGGCAAAATGGCGCCTAAAAGTAGTTTTTTGCCAATAGGTGTGTTTCCGTACTCACACTGTGTAACTTGTGGGACACTATTTTCTGTTTCCGTACTTTCTGTGCATAAAATGGCAGAAGAAGAACAAGCATAAAACCGCTCTCTCGAGCACACACACAGAGACAAGGTTCATTAATATAGGTTCATGATACAATGATAAGGTAGGCCCATGATACTAAGTGCTCTCACGCGTCAACGAAGAGTGGATATTGAGAAGCAACATTAATGTCAAAACGACGAATTTCGTAGAAATTGCAAATGAAGAAAATATTTTATGTTTCCAAGTTGCAAACAGTGCGGTCGCGGGTATTAAATTTGTGCTAATTTGAGTGAAAATATTATATAAAAAGTGTAATAAAAACTATAAAATGTGAAAGAAGTCTTAAAATTGCAAAAAAAACCTGTAACAGTTTTAACCTAAAAACAACTGCGAAACGTAAGCATAAAGAAATTCGCGATGAACAGCTGATTTTGACATCAATGTAGCTTTATTCTGCTTTCTACTCCATTCCTCTCCGTGATGACCTTACCTTATAATTCTGCCATGTATAGGTTAAGACACTTGAGAGAAGCTCGGTCGAACTGTCAGAATGGATAAAAGGAAATCAAGAAAAAAAAACTTGAATCTGTGCAATTTTTAGCTAACAGCTACTTTGACAGTTCGAGCAAAGGCGGAAAAAGAGTGCTTTTTTCTCAAGTGACTTAACCTATATTAATGAACCTTGCACAGAGAGTGCTAGAACTCAAGACTCCGAGTAAAGTAAGAACCAAGGTTGATTTATAAGGCAAGGGAGAGAGCGAGTACCCATAATTGTCAATCTGCAAGTACTCTCTATTATCATCTGTTTTTCTTTCGTAGTCATTCGCAAAATTGGCTGGTTTTGACAATTATGGGTACTGAGAAGATAGTGCGATCAGCACTGCGACAACCTTATAAATCAACCTTGGTAACCCCCTAGCCACACGTGCCAGTTCGAAGACACTAACAGTTCGAAAAACTTAATACACTCTCACTTTTCACTAATACACTCACACCTTGACATCACTGGCAGTCCACTGGCAACAACTTTTACGCTGCAGCCACACGTGATAGTACTGGCATGCTAATAAAGAATATGTATTTACTTCGAAAATATTCCGAAATAATCAACAATTTTCGCTGCGGCCACACGTGATAGTAAATTTTCATTTGAAAAATGTCAAAGTCAAAGGTTCGACCACTTTTTTATTCCGTTTGTTTTTATTCAGTGATGCTTTATATGCCAACACAGCACCAAACTTAAACGGGATAAAAATGGGGAACTAATTATGTTGTAAAATGTGTTTATCAATATTTTCCAAAATTAAATGAAACTTATTCATATGATATTTTATGTGTCAAATGAGGGCAATTAAAATAATTGCATATATTTCACTACAAGACATGAAAGAAAAGTGCATATATAAAGTTCGAATATTTTAGGGAGAAAATACAACACTGTTTTCTTACTTCGATTTCGCACTGGCTGTGGTTGTCGAAATTCACTGTCTCAGTAAAAGTTGTTGCCAGTGGACTGCCAGTGATGTCGAGGTGTGAGTGTATTAGTGAAAAGTGAGAGTGTATTGAGTTTTTCGAACTGTTACTGTCTTCGGACTGGCACGTGTGGCTAGGGGGTTACTGAGACAGTGAATTTTGACAACCACAGCCAGTGCGAAATCGAAGTAAGGAAACAGTGTTGTTTTTTCTCCCTAAAAAAATTCGAACTTTAAATATGCACTTTTCTTTCATGTCTTGTAGTGAAATATATGCAATTTTTTTAATTGCCCTTATATGACACATAAAATATCATATGAATAAGTTGCATTTCATTTTGGAATATATTGATAAACAGATTCTACAAAATAGTTAGTTCCCCATTTTAATCCCATTTAAGTTTCGTAACAAAAGCTACCGACATTTGACGACATTTTGCAAATTAACATTTACTCTCACGTGTGGCCGCAGCGTAGATTTGTAGATTATTTCGAAACATTTTCGTAGTTAATACATATTCTTTGCTGGCCTGCCAGTACTATCACGTGTGGCTGCAGCGTAAGAACAAGTGAAAGTAAGAACATAAAAAAGAACAAGTATCAACTTCACAAACAAATTGACGATAATTTTAATTGGCTCAATTTATGTTTGACATGTCTGCAGTCAAAATCATCTGTTTTGTGCTTGAATCTTACTAGAAGCTGTTTCCGTACTTTTGCAACTATTCTCACAATTAATTTTTACTCTCTCAGTTTGAACTTACACAAATCTTACACAGAGTAGAGTACGGAAACACACCTAATATCTCCTTTCCGACTCATTTCACGAGAACATATGTGTACTAAAAGAAACTAGAGAAATTCCCTACAATTTATGTTATATCATTTTTTTCTCATAAAATCATAAGTTTTGACGTACGAGCGCCGCAAACTATATTTCAAATAAAACAAAAATTTTTTATATTACAAATATATATTTTGTATCATGGTAAAATAAGAGAAGGTATATGCATTTCGGAGAGGCAGACTGCCATAACTGTCAAAACAAATTTGTCAGCTTATAGAAAATCTGAAAGCGATGAGAAAGCTTTGATTGGAAAAACATAAACAAGAAAGTGATTTGTATTGGTTTTGACAATTTTGGCTATGAGAAAGGAGCACAGTGCGAAATGCATCTACCTTCTTTTATTCTACCATGTGTTGTATTAGACTGCGTTAGATTTGTATTTAAAATGCTTAAATATTTGGGATGCTGCGTGCCCCTGGAATTGTAAGCGACGGTTGCGAATAAAATTATTTGAGCTATTATAAGTTCAAAAACTGTCGAAACCGGCTCGGTTCTGCTCAAACATCCGTTTTGTTTTTGGATCCCAAAAAAAATTATGCGTTTTTGATTTGCGGGAAAAAAAAACACGAACCATCTATTTTGATTTTAAATTTAGTGAAGAATCTGTTTCTGGACTTAGAATTACCGAATAATTTAGTACGGTGCCACCAAACTTACTGCAAAATTGAGATTATCGATTATTTTCATACTATTTTTTTTTTTTCATGCTTACCCATTAGGTTGATTCTGATAATAGGTTGATTTTCAAAAACTTTTTATGCAATTTTAAAGGCCATAAAGGCCAAGGTGTACACAGCAGAGAATTGCAATGAGTATCCGACCGAAATCGGATACTCGAGTCAAGGTTCATTAATACAGGTTAAGTCACTTGAGAGAAGCTCGGTCGAACTGTCAGAATGGATAAAAGGAAATCAAGAAAAAAAAACATGAATCTGTACAATTTTTAGCTAACAGCTACTTTGACAGTTCGAGCAAAGGCAGAAAAAGAGTGCTTTTCTCTCAAGTGACTTAACCTGTATTAATGAACCTTGACTCGAGTAATCCGAGTTTCTTGCTCTTTTCAACTCTATCCAGACTCAATGATATATGTAAAATACTTATAAGCATTCGGCTCATTAGCATATTTTCTGGTATACGTACATTCTTATATCCGAGCGCGGCGTGATCCGAACCACTTCGAGCCGTTTTCAATGAGTGCGTTGAGTTAGTTTATTGCAAAGGCGCTCGATCCGGATGCATTTTGAGTGTACTTTGAGTACACTCTCTCTCTCTCTGCCAACGTCTCTGAGCAATGCCAGTTCTAGTTTTTTTTGTTTGTTTTTCTCGAAAACTCGTTTGTATTTTATTGATGCACTCTAGGGAAAAGTAAACAACAACAACAACAAACGCTTGTAATTTTTGTTTTTATTTTTTTTTACGTATAAACAAAACGAAAACAAAGTCAGGCGCCAGTGACCGTTTGCTTGTTATACGTAAAAAAAGCAGCAAAGTAGAAGTTAAACTATGCGCATGTGATATGGCAACTAAAGGTGACGGAAAAATGAATTTCAAAAACTTTTCGAAGGTGGCTGATTTAGACCTAAAGTAAGAATTTTAAAAATTTTGTGTGACAAGGGTGGACCATGAAAATGTTTTGGCTCACTACATTTTGCACATGGCAGAATTAGAGGAGCGAATTAGAGGAAACATGCCACCGCATGTAAAAATGTGTAAAACATAAACACATTTTCAGGGTCCGCCCTAGTGTCACTATAAAATTTATGAAATTCTTACATCAAATTCTAAATCAGCGACCCTCTAATTCTGCCAGCGCATGTACAAAGTGTGCAAAACAAAAAATCATTTTCAGGGTTCAGCCTAGTGTCACATAAAATTTTTAAAATTCCAACATCAGATTCTAAATCAGCGACCCTCTAATTCTGCCAGCGCATGTACAAAATGTTTCAAAAACATAACAATTTCGGGGTCCACCCTAGTGTCAAAAAGTTTTTAAAGTTTGAACATCAAATTGAAAATCAGCGACTCTCTAATTGTCGCACATGTACATGGGAATGAACATTTCCGATTTCATTCGGAAAGGAACGAAACACAAAGTTGACTTTCCTTCAATGGAAAAGGAGGCCCAGACCATCAGACGTCCTTCTCCAAGGTTTCTTTTAAGTTGGGGAATACTTGCATTGCGCATATCCTGCCAACTGTAACAGTCAGGGCCATCCAAATTAAATTTTTTTTTTCGTCAAAAAAAATAACTCTCCCATTCGGAAGTCCAGTGCATATGCTTTTTAGCAAAATGTTAGCATGCTTTTTTATTATGTTATTCTTTACGCTTTGGTTTGCGCGATGGTTTCTTCCAAACAACATTTGGAGTTGTGAGTAGAACATGGGCAATATGTTTTTTTGGCTACTGGTAAACATAATTTAGATTGTATTTGTGTTGAATTTAATTTATTTCTGGTAGCCTCCTCTCGAATCAAATTTTTTTGAGAATTTGTCAAATTTTGATTAGCTGTTGTTGATTTTGTAGATTCCATAACGAGCTCCATTTTTTAAGAAATTTCTTACAACTTTATGAGAACGCGAAATTTGTCGGCTAATTTCTCAAATGGAACACCCCTGCTCTTTAAAAAAATTTATTTGGATTTTTTCTTGATCGTTTAAGTAAACTCCACGTGGCATTTTTTTAATGTTTACCTAAAATAATTAATGTTAATTTTAATTATTTGTTATAATGTATTTTCTGGGAAAGAACAAGCCAACTTATTTATTTTATTTTTATAAAAAAAATATATATTTTTCTGTTGTTATTCTCTCAAAAATTAAATTTTTTCCGCTGCGTCTATACGATTATGCTCCTACTACGAAGTGCGTACACAGTCGTACTAAATTTTTACAAAAACAAAACACGCCATACAACCGTAACGTATTTTAAAAACAGACATGCGGCTTATTACTTTATTACCACGGTTGCACAAAGCTATGCCTTTTATTTACACAAATTTAATAATTAGTGGAATAAAAGTATTGCTTCTCAACGAATTTGCCTCAGTGTATTTTTAAATTGAACACCATATCGTCGATTTATCATAAGAGTGGGAGTTTTTATCAAAATTGCCTGATTCCGCTAACCAATCGCTTCCATTTTTTGTGAAACTAGTTTTCACAAAGCAAAAAGTAGCGGCGTAAAATACAATGTACGAATTTCTTAACTTGAAATTTTTAGTTTGATTGTTACAATACTATGAAAATCGAGAGAAATAAAAACTATTGTTTCTTAAAATTCACATTTTTGTTTTCTTTTCAATCTTTATCAATGGCGATAAATAGAAAATGAACTCTATCTGTTTATTTTTGGAGACTATTTATAAAGCATCGTAATTTTTTGCGATCTCTGTTTTTGTTATTGATACGTGTCACACTTTCGGTGCATGACGTATTCTATTTTTGCTAAAAGCTATAAAAGCAAAAAAATATCTTAGGTTAGAGTATAAGAAATAAAAAGCCTCGTTTATGTGGGAATGCAAATTAATTCAAATATATTTTTTTATTACAGTTCTTATAAAGTTTCTCAAAATGTAAATATTTATTTCTGTTGTTGTAGATGGTGCTGGTACCAACAAGCAGCATGTGACAACAAAGAACACTGCCAAACTTGATCGTGAGACTGAAGAGCTAAAGCATATTAAAATTCCATTGGATGTTGGCAAACTTATCATGCAAGGGCGTCAAGCAAAGGGTCTCAGTCAAAAAGATTTGGCCACGGTAAGCATGATTTTTTATGCTTATTGATAAAAGCTTCCAAATACATTCACCATCTCTCGATATGCTTTCTCAGAAAATCTGCGAAAAACAACAAATCGTTACGGATTACGAAGCCGGACGCGGTATTCCCAACAACTTGATTTTGGGTAAAATCGAACGCGTCATTGGCATTAAGTTGCGCGGCAAGGACCGTGGCCAACCCTTGGCGCCTCCCGGTAAAAAATGAGAGCCTGCTACGTCCGCGAATGGCGCTGCGATAACCTCAACTGCAGCAGCTACAAGCGGAAAAAATGCAAAATTATCGGGAGGCTGCCATACCAAGAAACTTTGAGCATTTTTCTTTTATAATTGTAAATGTAGCAGCGCGCAGTTTTAAATTTCAAACATACATATACATATACTTGCATAAAAAAATAAATTCATGAAATTTTCTAAGCTTAAATAACTTAAAAAAAAAATCAAACAAAAACAATATATTATCATGAAATATTGTGTATCTTTTAAAATTTAATACTATGTGAAAATATTAAGAGTTTAATACAATTTGATTGAATGGAAACGATATTGAATTTCGAATAATTTCTGAGAAATTGTAAATGGTTACCTTGTTTTGAATTTGTTGTAATATTATAAAAAAATAACATGATTTTAAAATTGATTTTTAACTTATTTGTTATTTTGTTGTATGGTTGTATTTCAATGGGCCACATATTACTAGTTATTTTCTAAAATGTAAACAAAAACAAAAAAATATAAACTTTTTCTACACAAGAGCTTAATAAAGTCCTTGCGTCTTATAGCTGACAAGTTGATATTAGTGCCGTTTTTTTTCTTTTCTCTTTATTTGATTGATATTAAATATTGAAGTTTAAAATGGGTGCATTTGTATTCTTTGTATCAAATGACACATAATTTAAGAGAATGTAACAAGTTTTTAGTCAAAATAAAAAGTCGTGTTATTCCGCCACATTTGCTTGCAGTTTTTTAATGATTTCGTTAATTTTTAACACATAATTTTTGAAATTAAAATAAATAAAGCTAAAATTCGGAATAGAGGACTATTTGTAAAATTTTATTAAACGGAATTGTATGAAATATTTGAAACTTTTATTTAAAAAAAAAAAAAAATGAACAAGTTGCTTTTCCTTAACGACACAAAATCAAGAAGAAAAGGTTATGTTAGATAAGAAGGGTCGTGCACTGTTACCGGAGCTTCCATGGGGGGATCTGTAGGTTCCTTGCGAATCTCTGTTTTGTTTGTGGTGTCATGTTAACCAGACCTCCAGATGACCATCAGACTTCCAAACCTCCAGATGTATAGCAGTGATGTGTTCACTAACTCTTCCAAGTCTTTGAAGAATCTAATTCCCATGTATCGGAGTCGACGACTCGAATAAAAAAAGTATTTGTAAAGTTATGAAACTTTTTTTAAATAAATTTAAAAGTGATGGCTGGCAGGCAGTCTTGATCGGAACAAACCAAAATGTTGTCCTTTAAAAAGTAGTGCAAGTGTTTTAAATATGATACATAAAGTATATTTTATTAGAAAAAATTATTAATTTCATGCAAATTGTTCAATCAATTGTTTTGCTTGACATTTGCTTGAAGTCGTTTCCGTATTTTTTTGATTAATTTTCCCATTTTGACTCTCTCACGGCTTGAACACATTCAAGGTATATTTAACATGGTAACGGTGGGTACAGCAGCTGTCAAACACATATCATATTCGGTCTGTTCCAGTACTTTTTTGACTAAATATGGTAAAACTGTTAAAAGCGTGAGTTAGAAAAAAAATCTCAAAAATAGAGCAAAACACAAAAAAGTAGGGGAACGCTTTTCGGACTAAAGTTGTGTAAACGTCAAATAAAGTCGTTGCTGGCTTGATGTGAAGCATCAGCTGCGCAGACGGTATGCTAAAGGTTTTTTACAATATGAAAATTAAGGGAGGAGACATTTTTTACTCGCTATTGCACTCTCTTAGCACTTTTTTGAGTAAGGGAACGCTTCTCGGACTAAAACCTGCAGAACTGGTAAATTGGACTGAACCTTTAGAGTACGGGAACAACAGACCTATTATAATTTCCAAGTTTTGTTTATTCGTAATTAGCTGATTTTGACAGATGCTGTACCCACCGCAAGAGAAGTTTAACTACCACTCCTACCTTGTTCAATATATCTTGAACACATTGCCGACAACATCACCTTTATGAAATTTGTCAAATTTTTTTACTTGTACCACCTTGTTCAAAAAGAAAGGTTCATTCACACTGTGAACCGGACTTAACTGTATGATTCGAAATTTTTTTTTTAGTAGTTTGTCACATGTTTCTATGACAAGGCTGCCAAATATCAGCGTCTCTCGTTGACATTTGGTAAAGTGACAGTGTTTTGTTTACAACAACTTTTTTCGTGTCTTCGATTTTTACGATGGAAGAAAAAATCGAGCCTGATTCACTCGCCTGATGCCTGGTTTGCGTGTCATACTTGTATACCCATGTCTCATCACCAGTAATGATGGATTCGATGAATGTTTCGTCGATTTCGACCATTTCCAGCATGTCTTTCGCGATAGCAACTCGGTCTCTTTTTTGCATGAAATTGAGTTCTTCTAGTACCAACTTCGCAGCGACACGTCTCAAGCCCAATTCATTCTTCAAAATGTTCTGAACGGATCCAATTGAAATGCCGACGTCCTCTGCTATCTCTCTAATCGTCAATTTGCGATTTTTTACCAACATTTCTTTAATTTTTTCAACGTTTTCTTCGGTAGTCGAACACGATGGCCGCCCGGTACGAGGGTCGTTTTCTACTTCGTCTTGGCCACTCACAAATCGGTTAAACCACTTGTTTGTCTTCTGATACGATAGAGCAGAGTCACCGTAACATTTCACCAAAATTTTACGCGTATCGACGCAGTTGAAACCATTTTTCAAACAAAGTTTGATACAAACTCGTTGCTCAATTTTTTCTTCCATCGTTTTTTTCGAAAATTTTCGAATCGGACAGTTAAGTCCGGTTCACAGTGTGAATGAACCTTTCTTTTAGAACAAAAACCACCTTGTAACGGCTTTAAAGGCTTATTGTGCCTATTTTTTCATACAAAAAATTCTTAAATTTTTTGGGCTGGGTCGATTTGTATGGAGGTAAACAAATTGACGTTGCCTGGGCAATTTTCGGATTGGGCATGAAAAGTTATTAAAAAAACAAAAAAAAGGGGGAAGATAGGGGTGCACTTTACCCTATCACATCTTCAATTTTGTGAATTTTTTCCTTAGAATTTTTTTTTCAAACAATTTTTGTTTATAAACGCGTACAGCTAAAACAAAACTGATGCCAGAAATGAAATTCTCGAACCCAATTCAACCTAAGACCAGTCTCACATTTATACGTTTTTATAAAGGGTGGTTACATTTTAAGGGCCGATGTTGATTTTGAATAAAACACAAATTATTTAGGAAATTATTGTCATTTCTTTTTATTATAATATTGGTATGGTTCAATTATGTATGGAACAAAATATCGACCAAATGGCAGCCGCGACCTCGGCGGCACACCTCCATCCGATGGTCCAAATTTTCGATGACCCTGAGGCATAAGTGAGGTTCTATGCCGTTAATGTGCCGAATTATCTCATCCTTAAGCTCTTGAATTGTTGCTGGCTTATCGACGTACACCTTTTCTTTCAAATAACCCCAAAGAAAGAAGTCCAACCGTGTCAAATCACATGATCTTGGCAGCCAATTGACATCGCCACCACGTAAGATAATACGGCCATTGAGTTTTTCGCGCAAAAGAGCCATTGTTTCGTTAGCTGTGTGGCAAGTGGCACCGTCCTGTTGAAACCACATATCGTCCACATCCATATTTTCCAATTCGGGTCATAAAAAGTTCGTTATCATCTCACGATAGCGAACACCATTCACAGTAACTGCCTGACCGGCCTCATTTTGGAAAGAATGCGGCCCGATGATGCCGCCAGCCCATAAACCGCACCAAACAGTCACTCTTTGTGGGTGCTTTGGTTTTTCGACAATCACTCTTGGATTATCATTCGCCCAAATGCGGCAATTCCACTTATTGACGAATCCACTGAGGTGAAAATGTGCCTCATCGATGAAGATGATTTTTTTCGAAAATTGATCATCCACTGTTGCCATTTCTTGCCACCATTCTGACCATTGACGATGCTTGAAATGGTCAAGAGGCTTTAGTTCTTGAGTCAACTGCACCTTGAAAGCGTGTAAATGCAAGTCTTTATGCATAATGTTCATCAACGACGAGCGTGAGAGGTGCAATTTTTGGGCAGGACGACAAGTTGAGGTGGACGGATCTTCAGCCACACTATCGCGAACAGCAGCAATATTTTCTGCAGTACGAGCTGTACGAGCATGCTCTGGTGTTTTCACATCTCTTACCGACCCGGTTTGTTCAAATTTTTGCACGATTTTTCAGATTGTACGCACATTTGGACTATTAAATTGACCGAAAAAATCACGAAGTGCACGATATGCATTTTGATTTGAACGCCCATTTTCATAATAAGCCTGAATAACTTTAACGCGTTGCTCGATTGTGTATCTTTCCATGGTTCAAATTGAGTTAGTCTGAAATTGAAAAATGTCAAATGAAATGCAGAAAAAAACTTGACGTTTAGGTGTGGTTCACATTCAACATCGGCCCTTAAAATTTAACCACCCTTTACAAAAATTGATCGTAAAAAACTCATAAAGAAAAAAATTCACAAAATTCAAGGTATAATCTTAACGTTGGTGCATATGTATTTTTGACCATCACGGTCCTCCAAAATTTTTTTGTGTTTTTAGATTCCCCCTAGGTGGTAGATTTTTAAAAAAATTTATTTGTAAACCGATTTGGCCCAAATTCGCACCATATAATATTTGAATAAAAAGAATATCTTTGGCAAAATTTGATTCGAAAAAAATAAGATTAAATTCGGATTATCAATATCAAAAATATTAATTAATATCACGAATTTTAAAAAATATTATATCTTGAATTGGTTGAACTTTTTTCTTTAGGAATTTTCTACGATAAATTTTTGTACAAAAACGTATAAATGTGAGACCAGTTTTAGGTTGAATCGAGTAGGAGGATTTAATTTTTGGCATTAGTTTTGCTCTACCTGTTCACGTTTATATACAAAAAAATTTTTTTAAAAAATTCCTAAAGAAAGAATTCAGAAAAGTGAAGATGTGATAGGGTAAAGTGCACCCCTATCGTCCCCTTTTTTTTGTTTTTTTTTAATAACTTTTCATGCCCGATCCGAAAATCGCCCAGGCAACAAAGGTTTGCAGATCGACCCAGCCTAATGTACATCCGCCACTGCATCTCACCAACTTTATCTCTCACGGTCACATGGCGATTTTCGAGCACAATTTCCTTTACTTTTTTATCGCAAATTGATGTTGCTAGACGAGAAAGGACTCCCGTAGGTTCCCTGCAACATTTTCAATGCATTCGGACAAAAAATTCCGTTGGTAAAAAACACAATTTCAAACACACACTTTGCTCAACTTTTTTCTATTATGAAATTCGCAGGTCAGACTCGAAGTGAACTTCGTGACATGACGTGAAAAGAAACTACGTGACAGATCGCACTAAAAATTAACGCCCAAGCCTAGACCAGTATTACCACCCTTCAAAAAAAAAAAACATTCAGACCTAACATGAGTAATTTTTTCGCACGGAATCGAAAAAGGGAACTTCCGTCTTTAAGATAGCTAGTAAGTCTTCAGCTTTTCATTTTTTACACTCATGAATATTGACGGTTGATGAAATAAATTTGCATTAAAAATTTCCAAAAGTTCTTCAGCTTTATCTTACTTAGGTGGCCGTAACAACCCGTGTCCGGATTTCGACCGACCGCATCAGCTCTCGCCAGGCACCTCTGCTTTGCGCGCGCCTTCTCCAATCGGATACACCAAGTGCGGTTAGGGCGTCCTCAGCCTGGTCCATCCATCGGAGGCATGGTGTCCCTTGTCGTCGTTGACCAGCGACCCTCGCCTCGAGCACCTTTTTCGCTGGAACTTCGTCGTCCATACGATGGACATGACCCAGCCAGCGTAGTCGCTGCACAGTTATACGCCGAACTACGTCAATGTCTTCGTAGAGCTCATACAGCTCGTGGTTCATTCGGATGCGATAGTCATAGCCGACTCGAACAGGACCGAAAATTTTGCGAAGAACTTTTCTCTCGAACACCCTCAGAGCGGCTGTGTCAGTTTGCGAAACTACCCATGCCTCAGCGCCATAAAGCAGCACAGGTAGAACGAGCGTCTTGTAGAGTGTTAGTTTTGTCGATCGAGAGAGGGCTCTGGAACTTAGTTGCTTACTGAGCCCGTAGTAGCACCTATTAGCAATTATTGTTCTTCGCTTTGTTGTTGTTATTAATGACGGTGCCAGGGTATACAAACTCCTTGACTACTTCAAAGTTATAGCTGTCGGATGAAACGTGGGAGTCTAAACGTCGCGCTCCCTTGTTTGTAGACAGCGTATACTTTGTTTTATTCTCATTTATCGTCAAACCCACTTTGGCTGATTCCTTTTCGATAGCGGTGAAAGCAGCGGTAACATCTCTCTTGGCTCTGCCGACAATATCAAATCATCAGCGTACGCAAGGAGCTCCTTTGTAGAAAATGGTGCCATTATGATGCACACCGGCCTTTCGTACGGTCCCCTCCATGATGATGTTGAAGAGATCGCAAGACAGTGAATCGCCTTGTCTGGAACCTCTTTCGGCATTGAAGGTTGCGGAGAGGTCATTTCCTACCTTGACGGAGCTGCGTGTGTTGCTCAACGTCATTTTGCAAAGTCAATCAACTTTGCAGGCATACCGAACTCAGACATTATTGCGTATAGGCAATCCCTTCTCGGGCTATCGAACGCGGCTTTAAAATCGACACAGAAATGGTGTGTGTCAATTTGATTTTCGTGGGTTTTCTCCAGGATTTGTCGTAGCGTGAAAATCTGGTCTATGGTGGACTTACCAGGTCGAAAGAAAAACTGATCGGCTTTAATCTTTCACACAGTACGCTTGAGAGAACCTTATATGCGATGGAAATAAGACTGATACCTCAGCTTTATCTTAAAAAACAAAAATTCCCTTTTCCGATTCCGGGCGAAAAAAAATGAGTGAATAGCTTTATGACAACTGTTGTTGTTTCATTCACACAGTCCGGTTCAATTTTGAACAAAAGGTACATAATGGCAATTAATTGACTCTCAATTCTTAGAATACGCATTATTCTATGCATACTCTGCGCATTATATGCAAATTGTTAGAATACGCATTAATTGCAAATAATTTGTTACTATGTGCATTTCATTTTTTAGTTTTTTTTTTTTGTTTTAAATTTCTTTTATTCAATTGTTTCGTGTTTTTTTTTTTTATTTCTTTATATATATTTTTGCATTTAATTGAAATTCAATGAAATAGATACTAATGTAATTAAATTTTTATTTTGTTTTTTGTATTGCTTCTTTGCAGCATACATCTATAATTGAATTATTTTAATTTAAATATTTGTAAATATTTTAGTCTTTGAGTGCTGAATTTTACAAAGACAATAATAACAATTATTTAATTGAACATTTGAAGAAATCATATTTCACTACACGTTTGTGATGTATAAAAAAATTGCTCCAAACTTTTTAATTTTACTGTTGTTTTTATTGGCTTATTTTACATTCATAATTTTGTGAATTCAGACAATGAATAATACAGCTGCGAAATGAATAAGAAAATGTCAACAATAACAAATTGGTGTGAAAAACGCAGTAAGCAAGTAAATAAAAAAGCAACAAAATATTTTACAAACATTTTTTAAAATATTATTTAAATAGATTTGTTTATTTGCGCAAAGTGTTGTTTTTTATAATTTATGAATTAAATTAAAATCATACAAGTGCTTAAAAATAAATTATTATTTTTTAACCCACCCTAGCTAATGCAGTCAATGTGTCAAAGAGAGAAAACAGCAGAAGAAAGAAAAAATAAGAGCTGGCAGAATATTTTTAAAAGTTAATAAAAAAAATTTTGTTTTGAAACAAAGGCGCATTTCTTTGAAAGAAATAATCATCATCTAAACACCGTTACATAAAATAAATAGATTTGTTTAAAGTAAAAACAAAATGATAAATAGTGCAATTTTGCGTAAAAATCATTTATGTATAATATTCAAACGCTATGCTTATAATCACACACATAATTAACAGTATAAAATGATATAAATAAAAGAAAGTACATATATGATGTGCATAAAGTTAGCTTCGCCATTCTTAATTTCTAATAAAAAATAAATTGCACTGCAATGTGCCCGAAGTGTGCAATCATGTGGCGCATATGAAAAAGAAAAAAAATCGAATGGTATGATTTCTATGAGGTATTGGTGCTTTTTATAACTTGTGCTGTAATGTGCTCAAGTTGTGCTACGTTGTGCCGTAAAGATATTTAAATAATTGGCAGATTTGCTTATTTTAAAAGCGGAAATAAAATTGTTTTTTTAAAAAGTTGCCACAGTCATGAAAATTATTTATGCTGCGTTACCTATCGTCGTTTATCAGCATATCAAAATTGATTTCGCGAATCAGAAAGAGGTTGATGAAAAAATGTGGTTGTGAAGAAATTGTTAAATAATAAAAAAAAACAAGAAAATTTCAATCAGAGTGCAATGAGTGTTATTGAAGATTTAGTTAAAACGGCACAAAAATTGCAGCAACAGAAACAAATGTTATTTAAAAGAAGCACTCAGCGATGAAAATCATGCTAATTGAATTATAGAAAGAGTTTTTATGTTCTTCTGTGATTTTTTTTTTTTTTGTTCTAATAGCACACATCGAGCACATTGCAGCACAAGTTTTTCTTTTAATTATAAACACAAAATGGCGAAACTAACTTTACACATGACATATTTGCTAGATATTTACTATGTTAAACTTTGTTCAAATTACTTTCTTGTGACGTAAGTGTAAAATTATGCTTGGCTAACATTTTGAATTTGGCATTAAGTAAATAAATAAAATTAAAAAATCTGTACTATTTAACTGATCAACAACTTTTATATAAACAAAGAAAAACAAAAAACAATATCAAAATATCTATTTAAATTTAAAATGTTTCTTACAAGTATCAAAAAAGTTATTTTTGGTTGGCTCTCTTTTAGCACACGAGGTTTTATGACAAAATTGCACATGCATTTAATTTAAAATTAATATGGAATAAATTAATGGAATTAATATTGCAAAACATTAAAAAAAAAAAAAAAAAAAAACCAAATTGACATGTTTTATTTAAATGCCTAAATATATTCATGTATAATACAAAACTTTTGGAAATTGTCTCTTTAATCTGAATTGTAAACATTTCAAATTTAGTGTTTTAGGACAATTTTTAATTTGTTCTTCTATGAATTGCTATTAAAAATCTTGTGTAAAATGCTTTAAAATTATTTTATAAAAACGTCAAGTGTACTCGTCTAAAACTCGATCGCTCTATTTTTGATAAAACCAAGGTTTATTTATAAGGTTGTCGCAGGGCTGATCGCACTCTCTTCTCAGTACCCATAATTGTCAAAACCAGCCAATTTTGCGAATGACTCCGAAAGAAAAACGGATGATAAAAGAGAGCACTTGCAGATTTTCTATGAGCTGTCAACTTCGATTTGACAATTATGGGTACTCGTTCTCTCCCTTGCGACAACCTTATAAATCAACCTTGGATAAAACTCTGTGAAAGTGTTGTTTTTTTGGTTAGCATTAAGTGTGTAAAAGAGGAGGCGAAGGAAATATGAAGGCAATGAAGATTTGACTTTTTTCTGGTCCGACTATTTTCGTTGCACTATATGTACAGTGCGGGACAATAAAATAGAATCATCCTGAGCAGAAATGGTTATTTTGCTTTCAGTTGCAAAAAACTTTCAAATTTCTGTCATAAATATTCGTTATTATAAAGCACGTTAAAAATGCTTGCTGGGTTTTGTTCAACACAACTGTTTGTTGGGTTATTCTCGGAATTGTAAGAACACGTGTGAATGTAATTCGACAATAAAATAGAATCGATTAAAAACCAATTAACTTAAAAAGTTTACGAGTGAAGTGTACATTTTTTTTTGGATTTACCTAAAAACAAAAAAGTATTTAAAATCGTGTCAACAAAATTATTACAACAGGTAGAACAAGGCATTGTACTGATGTGGATAGACTCCTTGTACAGAAACTAAGCAGAGGTCAAAAGTCAGAGTAACAGTGAGATTGCCAAAACCTAAGGAAGATTTAAAAATTCCAAAACCTAACCTTAAAAGAGAAAGTTACGAAAGGATGACTACATCAAAATTTTGTTCACTCGCGACACATTCAAGTGTGCAGAAACATACCGGGGTGCGGTAAGCTTTTGAATTTGTACTCGAAACGTAAGGCGACGACTGGCGGAGAAAGAACTGTTTGATAGATCACAAAGACCTTGAAACATAGACAAAATCGCACAACGAATGTGTCAGTACAGAAAATGCTGGAAATTCCTCTGGTTCGATGAAACTGAAATAAATTTAATTGGAAGTGATGATAAATCATGGGTTTGGAAACCGAAGAATGTAGATGGAGATAGCATCAAGGTGCTGCTTTGCCTGGTACGAAGTTGGTAGAAGATAAAACAAAACATGACTCAAAATTTATATCTTGAAATAGTCAGGAACGTTATGCCCGCATTTATTGGAAATGCCGCTTAAGCTGCTTCTAAACGAAATGACATTGTTTTAAGACATGTCAAAAAATTCGTCCCAAATTTGATGTCACATCGTGTGGATGGTCAAAAACTGAAGGCCCAACCAAAATAGACGAGTTGCTCCGTAACGAGTAGAGACGAAAATGTTCGCTTTAATGCAATTCAAAGTTGTTGCCCAAAATCAGCAAACGTAATTTAACGAAGCTGAACGAAACAGCTTGTCCATACGTTTTGTTCCGTAAGAACCGAACTGCTAGTGTCTCAACTCTAAAGTTGAAAGAAAGTCTTGTGACTTTCAGAGACACATGCTGAGTTTCCATGGCGAGTTTACTCGGGGTTAACTCGTCATGGAAACGCGAGTTGAGTTGAGTTTCGTTAAATCCACTTAAACTCCACGAAACTTGTAAAATTTAACTGGGTTCTATCTGTCAAAGTGAATTGCATTCATTTACAATAAGAAAAAATGCGGCGAAAAACAAAAGTCAAAAAGAAATTGGCCGCATTCAGCGGAGTCAACAGTTGGCAACAGTTTTGTAAAAATTCGCTAAATGGTACAAGCATGCAAGCGTTCACTTAGGCCTTTTCCACACTTGGTCAACGCAACACCAACTCAAGTTGCTAGCCAGTGTATTTATACCGGAAACTTCAGATTAAGCAACTTGCACGCAACAAGTTGTCGACACGTTCACAACACAACACGACACGTTTCATCGGCGGCTTGTTGCAACATTTTGTTTGTTTTGCTAATTCAATTATTTGTAGTGCAGTACGCTATATATTAATAAAGGTAAATAAGTTAATTAATTAGTTCCTTTAATAGAAGAAATAGTTTGCAATATAAATGAGCAAGTGTTAAATATTAAATTAGTGTAAGAAGCGAAAAACATGAATTATTATGTAATTGCACATGTTGCACGACTTTTGAAGCAAGTCTGAAAGCATTCGGTTTATAGTTGCATTGCTTTTTAACTTTCTCGCTGTTGCGTTGAAGTTGCGTTGGGATTGTGTTCACCAAGTGTGGAAAAGGCCTTAAACTGATCAGTTGCGGGATTCCTAAACGCCTTAACGACGATTGTCGCTGTAGTTAACTAGCGAAAACTGTCATTTACTATGAAACTGTGCATGCACAATGCCCGATAACCACAACTTTTAATATTGTTAACTTATTGGGAATCCTGCTACAGGTATCGGACGCCATTTAATCGAGCAAAAAAAATTCTATGCTACATGAACACAACTGTTGAGTGCTTTCACCCTTAACTGGTACACATAAAAAAATGTAGTTACACAAGTTCATTTTTTATTTTTTCATAGAACGCTTTAAATAACAACACGACTGATTAACAGAAAAGCATGCACACACCTGAAGGCTTAAAATGTACTGAGCGTTAAAAAATGAATGGTGACATAATGAGAGCAATATATCCTTTTTTTTTAACATGGTCCCACAGCCCAAATCTACCAGTTAAGGGTTAAACTTTCACTCAATTCTACAAACTCTAAACTTTGACAGCTTTTTTGACGCTTAGAGTAACAACATATTCAGAGAAAAACATCGCTCACTAAGGTATCGCTATCATAATAGTTCACAACAGTTGACTCCGCTGTATGCTACCATTGACGAGTTTAACTCGGCTGGATGTTGTGGATGGAAACGCTATCGAGTTAGCAACGCCATTTTGTTGCAACTCGACGAAAACCCTAACGACGAGTAAACTCGTTAGGGAAGAGTAGAAAAAAACCTATGGAAAGCATCTGATGTATGTTTTGAAAAAAACAAAAATTATCAGACTTATAATGCAACGTATAGTCATGCCGAAAAATGCGGTTTTAGATTCTGTATTTAAGGTAGACCGTCCATATTTAATTCCCCTTTTTTACACACTTAATGTAGGCCAATAATACAGCGTTTTCAACAAGTTTTATCAAAATCGGAACAATTTAGTTTTAAATTCGGGTAGGACGTGTTTTGTCCCGTATATAGAAATGTTTGTGTAGCATAACATATAAATGTTTTCTCAAGTTGCAAGAAGTTAGAAAAAAAAAAAAAAAATTAAAAATAAAATGCTTATGCAATCTTTTGCAGTACCTAGCGTGCAAAAGGTTTACAAACTTTCATAACGCTGCTAAAAATTTTAACGTTTATACGTTTGCGCATCTAAACGTCCTTTCAATGTTAAGCTTAACTAATTTTATAATTTTTTTTAAGAAAATAACTACGGAAATGCCAACGTGGCTAACAATAGTTTGTCAGCGCAATTTAGTTTTAAAATGTAATTTTCTTTTATTAATGTTTTCATTGATTTTAATTTTATTTTCTAAAAAACATAGTTATCATTTGGTATCTTTTGGATGTAAACTTAAACGGTTGCTTCTTTAAAAGCTAACTAATGTTTGTTTTTTTAACGCAATACTTAAAAGTTACAAATTTGTTACTCTGTTTATTTGTTTGCTTTTTTTTTTGCTTTTATCTTCAATTTTCACAAAGTTTTAACTTTTTTGCTTAGATTTAGATTTTTCAATAAATTTGTTGCTTTACTTTATTTGTTTTTGTTGTTTTTTTTTTTTAAATTAAATTTAATTTAATTTGTCTTTAGTTTAACATCTGTCTTGTGTGTGAGTGGGTGTGCGTGTGTGTGCGTGTATGTGCATGCCGCCATCTTTGTGCATGCACAAAAAAGTGCCCAACACCCAGCCAGCCACCAGCATCACCCACCACTCACACATTTCAAACTCTCCTACTTCTTTCGTTTGCGAAACACATTAGGCGCCCCTCACTCTTTCTTATTGTAACTTGGCTTTGAGCAACGCTGTTGCTCCATTGGCATTGGTGGTGCTGCTGCTGCTGCTTATTGACGTTGATGATGTTAGCTTCGCTGCATTTTGCGCCGCCAGTGAAGCGGCCATGCGACGGCTCTTCTTGCCGTCCGTGGACAAGTATGTCTTGTAGAAAAATCGCGCAAAAAGCACAAAGTAACTAAAGTACATGGCAATGGAAAGATTGATGTTCGTTTGCGAAATGTTGCAGGACTGGCGTCCGTGTGTTTTGAGGAAGCCATGCGCCCAAACGTTGATCGCACAACCGACTATCATCTGCGTCAATTGCAGCGATGTTATGATCATGGCAATGAAACGTGGCGGGTTGAAGCGTGCCGCCTTAAGTGCATAGTATGAATACATGACGGAATGCACGCAATAGTTCATCACGATGAACCATCTGGCCGATGAGGTATACTCTGTGTAGGAGAACCAAGAGTAGATGAGCACCGTGATGTGATGGTACCAGTGCAGAAAGATGAGCGGCTGCTTACGCAGCACAATGAAGAGCGTATCACCGAGCTCGGGCAGTTTTGAGAGTACAAAGAGCCAGGTCCAGAAGCCGCAGACCCGATCCTGTTCGATGTAGCTGCAATGAAGAAATAAAAAAGGGAATGTTTTTGATTATCAAATTTGTTTTTAAATACAAAATGTTAATTTTAAATGCAAATTAAAGATGACTATCAAATCTATACTATAGAGGCGATTTTCATAAATAGGGTAGCAATTGAAAGGTCTTGCTTTGTAGATGTGCAATAAGTCTTATTTTTTCTTAAAAATTGTGCATTTTTTTAAAAAAACTGATACAATTTTCTATGCAAAAACCCAAATTTTTCTGTGATGCCTAAAAGTATGTGATAGATTTTTATTATAAAACTTAAAAGTAATAACTGGGCTACTTAACAATTTACAAGGGTAAAAAAAAAATCCTTAAGGCGATGGTACTGTTTTAAAAAAATTAAAAAACATTTAAAGAGTATTTTGTAAAAATTTCAAGTAAATCGTGCTAAAACTAACGAAGATACAGCGTTCCAAGCAGGGATGATATTGACTTAGTTGTAAAAGGGCCAAAATTTATTCAAAAATAGGGTATTTTTGACAAGAATGGAGCCCTTAGTTGTAATTCAATATTAAAGACTTTCTATTTGAATATTCTGCCATGACCACATATATCCAAATAGAATTCGAATTGACTGTTTTCAAAGTTTTTCAGAATTTTTTTATTTTATTTCACCATTTTGACCTAAGCAGGGAAGCACTTTTTAGTTTAAAAGATCAGCTTTGAGAATCAGAAATTGTGGGTCAGAGTAATATTACTTAATTCTTTCTTTTAAATAGATTTGATTTCATATAAAGAGGTCACATTGCATTTTAGAAAAAAGGCTTGTGCATTGATTGCAAACATCAAAAATATGTCAAAAAATAATCAAAAATTCTCAAAGAAAATTTGTAACAAAGCCATTTATTTAATAAGTTAATAATACAAATAAAAATAGCAAAGCATTTCCACAGAAAACCGCAAATCGGATTGATATATTCTTCGATAAAGAGCCTAAGGAGTATTCTTTCGAGTCCTTGGTTATATAAATAAGATTTTCAGAAAGATATGATTGATAAATTTAACAAAGAGTCTGCGTTAAGACTTGTAAGAAGACGAATCAAAGATGCGGGACGAACTGGGCATGATACCAAAATAAAATCAGTTCCACCAAGAAAATATACATATTAAGGAATGGCAGAATGAATGTTATACAATTTTAGAATATAGAGCCTTAAGCAACAATATTAGTTAAATCAAAACTAATTAAAGGTTGAAAAAACGAATTTTTTTGCAAATAATTGTTTCTTACTTCTTAGGAATTTATTTAGATAAATTCCGACGCCATACTCTGAAAGAGCGTGAAGTTTTATGTGGGCATTTTCATAATGGCAAACGTGACCGTCGCACACATTTAAAGTGACAAAAAAGGCAAAGTAAAACATATTTGCATTTTCTTTTTAGTTTACATTGAAGCTCTTAGGTAGCTAGTCTATAGTAGGCATAGTCCTGGTTCAAAAAAATAAACAAAAATGGAAGTAGTTTTCGTGTCTATATATAGAAAATCTGAATTCAGCGAAATCTGTCACAGTTTTTTGATGCAACTAGTTTTAGAATCTTATGAAATATTATTACATTATAATGTACGAGGGCCGTTCGGAAAGTTCTTAGCCTGACACAGATATGACGGCATAAACAGCAAAAAGTTAAGTCTGTAGGAAACTTTAATCCATCGTATGAACACATGTAAAATTTCAATTGGATCTGGCAACTCATTCGTATAAGAACAGCTGTTCAAAAACGGTACTTCAGTGATTTGTGTTGCAATGGAAAAATTTGAAATTCGTTGTGTAATTAAATATTTACATAAAAAAGGTTTATCGGGACAAGAAATTCATAATGATATGGTGAATGTATTAGGTGAGAATGCTCCTTCATACGCAACAGTAAAAAACTGGATAGCTGAATTTAAACGTGGTCGTTCAAGCATTGAAGATGAGCCTCGAAGTGGTCGTCCAAAAACTGCAACTTCAGCAGAAATCATAGCAAAAGTACATGATATAGTACTAGACGATCGACGAGTGAAAGTGCCGGAAATAAGTGATGCCATAGGCATCTCAAATGATCGAATTCATTTGATTTTGCATGAAGAATTAAAAATGAAAAAATTATCTGCAAGATGGGTGCCGCATTTGCTTACGGTTGATCAAAAACGCATTCGCATGAAAATTGCTCAAGACTGTTTGGATAGATTTTTGCGAAATAAAATGGATTTTAAACGTCGTTTCATAACTGTTGATGAAACATGGATTCATCACTATACACCAGAGACGAAAGAGCAATCAAAACAGTGGATTGAAGCTAAAGGAAGTGTACCAAAGAAGGCAAAATCAATTCAATCGGCTGGAAAAGTTTTGGCAACGGTTTTTTGGGATTATAAAGGAATTTTATTGATCGACTATCTTCAAAAAGGTAAAACAATTACATCAGAATATTATTGTAACCTTTTGGACCAATTGGATGTGAAAATTCGAGAAAAACGACCTGGTTTGCAACGCAAAAAAGTAATTTTTCATCAAGACAACGCACCAGCACACAAGAGTGTTAAAACAATGGCAAAATTCAACGAATTGAAGTACGAATTGCTTGACCATCCACCTTATTCTCCTGATTTAGCTCCCTCTGACTTTTACCTGTTCCCAAATCTAAAAAAATTTCTTGCTGGCAAGCGTTTTACCTCAAATGAAGATGCAATTGCAGCTGTAAACGATTATTTTGCAGAGCTTCAGGAAAATTATATTAATCAGGGAATAGAATTGCTAGAAAAGCGTTGGACTAAGTGTGTTGAAGTTTCAGGAGATTATATTGAAAAATAAAGATAATTTTAAAAATCGAACTCTTGTTTTTCATTGTTAGGCTAAGAACTTTCCGAACGGCCCTCGTATTTTGTTTGATTAAAATTTCTTCAGTACTTTTTTATTTTTTAATCATAATCTGAGTCGATACGTGGCATTTTGAAGGTGGCATTTTTTCCATTAGGATTCAATTGAGTAATTAAGTAATTGTAATTGAGTAATTAAAAAACTAATTATATATATTTTACGCTCCTTATCTCAACCATTTGTCATTATATTTAGCCAATATCTTCCATTTTTCCTAAAACAAAAACTTTTCGAAACATTTACTAAGCATTTACTAAAAAGAACGTGGCGGCCGTGGCGTAGTGGGTAGAGTGTGTGACTCTTACGCCAGAGAACCCAGGTTCGAATCCTCCATCTGACACAGAAAATTTTTTCAATTGAATTAATTTTTCTGTTCGGTCGTCACCTCTCTGCAGACAATGGCAAACCTCAGAGAGTAAAAACTGCCATGAAAAGCTTCTTGAGAACATAAGCCGTTCGGAGAAATCTTCATTCTTCCTCCATTATAGTTGATACCAAATATTTGTAAGGAATTTCCTGTAGATTATATTGTTGTCAATCAATACTACAAAATAGTGATTCTTCTGCTTAATACTAACATGGTGGCTTTATATAAAACTAGCTTAAACCCGCCGCTTCGCCGGGTTTTCAAAAAGTTTTCATTCAAAAATTGATAGTGGGTAGGCTTGATTTTTCGCTACCAAAACGATTTTTTATTGTTTAAGTAATACTACAAATTATTAACCTTAAGATTGTTATATCATCTGATAGGAAATCGAAAACCTAAATTTTGGATTTAATTTTTTTTACAACAAAAACAACTTTTATCCAATTTTTTGGCTTAAACTAAAAATTTTTGAACATTTTTTAAAAAAATTTTTAAAAATATTAATACTTTGGTTTAGTAAAAATTTCAACTTATGTTTGAAGGATATTTTAACAAACAACATTTTTCAAAAAAAATTATTGAAATCCATTGCAAACTGACTGAAATATTTGCCTTCAAAGCTAAAAGTGTGAATTTCAAGTCGTTTTTCTCTCATTCTCAGCTTATAATTAATACTAAAAAGATCTGGTACTAAAATTTTTCACAGTTTTCAAACTACATACATGATTTTGGTATCAAATTGAAGGAAATTTAAAAGCGTTTATTGATTTTGTTCTCGTTTAACCGAAGTGCAATTTAATCCATTAGGGCCGAAAGAAAACCATAAAAAACAGACATTTTTAGACTTGAAGCAACATTTTTGTGAAAACTATGTATGCTATTGAGCAGAAATAAGTTATTATTGCATGCTAATTTTACTTTTTTTAAAAAACTGGCACTAAAACTTTTGAAATATTATGCAGTATTTAATGAAAATTCGAGACGCATATGTTTCCATATAGTAACATTGGTTGTTAATGGGTTAAAATAAAGTATCCTATTGCACTCTCTGCTGACCTATAAATATGTGTACAAAATTTTATACAAATCTGAGTTGTTTAAACGTGATGAGTGAACATAAAAAGTGGCTACAGATTTATTAATAGTATAGAAAGATATAAGAGAACAACAGTTTTTCAAACATTTTCTTCAGTTTTAATAAATTTGTTTTTCTGTAAACTATCAAGAACGTACCTGCGTAGGCTTATATAGCTTAAATAAAGCTTAAATATAACTTAAAAAAAACAAAATTGAGGAGAATTGTTCAAGTTTTCTGTTTTTCTATAGCTATAATTTCAAAAAATTCAACAGAACTTATTTTTATTGAGATCGATTCAAAATCATTTTATTAAAAATTGTTATTTTGTACATCGATGTGATATACTACTTAGATGATATTTTTTCAGAAGAATTTTTCAAAAGGGCCTAAAATGAATCAAAAGGGCTTCGGGGCTTATGAAATGAAAAAGGGCTCGAAAAAGCCCTGAAAGCCCCCAAATATCATCCCTGGTTCCAAGTGAGCGGACCATTGACGAATTACGAATAACCATAGCGGACCAACAAGCTGCAAGTACAAGTGAAGAGGGTAGAATGCAACGCAGGCAAGAGCAAAAAATGCATTAGACATCCTAGATGATAGCGTTTTACTGTACGGAGCTGGCATTGATGATTCTGTGTAAGAATAAAAAATTATAACCTTTTTTTATTTTTTATTTTTGATTTTCGATAAAAAAAAACTTTTAATCGATTTTCTGGAAAACAACATTTTTGAAGTCGGTGAACACGATGCTGCAAAATCTACTTGACCGATCGTTTTGAAATTATTTACACTAATTCTACACATAAATCAACAGGTAATGCCGAAGCGTTTCTTTCTTTTTTTCCCCCTATTTTAAAATAATAAAATAACCTCAATTTTTGAGCTAAAAAAAAAAAAATTTTAAAAAACATCTCATTCTCTCTCAATCTCATGTGACATTTGTGAAAAAAGTGAATTTCGCTAGTCAAAAAATCACTTGTTCAAAATTATGTTTTAATTTTGTTTTAAACTTCCTACCATCGATTGGTATAATTCACAAGTGGTTTACAGATTTTCGTTGTGGTTTGCTAAAATGAATTTGTTTACAAAAATTTTCAATATTGTTAGGAGGGCAATTTGAGAAGTTTGTGAATTTTTTTAAGTTTCCCGCGTAATAACTTTAAATGCAACACTGATTCTGTCAACTACCATCTGTTAATAGACTACTCAAAATAGTCAAAATATCAGCTCGCCGAGACGCTTCACGCTATAAAAAAACCATCAGTCAAATCAGGGAAAGGCTTGATAAATACGATGGGGTCTCTGCACCATCGATTGGAATGATTCACAAGCGGTTTACTGAACTCCGATGCGGTCGTACAAGCCCAATTGACGCCGAACGTTCTGGACGCCCAAATGATGTTACCACACTCATGATCACATGGTCACTAAAAGCCACGATATCGTATTGGCCGATCGCAGAGTTAAAGTGTGCGATGTTGTTGAGGCCGTGGGCATCTCAGACGAACGGGTGTGGAACATTTTGCGAAATCATATGGATATGAAAAAATTATCCTCAAGATGGTTGTCGCGTTTGCTCACTCTCGACCATAAACTCGATCTTGTGACTGATTCAAAGGCGTGTTTGGCGAGGTTGAACAAAGATAAGAAGAATTTTTCCCGTCGATTAGTAACCGTGGACGAAACATGGATCCATTACTACACACCAGAGACAAAGGAACAGTTGAAACAATGCACTTCACCGACCGAACGTGCTCCGAAGATGGCGAAGACGGTGCTATCGGCCGGAAAGGTATAATCTACACCGATTAGAACGATCAATGGCGAATACTATGCACCCGAATTGGACCGTTTCAACGAAGTTTTGCAAGAGAAACGTCCCCATTTGGCGAGGGAAAAGTAATCTTCCATCAAGACATTGCACCAGTTCACGCATCCACTATCGCGGTAGTCAAAATCAGTGAATTAAAGTTCGAATTGCTTCCTCACGCACCCTATTTGCCAGATTTAGCCCCCTCGGATTTTTTTCTTTTTCCTAACTTGAAAAAATGGCTCGGTGGTAAAAGATTTGCCAACAATGAAGGAGTGCAATATGCGGTTGATGGCTATTTTTAGGCGTTCCACGTCATTCAGAGCTCGTTCATAAACTACGTTGCAAATTTCTTTGTTTTTTTTACCCCCTCCCCTCCGTTTATTTTCGAATGTACAATTCAAATTGAAATTTTTACCAGTATTTAGTCGATATCATGAGGAGTCCGTACCCGAAATTATTTAATTTTAACTTATGTTTAATTTAAGCTAATTTTAAAAATTACATTTTTTTTTGGTTTTTTTTTTTATTTTACCTTTTCATATTAAAATTCTCTTTATTGAAAAATGCGCATATTTTCTTAAAAAATTAAATTTTTGTTAAAGATAATAAAAACATTATGGTATCAAAAAGTTTTTTTTTTTCGAACTTTCTGTATGTGTAGATATTTGATCTCTTTCCTGTAGGAAAATCAACTAATTTAAAAGTAGTTGATAAAGTAGTTTTTTGTCAACCACAACTAGTTGAAATTCTGACTTTTTTCCATAGAACGAACTAACTTATTTTGTATGGTGATGTCCGCTAAATAAGTCAATTGACTTTCGTCTGCATATATTTTCAACTACTTGTTAAATTAGTTACATTTAAATTATTTTTTTAATTGCTTTTAAATAACCAATTGAAAAATATTACTGATGGCCAAAAGTTAATAATATTTGATTAAATAACATGGTTAAATATATATAAACTTGTAATCTAATAAAAATTTGCAATTAAAACATGTCAACATCCTTAATATAATTAAAAGTAGTTCATATACTGGTATATTTTAAATTAGTTTTTTAATTAGTTGTTTTTAAAAACAAGTTAGTTTGTTCCTATAGGGTTCTTTCTTTTTATTACAAAATGCATACTCGATACGGTCTCAATACAGATACAGAAATTTTTAATCGCACATTGACGATTCGCACAATCAACACATTGATTTGAATTTGAATTTTCTTCTGTTTAGCTTCCCTATAGGAACAAACTAACTTGTTTTTAAAAACAACTAATTAAAAAACTAGTTTAAAATAAACCAGTATATGAACCACTTTGAATTATATTAAGGTGGCATCCACTTCAATATATGAAGTAATTGAAATACTACTGAAAAACCAGTGATTGATAAACTACTTTGAATTATATTAATGCGGCAACTACTCTGATGTTGGCATTTTTAATTGAAAATTTTTATTAGATTACAAGCTTATATATATTTAACCATGTCACTTCATCAAATATTATTACCTTTAGGCCATCAGTAATAGTTTTCAATTGGTAATTTTAAAGTAATTAAAAAAATAGTTTAAATAGAACTAGGTTAACAAGTAGTTGAAAATATATGCAGGCGAAAGTCAATTGACTTATTTAGCGGACATCACCATACAAAATATGTATGTTAGTTCGTTCTATGGAAAAAAGTCAGAATTTCAACTAGTTGTGGTTGACAAAAAACTACTTTATCAACTACTTTTAAATTAGTTGATTTTCCTACAGGGTTACTGCTTAATTTTGTATATCGAAAACACTAACCAACGACAAGTAGGACACGAAAAGCAATACTTTTTTACATACAAAATTCTATTGGTTCTCGTGTTTTGCTTGTCGTTGGTTTGCGTTTTCGTTATACAAAATGAGGCGGTTAGTATGCTGTAGAAACGAAAATTTTTAAGCATATAATTCTACAAGCGAAATTTTGGTGTAGAGTCAAAATGTTTGTGTGGACAAAAAACACTAACTGTTCTGGTTGACAGATTAATAGTTTTTATTGCTGCAATTTTATATCCTATAAAAGGCAAGACTACACATTAATAAACTAAATAAATTTGTTTAATAACAAAATCAACGATGACACATACTTACTGCTTATTTTTTTTTATTGTTGAATGTAAAATTTCCGCGGCAAATAAATGTAGGGGATATAATTTCTAGCGAAGTTTTGACATTTTAACTCTCCACACATGGTTGTGAACTTGATTACACTAATATAATTTTTTCTACCAACAGCGTACAGCCTAGCGAAAAAAATTCCGCTGCTTGTTCGCTGTCAAAAAACTCAATGTACTTCTTATGGAAATTTTGTTTTCGTTTTTACAGCGTACTGAGCTTTAAAGAGAAGGTGTCTTTGTTGATGAGCAAATATTTCCCTTTATCATGGAAGCTTTTTAGGCAATTTTTTGTATTAAATTTAGAGAAAAGCATTTGGAGCAAAGTTATTACAATTTTTCTCTAAATATGATGCTTTTTTCTCATATTCCTAGAAACTTTTTTTTTTGTGTGTAATGAAGCAAATAATTTATAAAAAAGCGAGCAGTCAATAAAACCAGTTGAAATTAAAAGATCACCAAAAACAAAAATTAGCCCGCTGAGTTATGGTTTACACATAAAAAAAAAAACAAATAAAAACATTCCAGGAGAGTTCAACAAACCGTCTACTTAATAACAGAATTCGAAAATAAATAATAAAAAACAAAATATGAATGAATTAATTGCTGCAAAAAAAAAACCCGTTTAGAACAGGAAGGCTCAATATGGAGTGTGGTACAGCTCATTAAACTGTATCACTGCGTTGCATCTTTAAAAGCTTTTTAAGGTTTCAAGGTTAGGGTTAAGTGATTGGAATGGCAAACAAGGCTGATGGGCGCATTCTCTTAATCTGTTCGCAGTTAAGTGAGCGGAATAATTCTTAAAAATATTGAATACTAAATTCTTATTTTAGTGCGTTTTTTTTTTTACATACCTAGGCACACATACGGAATGAAAAAGTCCATAATGCCGAAGCACATGTATAAGTTCAGGTGCTGTTCTGAAAGCGCCCATAATACTGAACATGGCAAGCATGGTATTCCAAAATATGAGTAGACCGCGCAACTGAAATCTGTAAAAGAAAAAGAGAAGATAATTAAAGATTGATATTAATGTTGTGATGCTCTTAATGTGAAACCTAACATATACAATTTATTGTTGTGATTGTTATTTTAATATTATTTACAAATCGTAGAAAAACCGGATTTTTAGAATTTGCCAAATTAGAGCAACTTTATGAAACACAACCATGTTTGTAGTATCAGTCATGTATGATGGTGTTACTTCCGGCAGCTTAAATAAATTAACAGCAGCATAATTTAAACCAGAATTATCACACACAACGTTGCGCATTATTTATCTAAAAAATTATTATAATTATTTGAAGACAAATCTAAAAAAAAAACTACACGTGTTGAAAGAAAAAAAAAAAATGCGTGTCATAAGAAATAAAGTCATCGGTTCAATAAAATTTTCTCTTACTACTGCCTATTTAAGAAAAACAAAATTTCTAGCCTATCAATAATTAACATATTTGCGCAATTATTTCATTGATAAAACTCAGTAACGCGAAAATGTACCCAAAATTGAAAATAACAACAAAATAATCGATAGCGACAAAAAGAACAACATGGAAAGATTTTGTTTTATTTGCATATAAATAAAGAAAACAAAAACTGAGTGTAACAAAGTTTATACTAATTTTTATGGCTGGTAGTGGTCAATTGCAGGGTGTGGAATTTGTATGCAAATATTATCTGTTGGTACTTAGAGTACACAACACATAAATAAACAAATTTTCAGCAAGTTAAATGAAAGATTTAAGAGGCGAAACGTGTCTGACATATTTAATCATTGTAGTAAATTTTAATTTACCGCCTCGAGAAAAAATCATCAAATTTATCGTTTTCCGCCTTTTATAATGCGTTTTATAATTTGAATTTATTTGAGTCACTAATGCATGTTCTTTAAAGTCGAAATTTTCAAATGAAGTGAATTGGATTTCGGCATAAAAGTTAAACGGAAAATTTTTGGGCATATAATTCTACACGCGAAATTTTGGTGTAGACTCAAAATTTTTTGTGTAGAGAAAAAGCACTTACAGCCCTATTCTACCAGATTAACAAAGCTCACCACATTAACAAAATAGTTAATATTAACAAGTTGTTAATGTTCCGTATTCTGGTGAAAATTTAAAAGCTCTTTTCTTTACAATTTTGTTAACTGCCCTGATACAATTATAAGGTAGGGTAAGGAGATTCACTACACCGATCTCGAATGTCAAAATGTGTTTTAGCATTGCCACTTTTCTGTATTACTGATAAATGTGGGACAAATAATAAGAAAGGAAATTATTTGTAGGATAAATAGGATGAATTCGGTCAAATGTATTTACAATGAAAGAAATAGCTGTTTTGTGGTTTTTAAGCTTTGTTTTCAGTAAATTATTATAGCATATTACTTTTAGTTTAGCTTTTTGTGTTCTTTATTTCTTATTTAAAATTCTTGTTCAAATGTCCACTATGAATGTGATACACAATTTTTTATTGCCGTTTGATGGAAAAACTGTTGAACATAAATCAAAAACTAGTTTTTGAAAATTGACATTGTTTTTAATTCATCTTTTTTGTCTTTTTATTTAATCGGTTAAAACTTGCTGGAAAAAAAAACTAAAGATTTCTTTGTTTTACATTATATGACACATGGACGAACTTCTTTTTGACATTATTAAAAATTTTTAAATTAACTATAAATATATATTTACATAATATAGTCACAATTTACAAGAACTGAAGTGCACTTGTATCAGAGAACGGAAACGAATGGAAAAATCCCAAAAAAACTTCAAAACTTTTCTAATAGTAGAATAATGTACATCCCCGTTTGCCAGTGGCTACATTTAATAATTTCACTTTCGAAGCGAACGTCGAAGCGAAATATCAATATTAAAGTATAAAGTGCGTTAAAAAAATTGTTTCAAAAAAGGAAACAAAGCGATATTTTATCAAAATTATAGCCTGTCGAATGTGTTAAAGAATACAGTTTTTGACGAATTGCCGAACATCGAAGTTAACGAAGTTTTAACATGTCGCCACAGCTAAGCAATTCATCAAAAATGCAAAGAACAGTCATGGATTCTTGTTGGATATTTTATAAGATACGGCAGCACAGTATTCTATAATTTTGACATTCCAGGTCGGTGAATCTCCTTACCCTACCTTATTATTGTATCATGGTTAATTGCAGAAAGTGTCTTAACAACGACAACATAATCTCAACATTTATGTGTTTAGCCAGAGAATTGTTGTGCAAATAATAAAAATAATATAAATTATAATATAATATTGAACTAAAATAAATAAGACGGTGAAAAATGGAAGAATTTTTACGTCTTTTAAGTTTTGATACTGAAGAAGATCAACGAAAGGAAAAAATTTAACGACGGCGCTATTTAAAACGTCTTCGAAATGAAAATGATTCATTCATTCTATCTATCTCTTTAACTTTTTTTTTTATTTTTATCTAAATAGAATTAAATATCGAAATGAAAAACCCAAATATAATAATATACATATGCCAGCCAAAAGTTGAGGGTGCTGCCGACAAAAATTTTATATAAAACTAGCTGAACCTATTTAATATTAATAAAAATTTATTTATTTGATTATGAATTAATTATTGCAATGCTTTAGGATATACAATGTTTTTAGTCGGTGTAGAAGTGTAGCTTTTAGAGAGGAAAAAGAGGCGTGGCCCGCCCACTATTTACATGGCATATCATCCTTTTTAAGAAAACATGATGAAAACATGAAATATCATCATTCTATGCCAATTATTGACTGAGATATGAGGATTTTAAGTTTTCGGTTGTGTAGGCGTGGCACCACCCCTTCGTCTGATCAAAATACTATGTAGCCAAGGACTTATTATTTCGTAACAATGTCCTATTGTGAAAATTTCATGTCGACCGGTCCAGTAGTTTAGAAGATATTAGTTTTTAATTTTTCCAAAAATGGGCGTGGTCCCGCCCACTTTTTTTTTTGTGGTACGTATTTATATTCATGCCAATACTATATGTACCAAATATCATTTCCGTGAGTCCAAAAATGCCGAAGATATGACGATTTTAAGTTTTGGGTTATATGGGCGGGGCCACACCCCTTTGTCCAAGCACAACTTTATATAGCCTAATATTCCTTTCAGAGTCATATTAAGACGCTGTGAAAATTTCAGGAAAATCGGTCCAGTGGTTTGGCCCCCTATAAAGCACAAACAGACATACAGACATACATTCATTTTTAACCGACTTCAAAAAGGAGGAGGTTCTCAAGTTCGTCGGTTTGTTTTTTTTTATTTTTTTTTAATGTACATCGATAACTCCTAAACCATATGCCTGATTGCCATAATTTTTGGGGAACAGATAGATATGATAAGCATGGAGGTGCCGGTAAAAAAGTGGGCGGTATTCGATAACTGGGCGTGGCAATAATAGATCTCGCAATAATAAATACTAGTGTATCTCGAATAATATTGACACTAGGGTACTGCAATTTAGTGTAGGGGTAGGCACAATTATTACAAATAACGGGAAAGAAAATGGGCGTAATTCGACAAATGGGCGTGGCAATATTAGAAAAACAGTGTATCTTGAATACTTTTGAGACTAGAGTACTGCAATTTAGTATAGGGGTAGGCATTGTTATTACAAATTATGGTCAATAAAGTGGGCGTTATTCGACAAATGGGCGTGTCAATATTATAAAAACACTGCATAAATTTAGTGTAGGGGTAGACACAGTTAATACAAATTCCGGGAAAGAAAATGGGCGTTATTTGGCAAATGGGCGTGGCAATATTAGAAAAAGAGTATATCTCGAATAATATTGATACTATGGTACTGCAATTTAGTATAAAGGTAGGCAATACTATTAAAAATTATGGCCAATAAAGTGGGCGTTATTCGACAAATGGGTGTGTCAATATTAGAAAAACACTGTATCTCGAATAATATGGACACTAGTGTACTGAAATTTAGTGTAGTGGTATGCACAATTATTACAAATTTCCGTCAAGAAAATGGGCGTTATTTGAGAAATGGGCGTGGCAATATTAGAACAAGAGTATATTTGGCAATTTGGTATAGGGGTAGGCATGATTAGTAAAAATTACGGTGAAGAAAGTGGGCGACTTTCGACTACTGGGCGTGGCAATATTAGAAAAACAGTGTATCTTGAATAATATTGACACTAGGGCACTGAAATTTATTGTAGTACAGGGGTAGGTACAATTATTAAAAATTATGGTCAATAAAGTATGCGTTATTGGATAAATGGGCGTGGCAATACTAGATAAACACTATCGCAGTTAATATTGACGCTGGGGTACTGAAATAAAGTACAGGGGTAGGCACAATTATTGGAAATAATGCTCAAGAAAGTGGGCGCTTATATAACAAAGGGGCGTTGAAATATTAGAAAAACACTATATCTCGAATAATATTGACACTAGGGTAATAAAACTCGTTACAAGAATGGGTATAATAATTTCAAAACATGTGACGTCTAATTTAAATTTAAGAGGCAGATATTTGAAATAACCAACAAACTTTCAGAATTTAATAGAACACATTTTTTCGCAACAATTGTGCTAATGTTGTTTATACTCTTTTTTCGAAAATTTATCATATTCTCTGAAAAAGGAAGAAATAAAATTGAAAAAAAAAACAACCGACTACAAAATCACTACAAAGTAAAAAATAATTTTAAAAATTCTTTTCCTTTTAATTTCTTGGTCATACGTAGGGTGCCTTTTATATTTCGGGATTTGGCAACCCTGGTGTTGCAATCTGTCAACTGAAAGCTCTATCGCAAAGTTTGACATTTGTTGGCTTATACGTACTCAGAACGTTTTGACATACGAGCGCTATTTGTGTTGTTTATAGTAACTTAAAAGATTCATCTCGGTCTAAAAATGGAATTAAGTCGTGAACATTTTCGTGCGATTATTTTTTACAACTTTCGACGTGAATTAACACAGCAACAGTGCATGGATGAACTTAATTCAATTTTTGGCGATAAAGCTCCATCAAGGACCAGTGTTTATCGATGGTATGGTGAATTCAATCGTGGTCGTAGTTCACTCCAAGACGAATTTCGTGAAGGTCGTCCGAAATCAGCTGTTGTTCCGAAAACCATTGATGCTGTGCGCGAACTGATATTGCAAGATCGTCATGTTACCTATCGTGAGATTGAGGCAACCTTAGGCATAAGTGGGACCAGCATACATTCAATATTGCATAAACATTTGACTGTCAAAAAAATTTGTTCGCGTTGGATGCCACACAATTTGTCAATCGCTAAAAAAAAGGCTCGTGTCGATTGGTCGAAGGAAATGCTCAAAAAATACGATCGCGGTGCTTCGAAACACGTCTATGACATCGTGACAGGTGATGAATCGTGGATTTACGCGTATGAGCCCGAAAGTAAACAGCAGTCGACTGTATGGGTGTTTCAATATGAGCCAAATCCAACAAAAGTTGTTCGCGCACGAAGCACTTCCAAGCAAATGGTCGCCTGTTTTTTCGGAAAATATGGACATGTCGCAACCGTACCACTAGAACAACGCAGAACAGTCAACTCTGAGTGGTACACAACCATTTGTTTGCCAGTTGTCTTCCAAGAAATCAGGAAAACCAACCGCCGAAGACGGATCACTCTTCACCAAGCCAATGCGAGCTCTCACACATCGGCTCAAACAACTGCATTTTTGAGCACCCAAAACATCGATTTGATGGGTCATCCGCCGTATAGTCCTGACTTGGCACCGAATGACTTCTTTTTATTCCCAACCGTGAAGAATAAACTGCGTGGACAACGATTTTCGACGCCCGAAGAAGCGGTTGCGGCATTCAGAATGCATGTTTTGGAGATACCTCAATCAGAGTGGCAAAAGTGCTTCGACAATTGGTTCAAACGCATGCAAAAGTGTATAGATCTTAATGGAGAATATTTTGAAAAACAATAAAGTGATTTTCGATGATTAATATTTGTTTTTGTTCTCTAATCCCGAAATATAAAAGGCACCCCTCGTATTTGATAATTTATTTAAACATATTATTATATATGAAATCTTATTATCTTAATTTTTTTTCTTATTTGTTTTATTATCAATAATATATTAATTTCTTGATGAATACAAATGCTTTGAAGTTGGCGCTTCTGATTAACAGTCTGATTATATTAGCGCCGACCTTAAAAGCATTTCTATTCAGCAAGAAATTAATATATTTATGATAATAAAACAAATAAGAAAAAAATGAAGATAATAAGATTTCATATATAATAATATGTTTAAATAAATTATCAAATATGACAAAGAAATTAAAAGGAAAAGTATTTTTAAAATTATTTTTTACTTTGTAGTGATTTTGTAGTCGGTTGTTTTTTTTTTTAAATATATAGATAGGAGCTGCTCCTGAGTGGCTCACTCAAACTTTGTTTGGCTATTAAAAAAATGTAAATTTGTGTTTTAAATAAAAAAAAATTTTGAGATTACTTATTTCTTTGCATTTTCATTTTGCTAGCTGATATAATAAACAATAAAATTTAATCGAAAAACAGCTGGCGATTGAATGTTGTGATTCTCACCACGCGTGGTGAACTTTTTGAGCTTTTTAGAGCTTTCAAATTGTAAATGATTTTTTAGAATATGAAGATTTACTTAACAATAATATTAACAAGAGCTCCTTAACAATTCCTTGTTAAGTTAACAAGCAGAATAGAGCTGTTAATAAACTAAATAAATTTGTTTAATAACAAAATCAACACCAACACATACTTACTGCTTTTTTTTTATTGTTGATTGTCAAATTTCCGCGGCAATTAAATGTACGGGCATATAAATACCAGCGAAATTGCGACATTTTAACTCTTCACACATGGTTGTGAACTTGGCTACAGTGAACAAATTTTTTCCTTCAACAGCGTACTATCTAGCGAAAAAGAATTCCGCTGCCTGTTCGCTGTCAAAAAACTCAATGTAATTCTTATTGGAATTTTATTTTCGTTTCTACAGCATACTGAGCTTAATAGTGAAACAACTTTGGCTAATAACGCAACTTAGGGATTGATTTTGGACCTATGGTTTTTTTGGGGAAATTTTTGTAGAATTCATCGTTTATTTACGTTTCTGCTGTACGCTTGGTCGATAATAAATATGATCTGCCCCCTTATCTATATAGCTTTTAAGTATCTGATTCTGCACACAAAGAAAAAAAAACACCGAAAATCAAGTAAAAACAACCTCAAATTAAGATTTTTCATTTATGAAATCCAGCTTAAGTTTTTTCAAATAAATTTCTAAAGTTCTTAGAACTAAATTGAAGCTTTTTACAGACTATTTAAAGTAAATCTTATGTTAACATTGAGTGCAATTGTTTCAAAATTGTGTCAAGTTAATATAAGATTAAAACAATCTTACTTCAGACATTGTATTAAGATTGTTAAACCTTGATTTAAAATCAATTCAACCTTATTTTACGACGTTAAAATAAGAACGTGAAAATCCTGAAATGTTTTAAGGTATTTGAAATCTTTATTTAAGTAAAAAGCACTCTCATTTAAAATGTTGAGATATAATTTTTTTTTAACCAAAACTTAAAAAAAAAACAACAGTTTTTTGTTTTCATATTTCAATATATTTTATTTCAATTGTTTACCAAAATATATAAATACTATGTATATTTATTGTTTACCAAAATATGTAATCTGGATAACTTTTTGAACCTTGTAAAAACATCAATAACTCAAATGATGCGTATTTATCGATAACTATATGAGAGCCCAATAGGGCGAACGTACATATCAGCGGACTTGGGCATGTCCGACGACATGTACGATCGTTCCAAAGCAAAAGAGACGGTCGGACCGACATGTCCGATGAAAATCAAAAAATTTTGATTTTTCTGCCGGTTCGACCGACATGTCGTTCATGTGAAAGCATGTCGGACCGACTCGGTGCATTTTTCATTTTATTAAAATCGTCAGCGAGTGAACAACAACGGAGCGAATAAAAATAATGAAGAATATATATATGGCAAACGTTCCAAACACTAAGTTTTGGATAGAATTTGGATAGAATCCTGTTATATGAAAACTTCAAATTAAAGCATACAAAAATTGAGGAAAAATGTCGGTCAATTATAACAGCATCCAAAAATTCTTTAGCCATTACGCTGATGTGTTCTGAGTGAGAATCTGCAAAGAATGAAGTCTTCGTACATGTCCGATTGTTTGAAAGCTCAACAAAATATTCCCGTTATTTTGTAGTCGTACCAAGTACGCTGACATGTACGTTCGTTTGAAAGCCCCTAATGTGATATTGACTAGCAGTTAAAATTTTATGCTGGTAACTTCTTAGGTGTATTTAAAATGTCGACAAAAGAAAAGCAACGTCGTGAGAGAATTTGTAATTGTTTTTAAAATTATTCTGATTTGACAAAAGCGGATATTTTTTCTCATATTGTTGAAGAAAGAATCAATCGTCGAACAATTTACAACATCTTGGTAACGTATGCTTTCAGAAAGATTCACATTAAGGGGGGACATGACATTGGCAGTTTCTTGAAAACGTTTCTTTTTTTTAATAATTTTGTATTTTAGTAAATATTCTTAAGATTCTACGAAAAACAATTTCATGGGAAAATTCATACGGGTTCAAAAGTTACAGCCGGATTAGTGAGAGCGCATTTTTAATTTTTGCTACCTGACTTTTGGTGGTTGTTATTTCGTACTTTATAGTATAGTTATTTGCAAATGTTTCAACTACTTGGTATCACCATAGGAGCTACAGCATTGAATTTTTCCAAAGGAAATGATGTAAATCGTTTGAAATGCGCCAGTGTCAAGGCATATGAAGCTTCAAAAGAAGCCCGAATTGCTAAACGATTGCAAAAAACTATAAGAAACAGCACAACACAAGATAACGAAGGCATACAGTACGAAGCAGGCATGGCAGATTGAAGGTAACCATTTTTTTCTTTGTTCACAAACTTTGAACGCGTTTATCTCGAAACCATGTTTTTCGTACTGGTTGCGGCACTAGCGGGTTCATTTTTTGACGAAATTTTTTTTTTTTTGTATTTTTTTAAACTTGATTCGCTATCGTATGACACGAGCTCTTTTTTTAAAATTTTTTTTCGATTTTTATGAATTTTTAAAGTCAATATTTTTTTCGAAAAAACACACTTTCAAATTTGGAACATCACCAAAAATTAAAAAAAAATTTAAAAAAAAAAAGCTTTGCTAAGATTTAAAAAAGTCATTTTTTCCAGATCGGACAATTTTTGCAACTCCCAGCGCTGCAACCACGAGGCCCCGGCTTTTTCTTTGCCGCCAGTTTGGAGCTCTATAAAACCAATTCTCTACAATAATAAAAAATAAAATTTTTTGGAAAAATGTTTGTTTTTGACTGAGTTATGAATTTTTAAAAAAAGGTCTGTTTTCTCTGCCGTGAATGTCTTGTCCCACCTTAAATGATTCTGTGACAAGGTTTAAGCCAAGGCAAATAACTGATGGAGAAGTGGCAAAATCGTGCAGAGAGTTGGAAAACAAATTTCAATGTGATGGCAAATCAGTGAAGAAGTATCTTCTATCAATGGGAATCCAGAAAAGGTCACGAAAAAGGTGTTGGAAGCTCAAAAATGTGTCCAAAATGTACGTTTGACAAATTTGGTTAAAAATATTTTCTGCATTATGGATGACTCGTCATTCGTGATTTTACATTCGATTACAATGAGTGGCAAGGACAGCACTTTTTGACCGCAACAAGCAAGTAGAAGACAATGTGAAATATTTGGAAACAAAAAAAGTCTTATTGTGACTCGCAATAAGTGCTTTGGGTATGTCTGGGTCAGTTTTTTTTGAGTTAGGCTTAGCCGTCAATGGTGAACAGTAGTCAATTTCTATTTGCTAAAATTAGCTGACTTTATAAGAAGCAAACACAACAATAAAAATATAGTGGCTTAGAACCTATGGATAGGCTTCGATACCTTATGTACATAGGAAGAATAACCCTCCCAACTTGCCGCAACTTCGTCCAATCGAAGACTTTTGGACTAATCTTAATTGGAGAATATATGGCAATAAATTTCGGCCCAAAACTTCGAAAAATTTTATAGCCAAAATAAAAACGGAGCTTATCAAAGTGCCAACATCGGTATTTACAGATCCAGTGGCAAAAGTGTTTCTAAATTGCCGCAAGGCCGCACGCATTAGACGCAATTTACCAAGTTACACACCTGATCAAATTAATAGATACACTTAAGAGTTTTTTATGAAACAAAACAGAAATACGTTTTTATTGAAGTAATTAAAAAAACTTACAAACACATTTATTCTATTATAGAAGGTAAATAAAAAAACAAAGAATTTCAATGATAATGCTTAAATGAGTAGATATAAGAACAATTACAAAACTTTTGCTCAAATTTTTACTGCTCAAAATAATAGATACACTTTACGACGCTGTATAAAACTTAAAAAAAAACTTAGAGAAGTTATACTTTTTTTATAATAATTTCATTATTTAATTAATATCCTGTGTATCCACCTCTGTTTTGAATTGTTTTTGCCATTCGATTGGGCATGCTGTTAATAAGGTCCTGACAGGTCTTTATTAGAGTTTCGTACCAAGTTTTTTGGACAAATTCCCACAGTTGCTTCTTATTAGCGAAAGTTTTTGCTGCCAATTTTTTCTTTAAGTCACTCCATAAGTTTTCAATCGGATTTAGATCCGGGGACTGACTTGGCCAGGTGAGCACATTTATTTTACTATCCGCAATGAACTTTTTTACCAGCTTTGAGGTGTGCTTTGGGTCATTATCATCCTGGAAGACCCAACGAAGAGGCATGTTCTCCTCGGCATATGGAAGCATAACGTCTTCCAAGATGCTCTTATATTCTGCTGCTGTCATTTTATGCGACGTTTGGTAAATCGGACCTACACCATGCCAGGAAAAGCATCCCCACGCCATAATATTTCAGCCACCATGTTTAACAGTTTTCTTAGTAAAACGGACGTGAAATTCCTTGCCTTTAGGTCGTCTTACATTCCTTTGTGCATCATTTCCAAACAAATTAATTTTGGTTTCATCACTCCATAGTATATTTTGCCATTTCTTCTTACCCTCGGGTCCTATCCAGCTGGCGTGATCTTTTGCAAAATTTAACCTCATGCCCACATTTTTTTTTCGCAGCAAAGGTACCTTTCTAGCAATTCGTCCTGGCAGTTTTGCTTGTTGTAGACGACGTCTAACCGTTGGAGCGCTTATTATGTTATCCATTTCGGCTGCAATATTTTTTGAAGACTTGAATGGGTCCTTTTTTGAGAGCATTACTATGTGGCGATCATCTGCCAGGCTTGTTTTTAAGGGTCTACCACGCGTTTCTTTGGATGGCTTGTTTTTAAAAATGTTTTGTATGAAATGCAATGATCGATTTAATAATCTGCCAATGTCTCGCAGAGATTTTCCATCTTTTCTAAGATTCGATGCCAAGATCTTCTCTTCAGCGGTGCAATGCTTATTTCGACCCATCTACGTTAAATGTTTTTCGATATTTTATAAAATTTAAATTCTTTATTGAGAACACTTACTGTTTCCTTAAAAAAGTTTAACAAAATTTGTAATACCAGCTCAAAATACCAATTTAACTTTTGTTGTATCTATTATTTTGATCAAGCAAATTTTCGCACTTTACACAAAAGCTTAGGAAGATAAAAAAAAACAGTGTGCATCCCTAAATTCTTCGATCAAAGGCGTTACCAGTTTGCATTTTTTAAATTAAAATAACCGCTGTATACAAAAACTTACTTAAATGTGAATTTATGGTGAATAAACGTGAAATCTGCAAGGTGTATCTATTAATTTGATACACTCAGTTCTGTTTTTACACGGTAGATACGTTCCCAAAGATTTCGTGCAAAAAAAAATCGTGTAAAAAAATGCATTGCACTTATGGAAAAGTAGAAGATTGGTTCCAAATTTAACAAATCTGTAGAAATAATACAATAAACCATTTTTAAACTCGTATTGGAGCAGTATAGCTAATATTTGCGTATATTTTTATTTCATAAACTTATAAAAGAATGCAAAAAAAAACAATTTCATAAACTTAGAAAAGAATGCAAAAAAACAATATAGTACAAATACAATACAATAGGGACGACTGTTGACATGCATGTTTACACGCAGCAACACGGGAGTATAATAAAAATTAAAAATTTTATAGCGGTGAAAACTGTTAGTCCTAAAATTGTTATTTTCAGAATTTGGGTCAATCGTGTTAAATCAAAATAAAGCGGGTAAAAACAAAATAAAGATTTATTTTAAATCGTGTTAAATCAAATTCGTGTAAAAAGTCGTGTAAAAACAGAACTGAGTTTATTTATGGTTAACATTAATAAAAACTTACTTACTCAGTATAGTAGTTTGGTCGCACATAAACCTTGCCATTATTTAAGGGGTAAAGGTTTAATGGATACGAATAGAAAACTGTTATTTTTATAATCTGTACATTATTAAATTTTAAAAATTTTTCGATCTTATACAATTTAAATATATTACATTTATTTGTATCTAAGTAATATTCAGATTTATAAAATGTACTTTTTTAAAACATTTATACTAAACACTATATCACTATTAAAATCACTAGCTGTTAAGGCGGTTCTCAAGTTCGTCGGTTTATGTTTTTTTTTTAAATGTATGTACATCGATAACTCCTAAACCATATGCCTGTTTGGCATAATTTTTAGGAACAGATAGATATCATAAGCATGGAGGTGCCGATCTAAAACAAAAGTGGGTGCTATTCGAGAAAGGGGCGTGGCAATACTAGAAAAACAATGTATCTCGAATAATATAGACACTAGGGTACTGCAATTTAGTGTAGGGTAAATACAATTATTACAAATTAATGTCAAGAAAATGGGCGTTATTTGACAAACTGGCTTGGCAATATTAGAAAAACAGTGTTTCTCGAATAATATTGATACTATGATACGGCAATTTAGTATAGGGGTAGGCATTATTATTACAAATTACGGTCAATAAAGTGGGCGATATTCGACAATTAGGCGTGGCAATATTAGAAAAACAATGTATCTCGAATAATATAGACACTAGGGTACTGAAATTTAGTACAGGGGTAGGCAGAATTATTCAAAATTACGCTCAATAAAGTAGGCGTTATTCGAAAAATGGGCGTGGCAATACTAGAAAAACACTTTATCTTAGTTAATATTGACTCTGAAATGAAGTACAGGGGTAGGCACAATTATTACAAATAACGGTCAACAAAAGTGGGCGCTTTTTCAACAAAGGGGCGTGACAATAGTAGAAAACCCCTATATCTCGAATAAAATTGACACTAGGGTAATAAAATTCGTTACAAGAATGGGTATAATTATTACAAAACACATGATCTAATTTAAATTTAAGAGACAGATATTTAAAAAAAACCAACAAACTTTCAGAATTTAATAGAACAAATTTTTTAAGAAAAATTGTATTATGTAGTTTATACACATTTTATGAAAATTTATCATATTCTCTAAAAAGGAAGAAATAAAAACTTTTTAAAAAAAATCCTACTGCAAAATCACTACAAAGTAAAAAATAATTTTAAAATAAATTTTCCTTTAATTTTCTTGGTCATATTTAATTAATTTAATTTTTTTCTAATTTGTTTTATTATCATAAATATATTGATTTCTTTATGAATACAAAAGCTTTGAAGTTGGCGCTTCTGATTTCTGATCCAAAATCAAAATAAACTTCTACCAAAAACAATTGTCTAAAACATAGTAATTATTGGGTATACTTAAATACGAAAATTTCTCAAAATATAATCTGTCAATCTAACAGAGATAAAGGCAAGTAATTCAATAGAATGTGCGTTAAACAATATAAATGTCAGTTATTACGACTTTAAACTCTACCACATAAAATACAATGAGTTAGGCGACCACTTGAAGCTTGCATTTTACTGCTAAGATCTAATATTTCTTTAAGTTGCTATCGTTATCACTTGCGTCAAATAATCTAAAACTGTCCATTGGGGTCGTAAATATCTATGCCATTATTAAACGATTTCGAATAATACATTTTCAACAACTAATCCGAGATTTATAATTAGTCAGGAAATCAGATTGATACTCAAGCGCTGGATAATGATTTGACAGATAAGGATCACTTTTTTTTAGGGATTATATTTCAAAAGTTTTTAATGGGGGCAAAAAAAAAAAATTACAAAAAATACATTGTTCAAAACAAATAAATAAAAAATTGCTACAATTAACGCAACCACTTGAGATAAGCATCTGCCTGAGCAACAGATGATGAAGATGTAGGTAGGGGTCAGAATAAGTATTAATCAGCGATTCACAGAGTGGCGTGCAGCCAGTCATTAAATAAATAATTGCTCAGATTTCAGGCAAAAACAAAAACTTGTTCGTGATAGTATGCTTGATTTCTGAGGGAAGTGTTGGGGTGGAAAGAAGGTGTGTTTCACATTTTTAATAGTTAGAAATTAGTTCATTGGCTGAAAAAAAAAATATGTCACATTTTCATTAATAGATGTGATTGCAGGGCAAATTATTCGCAACATTTGAGAGGGATGGAGCTTAAAACAGATGTTTGTAGATGGTCTGTAGGCTGCTTAAATATCTTGATAAAAAATCAAGAAAAGATTTAGAAGTAAAATTAAATAATTGCCTTCCGTAGACAGTCTGACATTGAATTTTGTTGGAATTTTTGGAATTGGAAGTGGAAATTTTTGTTGAGAATATAAAAACGATTTTGTAGATATAAAAGATAGAGTTGTTTTAAATCTTAAAGAGTTTTTGTCATAGAATTACGTCTTAGAGCGTGGTTTGTATAGCGGTCTTAATCACAAATTTTTTCAAGCATATGTAGCGTTTTTGTTTACATTTTGGGGTATACCTACTAAGGTGGTAACATTTTTTTCGACACTCATTTTCTGAATTCAAGATGATCTTAAATCCAAAAGGATATCGAAATCGGTTTGACCGTCTGCCAGCGGTTTTAACTTAAAAAAAAATCCTTTTTTCGCCAAAAATCATGAAATAACTACCCAAAAGTAGGGTGCAAAGGAAAGGTATCTAGGACGCCAAAGTTGTGAATAGGAAAATTGTTAAATTCGATTTTTTAGTGCAATAGTGTTTAGAATTCGGTCAAAATTTTGGGTATTTTTCACAAAAAGCGCTAAAATCTGCTATTTTTAGGTAAATTTTAGAAAATTTTGTATTGTTAAAAAAGACTTGATGTAATCTACTGATATAAACATCCATGGACACATAAATACCAAAAATGTCAACTTATTTTTTAAACGTTTCGTTTGAACCCAATAATGCATTCATTAACTGTAGTTATAATTTTTTGAGACTCCAGTGTGACGTTGTTTAAAACTCCGATAGAGATGTACCGTTGCTTAATTTTATTTGCTCAGCCCATCTCTTTCTGTATAGGCATGTACGATCTGCTGTGGTCATATAAATAGCACACATGTTAGTTGGTGTATAAAAGTTAACAATATCGGGTGTTTGTAAAAATTTTAGAGTTTTATTCAGTTAATTTCACCGATTCTAAATAAAATGGTTCGTGGCAAACATTGCACCCCGGAAAAAAGCTCTATAATTCACGAACTAAGTCGAAAAGGCAAAAAACCATCTGAAATCGTGGATATTCTCAAAATTTCTCGAAAAATGGTATATAATGCACTCAAGCTGGTTACATCAAACGGTTCAAATAATTTCGAGAATAAGCCGCGCAATCATAGACCGCGTAAAACCACCGCTTCTACTGATAGACTTATAGTTCGCAAAAGAAAGGCTGATCCTTTCAAGTCAGCAAAGCAAATTATGAGGAAAATAAATGAAAAAAATAACCTTAATGTTTCAAGAAAACTAGTATCTGGGAGACTACATGAAGCTAATCTTTATGGACGCATTAGCCGAAGAAAGCCGCTCTGAACAAAAAAAAAATTAAAAGATCGTTTAGCGTTTTCAAGGGCCCATGTGAATAAAGAAGACCAATTTTGGAAAAACGTACACTGAACTCCCCCTGAATGGCTGGACCGATTTTGATCAGATTTGGTGTGTGTGTGTGGCTGGGTCTGTAGATGTTTTAGGTCTAAAGTTTGACCCGGTAGGTGGCGCTGTTGTTGCAGTGTGGCAGTGTTTAAAGGCGTACTTGAAAGTATAACTCAAAAAAAGAATTGAAAAATTGTCATGATTCTTTCACTACACCATTACTTTTATGTAAACAAAATTACAAAAATACAAAATGAATAAAAATAAACAAGAAAAAAAAACTTAAATTTTTATGATAGTTAGGCTTGATTTTACGATTTATAAAAGGTCTTTTGAATTTTTACGATAGAAACTTTAAACAAACCCTACATTTGTGCATACTATATGAAAGAATATTAAAAAAGCCATTTTTGGTATTGAATATTTTTCTAACAACGAATATTTTTACGAAACTTTTTTGCAAAATAAAGAAATTTGTTAAGGTTTTTTTTTGGAAAATTATAAAAATTAGAAGGGAAATGAAAATAGAAAAGATTGGACGGACAATTGATTAGAATTTTAAACAAAAAAAAAATTAATCAAATTCTTTGTAACATGACCGAGCTATTCACTTTTCAAGACAGCACTTTTAATTTTTGATTTATTTTTATTTTATATTTCACAAAAAAAAAAATAAAATTAGTGGTATTGTCTGCAGAGAGGGTTTAAACCAAGGCCCTTCGGCGCCAAAGCCAAAAACTTTCGTAGCTGAAACACACAAAAAGTGTTTAATACTAATTTTATTTTTTGGTAAAATAGAAAAAAACAATGAATCAAAAATTAAACTGCTGGGGCTTTGAAAGTGAATAACTCGGTCATGTTACAAAGGATTGCATTAATATTTTTTGTTTGAAATTTTGATTAATTGTGCGTCCAATCGTGTTTCAATCGTTTCTATTTTCATTTCCCTTCTAATTTTTATAATTTTCCTATTTAAGAATCAAAAAAAAAATTTCTTTAAAATTGAATATATCAAAAAAATTTCATTCAGCTAGTGGTATAGTGGCGGCCGTGGCACAGTGTTTAGAGTGTGTGGCCCATACGCCAGAGAACCCTGGTTCGAATCCTACCTGACAAAGAAAGTTTTTTCAATTCAATTAATTTTTCTGCTCGGCCGCCACCTCTCTGCAGACAATGGGACACCTCAGAGAGTAAAAACTACCATGAAAAGCTTCTTAAGAACATAAGATTTTTTTTTTTTTTTTGTTAAAGGAATCAGAGTAGGGAGAAGTACCAGAGTTTTTAAAGAAAAATACTAGCTGGAATACCCGGTGTCGCTTGGGGGTGGTACGACATTCAGGGTGCTCGGAGGTGGTATGGCGAAAAGGTCTAATTTTGACCACTGGCGACCACTGATTAGTAAAAATAATCAAATTCACAATAGGAATTTCAAGACTTCAGGGTTGCAAAAAGTTGAATACCAAAATAGTGTGCAATTTTAATTGTGCAGTTTTTTAAATTAAAAATCATAATTTTTGCCAGTAAAATTGTCCCGTCGTCACAAGGACTTCAAAATCGTCCAAATGACAACCGCGTCGTCCATCTAGCACGCTGCTCGCATACCCTACCCAAATTTGATTAAAATAACGCATCTTTTGAAACCTAAATCATCCAAATCGGTTCAGTGGTTTTCTCGTGAAAGTGAAACATACGAAGAACGTCACATAAATTTTTATATATGTATGTAATTGTGTACATAGCAAAATATTCACTCATTAAATCTCAATTAACTATAATTATTTTATAACAAAGTTAAATTTATATTAGACTAGTTGAATACCCGTCTTAACTCGGGAGTTAATATAAATAATTTTCGATTTCATTCGTTGATTTGAAAAAACATTTCACAAACTTTAGAATGAATTTTGTGTGCATCAAAATATAGCTTCAACATCTGAAAATTATGAGAAAAAGTTAGGGAAATTGTGATTTGTGTGTGCGTGCCGCCGATCGCTTGCAAAAATATATTTTCAAATTTTATATTGTATTCGATAGATTGCACATTTTTGGAAAAAAATCAGAGCAAAAACGAATGTTTGGCAATTCGCCAGGAAACTGGACAAAAATTAAATAAGCATTGGAAATAGTAATTGCAATGTCAAAACAACGTCAACTTACGACGTAACCCGATCGCAGCGCCACCTACCGGTTCCAATTGCGAATCTGAACCATCCAGGGATCCACTTAAATCCACACAAAAAATTTCATCAAAATCGGTGCAGCCGTTTAGGAATAGTTTAATAACACACACACGTACGAATTGTACAACAGCGCCTTCTACTTTTCGAGACAGAACAAAAGAGATAACGCCAAAACAGTTGCCGTAGACAAAAATCCTTTAATAAACTTTTTCATCCAAATCGGATGAGCGGCTTTCTACATTTTCACGATTTCTTAAGAGATTTGTACTACAGCGCCCTCTGGCGTTCGATATAGTACAAAAAAGATAAGTCCAAAACAGTTACTATATTAGAAAACCCCTATTTACCAATTTTCATGAAAATCGGATAAACAGCATCGAAGTTTTATAAAATATTTGTACACTGTGCCCTCTGGTGTTCAAGATAGAACAGAGTAGATAAGACATAAAAACTCACCGTATAAACTAAAAAAAAAAATGCCTTAAATATTATCGCAGCGCCACCTACCGGGGTCAATTGTGAATCTGAACCAACCAGGGATCCACTCAAACACACACAAATAATGTCATCAAAATCAGTGCAGCCGTTAAGGAACAGTTTAATAACATACACACGTACAAATTGGACAACAGCGCCCTCTAGTTTCGAGAAAGAGCAACAAAAATAGCACCAGAAACCTTGCCGTACTCGACAATCGCTATTTATAAATTTTCATCCAAATCGGATGAGATGTTTTGGAGTTTTGCGCGATTTCCTAAGATTTGTACTAAATCGCCCTCTAGTTTTCAAGATAGCACAAAAAAAGATAAGTCCAAAACACTCACCGTATCAGAAAACTCCTATTTTCCAATTTTCATGCAATTCGGATGCACGGCTTAGGAGTTTTTCGAGGTTTTTCAAAATATTTTTACTACAGTGCCCTCTGGTGTTCGAGATAGAAAATAATAGATAAGTCAAAAAACTCAGCGTGTCCGAGATACGCTTTCATACAAAATTTCATGGAAATCGGATGAACGGTTTTGGACCTTTTTGCTTTTTTTGAAATATTTGTACTACAGCGCCCTCTGGTGTTCAAGATAGAACAGAGTAGATAAGACATGAAAACTCACCGTATCCGAAAACCTCTATATACTAATTTTCATGTAAATCAGATGCACGGTTTAGGAGTTTTTCGAAGTTTTTTAAAATATTTGTACTACAGCGCCCTCTGGTGCTCAAGATAGAACAGAGTAGATAAATCATAAAAACTCACCGTATCCGAAAACCTTTATACAGAAATTTTCATACAAATCGGATGAACGGTTTCGGAGATAAGCTAAAAAAAAGAATGCCTGAAACCCGATCGCAGCGCCCCCTACAGGGTCCAACCTTTTTTACTGAATAAAATGTAGCCTATATATTGACCGGGGGTATAAGGAACCTAGATGTCAAGTTTCATTTAAATCCATCCATTAGTTTTCGCGTAATGCTCTAACAGACAGACAGACAGACAGACAGACAAAAATTTTAAAAATGAGATTTTTCGACTCAGCGTCGTTCAAAATGTCCATCGAAAAAAGAATTTTCAAAAAATATTTCATGTACAGATTTTTTTTTTACAATTTTATTTATATATAGATTTTTAAATAATAATAACCGATTTATTTACAAAAAAATTATCGATTAACACGTTAAAATTCGCTATATTAAAATAAACAAAAAAAAAAAAACACACAAACATCGAAGGTACTGTATTAACAAACACAAAGAACGTTGCTTAAAGAGAACATGTTGACTGTTAAAATTAGTCAATACAAACAAAAGCAACAACATTTTATGTTTTTCTTTAAAAGTGACACATTTTTTGTAACTGACAGCAATGGGTTAAGTTAGTTAAAGATAAAAAAAAACAACAAAGATAGCTACCAGCACATGCATATTAGCAAAAAAAAAAACAACCCAAAATTACGTCATCATCAATGCTGACAAAAGCTTTTTGCAACAGCTGTTCGTTCTTGTCTACAGCAGAAAATAAAAATACAGCTTTAAGCTATTTGTTGCAGATAGTCTTGCCAGATGTTTCGCATTTTACGCTAAGTTTTAAATGTGCCACAGGAACATGATATAGAGTACCGAATACGATGGAACGATGAGCTGTATGAGCTGCTTGAGCTATACGCGAAACATCGACATAGTAAAGCACATGAAAGAATTATAAAGTAGGGCCGACTCGGAGAGGAATGAAGTAGAAAGCAGAATAAAGCGGGCTAGATGTCAAAATCAGCTGTTCATCTCGAGTTTCTTTATATTCATGTTTCGCAGTTGATTTTAGGTTAAAATTTTTACAGGTTTTTTTGCCAATTTAAAACTTCTTCCACATTTTATAGTTGTTATAACACTGTTTTAATAATATTTTCACTCAAATTATCACAAATTTAACATACGCGACCGCACTGTTTGCAACTTGGAAACAAAATATTTTCTTTATTTGCAATTTCTACGAATTACGTCGTTTTGACAACTAACCAACCTTTTCATTATCCACTCTTCGTTGACGCGTGAGGGCACTAAGCGAATTGGCTCTACCGTATAATTCTGCCATGGTAAAGCTCCTAAAAATCGAGCGGCTTCGCTGGTTAGGTCATGTTGAGCGGATGGAAGACGACGCTCCAGCGAAGAAAATATGCAATTTGGTACCCAGCGACGGTCAACGCAGAAGAGGACGACCGCATCACCGTTGGAAGGACCAAGTAGAGGACAACCTGACGAATCTTGGAGCTTCCAATTGGCGCCAGCAAGCACAAAACAGAAATGGCTGACGCAATTTCTTACACCAGGCGAAAACTGACTTACGATTGTAGTCGCCACCTAAGTATATAACATGATTTTCCCGTATTTTTAACGGTTTTGTAATGTGTAATATTTTTACCTGCAAAAGTAAATTTTTTTATTGTTATAAATGTATTTCTGCAGTTATGTTTTTATAAAAAAAAATTTTCAATTCATACAATTTTTTAAGAATAATACATGAACGAGTATACACAAGTAAAAGCAGCTTTATAAAAGCGGCGTCACTATTTATATCTTTTACTATTTGAAAACTAATTGTAATCAAAATGTATGAACGACTGCTTCCATTTTTATTTTATACCTTAGAAATATGATAAAATCCTGTGGCGATAAACAATAACAGCTTAAGTCAGAATTGTATATTTCGAAAAATCGTGCTTCAAACTTTTGAATCACAATTAAAGTTCTATGAAATCTTCATTGGTTTTTTTGGTCATAACTTCGGCTACTCTTTAAAAAAATTTCTTGTACTACACTAGGAATATGATATTCTTTTTAGCGCAAACATTCCACAGCTATTGGGGAATGAAGGTTAAAAGAATCACTGTTGTGCTACTTCATACAATAAAATCTTCTACAACAAATTTTAGGTTCAGAAAAAACTAGTTAGATTCGCTACTTCTTGCAAACTATTTATATTTTTTGTATTTATGGCATCCGTTAAAGGTACTGGAATTATAAAAATGCCATTATACATGTGAGCGGCATAGATTCAAAAATAGCAAAGCCCAAAAAAATAAAAATCTAATATATTTTGGAAAAATATTTTCCTCCACATTTTCCATATTGTCGCCTGAGAAATTAACAGCCACTTTCTCTAATGCGAAACAAACTGATTTTACAGGAATACTTCGTCAAACACACAAAAGAAACTAGTTTTTGCTTTTTATAAAACAATCATAAAAAGTTTTCATACGCATTTGACAGAATATAGGAATATAAAAGTTCTACCGACATGAAAATTTTTCTTTCTGTTATGTGTTGCGAACGCATATTTTGAAACTTGAAAACTAAACGAATAAAAATTTTTCATCGTTTAATAGGCGAGATTGCTCGCCTGGAAATAAAATCAATAAAAAAGTTAGGTAAAAACTTGCATTTTTTGAAGAACAAATCTTTTAAATGTTTCTTGTAGTAATTGACCTTGTAGTGAAAATATCTATAAAATATAGTTACTAAATTTTCTGAGCGTTTCTACCTAGAAGAAAGGGTTGTTTTTAATAATGTTGAATAATCTTTTTGCTTTTTTGAAATAAGAAGTCTCATTGCCCAAGGTTATTTTATGATTTCTCCTGCATACACCTTCAAGTAACAAATAAGAAAAAACATTCTTCATTACATTCACATATTATTATATATCAGGGGTCTATCCAATCCCCGAACACGCAATAGGGTGGTACAAAAGTGTGACCAACTATGGGGAAATCATACATTCATTTGCTCAATGTTTGCAGGACATTCTTAAAAAAAAACAAGCGGCAGAGCATAATTATTACTTTCTTATATTTATTTTTTGCCTTCACACCCATCCCAGATCAATCAAACTTTTTATTGGACCGATTTGTGATTTCTGTGGTAAGGAGCTGGCGCTATCTCGTTGAATACTTTCATGAATTAATTTTCAGTCCAACAGTAAAAAAATGCCTTACAAATATTCTGTGGGCCATGAGAGGAACCTTGGAAATTTTAAAATATTTTGTTATGGCTACCTAAGTCATCAAGCAGAAAAAAAATTGAATTAAACTGTTGACACCAAAGAAACAAGTGAAATCGACGGAACTGCATCTGAACTCGTGGTGTGGATTTGAAATTTGTCAGCTCTTGCAACCGATTTTATTTCAAATCTAATTTTAATAGCTTTCAGAAGAGTTCTGCCGCCCAATTTATAAATATTCTTATACCAGGAGTTGAGTAAAAAAGGGGTATAGGTACCAAAACCTCAAAAAAAAAAAACATTTTTTAAGAAAGCAGTGTTTGCAACTGGATGAATCATTTATAAAAAATATTCCTCATTTTAAAATAATTTTATAACAAAAAACAAAATTCTGAGTAGGATTTGATCCACACATTTTTAGTTGAAAAGACCGAAAGCGTTGCTTCTGAGCTATTTAGTCATATAAAATTTATTGATTCGAAAATGTATATGAATAAAATATGAACAAAAAAAAAAGAAGAACGTAATAAATATTGACAACCCGCTCGTATAACACTTTGCTTTTTCGATGAATATACGAACATGTTCGAGTGATTAACAGAAAGTAAATTTTATGATACAAACGAAGCATTCGCTTGCCAATCGTTTCGCATTATAAAAAGTGGACATAAGTGTCGTATGTGGCATTTTATCGGTTTTGAGTTAGAATAGGTTCCTTATGTATTGAGGGTGTCTCTTTCATTTGGCGTGGTCAGTTTGATATCTCTGTATCTGATTTTTGATATCTCTAGTCGTTACTGAGATTTTGAGGCCCTATTTTGTCGTATGTGGCAGTTTATTATCAAATTCGGAAATTAAGTGTCGTATGTAATAGTTTCATCATAGGTTTTCAAAAAATGTATGTCATATGTTTCTAGGTAAGTTAAAAAAGTGTAAAATCACCACATACGACACACCAATTTTTAACAAATATCACATTAAGTTCTAACCGAAATGAGGTACGACCCCTAAATTTTATTATAACACAGTCAAATCCCACATGTGTATCCTGTATAAATTTGAAGAAAATCGTTCAGCTACAAACAAAGTTACAGTAGAATCTGGATATTCTGGATATTTACTATCTAAAACTTCCTTTGCGCTGCGTAGGTTATACAACTTAGGGTACTATTTACCTGCTAATATTAGAATAAAAGTTGGTCACGCTATTCTTATGTCAATATTTCTTTATGGCATGGAGTTTTATACTGGCACTTCTCAAAGAAATATCTACAAATTAAGACTCTTATTTAATCGGGTAATTCGCTTTGTGTTTCAACTTCATATTCGTGACTCAGCATCATCTTATGCCTTACAGTTTTTGGGACACAGCTTTGCAGACTACATCAAAATAAGACTGCTTATTCAGTTTTACAAAACCATTAAATTTGATACGCCGACTTATTTAGCTGCACATTTCACTTTTTCTAATTCTTCAAGAACGCGTTCTTTAATATGTCCTAGATTTAATCCATTGGTAATGCAAAAATCATTTGTAGTACGAGTCTCATGTCTCTGGAACACCTTACTGCCATATAATGAACGCGGATTTTCTAACAGCTTATCTAATCTAATATCTATCTAATTTTACATTTGAAATTAAATTCTGTTTTCTTGTTTTTATGTTTTCCTTATTTTTTGAGAGTTTTAATTGCTGACCACTGCATTAATTTCACCACATTCACTTTAAGGTTTACCTACATCATTTTAGTTTTTTTTCCTATTTTTTTTGCATTCTTCATTTTCATGCAGGGTGGGTAGTTTAAGCTTTAATGAATTTATTTTTTATCTTTTGTTAAATAATTGATGAATAATTGAACTATTATGAATTTTGAACTAATGAATTCTTAATGAATATGAAAATGAATTTAATGATGTTTTTAGTAAATCTAGCTTTAACTTTAACTTTAAAAAATAAATAAATATATTTAAAATATAAATTATATGTAAGAATGCCATTACAACTACGAAATCTATTGTAATCATTTCGGCCAATATAGGCTTAAAGATTATAAATAAAGTCAAATAAATAAAAAAATAAAATAACGACCAACCGTTTTTAGCAACCACGATGTAAGCTCAAGTTTGGTTTCATAGCTAAGCACTAGAAAAACATCCGTTTATTACGAGTTTTGTCCGTCCCTTGGCGGTTGTTATATACGGATTCTACTGTATTTGAATTTAATTTACTCAAAACTATCGAAAGCCACATTCGACACTTGATTTCTCAGGAGACGATATGTCTCGAAATTTTGGGTCAGACAGAAATTATTTTTTTAATTATTCATTAAAAATAGTAAATTCTGTATACCACTTTGGTGTATCCAGTTCAACAGGCTTATTATCAAAAGTTTTCAAAAGTCCTTTAATTAGCCTGTAAAATTTTTAAAATTTTTTTTTTTTTTTTGAATAACTTTGATTTTGCCACGTTTTGCTGAAATAATAATCTGGCAACTCTACTTGCCGACATAAAAGCAAAGCTGCTGCTATGAAAAATTCTGAATTGGTTTATACGAAGCAACATACAAATAGCACACACTCTGCACCACAGAATTTGTGCCTAAATCTAATGAGTAAGGAAAACATCACACCTTGCTGACTGCTTGGTCGACTGCTTCAAGGCAATGGGATGAAGGTGTGCGCATTCATTTGTGTGCGCTGTAGTTCCATGAAGCGCAAATTTTTGAATGGGCAAAGGTCGTCCCTTCGAACTCATGAACTCACTACTTTCGAGTTGTAGAGTTTGGGTGAAGCGATCTGCCCTGTAATGAATACATATTTATACAAGAAAAAAAGTAACACAAAATAAACAAAGGAAACGTTAACCGGAATCAAGTTACATTTAATTGAAAAATATGTTTTGTTTATTTCATGAAAAAATGTAACAAAGGATTCGTATCAAAATGGAAAACTTCTTCGATTTTGTATGGAAGAATTAAAGGTTTCTATTGTAATTGTTAAATGGTTTCATTATAGCGAAAATGTTTCTCTGAAACATTTGTTTGGTTTTATTTTTTTTTAGTTTCACTATGTAAGTCTCAATTTTAGTTAATTAAATGGTAACTAATTTAATGGGGCTTGTAGCTTTTCAAACCCTTGGCTAATTTCCGACGAGAAAGTCAATGTCTAGAGTCAAATAAATGTTGATGCATTTTTCGTTAGAAAAACTTTATTTGTTTGTTTTTTTTTTGTCTTCAGCTGAAACATTTATTTATTTATTTATTTTAATTCATCTACCAGGTTCAAAACCTTCACAGATTACATAGTTCAACTTAAACTCTAAATATATAGTAGATAACTTATTAATAACTTCTATGTACAGAAATAGTATATTGATTGAATAGACTAGGTTCATTATAATGTTTAATTTTGGCAAAGGATTTGATAGATTTAGAGAAATTAATTAAATAGCTTCAACAGTATAATAAGGTTAAATTAAATATAATTAATACTTTATAAGTTAAGAGATTAACAGGTTTGAAAAGTGAAGTTGGAACAGCAACTACACGAAGCAAATTACATTTTTTCAATAATGTCTAAGAGCTTTCTTTAAAACTTATACCGTTCACTGGAGAAATCCAGCTGATTTGTAACCGTGTTACAATGCGATAAGCATCTACTGATAGTTCCATTCAGCCCATAATTAGTTCTGTGGTATGCCGTGTGGAATAAATCAGAGTTTCTAAGTGTACGACTAGGTACATTGGATGGGTTGACAAAAAGCAGTTCTGACGAATTTATTTTACCATCAATTATGTCCTTTATGAATAAAATGTTAGATACAACACGTCTTTGTGAAAGGCTATTAAGGCACAACAATCGACAGCGCAACCAGTATGCAGGCATGTTTTCCCAGGAGTATAACTGACGTAACGCAAATCTCGTGAAGCGCTTCTGAATATTTTCAATTCTAGATTTAGAACATTCATAGAAGGGATCCTAAATAACACTTGCATACTCCAGAAGAAATCTCACAAGACTAACAAAAACTGCTTTAGATGTATAGGGATCTAAAAACTCCTTAGAATTTCTCTTTTAAAAAGCTAATTGAGAGTTGGCTTTTGATATAACATATTCGATGTGAGTATCAAAGGAAAACTTATGATCAAAGAAAACGCCTAGGACCTTAATCTGGCCTACTCTACTAAACCTTCGCGCAGAACCGTCGATGTAGTTGTAATTGATTACTGTGTTTCTTCTAGACAATGATAAAACTTTACATTTAGAAAAATTTAGTGGGATGTTGTTAATGTTGCACCAATGAAGAAGTGATTCAATGTCTTCTTGTAACTTGGCGCAATCATTGATTTCAAAAACTTTTATAAATATCTTTACGTCATCTGCGTATAAGAGTGTTTTGCAGAACTTCAATATAAGTGGGATATCATTTATAAGGAGAATGAAAAGAAGGGGACCTAAGTGACTTCCTTGCGGAACTCCTGACTTAACGGGAACTGGATAAGAGAGTTGGTCACATACCTTTACGTATAGGACTCTGTACGTAAAAAGATACGATTCCATCCATCTCAGCATTTGCGAGTGTACACCTAACTTTTCGAGCTTCAGAAGGAGTATTTGATGCAGAATGCTATCAAAAGCTTCAGAGAAGTCTGTATACAATGTGTCAACTTGTAAGCCACCCTCGACAACGTTGGTGCAAAAATTGGAGAAGATGGCCTGGTTCGTAGTGGTAGATCTACCAGCAAAGAAACCGTGCTGATGCGGAGGTATACAGCTTTGAACTACGGCAAACAAAAGCTTTTCTACTATTTTGTCCAATACTTTGGGAATAATGGATAGTTTTCAACAAGGTATTTCTGGCAAGATTTATGAATAGGTGATATACAGGCTGTTTTCCATTCGTTCAAAAAAATACCTGTTGAAAGTGACTTATTATATATGAGGCTTAGGGCGAAATGCAATGATAAGGCACATTTTTTTAGAAATAAAGGTGGGAGCAAATCAAATCCAGCACCTTTGCTGCTATCTAGATTGATCAGTGTATCCAAAACGAGCTTATCGTGTATCTTCAGTATACCTATATTAAAAAGTTCGGGAATGTTACAAAAAATGTTCGAATCTATTGGCTGAGAATCGGGTTTATAAACAGAGCCAAAGAAGTCTGCAAATAAATTGCTTATTGCTTTTGGGCCTACCGCAGCACGAGAGTCATTGAGTTCCCTGATGACTTTCTCTTAGAATTAAAATATATCCAGAATGACTTCGGATTTGATTTTATATCTTGCTCAACCGACATTATATAATTATTGTATAAAAATTTTGAGAGGAATTCAAACTCCTTCCTTCGCAAAAAAAAAAATATTGCCTTATTCGTATATAATGCCGTTTTTTTAAACTTTTGATGCGATTTATTGCGTAGGTTCATGAGATGAGTTAAACGCTCATTATACCAGGTATGCTTGTTTTTACGCTTGCTGCCTATAGTTGGCACATATTGATGAAGCCCATTATTAATAACCGTCTTAAATGCTGCATACATGTGAAATAAGTCACTTGAATCATTTAAAGAATTCCAATTGATAGAATTGAAATAACTGTTAAGAGCCGTATAGTTAGCTTTATAAAATTATAAAAAGAAGGTAGATTTACTTCCAAGTAATAATCAAAAGTATAAAAATAAAAATCCAAAATGAATGCTTTGTGGTGAACGGATTTATAATTATGAGGAGTCAATTTGGACCAAAACTTCTAGGCAAATTCTATTGTTACTTGCTTATTAAATATTTTTTGTAATATAGTTATCAGTTAAAATATATATCGCACACTAAATACAAAACAGCACAACTCAAAATTTTTAAATTTCTAGGTGAAGCAAACAACAATTTTATTTTCGAAAAAACTCCATACAAAGCAATGACAAAACTTTTTTTTTTAATCTATAGAGAAAGAAGATGTGTACAATATGTATTTGATGTATTACAGTCAAAGTATATGATCACTACGAATAATTTTATATTAACAAAGTAAAAATTTGTAAATTTAGAGTTGTGACTGTTTTGTATTTAGTGTGCGATATGTCCTCTTGAAAACAAATTTTAAGGAATTGCTTTGTTTACATTCACATTATAGTTTTAAGAAGTAGTGTATTATTATTTTCTTCTCATAAATTCAGGTTTTTTTGTGTCAAAAAACTATCTACCGTTTTATGAATATCCTTTTTTATTAAATCAACTTAAACTTTATTTTGCTCTGCTCTAAAAAGTTATATTGTTGGCAAGAATTATACAATTTTTTGCTTTTTTACTAACATCATGAAATACACTATACTCCGATTTACATGGAAAATAACATTCTTCAGAAAATCGTGTAAATCGAAAATTTTATATGAAAAACCGTGTAAATCAAAAACAAAGCAAATTTATTTCAATGTAAAACAAAACTAAATCGTTAACTAAATACGTGAACAGAAAAATTTAACTATCTTTTTAAACACTTTAAAGACAACACATTCGGATGACACTTATCATTTGAAAGTTCTGTTTCATACCAAGTGCACAATATAATTTGTAATCAAATGTTTTGTCATTAAGATAGGTGAACATTGGAAATTAAAAATACCTTTTTCCCCTTCAAATAAAAGAGAAAACAACATAATATAAAGCAAGAGAGCCAGAGTGGAATATAATATTCCACTTTGGCATATTTCACCCTTGGAAAGCATATTTAAAAAAAAAAAAAAAAAATCAAAATAATAAAAAAGTGCAATATTTTTCGTTTTACTATATTTCTCAAAATTCACAAAAATAGCAATAAAAAGTTACTACTATTTGAGTACAAAATGATTAATTTTTTGTAATTGACATTTCATACTTTTTTTTTTTTGTTTTTCTCCGCAACAACCTTGTACAACGCAAAATAAAGTAAGAGCAAGCAAGAGCTCTTATTTAGTTTAGACAGGGAAACTTTTAAAAGCTGAAAGCTACTTCTACTCTTTATATGAAGCAAAAATAGTGCTTTAAAACACCAAAAAATTTAAAAAATTTATGATCACTAGAAAGAAAGCTTTCTATCTCTCTTGTTCTTATTCTTTTATCCAACACTATATTTATTCAAGATTCCCCATAAGCTCCAACGAATGCCTGAACTTTGTTAAAAAAAAATGCAAGAAATTTGCATTTTTCGCTCCCCTCTACATCCTTGGTAAGAAGGTAAACAAATGCTCACACTTACATGTTAGGATTAGCAGCACGCATTTCATCCAAAACCCAAACATTGTGCCATATACACAAAGTTCCAACTGTAAATGGAAACCAGACTCAAAACGAAACCATGACAAAATCAAAACAAAACCAACTCAAAGCTATAGCAGAAGAAAAAAAAAAAGAAAAAAAAAGCAAAAAAGCAATGTTTATTGGCCAACTTTGAACAATGCTGTTTTTTATAGTTTAAGACGCACGCATTCATTGGCGCTGCTGCGCTTTCTTGCATAACTTTTTTTTTTTTTATTTCGTTTTTGGCAAGCAAAGGTTGAATGTTTTTACAAAAACATTGAGTTGGTTGGTTTCAATATGAAACATTTTTTTTTTTCGTCGTCTTACTTTTGCACCGTGTCGCAGTATTTAATTCCAAAAAATGAAGCAACATAATCAATTTTTATTTTCTTTATGCATCAGCAGAGTAGAAACGTGTTATCGTTCGCCGATGGACCGGATTTTGTTGTTGTTAGTCAGTCTGGAGGTTGTTGCTTTATTTTTTGGTCTTATCTTATTGACCTGTTAAAGAAAGTGTGTTTTTGTGTCTTTCAAGTCTTCCCATAAATTTCGCAAAATTTTTCTTATGTAATGAAACGAACTTTTCAATGATTAATGATGAAGGGACATGATTTTGAACTCGCCAAATTTTGGTTAAAATTGAGTCGAAATGCCAATTCGATGGAATTAATTCCAAAATGAATTATTACAACCCAGCTCTGATTCTGTTTGAGCAGAGCTGGGTCAAAAAGTATCATTACAATTCAATTCTAATTCCTTGGAATTAGTAATTAGTCATCTCAATTCCTTAGGAATGGAATTGAAAAAAAATCGTCAATTCCATTACAGGAATTGTAATTTTTAATTGAACATCTCAATTCCCCAGGAATGGAATTGGAAAAAAATTGTCAATTTCATTACAGGAATTGTAATTAGTAATTGAACATCTCAATTCCCCAGGAATGGAATTGGAAAAAATTGTCAGTTTCATTACAGGAATTGTAATTGGAGGTTGGAACTTCAATAACTTTTTCATTAACTCCATTCGTGAGGAATTGAGTTGTTCAATTACCAATTACACAATTCCTGTAATGGAATTGACGATTTTTTCCAATTCCATTCCTGAATTGAGATGACCAATTATCAATTCCAATTCCTTGGAATTAGGAATTGAGGCAGTATTACTCCCAAAAGGAATCATTATAACCCAGCTCTGTGTGGGAGTAGCTCGTCGTAGTCAGGCCCCTTCCAATTCCACCAGATTGAAACTGGTTCCACTTTCTCTGGTGAATGCCAGCTTTTCTTGCCTCCACTCCAGTTTTCGTCACCCGTAATCATACGCTAGCTGTTCACAAATGAGAACTTGATTGACTTTGTAAATTCTTTCAATCCGTGCGGGACTCAGACATCCAATTTTTTGATGAAACCAACTGACTTTAAATGGCCGTGAACGCTTCCAACGGACAAATTTAGAAGACTTGCAATTTCTCTGACTGTCGAATGCTTGTTTGCTTCCACTAGCGCGCGTCTTAATTTGGTCGTCGTCAAACTACAAGGGCCTACCAGAACTAGGAGCATCCATGATTGAAAAATTTCCATCACAGAAACCGGCAAACCACTTCTGTCATTGTCTTTTTTTAATCACATCTTCGCCATAAACTTCCACTTATGCTTGTCTCTAAAAGAGCAAATATGACGTTAAGCTAATCAAAGCTCTCCATTTTTAAAGCAATCTCAAAACACGACTTGCAAAGAAAAGCAAGAATAAGTGAACTAATTTGTCAATATATTACAGATCTTTGATGATTATAATTAGTAATGACTTAAAAAAAAAAAACTTAATTTTTTAACAACCTGATAAAAACAAAAAAACCTGATAAAAAGCCTTTATTCATTATTTCAAGGCTTCATAACTTAAAAATATTTCACTTAGGGTGAAGTGGGGTAATGTGTATCGTGGGGTGATGTGTAACACGGTGATGTCTCGTACAAAATGTTAACATATGAGTGAATAAACAACTGTGATATGTTTCTTTTGACGGCATATAATTGTTCATAAGTGTTGGAAGCATGCAGACAAACATTTCATTTTAGAGTTCTTAAAAGGCGTAAAAAAATTATTGTTAAAAAGTTTTCTTAAGTTTACAAAAAATATCGTTTTGGATAGCGTTTATAACAAACGATTTTGCATTTTTTCACGTTGTAGAAAAATACCATCAATGAGAAAAACGTGACTTACATTGGGGTGATGTATAACACTCATGGTAGGGTGATGTGTAACACATTATACACATTAATTATAAATGCCATTAAAGAGGCAACACAACATCTACACATCTACAACAACGACATTAAAAGAGATCGACTCAGGTTATACTATTCAGCTCAGACCAAAATCCAATCTTGGTGGGAAGTCAATGAAAAGCCGTGTTCTAACAACGCCACAGAAACGTTAACAGTTGCAGGTGCTCGGACACGAAACCGGCGCTCTGCGTCGCACTGTGGATCAAGAATTAAATCCATTGGCCAAAATACCCATTTTTTGTGGTAACCGATTTATAAAATTGTTGCGCCATTTTGTAGTAAATATATTCAAAGTTAGGTAGCCAAAAATTTAGGTCAAAATATCTAAAACTGTGGGCGTAGCATGCGGTTAAACAGAACTGTCTTTGCTAATTTCAGAAAAAGGTGAGTTTTTTTATTTTTTCATCGAAAATGAATGACCATTGCTCGCAAACTATAATCAAGACAGGGTAGAATTTTTTTTTGTTATGTTGGTTGGACTATTATTGTTAAATTATTGTACGACGTTGTAGCTGTACTATTTATATTTTCCGTGTCACGAAATGTTTTCAAAATGACTGTTTTTGTATAAATTTTAACTTTAGTGGAATAGAACTTCTAAGGATGAAAACGGATCAAAAAAATTGAAGCTTCCTGATAAAGGTGAAAGTCTCCTCTTTCACCCAACATACACTTTTATACCCCCACGATCCCCCCGTAGCAGCTTTTTTCGTTTTACTGAAACTACTCACACAAATATTCGAATGACGATAATTTAAACGCATCCCTATAAGTACGCAATTCTATAAACTTGCAATTATTTGCCAAAACATTTTTAAATCACAAAAATTCGCTTGAATGTAACTGAAATGCAGGCGCCTTTTTTATTGTTTGTGAGTCATTTTATTTGTGAGAATTGTCACTCCGATATGAATATTTCTGATAATTAATAATTTTACATTTGAAAGGCAATTTTTTTTACAATTAATAATAAAGCCATTTATACCATATATTCTATTGAAGTAAACGATCAGTTTTTTTTTCTAATTTTGCGTGTATGCGTGTGTATTGAGATTCAGACAGACTTACGAGATATTACTTTTATTTTGTTAAGATTTTATCATAATACTTTTTCTAAACATAAAAGTCAAAATAAACACAAAAAAAAATTAAAGTTCCTGGTTTTAAACCAATATTTTGTCGGTGTTACACATCACCCCACCGATTTGAAAAATACCAAAAAAAACCATATTCAGCCATTTTGCAAAATATTCAACAGACATGAAAACACTCACTACGAATTGCTTTTTCGTAGTTTCGAAGAAAAATGAAAGTTCTTAACCCTATTATTGGATCAAATAAAAACGTGTTACACTTCAGCCCACTACAGCCTACATAAATGTTCTTAATAAATAATTATTTTCTTAACCCAATTATAGAGAACAAATAGCAATTCGGAAATGTAAAAAAAATAACCAATTCGAAATTCGAATTAAAAACAAATTTCTGTCTATGTAAACTACAATTTTTTGTAGGAAATAAAAATATTTTTGCTTAAAATATATAAGTTAATGCAAATACTTCAATGTCATAATACGGAGGGGAAAAAAAACAAAATAGAAACATACAACAGTAAACAGAAAGAAAACAAACGAAAGGGAAAAAAATTTGGAACACCTGTTGGCGTTACTTTTATTTTTGTTGTTTTTTTTTTTTGTTTTGTAACTTGATATAAAGTAAAAAACGAATTGAATGTCGAGTTGAAGCCAAATATTAAGACATAAAAAGCTACAATAAAATGGAATTTAAACTGACTGTGTAGCAGTTGTTTTGCTAAAACAAATCAAAAATTTCGCTACTAAGTTCTTTATTAATTTTGACAACTGAAGTTTGCAAAAAAGTTACAAGTTTTAGTAGTTAGATTTTTTTGAAAAATGGTTACTGTATTTTAATTGCTGTTTTCTGGAAAACCATTCCCAACAAATAGTGAAATAGTGCAGACACTTTTTTCTCTACTGCTATTCGCCGCTTCAGTTCACTTAAACTTTCTTTTCGTTCAACGACTTCAGTAGCAATTGAAAAAAAAAATAAAATGTTTATTACAAGTTTTGAGTTGAGTATTTTTGGTAGGTACTCGTTAAGTGTGACGGTGACGAACCACCAAGCTATGACCATAACTAAAGCACCCAAAAATATGCATGAATGTATGAGACTGAAGACGTGCGGCTGCATGCTCATTTATAGGAATTCCAAAATAAATATTTAAATGACATACTTAGTTAAAAATTTAACCAGACGCTGATTGGGCATAAAAAGTTATGCGTAAAGCGAATTCAACATATCCACCACCTTATCCACCCCAGCGGTAAATAGAGCGCAAATTTTGCATTCGATCCGAAAGTTTCTTATAAGATAGATCCTTTAAACTATCTTATCTATACTATTATATAAAATTAAAGGGGAAATTTTTGTTTCCAGGTAAATCCTGGGTCGATTTTTATGAAATAAGTTTTACATCTATATCTATCTGTCTATATCTATATCTATTTCTATATAAATCTATATCTATATCTATATCTATATCTATATCTATATCTATATCTATCTCTATATCTATATCTATATCTATATCTATATCTTTATCTATATCTATATCTATATCTATATCTTTATCTATATCTATATCTATATCTATATCTTTATCTATATCTATATCTATATCTATATCTATATCTATATCAATATCTATATCTATATCTATATCTATATCTATATCTTTATCTATATCTATATCTATATCTATATCTATATCTATATCTATATCTATATCTATATCTATATCTATATCTATATCTATATCTATATCTATATCTATATCTATATCTATATCTATATCTATATCTATATCTATATCTATATCTATATCTATATCTATATCTATATCTATATCTATATCTATATCTATATCTATATCTATATCTATATCTATATCTATATCTATATCTATATCTATATCTATATCTATATCTATATCTATATCTATATCTATATCTATATCTATATCTATATCTATATCTATATCTATATCTATATCTAAATCATATCTATATATATATCTATATCAATATCTATATCTATCTATCTATCTCTATATCTATGATATAAGTGACTTTTTTTTTGTTGTGTTCGTTTACGGCAAGAAAATTGAAAAAAAGCACTAGAGGGCGCTATAGAACAATTCCTTTAGAAATCTGCCAAAAATTTAGCATATAGTAGTTTTTGGATACGGTGAGTGTTTTATGGCTTTTTATTTTGATCTATCTTGAACACCAGAGGACGTTGTAGTAGAAATATTTTACAAAATCGCCAAAAATTCCTAAATTGCTCATCCGATAAGTATGGCAATTTGTATAAAGGATCTTTTGAGTACAATGAGTGTTTTGGCACTATCTATTTTGATCTATCTAGAACACCAGAGGGCGCAATTGTACAAATCTTTTGGAAATCCGACAAAAAAATCCTAAACCGCTCATACGATTTGATTTTCCATACATTTTGTGTGAGGATTTCTGATTTTGTCAGTGATTCCGAAGATTTATTTCGCAAAAAAACATTCAACGTTTATGTTTTCAGTACGAATAAGATAAATTTGCTTTGAGCATGATAATTCAAATGTTTTGATAGTGTTCGAGAGCTGTTATGCCTCCGATCAGAAGATCAAACATAGGCTCACGCAGTCGCAATGATATTGAATTGTCTTTGATTGATCTGAAGAACTAGACATTTACACACAAATATGAAGTAAGCAGTTTGCGATATTTTTTCCCACTCTAAGAGCAAGAGTTTTCTTTAAAATCGATAGAAAAAAAGATAAGACAATTTGTCAAATGGATTCCTAACAAAACAAATAGCTTGGACCACACAAGTCGTTTTGTCAAAACTATTTTTATTAAAAAAGAAAATGATCTAAGCCGCTTATGTAAAGACGAGCCGTTTTGTCAAATTGAAATGTGGTGCATTTTTTTGCAAACTTTGCTTTTGACAAAATAACTTCTTTCAAAAGAAGCTCTTTCGTTAAAATGGACACAGGTTGGAGACAGTTTGTTTTGTCAAATAATCGTCTGACAGAAGTTGTTTTGTCAAATTCCACTTGAAAAAACATGAAAGAGGTCGAGATTTGCCGATTGCATAATTTATTTTCTAAAAGTCTTAGAAATATGGCGATTAGTCCAAAAGAAGCGCATTAAAACTTTATATATAATACTAAATTCTTGAAAAATTGTCTTATCTCGAGAGAATTCGTTTAGTAAAATGTCCACAGATATATATATAAATGTTATCAAGCATACTTTTACCCATAAGTTAAAAAAATGCTATATATCAGATGATTTTGATTGTCGCGAAATGCAATTTAAAAAAAAAATAAACGTCTGGCATGTACTGCTCGAATGGCAATTTGTTAACACACTTCCACACTGTTCACAAAATGATCACAAACAAATGCATTTAATTGGGACAGGACGAAGTCAGTTGGGTCAGTTATTGTAGTTATACCTCAAATGTCGTACATCCGATTGTAATCGGTATTGCAAGCAGGTAAGGATAGATAAAGAATAAAAGCACAAAAATAAGGAAATACTTGTTTTTCTAATTGAAAAATTTGGTAGTTTTTGTTCTGTCGTTTGTGTCCGAAACGCGAGTGTCTTAAAATCATAAAAAATTTAAAAGTCGTGCCAAAGTTCTGTTACAATCTTAATATGATGTAAAAATTTAAGAAACGAGTTCCTAAATTATTTTGCAATTTTCTTTTTTAATTTAAAGATAATCTTTCTAATACAAACAAATTATTCAAAATGATTGCCTTTTGCTTTGATGCAGGCTCTTAAATGGTCTGGTCATTGGGCTATAGCGGCACGCATGGTTTCAATTGGTATTGATGACGCTGCTGCAATTAGTGCTTGCTTAAGACTTTACAAATTTCGGTGGCGAACTTTACAAGCTATACTTTCTAACTCCGACCATAATTTGTAATCAAGAGGATTTAAGTCTAGGCTTCCTGTGGGCCAATCTTCAGCAGAGATAAAAGCTGGAATATTCTGGCGCAACCACTCCTTCGTAGTTTTAGCTTTATGAGCTGGTGCAGAGTCTTATTGAAAGACCCAATATTCTCCATTGAGGAGTTCAGTTGTTAAATTGTTCACAACGCCTTCCAAGACATCTTGTTGGTACATTTTCGCTCCAGTTTTCACACCTTTTTCACAAAAATGCAGGTATGTGACGCCTTTGCACGATACTCCCCACCAAACCATGATGTGTGCAGGATGATGGCCTCCATTTTGTTTATTAAAAACTTCCTCCACTGTAAAAATTTTTTCATCAGTAAAAAGGATACTTTCATGGCCATTGCTTGCAACTGCAACAACTTCTTGCTTCTTTCCAATCTTACTTGCTTTAACCGTGCAGTTAAAAGATGACCAGTGCTCCTTCGAAAAGCTTTCATATGGAGGTCATCACGGATTAGTTGGGACATGGATCTGGAAGACATGTTCATCTCTCTAGACATAATTTTCTGCTTCCTTACTTAAGGAATTTCGGCGAATTCACTCACGTACTGCTTTTATTGCTCCAGCCGTTCGAATAACACGCGGACGTCCACTTCTGGCCCTGCCCTCTACTTGAGATGATTCTCAAAAACCGATTTGTGGTACGATACAAAAACTTTCTGGATATGTCGAGTTTTCTAACAACGTGAATATCTGACTAGCACTATTTTCGCACTTGTGTAACGCAATCACAGCGATACGATTTTCTTTCTCGCCCCACTTCATATTAACGCGGTAAAATTCTAAACCAAACTGACATAATTTAATAACAAAAACTATACGGGGATTTTTTTAAGCAGAACTTATGGCAGAACTAGGTACAATAATAATTATTGTGCTGATAACAATAGGGAAGAGTCTTGCAGGTTGCCAACCCATAACTTTTTTGATCATAGCTCGTTATAAAATCAACGTATTTTTGATTTGCCGCATATGTTGGTAAGATAAAGCAAAACTCCACTAGCTCCTAAGCCAGAAATCATTTGAATTCTTTAAAAAAAAAAGAAAAAGTTCTACAGCAAATATCAAAAATTGATTCTTGGAAATTTTGGTTTGCAGGTTGCTACCCTTTGAAAAATTGCTAAAAATGTAGAAAAACTCAAGTAAAAAAACCTGAATAAAAATTGTACAGAAAATTTTCAAAAGTATTTAAACTCGACTCTGAGATTTTTCTTTGCAGATTGCCACCCCTTGAAAAATTGCTGAAATGAAGAAAAACTCAAGTAAAAACACCTTAATAGAAATTTTGCTGCACAATTTTGAAAAGTAACTAAAATCGATTCTTTAAAATTTTTGGTTTGCAGGTTGCCACCCCTTGAAATATTGCTGTATGTATGTAGGAAAGAGCTCAAGTAGAAACACCCGAGTTAGAAAATTACAAAAATTTATTGAATTTTATATGAATTTTTCTTTGCTATTCCTCGATTTTAATGTTAACTTTAATTGATTTAAATGCGACGAGCATTAAAATCTTTAATACCGTGCATAGTGTGAGATTTTCTCAAACTAGCAGGACAAAATTAAAAAAAAATTATTTGCAAAAAATAAAAGTTTTTGTTCTCTAAAATATAGTTATAAACTTAATTTCAACGTAATTGGTTAACTCGTCATATTGAAGACTTTAGTCGAAAAACGGTGTTTTTTGTGTATTTTCAAATTATTTCCCAGCTTTTAATAAGCAGTTTTTATATTGTGTTGATCAAAGTTGAGAACTTTTATAAATCTTTAGCAATGGAATATTTTTCCGAAAGTATGCAAATTAACATCTAATCAAATGAATTGTTTAATAAACACATATTATTAAAATTAACCATAGAAAGTAAAGCAAAAAATAAAAAAATAAAGTTGGGGCTATATTTCGTTGGACTGCCAAAAAATTTGTTCGCATATTGAATTGTATTTTTAATTTCGATAGTATATACAAAAATTTAGCTGCAACTTTTTGGAACTTTTTAAAATATATGCACTTCAATAACAAACCTTAATATATCAAAAAAGAAACTCTACGATGTCCTACAAAATAAAAATAGCCCAAGATCATCAGCATATAAATCTGAATACAATTATAATTTTGTGTTACAAGGTTGAAAATTTTTAAAACTATGATTAAAAATATGAAGATGTATATTTACTCTTAAGATATTTTATTGAAACATCCTGTATAAATGTGGGTGTTTCAGATAGACCCCCAACTCCTGAACAATTTTTTATTAAGAATGAACAAAGGAATCGAAAAAAACGAATTGGCTATTTAAGCCCTTGAAAGGACTTTGACCGAGTTTCTTTTGATCAATTGTGTTGTGCGTGTTATTAAATGTTTGAACACAAGTCATCTATAACTGGACGGACCTACAAACTTCATGCCTACAAGCTTCATGCATTACTCTCTGAGGTTTGCCGTTGTCTGTAGAGAGGTGACAAAAAACTTTCTGTGTCAGATGGGACTCGAACCTGGGCTCTATTGCATACAAGCCACGAACCTTAACCAGTATGCCACGGCCACAATTTTTGTTTGGCTAAAGTTAAGTTATAATACCTGGCCTAAATAGCACAATCAGTCATTCAATTATAATGTTTTCAGTCAGAAAAGGTCACAATGTTTTAATACAGGATATATCTGACTCTCGCTTACAATATTTCTATTTAGCATCTATCTGTGTGTCCATGACCATGAGCCTTTGCAAATGTAAATAGCAATAAGGTATAAGCTTAGAATGTACTATAAAGTATTCTAGAGACATTTGTTAGGGGAAGAAAATCGATATTTTTATGGGCCTTTTTACCACTGGGTTCTTTGAAAACGAAAGTCAAAGAGAGAGAGAGAGAGAGAGAGAAGAGCGCGAGTTAACTAAAGGTAAAGCAAAGTGACTGAAGTGAGCAACAATGAATAATTAACGTCAGTTAATAACTAAATATCGTGTAAAATTAGCCGTTTACATAATGTGGTTCAAAGGTTTAAATTATGCGCTGTGCTTTTTAATCTTATATGTACCGCCTAAACGCTCTTCTTGTTAATGCCAAAAAAAAAAAAGCGTCTTATTTGCGATTATTTAAAAGTAACAACATTTTTCATTATATTTCTGTTGTTGTTGTTTACTTAAAGTGATTAACTCTGCTTAAATTTCACTTTTTATTAAACTCAAACTTATTGTTAAATTGTTGAATTTTGCATTTAGTTGTGATTTTGATTTTATTTCTTTATTTTTTTTTTTTTAATTTGCCCCTGCCTTAATTTGTTGTGTCTAGATTTAAAGATATGTAGATAATCAGTTACTATGTTCAAAAACTTTCACATACATTTTATTGTTGCAAAAATGTTTTTTACGTCGTTGCCTGGCATATTTTTCAAATTTCGTAATACTATTTGTTATGCGAATAATAATATTTATTATTCTTTGTGTTGCGGTAAAAGACACAAGAAATAGTTTTGCTCAACATAAATGAGCTATGTAAATATGTCAACCAGTGTTGGAAAACGTACCATTTCCACAATGCAAGACATTGTTGTGTTTTGTGGTTGGCTGTTAACGTATGCTTGTTCCTGGCCTGGCTTGACAAGAAAGCAAATTATTTAATATGGATAAAGTTTTGAGCAAAAAGTGGTTACTCTTGGCAATTAATGAGGCTATTAAAAAGCTAGTTAAAAAGTACTTAAAAAAGGGGTTTTTATTATTAAGTGACTTTTTTTTTTTTTTGCATAGAGGATATCCAGATATTTTCTTTGAATTTTTCGCTTTGTTATTTTAGTCGGTTAAACGTTAAATATGCGAAATTAGTTACAATATTGGCAAAACTGACGACGACGATTGACAAGAAAAACCTCTTTAATCCAACAGTCTGAGTGTTCGGTTTTCATGACAACACTTCTGATAACGGAATAAGGGCAGAGTTGCCACTCAAACAAAATGTAAGCTACCAAAATCTTTAAAAAATCGACCAAATAAAAAAAACTTCAATACTCTTTTCAGAATACTAAAGGCATATCTAGATGCCTACACTTACATCTTGTTATAATTAACAATTTATTTCTATAAAATAACATAAGATCAGTTACGAAATATTTTGCAAATCCGTCTACGACCACGCCTACCTCCCATATAACACAAAAATTAAAAACAATAATTTCTTTCGTATTGAAGTTGAATTAAAACATCTCCGTCTAGAATCTGAAATATACCTTTTACATTTAAAAAATATTACACGCCCACCGTCAAACTATCTCCTTAAGTTCCCAAAATTTCAATCTAACTTTATCTGAATGAATGCAAACATTAAACTACTATAAAACGTTCCGAGTGGGTTTCGAGCCCAGGACTCTTCGATCATGAAGCAAGAGCAGGCGATGAAAAATTGGTAGTCCAAGCCACTTAAAGAGTTCTCTAGTCCACTACTTAACAAGCATGTTAAGTTTTTGTTTTATTATTTTTTTTCGTGGCGGCCGTGGCGTAGTGGGTAGTAGAGTGTGTGACTCTTACGCCAAAGAACCCAGGTTCGAATCCTCCATCTGACACAGAAACTTATTTCAATTGAATTAATTTTTCTGTTCGGCCGCCACCTCTCTGCAGACAATGTCAAACCTCAGAGAGTAAAAACTGCCATGAAAAGCTTCTTGAGAACATAAGCCGTTCGGAGTCGGCGTAAAACTTGTAGGTCCAGTTCTCGCTCATTTGTGTTCAAACATTTCACAACACACACAACACAATTTATCAAAAGAAGCTCGGTCAAAGTCCTTTCAAGGGCTGAGATGGCCATTTCATTTTTTTTTTTCGTTTTTTTAGTATTGGCCGTAGTATAAGTTATTTCTTTTAACTATTCAATCTGTTTTTATCATAATTTTTTTTTTTAATTTGTGTTCCGTTTAATAGGTTTCTATTAAACAGAATTGCACCTGCTTTGTTTGATATCGAATTAAAACAGTCATTGTCTACTCTGCGATCATGTAACATAGAAAAAACAATAGAGGAATTCAATAAACAAATATTTTTATTGCTAAGTTCTCACTTAACATAATTATGCGAGGTTAGATGTAGAAATTAAATTTATTTTTGTGCTTAAAATTTAGAAAAAAATTTAAGAAATCTCTTGTTAAGAAAACTTAGATTTTCACGTAGATATCTACGAGGATTGTCTCAGAAACACACGACCTGTCATGCAGATGGCGATAGTTGTTTAAATATTTCGGTCACGCAATTCAGTCTAATAATAAACTAACCCACAAAATGGAGAAAACGAGGTGAATTATCAACATTTAAGAGTATTCTTTAATGAGATTTATGTGAATACTTATGATGGAATACTAAGCAAGCAAAATCGAATCACGCCTATAACTGTAGCAATCAGGAATCGCGAAAAGATTTCGTTTAACTCCGTTTCGGGGACAAATATTTATAATAATTAAAGAAATAAAAACATAATAACGGAAATAAAACAGTAAACAGCAATAAAATAAATAAAAATCTAATAAAACGATTTGTAAAATTACTGATAGTTTCGTAGATTTTGGATTGCTGACTGGAATATCAGCCACTTTCACAAAAGATTGTCCGAATTTGATAAGATTACATTTGTTGGAAAACAAATAATAAGAAAAAAAAGGTATGGTACCAATTGAACTCTTTGAAGACCAGGGTCCTTATGACAGTCCGCAACGGGTTAAGTTTCTCAGAAAAAACTTTTTTTGGCCTATCTCGCTTTGTTAAGGAATTATGACGTTTGTAAGTTTTTTCCATATATTTGGATTATTCCATCTTTTTTTGGTGCAGTACGACACCTTGGCATGGTTTTGAAAATTTTCAACAGATTTTTGCTTAATTTCGTTGCCATATATTTGAAGAGCGTCGGTGGCTAAACGACATCTAAACGATCGGATGAAAACTGGAGTAGTTATGGCGATTCAAGTCGAAATCGAATCGAAATGTATCCAAAAAATAACACTAAAAATCGGAATTCGAGTCGTTGAACAGATTTTCTTAAATTTTTTATTTAGATATTTATCATTTTCGGAGTTTGTTTCCAATATTTTTTTTAAGTGAAACCTTCTTTAGGCGCGTTGACCACTTTTTGGTAGAGACTAAACTATAGATTCGCGATATCATTGCTTTTAGCTGTTCATTTTTGTTGCACTGTGCAGCATTGTTTATGCCGTGGTTATGCTAGGCAAACAGGTTTGGTGAGCTTTTGTTTTTTATTACCGAAGCGATTACCAACCGATTACCGATACGATTACCAGCCAATTACCGAAGCGATTAACAACCGATTACTGTTTACCAAAGAGATTACTAACCGATCACCGAAGCGATTACCAAAGCGATTACCCATTACCGAAGCGATAACCAGAAGCAATTAGCGATTACCAGCCGATAACGAAAGCGATTATTTATTAATTTATTTATTGGCCAAACAAGGCATTTACTTATTCGGACTTAATTTATTTTATTTTTATTTCTTTTTTTTTTATTTTTTCATTTCTTCTCCCCTTTCCTTGTTTTGGTGTTCGAAAATGTGCGAATTGAAGTGGGCGTAGTCCGTCCAACTGAATGACATGATTTCACGAACACGTCAAAAAAAAGGAGGCAAAAAGAGAATTAAAAGTAAGAGTACATATACTTAAAGGTATTTACATACCCTTAGTTACTTAAGGTACTTACATACTAGAAAGAGGAGAGGAAAAGAAAAAAGATCAAATGCTGGGTTGATTAGGAAGAGGGAGAGAATTTGATAGAGATCGCTTGAACGAGGATTTGGACATGGAAGGTGAGTAATGGTCGGATATATTATTAAATTCTCTACAGCAACGGCTGATGGGTTCATTACTTGCATATGCAGTATGATGCTGATATTCTGTTAACAGCCGAGTATGCCTTGTACGTCTTATAGGGTCATTGACAGTAATCTTGTTAGATATGTGCTCGCAGTTAGTCACACCGTTCAGAACATTGAAAGTAAAGCATGAATCCAATACCGTTCTTCTTATTGATAGTGGCATCAAATTTAATAGGCTGAGTCTGTGTTCATACGGTGGAAGGCTGCAACAATAGCGGGGGTTAAAAGTTTCTCTCAGAGCGAATAGTAAGAATTGCTTTTGAATGGATTCTATTCTATCACAATTGGATTCAAAAGCTGGATTCCAAATAATGCAGCCATATTCGAGTATTGGGCGCACTAGCGCCCACATATTCGTGACCCACACATTCTTGAATTCACATGCTCGTCTTTTAATGAAACCGAGCTGTTTACTGGCTTTGGATACCATCTTATCATAGTGTAGATTAAAGCGCAATTTGTTGTCCAAGACCACTCCAAGATCAACTATATAATGGACCTTGTTAAGTTCGATATGGTTAAGGCGGTAGTTGTGAATTATAAGCTGGTTTTTACGGGAAAAACTTATCACGTTACACTTATTTACATTGAGGTAAAGTTTGTTTTGTGTACACCAGGTTTCAAGAAATGAGAGGCTTAACTGTAAGAAGTTAACATCTTCCTGTGATTTAATTACGTGGTAAATTTTTAGGTCGTCCGCATACATAAGATGTGAAATATCCTTCAACACTATCGACAAGTCGGATATGAAGATATTGAACAGAAGAGACCCAAGGTGACTACCTTGCAGTACTCCAGAGGAGACCTCGATTATCTTCGACACAATTGCTTGGAATTTAACATATTGGGATCTACCATGGAGATAAGTTGATATCCAATTAAGCAAAGGTCCAGAGAAACCAAATTTTTCTAATTTATGTATTAAGATGCCGTGATCAACATGATTCGGAAGGGTACCGAAGCTAAAATACCCCCCACGGCCGAATTCAAGTATATTCGAAGTCTTTAGACATGACAGACACGATGACATTCAGTTTTATACATTTACCAAAGTTTCCTATTTTGATGACGTATGGAAGGTAGGCGTGGTTTTCATCCGATTTTGCCGAATATCATACATATGGTTCATATTATATACCAAAGCTCATGTGCAAAATTTCAAGACATTTCTTTGACTTTTGTGAATTTCTAAGAGATTTTAGTTTAAAATAAATCCACTTTGTATGAGAAGTAGGCGTGGCTTTCATTAGATTTTGGCAAATATTATAGAGATGGTTTATATTAATTATCAAAGCTCATGTGCAAAATTTCAAGACATTTCCTTAAATTTTGTGGATTTTTAAGAAAATTTAGATTAATAAAAATGTCACTTTGTCTGGGAGGTTTGGGCGTGGTTTTCGTTCGATTTTATAGTCAGGATTGATATTGAAGATTAAAGCTTATGTGCAAAATTTGAAGACATTTCCATAATTTTTGTGGATTTTTAAGAGATTTTAATCTTCATTTTTTTTTAAAAAAGCTTATATTTTGAATTTCAACGCGATAGCTTGAAAATTACGGTTGTAATTGTGTCGACAGGCAGACTGTCAGACAGACGGACACACGGAAATCGACTCAAGAGGTGATGCTGATCAACCCCTTAATATACCCCTTACGCAGTACGCGTTTTGATAAGAAAATTAATGAAAAAGTTAAACTTTTAAAAAGGTTTTTTTATATTTGCGTAGTAATTAAGTAGCACTATATTTAGTAAAAGAATTACAACAATCGATCCTAAGGATTTAAAGACGTTACAAAAAATAGAAATAGTTTTGCGACTTGGATTACAAAACTCTGCGAATTGGGCAATACTTTTTGTATAAAACCTGTTTCAGAAGGATTGAAAAAAATACAAGTTTATTTTCCATGTAATAAAATTTAGAAATCTTTTCCAGTTATTTTGTCATTAGGCTTAGTCAATAATTATGTAATTTAATAATAAAAAAACAAATTTAATATATTCTGCCTCTCCTTGTCTCAACCATTTTTCTTTATTTTAAGCCAATGCCTTCCATGTTTACTAAAACAAAGATGTTTACGACACATTTACAAAACATTTACTAAAAAGAAAAATTACATTTGTGAAAAGAGTGAAGACGATTTGATCATCATGGTAAATGAGCTTGTGTTCAAATTGCTTAAATCAATAAAACTTAAATGTTTCTCTACGATAATATTATAAATTTTGATTCGTGGTGGACTTTTTGCTGGAAATGCCCATATAGTATAAACATTAAAAAATAGCAGTTTATACATTCAAAAACGTATTAATAAATAAATAAAAAAGATAAAAAGAGCTAAAAAAGTAGAACGCGTCTGATTTGCCAACTCTAGCTACTTCAGAAGCTCATAACAGCTATGTTATTTCATAGCTTTAAGTTTTCACTTTGATCGACATTCTCCCAACTGCCTACTTTTTTTTTTTTTTTTGGAGTGATATTTTGCCCAAAAAGGCTCTTTGTTTGAAAAAAATCCATGGCCCTAGAATTTTATTCTTATGCAATACTTCGGATTTTCATTTTGTTTGCTGGGTAAATGTCGTCGCCAGTGATTTGCAATATAATATAATTCTTTGAGTACATCCGAATAACATACACATAAACTCATTGACATACCCTGTAGGAAAATCAACTAATTTAAAAGTAGTTTTTTGTCGACCACAACTAGTTGAAATTCTGATTTTTTTCCATAGAACGAACTAACATATTTTGTATGGTGATGTCCGCTAAATAGGTCAATTGACTTTCGTCTGCATATATTTTCAACTACTTGTTAAATTATTTATATTTAAATTATTTTTTTAATTACTTTAAAATAACCAATTGAAAACTATTACTGATGGCCTAAAGTTTATAATATTTGATGAAATAACATGGTTAAATATATATAAACTTGTAATCTAATAAAAATTTGCAATTAAAACAAGTCAAAATTAGAGTAGTTGCCGCCTTAATATAATTCAAAGTAGTTTATCAATCACTTGTTTTTAAGTAGTATTTCAATGACTTCATATATAATGCAATAAAAACTATTTAGAATTGAAGTGGATGTCGCCTTAATATAATTCAAAGTAGTTCATATACTGGTTTATTTTAAACTAGTTTTTTAGTTAGTTGTTTTTAAAAACAAGTTAGTTTGTTCCTATAGGGTATGTATGCACGTAAGCTTATGTTCCATTCATAACAAAGTAATCAATATTTTTCAAAAGAAAACATTTCATAACTTTCAACCTTCAGCAGCAGCAGCAACATGTGTAAAAACTTATAATAATTGTTTGCACAAATATTCATTGGAAAGAAATCAGAGAAAGGATTTAAAGTTCTAGCCACATCCACAGCCCACACGATAGTTTATGTAGTGGGTACAACAACAAAAACTATTGAGTGCCAATACAAATAAAACAATAGAATGCACAAAACGCAAAGCAGTGCATTTCCACACAGGGTGCAACAACTTTTAACTAACTACTGGTGGTTATATGTTTGGCTTAAAGTGTGATGGAGGAGTTAATATGGGTGATTGAGCCATGTTGTGGGGATTACAGCTGAAGGTGTACGTATGAATGCACATTTAATTTGTGGGGATTTTTTTTTTTTGTGTTTAAAGCATGTGTAATTCTGTGTAACTGTGCATGCGAAAATATTTTTTAATGAGAGGTTCTTGCTGTTTATCGGATCGCTATGGTGATTATATTTATAAAGAAAAGAAAAAAATTATAAAAAATAAATAAAACAAACAATATAATGCTGATGAGGCTAAAACACGTATTTTACGCATTATAAAGCTGGAAGCAAAGAAAACAATAGAAGGTTAGATATTTTTTTTTATAGTGTTGAAAAAAGGGTTTTATGAACAAAGCTTAATTTTATTGAAGAATCTAACATGATTTTAATAAAAAAAGCTTTTGCTTATTTGGAATATTAAGTTTTAGTGTCATTCGAGTAGACTTTAAATTTTCTTAGTTTTTAGTGATTTTTTTATCGCTATAAACGACACATTGACTCATGTAAAGTGTTCAAAGAAAATAACGTTTATCAGAAGAAGTGTGATATTAAAAGATAAACTACAGCTGATAAGAATAAATACTTTGTATAAATATATTTGCAAAGTTATAAACTATGGTTTAGAGAAATTGTTACTAAGTAAAAAAGTATTCATACCATGCAATTTATAAATTACAACAGAATATTAGGTGCAGTAAAAAGAAATTGAAGGCTTTATTTAGCGTAGTTAGAATTACCCGATTTAGTTAAAATATGCAACTTTTGTTCCATAACTTGTTGCAATTTTTATGCGATTGCATCTAGGCGATTGCTTTCTTGAGTCGGTTCAATTGTTGACAGTACAGCTCCGAATTATTATCCGATGATTACGTTGCAATCATTACCGTAAGTGATCCACTTTTTATCACCAGAAATTACCATTCGCTTCAGAAATGGACCGATTTTATTGCGATTCAGAAGCGATTGGCTGATGGAAATTCAGTCTATGAAATTTTTATGCGTTAACTCGTGTGGCACCCATACATCGAGCTTCTTTTCTTTTTTAGCCTTATTCAAGTGATTACAAACGGTTTTTTGTGTAATGTTTAGCTTCTGGGCAATCGAAACAGTGCTTACATAAAGTTCGGACTAGACGATTTTCATGATTTTAGCGATATTTTCGACAATTAGCTAGGTTTTCAGAACGTGGTCCATCTTTGATATTTAAATTACCGGAACGGAATCGACGAAACCAGAATTTTGCCTGATTGGCTATTACAATATCAGGACCATTAACAAACGCTATTCACATTTTCAGCCATTTGGTTGGTGTTTTCGCATTTATCGAAGAAAACCTGTATAATATGGCGTATTTCGCTTTTCAAAAACAAAACTGAGGCAAGCAATCACAAAACCGTCTGAGAAGTTTTTTTAGTACAAACTCTTATCGTTCTAACGCCATCTAGTGTAACCCAATCGAACTTATTTATATAACATGAGATATAGAATACCATACACATCTATTGGAAAAATAATAGATTTCTTTTTATGGACACCTGATATTTAATACTGTGTTCAAAAGCCTTATAAAAATGCTTTTCCTATTTTAGTAAAAAAAAAAAAAAAAAAAAAACGAAATGGCCATTTCAGCCCTTGAAAGGACTTTGGCCGAGCTTCTTATGATCAATTGTGTTGTGTGTGATGTGAAATGTTTGCACACAAGTGATCGAGAACTGGACCTACAGGGCTGCCCATATTCGCCCATTTTATTTTTAAATAAATCAAAGAAACCACAATTTTTTGTCTGTTCGTCATGAATATCATTTAATTGGGTTCAAGTAGATTTGCTTACATCATTTCTTGAATATGATATCTCGTAAATGGTCGCCATTGGCCTCTAAAACATATTGTGCCCGTTTTGCAGCATTTTCCATGGTTTTCTTCAACATTTCGATGGGAATGGCGGTTTTTTCTTGACGGATGTTGGTTTTCAGCTCTCTAGGGTCTTTGGCTTGTTGACGTAAACCTTTGATTTCAAATAACCCCACAAAAAGAAGTCTGGAGGCGTTAAATCTGGTGACCTTGGCGGCCAATCGAAATCACCATTTTTTGACATCAAACGGCCAGGGAACAATTGCTTCAAAAAATCGATTGTAGTGCGGCTTGTGTGTGGTGGCGCGCCGTCTTGTTGAAACCAGTAGTGCCTTATACGCTTTCGACGAACGATTGGCATGAAAAAATTGTTTAACATATCGCGATAACGCTCCTGATTGACAGTAACTCTGTGGCCATTATCATCTTCGAAAAAGAACGGTCCAATGAGCATTTTAGCACAAACGCCACACCAAAGTGACTTTTGCTTCGTGAAGAGGTACCTCTTGAATCTCTTGTGGATTTTCAGTGGCATAAATACGGCAATTTTGTTTGTTTACCGTTCCGTTCAACTGAAAATGAGCTTCATCGCTCATGATAATTTTATGCCAAAATTGCTCGTCTTCTTCAGCCATTTCGATGACTCTTTGGGCCCATTCCAATCGACGTGGCTTATCGGTAGGCAACAATTTGTTTACCAATTGAATTTTGTACGGAAACAAATTCAAATCAACACGTAAAATGCGTTGTAAAGTGGATCGGGGAATGCCGAGCTGCTGAGAACGGCGATTTTGGGATGTTGTTGGTGACTGCTCAATACTGGCTCGTACGGCTGCAATATTCTCATCCGATCGCCTTGGTCGCTTTTTATTTGGCCTCTTTGGGTTACCAAGAGTATTACCAGTTGTAAATCTTTCATACAAACGATAAATTGTTTTCTTGGAAGGCGCACTTTTCACTTTATTTATTTTTTTGAAAGCACGTTGAGTTTTCACTATTGACTTGTTTTGTTGAATGTAAATTTCAACAATTTTAGAGCGTTCGCGTGGCGTGTACTGTTCCATTGTAAACATTTGCTTGGAATGACGCTTCAAACGCGGTATGTCATTAGTCGATTTGGCACCACTGCGGAAAGTTACAGTGTTGCCAGATGGGCGCTTCGAATAAGGGCTACCCTGTACATGTTTTACGCCGACTCCGAACGGCTTATGTTCTCAAGAAGCTTTTCATGGCAGTTTTTACTCTCAGGTTTGCCATTGTCTGCATAGAGGTGACAGCCGAACAGAAAAATTAATTCAATTGAAAAAACTTTCTGTGTCGGATCGAGGATTCGAACCTGGGTTCTCTGGCGTAAGAGTCACACACTCTACCCACTACGCCACGGCCGCCACTATTTTAATAAACTTTATTTTAATCAGGCCCATAGGTTAGGGGAAATTTAGGGGTTCAAACCCCTTCCCCTCCTTAGGGTTCAGAAGGTATGAAAAATAATACAAATGACACTAGTAATATCAAAACGTGATCAAAAGAACTGAACTTATAATGTAAATTTACTTGAAGATGCAAAAATATCAACTTTTTCAACACAAATTTATGAAACTTCGCTTAATAATTGATGGACAAATGAGAGTTTAACTTTGCTTATAAAAGTCACAATCTTTATATTTAAAATTTAACTTCAAGAAGTTTGTATATTAAAGAATCAATTATAAATTTCGATGCTCAAAAAGCACTGATATCCCAAATAATACATATTTGAAATGATGTCTTTATATTATAATATAACTTTATAAATTGCAGAAAATTAGGTTAAAATTTTCTGAAACCAAAACTTTTACAAAACTTTTCGTTTGAATAGATTTTTTTTTTTTTTAATTTTGAAAAGCTGTAGAATGCAAAATGTATGACATAAACCGTGAAATTTAACACGTAAAGCGGATAACTAAAACGTTTGCCCATTCTATTTTGTTGCTTTCTTGGAATGCTAGACATCTACACTCTACAACTTGGCACAAAAAGTTTGCTCTGTGCAAATTTCTTTCCACATTATAGGTGATTTTCTGACCTTAAATCTAAATATGCTTTTCTTTCGAAAAAACATTTCTCAGCAGTTTTAAATAAATTAATTAATTGAATAAAATAATTAAAACTCTGTATAAAACATTTTATACATTTCAATTCTATGTGGGACTGGATGATTTTTTTAATCAGCTTACCAACTTTTTATAAGAAAATCAAATAATTACATTTTTTTTAAACTTCGGCATTTTTAAAATTATTTTTTATTACCAAAGACTCCACAGTGAGACACAAGTATATTTTTTGAATTAATTTACAAACCTTCTCAGTCAGAACTTGTGTACAGAAAAAAATCTCACCCCTTATTTTAAAGATGACCTCGAGGAGGCCACTCCAAAAACAAAAACAATTTTTTTTTGGACCCCCGGAAAAACCGCCAAAATAGTCAAAAAGAAACAACAATAAAAAACTATTAGTTTTAAGAAATTTTTTATAAAGAAAGTTTTATACTACAATTTGGAACTGATACAACATTTTCGTTTCAAAGCCAAATAAAGTACTTTTTGCACAAGATGTGAACAAATTTTTAAGAAGTTTAATTTTATGATAAATAAAAATTGGTTCAACAGGGGGGCAAATCGTGGTAACAGGGCTTACCCGTTGAATATAATTTCAGAATTCCAAAAGCTTTAAAAGGAAAATATAGTACTAACTAAGACCTTTTTAACGGTATATCATTTTATAAAATCGGACATAAAATGCATAAGTTATGGGGAAAAAGACCATTTTGGCGGTTGTCCAAAAAAAAATTTTTTCTGTTTTTGGAGTTGTCTCTAGGTCATCTTTAAAATAAGGGGTGTACTTTTCAAACCTTTTTTTTTGTATGGATACCGACCGACCCACTCTAATAGTCCTCATTTTTTGTCTTAACTGAATGTAACTGTCTGTAATTAAAAGCTGAATCAGACACATTCAAAAGTTCTACATCCTACACAGAGAAAAAGGCTTATGCGAAATTAACAAAAATCCTAGTATAATTTATAAGATGGCTTTGGCAGTATGGCTCAGCCTCCCAAGAACTTCATCGAAACACATAAAGTTTACAGGTTAACTTATTGATATCGATTTGTTATTTATATATTAGTATCAGCTTATATTAGTTTGCTTGCTTAATCTGCCGAACGTAGTGTTCAAGTTTTCAACAAAAATTTTTGTTAAACTACCAAAAAAAAAAAACGAAATGACCATTTCAGCCTTTGAAAGGACTTTGACCGAGCTTTTTATGATCAATTCTGTTGTGCGTGTTGTGTAATGTTTGAACACAAATGATCGAGAACAAGTATTATGCAGACTCCGAAAGGCTTATGTTCTCAAGAAACTTTTCATGGCAGTTTTCACTCTCTGAGGTTTGCCATTGTTTAAATTAATTCAATTGAAAAAACTTTCTGTGTGAAGTGGGATTTTAGCCCAGGTTCTCTGGCGTATGGGCCACACACTCTACCCACAAACTACCAAATAGATAGATTAATATACGGGGAGAAGTATAAAATACACATCTACTTAAATAAGCTACTGTATATTGCTGTATATAGTGCAAGCTTTTTTTCTCTTTACCGGCTCCACTAAGCACAACTGTTTTAACTCTTTTTGAAATGGATACATCCATTCAAAATGGATATTCCAGATAGTTCTCTTTGTGTTAATCTCATGCTTTTACTTTTTCTATGCTACTAAAAAAAATAATGGTGGAATGAATATCGATTCTGTGAATAGATAGCTTTATATAAGGTACTTGGACATATTTATTAATTATTAATTAATTCATTTTTAATTTCATTAAGTTGTCGACAAAAATGCCTATGTTATGTTTTTTTTTTTATGAAATAATTTTCAAGCTTGAATGCATTGCACTTATATAAAATGTTCCTTTTGTTGTTTTATTGAAATAATTCGCTCTTTATTCTTTATGCTTTTGACGTCACATATCCAGATGTTCCAAGTAGAGATAACAACATTACCGGTATATCTGTTTGTTGCTCAAACAACAAATTTTGCAACAACAAAGCTGTGAGAACGCTAAACGTCAAATGATAAAGGCAACAACAACAATAAGAAAACTAAAATTCGACCAGCCGATTTTGACATACAGCTTCCTTTTAACTCTAACTTGAGCCTACCTTATAATTCTACCATGTTCTCAAACAAGTATTCTTGATGCTTTATAATTTCACTCTCTCATACAAGATCTATCGTTATATAAAAGAGAAATATTCCATGCATACTCAATGCTTAGAGAGCGAAACCAATACAAGTTGATATAAGAAAAAATAACAACATATAACTAGTATGCTTGGATGGTTTTATGCAGAGCAATAGTTGAATATTGCTGCTTTTATTTAATACCAAAAAAAAAAATATTCGTAAAACGTAAACGTAAACGTAAAACGTAAAAAAGTTTAAAACAAAATACTAGAGCAGCAGTCCAACTGTCCCTTATATTTAAATTGATCATGATATCCAAGTAAGTGATATAGCACAGGGAATAAGAAGGTCGTAGTTGGTAATGGAAATCGTTTTTGCTAATCTCGCTGTGTAAAGTAACTTGCGATGCGTCTATGTTTATTACTCCGTGTAATATATGACGTATACGACCACCTTCCGGTCCATGACGTGAAAATAGTCCTCGGCGATTTTAATGCGAAAGTCGGAAGGGAAGGCATCTTTGGCCCCACTGTCGGTCAGTTCAGTCTTCATGAGACCTCCACGAACAACGGTCTAAGACTGATCGACTTCGCCGCGGCGCGAAACATGGTAGTTAGTAGCACCAGATTTAAGCACCTCGACATCCACAAGGCCACCTGGCTGTCCCCGGATCAAAAAACGCAAAACCAAATTGATCATGTTGTAATCGACGGAAGGCATGCCTCTAGTGTTCTAGATGTGCGTACATTTCGGGGGGTCAACATTGACTCCGACCATTATCTTGTTGCAGCCAAGATCCGCATGCGATTATGCAATGCAAAGAACATACGCACAGGAATGCAACGAAAGCTAGATGTCGCTAAGCTGCAATTACAACGGACTGCCGAAGCCTACTCCGCTCAACTCTCGGTTAAGCTCAACCAACCAACCTCTGAACCCGACGACGCCGGCGGACTTTGGGCGCATATATCCCACTCCATGCGTGCTGCCGCTGAAGAAGTCATTGGTTTCCGGCGCCCGCAACCTCGGAACCAATGGTATGATCAGGAGTGTCGCATTGCGACTGCAGTAAAAAACGCCGCTTATAGAAAAATGCTGCAGTCAGCTGCAACGCGAGCCGTGCGAGAAAACTACCGCGAAAAGAGGAAGGAAGAGAGGCGCCTTTTCAGACGCAAGAAAAGAGAGCAGGAAAAGCGTGAGCGTGAGGAACTAGAGGTGTACCAGGACAAGAAGGATGCACGAAAATTCTATCAACAGGTTAAGCGTCTAACCCAAGGTTTCAAGCCCGGAGCATCCACTTGTAGAGACGAAAATGGAGATCTGAATACGGATACGCAGTGTGTGCTGAGATTGTGGAGACGGCACTTCTCCAATTTACTTACTGGCGACGATTTCACCAATGCCGCCCATGGAGAGCACAGTGCAGAGCTACCAATCAACAATGACGGAGTGGAAGTACCACCACCTAGCCATGATGAGGTTCGAGTTGCTATCCAACGACTCAAAAACAACAAAGCAGCGGGTGCTGACGGCCTGTCAGCTGAATTGTTTAAAACCGGCGGCGATGAATTGATAAGGAGCATGCATCAGCTCATCAGCAAAATATGGCTAGAAGAAAGCATGCCCGACGTTTGGAACCTCAGCGTACTGTGCCCTATACTTAAGAAAGGAGACCCAACAATCTGCGCAAGTTATAGAGGTATCAGTCTTATTTCCATCGCATATAAGGTTCTCTCAAGCGTACTGTGTGAAAGATTAAAGCCGATTACAAAAACACTGATTGGACCTTATCAGTGTGGCTTTCGACCTGGTAAGTCCACCATAGACCAGATTTTCAAACCCACGAAAACCAAATTGACACACACCATCTCTTTGTCGATTTTAAAGCTGCGTTCGATAGCCCGAGAAGGGATTGCCTATACGCAACAATGTCTGAGTTCGGTATACCTGCAAAGTTGATCAGACTTTGCAGAATGACGTTGAGCAACACACGCAGCTCCGTCAAGGTAGGAAATGATCTCTCCGAAACCTTCAATACCGAAAGAGGTTTCAGGCAAGGCGATCCACTGTCTTGCGATCTCTTTAACATCATCATGGAGGGGATCGTACGAAAGGCCGGTGTGCATCGTAATGGCACCATTTTCTACAAAGGCGTCCAGCTCCTTGCGTACGCTGATGATATTGATATTGTCGGCAGAACCAAGAGAGATGTTACCGCTGCTTTCGCCGCTATCGAAAAGGAATCAGCCAAAGTGGGTTTGACGATAAATGAGGGCAAAACAAAATATATGCTGTCTACAAACAAGGGAGCTCGGCGTTTAGACTCCCACGTTTCATCCGGCAGCTATAACTTTGAAGTAGTCAAGGAGTTCGTTTACCTTGGCACCGCCATTAATACCAAAAACGAAATCAGCCTGGAGATAAAGCGAAGAACAATAATTGCTAATAGGTGCTACTACGGGCTCAGTAAGCAACTAAGTTCCAGAGCCCTCTCTCGATCGACAAAACTAACACTCTACAAGACGCTCGTTCTACCTGTGCTGCTTTATGGCGCTGAGGCATGGGTAGTTTCGCAAACTGACGCAGCCGCTCTGGGGGTGTTCGAGAGAAAAGTTCTTCGCAAAATCTTCGGTCCTGTTCGAGTCGGCGATGACTATCGCATCCGAATGAACCACGAGCTGTATGAGCTCTACGATGACATTGACGTAGTTCGGCGTATAACTGTGCAGCGACTACGCTGGCTGGGTCATGTCCATCGTATGAACGACGAAGCTCCAGCGAAAAAGGTGCTCGAGGCGAGGGTCGCTGGTCAACGACGACGAGGGAGACCATGCCTCCGATGGATGGACCAGGCTGAGGAAGCCCTAACCGCACTTGGTGTATCCGATTGGAGAAGGCGCGCGCAAAGCAGAGGCGCCTGGCGAGAGCTGATGAGGTCGGTTGAAACCCGGACACGGGTTGTTACGACCAACTAAGTAAGTAAGTAAGTAATATATGACATATATGCAGAGCACGTGGTACATTAAGTGCCCATTAAACCAAAATATTTGGCAAGCCGAGTTCATTGCCGTCTTTTAAACATTTGAATCAACATCAAATTGTAATCCTATTCAATTCTCTTGACATTGAAACGAAGCTGACCTACCTACCTACATTTTGATAAAGTGTCGAAGTTTTCGGTAGTTTGCCTACAATATTGGTCAAAATGTTATATAATTGGCTTGGGTAAATCAAACACTTTTTTATTAGCAGGGTATCGAAGTATGTGCTTTGAAAACAATGTATTAAACAATATATAACTTGGGTGAATAAGCATAAGTTTCCAACTTCCATACAATTCTCTTTACCTAAGCCGGCTTAGGAGATTTTACTATTGCTTTTTTTCTCGGTGTAGTTTAATGAAAGCTCAATTATTTTATTTTTAATTAGGAACTGATTTTAAATTATAAAAAAAAATTGTTAGTCACACAAAACCCGTTGTTGAATATCAAGAACCTTTTACAATGCTTCTAGAAGAAAAATGATTAAGACTTCTAAAAGATTATTTTAATAGTCTATTCACACCTAATGGAATTGTTTGATTTCCAATAATTTTGCAAAATTTTTTCGCACCTTGACACATTGTGAAAGAGGCAAGAGACAACAACACTTGTCTGTAGCAGTCAAGTTAAGCAGTCTTAAATTATAAGTCAAAGGTTCATTGTTTGATAATCTTTAACAACAGAATCTTACTAGGCAAGGCTGTATGTTTTGCTAAAATGTGATATTGTTATTGTTGGTGGCGTGTTTTTCTTTCTAAGCTATCACAATTATCGAAAATTGATGCACTTGCAATTAAGTGAATTTCGAGTAAATACTGGCTATTTCCTTAAGCCAAGTTGTTTTGATTTGTTTAACTGTTAAAGCTTACTTATACAATTTTAGTTGATTGCACACATATACTGTATTTATTTTTTGCCTATACTATTTAAAAACAAATAGTTTTACTGGAGTTTGACTCTCGTCGAACCTTATAAAATAAATTGACGTCAACCTGTGAAAATTCTCATCAGTTAGAAACTCACAAAAAAAAAAAAAAAAAAAATCAAATTAATATGGTTAAAGCTGCTTATATCGCATGATCTCATGTTGTAAATTGCAAATATTGAACAATCAATGTTGATTTTTCCACGAATGCATAGACATTTATTTGTAATGCGGTAAAATGCTTAGCAAATATTATTTTTCTACTTAACAAAATGATTTGAATGAGCAATTTTAAGATATGAGTTCAAAGTTTAGCAAAAAACACTATGGAGAGTTTTTAAGATGCTTTCAATATTGAAAAAAAAAAACAACTCAATGATATAAAAAATTTCAAAATTCAATTACAAACTTTTGAAGGATATACGTTTGTAGCTAAATATGACACAAGTGGAAGTTTTATCTTGTTATATGAGCAATATATGAACACTCTACTGCACTCTTCAAGAACTTTTAAGCATGAGCATGTCAGATAAATAAATGAAATATATGCATATTTAGTTTACTAAAACTGCCATCTCTTTATTAACACAACAACATAGTTGCGGTGATACCTGTACACAAAGTTTTTCTCTTGTTTATGATGACTTCTGATATTTACAAAACAAATGAGAAGTATAAATAAGTTAAGAAACAATACTGTCAAACAAACTCGATACGGGAAAACTCTCCACATTGTTGTCTACATTGTGGAAGCGAGTTGAGTTTCAGTTATAAATTTTAACTCAGAGTAAAATGGTTAAAACTAAAATTGTATGTTAAATTTTAGCACAGCGCATAGTGAGATGAGTGATACCAAAAGTGTAGCTGAGTATCGAGCTGTAACTGAGTTTAAAGACAAAAACTCAAATATTAATTTTTATGCTTTCTTCTATCTATATATGGGCATTTCTAGAAAAAAGTCCTGACACGAAAACTAAAAGTTATTAAAAACTTATTATTTAATGATATTATCATAGAAAAATATTTGAATTTTATTGATTTAAGCAATTTGAACATAAACTCATTTACCATGATGATCAAATCGTCTGCTCTGTTTCACAAATGTAATTTTTCTCTTTAGTAAATGTTTCGCAAACGTTTTTGTTTTAGTAAAAATGGAAGGCATTGGCTTAAAATAATGGAAAATTACATAATTACTTAATTATCCAACTACTTAATTACCCCATTGAATTACAATGAAAATTTAAGTAACGTAACGCCAGTAACGTCACGTCAGACGACTAACCCTAGTAACAAAAAAAAAACGGGAAAAATTTTTTAAATTAGATTACTTGGAAAATAAACTTACATTATTTCAAAGACTTCTAAAACAGGTTTAATACAAAAAGTCTTGCCCAATTCGCAGAGTTTTACAAATTTGTTAATTCAAGTCGAAAATACTTCTGTTTTTTGTAACGTCACGCCAGAGCATAGTTTTGCTTATATCTTTAAATTCTTAGGATCCATTATTGTAATTCTTTTACTTAATATAGTGCTACTTAATTACTACTCAAATATAAGAAAAAACCTTTTTAAAAATTTGACTTTTTCATTGCCTTTTTAATATTTTCTTGTAGAAATCGTACGTAACGCCAGTTTGGAAATGCTTATATATAAAAATGGATGTATCTATGTGCATATGTGGGTATATTTGTATGTGTGTATATCACGTATAGATTCCAAAACCGTCAAACCAATCTTTATGAAATTTTCAGGAAGACTGAATCAACATTTTGAGTGTTCCTGTGAATTTGGCGTTGATTGGACAAGGGGGCGTCGTACCTTCCATACAACCCAAATTGGCTTTATCTATCGCCCACAAACCAAAAAAAAATGCTATACATATCAGACGGTTTAAGTCGTATAAGACTAAAATTTGGTAATTTAACTCATATGTTTACTGTCGGCGACTGTACAAAAATGGGCGTGGTCGCACTATATATACGCCCACTTTTGAGAAATCATTTTAATTTCGAAGAAGTTCCCGTTTTGATAGTGAAACTTGGCATGCAGGTGCTATGAGCCCAAGTGGCAGTCACTATGAATATATAAATGTGGTCACGTCCACTTTTACCGCCCATAAATCAGTAAAAATGCTTTATATCAGACGGCTTTTACCGAGAAGACTAAGATTTGGTAATTTAGTTCACATGGTTACTGTCGGCCACTGCAATAAAAATGGGGGTGGTCTAACTATATCTACGCCCACTTTTTCGAAATCATGTTTATTCCTGAGTTACACACGTTTTGATAGTGAATCTTGGTATGCACGTACTATGAGCCCAAGTGGCAGTCAATATGTATATATAAATGTGGTCACGCCCACTTTTACCACCCACAAATCACTAAAAATGCTTTATATCAGACGACTTTTACCGTAGAAGACTAAGATTTGGTAATTTAGTTCATATGGTTACTGTTGGAAACTGCTAAAAAAAGGGCGTGGTCGCACCATATCTACGTCCACTTTTTCGAAAGCATGCTTATTCCTGAGATGTACACGTTTTGACAGTGAAAATTGCTGCAGGTGCTCTAAGTGGCGTTCAATATATATATGGTATATATACATAAAGTTTGCCGCCTCCTCTTTTACCACCCACAAATCAATAGAACTTCTATAAATCCGACGATTTTCATCGTTCAATTCTAAAAATTTGGTTATTAAGTTCATACGCTCACTCTCGACAGCTTTGCAAAAAATGGGCGCGGTAGCACTATATCTGCGCCCACTTTTCAGAAATAATATTAATTCCTAAGATGTGAACGTTTTGATAGTCAAATTTGGTATGTAGGTGCTATTGGTCCAAGTAGCGGTCATTTTATATATAAATGTTGTCACGCCCACTTTTGTCGCCTACAAATCGGTAAAAAAGATATATATCTTACGGTTTTTACAGTAGAAGTCTAAAATTTGGTAGTTTTATTTTTAGCTTTAATTTTTTAATTTTTTTTTTTGTATTATTTTCACTAAAATTCAAATTGAAATTTTTTTTGTTTTGCCATGTTACTTTTAGTTAAATAAATTGTCTTTTGATGATAAAATATGAAAATCTGCATTATCTTTGGTCCGACAGCAAAAATTTAAGATTTTTCGATGCTTTCCATTACTTTTCTTTTCCATTACTATTATTTTTGACCGTTTTTTTTTTTTTTAACTACCATACCAGCCAATATTTTTAGTCGAAGTATTTTGGAAATCATCATAACATAAGCCATGGATTATTTTAAGGAACCGAACATTTTTTTTCTATGGAGCGTGAGGCGCCTTAATGTACCTATATATGTATCTGGGTATATGTGTATTTTACATAAAGAAACCGAAACCAATTTTTAAGCCAATTTTTATACCAAAGCCTTGAGAGTGTTCCTGTGAAGTCTGGTGCCAATCGTAAAAGGGCGCGCGGTACCTTAAGTACACCTCAAATTTTCGATATCGAACAGTTTTGGAATTATAGGTCGCACAGCCTCGGACCCCAAATTTTCGGTATAGCTTTCGAAATAAGTCACACATCAATGACACTCGATACGAAATTACTATCAAAGTGTGGCCTCACTATAGCTACGCCCTCTTTTAATGTGATAAGCGCTGAGCGCAGTGAGGCGCGCCGGTTATAACCTAGTGTTTTATATTTGCAAAAGTACTTTCACACTTAATGGTTTTTGAAACACACAGTACTTATACACTTTAAATACTTCCACACAGAAAAACTAACTTACATAAATAGCTTTGTGTAATTTATAGCTCATTTTAAAGGCAATGAAATCGCCTTTCCAACGGTATATTAACAAACCCAATCAGCTTAACCGTTACCGAGCTGTGATCGTGTGAAGATGAAATCAATCGGTTAAAATTACCAAATTTCAATTTTGAGTGCAAATTTCTCAGAATTTCGTGTGATAAATGAATTCTTTTTTTAGATCAGTTTTGTAATTTATTCAATTTTCTTTTCAATGACACCAAAAACATAAACATATCTTTAAAAATAAAAAAGTTGGCTGTACTAAAAAAAATTATACTTATTAGAAAATAATGATAAATAATGACATTATAATTAGTTATAGATTATTAGATAATTAGCAGTAGATAATATCATTGTTTTCTAATAAGTATAATTTTTTTAGTACAGCCAACTTTTTTATTTTTTAAGATACGTTTGCTTTTGGTGTCATTGAAAAAAATTACAAAACTGAAGCTAAAAAAAATTTCATTTCTTACGCAAAATTCTGAGAAATTTGCACTCAAAATTGAAGTTTGTTAGTTTTAATCGATTGATTTCATCTTCACACGAGCACAGCTCGGTAACGGTTAAGTTGGTGGGGTTTGTTGATATGTCGGTAAAAAGGTGATTTTATTGTCTTTATAATGAGCTTTCAAAATAAGTTTTATGTAAGTTAGTTTTCTGCTAGAAACAATAACGTAAACCAAAGTCGTGAAATATTAATTAACACTGTAGCTCCTAAGAATGTGAAAATAGACCCCCCCCCCTCCCGTACGATTTTTTGCTTAGCTCGGCACAACCTTTCAGCTCCATAAATAGTTGCACTCAATTGCGGCACACCCTGTATATAATAAAAGTGAATATTTTTGAGGCTTACTTTTTTAGTCGAAAATAAGAGGGTAATATATGCAGTGCACCTAGAATTGATTGTATTTTTAATCACGTAAGATGATCTGTGAGTGCAAAAACTGATGCAACAAAATGGCGTACTTTTGTCATGAATGGGACAATTTTTCGTCATGAATGGGACACTTTTGAAAATTTTTTTGTGTGGATGTATTTTTTAATGTATAATATTTGTTATTAAGTGTATATTTGTTGTGGTTTCATGCAATTAATTAAGTGGCATTTTGTTCCTCAAACGCTGCAACGACTTTTTTGACAGAGAAACAAAAAAAAAAAAGAAATGCAAGACGTTCGTGTTTTCCAAGGGAATTTAACAAAACTTATACCACATATTAATGATATTATAATCAGTTATCCAGTATATTAAGTTTTGTAGTATTAGATTTTTGCTAATTTTTTGGCTACATTCCCAACAACCTACAACCAACATTAATTTGAAACGTTAATATATTTGAATGAAATTTTTTATTGTATGTTTTGAGACTACTATGAACATGCCGTGCGGGCGCACGAGTCCGAATATCGATGAAGTTTTTTTTTTCACCATACAAGTGGCGACCACTTCACTATTCAAAAAACGAAATAAGAAAATTGAAAATAGAATTAATTTACAAACCTTCTGATTTAAAGAGGTATCGAGGTGTCGATGAAAAAAATACAAAAATAATTATACAAAATACAAAATAATTATTTCCCACTTTTTATCTTTTAGTTTCCCCGTATTCTCCCTGCTTTTGAATTTTTAAATAATAGTTATTAATAAAAATAGTTCTTCTAATAAAACAATTTGACTGACTTAATTTTACTGTATAAAAAAAAACAATAGATTATAAAGAACAGCAATATACGAACAAAATATTTGAGAGAAGCTAACTTTGTAGTTAGAAATTTTATAAAAGTTTGAATGAATATTCATCAATATCCTCCTCGATTAGTTACAATTTTGTGACTTTTCTAACTAAAGTAGTGTATTGTTATTTTTGTGACTACTCGTATCAGTGAAAGGTAATGAAAAAATCGGAACTTTTTAAACATTAAGCTCCAGAATCAATGTTGTATAAGACTTATGGGGAATTCCTGAACTTTTTCTGATAGTTGACTCGAAAAAATCAAAAGTATTTGTTTATTCTATATTGAAATCGTTCTATATGGATTAAGAAATAACGTGTAAAAAGAATTACATTTTCTTTTTAACCAATGATAATTTTTTTTCAAACAAATTGGTTCAAAATTTAAAATAATTTCCTATCAACTGGGATGAAATCAAATCTACTTAAATAAATTCGAAATAAGAGATAATATATTTTAGTTTGACAAGATGGTTTAAAAAATTTTAAAAAATGGCTTAGACTGTCTCTTAATTTATCACGTTTTGATCATTGTTTTCCCTGCCATTCCGTTTTAGTCGAAAATATACCGAAAACGGAGAAAATTTCGCCACCTGGCAGCTCTACCCTGAAATACATTTATTTTTAAATCGTAATTCTTTAATTTTTGTTCTACTTAGATCAATCCCTGTGTTCGTATGCACTTCATAATAGCGTGACGTATGCACTTCAGAAATAGAGAATCTCGAGTAGACTTTCACAGAGATTTGGAGTTAAATTTAGCATAACAATTGCAAAAAAAAAGTTGGCGTTTTCCATTTTGGCTCTTTTTAAGATAAACTACGCGTAAAATGCAGCATTTTTCAAATGAGAAAAAGTCGAGTCGTATGGACGAAGTAGTGAATGCAGATAAGACAATATACCTGTTGTCAACAAACAAACAGTTGCAGCGTCTTGGAACCCAAGTCACTGTTAACAATACCTTCTTCGAGGTTGTCAAGGTCTCCGTCTACCTGGGATCCAGTATTGTAACTCTTGCTAACAGGTATTACTCTGGGCTCAGTAGGAAATTGGGAAGTAGAGCCCTCTATCGACGAACAAAAGTCGTGCTCTATAAGTCAGTTATCATGCCTGTTCAGTTATATGCAGCAAACACCTAGACACTGATCAGTTCTGATGAAAAGACCTTGGAAGCCTTTGAGAGAAAGATTCTTCGCAAGATTTTTTTTTTATTTTTTATTCTTTTTTTATTTTTTGTTTTTTGTAAATTTTTTAATTTTTTTTTTTTGTTTTTTTTTCTTTTTCAAGTTTTTTTTTTTTACTTTTTAGCTTTGTTTGGATTTCTTGTCAAGAATACATCTTTAGAATTTCGATTCCATTATCTAAACGGATAGGACTGGACATTTTGACAGTTGCCATGGAATCAAAATTCTGATGACATTTTTATGATCAGCGACCACAAAAACATAAAAAAAAATGTGACTTTGTGAACAGAAAAGTCGTTAGAACAAATACATTACATAAATAAAACAAAACAATTGGCAACTCTGTATGGAGAAACAAGGAAAATCAAATTGAGATAGTGAGGTAGCGTGTTCGAAAAAAAAAAAAACCTAACAAAGCAAAATAATTTTTGCATGACATGCTTCTCTGTCTGTTTTTCGCCTCCCACGTTCTAATTCGTTGTCATTTACTTATATTCATACAGTAGTTATGTATAATATAGTACATAGTTATATTTGTTATATTTATATTATGAGCAGTCACATTTATGCGGCTAACAAAGCTGCTCTAGATGGAATCAAATCAGCGATGAATACAAAAACTTTCATAGAAGAAACAAAAAAAAAAAAAACAAAAAAACTCGTATATTTTATAAGATAGCAAAACAAAAATAAAACAGCAACAGCTCACTTAAAGAGCGAGGCGGAAAAAAAAAGTCGGAAAGAAGCTTTTTTCCAGGCGTGTGTACAACAAAGTCAAGGTCTACATAAGTTAGTTTATTGCACATTGTTTGTTTGTATGAATAAAGTTCTATAAAACTTGGACAAACATAACTTGAAAAACGAATCATGCGTTAATTTTTTTTAATTGTATTTTCTATGTCAAATTTTTAATATATTGAATTTTTTTTTTTGGCATAGTTAACATAGTTAATTAACAATTAAATAAATTAACGCATGCTTCTTTTACACTTTTATTTTTCTTTACTTCTTTTATTTTTATGTACAGTAGCGATGATAAAAAATTCAACGTTCACATTAACATGAGTTTTTTTAAGTTATATTAACTCAATTTTTTTTGGGTTTGTACATTTAAAGTAAAGCTAATGCAAAAAAGTTTTCAAAATTTAAGTGTTTAAACTCAAAAGCAACTCAGTTTTTGTATTGATAATACGACTCATGATAGTATAAATGTTGCGTTTTTCATGATTGCTAGTGTATGTCTAAGCTTTATAATAACAGCATTTATTCATACATCGCAAAAACTCCAACTAATAATTTTTTTATCTAGATAAAATTTATATTGATTCGAAATATGATAAGAAAAACAATTATTGTTTAATAACTGATAACGATTATAGTTAAAAAATATACATTTTTTTTTTGTTTGTAAACTTTTTGTTGTTATCATATCGAATTTAAGTTGTTGTCCAAAAACTGTAATAATTATTGACACGTGTTTGATAGCAACGAATTTTGTTAACATAAACTAGACCTACCAAAACCATTTTGAATATTTTTGAATTTAATGCTTAAACATGAATAAGCTCAGCCATAATAATTTTTTTTATAAGTCTTATCCAGGCCTCAGCAGAGAACCATCCATTCTACTTGTACAAACAGATAGAACAAGTAAGAATTTAATATTATTGATACAAATAAAAATACAACAAGGAAGGTTATCGAAATTTTTAAGCAAATCCGTTTTCTTTTAAGACTATTTCTGAATATGCCTGTTTTTAAATGACCATAAGAGAGATGACAAATCAATTTTGAGCACTAAGTTTTTTGATTTTTGTCTATGGTTTGTTGAAAAATGGTCCAAATTGAGAATTTTTAATTTCTTTTAAAAAGTATTATTCCGAAAATTAGCACAAAAAGTAAAAATGTTTGTGACAAAATTTTACTAACTCAACAATATTAGTGTTTATTTTTATAGTATATTATTATTAGCAGATTATTAAAATCAAAATTAAAATCAGCTATGAAAAATGCAAACATTTTTTAATAAGTTCACCTGGTGAAGCTGTATTTATAACTTTTATGGACATTTCACATAAACGGGAGGGAAAAAAAATTTTAGTCTTTAGATTTGGTTTCTTTTTGGCTATCTTGCGCTTTTATTGATCCCCAGCTTGTGTACAACTATTTGAATCTGTGTGAAACCAAGTGTGTGAAGATAAATTCGTAAATCCGACGCTAACTTAGCAAAGACACAAACCAATTTTCCTAAAAGTACGAATTTTAAATTCGTACTGTTGAAAGTACGAATTTAACTTTAAGTATGAATTTAACTTTAAGTACGAATTTAACTTTAAGTATGAATTTAACTTTAAGTACGAATTTAACTTCGTTTGATAAGAAATCTTTTTAATATCAACCAGGAAACTTAAAATTTAAAATATTAATAAAATATAATAAAGTTAAGGGAAAAATATATAATTAGTCCAGAACTGAAAATTCGATGCAGAATTGATTAAACTTCCGATTCAGGTCATAAACAATTTTTTAAAAAGTCACGAATCATATGTTTATGATACTAAATTTGAAATAAAAGATCGTAATATCTACATTTAGAATTTTTATTTCTTATAAACCAATGGACAGGTAATTAAAGCACCTCTTCAAGGGGATATGACTACTAGTGCCGCGCTGAGGCTTTTGGCCAAAGAAAATTTTTTAAAAAGGAGTAATCGATCGATTCATAGTACTTACTTTGAATAAAAAAATCTCAGTTCCAAAATGTACGATTTTTAAATTTTATATTTTAATAGACAGGTAATTAAAGCACCTTTTTAAAGATATATGACTCATTGTGGCGCGCTAAGGATTTTGGCAACAGGAAATTTTTTAAAAAGTAGTGAAAAGTTCCATGGTGCTTACTTTGAATAAGAAAATCTCAGTTCCAAAATGTACGATTTTTAAATTTTATATTTTAATAGACAGGTAATTAAAGCACCTTTTTAAGGATATATGACTCATTGTGGCGCGCTAAGGATTTTGGCCACAGGAAATTTTTGGCGCCACAATGAGTCATATATCCTTAAAAAGGTGCTTTAATTACCAGTCTATTAAAATATAAAATTTAAAAATCGATTTTCTTTGGCCAAAAGCCTCAGCGCGGCACTATTAGTCATATCCCCTTGAAGAGGTGCTTTAATTACCTGTCCATTGGTTTATAAGAAATAAAAATTCTAAATGTAGATATTACGATCTTTTATTTCAAATTTAGTATCTTAAACATTTGATTCGTGACTTTAAAAAATTGTTTATGACCTGAATCGGAAGTTTATTCAATTCTGTACCGAATTTTCAGTTCTGGTCTAATTTTGTATTTTTCCCTTACTTTTATTATATTTTATTAATGTTTTGACTTTAAAGTTTCCTGGTTGATATTAAAAACATTTCTTATCAAACAAGGTTAAATTCGTAGTTTTTTCATATAAATTCATACTAAAAGTTAAATTCGTACCTAAAGTTAAATTCGTACTTAAAGTTAGATTCGTACTTAAAGTTAAATTCGTACTTTTGAATAGTACGAATTTAAAATTCGTACTTTTAGGAAATATGGGTTTATGTCTTTGCTAAGTTAGCGTCGGATTTACGAATTTATCTTCACGCACTTTGTGAAACCTAGTTTGAGTTACCGTTAAGGGCTAAAATATTACTGTTCTCAAAAACGATTTCGACAATTTAAATAATATTCAAAAGAAAATATTTTAAGATCTTTAAAAACAGTTTCATTTTCTCTTGATTCAATTCCAATAACAATTACTCTAAGTATATATTTTTTTTTTAATAAAATTTTTTGAGCAGAGGAATCGACTCCGATAAAAGTCATATTTAAATTTCAGACTATTTTTCAAAAACCGTAATTCGAAAACTGGTTTTTGCACAGCACCAGTATCTTATACCCAAATTATTATATAAGATAGCACATGAAAATAAGTTCAAGTTAATATTAAAATAATTACTCAGCTAGATAAATTTTTATAAAAAGAATGAAACAGTAACTTTTTTGTATATTTAAGAATTCAATCGGTCGTGGATTTATGTTTAAATTATTTACAAATTAAAAAAATTAAAAACAAACTTAATTGTTAATTTTTTTTTGAAAATTTGGTAACATGATTAAAAAATCATCAAATCACTATAGAATTGGACTGTATAAAAAGTTTTACAAACATTTTTTTCTATTGAGAATTTTTTTTTCAAAAAACAGCATATTTAGCTTTAAGGTGATTTTCCGAAACCTGTTATTTGGAAAAGGCTTCGCACAGGGCTAAATTTTTCTGCCAAGGTGGAAATTTTAGATGTCTTATATACCAAGAAAACCACAAAATAAAATAGTCAAACTTTTTAGTCATTCGCTTTTACGTGGAATACCCCATAATGTGTTAAATTTCGTGGTTCATGAATTTTTTACACTTTAAAAGATGAAAAAAAACTCATTCAAATGAATGGATTTTCAAAAGTTTTGGGTCCTTAGCTTAGATATGGCCAAGCTAATTTTCTTCAATTTACAAAATTATATTCATTCTAGGTATAATTCCGTATATATATTTTGCTGGATTTTTGAGCATGGAAACTGATTTTTTAATATACAAACTCCTTGGAGATGAATTCCAATATAATGATTATGACTTTTATAAGCAAAGTTGATATTTCACTTGGCCAAAAGAATTTTTCAATAATTAAGTGAAGTTTTCCAGAAAACTGATATCATTATCACAGTTTATCTAAAAAAAATCACATTTTGAATTTTAGTCTCATTTGTTTTATTTCTTTATACTTTCTGGACCCTACGGGGGGTTTGAACACCTAAAATCCCCCTTGTCTACGGGCCTGTCTCATTGTAGTATAAGCTTTTTTTCTCTTTATCGGCTCCACGAAGCAGAGTAACTGTATTAACTCTTTTTTAAATGGATATATCCATTCAAAATGGATCGTTTCTATGCTACTAAAAAAAATAATAGTGTAATGGATCTGGATTCTGTGATTTGATAGCTTTATATAAGGTACTTGTGCCACATTTATTAATTTTTAGTTAATTAATTTTTAATTTCATTTAGTTATCGACAAAAATTACTTTGTTATGTATATTTTTTTTATGAAATAAAATTAAAACTTAAATGCTTTGCACTTCTATAAAGTGTTTCTTTTATTGTTTTATTGAAATAATTCACTCTTTATTCTTTATGTTTTTGACGTCACATATCCAGTTGTTTCAAGTAGAGATAACAACATTACCGATATATCTGTTCGTTGCGTATGTTCTCAAACTAGTATTTTTGAAGCTTGATAATTTCACTCTCTCATACATGTTCTATCGTTATGCAAAAGAGATATATTCCATGCATACTCAATGCTTAGAGAGCGAAACCAATACAAGTTGATATAAGAAAAAATAACAACACATAACTAGTATGCTTGGATGGTTTTTTGCAGAGCTTTAGTTCAAACCCCCCTTAGGGTCCAAAATGTATGAAAAAATAACATAAATGCGACTATTTATGAATATAAAATGGTACTTGTTTTTTTTTTTTGATAAACTGAGATAATCATGTTTATTTACTTGAAGATGAAAAGTTTCAACATTTTCAAAGCCAATTTAAAAAGCTTCACTTAACTAATGAAAAATTTTTGTGGCCAAATGAAAGATTAACTTTGCTTATAAAAGTTAAAATCATTATATTGAATTTTAACTGCAAAGAGTTTGTACATAAAGAACCATATCCAATAATGGATGTTGATGCTCAAAAAGCCCCTAATATCCTTAAAAATATATATGGGTCATTCTTTATTTTCGTTAATTTATCCAAAAAGTCAAATATTTTTTTTTTTGTTTAAATATTTAATTTTTTCAATTATTTATTTAAATATTAATAATTGCAATTGAGTTGGAGGTGTGGGACAGATCAAACACTTTTAATTTATGAGTTATGACACTTATTGAAATTAACAGTACGTTCAAAAAGTCCATAGGATGGCACATAGATGGCTTTACTAGATTTTTTTCCATATGATTTTTATTTAGTACCCACCTTTAAACAATACATATAAAAATTTGACAACAATCTGACAATTGATTCGTGAGTTATGGCATTTTGTATGAACTATTGTTATTGAAAAAAAAAATGGAAAAAGTGAATTTCGAGTTTTGATAAAGCATTGCGTTTTGATGAAAAAAAATACAGTGGAAACCAAACAATGGCTTGATAAACATTATCCGGACTCTGCTCCATCGAGACAAATGGTAGAAAAGTGGATTGCTGACTTTAAACGTAGTCGTACCAGCACAAATGATGCAGAGCGCAGTGGACGCCCAAATCAGACTGTTATTCCACAAAACATTAAAAAAATCCACAAACTGGTTTTGAACGATCGCAAATTGAAGGTCCACGAGCTAGCTGACATTGTAAAGATATCAGATGGTAGTGTTTTTACCATTTTACATAAACATTTGGGTATGCGAAAGCTCTGTGCAAAGTGGGTGCCGCGTGAGCTCACAGTATACCAAAAACAACAACGAATTGATGCTTCAGAGAAGTGTTTGATGCTGTTAAACCGCAATAAAATCGAATTCTATCGTCGATATGTGACAATGGATGAAACATGGCTTCACTATTACACACCAGAATCCAAAAGACAGTCAGCTGAGTGGACAGCAGTCGACGAACCGAATCCAAAGCGAGCAAAGACCCAACAGTCGGCTTGTAAGGTGATGGCGTCTGTATTTTGGGATGCGAAAGGAATAATGTTCATTGACTCTCTCCAAAAAGAAACCACCATCAACAGCGACTATTACTGGGCACTTTTGGACCGATTGAAGGCTGAAATCGCCAAGAACGGCCACATTTGCAAAAGAAAAAAGTGTTGTTTCACCAAGACAATGCACCGTGTCACAAATCGATGGAAACCATGGCAAAATTTAATGAATTGGGCTTCGAATTTCTTACCCACCCACCGTATTTTCCAGAATTAGCCCCCAGCGATTTTTTTCTGTTTTCAGATCTCAAGAGAATGCTTGCTGGAAAGAAATTCAAGTCCAATGATGAAGTAATCGCTGAAGCTGGGACCTATTTTGACGAGAAAGAGAAATCGTACTATAAAAGTGGTATCGAAAAGTTGAAAAATCGCTCGTTATATGGCTCTCGAAGGCAACTATGTTGAATAATATAATCAAGTTTTATCAAAATTTTGTTTTTTTCTTACTTATCCTACGGACTTATTGAATGACCTGTTACATGAAATTTTTTTGGCCGTTGGAGTTAACTTTTGCATTTAAATTTTTTCTATAAAATCCACATACCAACGTTAGCTTTTATATCGAGCAAAAATATATAAACTCAAAAATAATAACCACCAATAATGAAGACTGGTTTGAAAACAGCAACGATAGTATATTAGACGAAGATTGAATAGTCCCGGCTTACACTCGCCAAGAATTAACGATCAAGTCTTGCATTTGTGAAGGAGAGACGCGAACATCAACGTGAAAGAGGGTAAAGGGGAAAGCAAAGAACTGACGTCAATTCTTGATCAGTGTAAATCGGGTAATACCATCAGATGATGAAGAAATTTCAGAAACCAGTGAGGTATATTTATTTTCATATAGTGGCTTATTACGTAATTGCAAAAAGAAAGGTAATCAAATTGAAATTTCTTCGCTTTATGCATTTGAATTATAGGAAAATAGCTTAGGAGAATGCAACAATGAACTGCATAACGAAGATTCTGAAGCGCTACTAGGAACCATTCAGGTATTTTTTGATTGTTTTTCTTTTTTAAAAAGAAACAGGTCTTATTATGTACAATGAACAAACTATAAAACGAGAAGGAATCCGCAGAAATTGTTGAATGAGTTATAAAATTTAGTATATATTGATCCGTTTTTGTTGTCAAAAAAATTTTGAAAGTAAATTTTATGCAAAAACATGATAAGCCACAGGTTTTTTTTAAATGATTAGTTTCCACTATCCTTTCTTTGGTAATTTTTGGCTATGCAACAGAAGGCTTCTATAAGCAATAACTGCAGTACGATTACGTTGAACGTATATTTTATACATTTTTTTTTAGATTCAAATGCGATTATTTCAACATTTTTATTTTGTGGCTTATCATGTTTCTGCAATAAGCCCTTCATAAAAATTTTGTTTTTTTGAAAATGACCCCCCGGCAAAAAACTTTTTGGCCCGGTACACGCTTACCATCTGAAAGGCCCTGTAGCTTCATATACAGTAAAAATAACAGTTGCGGGCTTATGATAATTTATTTGTTCACACACGTGTTTAAATTTTTTCAATAACTCAATAATAAGCATTCATTAATATTCATTAACAACAAAGAATTTGCAAAAAAATTCAAAAAAAAATATGAAAGAGATAAGAATAATTGATTCTCATTTCAGCTATTATTTGTCATCTTTCTTAAGTGACCCATGACCGATAGACACAAAAATTTCAAACATTTTAACTTTTTTCAAGTTTGAAGAAATATTTTGGACGGTCTTGATAGTCGACTAACTATTGTGTTAGACATTAAGCCTAGAGTAATTCGAATCAGACAGACACTGGCTAACTTTTAAGATTAATTCTGATTGAATTTAAAAATTTTTTCAGTCAACTTTTTCTCGAGAACAGAATAAAGTTTTTTAATCAAGTTATTATGCACAACCCACTAATTGAACTAGTTACTCAAATATTTTTATAATTAGCTAAGCAAATTAACAGTTAATGTTTTTAAACGCTTTTGTATAAATATAAATTTTAACTCATCAATTCGTCAACCTACAACAGTTAAGGCGAAAGATTACGATTTCATGGTTTCGTTACAGTTCTCGCTTTTTCGTTAGTAGCACTGTTGAATCCGAAGGTCATTGAGTTTTCTTGCAATGTTAGCAATTTTTCCTTAAGTGTTTTACTTATAATTAAGTTAAGATTTCACCGTGCATAAAAGCAATAACTGTTCACTGGCTTTTAGTTTAGTGAAACAAAACTAATTGTTGGAGAATGAGTGTTAATATTCTACCCATAATTTACATGGTTTTAATTTATAATTCACTTTCGGCTCTCATCTCATCTAACACATAACTTAAATATTTATTGCATTTTAATGGAAAAATTATAATAATAAATAATAGCATGAAAAAGCAACAGATGGAGTAGCAATTAAGTCTACATGACGTATTTTAATTTAGGTTGACTTGAAATGAAAATGTTTTATTAATGTACAATTTCCTTTTGAAAACAAAAGTAAATGTGTGTTAGAGTGAATGACACATAAGAAAAATAAAAAGTAAAACAGTTTTGATTGCTATTAGATTATCGAAAAATACAGAGTTTCTCAAGAATGAATAACAAGTTTAGAAAAAGCTTTCAGGATTAAAATTGATTTAGTTCGGAAAAAAATTGTATTTTGTTTTCAGGAATTCAAATGTAAATAATTTATATGGTAGCTCTTAGAATTGGAATATTAATAGAAAAACAAATTTTTTCATCGGTCATTATTAAGTCATTATTCACTATAAATTATTTAATTAAATTAAACGTTAATATATCATATCGTATAAGTTAAAATATATAAGACATAAGTGTAGACAGGATATAAGCCAGGGTGGAACAATTTTTGAACTAAAAGCTTCTTTAGACGCGTTGAGCACTTTTTGGTAGAGGTTAAAGCTATAAATTCGCATCAGCACTGTTAACGTCAGCAATGTTAACGTCTGTTGTGTTACATCGTCACCACTGTTAAATGTAATCACTGTTAACGTAAGCACTGTTAAGACTTGCGCAGTCAATGGCTTCATTTCTGATTAAACTTTTTTGTTTGGGGAAGGGTGGCAAATAGGGGGTAGGTGTGTTCGGAAGAATGCTGAAGGGCAAAAAATAATAGCACCAACTCACATACTTCACCTCTTTAGGGATGAATTTGAGAGAGATATGAACTATAATTGACAGTTTTTGTGTTTTTTGTATGGGAACCTTCAGAAAGATGACAGATAGGAGGTAGGTGTATTCAGAAGAAATGTTGAAGGGCAAAATTAATAGGAGATATGAACTTTAATCGACAGATTTTGTGTTTCTTGTATGGGGATCCCCAGAAAGTTGGCAGATAGAAGGTAGGTGTATTCAGAAGAAATGTTAAAGGGCAAAAAATACTAGGACCAGATCATATATTTGACCCCTCTAGAGATCAATTTGAGAGAGATATAATCGATAGTTTTTGTGTTTTTTGTATGGGGTCCCCCAGAAGAATGGCAGATAGGAGGTAGGTCTATTCAGAAGAAATGTTGAAGGACACAAAAAATTGGACCAGCCCATATATAAGAACTCTCTAGAGGTCAATTCCGGAGAGATATGAACTATAATCGACAGTTTTTGTGTTTTTTGTATAGGGACCCCCAGAAGGTTAGCAGATAGGGGGTAGGTGTATTTAGAAGAAATGTTAAAGGGCAAAAAATAATAGGACCAGCTCATATATTTGACCCCTCTAGAGATCAATTCGAGGGAGATATGAACTATAATCGATATTTTTTGTGTTTTTTGTATGGGGATCCCCAGAAAGTTGGTAGATAGGGGGTATCTGTGTTCAGAAGAAATGCTGAAGGGAACAAAATAATAGGACCAGCTCATATATAAGAACTCTCTAGCGGTCAATTCCGGAGAGATATGAACTACAATCGACAGTGTTTGTGTTTTTTGTATAGGAACCCCCAGAAGGTTGGCAGATAGGGTGTAGGTGTATTTAGAAGAAATGTTAAAGGGCAAAAAATAATAGGACCATCTTATATATTTGCCCCTCTAGAGATCAATTCCGGAGAGATATGAACGATAATCGACAGTTTTTGTGTTTTTTGTATAGGGACCTCCAGAAGGTTAGCAGGTAGGGGGTAGGTGTATTTAGAAGAAATGTTAAAGGGCAAAAAAAAAATAGGACCAGTTCATATATTTGACCCTTCTAGAGATCAATTCGAGAGAGATACGAACTATAATCGATAGTTTTTGTGTTTTTTGTATTGGGACCCCCAGGAAGGTGGAATATAGAGGGTAGGTGAGTTCAGAAGAAATGTTAAAGGGCAAAAAAAATTTAGGTCCAGCTCATATACTTGACCCCTCTAGGAATCAATTCAAGAGAGATATGAACTATAATCGACAGGTTTTGTGTTTTTTGTATGGGAACCGCCAGAAAGGTGGCAGATAGGGGGTAGAAGTATTCAGAAGAAATGTTAAAGGGCAAAAAGTAATAGGACCAGCTCATATATTTGACCCTTCAAAAGATCAATTCAAGAGAGATATCAACTATAATCGCTAGTTTTTGTTTTTTTGTGTGGGGACCCCTAGAAGGTTGGCAGATAGGAGTTCGGTGTGTCCAGAAGAAATGTTGAAGGGCACAAAAAATAGAACCACCCCATATATTGCAACCCTATAGCGAACAATTCCGGAGAGATATGAACTATAATCGACTGTTCTTGTGTTTTTTGTATGGGAACATCCAGAAAGTTGGCAGATATGGGGCTGGTGTATTGAGAAGAAATGTTAAAGGGCAAAAAATAATAGGACCAGCTCATATATTGTAGTTCGAGAGAGATATGAACTATAATCGATAGTTTTTGTGTTTTTTGTATGGGGACCCCCAGGAAGGTGGAATATAGAGGGTAGGTGTGTTCAGAAGAAATGTTAAAGGGCAAAAAAATACTAGGTCCAGCTCATATAGTTGACCCCTCTAGGAATCAATTCAAGAGAGATATGAACTATATTAAACAGTTTTTGTGTTTTTTGTATGGTAACCCCCAGAAGGTTGGCAGATAGGGGGTAGGTGAGTACAGAAGAAATGTTGAAGGAACCAGCCCATATATTATAACCCTCCAACGGTCGATTCCGGAGAGATAAGAACTATAATCGACAGTTTTTGTGTTACTTGTATGGGGACCCCCCCAGAAGGATGGCAGATAGAGGGTAGATGTGTTCAGAAGATATTTTAAAAGGCAAACAATAATAGGGCCAGCTTATATTTGACCCCTCTTGGGGTCAATTTGGGAGAGATATGAACTATAATCGACAATTTTTATGTTTATTGTAGGGATCCCCCAAAACGGTGGCAGATAGAGATTAGATAAGTTCAGAAGAATAGTTTAACGGTAAATACAGCCTCTTGAAGAGGGGGGGATGGGCTGTGTTATTTTAACTTCCTTCCCGTCGAAGTTTCATTCCTTATTAGTTTCTTTTATTGTTGCTGATTTATAAGCAATCAAAACTCGTTGGTGCGAGTTCATACCAGTGTGTCATTTAAGGTAATTTAGGAGTAGTGTGGCATTTAAGGGTTAAGACATGTGTCAATCACATAAAGCCAACTAAAGGTAAATTTAAAAAGGACACTTTATATATTTACATAAGAGTTACTTGCTAGTTTCATTAAAAAAAAAAATGACACGCACTTTCATTATAAATAAATTTTTCCTAAACACAATCATAAAATTATAGTTCAATTAAATGCACGACAACCACGTCGAAAAAAAAGAAAAGACAAAAAAAAATATTAACGGTTAATTTAAAACTTTGCTTCATGTTTTCATCGAGTTGACATTATCAATATTAAATTCTAAAACCAGTTAAAACTATACACAACAACATGCAATTGTTTAAGTAGTCAATCAATTTTTAAAAATTTATTCTACTGTGTTTATTCTATTCTTTCAAGTTTTTTTAGTTACTTGTTTTAAATTCTTGTTCTTTTGTTGTTTTACAGTGTGTTAAAAAAATTGATTTTTCTTTATGTCTGGACAGGTTATTATTTAATTTAAACGACAATTTAAGCTGAAGATTTAAGTAACGTAAGCAGGGTCAGGAAGCATTAGTGTGTCAAGCAGTGATTTGGCAGCCTGACACATTTCAAGAAATTCTGCTAATGTTTGCCCTTATTTTAAGCAAGGCTAATAGTTACTGACTTCTTCGTTTATGGTTAATTAAAGGCACGACACCCAAGTCAGTAACAGCTATTATAGCACATTTATTATGAGCTGCCTTCATTTTTTTTTTTTTTTTTTTGTAATGAATAAATTCATTTTTTCTTCTGTTGGTTAGAGAAATTAGGTCATTTCTTTGATATTGTTAAATATTTAAGGCATTAATTAAAATTTTTAAAATATTGCACACCTGTGAAAAATGGTTTTATATAATTAGGAAACTCAATAACGTAACGCAGCGCTGTCTAGTTTGGATAGCTACTAAATATGTTGGATATTTAGGATAGCCAATACACAATCCTTTATCTAATAATAGATTATTGTGGTCTGCTGCAAAATAGCTTCAGTTATACTGAATATTGAATCAACAACTCTGTGTAACAAAAGCTTTTGGATTGGTAGGTAGTGTGTAAAACTACCAATCGATGGGGTACGGGTTCGATTTCCACGGCGGGACAATATTTTTAATATATCATTTTCTTGTTGGAATGGATTCAAGCAAAATAGAAACATCAATTCTAAGAAAACGGTGTCGAAAAAAGAAGTGTCGTTTTTGAGATTTCACTTAAAACAAATCACAAAACGAGGCAAATCGGTGAGATACATATACATGAAGGGCACAGCTCTGACACACAACAAAACAAAAGAAAAAATGTTTTTTATTTCGTTTGACATGCACTGAACCAAAAACCACCGTAAAATTAACGTTTTTCGTTTACATTTTTTGACCGCTAGTAGAAATTATCAATTTTGATACCGTGGCGCTATCTTTTTTAATTTGACCATAAACTTTAACGTTAAAAATGTGGAATTGATATTATATTCATGTATTTCTGATATCGTACATATCAAATTTACATGAATAAAATATCATTTTGATATTGTCCACATCATATTGATATGAAAAACGTTGAGTTTTTAAGGAATTTGTAATATTTTGATATGTTTCATATCAAAATAATAAGAGAAACAAATAATTAGAGAAAGAGAACTTTAAATTGATATGATATAAGTGTTATTCTTATATTTGCATATATTTTGCCCTCTATATTTTTTATTGCCCTCTAAAAAATGTAGTATTGATATAAGACATATCAAATTTACCTAATTTCAATATCATTTTGATATTGTCGACATCATAATGATATGAAAAATGTTGAATTTTTAAGGAATTTATATTTTGATATGATAGGAGAAAACGAAATGATAGGAGAAAACTTCAAATTGATAAGATACGAGTCTTCTTCTGATATTTTTCATATCGTATTTATATCAGAAAACGTAGAATTGATATTAATTAATATGAGGCATATCAAGTTGTTATAATATTATATCTATTTTGATATTGCACGTCATATTGTAACAAGAAAACGTAGAATTGAAAAATATCACTATCACTTTGATATTGAAATTGTCATATTGATTGGAAAAACATAGAATTGGTGTGATGTATACATTTTTCTGATATTGTACATATCAGATTGATACGAGAAAATGTTGAAGTAATCGGAAATGTATGCTCACTATCAATATCAAATTGATTTAGAAAATTGTAAAATTACAAGATTAAAAACGTAGTTTTAATATTTTTCGTATCAAATTAAAACGAGAAAATGTAGAAATAATAAGATAATTGTTGTTTTGATATTGGACATATTAAATTGATCAAATTGATGTATTCACTGACCAATTTTAACGTGTTTAGGCGCTTCAGCGCTCAATCTCTATCCACACTCTTTCAAAGATGGTCTATATTAAATATCAAAGTTTATGTGGAAAATTTCAAGACTTTTCTTTAATTTGAGCAGATTTTTAAGAGATTTTACGTTTAATATAAAGCTACTTTGTATAGGAGGTAGGTGTGGTTTTTATCCGATTTTTCCGAATTGCATAGTCATGATTTATATTGAAGATCAAAGCTTACTTGCAAAATGTGAAGGCGATTAAAATAGTAATTTTGTATGGGAAGTGGGCGTGGTTTTCATCCGATTTTTGAACTTGATATTCCTTTTTCAAAAGGAAGCTTCTAATTTTTAATTTCATCGCTATAGCTTCAAATTACGGCTGTAATCTTGTCGACAGACAGACAGACAGACACACGGAAAACGACTTAGGTGGTGATGCTGATCAAAAATATATATACTTTTCTGTATCCGTCACGCCTCCTTATTGGCGTTACTAAGTTAATATACCCCTTACGCAGTACGCGTTGGGGTATAAAAATATAAATGCTTAGCTAACGGTGCTGTTGAAATAATTTTTATGAAGTACTTTTATTGATTTATCGCATCGAAAGTCAAAACTTTGAATTTCTGATACTGTTTTTAGCATTCTGTTTCAACGTTGTTTGTTAAATAAATTAATTGTACTAAGAATTTCCCTAGTTTTAAGGATATGTAAAGGTTTTTGATGTCAATATAACAGAAATTTTATGAAATAAGACAAAAAAAATTGTATAATGCTAGCTTGAGACATCGTTTTTCTCATAGGGAGTTCAAAAAATTCCTATATTTTTGAAGACATGACAGTGTTTTTGGTTTTCAAAATACGGAATTTTTTAAAATTTACTATTCTTAAGAATAATTACAATAATATCTAGCCTTTGCATATATTATACAAAACACTGCCTATTCGATGAGTCAATTTTAAATAATGTAGTCTCTTTTTTAAACCTTGGTTCTTTTATTTTGGAGAAAGAGGAAATTTCCTATGCTATGACTACAAACTGGAAAATGGCCTCCATAACGCCGGTTTTTAAAAGTGGCAATAAGAATGATGCTCTAATTATAGACCTATGTATTTCTAAGCTTTCAAATGTTGCGAAAATTTTTGAAAGTGTTATTAAGAACAGATTATTTTTTGTACTCTAGCGACACATTTGTCTTGAACAGCATGATTTTTTCTCTGGTCGGTCTACTGTTACAAACTAAGCAGTTTTCTCGAAATTTTGCATTTCATCTTTTGAACGAAGACATCAAGTTGATGTTCTTTATACCGACTTCTCTAAGGCCTTTGATAAGGTTCTTCATAATGTTTTATTAGCTAAACTTGCCAAAATGGGTTTCCATTCTAATTTTTTGCATTGGGTTCAGTCGTATCTTTAAAATAGAGTTTGTTTTGTAGATATAATGAAGTTAAATCGTATAATTTTATTGCCACTTCTGGAGTACCACAGGAGAGTATTCTTGGTTCTTTGTTTTTTACATTATTTATAAATGCTGTTAGCAAATGTTTTTATTCAGCAAAATTTTTACTTTATGCTGACGATTTAAAGTTGTTCAGTAAAGTATCTAATCTAAGTGATGCTGTTCTTTTAAAGAGAGATCTTAATAATTTGCTCTCTTGGAGCTTATTGAATTGTATACCGTTAAATTTTAACAAATGATTTGCGATGACGTACTGTCAGCGTCAAAAGAAATTGTACACGTTAGTATGTTATGTTTTTGTCTTTATTTTACTAGTTTGCTTTATCATTTTATTCAACATATTATGTTTTTTGAAAAATATATTGCATATTCTTTCATTTTTAAAAAAAAAAAATAACAAAAATTTAACAATAAAAAAAATTACAGAACAACAACTTAAAATACTTCAAATTCACAGCGTCAAAAGAAATTGTACAGTAAGTATAAAAAAATTATTTCAAAGAATTTTAAAGAGGTTAGTATTTTGTTTGCTTTCCATTTGCGTTGATTACAGCTTGCAATCTTCTGGGCATCGATTCCACTAGTTTTCGGGTTACATCGGAAGAGATTTTTTGCCATTCCTCCATTATCACTGATTTTAGAGTCTTTGCTGGTAATCGTTCTTTTTCTAATTTGACGGTCCAGATGCTCCCACAAATGCTCGATAGGGTTAAGGTCGGGTGACTGGGCGGGATGATCCAGCTGTTTTGGGGTATGATATAGCAGCCATTCCTTTACTATTTTAGCAGTGTGCTTAGGATCATTGTCTTGTTGAAAGACCCAAGTTTGATCCAAGCCCAATTTGTCGACACTAGGTTGCAAATTATCTTTCAAAATGGTGAGGTAATCTGTTTTATTCATAGTGCTCTCTATGAAAACCAAGTTACCTACACCACTGGCTCCCATACCATGACCGAACCACCACCATGCTTGACGGTAGATATTACATTTTGTTGGGCAAATGCTGAATTTTTGCATCTCCAAATTTTAGTTGGTGTTTTCTTACCAAAAATTTCAAATTTGCTCTCGTCAGTAAAGACCACATTATTCCAGAATGAATTTGGTTCATTTTGATACTTTTTAGCAAAATTCAGACGTCGCTGTTGATTGATTTTTGATATGAAAGGTTTGCTTCTTGGAACTCGTCCACGTAGTCCATTTGCATGTAGTGCTCTACGTATACTACTGGAGCTAACGTTAACACCTGAGCGTTCTGAAATGTTCTCGGATATTTTAACAGCACTTTCAGTTGGATTTTGCTTCACTCGTCGCACAATGGATCGTATTTGAGTCGCATTTAGTTTACGGGGTCTTCCAGATTTGGGACGATTTTGTAAATTTCCGAACTTTTTGTAATTATCAATTATATGTTTTACAGTATTATGGCTTCTATCAATCATCAAACCAATTTCACGCAATGTTTTTCCTTTTTTATAATATTTTAGCACAAGTTCGCGAACATCCGGGGAGGTTTGTTTACCCATTTTGAAAATAAATTTCGTTACTCAAAAATCTTCAGATTTGAACTGATCCTCACGACATCAAGTCAATTAATAATTATTATAATTAGTTAATATTGCCTACAACATGATAAAAAGTCAAATCACTAAAAATAACGGTAATTTTTTACCGTGTAAATTCTTTAAAATATTTGGTGCACGTGTTGTACAATTTCTTTTGACGCTATTAATATGAAGATGTTTTTGTTTTTGTTCTATGAATTTTTGTTATTGTAATATTGTTGTTGTTTTTATTATGTACATTAAGAGAAGAGAAACTATATTATTAAAAAAACAAAAAATGTAAAACAAAAGGGAATTGCAAAAGAGTATAATTTAACTGCAAACATAGAGGAACAACGTGTACAACTTCTTTTGACGCTGACAGTACACGAAATGTAACAATTTTCTCACTTTTTCGTATTCCCTCTCGGGTACTCCCTTACACAAGGTTAATTCAATCAAAGATCTTGGAGTTATATTTGACTCTAAGTTCACCTTTGTTGATCATATAAATTATGTTGTTCCAAAAGCTTATTCAATGCTTGCTTTTGTACGTAGAAATTGTTTAGAATTTACTGATCCTTATACTCTGATTTGCCTTTATAACTCTTTTGTAAGGTCAAAGTCGAAATATGCGCCTTTTATATAGAGTTCTTTTTATTTCATTCATTGCTCGCGATTGGAAAGGATTGAAAAATCATTTTCGCTTTTTGCGCTTCGGTCTTTGAACTTTGAAAATTTGCCTAGCTACGATGCACGAATCATGCTATTGGGTCTCAGAACTCTCGAGACAAGGAGGAAGATTTAATCGCTAACATTTATTTATGATCTTTAATCAGGTCGTGTCGATTGTGACCAGTTATTAGAATTGCCAGAATGTTAAAAACAGTGATTGGACCTTATCAGTTTAGACTCCCACGTTTCATCCGGCAGCTATAACTTTGAAGTAGTCAAGGAGTTTGTATACCTTGGCACCGCCATTAATACTAACAACGAAATCAGCCTGGGGATAAAGCGAAGAACAATAATTGCTAATAGGTGCTACTACGGGCTCAGTAAGCAACTAAGTTCCAGAGCCCTCTCTCGATCGACAAAACTAACACTCTACAAGACGCTCGTTCTACCTGTGCTGCTTTATGGCGCTGAGGCATGGGTAGTTTCGCAAACTGACGCAGCCGCTCTGGGGGTGTTCGAGAGAAAAGTTCTTCGCAAAATCTTCGGTCCTGTTCGAGTCGGCGATGACTATCGCATCCGAATGAACCACGAGCTGTATGAGCTCTACGGAGACATTGACGTAGTTCGGCGTATAACTGTGCAGCGACTACGCTGGCTGGATCATGTCCATCGTATGGACGACGAAGCTCCAGCGAAAAAGGTGCTCGAGGCGAGGGTCGCTGGTCAACGACGACGAGGGAGACCATGCCTCCGATGGATGGACCAGGCTGAGGAAGCCCTAACCGCACTTGGTGTATCCGATTGGAGAAGGCGCGCGTAAAGCAGAGGCGCCTGGCGAGAGCTGATGAGGTCGGTCGAAATCCGGACACGGGTTGTCACGGCCACCTAAGTAAGTAAGTAAGAATGTTACAGCACTATGCGTTATTTCATTCTCAAACTCATAGAACTCTTTATGCACTTAATGAGCCTATTACTCGGGCGTTATCATTGTATATTGAATTATCAATTGAAAATAGATCTAGATATTTATTTTCAAAATTGTCGTCCAAGAATTTCTTTAATTCTTTGTTTCGTATTTAATTTTTTATTTCTACTAATATTAAAATTTTGAATTTTTTTTTTCCTCTTTTGTTGAATTTTATTTTTATATTAGTTAGTAAGTTTTTAATTTTAAGTTGTCTGTAAGGATATTGTATTTCCAAAGACTTTAACAATGAATAAATAAAATATTGTAGGGTATCTGTGAAAAAAAATAAACAAGAGAGTAAATTTCCCCTTTGTCTCTCATATAATTAAATTACTTTTTTAACAAAAAAAAATGATTTTTCTGAATTTTATTTGCATTTGCGTTGATTGTAGGGAAGTGGTAGGGGCGTGGCCAAATCTAAGTATGGAACCAAATCTAAGTATGCACATATATTACTTTGAGAATGATAGTAATATATGTGCCAAATTTGAGCGAAATTTGATCAGCCGTTTAGATTTTAATAAAGGAGTATAAGGAGAATAAACAAACAGAAAATGAGTTTCATTAATATAAATTCCTCGCAGATATAAAACAGTTAACTTAAACTGAAATCTTAAACCAGAGATAACAAGTCAACTAATATTCTCTTGAATATTTTTCTATTTATACTGAAATTCACTTGACTAGCAACAGAATAACAAAAAGATAAACATTCAGAGATAACCTCAGTTTGGCTAAGATTAGGTGTATGGGGAAAAATATAAAATAACCATCTTTCTCTTAGGCCTGCTGCATTGCAGCATACAAAGGCATAAATTGCAATAATCATGATATTGGATCTCGCCATCTAAAATGTACTTGATAAATAATATTGAAAAACTTTTCTGCCTTGCTTCTAAGATTATGGGAAGGCATATCCTGATAATTGTACAGATTCGGCAAAACGAAGCGAAAAAACTTTTTTCGACTTTGTTAATGTCTACCGCATTAAAAGGGGCTCCAAATAATGCAGAGATATTCCAAAATGGATTGGACCAAGATGGTAAAAATAAATTTGCCTCTGTGTGGATCAGAACATTCCTTGAAGTTTCTTTTGACAAAACCTTGTTGTGATTTTGCCCTCGAAATAAGAATAATTTTTTATATGTATACATAAACATGTTATTATCATGTCAGTAGATTTCACCGTAATCAATTATACAAGTTGAAATAAAAATAATGATAAGGGTTTTAAAAAAATATATTTCTGTATTCATCATGTCTTGTATTCATGTATCATCATGATCATCATATCTACCTTATAAATAAAATAGTTTGAAATAGTTAAATAGCAATAAACATTTGCAATTTTTTTTTTTTTTGCACTCACCTTGGCCTATTTTGCATAAAGTGTTGCCCGCCAAATATCACCAACATATAAATGCCACAATAGTAAAACACCCAAGTCCAATTCTCCAACATCCACTTCCGTGTGCGTTGATGTATGAAATCATTTTCGAAATCAAAAATATACGAATAATTCGGCGTTACACTGATATCCATGTTAATCATTGTTGTAGCTGTGGTTGCGTAGACGTCGCGTTATCTCGTGGTAGTGTTTGTTATGGTTTTTATGGTTGTTCTTGTGGATGTTGAGGATGTTTCAGATGTTGTTTTGCTGCCGACGCAGTCGGCTGCCGCTGCTACTGCTCCTCTTTGATAAAAGTTTTAACGTTGCGAGAACTGTATTTTTTTGAAATTAAAGGATATTCCAATCATCAGTGAAGTTATATTAGAGTCTGAATTTAGAGTTTAAATATATAAAGAAGTACAGTTTTATGGTTTTATCTCTATCTTCTACATATTCTAATATATAAAGCTGAATGTCATCATGTGTCTGTATGTACCCGAACTACTCCTAAACCGTTTGTTCGACTTCAACCAAATTTTGCACATATATTTTTTTGGTATAATGAGCAGTATTAAATTTAGAAAAGTAGGCGGGATAATATAGGGGGCACAGGGCACATTAGTTTTGATCTAATTCATTCTACAGCGCACAGTATCGCGAATTGCTCCCTGGGTGATCAAAATTGTGTAGTTTTTGAACGGATGGATATATTTTACTTCCGTTTTTTTTTTTTGTATTGGAAATCAATGTGGCTACATAAAAGGAAGAAACTATTTGCAAATAAAGTGAGAGGAGTTCAGTAGGGTTGTCCCGAACATGTCAAAAAAATCGTATTTCGCTTCTTGATTACAAAATTTCTGTAACTATTGGACCGGTTTAGATATTTTACCGGTTTGTTTTTGTTGTTTTAGAAATAAGCTGAGGGGAACTTAATAGGGTTGCCCCAGAATCAATGAAAAAAGATTAAAATCTATTGTTATTAATTAATTGCTTGAAATTAAATAGTTTTTAAGAAATTAAGTAGTTAAAATGGGGATTTACTTTTATATGAGAACTTTTAACCCTTTAATGCTTAATATATCTTACAAGACACGGCTTAAAAAATTTATAGAGCTTAAAATATAATGTCAAATAAGGCAAAAACTAATATAATGCAAATTAATGTAAGCTTTAAAAGAAATTTAAATGGAAATTTTCATTTGTTTCAGCAATTCATTATATGGTTAACCTTTTTAACTAGTTAGCAATACTGAATTTATAACTTTAAAAGCTTCAAATAGCTTTTAATGTTGAAATTATATATCTTTGAACCCACACTGAGAAAAAAAACATACTTTAAAATTAACCAAAAAATTTTTAAATATAAATTTAACGCGTTTGTGTTTCTAAAAAACCAAGTTTAAAATAAGTGTGTTTAGTTTTTTTTTTTTTTTTGTATAATTCTCATTTCATATTTTCATTCTCATATAAATCTTTTTTTTTTTTTTTGTATAATTTTCTATTTCTTTTTTATAACAAAAAAAAATGTCGCTATTTGAGACTGAATTAAAAAATTATATGTAGTAAAATTATTGAACAGACAATTGAGACCAAGCTGAGAAAAAACATTTGATTGTTTAACAACATTTTTTAATTGGACTTATAAAATTTGAAGGCAAGATGAAATAAAAACTAATTAATTATTTTAACACATAAAATATTTCAATATTTTAAGATGGAATAAAGCAAACAAACTTCATCGAATGGAATTAACATTTAGTATTCGAGGGGTACCAGGGGTCGCTGATCACGAATCTGACGTCAAAAACGCGAAAAAATTGGAAGAAAAAATGAGAGTTAAAAATATTTCCTTTCAATATAAAAATTTTTGTTTTAAATTATTTTTAAATAAATGTTTTTAAACTGAAAATGTTTACTTTAAAAGTATAGTAAAAAAATTTTTCATTGATAACAAAATTACAGTTTTAGATTGGCCTAGTTATTCACCTGACCTCAATCGAATCGATTATTTGTAGTCTATATGTAAAACTAGGCTCAGAAAGATAGATTCCACAACTTAAAAAGCAAGTTAATTGAGTCAGTTATGGAAGTATGGTATAGAGATCCTAAAATTCATAATGACTGCAAATCGCTGGTAGAATCCATGCAAAAACGATTCTTAAAACAATTCTCAAAGTTAAAGGTGGACACATCAAATATAAATCTGCAATGTTTTCTATATATTTTTATTTTTCATGAATTAAACACTAATTTTTTGAGCAAAATCTGCTTTGTCCACATTAATTTGCACAACCACTTCCTGCCTAAAAATGGTTCAATTTAACTAGTTCAAGCTCAACTAGTAGACGCTCCACAACAATACTCTTTTAAACTTTTTGAACAGACGCCTTTTTTTGGCTTATGTCATACGAAAAGACAATTTTCCCTTTAAGCTTTTATTTTTGCCCATATCTAAACTAGTTTTATTATAAAAAGATCGAAACTGGTACTTTTTGTTACAGTCAAATATTTTTTTGTTGTTTACTGAAGGTCTTGTGTGAGCCATGGATATAATTTTAAATCTACTAATTAGTAGTATCTTCTAATTTTATAAACAGTTCAATCTTATTTAAATCTTTTAACAATGATACAAGAATAACACCTACAATGGAAGCTATAATATAAACAGAAGATAGCCTCATTTGAACTGACTAAAACAAGACTACTTTTTAATTGATCATACCTTCCGCTATAGATGTTGTCATACTTTCCACCTACTCACATGTGCTGCTTACATATTTTACTCGTTTGTATTTTATTTATTTCAAATAAAAAACTCACAAATTTATTCAAATTCAAATATTGTTCAACATTGAGCAATCATCGAAATAAGTGTTTAAGGGGACATAGCACCTTTAAATTAATAATAATAATAGTAAAAATAATAATAATAAATGCAGACATATCTTAATGAAACTTTGAACACATAGTCTTATAGTATACAAAAATATTTTTTTTTAAATTTTTTTGACCCCGCGTCATCTGCTAAATTTTTTTAAAAAAACGCCAAAAAATCACGGCGTACAATGCTCCGTCAGCGGACAAAAATCAAAAAAAGTTAGTAACGCCGAATTCAACAATTGGTCTCATTTTAAAGTTAAAAGTCCAAATAAGAAGGAACTGCAACTTCTTTAGTGTATATTAGGGCGGGTCGATTTAAAAATCGCTCAATGCTCTGTGAAAATCGTATTCTAGGGATCAAAATAAGAAACTTTGCCGAAGGAACCATACCTCTAAAACGAATTCTGATATCCCCCAATTTGGGTCGATCTTTTGGGTAGGGGCAAATTTTGAAAAATCCCACTTTGACCCATTTAGAGTGCTCCAATCGAGTCCAAATGTATGACCGACCCCCACTTACTTTGGAGGCTTCATGGTGGATTCATTGTAAACTTTTTGATTTGGAATGGTCAACTTCACTTATTATTTTTTTTTAAATATTTTTTTATCACACTTTAAGTTCTTCACAACGACTTAATGCATTCACGAAAACTGTTGCGTTATATATGGTCTACGAGACGAGGTAATAAGAATGAAATGGTAATTTCAATTCTACCTGCTGTGTCTTGTGGTGGCTTAAAAACGCACACAAGCAATTTTAGGATCTGCAATTGTGCAACAGTGATACCTTAATTTTTTAAAAGGGTTGCGGTGCATTCCAGTGATACCTTAATTGTTAAAATGGTTGCATAAAACGCGCATTTCTTAAGAAGGTGCCATAAAATACCCACAAAAAGGGTTGTAAAAACAACCTCCATTTCTTAAGTAGGTGCTATAAAAAAACTACACAAGGAAGTTTACGACATGCAGCTGTGTCTTGTGGTGCCTTAAAAAACGCACACAAGCAATTTTCCGATTTGCAATTGTGTCACAGTGACACCTTCATTTTTTAAAAGGGTTGAATAAATTTCTAAAGAGAAAAAAAACTCCAAAAAGAAAAAAACATAGGCATTTCGCTGATTTTTTCATGTAAAGTGCCAAAACTGGCGATTTTTTGAAATGTTTGTATGGGGAACGCCCAGGGGGGTTCCAGGGGGTGTGCCACTGGCATGGGTGGGTCGGGCCTCCAAAGTTAGTGGGGGTCGGTCATACATTTGGACTCGATTGGAGCACTCTAAATGGGTCAAAGTGGGATTTTTCAAAATTTGCCCCTACCCAAAAGTTCGACCCAAATTGGGGGACATCAGAATTCGTTTTAGAGGTATGGTTCCTTCGGCAAAGTTTCTTATTTTGATCCCTAGAATACGATTTTCACAGAGCAATGGGCGATTTTTTTGCCTCCCCACAAATCGACCCGGCCTAGTGTATATATATGTGTATTTTTTTGTTGGTGCAGCTGTTCAAAGTTGACGAATATTATATTGAAATAATAAAACATGAATTTGGCGCTCGTAAGTGTTTTTAAAATAATTTGGCAAAATTACATTTTTAGTTTCAATTATGTAATGTAGAACATTTTAAATTAAAAAATAACTCAGTTAAATGAATTTTAAGTTTTTTTTTCAATTTATGAAATTGTAAAAGTTTTAGGAGATGGCAAACATGGAGGTTTACATTTTGGAAAAATATGAAAATTGGGCAATTTCTGGAGTCCGGGGAAAATTAGTTCCTGAAAGTCCGTGAAATGTTATTGCTGTAACAATAAACCTTAATTTATCCGGAAAACCCAAAAACTCTTCAGACATTTTCCGATTCTTGAAAATAATAAATTTTTTCTTAGCGTCCAAAACGCGGTTTTTTTCCTAATATTGCATTTTTAGTAGTTAGTGCACGCAAATCAAAATAAGTAGAATTGTTATTGTATATTTTTTTTTGTTTGCTTGCATATATTTCTTTTTGTTTATATTGTTATGCCCCACCCAATTTTCATGCATTTCGCCATCAAAAACTCCCACGTGTGGGGCATTTAATAGTCTGTGAGGCCATCTGTACTCTTTTTAATCTTTTAACTTAACGTTTGATTTTACAAAAACAAAACTTACAAGTGTAGCCTAACTTCGGTTAACAAGCGCGATTAAATTGGTTATAATTTAAGTGAAAATAATGTCTTTTAAAATTTTAAATAGTTAATTGGTTGGCCTGTGGATTTCAACAGAAACTAATAAAAGAATATCTGAAATATATTCTAATATCTGAAATATATTCTTTTATTGTGTCAAAAATCGGAGACCGAGAATTCGATTCAAAGTTGCTGCGGTCTAAGGTTTAAAAATTTCATAGCCAAATAATCGTAAATTGGAGAGATTCTTCTTATAAAAAAGAAAGACTGGAAGTAAGAGAAATGTAAGAGAATCATATTAGTATTATGCAATGCAAATATCTCTAACTATTGTCATTTATAGCAGCCTAGCACGAGCACAGGGAAACGCGGCAGACCTGAAGTTAATTTATCGGAAGCTTCAAGAAGAACAAAAATGCGCACAGTGGAGAAATTATTAAATGAACGCGATGCTGATAAGATAACCTTCGCTTTTGAGAACATAAAATCTCAGAGTGGTGCTGATGAATGCAAAAAAACCTTGGAGCCAAGTGAAGCTCTTGCCTTATACCTAGATTTAAATTTGTCGGAAGCAAAATATAAAGTACTGTGGAAAGTTTTGAACAACTTACATAACGATTGTTTCCCCAGCCTGCATACCTCGCGAGGCTTAAAAAAGGAACTAATTCCTGATACTACTGCAACAGAGATATCAACAGAAGTTTGTTTGAAGCATTTGATGCGAGTCACAGTGAAGAGCATCTTTAGTCTCTGTTCAAGTATGGAGTTTGGTGGAATCTTTTCTCTTATCTGCAAATGGGGAATGGACGGTAGTTCGGGCCACAGCCAATATAAACAAAGATTTTCTTCGAGTGACTTCGTCGTTTAGATCAATCGTTTAGAGCACACTAGAAAAACGGGACGAGAAAACACGAACAAAGAACTTTTACGGTACCTTCTTCTGCCGTCGGATCCTTTAATTGCCAGTAAAAGAAATATTACAAACACAAAAAAGAAATCCGACGACAAATCAATCGATTATTATGTTTTGAATCGAGGAACTCAGGTTGAAGCCAATGAGGACTTGTATTCGTCAATAGTAAATCCTTCCCAGTGTTCTACCGAAGAAAGCTCCGAAAGCGAAAATTAAAATGAAAAAATTTTTGTGATCAATTTATTTTAATTAGTGAATAAATAAATGGAAAAAAAAGAAAATAATTTTATAAATTCACTGGAAATTTCAGTCTGAAAATAAAGAAAACTGCCATTAGCTAATATTTAGCCAGTATTTGGAGCTTCATAATTTTAAACTTTCTCCATTTTTTTCATTTTTGATATATAATTTGACCTCAGGCGTATTTAGAATTAAAGATTTATGCAAAATTTGCCGGATTTTTTAGCCCATACGCAAAATTTTCTCATACCAATTATATGCATCCCAAACTCCCGTAAAACCGTCCAAAAATGCAAATTTTTGGAACTATGAGACAAACAAACTATGAGATTCCCAAAAAAACTGACTTCATTTTCGAAATCACCGTATTCATTTTAATTTAAAAACCAAGTTTCATGACAATCGGACCACTATTCTATTTTTGCCCATCATTTATATGGAGACGAAGTACTGTGCGGCGTGTCTTCAGAAAAGTTTTAAAAAAAGAAAAACTGGGTTTTAATCGGCATTAAAGCTGCCATGGAAAGACCTAAAAAAAATTGGTTCAAAAATAAGAAAATTACGACTTTTTTCGAATATTTACTTTTTTGCCCCCAAAAAATCTGTTGTAACTCAAAAATTTGCGTGCTAATTTTTTCATCCGTAAGTCATACTGAGCATTAACATGTGTAGACTAACGTGCTTAAATTTCAAAACGATCAGATAAGATACTTTTCTTTCAATCGCGTTGTTTTCAGAAAATCGTGTTTAAAGTTTAAAATTCATTTGAAAGTACCGTGACTCGCTACGCTATATATATGCTCAGGAACTTTTTTACTATTAAAATCATATCTTTAAAGGATCATTCTAACATATTATATCAAAAAAAAAAATTTTGATTTCTGGAAAATTTGTAAGTGCTATGCCCCTTAATACAGTTTTTATCAATGATCTAAGAATATTTATCAACTTTGCTGATTTTTTTTTCAAATAAAAAAGCGGTTTTTATTTGTTTAATTTTTTTTTTTAACTAATTGATAAATTGTTGAAAAGTTAATGTTTTTCGTTAAAAATAAATACTCGTATTATCACTTTTTTGATAAGTTTTTCAAGTTGTTTTTTTTTTATATCATAAATGTAACTTTTTAGTCCAATTTGTGATTTATAATTAGGTTTAAGGTGCATTTTAATCAGAGTTGTTGTAGAAATTGAAACCGATATAAATTTCGCTAAGGTGTCATGGTTTCCAATTTTATCTGTTTGATGTTCGAATCATTTCAGCGTGTGTTTCAGGTGACACAGAACCGTTGTTATCGATATTTGGTTATTGGAAATAAGCCGGACAGCTGATCACCAACAGATTGCATTTTTTTTTTCTTTGTGTTGAGGAACAGTTTTTGAAATGTAAGTTGTGAAGCTATTAGTTATTATTAGCTAAGGTTAAAAAACGAAATGGCCACTTCAGCCCTTGAAAGGACTTTGACCGAGCTTCTTATGATCAATTGTGTTGTGTGTGTTGTAAGCTGTTTGAACACAAATGTTCAAGAACTGGACCTACGCCGACTCCAAACGGATTATGTTCTCAAAAAGCTTTTCATGGCAGTTTTTTACTCTCTGAGGTTTACCATTGTCTGCAGAGAGGTGACGGTCGAACAAAAAAATTAATTCAATTGAAAAAACTTTCTGTGTCAGGTGGGATTCACACAAGGGTTCTCTGGCGTATGGGCCACACACTCTACCCACTGCGTCACGGCCGCCACACTTAACTAGTTACCACTAAAATTCTTCCACGAAATTGTTTTTTCCTAACTTAAGGTAATATTTTCAAAATTTTTTTAGATAAAAAGGCATTTCATTCATAGAAGTAAGGCCAGACTGCTTAGCTTACACAGATGTCCAAGACATTTGAAGAAGCTATCAATAGAAACTATTAACATTGTATTGTTGTACACCAAACATATCAAAAGAGTATTATGTCTGTTTAACACTTTTTTGGTTGTATTTTTTATGGCAATTTCTGAATGAGTTCCGTCTTTTCTTTTTCCGTCTTTTACAAGACTTTGTAAACAAGCTGCTTTTCTTCACTGATTTTGTTTAGTTGGATGTCTTTAATTTTATATCTATTAAAATGATTTTTTTATTTATTTTTGTTTTTTCTTACAAATTTATGCATGTATGTTGATCGCGTGCTCGTCGCAGTCACTTAGTCGCTGTCTCGTGCTTCTTATTTTATTTTTAGCACGGTGAAAAAGAAAGATCGAACAACTTGTGCCTTGGCCAGGTGAGGAAATAAATTAAGGTGTTAAAAAGCTTTGAAAAGATTAAGGGAGAGAGAGAGAGGGAGAGTGATTTAATTAGAGAGCACATCGCAAGGTAACGAGAATTTATAAATAATTGACAGTGTTGTTGGAATATCATATAAGCGATGGAACAGACGCACCCCACAGCGTGCAACAAACTGAGGCATTATTACAAAGTTCCGCTATTTTTGTTTTATTAAAATTATAATTAAATACAAGCACGTGGCGCTCTCACACATTAGAATAGATGATAGTGTTTGAATATTGAAAAAAAACAAACTTCAGATAAATAGTGTAAAGACGGTGATAAAACTGGTCACATAAATTATAATAAAAATTTTAAGCTTCTGCTAAAAGTTACAGTTGGGTGTTTGTGGAGCTTTTTCCCCAAAATAAAAACTCAAAATATAAATATTGCTTTGTTATAAAATTCATTTTTATTCCCTGAGCCAATTTTTAAATGTAATTGTAGTTTTTGATTTACTTTAACTTTATTTACAAAAATGTTCAATTTTATTAAGTTTATAAGGCTGTGTGCCAATATAATAACTTTCACTAGGATAATGAAATTTTGACAGTCGAAATAAAAATATTTGGGATTTGTGGATAAATATGATTGGTTCTTATTTTCCCGTCTTTTTAATTTTTTTTTTTTAAGTGAAACTTTTATAGCCGCGTATACAACAATACGGCGAGCTAGATGGGGGGGGGGAGGGTAAAACCAATGTTACGAAATGGTTCTTATGAAAACAACAACACAGCATTTGCCGCACTAGTCGCATAAAAACGGGAAAATTGCTATTTAAAATTTTTTTATATTTTTGCTTCCACTAAGGATTGAACACAGTACGTTTGCAATCATAGCCGGCTGTTCTAACCACTGGGCCACGTAGACATATTTATTTGAGTAGATCATTCTTATGTTAAATCAACAATCAGTACTTCTCTCTTTCTTTTATGATTGAATTGAGTCTTTCGTTCAATACTCTGAAAGTACAGTACGGTTTAAAAATTTGAATCTGAACGTAGATGTTTTTCACAACATTAGCATACTTTTAGGCATTTCTCAAATTGAGTTTTGATAAATTCAGATTGATTGATCATTGATTGATTTGGAAACAGCACATGCTGCAATATTAACGAATGCAACTTTGAATCTAACATTTGTTTTATTCTTAGATTTGTGAATTTCCATATAAATATCGTATCTTTCATATAGTTCAAATGTAGTTTTTAACTCAAGGAGTCAAGAAGTTTGTTTACCTTGGCACCGTCATTAATACCAAAAACGAAATCAGCCTGGAGATAAAGCGAAGAACAATAATTGCTAATAGGTGCTACTACGGGCTCAGTAAGCAACTAAGTTCCAGAGCCCTCTCTCGATCGACAAAACTAACACTCCACAAGACGCTCGTTCTACCTGTGCTGCTTTATGGCGCTGAGGCATGGGTAGTTTCGCAAGCTGACGCAGCCGCTCTGGGGGTGTTCGAGAGAAAAGTTCTTCGCAAAATCTTCGGTCCTGTTCGAGTCGGCGATGACTATCGCATCCGAATGAACCACGAGCTGTATGAGCTCTACGATGACATTGACGTAGTTCGGCGTATAACTGTGCAGCGACTACGCTGGCTGGGTCATGTCCATCGTATGAACGACGAAGCTCCAGCGAAAAAGGTGCTCGAGGCGAGGGTCGCTGGTCAACGACGACGAGGGAGACCATGCCTCCGATGGATGGACCAGGCTGAGGAAGCCCTAACCGCACTTGGTGTATCCGATTGGAGAAGGCGCGCGCAAAGCAGAGGCGCCTGGCGAGAGCTGATGAGGTCGGTTGAAACCCGGACAGGGGTTGTTACGACCAACTAAGTAAGTAAGTTTTTAACTCACATTTATATCGAAATAAAAAATATTCGCATGCTGCGGTATTTTAACACACAGAATACTGGTCACAAGTTCTTCCATTACCAACTGAGCTGTCAGATTACCTACGATATGTTGTTCGAAACTAAAACATAAGAAGGATATGTTACTAAAATATTGTGCCGAAAATGAACACTTGTCAATGCATATGTAACCCACCCGGCGAAAGTTCGTTTGCAAATGAACTGTTATCGAAGAAAAATTTCTTATTTTTCCCTAATTGGCGATCAAAAATCAAAAGTTATTTTATACCAGTGTTATCGAGTCAGTAATAATAAGTCTGAAAGTGTCAAAAAAGTTATCCGTAAGTATCCACCATACAGTAAAAAAGTAGAAAATATAATTATCTTTGCATTTATGTTGAAGAATTCATCGCTTTGGAATTGTAAACGAATAATTTTTCGAAACATAAGCGAACCTTCGTTTACGAAGTAACTGTTACGTCCGCCAAACGTATTTTTTTCGAATCGTAATCGATATCGAATTCGATTGTTATCATTGCGAACTATTCGTACATTTTTAAATTTTCGATAACGAAGTCGGATTTTGTGCCGTGTGGGAAATAGCAGAATTTTTGTGATAATGTTGGAGTTTCTTCTATATATATATACAGTTACTCACAGAACTGATCACGCTTTTGATTTATGTATATTTCTAAGTCTGTAATTCTTGTGTGCATTAAAATAACAACACAAAATATTTGTTTTATAATTGTAACGGTATCTATCTAACAGTTTAACATGTTTTGATGAGTTTGTCTCTTTTACTTTTTTGTGCTTTTGGAAATAATGCAACTAGTTAGCATGATCAGTTTTGTGAGTTGAGTGCACAACAGAACATTTAAAAAGAAAAAGTTTTGTGTTTAAAAAGCAAATAACATATTATTAAAATATTTTATTTAAAACTTTATTAAAAGGTATTCTAATACAAGAGCTAAAAAAAAATAATTAATTTTATAATTTTATTAGTGGTATAAAATGGGTGCTAATAACAAGCCAATTGATGGAGAGAATCTTAAAAAAATTGAAGAATTTTTAAGAAACGGTGAGTCTCATCGGCGGATTTCATCCTTAACAGGCGTATCAACAGGTTTGATTAGTAAAATACGCCAAAAATTAAACAATCTTCCTACCAAAAATCAAGGCGGTCGGCCAAAAATTTTTTCTGTGGCTGATGAAAGGAAAATTGTACGGGATTTTAGGAGCCAAAAATATAAAAATGCGGTTGAAATCAAACGCTCTATCAATTCCGAACTAAATATTAGCGTATCAGCTGAAACTGTTCGCAGAGTCTTGCGCAGCGCTGGTTTAAGAGGAAGAGCAAAAGTAAAGAAGCCCCTGCTGTCAGCCCGGCACATGAAACTACGCCTAGAATTTGCAAAAAAGTACTCCCAATGGACTGTTGAAGATTGGGCTAAAGTTATTTGGTCTGACGAGTCCAAAATTAATCGTTTAGGCTCTGACGGTCGTGAGTGGGTATGGAAAACACCTGGTGAGAAGCTGCAGCCATGGCATGTAAAGCCAACTCTTAAGTTTGGAGGAGGGTCTATAATGATATGGGGCTGCATGATGGCCTGTGGTGTTGGAACCGTTTATAAAATATTAGGTAAAATGACTTCATCGTCATATGTCGATATCTTGCGTTCAGAACTCACAGCATCGGTGGAAAAATTTGGCGTGAATGCCTCGGACGTTGTCTTCCAGCAAGACAATGATCCGAAGCACACTGCTAAACTTACAAAAGAGTGGTTAAAAAATAATAATATCTCAACTCTTATGTGGCCGCCACAGTCTCCAGACCTCAACCCCATAGAACATCTATGGGGGGTATTGAAGAGGTCAGTTACTGCGGAGACCGGAAGTTTGGAGGAGCTGTGGTCAAAAGTTAGGGTTGCATGGGAAGATATTCCAGCAGAAGTTTGCAGAAATCTTGTAGAAAGTATGCCGAGAAGAATTGGGGCCATCATCGATGCAAAAGGTGGATACACGAAATATTAATTAAGAAGAGGAAGTGTTTTTGCCAAAGTCACAAAAGTGATCAAGGGAGTTAATTATGTTTTTTTATTTTTCTATTTCAATAAGTAGTTAATATGTAATGAATAATCGTTTTATTTATTTTTTAATTGTTATATTAATTCAAATAAATACTGAATAAAATTTAAAAATAAACATTGATTTAAAAATTGTACAACTAAAATTATATATGCTTAAAGCGTGATCGGTTTTGTGAGTAACTGTATATACATGTCTGCATCATTTAGCATTAAATATCGTCCCAAATGCAACATAAAATACGATGCAAATCTTGTAACGAAAAACGCATCAACATTTTTAACTGTGTAGGCACGGTAAAATAAACCCAAACAAGTATGCGAGGTAGCATAAGGTCAGAGCTTCTGATCACGAAGCAAAGGTTTAGTGGTCCTAACTGTATTCAAAATATTTACAATCATACAGGCAGTAAATTATATAAATAAAGCATGAATTATATAATCGATTGATGATTATTTTGGATGCTTGCTTCCAGGTTTGTTCTTATTTTGTTCGCTTTGATGCAAGGGAGGCAATGGTGAGATGGTAGCACGTTCAACTTGCAGTCGAATTGTACGCATTATTCCCGACACAGGTTTTTCGGCAATTTTTTTTTTTTTTTTTGATATTTATAAATAAAAATATAATTAACAAAAATATAAAACAGCAAGATCTGTACTATGAGGATGGAGCCTGGGATGACTTAAGTCATCAAATTAAAATAAAAAAACCCTCTTGATAACCGTGAATATTTAACTTTTCCGTAACTGTCCATAAACACAAAATCCACCAATCTAATATAGTAGGTGTTCACACATCAGTCAAATGATTGAAGTATATCGCGATTTTTTACTCTTATTTACTCTGAAAATTCTGATTGACGCATTTGTTACTTTTCTGCTACCTACTATTTTGTGGGTGTTTGGTGTTTCTTTATTTGGGTGTTTCTTTAATTAAGTTGTTTTGTGTGAATAAAAATTTTTTCAAAATGGAAAACAGTGGCGGAAATATAGTTGATCTTTAAGGATTAAAATTGATCACATTTGGAAATCAATACGCAGGAAATTATACCTATTTGAATGACCATCGGATGCATGTTATAAAAAAATAATAGAATTAATGAAATTATGGCAGGAACTGAAGAAACTACACCATTTTTCTCTTAAAAAAACTACCTTTGTTTCCAGTTAACTACTTTTCTTGATATAATTGCCTACTAACAAGCAGACAAGTAAAATAATGCAACCCTTTGACTGATTGATGCAAGTCTGGAGCTCAATCATAAGAATCAATGTATCTTTCATAGGAGAGCAACAACAAAATTTTGATTGATTCAATCATTTGACCGACGTATGAACACCTCCATAGGCTGAGGTCAGACGATGATCGTTTCAACGGCATTCAATGAACTATTTTTACTCTCTTTCGCATTTTGATTGTTGGTCGGTCAGACGGCAGCGAATTGATTGGCGTTCAATTTTTGGCATTTCATAAATTTCAGTACTTTATCTTCTCACTTTTTATTTCGTACTTTAAAAAAATTGCTCTTAGGGCTATGTTATGGTGGCGGTCATATGATCCTCGGTCACGTCAGTTTTTACGCTCTTTTTTGATTTGATTCACTCTATGACCAAAGTGTGTTATGGTGGCGGTCATTTGATCCCTGATCACTACTACACTTTTCGCTACTTTTAGTACTTTATTAAAAAAAGTATCATTTGTTAATAAAAAATTGTTAATCTACCACTTTTTCGCGCGCATTGTACGTATTCAAAAAGTTTTAACGAATTTTTAGAAGTCGAAATGGAAAATATTGATTAAGGACTGCAGGCGTTAAAATTTGGCATCGCCTATTCCAAAAACATTATATTTTGGCAAGATAGGCACAGGAACATCATTAAAAAATGTTTGAAAATATATTTATTGACGCAAAATAAAAAACGCAACCGCAAAAGCAGATCATGTCAGCAGCAGAAAATTATGCGTTATTAATAAATTCATTACTTACGCTATCCTTTTTGTTTTCGCCACTTTCGATAAATGCAGTCAAACAAAAATTGCATAAATTGCACAAATAAACATGGCTAGCGTAGTGTTGCTTTGCGCAAGTTTTATTTATGATTTCCTACATTTCTCACAAAAAGTGTACTATTTTCATACAAATCAAGGAATGTCGTGAATAATTTACCAACGCAACACTGCTGTGATCCCGTGATTTGACAAAGACAGCCGAATCATTTGGTGACCATTGCGGTCAAAATTTATTCCCTCACTCACTCTCTCAAATTTCACATTTACATTCAAACAACAACAATGCGTGACCGTGACGTGCCCATGACCGCCAGCATAACATAGCCCTTACATGACCAGTACTGCTTGGAAGGTATTAGTGAGCTCATGCATGATGTAATCAATACGGTAGTAGTTAAGGTGTTGTCATCCGGAAAATCAGAAAAAAATAGGTTGCCTTATTTTGACATTTTCATAGAATCATACATCAAACCATGTTGAAACTTGTCAAAATAAGGCAGCATGTCAAAAAACATATTGAACAATTTCATGGGATCAGAACACGTTATAATAATCCCACTATGGTAGTAGGGCCAGTTGGCTTCCCAAAATGGCTATCATATGTTGTCATTTGCCTGTACGTTTTACATTTTATTCTTTTTTTTTTAATTTTTTCGTTTTCTACTTTGTACCATTTTTGACAAAAGAACTGTCACTACTACCTTGTTAGATGGGTCATGCAATTATATTCACATAAACGGCGACCATAGATGTCATTTGGTTGTATATATAACTTACTTAGTTTTACTTTTTTTCATTTTTTGCCTTGTACCATTTTTGACATTTTATGATCGCCAAAAGACCGTCACTATCACCTTGTTATTCCCATCATGCAATAATCACACAATCGGCGACCACAGGTTGTCATTTGCTTGTATAATTAACTTTTTATTTTTTTTTTACTTGTTTTCATTTTCGAATTTGTACGATTTTTGGCAATCTATTAAAAATGTAAACAAAAATAAGAAGTTAAATATTCAAGCAAATGACAAGCTATGGCCGCCGTTTTTGTGAATATAGCCCAAAACCTTATTTTTATACAACTCTTTTTTTTATTATGTTGTAGTATAAAAGTAGTATTTTTTCTCAAAAAAATACTTTTTACCTACGAAAGGCCAGCATATTCGTTATTTTGCCACCTAGAAGCACTGTCCTGAACGGTGATTGCTGTCATGTGCAGCGTTCAAAAATGAACAAATTTTGATTGCTCTACAATGTGTTCATCCGCTCTCACTGATTTTTGACAGTTTTGCACTGAAGGCAACAACAAAACATATCGAACGCCGTTCAAACAATCATCGTCTGACCTCAGCCATACTCGTATAAAGATGAATGTTTTGATTGTACTTTTTGCGCTGCTATACCGTTAATCCGATTGCGATAAAACTTTGTCAACTTATTGCTTGCACTTGCGTAAAGTTTAGATGCATAGAACAATTAACCCATGGTACAATTTATAACCTACTAGGTGTAGTAGAGCATGTAGCAGCGGCAAACGTTTTTGAAAGAGCATTGAAGTAGTGAGATTTGCTCATTAGATTTGCATGAAAATTTTTAAGTAGGGGCTTTCGAGTATTTTTGACTTATCTATTCTGCTCTAAGTCGAACTCCAGAGGGCGCTGTAGTTCAAATATGTCGAAGTACTCATAAGCCGCTCATTCCATATGGGTGCAAATTTGTGTTTAGGGATTTTGGAGTATGGCAAATGTTTTGGCGTTATCTATTTTGTTCTGCCTAAAGCACCAGAGGGCGCTGTAGTATAAATTCTTTAAAAAAACCTTTATACACAAAAACGTACACACAGAATCAATAGATGCAAATAATTGCTGACAAGGCGTAGCAAAAGTGCGCCAGGTAATAGATAAAAGTTAAAAATCGATTATTTTGAGCATATATTTTAGGAGATATTAAAACTTCTCCACTTTATTAACTCTTTAAGCTCATGATATGAAAAAAGTGAAGAAATGCTATTCACCTGCATCGATTAATTAACTATGGTAACAACAAAGTCTAATTATGTCTATTTAACCTTTGTCCAGTGGAAGAATTTTACAACGTTGAAACGCGGTATGAGTACAATTGTACCCTTTTATACTTATTATTCTATTTTTGTTTTTATTATTTTATCCTTAATTAATAAACAAATGAAATAACAAGCATATGGCTAAAGCGCTAAATAAATTAAAAATATCAGAAAATTTCAGATATCACTATTAACAAAAAAAAAAGTTATTGCAATTCAAAAACGGAAAAGGTACCTCTTCCGCCGGACAGAGGATAATTTCAGACTTGGTCTTCAGCGGTGAGTTTCTTTCAAGACCTCCGCAAAAGTTACGTTTATCTGTTAAATTTAAAATATCGCCCTTAAGAATAGCCATTGGCCTACTATAGCCAATAAAAAGTATTACGAGACAATATTTATTCATCTAGAGATCTTAGAAGATCAATCTGACTTGATCAAAACTGTTAACGGAACTTGCTCCAGTTCAATGCTTTAGTTTTATAGCTTGGACAGTAGCCAGAACAGCTGTTAATTCAAAAGCTCGAATTCCTTCCGTTTCCCGCCAGTTGATCCTACTGTGCGCTAAATGTTTGTGTAAGCTCCGTGTTGGTCGCAAAAACTTTTTAGTGGAATATCCGGTTTTATTTTTTGCTGTTGCTTTATTTGAGGTTTTTCTGTCATCGTTGTTATTGTTGTTGCTGCTGACGTTGTTGCTCAAATTTATATTTTTGGAGAAATTTTTTTACTTTTCATGTTCAATTTTTTTCGGATTTGATTATTTATTTTTTTAAATCACTCTTCAAGCCCCCCTTTTTAATGAATTTTCCTTCACAATTGCATATCAATAATTATTGTTTTATGACTTTTTTTCTCTACTTCGTTTCACCGACGTAATCGATAAATTCACGTACTAAATGCAAAAATCATAGTTTTTTTCCCAATTGGCTAACAGAGAAAACATCAAATCTTCCCTCTGCTGCGCTTCCAAGTGTGTATTTGTTGGTGTTTTGGTTTTTTTTTTTTTTGTAGTAACACTTTTTTCTTAACTTATGCAATAGTTAGTTTGCAAAAATTTTAACTTAACTATTATCACTGATATTTACTTTTTCCTTATTTTCAATTTATTTCCAAAGCGCTTTTTCACAATTTTTATTTTTCACTAATTCGTTCAACAAAAAATTTTTAATTTTCTCCGCTCGTCAGCAGCCGGCGTCTGCGTCTGGTCTGTCAGATTCGAATTCGAGGATTTCGCTTTTATTGTGAATGTGGGAAATTTTTCGCATGTGCTTGAACTGACGTGGGAAATTTTAGCATTAAATTTCCCATCCGATTGGAATAATATTTAGTTCGAGATGTCAACTTTGCATTTTTCAAAAGTAGATTTGATAGAGTAGCAGAAGCACATAATTTTGTACTATATTTGGTACGTTTTTATAAATTGTGTACGAATAATCAAAAGTAAAAGTACTTATATTTGGGCTATTCACAGTTTAATCGTATATTAACAAAGCGTTTTTATAGCATTTGTTATATTTGTTACTGTGAGCACCCCAGTGCGTGACTGCCGTATTCAATAATTTTGCAACGCTGTTATATATGCTGTAAGCTGGGCATAAAAATACGAGACACAAAAAACACGCCCAAGGGCTGCTTTTATTTACGCGTGCCTAAGTATTTGCGTTCGCATGCACAACAACATCAAAGCAAAATACGCTTACGTAAGTTGGCGGAAAAAAAACAAATCGTAAATTAAACAGAACTGCGTACTTAAACTATGAACACCATTATAATTTTACTTTTGTATATATGGCATAATTACGATATACTTGGGCGTCGTGATTTTAAAGTCTTTTCTGGTGGAGATCAACAAAAAAAAATTTTGGCCGAACAAAAAATTGATAACTCAACTATTTATCGACCAATAAAGTTTTTATCATTTTTGCTGAAAGGTTTGTTTAAAAAAAATAACAGTCAATGAGTAACATCTCATTGGAAAGGTATGTAATTTTACTACCTTTTGGATAATATGGGATATATATATATATCGAGTGAATATTTTAAATTTTGTAATCAATTTTATATCATATACGAATTTTTGTATTAAAAGACTCTTTATTTTCTGCTAGTTTTGCTCTATTAAGGTGCTGAAAATATAAAAAAAAAAAATTAATTGACCATATCAGCACTTGAAACGACTTTGACCGAGCTTATTATGATCAATTCTGCTAAAAATATATTTTTTTAAAAATCATAAAGTTTACCCATTCGTTTGTGGTGTAAAGATATGCATTATTGGTATAAAACGCACTATATTAAATAAAATAAAACAGCTTTAGACCAACTATTTGATTACATAAAATAGAACCCATTGACCAAAACTGATCCGTTAAAAAGTGTAAAATTTTTCATCAACTGGAAAATCCCATTAATTCATACAATACTACATTGCTACAATATTACGTTAAGCACAGCCTTTTTTTTTTGTAATGATTTGGTAGATATGCTTGGATTAACAACAATCCTTTGAAGTGCAAAAAATTTTTTTCATAAAAAAACAAACTAATTACATAAATCATATACCAAATTATAGGCAAATTTTAAAGCTTTAATAATTTCATATTCATAATTCATAGAAGCAACGGTAAGCAAGCAAATATTTTATTTTCACATACAAATAGCCAGAATCTGTAAAATACTGAACGGATTTGATAAACCTTAAGCTTAGCCATAAATATCGGTTAATATACTAAGAAAGTAATAGCTAGTAATAGCCAGAAAAATCGATAACTTGAAATAAAATCGATATGGTGATTTTTCTTTCTGCCATCGCTATTTTTATTGAAATTACTTAACGAATCTATTTTCATTCCGTGGCAATCCGGTAATCTTTATCTCCCCGTGTATTTTTTGTGTCGTAGAATAGGATTTTTTCACCACTTTTCCAAACAGTAGAGCAAAAGATATCAATGAAATTCAAACATTTGCATGAACTGAGAACCGTTTGTTTTTGCTCATCACTCTTGAAACGATGAGAACAAAAGTAGGTAATTGTATAGAAAAAGTAAATCTTTCGGAAAAAAAAAATTTTTAAAAATAGAAATATTATTTTCAAAACATAAAGAAATTTTTTTTAACGTTTTTATTTTTTCCGATGCAATCCTGATTTGAAATATTAGCCGCGTTTTCTTCATTGCTCTGATCTGTAGCAGAAAAAATTTTATACCTAAAACAAATACAACACTTAGACCCTATTTCCACACGGCAATTTTTCTTGCCGGCAAGTCGAGATTTTGAGCGCTCGGAACGAGACGAGAGGGGACGAGTAAAGACTTGCTCGTGTCGGCAAGTTTTCTTTTGTGCTCTTCTTTCTTTGATGTTTCCTTTTATTCTGATTCGTCAAGTGATGATGGCTGCGCATTAGCGGACAAAGTATTCATATAAGAAAACATTGATTGTAAATGAATGTTGTAATATTTCAATAATATGAACATTAAATAAAACAGTGAATGCATAAAATTGAAATATTAACTGCTAAAACTACCTCAAACGTTGTTAATATTTTTTTAAGCCGTTCTATCGCTTTCTTTCTTTAAAGCTTTCTTTAAAGTAAAATCAGAACTGCGGAAGAAATCTTGCTGAATGAAAACGCAAATAGCAAGTTCAAAAAGGAATTGAAAATTTGCTGGCAAGAAAAATTGCCGTGTGGAATGCTCATGCACACTGAGCACTAGTGTATTTAGGGCCATTTCTTGTTAAAGAAGTCGTATAACAAATAAAATTGTGTTCATACTATCGGGCTTTCATTAATTGACAGATCTTACAAGAATTTGTATGCTTTCTCAGATAGTCTGAAGCAGCTTTAAGAAAAGATAATTATATCCGCTTAGCTCGTAGTTGCCGATGGAAACACCATTGCCAAATCAAAATAAGAATTTGGGTAGTGTTTTCTTTATAAAATTTTCATCGAATCGTTGATCGAACAACTGAAACATTAAAATATTTTGGTTTAAGTGCAGTTCACATTATTAATTATTTTTTGTCAATTTATTGGTTAAACAGTTTGACAACACAAGTGTTCACATTTTAAAATTTTTCGTCAAATATAATTTTTGTCTCGAACACCAAAGTATAAACAATGTTAAGACCATTTTTGGATATGCTCTATAAATATTGAAAAAATCATTGCAAATTCTTCTTTATCACATATTTCATCTTAAAATTGTCTTAATTAAATTTATTTTAGTAACTCTCTTCGTTTGTTCTCGTTGAACTTTTTTTTTTTTGAGTTGACAAAAATCGTACAAGCAAATTTAACAAGTGTTCATATTATTAGATTTTCTTTTCAAACCGTTGGTTAAACAACAGAAAAATCAAAATATTTTGATTTCCATCAAACGATTTGACAAATAATTTTTTAAGTGTTCACATAGTCAAATCTTGAAAAATTCTATATATTGTTACCTGTGCTACTATTTATCCTGTTTTACTTTTGTTTTTCATATTTTATAAGCATTTAAAAAAATTAATTTTAATTTGAACACTTGTTTAAATTTGTTTACTTGTTGAAACTGAACTTGGAAAATATATCAGAGCATGCAGGGTGAGCCGTTGCGTAAAACTGAACATACAAAATAAAAGAATGTATAAAACAATATACTCGAATTTTCATTTAAAATACTGCATGGCATTTGTGTAGAACATGGCTAAGAATAATTGATATACTTTAGTTTTCTAATAACTTACAATTTTGTAACAAAGTTAAAAATTTTTAAACAATGTCAAAGTTGAAACAAAGGCAACACATTATATTACATAAAATTAGCGGAAATAACTTGCCACATTTAACGACTGCTTTAACATGCATTCAATATGTGAATATGCTTATTTTAATATATAAATGATTATGAAAGATAAGCGCAAAAAGATATAAACATATAAATCTATTTATAATAAGCTACTTAAGTGAGACGACTATAAGTAAAACTAAACCTCGACTGTTTTGTTTTTTTTTTTTTTAAATTTAATAGGTTTATAAATTTTAAATATTCTTAAGCTATTGAAATTAATAAGAAAACAATGAAGTTATTGTTATTAAGAAGAATGAAGAATTTTGTAAAGATTTATAGTTAAACATTAAGGGTGTTCATACAAATGGGCAATACCTTTATAAAAGGTATAAGCCGAAAAAATTTTTCAACCTTTTTAATAAACTGTCAAAATTTTTTCAGAGTAGCTTTTGCCTTATTATTCCACATATGAAGAATTGAAACTGTGAACAATAACTGTATATTATCTATAACGATAGTACTATAATAATATTATCGTTATATTAAGATAACACGATTTCTCAACTAAAAAGTTTTGTAAAAAAATGTAATAAAATGCTTATTAGTGCAAATTCTATGATTTTTTAAGTTTAGATATGAATTTTGAAATTGGAAATTGCTGAAATGTGAAAAAATTAACTATAGAAAAATTATTTTTTTTTTAAACTTCGGTATTTTTATATTTTCTTAAAAAAAATCTAGAAATATGCAGAGCGTGCTTGCCAAATTTTAAAATGGGATCTGCTGTAGTTGAGGATAAATACCATATCAAGTGATTAATTCACCTATTTCGCCCCATAATCGAACTAATGATTTTTATTAAAAACACATTTGTCAAAAACAGCTGGAGACAATTCTTTTACATGTTTTATTGTATGATCCAAATTTAAAGAAGTAAATCAAAATATAAATGGAAATAATTTTTTAACAAAATAGCTAACAGTACTAATCAGAACTTTAACCAGCGGTTAGGAAAAAAGCTGTTTCTTAATTTTCGGTTAAGACTTATCTGTCGATTAAGTACTGATTAAATTAACGGCAAGTTGTGGTTTTAGTTAGCTGCTTATCTATGCTTGCTCCTCTGTCAAAGAGAGAAGAATACTTTTTCTTTATTTCAACTAAAATTAGGCAGTCTGCTGCATATTTTCATTTTGTTGTTGCCATTTAAAAGTTAATCTCTACGGAACTAGATTAGAAATTAATCTAATTTTTGATTATCTCAAAAAAGGGCCAAAAGTCCAGTTTAATGAATCTGCTTAAATTTCAAAAAGTTGTTTAGTGCAAGGCGTGGCGGAATTATAATTGTATTATGCGTACAAGGTAGCATTTTTTCGTAGATTATAATGACATTGAAAAAATCCAATTCCCCTCTGTGACCCAAGCATCCCCTTGACTTTTATCAGGTTTACTAAAGACTTAAGCCAAAGAAGGCTTGCAACCATGTAAATATTGATAATTTCAAAGAAGTAATAAAATGGAAAGAAGTAATATAATGAAATGTAAAATAATTGTTAACAACTGGTTAAGGCGCTAATTTGACAATTACAATTCAGCTTAAAAATTTTTTAGTTTCAAAATCTATAATAATATTTTATCATCTGGCAGTACTCAGAGTTTGCATAGATATTTATTTCTGGTAGTGCTTTGCTATTTTTGACAGCTTCGATTTTTAGGAAAAGTCTGGTCTGGCAATAATAGCAAGTGGACTCCATTCGATAATTGTGAATTAAAAAAATCTGCACTTTAAGTCTTGTTTTAAAACGATCTAAAATATATAAAATATTTAATGCAAAAAATGTAATTTAACAAATTAGAAAAGGTAAATACATAAAACAAAACAAAGCAACGAAATGTCAAAGTTAATTTTGATCACGTTAGTGTCAACAATTGAGATTACAGAATGAGATTAGGCTTATCTTCTTTCTCTTATTTATTATATGTATACGAACTACACTAAGAGACAGCGCTTTAAATTCTGTTTTTATTTAAAAAGGTTGATTGTCTCATGGCAGAATTATAAGGTAGGGTCGACTCGGAGAGGAATGGAGTAGAGGCAGAATAAAGCGAGATTGGTGTCAAAATCAGCTGTTCATCGCGAATTTCTTTATGCTCACGTTTCGCAGTTGTTTTTAGGTTAAAACTGTTACAGATTTTTTTTGCAATTTTAAGACTTCTTTCACATTTTATGGTTTTTATTACACTTTTTATAATATTTGCGCTCAAATTAGCACAAATTTAACACCCGCGACCGCACTGTTTGCAACTTGGAAACATAAAATATTTTCTTCATTTGCAATTTCTACGAAATTCGTCGTTTTGACATATTTGCTTCCTTCTCATTATCCATTCTTCGTTGACGCGTGAGAGCACTCAGCGAAGCGGCCCTTTCTTATCATTGTATCATGGATTGTGTGTGGAATTGATTATCGTAGTTGTGTACACACACACACTGCGGTCAATCAAGCGAACTGTAGAAAAGGCGGGTCATATATGCTATCAAACGTGTCAAGTTTTGCATGGTAATTGTTTGGACTTAAAAAGGCTGAAAACTTTTATATAGATTGTATATTGCATATAAATAACAGTTATGACAGTCAGTCAGTTCAACGTCGGAACATAGCTGGTCAGTCTGCCAAAATGCATGTGCAGCATCATACAAACTCAGACAAGGATGTACATACACACAAACCCGCTGTATGCAAACTACTAATCGCAAAAGAACAGTTGAGATATTAAATAAAAGATCAAAAGTCAGCCTTTAAGTCTACATCCTTGGAAATTTTTAAAATAAGGGTTAACCCATAATTGCAGGTTAATTGCAATTTATACTTTTAAGTGCATTTGTGCGTTTTTTGCTCGTTGCATCCAAACCACTATTTGGATAAGCACGAAATTAAAGGTCAAGGGTCAACCTTTAAACCTGTATTCTTGGAAAAATTTTCAAAATAAGGTTTGTCTCACACACACTAACAGCTGATTTCCATAAAAAAAAAAAGCAAAAAGAGAAACGTAGAACAAATAATGATGGATTATTAAGATTACGGTGATGCTATCGATTGCGACTATGAGGAAGTGCAAACAGTTTTAATTACTGTTTCGCTATCTCCTGTTTGCACTTTGTGTTGCATCCATCGTTTTGTCCATTGTGTAGAAGAAAAGTATTTGAACCAAATTTAAAAAAAAATTGTTTTCTACAACAATGCCACATTTGTCAACAAAATTGTCATTGACTACCTAAAGTTAACTAACTAAAGTTAGTTAACTAAAGCATTGTGAAACCCAAATCATTAAAAGCTATAGTTAACAAACTGTCTCTAGTTAGTAAACCAAATGCTTATCTAATGGTCGTGAAACTGGCCCTTAGAAATAATTTTTTATACAACTTTGTGTTGGCAGTACTTTAGTGTATTCTGTTATGGGAAATTCTTTGTGACATCCAATAAATTAAAGCTATTGTGAATTGATAAAATGTTTCACGTCAGAGTTGCAGTGAAACGTACTTTTGTATTATTTTTGGTACATTTTTATGTTTGTGTTACGATATATCAAAGTAGAAGTTCTTATATACTTTTGTGTATTTTTATTTCGTAGGATGGGACGTTGTGTTTTTTTGGCCACAACTTTTGAAAAAGGTTTAAATAAATTGGAAGATTGGTGTGGTTGTTTTTCTGCTGCAAAATTGAATGCATCGAAAACGGACAGACTCCCGTTATTCTGCCGTCCTACATTGATCATTCTACATGTAGGATAGTCTGCAACCCCCTAATAAGGCCGTTCACATTATCAAATTCTTCGTCAAATCGTTGGTCAAACAGTTTGAATACGGAAGTGTTCATATTATTAAATTTTTCGTCAAATTTAATTATTGTCTTGCACATCGAAGTGAAAACATCGCGTTGCCCAAACAAGCAGTTGCACCTTTTTTAAGTTCCCGACAATAAGTCGTTTTAACCCAGTGGACACACGTGGGTGTCTTCGAAAAAGTTCGAAGTTAGCTGCAAGTTACTTCAGCTCCACATGTGCAAGCGCAAGTTCAGTTAAAAATGTCAACGAATGCGAAGGTTTCCCTGCAATTGAAGTATTGTTTGAAATGAAGAAGTAACAAAACAAGGAAAACATGTAACTTATGTTGCTTGTTGTATAAAATTGCGGGAAAATCTGCAAAACCACGACAAAAAAATCACTTTTATCCATTTTTCTGACATTTAGTAGCGCAACTAGCGCAAGTATTGAGTTTTTCGGACTTGCACTTGCACGTGTGTCCACCGGGTAATACAACTAATTTTTTTATTGATTCTTTTGTTGTATTGAGAGCTTTTTCGTCCAGTTTTTGAAGCAGCAATCCATATACTTTGTTTTTAATAATCTGTTTTTTTAAGAGCCGCTTTCTCAATGTTCGGTTAAGCACTAATCAGAACTTTGGCCAGCGGTTAGTAAAAAGGCCCTTTCTCAATATCCGGTTAAGACTTACCTGTCAGTTAAGTGCTGATCAAGTTAACGGCAAGTTGTGGATCAGCTTAACTGCTAATCAGAAGAACTCCTTTGCGTGCTCCTCTTGAAAAATTGAAAATTCACAATTGAAAAATTCACAACCGACGGTTGCTTGACCAACACTTAGTGAAAGCTAAGTTCTTTTTCTAGCTTTCGTATGGTTAGCTATCTCCTGAACCGGACATTGAAAAAGCGGCCCTTAATCAACCACAGTTCTGGATATTGTCAATAAATTTCTATAAAATCATTCCAAAAATCTTGATCATCATGCATTTTGAATTGATGTGTTCACGTTGAAATTCTATTTAAGTGACGAAATCACACTAGAAAATTTGGCGAGTGTTCACACATAAAATTTTTCATCAAATCTGTGTCAAATAACCGAGAAATCAAAATGTTTTGATTTTCGTTAAGCGATTTGACGAACAATTTGATGAGTGGTCTGTGTGAACAAATTGTCGTCAAATTCCATATATATTTCTGCTTGTCAAATTTTTTGATGACTTGTTGGATGAAAAACTTGATAATGTGAACGACACTTTTGTTAAATTATTTGATGACTTATTATCGGTCCAAGTTGGATGAAAATAAAAATTTTTTGATTTTTGAAAAAAACTAAAAACCAAACAATGAATTTTGGATAGAATTTATTTAATATTGTTAAAGTTTTCCTGAAATATGACTATAAGGTCATGTGTTATGTTATAAGGTCAGCTAAAATTGTTTTTTTCAGAGCCGAAGTGCTGAAGAGCTTGCAAATAATAATGTCGTTTCACATGTTGGATCGTCCGAAAGCTCAATCAAATTGTCTCGTTACTTTTCCATCCAACTTATGGTACAACATGTCGTCCAATATGTTGGTCCATGCGAAAATTAAATGCGATGCGTACGCGAATTTTTTTGTTGTATTGCAATAGAGTAGGGCCCCAGCATCGATTGCAAAAAACTTTATCTGAAATATTTTGTGAAAATTTAAAAAATTATTAAAGCAATTATGAACAACATGAGACGAGCATCCAGAGTGCAGGGAAATCAGGACATGTACTCCTTGGAGGCGGATCTAATAAATAAATCTGAGCGTGAATTGAGTGACGGTGTTGAAAAGGATCCCATTACAAAACTACGGCTTCTATGCTTTCGTCGGGGACCGACTGGCATTCTTGAATTAGCTAAAAACTTTCGCAAATTAGATGTTGATGGATCCAAGGTCATAGATGAAGAAGAGTTCCGAAGTGCAATAATCGAGTCTGGCTTAGATGTGCCCGATGAGGAGTTACGAGAAATGTTCGAGTGTTTTGATGATGATGGGTGCGGCACACTTCCCATAAATGAGTTTTTATTGAAGTTAAGACCACCGATGCCACAAAATCGATTGGCCATTATTGATAAAGCTTTCGACAAGATGGACAAAAATGAAAATGGTGTCATAACACCGGCCGACGTCAGAAGAGTCTATTCAGTGAAGGAACATAGAAAGTTTCAAAATGACCAAATGACAAAAGATGAGATAGTGGATGAATTCATAGGCAACTTTGAAGCTGGGCGTCGCAATGAAGGAGTGATTACAAGGGAAGAGTTCATCAACTACTACGCATCCATAAGTGCGTCGATTGATGACAACATGTATTTTGATTTGTTGATGCGTCACACCTATCTGCTGTAAACCGTCTGACCTAAGAAGTTACTATTTCTGTGTATACTTACATACATATATAATTATAAATGAAAGTTTAATATCTATATGTGAACATTCTAAAAAGATTAATTTTAATTACTGCTTAAAGGGTCATTGTTCACCTCTAGATATCTTTAACCAGTGGATAGAGTGGATAAAGTACTTGACTTTCATTAGTTTGGTAGCTGGTAGCAAATATTCACTGGTTAAAGATATTCAGTGCTGAGCAATATGGATCCAAAACATTTTACGGTTCTCTTGGTAGAAAAGAATCAAATTTCGCTGCTTAAGAATACGTTGTCAAGTATTTGTTTACTTGTCTATGGATCTCATAACCGAACACGCCATCAAATACACTATTTATAATTACATTACTTGATTTTTTTTTGTATTCGTATATTGCTTTTTAGTAATTTCTTATGCGATTTCATTATTTGCACAAAATTGTTAATTCATAATATTAAATTAGCTCCATTTTATTCGCTATTTAATAAATACTCAAAATACTAAAACTGGTTCTTTCTGAATAGATATTCGAAATTGTTTTTCAAACATATTAATAATAATTTAATGTAATGGTAATCTATTTCAATATAAATTTACATACAGGGTGAATCGGATAGCGAAGTTAATTCGAAAGCTTGGGTCAAGACAAAAAAAAAAAATTGTATGGGAGGAAATCTATTCTCAGCCCCAGGGCCGCATTAAGCAGGGTAAAGGGTGGGCAACTGCTCCCCGGTGGCCTTATTTTAGGAGCAGCAAATAAATAGTTTTTAAAACAGAACTTATATATTTATTATTCCTTCTAATATTTTATAAACAATAAAAGGGGCGACAAAATTTTGAGAGGGTTTAAAAATATTGAGGATTGATTTGGTTGCAGCATAATTGATAGGGCGGCAAAATATTTTCGTAGCTAGTTTATAAAAAACTCAACACAAATCAATAAACTAGTGTTTGAAGCGTGCTGTAAATTTTTGGGCTGCCAAATTTTGAGCGACAAATGTTTGAGGCAAACTAACTAACTCATGCAATCGATAACTGTTTGAGCTACAGAAACTATTACTTAAACATGGGCATATCAGTGGTGGTAATTTAAACAAGTAATGAATATGTTATTGTTGTGCTATTAATGCATATTTGGTCTTTCTGACTTATTATAAGGTATCATTGAATAAAATTTTGGTGAAATGTATTGCAAAATTTATGCATTGCAAAAATGCTTTGCTGTGTTTATTTAGAGGGCGGAATCATTTTGATGGCCGCAAAATCTAAAGAATGCTGACCAATTTCGTAGCTTATTTAAAAAATTAGTTTAAGGGAGGTTTTTGGCAAAAATAGTTAAAATTAAAGCAAATTTTAGAATGTGTTTTTTAAAAAATTTTATTATATATGCAAAAAATTCCATTTGCATGCTAAAAGATTCTACAATTATTCGTTCACAGCAGTGCCAACAACATTGTATAAAAAAAGGTTTTAGAAGCTCAAATTTGTATGACCATAGAGACCAATCTTTTTGATTAGGTTACATGCAAAGGGTGTTTTCACATGTGGGATATATCCAGATTACAAAACCTAGCAAAAATAAGGAAGCCCGTTCACTTCGGAACAGCCCTGAATACGAGGGTTTTGTCAATATTTCTCCCAAAGTGTGACGTGTTGTTGAAAAGAACAGAGAAGGCATTATGGCGGTGATGGTTGAAAGTATGATAATAATCCCTTATCTGCACTGCATACATGATTTTCTATTTTCTAAAATTTTGCAAAGTTTTTCTTTAAATATAAATTAATACACAAAATTTTTTTAATCAAAAATTAGCTCCGATCCAAAAATCGGTAGAATACTGATTTTTCTTGCTCCGCCCTAATGCACATATTTAAAAATATGGTAATAGTTTTGCATTCATCTTTACTTTCGCTGTTGAATAAACATTTTATTATGCAATTCCTAAATGATTGTACAAAATCATCCGTTTTAAAATATTTGATTTATCAGATTTTGATTAATCAGATTACTGACTAATCGAATAATTCATCAAATGATTAATCATAACCCAGATGAATCGATTAATCAGCATTATGGCCAGCAATCAGTTAATCTTGAATCTGATTAATCAACAAATTAATTCGATTAATCGCCCAGCCGTACTATTTATGAAATTGGACTTATTTTATTGTCATATATGTAAATAAATAAGAACTAAAGGTTGTTGTAATATGGTTTTTTGTTTTTAATTTTTATTGTTCTTTTAATCGTTTACATTATTTACATTATTTTTTTACATTGTATTCTACATTATTATTCAATTCGGGATCGGTTTCTCTGATGAGAAACCAACAATAGTCGCCCAACAATGTAAATCATTAAAAGAAAAATAAAAATTATAAATTATATACAACGTAAACGGGGTAGAAAGCAATGCAAATGATTAAAAGAACAATTACAATGATTAAAATTAAAAACAACTACAGTGGGCAATAACTGAAAAACGGAGTGATAGAAAGAAAATGATATTTTTGGAATTAGCGTCCGATTTTACATGAAAAATGGAAGTTTTCCCGATGCAATTGGATGTTTTCTTTCGAATTAAAAGCAAGTTTGCGCGGTATATTTTAAAAAAAAAAATTGTGTGGTTTTACATTAAGACCCCGTGACTTTGATCTACATATGTAGATGGTCGTAAGTAAAATGTTTTTTTGTTTTTATATTTCAAGCTATATATTTTATTTTTAATTATTTTATCTATAAAAAATAATTATTTTCTATCAGTTTTGTGCTTATTAGTATTCATCTTAAGTAAAATATTTACAAACTATGATGTATTTATATTTTAGTTAACAAATAAAACTTCTTATTAATGTAAATAAAATCTAAGGCATACTTTATAAACTAGCACATCACAGATAAATACATCATCATCCATCGACAGTCCATTTTTATCATAAATGGCACGAGATGCAATCATCACATTAATCCAATCGATGCCATATTATCGTGAAGAATCATTTTATGAACATCATTGAAGACCTTACGCACACAACTCGTATCAGTTGCGACAGTAAAGTGATAGTAACAATCTCGACGCGAGTAATCCATGTGCATGCGGGATGTGCGCTTAACCGGTTCCTGTGTTATATCCACCAACTTTTGTTTGATAAACTGCTTTGTCCAATCACATTCGTCAAAGTAGTTGCCCATCATTGGATTGCGACGGAAATCCTCATATTCAGGAAAATAGTTTGCAATGCGTTTTCCCGCAAGTATCTTGCGTTCCATGATATCCTGCTTGTTGAGAAATACAATAAGACCGGCCGAGGAGAGAAAACGATTCTGCCAGACACCACGAAAGAGATTGAGAGCCTCTTGTAGCCGATTTTGACGTGGATCTTCACGTAGTGTCTGATCAAAGTCACCGCAGGATATGAGAAAGAGTACTGCTTGAATGCCCTCGAACACTTGGATCCACTTATTGCGCTGATCACGTTGACCACCTACATCGAACATGCGGAATTCTTGTTCACCGCCCAATGATTTGGGTATCTTAACACGAAAAGAAATTTGATGAATACCGGTGGTAATCTTGCGACTATGTAGAATATCTTCGGTGGATGGAATGTAATCGTAGGCGGATATTCTTTCGAAATTATCGAGGAAACTAAAAAGAAGAGAAAGGAAAAAATAAAATAAGAATAAAACATTTTGAAGATATTAAATAAATAAAAAAAAAAAAAAAACAGAAAGAGTGTGTGCTTGTCATTTATTAGGATGAAGGAATCTTATTTGGCATTAAGAAAATTGTTATTTGGCATTAAGAAAACATTTGTCATCACATATTATAAGGCTTCAATTAGTCGTTTGTTATAGTTAAATGTTATTATATTACTTCACAGTCATATTTCAACCAAAGTGTCATTCTTCAGTTTTCACTCAGTTTCAGTCAATCGTTATTCTTCAGTTGACATCAGAGATAAAAAGATAGGAAACTTCGATTTAAAATAGTGGTTTTTGGAGAATTAATTTTTTCAAATAATTTTTTTGAACGTAAAAATCCAAAAAAATTTTCCAAATAAAAATTAAAAAATTAAAAAATTAAAATTACTTCCAATTAAATAATTACTTAAAAAGTAAAAATTCCCAAAAATGGGAATCCCAAGAAACCAGGGCCAAGTTTTTCTCTAGCTAATACCAGTAACAGTTTTACACATTTATGGAGGTATGGGATACCACATGAAACAAGGGTAGTTTTCTATGGTCCTTGTGTTAGTATTACACATTTTGTGTAAGTATTGGCTTCCACTTGACATAAAAAGTCCCTTTCCTATAGTCTAAAATCAAAGTTTCCTATCTCTTTATCTCTGGTTGACATGATTTGTCATCATACAACAGTCATATTTTATCAATCGTTTTCCACTGGGTATCATTCGACATTGTCAAATGTACGGCTGATAAAGGTTGACGAGGTTTGAGTAATATTTGCACTGAAACTCACGTCGCTGTCACGTGAGCCGCATGATTGTACGATACGAACTGTCATGATCCATAAGATATTATGATTTATTAAAAAATGCTATGCCGTAGCTGTTATTATAAATTATCTTTTTCTCAATTTTAGTATTTTTTATTCGTCTTGATTACTGTAATAAGGTAGTATAATGTAGCTGTATAATATATCTGTATAGTATATTAGTTAATATATAAAACACAACTCAATAAGAATTCGAAACCTTGAAAACTTACTATTTTGTGCTGTCCAAAAGTGGAAATTCATTCGATCTATCATAGCAGGCTCGTATACCAACGTCATTCCACAGTGTCATAATGTGATCATAGTATTCCTGAAAATAAAAAAAAATACTCTTATTTAAAAACAATTTCAAAAGAATACCTTAAAAATGTTTAGATAATCTTAGCAATTTGAGGTAACTAATACAACGAATAGTTGACATGATTTCAAAAAGCATGTTATAAAGAAAAGAAGTGGAGGAAAACAAGTGGGACATACAAAGGTTGATTTATAAGGTTGTCGCAGGGCTGATCGCACTCTCTGCTCAGTACCCATAATTATCAAAACCAGCAAATTTTGCGAATGACTACGAAAGAAAAACAGATGATAATAGAGAGTACAATTATGGGTACTCGCTCTCTTCCTTGCGACAACCTTAGAAATCAACCTTGGGACATACCTAAGTTACTATATATAAATAGAGATTTAAGAAGGGAATAGGGACTTGGAAAAGATCCGCTTAAATGTGAATTTAGACATGGAAGGGGAGTAGCAGTTGCTAAAGTTGTTAAATACTCTGCAGGATCTACTTATGTTTCTACAATGTCTTCTATTTAAAAATAATTTGTGATTAAAAAATAGCTTAAAAAATAGCTAAAATTTTCGTCAAAATAACAACATAATGTTATCAATTTATATGTGAATATTTAAAAAATTAAATAATTTTATATGAAAAAATACAATTTGAAAATGATAACATTGTGATCAATTTTAAAACATGTCGATTTTTTTTCGGTGCGGTCAGTGTGGTGTTGGTATTCCTTTAAGAGACGTTTATGCCTGGCTCGTCTTACTGGGCCGTTAAATGTGAACTTATTGGAAAAGTATTCGATGTCTATAACACCAGTATGTAAGTATATAAAATGTAAAATATGAACTCAATAACATTCTTCTTGACGATAGTGGCATCAGATTAAGAAGGGAAAGTCTTTGTTCATACTGTGGTAAGTGGAGAAAATAGCGGGGGTCAAATTTATCTCAGCGCAAAAAGCAAGAACAGCTTCTGTATTGATTCTAATCTTTCACTGTGTGTTTCAAAAGCTTGATTCCAAATTAGGCAAGCATATTCGAGTAGCGGACACACCAATAGAAAATATAGGATTTTCGTGACCTATACATTCTTGAATTACTTTGCACGCCTTTTAAACTTTTTCATAGTGAACGTTGAATCTTAGCTTGTTATCTAAGACAACACCGAGATCTACAATACCAGTTCTGTTTAATTCTACGCTACTAAGGAAGTAACAACTATCTTTTATTTAGTTCTTACGCGAAAAGCTGTTGATATAGCATTTATTTGTTTTAAGATAGAGTTTTTTGTGATTGCACCATTGCTCAAGGGAGATCAATTTTGATTCTATAAGATATTATGACTTAACCACATAGTACGTCTTTAGGTCATCAGCATACATAAGATGTGGAGTGTCCCCCAATACTACCTATAGGTCAGAGATGAAGATGTTGGAAAGAAGTGGGCAAAGGTGAATACCTTGGGGAACACCAAATGACAGAATGATTTTTTTAAGACAAGATACCCTGGAACTTAACAAATTGGGACCTTTCGGAGAGATAGGACTTAATCTAGTTGAGCAAGGTTCCCGTAATTCCAAATTTTTGCAATTTAAAACTAAGGATATCATGATCACCGCAGTGAAATGCTTTAGAAAACCCTGTATAGACTGCGCCTACCTGATGTCCGTTTTCCATTTCAGTAAGATCATCAGAGGCTAAGATTGCGAGATTTGTATTTGTTGAGTGGCCTTTACAAAATCCATGTTGCTGTTCGTTAAGTAAGGGATTAACTAGATATGTAAGCTTCTCACTCAACATTTTTTTAAAAAGCTTTGGAATAGCAGACAGAATAGAAATACCCTTATATTTTACAACTGACCTTTTATCACCATTTTTGTAAATAGGTATAATATAGGATGACTTCTAAAAAGATGGAAAAATACCAAGATGCAAGATAAGGGTTGGACATGAAAAAGCTATCCGTGCAATGGGTGGCTGCGATTGCTCACACTAGATTATAAACGCAGCCGTGTGACCACTTCAAATGAGTGTTTGTTCAACCGCAATTCGATGAGACGATATTTAACCGCAATACGAATCAGTTTTTGTGCCGTTTCGTAACCATGGAAGAAGCGGGGATACATCACAACCAATTTTGCCAGCTACTGCTGATCAAAATCCGCAAAATTTGACAAAAAAAGAATCCGCTAATTAGTTTTTTTTCCAATTTTGTTAATATAGTAAATAATTAAATATTATTATATTTAATAAATTGAGATCCGAGTAAAAAATGTAAAAAAAACTCAAAAAATATCAATTCCAAGTTCAAATTAAAGGAAAACTGTAAAAGTTCTAATTTAAATCAATCCATTCTTCATAAATGTTCCTGTTGGCATAGATTGTATTTGACCCTATTAATATTAGATATGACCGGGGTATATTGAAATCATGGCATAGAACATTGAAATGATTATCATCAATTTTCTTTTAAAAACACACAAAAAAAAAATTTATTTTTAGTTGTCTTCACTGCACAAAAAATAAACGCAGTCAATTAAATGTTATATCACAAAATAAAACTTTATTTTATTGTTAAAAACTTTCACTATTACTGTATTAACAAAAATACTAAAAACAAATCTTTTCTTCGTTAGTTGTTAACAATGATGGCAGTTAATTATGAAATAGAATCGATCTTCGAATTCGAACATAGAGATAACAATTAAGCTCCATACACAAGATAACATTTTTGATATTAAATATTCATAACATTTAGTAATAAAAATATTACACTACAACTTCACTTAAAAAAAAGCTTAATTAAGCTAGATTTAATAAACAATAGGGGTATTCACGATGTGTTGTATTTGCGCTTGTATTGTGTATTTTTGATAAATTTCATATTTGTAGTAAATTTTGTAAATTTACAAAAACATAATACACAGTGTTAAAAATACAACCCTGTCGTAAAAATACAACGACGAAACCCTGTTGTATTCTTTGCAAATTGCGTTGTGTATATGATCAGCTGATCGCAAAAGCATTTCAACTCAACATCGAGGTACCGTCTGCGAAATGAATTTATTTAAAAAATTTAATATTATTATTGTTTCGTTCAAATTTTTTAATTATATTGTAGGCATTTCAATTCATATTTCCAAACAAAAGTATATACACAAATGAGCTGATTTTAAAAATACAAGACTTTATTGAAGGTTCGCTCACAATAAGGTGTAAATATTGTAAATTTTGTAAAAATTTATCACAAATACATCACATCGTGAATACCCCTAATAAGTTAAAAATCCCCCAAATGATTTTATCCCACCAAATGACATCAAAATTCGCACATTTGACAGAAAAATCACACACCAGAAACCAAGCAACAGTCAAAGCAGTGGACTTCCCTGGGCGAACGTTTTCCCAAGAAGGTCAAGGTGAGTCTGTCGGCCAACAAGGCCATGGCGTTTCAAGGCCAACAGTTTCTTGCAATGCATGCGGAGCCATTCACATCCATTATATTGAAAAATGTTAAACGATAACCGGCAAATATTATTCATAGCTGTTCCACAGATTTGACATTGATTTCAAGCAAAAAGGACCGCATTTGGTGAAGAAAAAAATTTATAATTAAGAAAAAAAAATCTAAAAATGATGTTAATAATTTAATATTTTAATAGAAATCTGCCAATAATCTAGAAGCGTTATTTGTTTTAAGATAAGTAATTATATCCAAGATAAAAATAGAATTGTTTTAATTTGATGCAAAAAAAATTATGCAAGTTACTAATATGAATCTGTAAATATATCACTTTCATCATTCATATAAAATGCGATAATCATGAAAACTACACTGTTATAACTTTGTTGCCTTGACCAAGAACTTAGCAGGCTCAAAACAGTCGAAGATAATGGATAGGTTTGCATAAGTTAATTGTTAATTTTCCTTAAGTTTTTTTTGACTGTGTAAGTAACATCAGCTTTTATTTGAACCCATTTCTATAAAAAAATGAATATATTACCGTTATAAAATTTGATTTAATGCAATTTAACAGCAATATCAGTCTGAATAAATATTACTCGACCATTCATAAATTTTAATGCAGACAACTCACAAGTGTTGCTCGTAAATGTGCCCACTATTGACTTCATATTAAATATGGCTGCCTTGGATTGATAAACACACGCATTCATATCAATGACCATCTTTAAAGAAATTTTATTTATAAAAACAAAACATTATCAAATCAAAGATTACACGTTTATTAAGGTTTACTGCAGGGAATAGCCACGAGTTAAGCAAATAATTTGCGATAACAATAGAGTTTTGTTTTATTTTTGAGTTTAATTTGGAGATGACGCAAATTGGCTCAAACCAGATATTTTCAAGTGCCTGCTACTGTCTGTATATTAAATTAATAAATTTCAAAACATAAGGTATTTAAATAAAAATGGAAGTGCATTTTTTGTATATGTTCATTTTCTAGGTATACCGAATGTGCCTAGGTGCGCAGACTCTCGAGAATAGCTCTTTTAAAATAATTTCAAGTACCCTAAAATTTTATCAAACTTACCTCATTCATAAATTCCGGTGCTGTATCACCCATTGTTAGTATATATTCGGCACTCTTACAGCTAACACAAGATTTGTACTCTAGACCCAAGATTTTCATTTGTTGTACCAGCTGATAGATTGACTCGTGTATATTTTGATAAATTTCAGGAATTTTATCACGCCTTTCACTGCGCAAAAAGAAATTGATAATGATTTTGATAAAATTATTTATTATGCCTTTAATTGTTATGCTTAAACTTACTCATCGGTATAACCGTTTATGTGAAGAATGCGCATTTGTTTGATGATTGTTGTCTTTCCCGATTCGGCGGTACCCAGCAAAAGAATTTTGACGGCTTCTTTAAACTTTTTATGTATCTCTGTTATTTGTCGATCCATTTGATGATTGGTTTGGATTTCTTCTGTAGCGGGCTTTGAATGCCGTAAACATCGCAACATTCTGTATTTAGAAGGAAAGAATTGAGTGGTTAGTTTTGGTAATTTTACAGAATAGTAAATTTATATTTAAAATTCTATATTTTTGTATTGGGCTCATACAGTTGGACTCATTTTCAAAGTCTGTAGTTCCTAACACTTTCAGATACTTAATTTAAAAATAATGTTTATAAATAGCACCAAGATATACAATCGTCTTAGACTTGACATCAAACAAGCAACTGTTGATATACCAACTTGAAAATTGGTAAATTGAAAGTTCTTCGCCTTCATGATATGTCATAAAAATTAAAAAAAGCCATCACGGCTTCCTATAATTGATCGTTTAATTACTGAAATTTATAGCATGACGTCAATGCTTCTTCAAACATGCAACCTCCCATGTTTGAAAAATAAACATCCAAGATAAGATAGATATACAACTTTTTAAAACAAACATTATTAGATATAAAATCATTGTGGAAAGTACCCATGCGACTTTTTTTCAATTAAAGCGAACATAAATTGTGTACACCGCAAAAATAGTGAATAGTACAAGTTGATAGTGTTTTCCTTTTTATCATTAAGGCAAGAAAACATTAATTAGAATTGAATCTTTAGTTCTAATGTGTAATGTTTGTTTTTGAAATGACGCTATAGATGCAGACAATTGCGATAAAAATAAGATAAAAGTTTAAATGGAACAAGGAATGATATATAAAAAGTAATTTTATAAATTTCATAGTTTTACCAGTTTTACTTTGTAAATAAATGATATAAAAAATATCTTTATGAACTTTCCATGAATTTAAAAAACTGTCAAATACTAGGGCCACCATAACTCTTCAAATATTTTATTATAAATATGATATTTTTGACGGGTGGCAATCTTAACATGAACACACCATAAATTTCAGATCGATCTGTTGATGAATAGTCACGTTACAGTGCTTTAAATTAAACAAATTTTGGTATTGTTATAAAAATTAATAAAGAAGAATTTCGTGTCTTGATTAACCATTACTTTTTGCGTAGCAAAAGTGTGGAAGAAACAAAAGAAAAGCTCGATAAATATTATGGGCAATCTGCTCCGTCATATTTAACCGTAAAATATTGGATTGCAGTTGCGGGATTCCCAAACGCCTTAACGACGATTGTTGCTGTAGTTAACTAGCGAAAACTGTCATTTACTGTGAAACTGTGCATGCACAATGACCGATAACGACAACAATTATTATCGTTAACTTTTTGGGAATCCTGCTACAGAGTTCAAAACATTTCGAATCAGCACAAAAGTTTAACACGCCGGGAGAGCACTAGTGACCACTTCAGAATATATTCGAAAAATCCACGATTTCCTACTGGACAATACGAAAATGAAACTACGTGAGATAGCTACAGCCGTATGAAAAAGCTGACTGCAAGATGGGTGCCGCGTTTGTTAACAATCAATCAAAAACATGAAGGTGTTTTCCCAACAATATTTGAACATGGTTAAACAAAATCCGACTGATTTTTTGCGTAAAATTGTGACTATGGATCCACTACTATACACCACAATCGAAGGAATCAGCAAAACAGTGGGTAGATTCCAGTGGAAGTGCACCAAAGCGAGCGAAGACTCAACAAACTGCCGTAAAGGTGTTGGCGTCTGTTTTTAGGGATTCAAGTGCTATTTTGATCATCGATTATTTGAGAAAAGGAAAAACAATCAACAGTGACTATTGCTGTAAATTATTGTACCGAATGAAGGACGAAATCCTACACAAACGACCCCATTTATCGAAGAAAAAAAATATTATCTTTTTGCAAGGCAATGCTTTTCAGATTACAAATTGATCGAAACCTGGGTCAAATTGCACGAGTTACGCTTCGCACTACTTATTCCTCCCCCATAATCTCCAGATTTGTCCGCCAGCGACTATTATCTGCTACCAAACTTAAAAAAGTGACTCCAGGGAAGGACTCCAGGTGACGTATTAACAGATCGAATTGGGAACTGAAGCGTATTTCGGAGATCTTGAGAAAATTTACTACTCAAAGGGCATCGTAATATTAGAAAATCGTTAGAATAAATGTATCGAGCAGAAACGGGACAATGTGGAAGAATAAACAATAATTTTGCCAAAAATTGGACGGCACAACGAGTCATGTTACGACGATCTTATTCCTACCTCCGACGTGTCATTTTCGCTCTTATTTGTTTGCTCGATAGTGTTTGTTATTGCTTAATTTTATTTGATAGCATTCAACTGATAAGTTGTCTTTAATTTTTGTTTACGTTTTGCGTTAGAAAAACGATTATTCATATTTTTGATTAAACGGAATACCCCTGGTTTTATTTGATTCCGATAATCGAGATTCTACTGTATTAAGAAAAATTTACTTGTACATTAAAATTAACATATATCCAAAAATTTTAACAAGTAGCAAAAAAAAACGAAATGGCAGTTATAACCCATGAAAGAACTTTAACAGAGCTCTTATGATCAATTGTGTTGTGTATGTTGTGAAATGTTTGAGCACAAATTATAGAGAACTTTGACTCCGAACGGCTTATGTTCTCAAGAAGCTTTTCATGGCATTTTTTACTCTCTGAGGTTTGCCATTGTCTGCAGAGAGGTGACGGTCGAACAGAAAAATTAATTCAACTGAAAAAACTTTCTGTGTCAGGTGGGATCCGAACCAGGGTTTTCTGGTCGGCGTATGGGCTACACACTCTAACCACTGCGCCACGGCCGCCACTCAACAAGTAATTAGCAGGACAACTTAAAGCTCGAACTCGGACCGGAAATAAGCTGAACAAAATTTTTTGGTTTCTTGCGATGTAAAATTTGCCAAACTAAAACTGTGGGAATTGCACGTTGGAAAAAAATGCCTCCTCCTCCCAATTACATCTAGTATTCATTACATATATGATAAGATATTTCCCCAATTATTCTTGGCCAATTTGAGAAGTCAGTGACTTTGTGAATTTCCCGCATTCAGCATATGAGCTTCCACAAAAATGGATAAAAAAGAATTTCGTGTGCTCATCAAGCATTATTTTTGCGTCAAAAGCCATTACCGAAACCAAAGAACGCCTTGATAAAGACTATGGGTAGTCTGCACCGTCAATTTCAATGATTAAGATTGTTTACTGAAGTCCGTTGTGGCCGTACCAGCACAAGCGAAGCCGAACACCAAACAGGTCGTCACGCCAGAAATCTTGGATAAAATCCATTTAATGATATTGGACGATCTGAGAATGAAAGTGCGTGAGGTGGTTGAGGCTGTAGGCATCTCAACTGAGTGGGTAAATAACTTTTTACATGAATATTTGGACATGAAAAACCTATTCGCATGATTGGTGTGCCGTGTGACCACTTCAAAGGAGTGCTTGGCGATGTTCAACGGCAATCGAAGGAGTTTTTGAGCCGTTTCGCAACCATTAACGAAACAAGGATACATCAAAACACACCAGAGCCCAAGGGAAAGTAAAAGCAGTAAATTTCTCCGGGTGAACGCGTGCACCAAAGAAGGCCAGGGTGGGTCTGTCAGCTAACAAGGCTCGCCATGCCAGCTGTTTGAAATGGATGCGGAGTAATCCACATATATAACCTTGAAAAGAGTAAAATAATCATCGGCGAGTATTATTCACAGCTGTTGAACAGATTTGACATTGAGTTGAATCATTGAATAGAAGCATTGAACTGCTATCTCAACCACCATATTCTCCAGACTTAGACCCCTGCAAGTATTTCCTATTTCTAAACCTTAAGAAATGGCTCGGAGGCAGAGAGATTTGGTTGAGTAAAGAGTTCATCACTGACTCAAATGCCTATGTTTAAAAACCGTTATCAAACCTATTATTTGGAAGGAATAATAAAATTGAAAAAATGCAGGGCTAAATGTATCGATCTTAAAGGAGAATATGTTGAAAATAAAATGCTTTTTTACCGAAAAATTTCTTTTGTTCAAAAAGTAATTGGCTCTTAGTAATAGAAGCGTAAGAACTCATTTCATAGCACAAATTAACTTAACTTTTAATATTTCATAGTATGTTTACACTGAGCCAAATTACTTAATTTCGAGCTTTTGTGTAATTTCGTCTGGAATTATGTAATAAAATTGGTAATTTCCCATACAATTGGTTAATTTCGAAAATATCTCAAATAAGCTTATTTCGTTTAACAGGCCGGTTACACAGGCCAGTGACAGTGAAGTGCGAAAGAATACGTGTACTGTTCGAATGATTCAATAAATTTCTTCGTAAGCGAAGGATATCGCTGCTTTTGCAGTTTGCGTGTGCTTTATTTCAAATTTGTGCTTGTTTTCAAAAGGTTATACATAAATAAAATGTCGTCGTATGCACAGATGATAGCCGCTTTCCATTTTCGATTTTCTTTCGACTACTTTAATTGTGCATTTTTCACTTTTATTTGCAATTTTTCACCTTTCTTTCATTTGCTTTTAATAGTGAACAAGCTATCAGTGTTGCTTCCTGTACGAAATTGAGGAAAACCCGAAATAAAGTACGAAATCGAGGAAGACCCGAAATAAATCTACCAAAAGTAATTAAAAACAACACTGATAACCCCTTTTTTGACATACACTAGCCGCTGCTGTCAAAAGCCATTGGCTCTGAAATGTCGTTGCTATTGGCGAAGAAAGTGGCGTGAAAGTGAATCCAGTGTGAGTGTATTTGTAAAAAAGTGTGAATTCAAAAAAAGTGTGTTATTCATTTCAAAAACTATACATCAAAATATTAAAAGAAAAAAAAAAACAAACATCAAACGAAATTATCAAACCCCAGTGTAAACACTTTTGTACAATTTCGAAATGATCTGACGAAATTACTTAATTTTAACTCAGTGTGAACATAGTACTAAGTGCTTCTACTGTGAGCCGATCTTAAATTTTTTCACTCAACATACCCTTTGTTCGGTTTGTTTTTAACAGCTGATTTTATTATTAGATAATTGTTTTTTACATGCATCCAGCAGCGCAAATGGAAGCCGCTATAAAAGTAAGTTTCTTCTTTTGTCTGCTTAAGCACTTTTTGTCTCTATATTTATAGAAACTTTAGAGAGATTGTAATTGGACGTGGGAGGAAAAGGAAGTGCTCAAAGAAATAATCGCCCCATGTATCGATGTTCTTGGCTCTCAAGTAAACACCCAAAGGATTTGCTCTTGTGCATCATTTATTATTTCTAGATCCCGAAATATTCTTTCATTGTCCATATTCACTACAATTTTCTCAATAGTCACTTTAAAATTGAGTTAGAAATCGGCGAGCCACAACTAGATTTTTTCGAATTTAGTAGTGACTTTTTTGTTATTATGATATTACTACCGATTGAAAGCTTAGTCCAGTTTAAGAAAACTTCAACTTAGAATTTGTTTATTACTTAGCGCTATAGTAAGTATTTTAAGTGTTGGAGTTGTAGGAAAAGTAACGCCCTATATTTTTAACAAATTTATTTTATTATATAAACCAATTTTGCCACTACGAACTATACAAATTACTACGAACTATATGATTAACAATGAATAATAAGCAATGTCAGCATGAAATTTATTGAACTGGCCAATTTCCAAGTACCAAATTTATAAAAATCGATGAAACGGTAAATTTTGACTAGTCAAACCACTGCTTTTCGTTGTGATATAGATAAATATAATTCCCGATAATTTGTGCCTACATTTTTAACTATATTTTGTTTTGTTAGATAAGACCTATATACCATAAAAGTCACTGATTTCTAATAATGTGTGCTTTAGTCCAACTTTTTTTCGCCAGTTTTGCTTAAATGTTGGGCTATTCACTAGGTGTTTATTTAGATTTATGACATAAGCTATGCCAACAGAAAAAAATTGTATAGCAAATATTGAAATATTACAATCATATCGTCATCACTAATAATAATAATAATAACAGTGTTGTTTACTCTGTGCACAGCCTGAAAGTATGCTAAAAAAATTAAAATAATTATCAGTTTGATAAATCAAAACAAATTCATGAAATTGGAATAAGTTATGAGTAATATTCTACTTCACTTGGCAGTGCTTTTTTTTTTATCAAATAATTCAGTACAGAATATGAACAATTAAACGATAAAATCAACACCTGAATTTATGGCTTTTAGCAAAGTAAAATTAAAATTTTCGGCAATATCATCGGACAACCTGAACACGTTCAAATCAAAACGTTAAACGTGGTAAGTTATTTCACAAACTAAACTACGAAGACATGTTTACGAGTTTAAAGCTGATGCTATTATTATAACTGAATTAATTTGAATTTGAAACATATGCTGTACGCATACTTCCGCTGCAATAAAAACCAAGTGTATACATAACACTTTTAACACTTCATAAAAATATCATAATTATAGGTAGATCATTTTGCAATTACGTTTTAGCAATGCGCCATTCGTAGATATAAAAAGTTTTATGCCACTTTTCTTAATACGCCTAATTTGTGGAATTTTAAAAAGTATAAAGATATAGTTATAGGAAGATAATTTTGCAATTACGATCTAGGAATGCGCCACTCATAGATATCACAATTTTTATTTTACTTTTTTTTTTTTTTTTTTTTTTTTAAGACACCCAATTTGTGGAATTTTGATCGATATTGGTAGGTAGTCCAAGTTTTTTCTTAAGAAATTTCCGGGCGGAAAATATTTTATCTTTATGTGCAATATATGTTTATAGCAAGAATATAAATTTTATCACAAGACCAAATTAAGCAAATTAAGCTCTATTTCGCAGATTGCGCGACAAAATTTATTGCTTAAATTTGTCATTAATTTGAAATTTTACAATTTTTTGCAAGAGTGATGAATAATTTATAAAAGCGTGTCTCATGTGTTGTTGGGTTTGGTTTGGGAATTGTTTTCATTTATCAGGGTGCCCGCGTTAAGATATCCTATCAATGAAGTGGTATCGCTTGAATTTGTTGTTGTGGTTGCAGCTGTAGTAATCAGAGAATGTTACGCAGAGAATAGGCACAGGCAAGCAGAAAACAGCAACGTTTTTGTGTTTACCGTATGGCCCCAGAAGGTGCTAGATAAGGGGTAGCTGTCTTAAGAAGAAATGCTAAACGGGGAAAATAGGAGGACAAGCTCATAATTTTCACCTCTAGGTGTCAATTCGGGAGTAATATGAATCCCGAAATAACCTCTCTCAAGAGGTTATTTCGGGCGAGATATAAACTATAATCGACAGTTTTTGTAATTTTTGTATGTTGACCGACAGAAGGGTGTCAGATGGTGCTTAGGTGCGTTGAGAAGAAATGTGTAAGAGTCAAAATAATAGGACCAGTTCATATATTTGAGGCCGATATGGGTCGATTCGGGAGTTTGGGAGGGATGTGAACAATAATAGACAGTACTTGTGTTTTTTGTATGGAGATTACCAGAAGGGTAGCAGATAGGTGTTAGGTGTGTTCAGAAGAAATGTTGAAGGGTAAAAAGTTATATGACGAGCTCATGAATTTGACCCCTCTAAAGGTCAATTTCGGAAAAATTTTTTTATTCGGCAATTTGATGATTTATTTAAGAGGAGGTTTTAAAATACTTGAAAAAAGATTAACCAAAAAATTTGACGATGTACCTATAAAACTAAGTGGAGACTTAAATATTAACTTTAATTCAAAATCTATTACTAATTGAATTATTGAATGAAGCATTAGGATTTTCTATGTAAAATAATCGAAAACTCAGTACTACTAATAATGAAACGATGATAAATGCGAGTTTTACACGATACTTAGAAAAATTCCAATCAAACATTTTTGTTTTTTACTTTAGTTAAAATAAGCCTATTGTTTCCTTTTTGGATTATAATGAAATGATTGAAAAATTAATGATTTTATACTGCAATTTATTTGAAAATTCAGAAAAAGACACTGTTATTTTATTTCACAGGTTTAAGTACTCACTCCGGTCGTCAGTCCCTCTCCACTGTCTATTTTTTTATATATCGTAAGCAATTTGTTTGAATTAAAATTTTAAAAGGTTTGAAGTTTGGTTTGTTAAAAGTTTCTTATAATGAAAAAAGTTAAATTTATAGTTATAGTTTTCACAGTTTCGGACAAATGTGTTGTTATAAAAGCACTTGATTTAAAAATGTACAGCATTTTTTTACAATATTGATTTTTTTAATTTTTCTGATGTCCCAACATAGTGAACGCTTGTTGATGAGCCGTTGAGATTGTTGAAAGAAACCAAGTCATGCATCTCTTTTGCTGGAATGTGTTTTTCGGCTCGGCTCAGCAACAAGCGTTCACTATGTTCGCAACCTTAGTCTTTTACTGAGCGGTGAAGCTGGTCAATATTTTTTCTTCTCTACATTCTTTTACATAATATTTTGCGGGTCATAAAAAATTGGCCTCGACTGCTTAAAGACCACACCTCTAGCCGACTTTTGTGCCATATCATATTTTTAACATGCTTCAAAAGAACTATTTTTTAGTCTTAAAAAACCACCGTAGCGAAAACTTACCACATAACATGTAATTCAAATATGGCTCAACCAAAACCGCACGAGTATAGATAGTATGTTTTTTTATTCGATGCGTACATTTATCATCATGATCTTTTAAAATAAGTGTGATATTTGGCGTATTTTGGTCTCTTTGTTATAAAGTGTTAATGTTGAAAATTATCAATAATATATTTAGCAAGAAATTGATTAAACTTCTGATTTATAGCCTCGCAACGAATAATCAATCATGCGCCAAATTAATGTATTTAAATACTCGTATTTTTTTCTTTATTGCTGTTGCTGACTAAGCGGGTTCGTTTGCGACCGAATGGATTAGATTAGCCCACACTAAGATGGAGTTCGTTTGCCATTGTTTCTAGCTTAGTTTTTAGGGCGTCATAATTTTATGACAATCACCTGATTGCGACAATTTTAAGAATTTTTGGCGAAGGTTGACAATTAACGGTCATTCGCTAATTTTGATAGTTCAAATTGGAGCTATAGGTCTTGGGGCGGAGGGGAGAGAGAGGGGAGAGACATAAAAAATATAAAATTGAAGATTATCTTCAAGTTACTATTTTCGAAAAATTCAAAATCGTTTTTTTCAATTATCAATCTTAACCCCTAAAAGCCTGGTGGTTCTTCTAGGAGCTGGTATCTTTAGAGGCCTGTACTTGGAGTATTTTTTAAGTATTTAACTATTGTATTTGCAGTAATTACTCGTATTGATGTGTGCTCCATCTAGTGGTTAACATTACAACGTGGCTGTCAGCACTGAACATACGCTATTTGAGCTTTGCTTAAATAACCTCACAAAACGTCACATATCACAAAAAGCACTTTATCGGTAAGATTTGCTTACTAAAATATAATCAAACAAATATATTTGAGATTTGCTGTAGATAAACAAATTATTATAAAATTTTGTTTATGAGTGTTGTTTTGTAAAAAGTTTAAATGGTTCTTTAAAGAACCAGCAGGCATTCACAAGAAAAGTGAAATTCGTTTGTGCTTTAGCGTTCTTTTGTCTGTTTCTTATAATTTTTTGGTTATTTCATAACAGAATCCAGCGGAAATATAGAGCTTTTACCACAGATCAGAAATTTGAAAAATTGTCTACAATTTCGACTGGTGCGCAAGTGATATTGGCAATATTTTGGATGACAGCCTTGACGAACCAAATTTCAACGTGTTGGCAAATGAGGATGCGAATGTAACTGATGAATTAAAGGACGCTGCATTTGAACATGAAAATGAACCAGTTGTACGTGTGGTACCAACTGCTGATGCGAATGTTCAAAATGAAATTGTTGTTACTGCAGACGGTAGTCGATGGCATGAGTATGCGGACAAGGGCGGATTTCAATTTATGTATCATATATGGAAGAAAACCCATATGCAGCTTCATAACAATTGGGTTGACTTAAAAAACAATATAACTTTAAAACCAGAAATATTGATGCTGAGAAACACCTTTTAGCTTTTTTCCTCTTACATGTAACACACGATTTAATTTCTAATATAGTGGAGCAAAGCAATACGTATTCAACTCAAAAAGATCCATCGCTTTCCCCAAATAAATCGCCACACACAGAAAAATACCTACGGCGTTCCGTACCCTCTAATGCCAAATTTTTTTGTTTGAGCTCCGAAAAGCAGTAGTATAGACTAATTTGTTGAAGAGAAAACGAATCTGAGTTTCGTTTTTCGTTTTGATACTTTGTTCGTTTGTTACAGGTGAAAATGTCGACTCCGCCTAGAAGCGGATTTGGGCATAAACACAAAAAATAGTACTAACATAAAGTTTACGCTTTGTTAAAATGGCGATTAATCAATTTCAAATGATCGGTGTAAGAAGACATTATGTAACATGATAGGAACCAGATATGTTATACAGCCTCTTGATTACAGATTACTAAATCTAACCTGGATATCATAATTTAGATGTAGCTCTACAAAATTTAGATAGATATTTTATAACGTATCGTGTGCGACTTATTTTATGATGTTATCAGTAGGAATCGATTATGTTAGCAATATTTAATTTCTGGAGAGAGTTGAAGTAGCTTTCGAGAACAAGAAAGTTGAAATATACGGGTAAAATATTTGAGGTTGGGATCAATAAAAAAATTTCAAAAATATTCTATTAATATATTATTTTGTTGAAATATTTTTGTTGTCCTTTTTTATGCATTTTGGTAACATTATTTGTAAAATATAGATTTGAGTTCGGGCAATCCATAGGGCCCGGAAGAGTAACCGTTGTTTAAATTAGTCTTTTTCTCGACGTCAGCAGGTTCTGTATTAAGTGAAACAAATTATTTTTCAACACTATTCTCAAATATGAATTATACGATGATTTTACATTGATATTAATAAACTTTCAAATGAGCTTAGCATGAATATGGGCAAGATGGTCATGATAAAGATATTCGTTAAAAACGGAAAAATTTTAAACGAGAAGTTAATTCACAAGGTCAACAGAAGCTCAAAAAACAATATACGTTTACTTGTATCAGTAATGCGTTTATGAAAAAAGGGAGAATTGTGTGAAGCAATTGAAAAAACGGCATTATTGAAAATATATTGAGAGTAAAATGACTTTATAAGTGTTTTCTGATAGATAGATAAGGTATGTTGTAGATATGCAGAGACGATAGATAGTATTCGAAGAAAGCATGAGATTCAAATTTTATTATTTTTATATTCTAAACACATAAATAGAACAGCCTACACCCGTTTTACTATATTTCCCCAAACTTTTACACTTCGTATCTGTCGAGAATATTTTGTATTTTTTAACTTAAGCCTGTCTTTTACTTAGTCAGTTTTATGACAACAAAAAAGTTAATTAATTGAAATATCACCTAAATAAAATTATTCAGTTCCCAGCAGAAAATGTCATGCCTGATCAGGCAAGAATTCTGCTACGGGATTCCCAAACAGTTAACCATAATCATAGTTGTCGTTATCGGTCATTGTGCATGCACAGTTTCACAGTAAATGACAGTTTTCGCTGTTCAACTACAGCGACAATTGTCGTTAAGGCGTTTGGCAATCCCGCAACTGGCCTGACAAACATGACCGAGGCCTGACCTTTCCTTGAAAACAGCCCTGTTTTTTCCATACAAGTGCCGCCTATTCAGACCTGAAATTTGGTATTACTTTGTTTAAATATTCATCTTTGAATTCTGGTCTGAAAAACGGCACGTCAGCGTAGCGCAGGCGAAGTAATTTTCTCATATAAGACTACGAAAACGTGCCGTATATGTAAAGTTTGCAATAAGAGAATTAGACAAAAAAAAGTAGTCATTTGAATGAATTAGTACAACGAAGAGTTTAACGTTGAAATAATTTCGTCTTATTTTTATATGAAAAACTATGAAAGTGTTAGTGAAATGGCGATTCGTATACGGTACGGTTTCGTTTCGCAAATTGCGTTACGTTTATTTTTCGTAGAGGGAATGAAATCTGGCCTGAAATAAAAGGGGACTGATTTTTTGTTTAATTTCAGGTTAGAATACAGGTCTGTGAAAAGGAATCCTGAATTATGTTTTAATTTCAGCCTTGAAATCGGAACTAAATAGTAGAGGCATGATTATATTTGGAAATTCAATTCTGAATTCCAGTCTGACTATAAGAGGACTGAGCGAGTTTTCTGCCGAGTTGTTTTTAAGGGGGTCCTCTGGTAATCCGAAAAATTTTTTTCGATTTTTTTTTTTCATATTTCTATTGCTCAGATACTCAAAAACATTTTCCCAAAAGGATTTTTCAAAATTCGAAATAGTTTAGGAGATACAGGCATTTTTGTGTAGGTATGTTTTCGTCAAAATAACGCCGTATAACGGCGACCCCGTTGTCACAAAAAAGGAGTGCATCGCTCACGTGCAAAAACGCATGGGCACACGGCTGCGCAAGGCCAAAAAAGAAAACAAAGGCATCGGTGGAAAAGGCACTGGCAAACTGACAGACAAAGTCATAAGCGAGCTGACTACTTACTATGGACTTGCTATTCGACGTAATAAGGACTCTGTGGAAAACATGAGAAAAGAAATATGGTCAACATATTATCACAAAAGTTCAAGTGATAGTAATCCACAACATATGTATTGCCCACCTGGTGAGTCCAGCTGGTGCGCCTATCAAAAGTCAGCAGCAGAAGGCTCATTAGCCTCATTTCACCACACGTACGCCCCACTTGATGGAAAGGTTCTGCAAGTAATGAAGCCCATATACGAAGCGTTATCATCCGACGATCTACTCAACCGATGCACTGGAGGTGAAACGCAAAATTGTAACGAATCGTTCAACTCGCTTTTGTGGACCTTTGCGCCGAAACATATCCACTGTGGTGCTACCACAGTCGAAATCGCAAATTTTCTGGCAACCTGCATTTTCAACGAAGGCTTCACAAGTATTTTAAAAATAATGTCAACAATGGGTATTGTCATCGGGCCACAAGCCGAGATGTATGCTGAATCTCGCGACGGAAAACGACTTCAACGCTCAGAGCTAAAAACGTACGCATCATCGAAAGAGGGTCGCACAGCCCGCAGAGCCCAAAAAGCCATGGAAAACTCGTTTTATGAGATGGAGGAAGGCACACTTTATGGGGCTGGAATTGCCGATTAATATTCGTAAGTATTGTATTAAAAAAAGATGTGTTAATGTCATTTGTGTGCCTCAAAATTGAAGTCAAAACTTTAAACGCGTTTTTCTCGAAACCATGTTTTTCAAAACTTTGCGCACGATAACTCAAACAGTTTTTGACCGATTATATGAGGCATGAAACGACGCAGAATTTACGCCGCTATAGCCCCTACCTCAAACTTGCCGAAAAAATAATGTTTACTATTTTTTTTCTACACTAGACTACAAAAAAAAAGGTCGAAATTCGATTTTTCATTTTCAAAGTGGCGGCTCCCCCCCTAAAAAAATTTCGATTTTTGTTTCCGAGGTAGGGGCTATAGGGACATTCATTCTAAGTAACTGAATATTTTTTTTTTTTTTTTCAGACGATGTTTACACTTGGAATCGTGCGCAATTTGGACCCACCTTTTATCCGGAGAACCTCGTTACCAGGCCGAGAACTTTCTGAACGGTCCATAAATTCACTTTTTCAAAATTTTGTATTTTTTTCAATAAATTAAGCTACCCAAATCAAAAAACGGAAATAAAATATCTTTACTCGTTCTCTTTCCACAATATTTTGAAAAAAGGCTAAAATTTGGCATAGATTACCAGAGGACCCCCTAATTTTTCAACATTGCCAAAGGTATAAAAAAGTCAACGTGTTGCCATTTTTCATTTGGTTGACAACTGACCAATTAAAATGACCTAGTGAAAACCAAGCATAAGAAAATCTATTCGAAGTAATTAATGTTTTATTATTTTAATGGTGTCACTTTGTGACATGTGAGTTGTTTTCATCCAATTTTTCTAAATTTTAAATCCAGAGTACATTGTAAATATTAAAACTTATGCGGAAAATATTCAGTCAATATATTAATTTTTGTAGAATTTCTGAAGGTTTTACTATTTTTATGAAGTAACTTTGTATTTGAGGTAGGCAGAGTTTTCATTTGATTTTGCCAAATTTTAGGCTTAAAGTGTAAGTAATTATAAAAATTTTTATGTAATTTTAAGATAAAAGGTTTTATTTGATTTTATAAAATTTCAAATAAAGGGTGCCTATTTGAAATAACAGCTTATTTCGAACTCATTTTCGAATTAAACTTTTGTTCTTTATTTTTTGTACTATATAACGACTTTCACCAAGATAGTTCCCAAATTACGAGTGTAACAGTGATCACACACGGGCAGACTCAAGAAAATATAGACTTTTCTATTCCTACCACGTCTCCTTATGGGTGAAATATACGTATATAATCAAACAATATAAATATAGAATTAGGCTGTGTTCATAGGTACCCACGTAAAAATTTGCCTAAGGGTAGAGTTAGAAAGTTCTCAGAAAATCCTTGTTTTGATAAGGAACTGATTTGAAAAGTGACGCATTCTTTTATATTCATACTGATCCGGTCACCTGATAACAGGCTATAACCGGATCAGAACTTAATAAGGACTCCTCAAGTAAGGAAAATCTCAGCGAAACCTGATATTCAGCTGATAAGGCATGGAAAAGGGCATGGAAAAGGGCTTACTTAAAAGGGCTATGCACATCGTATTCATAATATTATATTCGGACTTTAATAAGGTTTTCAATTAACTGATTTACACTCGGGTAGCCGTAGTAAATTGTTTTATTTTCTTAGAAAACAATTTTGTTCGAACAGAATTATGTTTTATAAATATATATATACGAAAAAAGAAAATATTACAACAGTATATTTTTCATGGCATATTTAATAAATATTTGCTTTTAAGACTGAATGTCTTTTATTATTGTGGAATCTACAAAATTTTTTAAAAATTACAAATTTATCAGAAGTACCTATACAAGATCAAATCTTTTACTTCGTGAATATGTCTTTTCTATGTCTCTACATAAAAATTTGATAAAATGGAAGTGTTTTTAAATTATTTTTTACTTTTATAAAAATCTTTTCGAAAAAAATAAGCTTTTTATCGATATAGTTTTGCTTTGAGATAACATGAAACCAACACTTACGCTCTAAGTTGATTTTATTATAACCATAAAACTACACGTATTTCCAGATTTAAAAATGAATTGATAACTACTTATTTATTATTTTTTATTAGCTGGTTTTAAGAATTTTGATGTTTTTTAAAATTTTTCTTGGGTGGAAGCCATATCTGTACTGATTTTAGATTTCCTGTTGCTATAGTTGTTATTATTTACTTCGAACAATATTGCTATATATATAGTTTTAGAACTTACTACGTGACGACAAGGTTCCATAAAGAAACGTTTTATTTTCCTTATATATCTTAAGCCTTGGCCGACTTGGCCGAAATTGAGATTTACTGAAGGGTATTCTTTGTTGTTGTTTTTATAGAAGGTTTAAAGGTACAAATAGTATAGTTGTGAAACGGTTTTTATCAGGATTCTAAAGTATTTTTTGTTGTTCTAACAATAAAACTTTATCTGTTTCAGATTAATTTTAACACCATCTATTTACGATAGCCACAAATCAAAAAAAAAAAAAAAAAATTGTGTAACTTTACAACCTGGTAACAAGATTATTATCGTCCCAAAATCAAGCTCAAACACTAACCAAAGTAGAGGGGGAAAAAGTAAAAGTTACAGTGTTCAGCAAAAAACTTACCTCATCTTCATTTTGGCAAACGTCGAAATGTTGTTGTATTGAATTTTTTGTTTTTCAAAATTTGAAAATTTATTTGTTTTTTTTTAGCTCTTGATGTTTTTATAGCTTTTTTTTAGCTACACTTTTAAGTTTTTTATTTTTGTTTTGTACAAATTGTCTTTTTATTTGTTTTGAAAAATTTGACTTTGTTTTTTAAATTTCTTTTATATCACTTTTGTTTACATAACAAATTTTGGCACTTTATTGATTTTTGTTAATTTTTTTTTTAAATAAACCCACAAGTTTTAAATTCAGAAAAATACTTCTTTGGTTTATTACACTTTTATTTTTTTTACTCTTCAAAAGCGTCTGACTTCAACTACGTGTCTTGCTTTACTGAGAGCCGATTTCATTTGGCCAATACTTAAATATTGTTCAACTTATCATTAACTTGTTCAACATGTACACTTTATATAAAATTAGTTGTTTTTATTTTTGTTTTTGTTATTGGTTTTTGCCTTTATGATAAGATTGTACACAGTGTATCGCTTGAGTTGGTATTGGTTGGTTATTGGTTTTGACGTTTTGTACAGCCGATTATTAAACAAAAAAATTCCAGGCGCTCGTTATGTCGTGTGACTTTGTTTCTTCGTTTTAGCCAACTTAGAATCGTGTTAGTATTTTTTTTTTCTTTAATTTGTCTTATCAAGTCAGCTATCCAGCACAGTCCTCTTTTAATTTATTTATTTTCTGTGATTTTATTGGCAGAGGCAACACTTATTTAGACAAATTATTAATGTGTATGGGACTGGACTGAACTGTAGCTTTATAGACATACTCGTACAATACACGGCACACATCTTGAATAAGCATGCCATAAAAATTTTTATTATGTTGCCATTAATCTACGTGTGGGTTTCCCATCCTTGGTTTCGCCCATTATTTTTACTATGATTTGGATTTGATTTTTGTTTTGTTTTAGGCAAAATCAATGCGTTGTTTACTGTTTGTTTACTGTTGTTTACAATGTAAACAATAACAACAATATTGCTGTCAATTTCTCAAGGAAAATATACGAGTTTAACATTTGAATGGAAGCTGCTAACTAAAAGTGTCATTTTTAGTACTCAATCTAATTGCTTAAATGTGGTAATAAAATCTGACTGAAAATTAGCATCTGACAGATTTTTTTCTTTGTGGGCGTTGGTATAAAAACAAGTTTTAATTGAAAATGCAATTCATGCATTTGTATTATGTGTCGAAGCCTGGCACCGCTTAAAAGTCGTGTAGTACATTAAAAATAATTTGTCTAGTAAAGGCCCTAGAAATATAGAACAGTAAAGTTGGGGTATCCACATTGTTTTTATTCCATAAGCTTAACTACTAAGTGCCTTCAGGCATCACGAAGAATATAAAAACAATACAAAAACTGTATTATCGTTTATATTGATTGGAAATCAATTATTTTACGGAAGATCTAGAACCTTGTAAATATTGTTACTCATAAATTTAAATTGTTTTTTTTATTTGGTGTAGGAAAATTTTTAAACAACAAAATATTATATGTACAATTTGAAATTACACCTTAACCCATATCGACCTGGTGTTGCATTTTTTAATAGATTATTTTGAAAATTTTTTATTTTTGCTTCGTAATGCAACTATAACTACAAATTAGCTCTATTTTCTAGCACTCGGGCTAAAACTGACGAAAATAATTCAAAGCTTCCCCAGGGTAACACCTGGCGAGGAACATACTTACATGCTCACTCTGGAGTCCCCTACAAAAACATAAAAAAGAAAAATGGCGAAAATAGTTCATGTCTCTTCCATTTCTTCTGAGCGCACCCAAACTCTATCTGCCGTCCTCGTACAAAAACAGAAGAAACTTGTTGATTATCGTTTATATCACTCTTAATTTAGGCCTTGAGGGGTTATATGTATTTATATTATATATATTTAATGTATGAACTGATTCTAACATTTTTCTCCCTTCAACATTTCTTCTGAACACATTCACTCCCTATTTGTCAGCCCTCTAGTGGTCCCTTTTTAAAAAACTGAAGAAAATTGCTGATTTTAGTTCATATCTCTAGTGAATTGACCTCAAGAGAGGTAAAATGCAATTATCCGTATGGCACGAAAGCTTGACATTACATGGCTAGCTCGAAAGCTCGAAACTACCTGGGCATTCATACTCAAACTACTTGGGTAATGACGGATTACCCGGGCTTTTTTCGGGATCTGAGTGCCCGTGTACACCGTGTGCATAGGTTCAATTTTAAGATCGTTATACAACAAAAGAAATATTAAATTGAACATTGAATTTAATTTGAATTGAAATTGAATTGAAATTGAATTGAAATTGAATTGAAATTGAATTGAAATTGAATTGAAATTGAATTGAAATTGAATTGAAATTGAATTGAAATTGAATTGAAATTGAATTGAAATTGAATTGAAATTGAATTGAAATTGAATTGAAATTGAATTGAAATTGAATTGAAATTGAATTGAAATTGAATTGAAATTGAATTGAAATTGAATTGAAATTGAATTGAAATTGAATTGAAATTGAATTGAAATTGAATTGAAATTGAATTGAAATTGAATTGAAATTGAATTGAAATTGAATTGAAATTGAATTGAAATTGAATTGAAATTGAATTGAATTGAAATTGAATTGAAATTGAATTTGAATTGTATTGAAATTGGATTGTAACTGAATTTGAATTGAAATTGAATTGGAATTGAAATTGAATTGAAATTGAATTGAAATTGAATTGAAATTGAATTGAAATTGAATTGAAATTAAATTGAAATTAAATTGAAATTGAATTGAAATTGAAAAAATTTACTGAAACTAAATACTAATGTTTGAAATATTTTTTTTGGTAAATATTCTTGCTCTTTTTACATGAAATGCTATAATTTTCATCAGGACCTGCATGGATAAAACTAAGTGTCCGTAAGGACAATATGTAATATAAATAATATGTTAAGCCGTAAAATTTACTAATTGCATACGGTTAAAGCTATAGATTTTTTATTATATGGAGTGATTAAATTCAGAAATTTGTAATGTTGTTATTTTAGCAAATTGATAAAATATTGAAACTTTAATCAAACTCAGATACGAACCGTGTCCTCGGCAAGTCTTGCATGCCAGTCAAACGCACTTCCGCGGAGCCATTGCTCGCTTAAAAAAATTAGAAGCGAAACGTTTACAGGAAGCAAAACTCTTACAGTTCATTGAAGCTAAATAAGACACTGTAATTTGCAATTTGGTACACTATTTTACTGATTGCATATTGTCTCAAGAAAATATTGCAGAACTTCCCCCCGTATTTTTGACTATGTCAAATTTTTACTCTTCTTTACAGAATTTGCTACTCGCTTTTTTCAATGTTTAAATTAAAAACATAAAAAGAGAAGACCTCCAAAACAACAACAGAGTTTCGCGAGCGAAGGTGGCCCTCCTGATGATCAGGACAGATTACTGTCTTAGATATTTTGCTGAGGGAGATAAATCTACTTTTTCCCCGTAGGGTGTGTAATGGACTGGATTGAGCGTACTCCGCTTTGTAAAAAGCACAATGATTGTAATTTTTGGGGCTTACAGAGAGGCCTTCTGACTACAGACAAAGACACTGTCAACAAGAAATGACCATAGAAGTGGTGAGAGTACGCCCCCTTGAGGACATCCTTGAGGACATCAGGGTGGTGTTGTTCATGCTTGTCTGAATTACTATACTGCTTAGCATAGACATGATCCATTTACTAATGACTGTTGGCATATATGAGTTGGTAAGAGCCTTTTTGGTACGTATATGAAAAGGCTCTTACGCGGCTTAAGAACAACAAAGCCGCGGGAGCCGATGGTTTACCCGCTGAGCTGTTTAAGAACGGTGGCGAAGCTCTATTTAAATGCATTCACGAGCTTCTATGCAGAAAATGGTTGGAAGAATGCATTCCAAACGTTTGGCACCTCAGTCTACTCTGCCCCATCCACAAGAAAGACTGTTTGTACCAACTACCACCATCTTTTTGCCAACTACAAAGCCGCCTTCAACAGTCCAATAAGGAATCACCTATACTCCACCATGTCTGAATTTGGTATACCTGCAAAATTAATCCGTCTATGCAGGATGACTCTGAGCAACACCAGCGGCGCAGTAAAAATCGGGAAGGACCTCTTCTCACCATTTGTTACCAACCGAGGTTTCAGACAAGGTGATTCTTTATCGTGCGACTTTTTTAATCTAATTATGGAGAAGATCATTCGAGCTGCTGATCTGAGAAAAATCGGCACCATATTCTACAAGAGTTTTATGCTGCTAGCGTATGCTGATATTGATATCATTGGCCATAACACACGCGAAGTCAGTGCAGCATTCTCCAAATTCTACAAAAAGAGTCGAACCACATGAGTCTTGCAGTAAACGCAGATAAGACGAAATATCTGGTGTTAACAAGCAAACAGTCCCAGCGTATTGGCACCCACGTCACTGTTGACAACACCTCCTTCGAGGTTGTGAAGGAATTCGTCTACCTCGGATCGAGCATTAACTCCACCAACGATATCAGTAGAGAGATAAAACAATGGATAACTCTTGCCAACAGGTGTTACTTTGGGCTCAGTAGGCAATTGAGAAGCAGAGCCCTCACTCGACGAACAAAAGTCACACTCTATAAGTCACTAATCATGCGATGAGCTGCATGAGCTACACGCCGACATCGACATAGTAAAGCACATAAAAACCGAGCGGCTCGCTGGATAGGTCATGTTGAGCGGATGGAAGACGACGCTACAGCGAAGAAAATATTCGATTCTTTATCCAGCGGTGGTCAACGCAGAAGAGAACGATCGCATCTCCGTTGGAAGGACCAAGTAGAGGACAACCTGACGAAACTTGGAGCTTCCAACTGGCGCCAGCAAGCGCAAAACAGAAATGGCTGGCGCAATTTCTTACACCAGGCAAAAACCGACTTACGATTGTAGGCGCCACCTAAGTAAGGAAGTAAGCAAGACCCTTTTTGGTAAAGCCCTTATAGGTGGTGTTATTGAAGGCTGCTTCAATTTCAAGGAAAGCGACAATACATACAGTGACAGACAAAACTGTGCACAAGAATAGCATTCTACACATACTACACTTTTCACTACTATTGTGGATCATAGCAACCCTGATTATCATATTCTTCATATGCCGTTGATTTGTAAAAAGTTATGCATAAAATATTTCCACTAAAGCTGTGAGCAGTAATAGCCCAAAGTGGATTTTGCAAGTTTTAAATATTTAAAAATTTAACAAATGTGTAAGAAAAACTCTTTTAAATTTTTTTTTTAAAAATTAAATTTTAATACAGGTAAAGTGTATACAAGATGACTTCACGAGAGGGCATCGGAAGATATGAAAAAAGGAATTCCTACCGAATAATTAAAAATAAATATAATATTTCAATCGGAATGATTGATAAAATATAAAATAAGTTTATTATTTTAATTAAATAAACGAATTGAGGGACGCCCAAATAAAGTAATCGGATCTTCTCGGATTCCCAATATTCCTGGAAATTTTCTGGGATTTTCCTTCAGTGTTCTCCCTTGGCTTAATACAAATTCAAGTCCAAAATATTTTACGTAATAACAGTACGTTCAAAAAGTCCATAGGATGACACATAGATGGCGTTACTAGATTTTTTTCATATGATTTTTATTTAATATACGTACCAACCATCAAACGATACGTATAAAAATTTGACAACAATCTGACAATTGATTCGTGAGTTATAGAATTTGGTGTGTAACTATTGTTAATTAAAAAAAAAAAAAATGGAAAAAAGTGAATTTCGAGTTTTTATAAAGCATTGCTTTTTGATGAAAAAAAATACAGTGGAAACCAAACAATGGCTTGATAAACATTATCCGGACTCTGCTCCATCGAGACAAATGGTAAAAAAGTGGATTGCTGAATTTAAACGTGGTCGTACCAGCACAAATGGTGCAGTGGACGCCCAAATCAGACTGTTATTCCACAAAACATCAAAAAAATCCACAAATTGGTTATGAACGATTGCAAATTGAAGGTGCACGAGCTAGCTGACATTGTAAAGATATCAGATGGTATGCGAAAGCCCTGTGCAAAGTGAGTGCCGCGTGAGCTCACAGCCGACCAAAAACAACAACGAATTGATGCTTCAGAGGAGTGTCGGTATGTGACAATGGATGGAACATGGCTTCACTAGTACACACCAGAATCCAAAAGACTGTCAGCTGAGTGGGCAGCAGTCGACGAACCGAATCCAAAGACCCAACAGTCGGCTTGTAAGGTGATTGCGTCTGTATTTTGGGATGCGAAAGGAATAATATTCATCGACTATCTCCAAAAAGGAACCACCATCAACAGCGACGATTACTGTGCACTTTTGGATCGATTCAAGGCTGAAATCGCCAAGAAACGGCCACATTTGCAAAAGAAAAAAAAGTGTTGTTTCACCAAGACAATGCACCGTTTCACAAATCGATGAAAACGATGGCAAAATTGAATGAATTGGGCTTCGAACCCACAGTATTCTCCAGATTTAACCCCCAGCGACTATTTCCTGTTTTCAGATCTCAAGAGAATGCTTGCTGGAAAGAAATTCAAGTCCAATGATGAAGTAATCGCTGAAACTGAGACCTATTTTGACGAGAAAGAGAAATTATAATATAAAAGTGGTATCGAAAAGTTGGAAAATCGCTATACTCGTTATATTGCTCTCGCAGGCAACTATGTTGAATAATATAATCGAGTTTTATCAAAGTTTTGTTTTTTTCTTACTTATCCTACGGACTTATTAAATGACCGTTATATATAGTGTATTTTAAAAAATCAGAAATGTTTAAATATATTTTATAAAACAAAAACATTTATGAATGATTTTTTTGAACAGTTTTGATTTACAAGGTCATTTAGTGCTGACTCTGTCGACTTTCGTGCCAGGTAAGCATGTTGTGTCTTGCATAGGGGGTGCATTCCCAGATGTACTTGTCAATAATTTTGTTCATACTTTTAAGTATGAAGGACATAAGGCTGATTTCGGACAGCTTTCCGAAATTCTACCAGCCTTAGGTAAATATTTTACTATCACCTTCTTTGAAGCTACAGACATAGAGCCATAGACCAGGAATACGTTTGATAGTGAGGTGTCATGGCATCTGAAGTTTGATGCAGAAGAACTGGAAATATTCCAACTACACCATACGCTTTTGAATAGATTGGATTGAATGAGTTAATTGCAGTTTGAATGTTCTTTAAACTTCTCTATTCGCCAGTCTGATCAGTTCGATATGAGCAAATGGATAACTAGTGGGGTTGTTCATCAGGGTGATGAAATTTTGAATGAGATTTTCAGGTTCAGAAAAGGAGTAATGAAATGAGAAATGAGCTGAAATGAGAAATTTCGAGATATTTAAAACGCAAAAACCTTTGTAATTGAGTTGTGTTTAATTATCGTATATCAAATTGATTTGGAAATCTGTTTTTTTTTTTAAAGATGATGGCATCATATTAATGCTATTCATTTGCGCAGCATTCTTGGAAAAGTAGATATTCACGGTATCCACTCCACACGCTAGAGCCACATAATAAGAACGCAAATAAAATGCGTTTATCATTGATTATCTTAGGATACAATGAAAGTCCGAGATAGATAAACACTTCTTTATTGCTAAATACCAAATTGATTGGGTAAATATTTATAACAACGGTGTTTATTTACGCCACACCAAGTCTTTGCAATAAGAACTAGGTTGGACTACTTGATAGGAAAAAAAAATTGCTTGAATTCTGCAAAAAATCACACTTGTGTCGACGGTACGGCGGTACATGTGCATCAGCAATGATCGCGTTGATATCTACAACATGATTGATAATAAAATAGAACAACTATTCTGAACACTTTTTTAAAGTGCATCAATTGTAGTTCACCGCAACTGGTTATGATTATCATCTTGTTCGATGTTTATTTTCCTGCAATTAATTGCATTTTATTGTTTAAAACAAATAATTATGAGCCATGATAGACGATAGATGCTTGTATTGAGCTCTAATAACATACATAGAATTCTTCCATTACATATCTAGAGTTGTAGTACTTCATTGGTTATCTGACAGAAATTCCTTAGATAATTGCATTGAGTGGTGAATGGTGATTGATGAGTGAGTGAGTGAGCTGTGAGTGGTCGAAGCTTGGCTATGATAGACAATTAAATGTTTCAACGTGAAAGCAAATAGAATTAGCGAACTAATGTGATAAGTTCTGTATTATTAATATGAAATCTACAAGGTTTACCCTATTTACCCATTTACGTTCATTCTTCAGAAACTACTCCAGAATGTTGACACTTATTGAAGTTATGAAGCCGTTCTTATTCTTGTAAATTTATTACATTCAGTTTTATCACTAAGATTATGTTCGTTAACTACTTACTAGAAAAAAATAAAAAAACAATATGTTAAAAAAGATTTATTTGCTTGTTTTTAATAATACTCACAATCATATTTTGAAAGAAAGATACAATTTAAAATTTCATAATTGGAAATAATAATAATAAAAAAAAAGTAGATTGCATCGACACGTGATGTCGAAGGTCGAAACTTTAGTACCTATTGTTATCATAAAGTTAAAGTGAAATATGTCAGATTAAAGATTAGAAGAGTATTTAAGAAAATGATAAAATATTATCAAAAAATTTAAAAAAAAGTCAAGCTACAGCTAATTTGAGTCTTAATGCAAATTCAAGGTTTTAAAGAAATAGAGCACAGTGAGTGTTCCATGATCTAAAATTGTACCATGACAAAAAAAAAAAGATTGTAACTCAAAACCCAATAATATTTAATATTTCAATAATTTTAAACGACTTAAAAAAGGAGGAGGTTCTCGAGTTCGTCGGTTTCTCTGTTTTTTTTTTTTTATTTATTTATTTTATTTTTTTTTTTTAAATGTATGTACATCGATAAATCCTAAACCATATGCCTGATTACCATAATTTTTGGTGAGCAGATAGATATCATAAGCATGGAGGTGCCCGTAAAAAAGTAGGCGGTATTCGAGAACTGGGCGTGGCAGTACTAGATCTCGAATAATATTGACATTAGGCTACTGTAATTTAGTGTAGGGGTAGGCACAATTATTATAAATTACCGGCAAGAAAATGGGCGTTATTCGAAAAATGGGTGTGACAATATTAGAAAAATAGTGTATCTTGAATAATATTGACACTAGTGTACTGCAATTTAGTATAGGGGTAGGCATTATTATTATAAATTATGGTCAATAAAGTGGGCGTTATTCGACAAATGGGCGTGGCAATATTAGAAAAACACTGTATCTCGAATAATATTGACACTAGTGTACTGCAATTTAGTGTAGGGGTAGACACAGTTAATACAAATTACGGTCAAGAAAATGGGCGTTATTTTACAAATGGGCGTGACAATATTAGAAAAAGAGTGTATCTCGAATAAAATTAATACTATGGGACTGCAATTTGGTATAGCACAGTACAACACATAATTGTAGGACTCAATTCTGACAATTGCACTTGAAATAGGCCCAAAATCAAGAACTCGTGCATCATTCGTTTTGTCTTCTTGACTGCCAAAAATTTTTAATATCGATTTGAAGTTAGTAACTATCGTATAGGGGAATTTTTCACGTTTAAGGCTTTTTTGTTTGACATAACTCGAGAACCACTAGTCCGATTTAGCTGAAACAAATTTGGGAAAATTAAGAATTACAATTCCTCTAATCTGTTCTTACACCGTTTTCCTATGTGTGCAACACTTTCGAAGTTAAAAATGAATGTATGAAGGGAAAAAAGTATTTTTTGCCTAAAAATTAAATTTTTTTTTTTTTTAAAATTCATAAAAAATCCAAAATGGAAAAAAGTGTCAAATCTAATTACTTTCACGTAATGTCACATAAGCTATGAGCAAAATAAGGCATAAATCATGAAAATCGATGCACGCGTATAATATTGACACTAGGGCACTGAAATTTATTTTAGTAGAGGGGTAGGCAGAATTATTAAAAACTACGGTCAATAAAGTAGGCGTTATTCGACAAATGGGCGTGTCAATACTAGATAAACACTATCTCAGTTAATATTGATGCTGGGGTACTGAAATGAAGTAAAGGGGTAGGCACAATTATTACAAATAATGCTTAAGAAAGTGGGCGCTTATTTAACAATGGGGCAATATCTCGAATAACAAAAACACTAGGGTAATAAAACTCGTTACAAGAATGGGTATAATTATTTCAAAACACGTGACATATAATTTAAATTTAAGGGACAGATATTTGAAATAACCACCAAACTTTCAGAATGTAATACGAGTAGAACAAATTTTTTAAGAACAAATGTATTTATGTAGTTTATACACTTCTTTCAAAAATTTATCATATTCTCTAAAAAGGAAGATAAATCACAAAATCACTACAAAGTAAAAAATAATATTAAAATTTTCCTTTTAATTTCTTGGTCATATTTGACAATTTTCTTAAACATATTAGGTGTGTTTCCGTACTCACACTGTCTAACTTGTGGGACACTATTTTCTGTTTCCGTACTTTCTGTGCTTAAAATGGGGGAAAAATAACAAGCATAAAACCGCTCTCTCGAGCACACATAGTGCACAGAGAGTGCTAGAACTCAAGACTCCGCGTAAAGTAAGAACAAGCATCAAGAAGAACAAGCATCAACTTCACAATCAAATTGACGATAATTTTAATTGGCGCAATTTACGTTTGACATGTCTGCAGTCAAAATTATCTGTTTTGTGCTTGAAACTTACTACTTAGATGCAGTTTCCGTACTTTTGCAACTATTCTCACATTTCATTTTTACTCTCTCAGTTTGAACTTACACAAATCTTACACAGTGCAGAGTACGGGAACACACCTATTATTGCATTGGAAAACTTATTATTTGAATTTTTTTCTAATTTGTTTTATTATCATAAAAGTATTAATTTCTTTATGAATACAAAAGCTTTGACGTTGACGCTTCTGAATAAAAGTTTGATTATATTAGCGCCGACCTTAAAAGCTTTTGTATTCATAAAGAAGTTACTATATTTATGATAATAAAACAAAGTAGAAGAAAATTCAAATAAATAGTTTTCAAATAATTTTTGTGCTCATAAATGTATGCACAATATTTAAAAATTATAAAACTTTAAAAAAATTGTAATTTTATACATCTAATTTCATCGGTTACTCACAAAACCATTTACTTTCTTTCATTGCATATATGGAGACCCATTGTGTGGTGTTATAAGATTTGTTTTTGTTAATATGTTCTTGTGATACTCTTCAATATCTCTTAAACTTTCACATCCTTATGTCTTTTATTTTTATTTAGTATTTTTTCCAATAGGTTTTTTTTTTTTATTTTTATGAAAACTTTCACATTATATAAAAATATATGCAATACCATATACAATTCAATGGAAATTTTTTAAATTCACAGACAGCTTGTAAAAATCGAGTCTATTGCCTTGTTTACGAGTATTGTGGGTAATAAACGAAAAAGTGGGTTGGTTTGCAGTCAAAATATTTACCTAAGATAAAATTTTCCTTCACGTGTACGAATTTGTTTATGCTTGCTAGGTCGGTGGCTTCCCAAAAGATTTAAGAGCATATAAAGTACACGCAAGGGCGTAGGCAGGGGAGACAGGACGGGGGAAAGTGCTCTCCCCTCAATCTGGGATTTTTTATTTAATCGACGGCTTTTTAAGTAGTTTCTATGTGTGATCCTTTTTTAATTGTGTCATCATCATCATCGTTTCCTCGAACTCCTAGGCGGAGCATAGGGCCTCACTACATTCAAAGACAGCGTTGCAGTAAAAAAAAAAAAACGAAATGGCCATCTCAGCCCTTGAAAGGGCTTTGACCGAGCTTCTTATGATCAATTGTGTTGTGTGTGATGTGAAATGTTTGCACACAAATGATGGAGAACTGGACCTACATGTTTTACGCCGACTCCGAACGGCTTATGTTCTCAAGAAGCTTTTCATGGCAGTTTTTACTCTCTGAGGTTTGCCATTGTCTGCAGAGAGGTGACGGCCGAACAGAAAAATTAATTCAATTGAAAAAATTTTCTGTGTCAGATGGAGGATTCGAACCTGGGTTCTCTGGCGTAAGAGTCACAGCGTTGCAGTAAGCTGGTTATAAAAACTCTCTTTGATGTCTGGGTCGCTGGTTTCCGTTGGAGCGTAAGCTTGGATCATAGAGATATTTCTGACTCGTGTATGAAGCGCCTTATTTGCTTTTTTGCTTAAGAGCAGGCCTACACCGTCTTTGCGTACATCACCTTGTGGGCGCCCAGAAAATAGCAACGTGTCGCTTGAGACAGTGCGGAACTCTCCATGACCGGTCCAGTGAGTCTCGCTTATGCCAAGTATCTCAAACTTGAGCCTGTGGAACTCTTTTGTTAGTTGTTCAAGTTTTCCGTCACCATTCAGCGTTCTCACATTCCAAGTGGTAATTCTGGTTGTCGTTTTAATACCGATGAGGTTAGGTTTTGTTGAGGTTTCAGCTATAAATTGATCAAAACTTGCATTTTTGCACCTCCAAATCCAATGTGCATACTGCCGAAGCAGGGGGATTTACTGTGAAGCAGGTACCCCTTGGAGAGTATATCATAACGTTTTTATTCATGTTTATCGCAATCATTTGATAGATTTCCGCGCGATGGTTATAAGTCCTAAGCGGGAATTTAACAGGTCCTATCGACCTTTAACGGTAAAGTACGTTCAGCCTTCTCACGTTAGCTCGCTTCCGAACGGATGTCCGTAGGCTACCCAGGGAACACCTGGCCTTAAGGGCCACATTTTTAATTGTGTGGTTTTACCTTTTTCTTTGAAACTAAAGCTAGAAAAGCAAATTAGTATTTTGAAAGCGATATTGTATAATTTTGTCGCAGCAGGTTATTATGCGTCTAATATTTTCTGGAAATTTATAGTGTTCTAACGGAAAGTTAAAAACTTAGATATTTACATGGAGTAGATAATATGAATATTTTTATCTTATTTTTCGTTATACAAACATGAAAATAATCGGTTTCATGTATTAACTCCACCAGGGGAATATCTGGAAGATGCTAACCTGCCTGTCAAAAGCCAGGAGTAAATGAGGATGGTTGTGGGAAGGATGCTTAAAGACGAAACATGTTTGAATATAGCAGTCTTGTCCTACCCACGTAAAAATGGTAGGGCACACCAAGAACTCGGAGTGGCGTTCATATTGATAGCAGGTCATAATCGGTATACCGATATAAAAAAAACCTGCGAGGGAATAGCCTATATATTGTCCTATAAGAACTTGTTAGCACGGAGATAATCGAACCCGTCAAATGACGATAACCCTATCTATCTATGGCATGAGATTTAAAATTGTGGCTGTATATTTGGCATGGATAAAAATGGTGTTAATCGTGTCTACATGGCAGACATGGTAAGACATGGCGTATTATATTAAGATGGTTGAAATGGCGACTATCAGGCACCACTTGTTTTTAGCTTGGAGGTAGCCGGTCAAGTACAATTTAGTGCTCAGCTGAGCATGGTCAGTTGTAAAAATTCATGCATGCGTGGATTTTTGGCCTCTATGCTAGGATGTCGTGAAACCTCATCGGAGGGACCGAGTTATCCAGGTGACTCATGGGTTTTTTTTTTTTTTATTTTTTTTTTTTTTTATTTATTTATTACAGCTTTAATACGCCTATTTATATATTAATAATTTCTTACAAAACCTTATTTTCTACATGTTTTAACGAATTTTAACTTAATTTCCTAACATAATTTAAAGTTATCTCACAGGTGTTGTTTTGCAGTATATGTTTAATAAATTTTTAAAACGGTTTTTGTTATCACAATTTTTGATTTCGCTTGGTAAAGCATTAAAGCATTTAAATTCTTTGTAATACAAATTTTGTTTTTCAGCTTCTGTTCTATATAAAGGCAATCTAAAATTATTTCTGTCTCTTGTTATATAGGAATGTATTTCGTTAACATATGTTAAATTATTACTAAGGTACTCTGGTACTAATCCAAGTTTAATATTAAATATAAATTTCATTGTATGGAAGAGTAACTGTTGTTTAATGCTCAACCAATTTAGTGCATTCAACATAGTTATTGTTGGTGTATCATATTGTGCTTTTAATATATGGCGCATAGCTTTATTTTGCATCTTTTATAGCCTGTCAGCTTGTGAGTCAGGTAAAATATATAATATTGATGGACAATATATAAAATGGGGTTTTATAATAGATCTATAAACCATAATTTTGTATTCTTTTCTGACCAATCGACATGTTCTTTGCATAAATCCTATTTTCTTTGCAATTTTATTTACTGTATAATCTATGTGATCATTAAATTTGAGTTTATTGTCTATCTGAATACCTAAATATTTAATTTTTTCTGCCTCATTAATCTTTTCATTGTAAATTTTTAGTATCTGATCACTTAACCTAACATTACATCGAGTAATTGTCATAAATTGTGTTTTCGTTATATTTAATTTAAGTCTATTTGTACACAGCCATATATAAAGTCTATCTAAATCTTCTTGTACTTTTATCATTGCAGTGCTTATATCAGTATCACTTATGGTTATTAAGGCATCATCAGCAAAAAGTTTAATTTTACAATGTTTAAGACAATCTAAAATATCATTAATATATATATATTAAATAAAATCGGGGCTAAGACCGATCCCTGGGGCAGGCCAATTTCTACTGGTACTTCTCTCGACTTTGCTTGATCTATTACTGTATGCTGTTTGCGATTTGTTAGAAAGCTATTAAACAGTTTCAGCTCAATTCCATTGATTCCAATTTGTTTTAGTTTTTGCAGTAATATTTTACGGTCTATCGTTTCGAAGGCTCTTTTTAGGTCTATAAAGACGGCAATTATTGATTTTTTTGCATTTAAGTCTTCTTTCCATTGTGCAATCACTAAATTTAGTGCAGTTTCGCAGGAATGCAATTTTATAAATCCTGACTGCTCTTTAATTATAATGTTATTACTATCTAAATATTGCACGAGTTGTCTTTTTATCACAGTCTCTAAGATTTTTTCCATATTCGGAAGAGTATTTATTGGTCTCAGTTCCTCAGCTTTTAATGTTTTTGTCACTTTCTTTACAGGTACTACAGTAGAAATTTTCCATAAATTTGGAACCACTCCAGTTTTTACACTTTCATTTATTATAATTGCACAGAAATGTCCTAAATATTGCACTGAGTCTTTTATTACACCCTCCGATAGAAGATTTTTACCACCAATCTTGTATTTAAAATTGTCTACTATTTCGAGAATATCTTCTGTCGTTATTTCTGTAAATATTAGTCTAGTATTAATCTGCTGGCTTATTACATTATTAATAGGAAATCTTTGAATATTATTATTTATGTCCATTATGCTATCAACAAAATATTTGTTTAATGCCTCTGCGATTTCAGCTTTATTTTCGTAAACTTTATTATTTATGTTAATTTTATTTATAGTGTCTTTTTCTTCTGTTATGTTGACCGTTTGTTTAAGATATTTCCACATAAGTTTACTGTTTGTACTATTAATTTGAACTTTGTGTTCCATATACTTTATTTTGTTAACTTTAATTTGTTTTTTGTAATACTTTTTTATGTCGTAGTATTCCCTCCATATTCCAGTATTTTGACATTTTTTAAATATGTCGTATTTATATCTATTTAATTCAGTCAATTCGCTATCGTACCATTTGTTTTTCAGTTTGACTGGGAGTTTGGGAGTCTCGTGCTGGTTGTGGTTGTGCTTATGCTGCACAGGTCTAGATCGACCAGCGGGAGCCGCGTAGTGGTACTACCGGGCTGGCATATTCCCTCAACATGCAAGCGATTGGATGGGTCTCGTCTTGACCAGTAGATGGCAATAAAGGTACGCTAACTACTGGTAGTTAAACACGTACTTCTATTGGGAGCAGTATGAAATTCATTGCATAAAACTTTTACATCGTAGGGCCCTGGGTGTTGCTGTGTTTGTGGAATGAACAACCGGTATGTGTTTGCTCTTACGGGTGTCCTGTATGCTTTACTGGCTTAGGTTGCGAACACAGTAAACGCAGGTTTAGATAGGCAGGCAGATCAGATCAGAAAACACATTAGAGCAAAAGAGATGCATGACTTTGTTCCTTTATTGCACCAATGTGAAAATCTGATCTTATCTGCGTGCCTGTCTGAACCGGTGTTCACTATGTTCGCAACCTTAGGCAACCTTAACACATTATTTGCTGGTTGTCTGTTCCATGAACTATTACGCCAGGTCTTAAGACTGGGGAAATTAAGCCTACACGGTAGGAGTTCTCCTTAAAACCAAAATTCATCTGTTTTCATGGATCAATACGCTCAAGAAATTATGAGTTTTATTTCCAATAAAAAAACTATACTTCCATGTTAGGAAGTGTTTTTGTTGAGTTTTCTTAGTTTGTGTTTTTGTAAGTTTTTGAGATTTTTTTGAAGCAAATTTTTAATCGATACCATATCTTAAAATTAATTTAACCTGAATTCAATAAATGTAACATTATTTGATCTCATTACGCTTACGTTTGTTTGACATACATAAGTTGAAAATCTTTTTCCCATTTAGCTCGATTGCATATAAAAACATCATGTAATAAAATGAAAAAAAAAAACGAAATGGCCATTTCTGCCTTTGAAAAGACTTTGACCGAGCCTGTTATGATCAATTGTGTTGTGCGTGTTGTGAAATGTTTTGAACACAAATGACCGCGAACTGGACCTACAAGTTTTATCCCGATTCCGAACGGCTTATGTTCTCAAGAATCTTTTCATAGCAATTTTTACTCTCAGAGGTTTGCCATTGTCTGCAGAGAAGTGACGGCCGAACAGAAAAATGAATTCATTTGAAAAAACTTTCTGTGCCAGGTGGGAATTAATAAAAACATTTTATGAAGTCTAGGGTTCCCCCCTAATTTTCATCCTGCCTACGTCCTTGAGTACACACACGCCTTTATTCAAATGTGATAAAAATGCGAACAATCAACAAGATAAATTACATCTTTAATACTGATTTAATTGCTTAAATATTCGTCATATTGGCTTCTTTATTTAACAACTTTTAAAGTGAAAAGCACAGGTATTAACTGGTATGCAAAATGGTACCAGCATTTTGCCACCATCACCACCACTCATGGTGGTTGACAGAATTTGTTGTTTTAGCACAAACAACATGTTATCATGTATAGATTTATACACATTAACATGTGTACCTGCATGCCTTGATATACTTACCAGTATTTTGTCATAATATTTTTCTTATCTTCTGATAAAAAACTCATTATAATTTTTATTGTTATCTAATGCGTTTGTGTACATTTTTATTTGTTTATGCACAAGTTTAACCAAATCTGTCATGTTTATATTCTACATTTTCTACTACAAATGGTGATGTCCAAATAGCTTTGAGTCAACAAAATACAAGTATTTTTATCATGAGAAGCATTTCTTGTGGTGCGTGTGAATTTATTATTATATATTATTTAGTATTATATTTTGCAAAATTTTTGCAATTTATTGCAGCTAATATTCTTAGATCATAACTATGAATCTTAGTTTTCAAGGGGGATGAAGATTTTCAGTGGTTCTGACCCGCCTTCGAAATGTGAAAATTTTATGGTTGCGATGATAAATTTATAAAAAAGAGCACACTAAATTACACAAAATAACGGCTGAAAAGCTTAGAGGTTTGATAGTCGATCTTTCGAATATTTCAGATTCTAAAAAAACAATAATCATAAAAGCACTAATTGAGCAAGCAGAGATGTCTCCTCAACAAGAACAGAAGCGGAAAGCAATTTTTTGCAAATACCTGGAAAGTCCCAACACCACGTACAAAAATATCGCTCAGGAAGCTGGCGAGTGCGTAAAAACTGTCGAAAGAACTATAAAACGATACAAAGAGGCTAACCCTTTATCAAGGAAACTAGGATTAGGTAGAAAAAGCGATCCAGCGAAACAAGGAGTGGCTCAAAAGCGGCTATTTTTTTAAGAATCCAATCACTTCGGTACCTACATACAGCGATAAAAGCGGGAACATCGAAATCAACTGTTCAACGTATTAAATAACTTTACAACCTGAGGACTTTATACAAAATATGTATAAAGTACAAAAAGTACCTAGTAGGTCAGATCAAAAGAAAAAGTCGCTGAAAAATACGGCTCGAAAACTGTATCGCGAGTAGCTGACCAAATTTGACTGCGTGATCATGGACGATGAAACGTACTGTACAAGGGATTTCAAGCAGTTTCCTGGACATGAATATTATACTGCGGTAAAAAGGGTGAAGTATCCTTGAAATTTACAACACAAAGCATTTCAAATTTGCAAAGAAATACATGGTTTGGCAGGCCATTTGCAAATGTAGCCTTCGAGGTAAGGAATTTGTGACAGATCGCACCATCAACACCGGAATTTACATCAGAGGGTGTCTGGTGCGGCGTTTGCTTTTGATGCCTTTTATAAGTCAGCACCAGGGTTCAGTACTATTTTGGAGAGACTTAGCAATAGCTCACTACGCCCGTTAAACGATGAATTGGTACCAAGCGAACAATTTCACCGTAATACCAAAAAATGCGAATCCTCCGAACTTTGTCCAATCGAAAGATATTGGGGGGAAAACATCGAAATATTTCGACATAAATGGCATCGAGCACACACTACAGCCAAAGAAAAGACGTTAAAACCCTAATGGAGGACCTTAAACAAAAAGTTAACAAGTGCAACTCAAATTTAGCTTAATTCTACAATGTTTGCTCAATAATAAACAAAAAGAATTTTTTAGAAGAAAACTCTTTGGTTTTTATGCTATAAGAAAAAAACAAAAGGATTCTATTTTTCTGGCACAGACCTTATACAGAGTGTCCCGCGACTAATTGCAACTATTTGCGGGGGTGAAAGGCGATGGCAATTTCAGCAAAAAAATCGTATGGGAGGAGGGGGAGATCTATTTTCACACTCTTATGAGCTAAAGGATTAATTAATATTTAACGATTCTGATTCACAATAATGTTTCTAGCAGAAAAAAATAACTTACAGAAAACTTATTCTGAGAGCTCATTGCAAAGGCAATAAAATCACCTTTCTAAAAGTATATCAAATAACCTCACCGACTTAACCTTTACCGAGCTGTGCTCATGTGAAGATGAAATTAATCGGTGGAAACTGGTAAATTTCAACTTTGAGTGCAAATTTCTCAGAATTTCGCCTAATAAATGAAATTGTTTTTATCATCAGTTTTAAAATTTATTCAATATTATTTAAAAAACACTAATATTTATTAAAATAAAAAAATTGGCTGTACTAAAAACTTTACACTTATTAGAAAACAATTAGTTATGCAGTCGAAAATTAAAATGTTTTCTAATAAGAATAATTGTTCTAGTACAGCTAACTTTTTTACTTTTAGAGATATGTTTAGATTTTTGGTGTTATTGAAAATTAAATTAAATAAATTACAAAATTGATGATAAAAAAATGCATACAGAAATCATTCAATTCAAAAAGTTGAGCAAAGAATGTGTTTGTTTTAATCAGAAAATCTATGAGAGGAGGTCAAAATTATTTTTTGTATGTGACTGATATATAAAATAAAAATGTGTTGTATACGTAATAATAAATAAATTAAGATTTAATAAATATTCATAAATTCTATGCTTTTTAATTGTAATAAAATATGTTTTGAATTTCTTAATTAAATACAAAAATTTTTATTTTTCTAATGTTCAGCGGAATAAGTTACTCCCTGCCCTATCTTCGCTTCGCCCATGGGAAGTCTGCTCTATCACGTACGCAGGCATTTGAGTGGTACAAAGTGTTTAAAAAGGTTGTACATCAGTTGACAACTTGCCTCAACCTTCTCGTCAAGAGCAACATCAATAAACAATGAAAATGTCAAAAAAGTAAAAGAAATTTTGCTTGAAAATCGTCGTTGTGTGTTGCAAAAACTTTTAATGGACGATACGGACACTCAGCGCATCATTACTGGTGATGAGACTTGGGTGTACGAATATGACATTGAAACAGCTCAACAATGTGCAGAGTGGCGCTATCCAGATGAGCCGAAACCCAAAAAAACCACGACAAAGTCGTTCAAAAATTAAGCTGATATTGACTCTTTTCTTCGATTCTTAAGGTGCCGTGCACGCGAAAATCTTTACGCAAGGCCAATCGGTCAACGGTCAATATTATTTGAGTGTTTTAACAAGATATCATAAATACTTATCATTGAGAAGTAAAATATCCCACACTCACCTCAATACAACTCAACTCAGTGCATTTCGTTTTGTTTCTTTCATTGGAAATGAAAAACAAACGAGCGTTCATACATTAATCTCGGAATGAGCGAGCGAATCGTTTATTTACATATCTCTTTCGTTGCTGTTCACAACATGCGCTTTTGCAGAGCATAAACCGATATATGAGCTCGCTATTTGTTTTCTCCTCACTCAGATCATTTGAAAATTATGCACTCTTTTCACTGATAGTTATATACAGTGGGAACTGAGTGAGTTTGATTTTAATGTCATCATTTTTTTATCATTCGTTTCTATTGGGGTTTGTTTGTTTTATGTTTTTTTTACGAATTCGGTGCTGGGGCCAACACTGGGTAAAAATGGGTCGCTGAATCCGAATCCGAACAAAAATAGAGGGGTCCATCTGCCCCCCATTTGCAATATTTTTAAGGGAGGGCCAAAACATGTCTGACTTACAATTTGACTTACAGTGGACAGTTAAACACGTGTTTCGTGCAAAATAGGGGCCGATAGACTCCTCTATTTGTGCGTCTAAGAAATGCTTTCCCCTTAGAAAGCCCAAAAAATGGTTAATTTTTACCTGCTTCCCCTTCGACATATGGCACTTTTTCTATTTTTTCGAAGATTTTTGAAATATCTCGAAAGGGTAGCAAAATAGGTCTCAAAAACCATTTTTTGAGACACACAAATAGGGGGTATATCTGCCACCATTCACCATATTTTTAGGGAGGGGCCGAAACACGTGTTTGACTTACAGTGGGCAGTTAAACACGTGTTTCGACTAAAAATATGTAAAATGGGGAGGGGGACATATACCCCTCTATTTGTGTGTCTCAAAAATGACTCCCCCCTTAGAAACCCACAAAAAATGGTTAATTTTTACCTATATTGCTTCTTAACAAGCAAATATCAAAATGATAAGTTGACTCATTGATGAATTCAACTGATTTTCAGCTCATATAAAGAGCACATCATTTGCAGAACTCGAGGGATGAAAACAGTGACGATGTTCTCACAACGATGAGCGCGCTCTTTGTACACGGACGAATAACGAAAACAAGTGTTTGAGGAGTTTGTGCGAGAGCGTAGCGTTCAACGAATTGCTCTGAAAAGATTACTCATAAAAACTCCAAAGAGCGAGAGCGAATTTTGATTGCTCTGCGCACTCTGGTTTTAACCCATTATGGACTAACCCATGTTTTCTTTGAGCTAGAATGATAAAACTTTCCAAAAATATTTAGTTTGGTATAGAAATAAAAAAAAGAAAGAAAAAGAAATCAAATGTAAAAATCGAGTTGCTACCTCGAGATTTTTAATTTTCAAATTGAATGATATTGAACGATATTCTACCAGCAAAGTCGAGCATTTTGCGTCAATATTGATTACAAGAATTTCCACAAAACACCAAAGAAAATATACAAAAACGTATTTCGCTAAAGACCAACGTTGTGCCAACCCGCGGGAGCCACGTATGTCAGTCAAACTTCATAAAAATTCACAAAAGTGAAATATAAGGCCTAAGAAAGACGATCGTATAAGAATAATATTTTACTTTATTCTTTATTAGATTTTTCAGAGGTTTAAATTTAAGATAAAAAAAAAAAAATAGAAATTCCCAAATTTCCCAAGCTTGGAAATGGAAGCCTTGAGTGAAAACAGGTCGATAAGATAAATTCTTAAAATTTTATATTATTTTTGGAGATCATAAAAATCTATCACTGCATGATCGCCAGGTTAAGAAAAGTATATCGTTGCGTACGCAGAAAAAAAAAATGGGTTAAAGCGTTTGCGAGAGAATATTCGGTGAAAAAGGTCAGAATTACTGAAGTATAATTCATGGTTTTTGGACCACAGTAATGCACCAGCTCACACATCAAGCATTTTACGCGATTGTTTGATCAAAAGCCATGTTAATATAGGTAGGAAATGACCTCTCCGAAACCTTCAATACCGAAAGAGGTTTCAGACAAGGCGATCCACTGTCTTGCGATCTCTTCATCATCATCATGGAGGGATTGTACGAAAGGCCGGTGTGCATCGTAATGGCACCATTTTCTACAAAGGTGTCCAGTTCCTTGCGTACGCTGATGATATTGATATTGTCGGCAGAACCAAGAGAGATGTTGCCGCAGCTTTCACTGCTAACGAAAAGGAATCAGCCAAAGTGGGTTTGACGATAAATGAGTGTAAAACAAAGTATATGCTCTCTACAAACAAGGGAGCGAGGCGTTTAGACTCCCACGTTACACCCGGCAGCTATAACTTTCATATAGTTCAAAAAGCACTATATTCGCCGATATGTCCCCGTGTGACTTTTTCCTATTCCCCAAACGCAAATTGTCGCTTCGTGGAAAATTTTCTGAGACGATTGAAGTCAGCAAAGAGAATTCGCAGAAGGTGCTAAAGGCCATTCTGAAATCGGCCTACCAAAAATGCATTCAAGAATTGAAAAAACGTTGGCATATGTTTATCGCCTCCGATGGTAATTATTTTGAAGGTGATTAAATAAATATTGAAGAATAATTAACCGCTGTACTTTTATTTGCACAGTCCGGTTCAATTTTGAACAGAAGGTTTTGAAAAAATATCAATTATGAGGTGTCAACGTATTACCATTGATATGCTGCAATTTCGATAGATTTATCAATTTACTTTTATTTTTAAGTTCATTGAAAAGTCAATATACTAAACTGGATAATACAAATTAATTATAAAAACTTCCAAGTAACACTGTGTATATCAGCTAGTTAGAAAATATACTCATATATATAAAATAAGATCAGAAAATATAAAGTAAAAAAGTCTCTGCATCCTTAGATACTTAGAGCAAAGAACGCTTATTTCCTAAATATTCAACATTTTTGTTTGAAAAATAATCGACTTGAGTTATTATACCATGAAGTTGGTTCAAAGTAACTCAAAACAAGTACTTGATAAATTCTAAAAACTTGATAAAACAAATTTTCAATGATTGTGGAATTCAAAATATTTGGTTAATTAATAATTATTAGATCATTCAATGTATCAATAACTGAAATGCACAAACAAATATCAAAAGAATTTTTCACACGAATTATTTGTTTAAGCTAAACCAGTGCCCATCATTATCGGTGGTGACTGATCGAGATTTCAGAAAACGAGCAAAAATTGATTGAAGTGCGGTGCTTGAATTTTGATAAGAATTTTCAAGGCGAGGAAGGCACTAGCGATGTAATACTTTGGATGAGCTATACTTTGCCACACAGGATTTAATAACATATTAAAAGACGTTTAAGATTTGTATATAGTAGCATACATCTAAAATAGTTTTCAAGTCAAAAAGGCAATCTTATTAAGACTGGATTTGTGAAAGATAGTTTTTATTCCTATGTAATTTTGCCAAAGAGTTCTCTAAATAGTTCTTCGAGTGGCTCAAGCTATGAAAAATTTTTAATTTTATAGGGAATAAGTAATGTCTTAGAAGACCAATTTTACACTTATCTCGGTGAAATTTTGATCGCTGTTTCTTGATACTCAATCAAACTTATCAAATGTTATTAATCCGAATTTCAGTCAAACTTATCAGATGTTATTAATCTTCAGGTAAAATAATTTTTAGAGGATCTATGCAGCAGTCTTCCAAAATTTAAACAACACACTCAATAAAGTTTGACAACGGATTTTAGGTACTCGTACATGTTTTGTATGTTAACAAGTAATCTTATCCTATCACTTGAATTTTTTTTTTTTTTCAATGTTCAAAGTTTATGTTTTTGACAACCCAGTCGGCAATTTGTCTAGGCCAAGTCTTTAGCAGGTCTAAAAGTATTGCTTTGAAAGGAATTTTTTTCTACATGCGTGCATTGATTACAATTGATCAGCGATAACAGCACTCTCTGTAAACCTCAGAGAGTAAAAAGTGCCATGAAAAGCTTCTTGAGAATGTAAGCCGTTCGGAGTTGACATAAAGCTTGTAGGCCCACAGTTCTTAATCATTTGTGTTTTTTATTCAAAAATATTTATTATCATTTTTTTAAGAATCTGAAGAAAATTCGGGGAGCTGCGAACAAAAGTTACGATTTCCAAATATTTTTCATGGCAACAGTGATCACGTCATTCAAATTAAAGAATCACTTAAAATTTGTTGTTGTTTTAACAAAAAAAAAAAAAGTTGAACTCTCTGCGAGAGCGAAAATGAACTTTCAACACTTAGTCGTATCCAAGGTTCATTAATATAGATTAAGTCACTTGAGAGAAAATAAACTCTTTTTCCGCCTTTGCTCGAACTGTCAGAGTAGCTGTTAGCTAAAAATTGTACAGATTCAGGTTTTTTTTTTCTTGATTTTCTTTTATCCATTCTGACAGTTCGACCGAGCTTCTCTCAAGTGACTTAACCTATATTAATGAACCTTGGTTGTCTCTATAATATGATAAAATCATGTGCCTTGACAACTGGCTATTTTCTCAGAGCGTCGACCAACAGTTATCAAAATCAATACAAAGTTTAACTTGCCATCTGTTTTGCTGCTTATTCGTTTTCTATTTTTCTATGCGGTTTTGACAAATGCTGGTCGGAAAAATAACTGTCACTCCTACCTTGAAATTATTATATCATGAATCGTATCAATCGAAATTTTACCAAACGCTTTCGTTTAACTTTAAGTTAATTGAAGTGAGTACGGAAACAGACCTAATAGCTCACAAAAAGTAAACTGACGTAAGTAGGATGTACACTATTATTTGACAAAATATTGCAAAAATTATTGCAATTCATTGAGTTTTAAGTCTGCTGAACGATAAACTTAAGTAGGATTTATTTGTCACATTATCAATTTGAACTTGTTTTTATCTGCATTCTGTTTTTTTTTTGCTTATCGACTTTTACCAATTTAAGTATGTATTGAGCATTTTTTCAAACAATGAATTAGCCACAATCGAACATATAATGTGGGTTCATATCTAGCAGACTGTCAAAAACAAGTTGATATCTTGAATATTGTCATAAAAGTATTAATTGTTTACATAAAGTCTCAAATTCAATTCCGGTGAATCGAAAATTTGATTTTAATGTTTTTCAGTTATCGGCCTTTTGGCATTGAATTGGCATCAATTAAAAACCTGTATAATTTTATGACTGATAAGTGATCGTGCTGATGCAAACATCTTGCTTTTGAATCAATTAAAATCAATTATCAAGAAATCTAAAAAGCATCTTTATCATCTGTTGTATTTTGGAAAAATTTGCTGATGGAGTCTTTAGTTTTAGGTTGCAGAAAAGTAAGTGTTTATAGGTTGTAAAAAAGTTAATTAAGCGATTCTTATACTTAATTTTGAGCGACAGTTTAATAAAAATAAAGATTGTTGAAGATTTTTTCATGGTGTATTTCTCATAATATTTTCCTACTATAGAAGTGTTTAAAAATTCACTAGAAAAATTCCCTTTATTTTAGATTTAAGCAGTTTAATTATTAATTATTTTTTAATTATTTCGAAAAATAAAGTTTAGATACCAGTATCTGATTTCAGATTTGTACTTGTTTGAAATTAAATTTTTTTAATGAAACAACAACTGTTCTTATTTAACCACAAAGCATTAATACTAAATTCATTTATAATCTTATCTCATTGCTCAAAAACAATGCCACCAATAAATGAAATAAATTATAAGCAATAAGTTATGGTAGAGCATGAAATTTTTCTGATTTCAGCATTATTTTGTAAAAACTTTGTAACGAAAAAAAAAAGAATTACAAAGAATAATAAAACAAATCCGTTTACGATCAATCATTTATTTAAAATTTATTATGTTAAATAAATATAAATTAACATCAACTATTGATCGAACATCGTCTTAAATTAAAAATTAAATTAGATTTGAAAAATGGCGTTTTAAATTAGTATATTACAGGTAGATCTACTTTTAGATTTTGAAAAATTTTTGTTTTTCTCCATTAACTACTGAGTATTATCGTTACTACAGTGTAAAGATAAGTGCCAAAAAAACAAAACTCACAGTCTATAGTGTAAAATTTTGGACCCCATAAAAAATTTTATTTCAACTATAAATATCGTTCCCGTGACGTTCCCGTCATTTGTGTAATAAAAAACATAAATTAATTGGTGTGATTTGATTAGCTAAGTTTTTAGTAAATCAGTTACTATAAACATTTGATTAAGATTGTTAAATTTTTCTTTGTTTTGTTAGACATTATTTAAATTTAATGAACTGTAAAAACTCATATTTTCTAAAGGAAATATGTTTTACAAAATACGATTTTTAATTATATAGTAAAGCTTTAAAAAACAAAATTTTGGCATAATCAAGAATCAAAATAACAAAAAATTATAAAACACTAGTAAGCCCATATAGCGTTAAAACGCCAAAATTAGAAAAATATATGGGTACGTTTCAAAATAAACGGCTTTTCTCTGTCCCTGCTTTTCAAACATATGGAAGACTATTAGAAGAGAAGCTGGTTTTGCGATGCTCTTGCGATTCGCGCAAGGGTTCTTTAGAAGATGGATCGCTTTTCGATCGTCCAAGCAATGAATGCGCGTTTCAAGAAAAATTTTCAAAATCTTCCTTCGCTCATTCTGGCGATCGTTGGAAGATGGATCGCATCTCGATTGTAAAAGCGATTCTTCGAAAATTTGGAAAATCTTCCTTCGCCTATTCCGGCGATCGTTGGAAGATGAATCGCTTTTCGATCGTCCAAGTGATGAATGCGCGATTCGAGAAAAATTTTCAAAATCTTCCTTCGCTCACTCCGGCGATCGTTGGATAATGAATCCCTTTTCGATCGTCCAAGTGATGAATGCGCAATTCGAGAAAAATTTTCAAAATCTTCCTTCGCTCACTCCGGCGATCGTTGGATACTGAATCCCTTTTCGATCGTCCAAGCGATGAATGCGCGATTCAAGAATAATTTTCTAAATCTTCCTTCGCTCATTCCGGCGATCGTTGGAAGATGGATCGCTTTTCGATCATCCAAGTGATGAATGTGCGATTCGGGAAAAATTTTCAAAATCTTCTTTCGCTCATTCCGGCGATCGTTGAAAGATGGCATATGGTTGGAATATGAGGAAGACTTTCGAAAACTTTTGAAACTTGTGAAAAAAATGACAAATGTTTTCTTATCGTTCAGAAACAATGACGCGTTTTAATTTTTAATTTTTTAAAGTAAAACAATTTTTTACTTTCAACAACGATGCTTCGCAACATATCGCTGAGGACCCGTTTTGCCGAATCGTTTGACCGCTTTTAGGACTTCTTTTGGTGATTCGTTTGCGACTCTCCCCAGAGAATCACTTAAGAACTCTTTCTGCGATTCGTTCGGAGCTCTTCTATTTGAGAATCGCTTAAGGCCCCCCTAGGCCATTCGTTCGAGAATCTTCCCAGCGATTCGTTCGTGAATTTTTCCAGCAAATCGCTTACGAACCCTTCTAGGGACTCGTTTGCGAATCTTCCAGGCGAATCGCGTTTATGGCCTCAGCTGCTTACAGTCGGCGATACCCGGATGACTCTCAAATGAGCTCGCCGGCGATTGTCTCATCTTCCAAGCGACTCTTTGGCGATTCTGAGGCGTTAGAAAATGTTTGCTGGGAAACGGAGACAAAATACTTTTGTAAAATAAAAACAATATATAAGAATAAGGCATTTGGAGTTAAGGCAAATTTCATAGTTTAATATTTACAATTGACTCCGACCACTATCTTGATGCAGCAAAGATCCGCATGCGATTATGCAATGCGAGGAAAATATGCACAGGAATGCAACGAAAGGTAGATGTCGCTAAGTTGCAATTACAACGGACTGCTGAGGCCTATCCGGCTCAACTCTCGGTTAAGCTCAACCAACCAACCTCTGGACCCGACGACGTCGGCGGACTTTGGGCGCGTATATCCCACTCCATGCGTGCTGCCGCTGAAGAAGTCATTGGTTTCCGGCGCCCACAACATCGGAACCAATGGTATGATCAGGAGTGTTGCATTGCGACAGCAGTAAAAAACGCTGCAGTCAGCTGCAACGCGAGCCATGCGAGAAAACTACCGCGAAAAGAGGAAGGAAGAGAGGGGCTTTTTCAGAGGCAAGAAAAGAGAGCAGAACTAGAGCAACGAACTAGAGGACTACCAGGGCAAGAAGAATGCACAAAAATTCTATCAACAGGCTTAGCGTCTAACCCAAGGGTTCAAGCAGGAAGCATCCACTTGTAGAGATCAAAATGGAGATCTGGTTACAGATACGCAGTGTGCGCTGAGATTGTGGAGACAGCACTTATCCAATTTACTTACTGGCGACGATTCCTCCAATGCTGCCCATGGAGAGCGCAGTTCAGTGCCACCAATCAACGATGACGGAGTGGAAGTACCACCACCTAACCATGTAGAGGTTCGAGTTGCTATCCAACGACTCAAAAACAATAAAGAAGCTGGTGCTGACAGCTGGATTGTTTAAAACCGGCGGCGATGAATTGATAAGGCGCATGCATCAGCTCATCAGCAAAATATGTCTAGCGGAAAGCATACCCGACGATTGGAACCTCAGCATACTGTGCCCACTAACTCCGCCAGGGGAGGGTCTTCGGACGAAAACCTGCCTGTCCCAAGCCAGGTTAAGGAGGACGGTTGGTAATGGGATACGTCCCATACCGTAAAAAGTTTAGAGCCAACCAAGAGCTCAGCGTGGCGCCCATCTTGGGAGCAGGTCATATTCGGTATATTGAAATGATAAAAGCCTGCGAAGGTATAGCAATTGACCTAAAAACTTGTTAGCACGGGGATAGTCAAACTAGTCAAAGAGGACGACCCTATTTATTCATGGCAAGGAGACATCTGAGAGTTTTAAAATTGGGTGAATGAATTGAGGTGTCGAAGTGACTGACACATATATTCGACGTATTGCTTGTGGTTGTAAAACAGGATAAATAGGTACTTCTTCCATGGTAAGTGAATATAAATTTCATGCCTGGATTGAAGTTGCCGGTCAAGTACAATTAAGTGCTCTAATTGGGCACGGCCAAATACAAAAACTCATATGAGTTTTTTTGTCTCCTTGCTGGGATGTTGTGGAGCTTCTTTGACGGGACCGAGTTGCCCAGGTGACTATCATGGGTTGGCCCTTCGGGGAGACTCGTGCTGGCTGAGGTTGTGTATATGCTACACAGGTTTAGATTGACCGGCGGGGTCGCGCAGTAGTACGGCCGGGCTGGCATACCTGCTTAGTATGCAAGAGATTGGGTAGGTCTCGTCTCAACCAGTAGATGACAATGAAAATAAGTCACTACTGGTAGTAAAACTGGTACTGCTGTTGGAAGCATTGCGGTTCCATGGTATGGTATGGTACAATTGTATGATATGTTGGAGTCGTAGTGATTTCAATGGTAGGGCACTGGGTGATGCTTATTGTTTGTGGAAGGGTTTCCAGTTCGTGCTAGCCTTGCCGGATGACCGTGTGTTTGTGCACAGCATGCCACAAACGGGTCCGAGATGGAGTGAAGACATAATGTGCTGGTCGTCCTTTCCATGAACTATACCCTCGGTCTATAGACCCAAGTACTGAGGCCTACAAGGCAGGCGTACTTGTTTATACTAAAATTTACTGTGCCCTATACTTAAGAAAGGAGACCCAACAATCTGCGCCAGCTATCGAGGTATCAGTCTTATTTCCATCGCATATAAGGTTCTCTCAAGCGTACTGTGTGAAAGATTAAAGCCGATTACAAAAACACTGATTGGACCTTATCAGTGTGACTTTCGATCGGAAAATCCACCATAGGCCAGATTTTTACGCTACGACAAATCCTGGAATAAACCCACGAAAACCAAATTGACACACATCATCACCTCAATTGTCGATTACAAAGCTGCGTTCGATAGCCCGAGAAGGGATTGCCTATACGCAACAATGTCTGAGTTCGATCTGAGCTCAGTCAAGGTACTAAATGACCTCTCCGAAACCTTCAATACCGAAAGAGGTTTCAGACAAGGCGATCCACTGTCTTGCGATCTCTTCAACATCATCATGGAGGGGATTGTACAAAAGGCCGGTGTGCATCGTAATGGCACCATTTTCTACAAAGGTGTCCAGCTCCTTGCGTACGCTGATGATTTGATATTGTCGGCAGAGCCAAGAGAGATGTTACCGCTGCTTTCACCGCTATCGAAAAGGAATCAGCTAAAGTGGGTTTGACGATAAATGAGGGTAAAACAAAGTATATGCTGTTTACAAACAAGGGAGCGCGGCGTCTAGACTACCACGTTTCATCCTGCAGCTATAACTTTGAAGTAGTCAAGGAGTTCGTATACCTTGGCACCGCCATTAATACCAACAACGAAGTCAGCCTGGAGATAAAGCAAAGAACAATAATTGCTAATAGGTGCTACTACGGGCTCAGTTAGCAACTAAGTTCCAGAGCCCTCTTTCGATCGACAAAACTAACACTCTCCAAGACGCTCGTTCCACCTGTGTTTCTTTGTGGCGCTGAGGCATGGGTAGTTTCGCAAACTGACGCAGGCTCTCTGGGGGTGTTCGGGAGAAAAGTTCTTCGCAAAATCTTCGGTCCTGTTTGAGTCGGCGATGACTATCGCATCCGAATGAATCACGCGCTGTATGAGCTCTACGAAGACATTGACGTAGTTCGGAGTATAACTGTGCAGCGACTACGCTGGCTGGGTCATGTCCATCGTATGGACGACGAAGCTCTAACGAAAAAGGTGCTCGAGGCGAGGGTCGCTGGTCAACGACGACGAGGGAGACCATGCCTCCGATGGATGGACCAGGCCGAGGAAGCCCTAACCGCACTTGGTGTATCCGATTGGAGAACTCGCGTGCAAAGCAGAGGCGTCTGTCGAGAGCTGATGAGGTCGGCCGAAACCCGAACACGGGTTGTTATGTAATATATAATATTTAGTAATATTTTACACTTGTTTAAATAGTCTGTTTCAAAATTAGATTTAAAGTCTCAACTACTTTTTTGATGTCTGTCAATCGGAGTTTAGGTTACGACACTGTTAGAATGCCAAAATACAGCAGTGGTGGCAACCTGCAAACAGTTGCAACCTGCAAGCCTCTCCCCTAGTAAACATGCTTTTTTGTTTTTGTGTGGCTGTATTATTCATCGTGTGCGAATTATACGATTTAAGCAATCCCACTCCAGTCGTTGTTGATCTAATCGATGATTGTGTACATTTGTTTTTTTTTTTGTGATTGTTTTTACTGCGAGATACTAAAGAGGTGGTGTGGTAGTGTTATTGCTGCTGTAACTTTCAAGCATGTGACACCGACTTGTGATGTCGCGAACTCCTCCAGCTGACGCTTGACTTTATTTTTGTTATTGTTTTGATAATTTTTTCAAATGTTCACACCTACTCCCACATGAATGCCTTATTTTTATTATTGTGGCATACATATCAGATTGTATCCGAGTGACTTTTTTACAAATTTTAATAAATATTTTAAAACATATTAAATTTGGCATGCTAAATAAATGTATTGTAGCCGGTGCTTAAATTATCGGAGGAAATAAAGCATTAGAGTTTAAACTGGTTTCGATTTTTGCAACAAAAAGATTAACGTTCTTAAATGAGGCTCAGGTTTAAGCGCATCCACTCAGCCAAGCAACAGTGTTGGCTGAGCAGTGACTGACCTTTGGTCATTATAATTGAAACATTATATTGCTTGTAAACAGCAAAATTATGTATTTTATAATACCAAAAGAGATTAATATAAATGATTCCAAATTCGTTAAGTTTTAGGAAATAAACTTTGTCGCATATAAAACGCTTCACATTGTTCCGGAGAAGTGTCTCTTTTTTTTTTAAATAAATAGCAGCAGTTATCAGTTTTCGGTTAAGCTGTGACAAGTCATCCGATTTTGAAAACACGTTAACAATCAATAAAGGCTTCCCCTGAATGGCTTGTTTATTTACTTTTCATTTAGCGATTGCATTTCTGAAGTGTCGCATAACGTCAGATGGAGGTCAGCTTTATGTGAGTGCATTGTTCGGGTTATTGTTTCAAGAATAACATAGTAAAGAACGCTGAGAATTGAGTTCCGAGTTCTAAGCAAATCTAAAAGGATTTTATAATAAAGAGCTTTAAATTAAAAAAAAAAAGTATTGTATCCATTAGTTTGTTTAATTATATAACTAAGATATTAATATAAAATAAATAAAATTGTGATTAACTGTTATAATATAAAGTTATAAATTTATTTTTCAGCTACTATGTGTTTGAGCCGTAATGTTATTTTTTTTTTTACTTCATTTAGACAGATCATTATAATGATTCATTTTAATAATAAAAAAAAAAACGTACTTGTAAACATTTTCAAAAATTTAATAATAAGTATATAGTTTTAATATAGTTATAAGTAAAAAAAAAATCGAATGTATTGCATTTTAATAAATCATATTTAACGGCAAAGTGTTTAAAATACATTTTTGAATAATTTTCACTTAAGTATGGACCATTTGAGTTGCTCACGTGCCGATTGTAAAACCTGCAAAAGTAGGTAGAAAAATTTAAATAAATTCATTAGCATAACATAAACATGTACAATTTATTTTTTATTTGTTCTTTTTTCTTTGCAATTTAATTGAAACACATAACTATTTGGTGTAAAGTAATTTCCACTACAGCATTCAAAAAGGAAAGAGGTAAAGTATAAAAAAAATAAATTAATTTTAATTTTAAACGTAACTAATCTATATGAAATTTATTTTAATTAGGAAACTAAAACTAAAAATATCGAGCATTAACATTTGAAAATTAACTTCAACTTAGAATTAACAATGGAACGCAAAATTATTACAAAATAATACAACAACAAAATCTTTGAAAACATGAATGTGTACAGATATTTGCAAGAACGCAAAACTAGCAGATTGTATTCAATGAATAACTAAGAAATGCAGAAAAGAAAAATAATAAACCAATTTTCATGATCGAAAATTGCTCCTTTTAAAGTTAATAAAATTCACTTTTTTGATAATCTGATAAACAATTTAAATAATTATTATTATTCGCTCAAAGAAAGCTTTATTTTCCGGTCGAATACAATTTTTATTGTAACAATTTAAATGTTTGACCTTTTTTAATGTTTGAGCTTCACAGAAAGGAAACAAAATACGTAGAGTAAGGGTAATGTGTACCATGGGGTGATGTGTAACATGGCGATTTTTCATACAAAATGTTGACATATAAGTGAATGAACAATTGTGATATGTTTCTTTTGACAACATCTAGTTTTTCATAAGTGTTGGAACAAAGCATGGTAGAATAAGAGAAGGTAGATGCATTTCGGAGAGGCAGACTACCATAACTGTCAAAACGAATTTGATAGCTCATAGAAAATCTGAAAGCGATGATAAAGCTTTAATTGGAAAAATGTAAACAAAAAAGTGATTTGTATTGATTTTGACAATTTTGGCTATGAGAAAGAGAGCGCAGTCCAAAATGCATATACCTTCTTATATTCTACCATGGAACAAGGTAGACATACATTTCATTAGAGTTCTTAAAAAGCGTGAACAATTTTTGTAAACGTTTTTTTTCAAATTTACAAAAAATTGCGTTTCCAGTAAAATTTTCTACAGATGTTGAAATTAAATGGGCTATGGCCGTGTAAAAAAGAACAAAAACTTTTTTATATGTTTTTGGCTTTAATTATTAAGAGCAAAAAAATGCAAGCAATATTAAGAGACGGATGGACGTACAAAACATTAAGAAGAGATCCAACTTTAACTCTTCAACAAAAAAACAATAACTTTGTTGAGACACTGGTTAAAAAAGAAATAATAAGCAAACAAGAGAAAATGAAAATGACAACATACACGGCAACTATACCCAGAATTTACGGACTGCCGAAAACACATAAAAACGACACACCTCTGCGACCTATTTGCTCATCTATTAACTCTCCATCATATGCACTCTCAAAATACTTGGTCAGCATATTAAAATCGTTGACGGTGGACTCCAAATACAACATAAAAGACGCTATCGAATTTAAAAACAAGATTAACAATACACACATACTCGATGACGAGAAGATGGTCTAATTTGACGTGGTTTCTCTCTTTCCCAGCATACCGGTGGAGTTCGCACTCAGGACAATCGAACGACAGTGGGACAAAATCGAACTAAAAACGAAAATTCCAAAAAAACTTTTTATGGAAATTCTGAGATTCTGCATTAAAGAAAACAACTATTTCACTTATAATAACAAAATTTATAGCCAATTAAAAGGAATGCCAATGGGTTCACCAATATCGCCAATAATAGCGGATATTGTTATGGAGGAAATTCTGGACACATTCATGAACAATATGAGCCACAAGCCTAGACTACTCACCAAGTACGTAGACGACATTTTTGCAGTGATCAAAACGGAACAAATAGACAACACATTAAACATATTGAACAAGTGCAACTACTACATAAAATTCACCATAGAAGAGGAACAAGATGGCAGGTTGCCTTATCTGGACGCTATAGTTATCAACACTAACAACACAATGAAAACAGACTGGTATCAGAAACCTACAGCATCGGGTAGACTTATAAATTTTCATTCTAAACACCCCAAAAAAACTATTTTCAATACCGCTAAAAACTTCATCCATAGAGTTTTCAAGATAAGCGACAAAAGTTTTCACAAAAACAACATTTCACGCATCAGGGAAATACTGGCCTCCAATGATTTTCCACCACATACCGTTACACGACTGATAAAAACATTCTTGAACAACAACAGTGAGCAAAGTAACACTGAACGAGCGACTGAACCAAAAAGGTATAAAGGTATTACTTATGTACCGGGTTTCACTGAAAAATTTAAAAAAACGGACATATATAACAAAAACAATTACTTGCTTGCACCTAAAACAAACAACACTTTAAAAATTCTTCACAGCAAGACTAAAAGCAAAGTTGAAAATATGGACAAATGCAATCTGGTTTACGAAATAAAATGCAAAGGTGACGGGTCCAATATATGCAACAAAGTATATGTTGGAACTACAAAATTAAAATTGAAAACAAGACTATCATCACACAAAACAGATTTAAAATCAAATCATGAACATAAAACGGCGCTTGCGTCCCACTGTATACAAAACAATCATGCACCGGACTTCCCAACAACAAAAATTCTGCAACAAGAGACTAACTACGCGAGAAGATATACACTGGAGATGCTACACATACTAAACACGCCAACGGCAATACGATTGAACTACAAAACGGACACCGACAATTGCTCGCATATTTATAAATACTTGACAAAACACAAACTAAATGGACGATGAAGGTGGCAAACAGCTGTTCGACGATGCTCGACCACTTTTAAAATATAATTGTTTTTTAAACTTTAATTTGTTGAAGTATTTTAATTAGTTATTTAAACAAACATTTTTCAAAATGTTTTAAAATCAAATTTTCCGTCTTTTACGGTAACAAAATTGTTTGTGGTATATTCTATAACTTTGTGATTAATTGTGATGTGTTTTTTCTAGCCCTGATGAAGGCTCACAAAGTGTGCCGAAATATTGGAAAAATAATTAAAGCCAAAAACATATAAAAAAGTTTTTGTTCTTTTTTACACGGCCATAGCCCATTTAATTTCAACACAAAACAACAGAAGGCCGACAGTAAATTAACATTTTCTACAGATTTTAAAAGTGAGTAGATGTAATAGCGGTACTTTTAAATATCTTTAAATATAAAAAAAAAAATTTGCATTTTTTCACATTGTGGAGAAAGAGTGATATGGGGTGATATGTAACACTCAGAATGGAGTGGTGTGTAACACATCTTAGACATTATAATTGCCATTAAAGAGGCAAAAACGTCCAACTCTGAGATGCCATCCACAACAACGACATTAAAAGAAATCGGCCCAGTTCATACTATTCAGCCTAGACCAAAATCCAATCGTGGTGGGAAGTCTATGAAAACCTGTTTTTTAACAACACCACAGAAACGTTTACCATAGAAACGTTGCAGGTGACAAAAAAAAAAAAAAATATGGAAAAAAAAACAAAGCAAACGACAAAGTAGCTGCAGGTGCTCGGTCGCAAGACCCGCGCTCTTCGTCGTCATCCGAAGAAGATCGAGATTTTTGCATGAATGTTGCAAACATTTTTAAATCACAAAAATCAACTTGAATGTTGTTGCAATTTTTTACCAAAAGATTTTTAAATAACAAAAATTCGCTGGAATGTAACAAATGCACGCGCCTTTTTTATTTTTGGTCATGCCATTTACATTTTCATGTCATGTCAGCCAATTTATATGTGATAATTGTCACTTCGATATGGATATTTTGCAATGTAATTTTTTTTTCAATTAATAAAGCAACTCACATATTCCATTGAAGTTTAAAGATCAGTTTTTTTAATTTTAACGCATATGTGTGCATTGAGAGTCAGACAGATTTTCGAAATATTACTATTATTTCATCAAATTTTTGTCATAATACTTTTACTTAACATTAAAAGTCAATATAAACATAAAAAATGAAAGTTCCCGGTCTTTAATCACAAATTTGGTTGGTGTTACACATCACCCCACCGATTAAAAAAAAAAGAAAAAAAAACCATATGTGAAATGTTTGTTCTTCATCCATTTCTCAAAATATTCAACAGCCATGAAAACACTCACTTCGAATTGATTCTTTTAGAGGGGGGAGTTTCTCATGAAACTCGACTGTTTTTTTCTATTTTTCGATAGTTTATAATATGTAGCATATGTTTCCAAAGCGGTTTGGACGATAACGATTTCATATAAAAGTAATCGCATAAGAAGGGAACCCATATTTTTCAGGAAAATTATGAGCATTTTATCAAGAGTAACTCACAAAAAATGAGTATCTCACATCAATCTTTTTGAAATGCAAGCCTGTTTTCCCTACCATAGAAACGTGTTCATTTACATCCTTCTATGAAAAAAAAAAAAATCAGGAACATCACCGTGTTTCCGAGCTCTAGGTGAGAACCTGCGCTTAAACCAATCAAAAATAACATTTCTTAGCAATTTTATTGAAGCAAATAAAAACTGTTTTTTTGACTTGAACAACACTCAGGGGATGCCCCCCATAAATGCGATTGTGTCGATACCCCATTGTGTTGATTCGGAAGACGGGTGATAGTTAGTTGGGGGGTGGAAAGATGGAGTAGTAACGTGGAAGATTTGATTCAAATTTACATAGATTGAAACCGCCGGGAAACACGATCGCAGGGAGATTGTTCCACAATTTTACTGAGCGACCGAAGAACGAATTATCTCGGTAATGCGATGTTCTATTGGACAAAGAGCCAATGGTAAGGAAATGGGCTTGGAGAGCTGCCTGAATGAACCTAGGAAACACAGGAGATGGTGGCCATGTATCTCCCTTGAACTCTTCCCATGGTAGAAACTATACAAAAGGGTTAAGCAACCAACATTGCAACGATGCACAAGAGAGTTAAGAGAAGTTGAAATATTTTCATCCCCTATTAAATTTATCGCATGTCGTTTAATCCAGTCCAGAAGCTCCAAATATGATCTTAAATCCGCTGCCCAAATGTGCGAATTGTAGTCCATTTTCGGCCTGGTATATGAGGTATAGATCAAACGAAGATCAAATGGTGTGAAGTATTTCTTACAGCGTTTTAAAAAACCAAAACACTTCTGTTGACACATCAAAAATGGGATCATTCCACCGAAGATCCGATTGTATTGATATGCCCAGAACGTCAAGAGCATCTGACTCCAAAAGATCTACACCGTTCATATTGAGGGGAGCTAATGAGCAATTGATTCGCTTGTGGGTTATCAGATAACACGGGGTCGTGCTAGCATTAAATTCTACTCTATTAGCAAGACCCCTCAGAGATTTTTTTCAAGACATTATTGAGTGAATGAATTGGGTTGTGAATTAACGTCAGTAGGTCGTTGATAAAAACCAGAAACAAAATTGGCGATAGGACTGAGCCCTGCGGTACTCCTGCGTTGATGGCGTGCTCTCTGGACGTCGTCGACTACGACACGGATCGTTGTTCATAAAGAAGCACGTGATCTACTGAGTAAAATTACCACCGACACCATATGCAATTGGTTTTGACACGAGCGCTTTATGCCACACTCGGTCAAACGTCTTTGAAATACCCCGAGCAACAACCCTGCTCTTACCCAGTAAGTGAACGCATTGGTTCCATTTTTCGGTGAGTAAAGCCAAAAGGTCGCCAGTAGAGCGGGCTTTACGAAAGCAGTTCATTGTGCTCCAGATAGTTCATAAGGTTGAAGTTAATTACGCTCTCCATAACTTTGGCGAGCGTAGAGCATATCGCTATGGGCCGGTAGTTTGCAGGGTTCGTGACATCAACCTTTTTTGGTACCGGCTGGACTCTTGAGACCTTCCAAAAAGATGGAAATACTCCTGACCTGTAGGACTAGATGCACAAGCCAGACTAGATGCACAAGCTTTTAGCACAAGTGGTGGTATGCCATCCGGACCAGGGACTTTGTTAGTGTTGAGGTTTACAAGGACTTTTTTGACTGCTCTCGTACGAAAATATATTTCCTGCATTACAGAAGACGTACTTTCAACGAAAGTTACACATCATCCCACTTCAGCCTACAATATTTATAGTTTCAGATCAAAAAACTTTGTCAAATGGGATTTGAACTCGAGTCTACCGCGGTTCTTTGGCATACGGGCCACAAACTTTAACCAGAATGTCACGGCAGCGTTGAAATACAATAAAAAACTTTTCAAGATTTAAATGACGTCTAGGATTTTGTAACAAACTGGCTAATTATGTTTTAAAAGAAATTAAATAACGACGCCTCATAAGGACAAAATTAAGCAAAAATATTTTGAATATATAACAAATCCTGAAATTAACACCCTGTAATTTATATTTCCGAGAAACAAGTAATAAAAGACCATTAAGTTAATCATCCGCTACAGTACGAATTGGCTTAACTACTTTGAAACTTCAATTTACAACTCTGGTAGCCGCGATACAAATTGAACTTTAATTGTAAAACAATTTAATAACAATTAAGCTATGTAGACAGTACTTGCACAGGCTATAAGTTATCATAAATTGTGTTAAATACTTTGTGTCAATAATATAATTTTTAAAATATTCTGTTATAGCAATGCTAAAAGGCGAATTGTTTTTCAATACTGAAGTAACTAAACATAAAACTAAATGTAAAACTTTTTTAAGAATTGACAACAATTTCGTTAAAAATTGTTAAAATTTTTAGGCACTAAATACTTTAAAATTTTTGTCCACTGACAGAATACTGTGTGCTGTGTATTACCCCTATATAAGAATTTCAATTTCTAAAATGTTTAAATTTCAAGATTTTTATGATAATGAGATTGTTAAGTCTTGTCCAAATATAACCAATATTTTTCTATGCCAATATTAACTTCTCCAGTTTTCTATACAAGCAAATATAATTCATCTGTACATTTTCTGCTAGCTTTGCGTTATTTTAACAATTTTACTTTGTTTGTAGCTTCAATTAAGAGATAGTTATAATAGAAGTGACATTTTGCTACCAAAAGAGCCCATTTAATGTGTTAGTTACCTGGGCTACGGTCTGTTCGGCAATTGGAATGTCATCGTTGCGCATATCAACACGTTTCACCACCGACGATGGATCAGCATCCAGTATTATGCTAACAATTTAAAAGCACAATTAATTTTAAGCTCTTCACACATCCGCAGCACACAACACTCACCCGCCATCGCATATCTCATCGAAAGCCAACATTATGATCTCCAAATTATCCATGACCAAACGTTTCTCCACATTTTTCTTGAGTATCAAACTGATGGATTCATATAAACAATTCAGCACCGATAGCAAAATCAGTTCATTCTCATAGGTGCTGCCCATAACATAGAAGAATAGATCGACATTACTTTTGTAGACGCAAGTCAGGCCATCCAACATGATAATCTCGGTATTGGAACGATGTGTTTTGTTGAAAAGATTCTTTTCGAAAGTTTTTTGCTCCTTCACAGTCGGCAGAACTGTTTTGTCATAGTATTTGGCAAGAATGCGGTTACCATCGTTGTCCATGATGCACATGCCTTTGATTATGTTCAACGTGGGTTCCTGCTTAGTGACAAACGAAAGCCAATGTAGTATTTGCAATTTGGTAAACAATATTATTTAGTTTTCAATAATTACCAGCATAAATCCGTCCATTTTTTCGCTGTTTTCTGAAACGAAACAAAATTAAGCAATTTTTGACAAGAATTACACGTCAACGCATTCTAGCAGTTCTTTTGGTAACAGCTGTTAGTGGCGCATTCACAATAGTGTTAAGGAAATCTATTACAAAAAACAGGGCCGATGCACAATTTATGTTTAGTTTTGACAATAGTTCTATATACGCCCTGCAGCGTCAAGAACTAGTACAAAAATAGTGAATTCACTAGTATTTAGCAGACAGCTACTAGTACCTCGCCTATCTCCAAGAAATGCTTTTTACTGTCGCATTTAACATGGGCTTGTCCTACGAAAAGTGTCAATTGTCACCCACTGCATCACTGCGTACTAGTGCAATAACTGGTCCTTTGGGAGAGAAATTGCATTAGTACCTTGGGGCAGATATAGCACTAGTTCTTAAACAGGTTCTCTTGGGATAGATATGCGAACTTGTCACACACATTAATAAAATTGGAATTTAATGTAATATTTATTTATTTTAATTTATATATAGGTACATATAAACATATTTACATATATGTAACAATATAACAAGCATATATATATTACTACACACATTAAAAACTTTTCTTCTCCAAAAAACTTCTTGGGACTGCAGTAGTAAGCTATTTCCCTTCTAAGCTGCCTTTTGCCACCTGCCACTTTCACTTTGATTATATATAATTATTATTACGTTTGTTTTTGCTTTATTTTATTAAATTTCTTTTATTTTATTTAATTATATTTCGCTTTGATCTTTTTAACACTTTTTAACTACATTGAACAAATGCCGGTAAAAAGAAGAATACAACAAAATTTAAGTTGCAGCCAAAACGGCATTGATACGCGCAGCTCGCTAAATAGCTTTGTTTCACTTTCTCTAATTCAATTTACTAGCGTGTTTTTGTCTACTAGGGTACGATAGCTAACTAGTTCGTATATGGCGGTAATATATGTATATAATGTTGCTTTTTCCATATTTTGTGTCTATTACGAGTATATTTGTTGAAATAATTACTTTAGATTATTTGCCTAAATAAAATAAATAAGGTTGGCAGCATAACGTTTGAATAAGTCGCTATTAATGCGGGGTGCATATCATGCTAATATGGCGTACGGCCACCATGTTAGAATGTCGCAATACACTAAAGTACACGCAATCGTTTCAGTATGTCATTCCGCTGCATATATGTTTTTAATATTATGTTTTTGACTTTTGTTTTCTTGGTTGCTTGCACAGCTAACCATATGGAAAACAATTGAATACTTACCAGCTAGAAAATATTGCTCGCATGATTTGTTATGACATGCTGCATGACGAAAATCAAATTTTTTTAGTGGATTTGACTTTAATATTGTGCGAACAATGCGGTCGTATGTCATATGAGCATGATTATATGTACTCCGCATAATTAATGTGCTTACAACGGTCTTAAATATTTTAATAGACTTATTTTTTTGCAGTGAAAATTGTTGGAATTTAGTTTAAAATCACTTTAGAACAATTATAACAGCCTTATTTATAAACTGATTTTAGAGGCTGTGTAATATTAAACTGACTTCAGCAACACATCGTTATTTATAAAGGTTTTCCAGTTTGTTTAAGATATACGCAACTTAAACGCTGAAAATTGCGTTTAAAGACTTCGTAAAGTAAGGGGACATAGCACCTTCAAATTAATAATTATGATAGTAATAATAATAATTATTAATCAGAATAATTGCAGCCATTTCTTAAAAAACTTTGAAAATATGTTTGATGGGTCTTACAGTATACAAATAGATATTTAAAAAAAATTTTTTGGACCCGCATCGCACAGTGTTTCGAATGGCATAGTTTTTAGTATTTTAGTATTTTATTTATTTATTTAATTTTATGCTAACAAGAACTTAATCTTAAAAATAAGCATAAAAACTAAGTTGAAAGGTACATTAGTACTGATTTGAACAGATTACTATTTATCTAAAATTAAAGCATGGATACATAATATAGTACATTAATAAATAAAAAAAAAAAAACAAAAAACAAAAAAAAAAAAAGATGTCATTACTTGTCATTAAATAAAATGGTTGATAAACATTTTTATAGCTGGCAAACCTTTTTATAATTATTGAACAAAAGATTTACACATTAGAACGAGAAATCACAATTAGATGTTGAATGTCACAGTTACTGCAAGTAACAGGAAATAGCTTTTTTAAATTGCGTTGCATTGATAATACACTGAACGTTATTGGGAAGCGAGTTCCAAAGACTGATCGCATTAACATAAAATTGACGCTTGGACATAAAGCAGGCGAATTTTGGATGTAACAAACTGTTACCTCGGTTAGATCTCAAAAATGTTAGCTTTTCGAATAAAGTTAGACGGAGATAAATCTGTAAATCGGGTTTGAGGGCACGGAATCGTTCAAAGTTCGGAATTTAGGGCACTGATTGACATATCTTTGACGATTGGAACCTCAGCGTACTGTGCCCTATACTTAAGAAAGGAGACCCAACAATCTGCGCTAGTTATAGAGGTATCAGCCTTATTTCCATCGCATATAAGGTTCTCTCAAGCGTACTGTGTGAAAGATTAAAGCCAATTACAAAAACACTGATTGGACCTTATCAGTGTGGCTTTCGACCTGGTAAGTCCACCATAGACCAGATTTTCACGCTACGACAAATCCTGGAGAAAACCCACGAAAATCAAATTGACACACACCATCTCTTTGTCGATTTTAAAGCTGCGTTCGATAGCCCGAGAAGGGATTGCCTATACGCAACAAAGTCTGAGTTCGGTATACCTGCAAAGTTGATTAGACTTTGCAGAATGACGTTGAGCAACACACGCAGCTTCGTCAAGGTAGGAAATGACCTCTCCGAAACCTTCAATACCGAAAGAGGTTTCAGGCAAGGCGATCCACTGTCTTGCGATCTCTTCAACATCATCATGGAGGGGATCGTACGAAAGGCCGGTGTGCATCGTAATGGCACCATTTTCTACAAAGGCGTCCAGCTCCTTGCGTACGCCGATGATATTGATATTGTCGGCAGAACCAAGAGAGATGTTACCGCTGCTTTCGCCGCTATCGAAAAGGAATCAACCAAAGTGGGTTTGACGATAAATGAGGGCAAAACAAAATATATGCTGTCTACAAACAAGGGAGCTCGGCGTTAAGACTCCCACGTCTCATCTGGCAGCTATAACTTTGAAGTAGTCAAGGAGTTCGTTTACCTTGGCACCGCCATTAATACCAAAAACGAAATCAGCCTGGAGATAAAGCGAAGAACAATAATTGCTAATAGGTGCTACTACGGGCTCAGTAAGCAACTAAGTTCCAGAGCCCTCTCTCGATCGACAAAACTAACACTCTACAAGACGCTCGTTCTACCTGTGCTGCTTTATGGCGCTGAGGCATGGGTAGTTTCGCAAACTGACGCAGCCGCTCTGGGGGTGTTCGAGAGAAAAGTTCTTCGCAAAATCTTCGGTCCTGTTCGAGTCGGCGATGACTATCGCATCCGAATGAACCACGAGCTGTATGAGCTCTACGATGACATTGACGTAGTTCGGCGTATAACTGTGCAGCGACTACGCTGGATGGGTCATGTCCATCGTATGAACGACGAAGCTCCAGCGAAAAAGGTGCTCGAGGCGAGGGTCGCTGGTCAATGACGACGAGGGAGACCATGCCTCCGATGGATGGACCAGGCTGAGGAAGCCCTAACCGCACTTGGTGTATCCGATTGGAGAAGGCGCGCGCAAAGCAGAGGCGCCTGGCGAGAGCTGATGAGGTCGGTTGAAAACCGGACACGGGTTGTTACGACCACCTAAGTAAGTAAGTAAGATTGACATATCTTCCTTCCATGAAAATTTCATATCGATAGTTCATGTCGAACCGAATTTACAAAATTTTGTATGGAAAAATAAGTCTTTCCGCTTGTTTCTATCACGATTTTTGCACTTTCTTCCAAATGGCATAACTCCTTGTAAACGCTACAGTATGTGTATTAGTTTTTTTAGTACGTAAAACACATTTTATCTTTTATTAGTACCTTTTTATATATTTATATTTAAATAAATAAATATTTATTTATTTTTATATATTTTATGTTTAAATTTTATGTTTTATGTTAAAAAATTTTTTATATTTTAATATTCTAAAAAACTAACTTTGTGTCTTCCTTCAAATTTTTATATTCATAAGGTTATGTCTTTTTTTGACATAAAAAAGAATAGGCTTCCCGTGACTTCACATCATGTTATTTTTTAATATTTTTTTGCTTCAAAACATCACGATTTCTCCACTTTTTTAAAAATGATTTAACTCATGAATGAAGAGTTGGGCAGAAAGCGTGGATCACTTGTTGTAAACGCGATAGAATGTGTTTTAGATTTATTGTGCATCAAAAAATATTTAATCTATTAGTTATATAATTTCTGTTTGTATATAAAACAATTTATTTTGTAAGCTAAAAATGTTCTATTTTTAAATATAGAAAAAACGAGCTTTGTCTCTTCTTTAAAATTTTTATATCCATAAGGTTATGATGTTTTTTTTTTTATAATAAAAAAAGTATAGTATGCTCGTGACTTCACATCATACTCGTATTTATTTTTAATTTTGTTCGTGCAACCTCCATGGAAATCGCATATTAAATGGGTTGTTCTGTATGACAAGCGTCTGTTATGCAATTTACCTCAGTCAGTAAGAGCTGCTATGAATTATACTAATGAATTTTGTCTCTTCAAAAATATTTTGCTGATCGTTAACCGAATCATTGAGAGGGAAAAATTGTTTAAATGTTGCCACGCCCACTTCTCCGATTGCGTCTTAATTTTGGAAATTGTTAAGTAGTCATATATTGGCGTCTACCTTCGATTTCGTTGTTATGGCTTTATTCATATCGAAGATATAGCGTGGCGGCAGTGGCGCAGTGGGTAGAGTGTATGGCCCATACGCCAGAAAACCCTGGTTCGAATTCCATCTGACACAAAAAGTTTTTCAATAGAATTAATTTTTCTGTTCAGCCGTCACCTCTCTGCAGACAATGGCAAACCTCAGAGAGTAAAAACTGCCATGAAAAGCTTCTTGAGAACATAACCCGTTCGGAGTCGGCATAAGACTTGTAGGTCCAGTTCTCGATCATTTGTGTTCAAACATTTCATAAACACACGCAACATACAGATCGGTCAAAGTCCTTTCAAGGGCTGAAATGGCCATTTCGTTTTTCTTCGATATAGTGTAAAATGTGTTAAAGTTGTATGGGGCTGCCATGGCCACTTTTACAAAATTTCTGAAATTTTTTTTTTTTAACTTTCCTATACCTTAAACATGGAAAACTAAAAAAAATCAACAAAATAATTTTCTCCGTCTTACTTGTATGAAACGCAACACTTTGCGTCGTCTGCTACAATTTTTTTAAAAAAGCACCAAAAAATCACGGCATCCTGCACGCCGTCTGTCCTCGCCGTCTGTCCTCAGAAAAGTTTAAAACAAAAAAGAAAAACGGTGTTTTGTCAGCACTAAGGCGGCCATGGAATGACCTAAAAAAAAATATGGTTGAAAAATAAGAAAATGACGATGTTTTTTTCTAAAATTTACTCTTTTCAAGAAGTTTGTTGTAACTCAAAAAAATTTTGTACTGATTTTATCATCCGTAGGTTATTCTGAGCACTAACATGTGTGGACTAATGTGCTTAAATTTCAGATCGATCATATATTCTTATAAAATCTCAAAACATTTTTTTATGTTGAAAATTTCACTTTCATACTAATAAAATAATGCCTAATATATGTTCATTCTAACATATTCTATAAAAAAAATCTTATTATTTGAAAATTTTGTGCTATGTCCCCTTAACCTATAATTTCTTGTCATCTTCTCGATTAAGGTTGATGATTATGATAATTTATCAAAGACATGCTCCATATCCGGCCTTTGCTTTACTTTTTTCAGTAGCAGATTGGCAAATGTACAAGAATTTTTAATTTTTGTAAAAGATTTTCGAGTGCTTAGACACAAACCTTACAAAATTAGGCAATGAATAAAAGAATGCTTATAAATAATATTTAAAGCAAGGTTGCGTAAAGCCTTAAACAGTGCGTACCTAAACAAGCGATAAACGGTTGTTTAAGAAAATCTATTAAAAAAGTGTTTAAATACGTGTTTTTTTAAGGTTTATTCGTAAAATTCTGTAACAATAAATGAAGGTAACCATTTTACCACCAGTAACTTTGAAAAACTCCTGTAGAAATAAAAATAAATTTTGCTGCTGGTGACATTTTCCTCTCTGTATTTCTGTTGAATTAGTTTATTTAATTAACTTTTTACATAATAATTTAAAAAAAGAAGTGTGCGTGACAGCTCCGACGTGCGACTGTAGCTTACTCCTCTAGATCGATTACCTTGGAATTTGAGATGTTTATAAAAGGCAAAGGGGGTTGGTTATAAGGCGTCTCTTACATTACTGAAAGCATTGTTTACAAATTTTAAAATGTTACTTACATAAACATATTACATGAATTCAAAATGAGGTAAGTTGATAAATTTTATTAATAGTAACGTAATTATTAAATACTGTAACAATAGGTTTGTGTAACTAAAATATGATACGTGAACATCGGAACATGCGACCATCGATAGTATGAAACCAGCGACAGTGATGGCGATAGTATCGATAGTTTTCGAGCTCTATCGTGTATGCTACAGCAACGTTGTTTAATAGAGCTGTGCTGCATGTATTTTGTTGTTGCTTTCTCACTGTCCCATTGGGAAAAAGGGCTTTTACATTTGCTTAGTTTTAGCTAACTCAACGACAATATATTCGAATAAAAATTATATTGTGCACATCTACTATTCATCTATTCTCACTGCAGATCAGCAAAATAACGTAACTTTAGCTCCGTTTGCTGCTCTTACTTGCTCTTGATCTTTGTTTTTTGAAGCTGCTACACTTGTTGAAAGTGTTTGTGATCATTCCTTTTATTAGGTTCATTTTCTTTTTGATAAAAAATTAAAACAAAATTTACTACAAAATTAAATTTTAATAAAATTTAAAATTTTTAAAACGGTATTAAAAAATTTAGTGTGACGTAACGCACGACCTTCTCCACCACAAATGCTCGACCTCTTCCCCCCCTAAACGTGTTACGTAACTTATGAACAGCACCTTACTACAAACTAACTATGTTTTGCTTGTTCTTACTTGCGAAAAACTCGGTTCAGGCAAAATAGCATGAGGAGTTTTTAACTGATTTCAATTATTATTATTATCAGTTATAATGAAATCTCACTTTTACCGTTATGAGACTGAGGAAAAAAACATATTAATCAGACTGTCGAGGTACCCGGGTACTTTCATATAATTTATGTAGAAAAATAGCGTGTAAATGCTTTAATGTTCAGCTAAATCGATGTTTCGTGAATTCTACAATTTAAAACAATTTAGCTTGGCCCTTTAGCTTGGTTATTAATGATAAAATTCTTTGTTTTAAATTACAAAAGGTACCCGGGTACCTCGTCAGTCACATAACGGTTAATGCATGCTATGAGCAACGGCTACGATGCGAATGCGCACATATTCAAACACACAACACAACAAATTTTTTTGTTGCGCTTTGCAAGGTGAGCATTAAAAGAGAAGAGCAGAGAGCAACGTGGAGTTTATTGAAACACGCGCAACACAAACTCATAAAAAGAAAACGACCAAGCAATGCGTGGCATCGCCAATGATTCTACACAAATTTTTACATTTTAATTAAATATACTTACTATTAAAATTTCGAAAGGGAAATAGCCCTCTACTGTGCTATAACACAAATATAATATTATAAAACCTATTTCGTAAGAATCGGCCCAGTAATTTTTGAGTTTTACAAAAATTTGCTCATCAATTTTATTTATAAAGTTTAGAATACTACTGTGTGTATTTTGTTGGTATTTATTCGTTGTTAATATTTTGCTGCGCATAGTAGCGCGGCTGAGAGCCGACCACCACAACTGTCAAAACGAAATTTCTACCATTGAGCGAAGAGTCACTAGACGAATGACAGCAAACGTCACGCTTGAGTTTTTTTCCAACACTTGATTTCACTCGCTACATAATTTTTATATCGCGGGCTTTATATGAAATCGATTCTAAAAGAGTGAACTACAAAAATATTTTTAGAAATTTGAAAGAAAACTCGATTCAATAAATGTCCCACCCCTGTCTATTCCCGCCCAATTTTGTAGAATACAGACTACTCATTATACTAAATGTATGTGCAAAATTTGGTTGAAGAAGGAAAATCGGTGTAGATTTTCGAATAACGTTTGAATGCCACACTCCCGATATATTCAAAAATCGTCGATAAGCTTTGCGCGTGCAGCTGCAGTGAAGCATGTATTTCCTACTCCGCACCTCTCTCTTTTTCACTCTTTCTCTATCTCCCACTCTCTCGCACCGTCCCCACACTACAAATAATTTTTAACTTCCCATTCTGGATGAAGATGAAGATTAAAAAGATTTTATTTTTAACATTTTTATTTTATTTCGCTAACTTTTTCTGAATTCTGTTTTAAATAAAAAATAATAAGTTCATCAATAATTTGGGTAAAATAACAAATTTTACCTTTGGGAGTTCTTATTTTCATGCTATATTTCGCGAATTTCGTTTGTTACATACAATGATTAAAAAAAAAATTATGCAAAAGACATTTTTTTCAAGCCGTCAGATTAAGAAAATCCTACCGAATAATCATCAGATTATGGATCAGCACTACCAGGACATTTTGAGTTTGTCATTTTGTTTCATCATTTTGAATCATCAGTCTTTTGAATGGGAGTTCATTCGGGTTCACTTCACATCCCCTCTAAATATCTGACGCGCTCGGATAAATTGTTTTTTCCCCAAATTTAACCCTTCCGTATGGCCAGCCCCACCATGCAAACCGGCAGATTAACATACCTTCGTAATCAGAGATAACAAATTGGCGCTCGAGTATTTCCATGCGACTGTTATTTATGCATTTTTGCAAGCTTGTAGACGAACGATTTTTCTGTTATAAAAATGTGGTTTATATTTTCTTTTTAGATTTTACTTTTTTGTAACTTAATTAAAGAAGTACCAAAATTTAAGTTAGATATCCGTTTCATTAGCCACATAATCAATATTTTAGCATTTATTTTGATTTTGTACGATGATTATTAAAAGCTGTAGTTATACCTCAAAGTGTAAACAAAAACGTTACACATATTCATGAAAAAATTTGCGAAAAAGACTCCCATTCAAGCCGCGCTGTAAGACGTAATTCTACGTTAAAATGATCTATCTTAACACCTCTAAGTATAAACACCACCTGATTAAACGAAGATTGAATATCCTCCGCAACGACTTCTGCAGAAGCTGCAGAGATAAAGAGGAGGAGGACTCCACAACACATCTTCTCTACACCTGCCCAGCGTTGGCTGAAAATCACCATCTACATTTAGGTAACTGGTTCTACAGTGATCTAGAATTTCTCTCAGAATTTTCGATTTACCGAATTCTTTGCTTTGTCAACAGCTCGAACTGGTTTAAAAAGAGAGGGAATTTAACCCATGGTATCGCAGCGGGCCTTATTGACCTAAGTGTGTCTCATTAGATACAGCCGTTTCAACCTAACCTATCAACTCTAAGCTATGGGGAAATTTGCTTTGTTTTTTAAAATATGTACCGTTTAATCTCTAATCTAAAATAGCTCACTAAAACTAAACTAGTGGTAAAAGTTATTAAATAACTGACTGACATTTACTGCTTATTCCACCTCTGCCAGTTTGATAAACTGAATACTCCGTAACTGTGCAAAATGAGTTCATAAATTAAACATAGACAGACATCTATGTTTGAAGGTATAAAGTGAGTGTTAAGCGTTATTTAACTCAATTTGTTTTAATTTCATTATAAACAGCAACAACAATGTCAACAGCAATGTTTTGATATAAATCAAAATGTGGCACGGCTCACGCGAACTGCAATTATTTCGAGTGCATAAATCGAGCTGAATCAAAAATGGCAAAACATACAAGTTGTTACATAAATATATGTGTGTGTGTGTGTTTAAATATACCCTGTAGGAAAATCAACTAATTTAAAAGTAGTTGATAAAGTAGTTTTTTGTCAACCACAACTAGTTGAAATTCTGACTTTTTTCCATAGAACGAACTAACATATTTTATATGGTGATGTCCGCTAAATAAGTCAATTGACTTTCGTCTGCATCTATTTTCAACTACTTGTTAAATTAGTTATATTTAAATTATTTTTTAATGACTTTAAAATAACCAATTGAAAACTATTACTGATGGCCTAAAGTTAATATTATTTGATGAAATAACATGGTTAAATATATATAAACTTGTAATCTAATAAAAATTTGCAATTAAAACATGTCAAAATCAGAGTAGTTGCCGTCTTAATATAATTCAAAGTAGTTCATATACTGGTTTATTTTAAATTAGTTTTGTAATTACTTGTTTTTAAAAACAAGTTAGTTTGTTCCTATAGGGTATTGAAACACTAAAGAGCAGAATACAATTAGTAATTTGTGCATGTGTGAGTGTTCGTTTTAGGCTTTTTTTTATTTAGTCAGGTGTCAACATGAATGTGCAACACCTGTGCCTAGCAACACGCCATGTAGCAAAAATGTTGCAGAGTTACATGCTCACTCATACAAAAAAACACACACACACACATTTATTAAATTACTAATTTACAGCAACAATTCCATGGCATTAAAGGTGATTGTAATTAAGTTAACGTGTTCCTCGACAGTGGGCAGTACCAGCGGCAGCAACAGGAGCTATAGAAGCGTTACACAAGTGTTGACAGACATTCGTGCCTTTTACTCAATCATCAACGTGTTAAACACGCGACATACATACATAATGACAAAATTATTGCTTTCTGCTGCACAGTGACGTAGCGTAGTGGGGGCTACAGGGGAAATATATTATTAAATAATAATATATCTTATTAATATTTGAAATAAGATAAAATCTTAATAAAATATTCTTTTTCAAATCGGTGGGGTGATGTGTAACACCAACAAAATGTTGGTTTAATGATAAGAAACTTAAATTTTTTATGTTTATTTCGATGTTTAGTAAAAGTATTATGATAAGAACTAAATGAAATAATTAGGCAATTCACAAGGTGTTGTAAAGTTGTATGTTATGTGTTGTAAGTGAAAGGCTTTCTCATTTTATCCCGTATTAGTGAAGCGATTTTTTTGTATGATGTGTATAAAATTGGCGTGATCGCACTGGAAGTACGCCTACCTCCCATACAAAGTAACGTACACAAAATTTGTATGGGAGGTAGGCGTACTTCCGGTAAAATCACGCCAATTTTAAACACATCATACAACCACTATAAATAAAAAATACAACCAAACTTTCAAAAAATCGCTTCACTAATAAGGGAGAAAATGAGAAAACCTTTCACTTACAACATACAACTTTACAACACCTTGTGAATTGGCTAAATAGCAATATCTCGTAAATCCGTCTGATTCTCAATCGCAACAAGTCATGTAATAGTCTCGATCTTTCTTTTCCATATTTTTTTTGTCACCTCCTGCAACTGTAAACGTTCTAACGGTTTCTGTAGCGTTGTTAGAACACAAATTTTCATTCACTTCCTACCACGATTGTATTTTGGTCTGGGCTGAATAGTATGAACTGGGCTGATCTCTTATTTTTAACCCTTCACGTTTATGATTTTGTTTTTTTATATCTATTTATTTTGTTATAATTTAATAAAAAAGTAATATATAAGCCACAAGTTCTGAATATTTTTGTGTTTTTGAGAAGTGGACAAGGGTGCCCCAATATGCGTTAAGGTGTATTAGTTTGAACCAAACAACTCCATTAATTTGAACCAAAAGTTTCCTTTGATGCATATAGGGACACTCGTGTCCCTTTTGTAGTTTTCTACATAATATGCATTATTTCTACTAAGAAAACCGAAAGTGTATAATTAAATGATAATTGTACTTACCTGTGAATATAACTCTAAAGAAAAGCTGTTGTAAAACGTCTCTATATAATAAAAAACTAAATTCAAAGTTTACGCCTCGTTCAAATTTTTTTTCACTTTTCTCGCTTATAACTTTTTGACACATTCTAATTTTATTTAGTGTTGCCATTGGTAAACTAGAGAAGGTAGTGTAAAATTTAAAAATTCTATATTTTTCTATATTATTTAGGTCATTAATAAAAAAGAATTTACTTAGCCAGTATGTACTGTAAGTACTATATAGTAATGTAAATTATGAAAAATTATGTGGGGACAAATGTGTCCCTTATGCGTCAAAGGGTTAATGCCGTTGATGTGATTGCATTTCAGAGTTTGACGTTGTTGCCTCTTTTATGGCTATTATAATGTGTAAGATGTGTTACACATCACCCTAATGTAAGTAACTTTATTCTCATTGATAGAGTTTTACCACAATGTAATAGAATGTAAAATCTTTTTTTATATTTAAAGATCTTAAACAAATCACATTTAACATCTTCTCACTTTTAAAATCTTAAGAAAATTTTTTACGAAACGCTATTTTTTGTACATTTTAAAAAAAAATTTTAAAAAATACTTTTCAAGCTTTTTAAGAACTCTTATGAAATGTATCCTTCCTCCTGCCAAGACTTATGAAAAACTAGATGCTGTCAAAAGAAACATATCACAATTGTTTATTCATTCATATGTTAACATTTTGCACGAAAAATCACCGTGTTACACATCAACCCATGGTACACATTACCCCACTTTATCCTAAATATATAATTCTTTTAGTTTTAATTTTATTCATAGTCTTGTGAATTATATCAAATGTAACTTGTTGTTCAGCTTTGTACTATAAAAGAACATGGTTCTTATTGTACATTAACAACTAAAGTAATGTACAAACTTATTGTACAGTAACAATTATAATCAATAATAATTTTTTTAAAGCTTAATCATTTTGAAATATTGTACATACATTGACGGGTAGAAAAATTAATTTTTAGGCTTTTTTAACTATTGAAATAATATCGTTTAAAATGTGTTAAAGTATCATTTTTTATATATTTTTATTTAATTATAATAAGGATATACATACAACTTTATTTGGAATTATTTAAAACATGTTTTTCATATATTTAATTGTAAGATTAACAAATCAAATTTATAAAATAATGAATTTAAAGGCATTTATTTTTTGGTAGACTGCATCTTTTGCATAACAAACGATAACAAGGCAAATTTTACTAAATGATTTTTGTATGATATTTAATAAAAGTCTTAATAAAAGTTTAAAAGAATTCTGATATTTTTTCCAATGTTGGGCTATTTGGGCTTAAAAGTGTTCTTACTTTGATGCGCGTCGTTTCCATTTCTCTCGCTTGAACCCCTTTCACTTTATTACATTTTTTCGATGTTGCGACCTTCTTAAACAGCATCTTCTTGTTATTTTCCAAATATCATCAAGTTCAGTTCATATTTTTAAAACTTTTAAGTGATCCTTATGGTGCTTTTTTCTTGTTTTTGTTATATCTTTGGTGTTTCTTGTCCGATTCTTAAAATTTTTTATGTGTGCTTGTTGATTTTTTGTAAATTTTTTCTAATTTTTTTTTTCAAATTTTTTTTTTGCGAATATTCACCCACTTTATCTCAGTTCCTACAATATTGTGAATAATTAATATTATGAATAATTAATAATAATTTAATTATTCAAATAATTAAAGCTCACATAAAATTATTAAAACCATGGGAACAAATGATATTGATAAAATTTATTTTTGGCGCAGTTTCGATCCATTTTATCTCAAAAATAATACTTTCGTAATGTTCGTCACCTTATACTCGACTTTATATTAATTTTCTAAATCTTTACGGGATTCAAGCTGGCTGTAGCACTCGTAACTTTCAAGCTTCGGGGAAATGTGGCCCAAACGATTTTCGTCAGTGACTGCTGTCGCCGACTTATGCACAATTTAGGCGTAACGCTCGGTGTTTTGCGAGTGACAAGGATAACTTATTAAAACATATAACATGGTAAATACGATTTGATATATGACGTCAATATTATGTCATTTATTTCATAAAATAAATGTCTACTGTATTGCTCACCAAGAATTTTAATAATGTCATCCGAGTACTGCAGATCAGTCAACTGCTCTTGAGTACAAAACTGAAGGCATGGTGGCTCAGTGATCTGAAATTTGGTCCAATCGATCATTTCAGTGTATGTTATGCTGCTATATTGGATAAAGGGCTGGTGGTTGGGCCCAAGAAATTACCGAATACGACCTGTTAGGTTTGAACGGCCTTCCAAAATTTTGGTATATCCATATGCACGCACCGATGCCTCCGGATCAGTAATCATCGACAGTAATCTATTTTCATGGTGAAAAAATATGCGGCACATTTTCTCGAAGCTTGACAGTTACAAGCGTTACAGTCAGCTTGAATCCTGTAAAGATTTAGAAAATTAATAAAAAGTCGAGTATGAGGTGACGAACATTTTGAAAGTGTTATTTTTGGGATAAAATGGGTCGGAACTGCGCCAAAAATAAATTTTATCGAAATCTTTTGGTGCCATGGTTCTAATAGTTTTTTGAAGCGAAGCTTTTTACTCCTCATTCTGTGATTTGCTTGGAGTGAAATCTGAAAAATTTTCGACATATTTTTTCTCGGAAATTTGATGGTTTGTTTGTTGCTAGCGCTTATTACAACAAGACAATTTAATACTTTAATATTAAATACTAAAAATATTTTGTGGCCTGCCCGTGGGGATCGAACCCGTGTTCTCCTAGAGGAGAGTCCAATACACTATCCACCAGGCCACAAAGACTTATTGAAAACGGTTGTTAATTCAATGCTAATTATAACAGAAGCTATGTTGCAGTAGATCGTCACCATCTATCAATAGATAGAGGATTGTGTATTTGCTATGCTACAACTATCAAAAATTTACTTTTATTTGCCACAAGGTGTCTCCAGCATCGGTTTGTTTGTATTGTGAATGCGTTTGTGGTGCTGTTGGTACGAAGAATATTAGCAATGCCCACAAGTGCGTTGACAAGTGGGTTTTTAAGTGTCAAAAAAATAGATGATATCAATAAATATTGAATTAACAAACGCATGCATGAGTCAGTGCAGCCAAGTTCACAACCATGTGTGGAGAGTTAAAATGGAGAGTCGCTGGCATTATATGCCCGTATATGTGATTGGCGTGGATATTTGACATTCAACAATAAAAAAATAAGCAGTAAATATGTTTTCTGTATATATGTAATTTATTTTATGTAATTTTAAATTTTTGTGCTTAAAAGTTAATTCATTAAAAAGTAAAAATTATTAAGCTATCAAATCTATGTAACTGCGAAAAAGCTTCACTTCTCTCGTGTGTCCAACGACGCACCTGTGTTTTTTTTTTGTGAGTTTTAATTATTTGACATTTTTAGAATTTTATAATATAGTAGGAACTGAGAAATTCGCAAAAAAAAAAAAAAATCGAGAAAAAAAATCAGAAAAATTTACAAAAAATCAGCAAGCACACATATAAAAAATTTTAAGAATCGGATAAGAAACCCCGAAGACATAACAAAAACAAGAAAAAAGCACCATAGGCACCATTTAAAAAAAAATTTGTTGCTTAAAAATGTCTTTTAATTGTCTAACAATTGAGGCGGAGTCAAATATAGGTTAGTTTTGGTGATACGGTCTATTGCTCATGTCAAAAAAATTTTTATGATTACAGTTTAATTTATACTCTTGCATTTCAAGACCTAAATAAGGTGGCGGCAAAAGTATCCCGCGTCCCGGGCGACTAAAACTCATGCTACGTCACTGCTGCTGCTGCCATAGAACTGGCTTTGACAAGTGTTTCCTAGTCTGTTATACATTTAAGCCAACTGGTTGACAGTACCTCAAATCATTGGAATTACATAATCATAATTAGGTCAAATAATCATGCGTGTCTGTTAAATGTAACGTCGGTGTGTGCTTCACTGCACACTTTTTTCTCTCTTTCTTTTTGAAATGCAATATTTTGATCAATTTCCCAATTTATTTTGACCACAACTTGTGCCGTCTTTTCTCCTCTGGCTATCTATCTTTATTAGCAATACACCTCCTTTCACCTCTACCCTAGATAACATCATCGATTGATTACTGCGTTAATGAAATGATTTCCTTTTTTTTAATAGAATTTCTGCTGCATTACTAGAATTTCAATCTTGTCGTTTTTTTTCGTTTTGTTTTTGTTTGCTGCCATTTCTACTTTTATATCACTGTAACTGATGCTGCCCCAAGTTTATGAGCTGGTGCCGGAATTAATTACTGCTTTGTTTCTATTGGTGATTTTTAATAATGAAAACATGTTTTTACAGTACATGCCAGGTTGTATATTTTTATTTTTAACTATCTAGTCATTTTATGGGCTTCACAGTTTAACGCAAAATTGAACAAAGTACTCAATCAAAATATGGTAACTGCAGTTTGTGGTCTGTTATTTTGATTATTTTAAAAGAATATGTTTCAGCAAAAGCAACTTTAAATTGCTGCGTCTCAAATTTAAATATAATGAAATAAATAATTCCGCTCATTATGCAATAGAAATATAAAATAAAATTTTGTCTAAATTTTGTACGATGTTTGATTTGTCTAATGATGGCTCTTGGAGCCTCTGGAATATTTTCCTTCTAATTGGAAATGCAAATTATGCAAAAGCTGCATTCCGTTGTGAGTGACTGTAATGAGACATTTTTCAACGGTCGCATTTTATTCATAGTTAGTTTTAACATTAACCCTTAAGGTCCAAAGTGTGCACCAAATGCACAAGTTTATTTAATATTGATTGCACTTAATACTTCTTTGAACAAACGTTTTTTTTTTTGCTACCTTTGATACCTTATATACCTTATATACCTTTGATATACAAGGTGAAGTCAAAAGTGTCCTATTAAAAATCGAATATATTAATTAAGAAAAACAAATATTTTGTTCACTTTAAATCATGTTGCAGTAGAATACATTAAAAAATTCATTTAAAAAGAAAATTAGGTTAGGTTGGGTAAGTAGGGTTGTGTACCGTTATCGGCACTTAGGTCCATTCCGAACCCCTTTTTATTTTGTGATACCACATAAAAATTGTTCCAATTTGTTCCTCAAACCATCCTTTGCTATTTATGAACCTCCAGATCTCTAGCAGTGGTGTGTTCACTAACTCTTCCAAGTCTTTGAAAAATCTGTTCCCCATATATCGGAGTCGACGATTCTGTAGATTTGGACATTCGCATAGTAGGTGAGTTATTGTTTCTATTTCCTCCGTATCTTTGCAGCTCCGACAGAAGTCGGGCGCTGTTATGCCCATTCTATTAACCATTACCCCAATGGGGCAATGACCTGCTAGAACTCCAACAAGAATCCGGATTTCCCGATTGACCAAAAGCAGAAGGTTTTAAGTTCTTTACTCATTTAGCTTTGGCCAAAGCCTTCGAGATATGTTGCAGTCACCTCTGGAAGCTCAGTTTGTGCTGGCAATATCTCTGGCTTTAAGATCTTTACTCCTTTTGACGACGCCTATAGGAATGTTCACATCTCTATCAGCTCTGTTTGTACTTGCAGTTACTCCACGACTCGCCAGTTCATCCTCTGCGTCGTTCCCTTCCATATTGCTATATCCGGGAACCCAGCAGAGAGTGACATCATGGTTATTGCAGATTCTGTTCAGGGCAAGTTTACAGTTTTGCACCATTCGAACCTTCGTCGTTTTACTGTTCAGTGCATTGATGGCCGCTTGGCTATCCACAAAAATTACTACCCTTGTGGGGGTAAAATTCTTCCTATGAATGGCCTGTGCAGCTTTTTCAAGAGCATATATTTCTGCCTGAAAAACGCTACAGTAATCAGGGAGTTTGCAACACTCCTTAATTTGCAGCGTTTCACATTATACACCCGATCCAGTTCCGTTTTCCATTTTGGAACCATCATATATATATCGTATATATCATATGATATATATATAATTGTATATAATTGGAGATTGCCGTAGGATTCTACAGCCGTTTCTTCCCATTCTTGTCTGCTGGGGATGGATGTGGTGCATTTTGTACCGAATCTCACACTGGGTATGATATAGTCGGTCGCGCTTTTTGATTCTTCGGTTCCAAAGAGATTTATAGTAGATGCATGTCCAAATGTATTGTTCTTCCAGACTTGTTATTCGTCACTGAACACTTAAGGAACCCTTCTATGGGTAGAAGATTTCGCATAATTTCCATTTCTTGCCAAACGTTCCCTGACATGCCTATAGAGCGCACAGTGCTTTTTTCCTTCTTTCTTCTGTGTTGCTTTTGCAGCTCAGCTTGCTATCAGGGATAATTCCAAAGTATTTGGCTTAAGTGGAAAGTTTCCGAGTTACTCCGTTGAGTTTCGCTAAAGTGAAACTTTCTATTTTTCTTCTTCTTGTGAACAGAATAAGTTCGGTCTTTATTCGGTCTTTATTATATTTAGCATTTTATAAATCCACTGGGCTATATTACTGTCAACTCCTTTGTTTACTAAAGCTTTTCTTATAGAATCTGTATTTACATTGTTAAATGCACCCTTGATATCTAAAAACGTTGCTAAAGTATATTCTTTGTGATGAAGGGTTCTTTCTATGACCGAAACGACCTCATGTAGTGACGTTTCCGCTAATTTGCCTTAAAGGTAGGCGTGTTGTACACTACAGAGATTATTATCGTTCAAAGAAAATTACTCAATACAATCTCCTTTTTTTTTAAACATTTCTTTAAAACTCACATAATAAATAACTCACATGCAGTACGGTAGACCTTTGGTGAAATTTCATTTCAAATTTTAATCAAAAGAGCTTTTAAACCATTCAAACAAAGGTGATTTAGGTCGCTTAGATTACTCATCATGTACCCCCAAATGCTTTAATCCAGAGGATTTAAGTCTGGTGATGCAGCGAGCCATTCATTACTGCTCATAAGATTCGAAAAATTCAACTTGCACCATTCTTGAACCAATTTTGCTTTGTGAATCGGGACAGAGTCTTGCTGAAAGAAAAAATTGCACCTCATCATACAATTTGTTGGCTTCTGGAAGAACATGACTAATCAAAACTTAATTCAGACAATATTCTTTGTGGATTTTTACGCCACGGTCGATGCATAAGTTTTTGCAATTTGCTTTTTTTGCTGATAGCTCTAAAAACCATTACTGCATAATAATTTTTAAATTTTGAAATTGTCCAAACATCCTTAGCATTTTCCTGTAGTGATGTACCATAAACACGTTCATTCTGCTAATTCAAGGCCGGCTGTGGGATAAATAATTTTTCATCAGAAAAAACAATTTCAAAATAAGCGTGCTTGCACAACACATTCTTTGATCAGATCACCCTGTTGTTCATGTTTTGTTCTGCATGATATAGACTAGTTTTTTGTAAGCTTTTATGTGCAGATCATTATGAATTACTTTTTCAATTGTTTTTTCGTGAACATTTTCCCCCTTAGCGGGTTTCCTAGCAGAGCATCTTGGATTTCGTCGAATTTTTCCACGTATCCTTTTTATCATTGTTCTTATATAAGCTGGAGTTCTTACCGTCCGTTTTCTATCACCATTATGTTGCACTTCGATACTTATCTATTTTCTCATAGCTATTAATATTACGTTGAATGAATTTATAGTTGATTTTCAAGTCTTTTTTTTGCACAAAATTGCAGTTTTTTGTAAAATTTATTTGTAAATTTATCACGAGTTCTCATTTTGCTGCCATGATAGAAATAATGTCCTTAAATAAATAAACTGGAGCATAAAGTAGCACTGCACAACACACAGGTTAAACATAAATAGGTAGAACATAGTTTATAGCAATTCAACAGGTTTATAAAGATTGTCTTTTCTTAGCACAGCAATATGGCCGCGGCCTGTATTTTAAATTAATTACCTAAAGGCAAGTTATTTATATGAAAAATTAAAAATGTGCTTCATATGAAAACTTCAAGTTTCTACATTTCACAGGCTCGAAAGAATTTTGTTCAAGCTTTTTAATTTTGCAATAATTGTTTGAAAAATTGATGGTTTCATTAATTTCCTTAAAAAATTCTCTGGATGATCGTAAAATTAGATCCAAAATAAGTCCAGGTATAAGAGTATAAAGTGGCGGCCATGGCGCAGTGGGTAGAGTGCGTGGCTTATACGTCAGAGAACCCTGGTTCAATTCCCACCTAACACAGAAAGTTTTTTCAATTGAATTAATTTTTCTGTTCGGCCGTCACCTCCCTGCAGACAATGGACAACCTCAGAGAGTAAGTACTGCAATGAAAAGCTTCTTGAGAACATAAGCCGTTCTCGATATTTGTGCTTAAAAAACTTTACATTATAATATTTTACTCTCTGAAGTATGCCTTAGTCTGATAGTACGTATATTCTCCTTCCAAAGCCAGTTCAGAAAGAAGTCAATTAAGTTGTCGTTGAGAAATTGTCCACATGTTGAATGGATATAGTCTGTGTTGTTGATGGTAATGCTCCCTGGTTCAGGCAAATATGAGCACAATGCAAAATAGGTTTGGTAAGAAATTTTGAGAACAATCGGTGTCAATCCAGCGCTATGTGGTGAACTCGTGATTTGTTGACTATGGTGTTTTCACTGCATCTGTCCAGTCAGTGTTGAGCCACTTTACCACTGCTTGAAAAGTTCGAGCCCTTCGGTTATTTATATTGAGAGTATGAGTGTTCTGTGTCCTTGCCAAATATAAACCTTAGGGATCCTTGCCCACTTCGTCTAAGTTTCTGTAAACTCAAACAACATCAAGCACACATCCGGCTATTTGTAGTCAAAATAGGCTGTGTTGTGTAACCTGTGCCGTTGTCCAGATACATAACTTAAATATTAACTGAAAATATATTGGCTATGATATTATTGATATATTAAGAGATGGCGTAACTTGATTATTATTCCATCGTTCCAATATTCCGAACATGCGTCTTTTCAGTATATGTCATTCATTTGAAGCGTAACAATATTTTTTTTTCACTCAAATATGTCGAATTTTGTGCCTGAAAAAGTGTTTTTTTGCAGGGAGTTCTTCTTCAATACATCAATATGAAGAAAACTGTTGCCGAAAGTCATCGTATTTTGGAGGAAGCTTATGGTGAACATGCTCTAGCTGAGCGAACGTGCCAAAAGTGGTTTGCACAATTTAAAAGTGGTGATTTTGGCTTAGAAGACGAAGAACGTCCTGGTCAGCCAAAAAAGTTTGAAGTTGAAGAATTAGAAGAATTACTCGATGAAGATTGTTGCCAAGCACATGAAGAACTTGAGAAATCGCTGGGGGTCACTCAAGCAGCCATTTCAAAATGTGTAACGTAGCAGCCGGATAAATTCAAAAGCAAGGAAATTGGGTGCCATATGATTTGAAGCCAAGAGATGTGGAAAGACGATTTTGCGTGTCCGAAATACTGCTTGGATGAAAAATGGATCCATTACGACAACCCGAAACGCAAACATTTATATGTGAAGCCCGGATAACCAGAACCTTCCCAGCCAAAGGCAAATATCCATGGTGCCAAGGTAATGCTCTGTATTTGGTGAGGTCAGAATTATGAGTGTGCTCTATTATGAGCTGTTAAAGGCTCACAGGCCAGACAATCACAGGCGACCTCTATCGAACACAATTGATCTGTTTAAAGAGAGCCATAGCCGAGAAACGACCGGAATATGCGATCAGACACGAAGCCATAATTTTTCAACATGACAACGTTCGGCCACATGTTGGAAGATCGGTTAAAAACTATTTGGAAAATATTGGATGGGAAGTTTTGGGTCACCCGCCTTATAGCTCGGACCTTGCCCTGTCCGACTATCATTTATTTCGGTCTATGCAAAACGCTCTCACCGGGATACGCTTCACTTCAGAACAGTGTATCAGATATTGGCTTGATTCATTTTTGGCCTCAAAACTGGAGCAATTCTTTTGGCGCGGAGTCCATATGTTACCAGTAAGATGGAAAAAGTAGTGGCTAACGATGGACAAAACTTTTTTATAGGAACAAAACCTTACCTATTTTGTGTTTATATATGAATGTTTATTTCTGTGCTTTATGTAGTTTGGCTGTAAGGGTTAAAGTAAGGTTATGGAATTTGCACATAGCAAATTTTGTTTTACAATTTGTCATGTTTTTAAACGTACACACACATACACACACACACACACAAATTGGTAGGGATCTTTATTATCAAAGGTTTCTATTACAACTTTAACAATCAGAGCATTTAAATTCTTAATGTTCCATTTACTATTTGAATCCCATAATATAGTTAGTAATATTTTTGCTCTCTTTGAGTGAATCTAGCTTTCAACCGTAAGTTGAAGTTAAAATTCAGAAAATTTTATAGTATGTACTGTTGTATGAGTTAAATTGACAAATTAAAAATTCTGGTTGAAATTTGAGCATAAAAAGATATTTTCAACACAGTCATCTCGACAGGTTACCTGAAAATTTTGTAAACTTAAGTTAATAGCAGGAAAAACGTATCCAATACAAGGTTATTTTACCAATTCAAGGTTATTTAATTAGGAATAAGTGATGTTTTGTTTAAGGCTGACAATTACTAGTTTCTGATGTGACATTTTTTTCATTGGAAAAAGGAGTTCCGTAGGTTTAACAAATCCAGTGTAGTAAATAGAAATCCATTAATTGTCCATGCTTATGTCCATGAATTGTTTTGTTCGATAACTTTCATCGCTGCTGGCGAAAAATTGGAACATAAAATTTTTACAAGCTTCGTTTGAGGCGAATTTTTTAACAGCAAAATCATTCGCTATAGACAGGAACAAGTGGCCGTCTGAGAAGTTTTTTTAATTCAAAATCTCCATCTAGCGCAACCCAATCACACTAATACAACACGGGATACAGGTTGCTAAGGACATCTATTGGAAAAATATTGCATATCTTTTTACTACACCTGACACATTAAATTATTGGGAGCTGGCATTAAAAATCACGCTTTCGTAAAAATACATTTCATTTGATCTATTAAACTTAATATTTGGTCATAACCACAAGTTTTTTATCTCGTTGGAAATGTCGAATTACGTGCTAGCAAATCAGCGTTTGCGAGAAGTTTTACTTTATTGGTTTAATTTACACAAAAATGCATCCGAAGCAAATCGTTTGCCACTTGAAGCATACCCTAAATGCGTTCCGTTGATTAGAAAGAGCCAGGAGTGGCTTGCCCGTTTCAGAAGAGTGATTTTGAGATCGATGCCAAAGAATTTCCAGCCCAACCAAAAAAGTTCAAAGATGAGGACTTGGAGGCATTACTCGATGAAGACCCGTGTCAAATGCAATAAGAACTTGCAAATACATTGGGAATTGATCACGCAATTATTTGCAGGCGTCTGAATGCATTGCGAATGATCAAAAAGCAAGGAAATCGGGTGCGGTGCGTTCTGAAGCCGAGAGACGCCGAACGACGATTTTTCGCTTGTGAACAGCTGCTCCAAAAGCAAAATTGGAAAGGTTTTTTTGCATCATTTTATCACACCGAGAAAAAAGCTTATGTTAAATTGAAAAAAACCTAGTATAATTTATAAGATGGCCTTGGCAGTTTTCAGTCACCCAAGTACTTTATCAAAACGCCTAAGTTTTACATGTTGACTTGTCAATTTTTATTGGGTGATAAATTAACCAAGTATTTGGTAATGTTTTATACACCACAATTAAAAAAAAAATGTATTTCAAATATATCGTATATAACTTTTTCGGGTCTTGGTTTTTTTTTATTTTTCTTTTTTTTCGAAGCTGCCGCCTCTCGTTCTTTGATTTTCTTGATTGAAATCGGTAACAACACAAATTTTTCTTTTATCAGCACAGTTTTTTTCTTAGAAAGTAATGACTTCTCGGCTTTTCTTGCTGATTGACGCCTATTATAGCAAGAACATTGAATTGAATTAAATATCAACTACAAAAATTTTACCATCGCATGCCGTTGAGATTCGAACCCACACCAACCGATACCACTGTGCATGAAGTCACTACACTAAGCATTGAGCCAAACTCCTTCGTTACGCGGAGTGATTTATTCAATATTAATTACAACTGAAGCTATGCTGCAGCATAACACAAGAATCTATTAAAAGATTTTTGTTGTTGGCTATCAACAGAATACTGCGACATACTGCATCTGTTAATACAGCATCTCTTAACATAGCTGCAGTTATGTCAGCAAGTAGTAGCAAGGCTGCTTGGATCAGTGGGTAGAGCGATGGACTGGTACCAAAAGTTTCAGGCTCGATTCTGCACGGCGGGCAAAGAAATTTTTTTCTCTTTTTTTTTTTCATTTCTTTTTGTTGATGAAATGTAATAAAATTTACTGATGTGAATATTAACGTGTGTTTTTTAATTTACTTTATGTTATTTTTGAATTTAAAAGTAGTTTTATTACAAAAAAAACCATTAAATTATCAAATCTATCCTTCTCTCGTGTGTCTAATGACGCAGCTGTGTTTTTTTTTTGCAGAAAATAGCTCAAAAATATGCTTAAGCCATTCATGCTAGTTGTTTATTAATTTTGTATTTTTGGTTTTTGGGCTCAGGTGAATCAAATATTTTTTTTTCAAGGTATCGAACTATGTGCTTTCAAAGCGATGTATTAAATAATAAATTGCTTAAATGAATAAGCAAAACTTTATAATTCCCATACAATTCTCTTTACCCAAGCCTACTTAGGTGATTTACCAATGGTTTTTTTTCTCGGTGCACTCGCGAGGAAAATTAGATCCAATATTATAATCCAAAAAGCGTAAAAAACCATATGGTTATGGCCTGGTTAAACATCGACGGCAAAGCCAAATATCCATGATTCCAAGTGCATGTACTGTATTTGGTGGGATCAGCAAGGTATTATCACTATCGACAAGACTTTATGCATTCGAGTCGAGCATTGAAGGAAGAATGGACACAAATGATCGAGAACTGTACCTACAAGCTTTATGCCGACCAAACGGCTTATGTTCTCAAAAAGTTTTTCAGGGCAGTTTTTACTCTCTGAGGTTTGCCATTGTCTGCAGAGAGGTGACGACCGAACAGAAAAATTAGTTCAATTAAAAAAACTTTCTGTGTCAGATGTGATTCAAACCTGGGTTCTATAGCATACAAGCCACTCACATGAACCAGTATGCCACAGCCGCCACCCTACCATTAACTACAACTATTAAGTTGTAAATAATGATGAGTTTAAAGTTCAATTGATATGAAAAAAGGAATGAAATGAAGCCAGGTTAATGTGTAGGATCCTGCCTAGGACGGAATTCGAGCCTGGAATCCATGAGTGAAAGACAAACGCATTACGACTTCCACTATTGTGTCTGCCAAATAAACTATTTAAGATTTCTTAGGCATGATTTATTTTAATATGGTGAACCGGGGTTATCTTTGAGAAATATTATATATATTAGTCTTATTTCTAAATTCGAGAATATTTTCAATACCATTATATCACATTTTCATTAACTTACCCTATTGCAAGAGGTTTAATTTGTACACACTGTCGATATGAATACGATACAAAATCTCGTTGTAAGTATTTTGTATTTTTTCTTTCAAACAAGTTGCTGCTTTTCGTCCACTTCGTCCAAGCATAACTCATACGAGACGCTCATAAAGTGTCATCTTGATTTATTATGTTTGTGTTGAATGTAGAAGCAGCAGCAGCGAGTCGAGGCAACACTTTGACAGAAGCTAGTTGAATCATTAAAGCAAATTTGCAGATAAAATGTTCATAATTTATATAATATCTAGTGACACTTTGAACGATTGACAAATTTCATAAATATTTTAGAATTTAAAATATTGTTGGCTAATTTAAGCGATCATCATTGAGTAGATTCAAGAACAATAGACCCAGCCATATTTATTAGAACCATATCAACTGTAATGTGCAACTTATTTTAGCCATTCAAATCTCATCTAAAGTAACTGCTTCTACTTGTGTTCTCTATTTATTTATGGTTTTTCATTAACACTTGAATTTTGCTCAATTTTCCCAAACTTGATGTCAGTTTAGTTTTCAGCTTTATTTACAAACTGCTGCTAACTTCGATTTCCGCACATGTCGCCCATTTGTTGACTTTTGCATAAATACAGCTCATCCTTCCTCTTATAGTGTCGGTTGGTTCTTTTTTTTTCCTTTATTTTGCTTCTTTTTTTTCTCGTTTCATCAACACTGGGTGCTAAAATAATGTCACACAATTTGAATTTATTTGACATTGTCAGCTTTGGTTGAAGTGTCAGCGCCATCACTATGAAACAGACACACTCTTACAACACACATACTACACACACTCATCGTTATATATGTATATATCCAGTCATACATGCCTAGATATATCGTTTCGAAGTTGACACAAAAGATGTCAGTCACCTAATGCAAACAGTTGCAAAACTCTTCGCCATCAACACTACTCGACTTTTGGGAGGCATACATTTTTTGTTGGTGGCGTGGGTAGAGCAGGGCTATGGCAAGCGGTCCGTACCGCAGCTATTGTTCGCTCTTATGTGTTTCATGTGGAATTTTGCCACTTCCGTTTTCACACCGTTTTCTTCAGTTTGATTTTTTTTTTTTTTTATGGAATTTAGTGTCTTATTTAAGTTAAGTGAATGCCACACCCATGAAAATTGGTGAGTAAACTTAAGAAACTACTAAGAAACTAGGTCGCCGCAGGCGCTTCACGTTCGTTCAAGCTTAAAGGCTTGAAGTCAGTGTAACAGAACCCTCAAAATGAATCAACTTTTTGAAAATTTAAAAAATAGATGTATTTTTAAAAGCTGCACTGGAGAGCAATTTTTTATAAAATATTGTTTGTGATCATTTTTCTTTTGTGAATACAATTTATTTTTCAATAAAAGAAAAAAAAAAATTTTCCACAAGTTGGTTCATTTCCTAAATGGAAAAGAACATGAGTAATTTTGCCTAAGTCAGCTCAGGCAGAACATTTTGTTTGAAGCATTAGAAACTTTTATAATTCAACAAAAAACTTATTTAATATATACTTGGCTAGATAAAACAAAACTTAAGTAGTTATTGTCTAAATTCTGAAGCGTTGGATGCTTTTTTAGCGAAGTTATTTATATTATACGGGAGTAAAATGAAAAGTTTACAAGCGTCAGTTACGATGTTTTTTCTATCATCAAAAACAAAAACTAAAACACAAACAGCTACAACAGAAGCCGCTCTCGACAGCCAGCACATTTTCCATTCCGTTTAAACAACAACAAATGCATGCTAACGCAATAAAAAATAACTCTCACTTTACGATGCTGATCTTGATAGCATTGCTACTGTTTGCGATCGCTAAAAAATTGTTTTTGCTTGTGTATTTTGTAGGTGGACTAAAACATTGTACGCAATGAAGTTTGCTTGAGTTTTTATTGCAAACATTTATTTGAAGTGAATATACAAGAATAAAGTGAACTGGATTGGAGGGAGAGGGGGAGAAAGGGTAAAACCGATGTAACGAAATTTTTCTAATGAATAACAAATGATGTTGAAAGATATCATGAAAAAAGTGGAATCGGAAATGGAACTTTTATTGAAAGTATGTCTACACGCAGAGAAAAAATATGTTTATATATGTTTGGTTTCGAAAACAAAATATTCAGAGGGAACCACCTAATGATCAAGAACTTTCCTTCAATAACATTATTTTTCGATATAAGAAGATATTAGTTGTGTCCAACATTTATATAATTGCCTTAGCTAAAAAACTAACGTCTACATTAATATGCTTGTGACAAAATAGAATTGTGTGTTTCTACCCAATAAAAATATATTTGCATCACTGCTAAACTCAAAAAGAACAGAACTTTGCAAACTTAAAACCAACAGAACTCCTTTCTTTTATATGTTTCGCCTAGGCATACATATATCTGTTTCTTTTGCACTTGCACGAAAAATAGCGAAAACCTTGTTGCTTTATGCGCTTGCTTTTAACAGTTGCCAAGTCTTGGCGTCATTTTAAGTTTCAAGCAGCCGCGCCAAACGTGTTGAAAAGTTTAGCTCTTATGAAAAGTGTTTCTGAAAATTTTTGTTTAAATTAAAAGTGCTTGTATTTAGTTTTTAGCAATTCTTAAAAAAATTAATTTTTAAGAATTACACTCGAGAGCTTTATGCCAAGTAATTTCATGAAGCAACAGGTTGCCACAACAACAATGTTCTTTACAGAACAACCACCAGCAGACTAGACAGCTGTTTCGTCGGTCGCTACAGCAACTCATCAGAAATCTTCTGTGGCTCATGCAGTCCATTAACTTTGAAAATCTTATAAGCACACCTTCTGCTAAAACCTAAGCGGAATTGCAGTTGTGTGCTTTCCAATTTAAAAAGCAATGTTTTTCTACTTCTTTGCACAAAGGAAATGTTCAAAAAATTGACTACATTAATTCTGCAAAGACTTGTTGTTGCGCTCTTTGTTTACTTCTTTTCACGATTCCATTCTTTGGCACCAACAATTCGTTAGTATTAAACCATAGAAGGCGTGAGAAGTTTTTTTGAAAAAAAGATGAGTCATCATATTTTCTGAGGTCGGGCTCGTGCCAGTTTGTACATGAAAAATAAATTGTGGCATTTTTTAATTTATGTAAATTTATGTCTGTATCGAGTGTAATTCTTAAAAATAAATTTTTTTAAGAATTGCTAAAAACTAAATATAAATTAAAAAATGCCACAATTTAGTGTTCATGTAAAAGTGTTTGTGTTTTCAAATTAATAAAAAAAAAAACAAAATAAAAGAAAAATAAGGTGGTTCAGCAGTAAAAATAGGTGAGTTTTGAAGCAACTTGATGCTCCAATCATATTATGTTTTCTCCAACTAGAAAATGTGTGCTTATAAAAATTATTGTAATGTCGCATAAACATAATATGGTTACTTCTCAACATACTTAAATCCGAGAAAAACTTATTTACTCTTTTCTAAACATATTTTATTTGTTTCAAACTAACAATTACTTCTAAGCAAATATTTTGTAATCACAGTGAAAAATTTTTGGCATTTCTTTGGCTAAAATATGTTTCCAAGTAAATATAGTGTAATCATCGGTAAATATACTATGTTGTTCTTAATTATCGTTTTGAAAATAATTGCTTGACTGCAATTAAATTATGTATTATCCAATTAATATATATTTGTCCGTAAATATTTAATGTTATTCTTGACTAAATTATATTTCCAAGCAAACAAATAGTAATAGACTAAAAGTGTTCTCAGTCCATTTATAATTACAATATATTTATATGAAACATATTTTCTTTAAAACAAATTATATTGTTTTTAAATACAAACAACAAGTGCTAATGTACAATTAAATAATGTTAAGATGCAAATATATATCTAAAGAAAAATTGCATTATTTAATTATATTATATGTGGAACCAATTATGATTACTTGTTTCCAAGAAACATGCATTACTTCCTGCAAATTATGTTTGGTAAGGCCTATTATTTTTCAGCGTGTATGGATAGCTACAAGTATTTAGATATTTTAGAGAGAAATTTACTGCAAAGTGCCACAAAATTGAAAATCTACGAAAACTTTCGTTTTTATCTAGATAGCGACCCAAAACGTAAATTTGCAGTTACACAGAGTTGGCTCATTTGGAATTGCCCGCATTTGATTCAAATTCCAGTGCAATCACCTGATTTAAATGTGATTAAGAGCTTGTGGTGGGTCCTAGAAAGAGAAATTCCGCAACATGAAATTCGAAACCAAACTGATTCCAAAAAGGCTTTAGAAAAGCGGGAAAAAATTTCTTCAAATTATACCAAAAAGTTGGTGAAATCGATTCCAAAGGGACTCCGAGTTTTTTTTTTTTTTTGCAATAAGGAATATCCTACAAATTTTTATTAGCTACTGCTTAAAACATTTCCTAACCATATATATACTATATGCTTTTTTTTACTTTTTTACTGCATCATTTTGGCTGTGGAATGCCTTTTTAATTTAAAACATATTTTTGAAATATAATATTTTTAGATTTTACTCCTTTAGAATCGATTTCATATACTACTCCGACAACAATCAGTTCGTACGCCTGAACATTTTTTAATATTAATTTTTTCAAATTTAATTTATATTAAGAAATCAATGTTTTTATTACAAAGTTTGTTATATTCTTAAACCTTGAAATGTAATTTCTTAGAATCACCAGCTAAAGGGGGAAAAAATTACAAAAAATCAACGTAAAAAGCGAGATTCAGCAACACAGTCATAAAAATGTAGTGCAAAAACTAACAACATTCACTTTGTACGATAGAAAAACTGCGGGTATACATAAAGATAACGGCACCAATTATTTTTTGCTACTTCTATATACCAATTTAGAATGTATTGAGAAGTCTTCTATGAAACTTCTATGAAACTTCTATGGAACTGTGGAATTTGGTGTCAACTATGGAACTAAAAAAAAAACCTACAGCGATGTTTCGATATTCCTGGCAGTCATACTTGCAATCTCACCCATGTCATATCTCAGGTGTGTGCGCAGGTAAATTTTTTTTATTTTTTCTATCAACTTCTATGGTCTCCCGGGTATACATTTCTGAACTGCATCAAAATCGTACGAGCCGATCTATGGGCAGGCTTTAATGGGTTAAATCTATTTTTTAATATAAATATAGACAACTTGTATGACAAAACGTTCTAAGCACAAATTTTTTATTTTTTATAAATCCTTTGCATAAAAGTTAATTTTGCATAAAAAGTTTAAAAGCAATAACTAGATAAACCTACAATTATTTTGTAGCAGGTGTAAAACATCAAGTAGAACAGGTTCCTGATCACCTGCGTCTCAAGACAAACAGGTTGGCGTGTGAATTAATGCTTCGTCATTGTAAGACAACCACAACGATGAAGCACGAACGTTAGGATATGTAGATGAAATGAAAAAAATATAGAATCTCATTTATAGTCAACATGTTGAAAAATATATTTATAAACATGGCGGCAACTACATCATTTTAAAAGTAAAGTAGTCCTTGCAACATTTGCCTAAAAACGCTTAAGCACACACAACTTAAAACAGTTTTCGTGCCTAATTAAGTAGGATTTTATTTTGTTCTGATATCCGCATGAATTCAGACATAAATCTATATAAGTTTAAGTGTGGCTTTGCAGGGATATCTCGTACAGTAAGAAATCATTTTCATTACTCTTTCACACCCAGAAGCAACAACAGGGCTAATATATTATTTTGCCACAATAATCTTGCAAAAATGTACATATGTATGTATGAATATGAATGGTAGCATATATGGAGCAAACATTGCAAAAAAGAAAAAAAAATATATACATAAACACAATAAAAAGTTGCATAAGGCAGCAAGCCAAAATAGCAGAGCTTTCATATCTATAACGAGATTAAGGGCCATTTTAAAATCCATTTAAATCCTTTGGCAGCAGTTAAAAATATATATATATTTTTCCGTTGTTATCTTCAAATATATGTACTGACTGGCATACCATAGGGATTCGCGTTACTATGATATCCCTTGGCACACGCCAACCAACACCCATCACTAATCACCTCAAATGTTGTGGTTTTAAGTGTTGAGTGTGGGACTGATTGTTGATAAGGATTGTGTTGGTTTTGTGCTAATTTCAAAATAAAAATGCTTAAACGTTTACAATTATTAACACTCTAACACCAGCAAGGCAATTTCTGACCTTTTGACATTTTTTAAGTGTCAAAAGTTAAAAAAAAATTTTTTTAATGAGCCTTAGGTAGTCTTAGTGTATGTGAATGCAGTAAACTGAAATTGAATCGGTAAAGAAATGACTGACAAGAAAAGGTCGCCAAGTGACACTTTCCGATTAGAATAATTTTCGGATATGTGATAGAGGAGGTTGACGTATTTTTTATATATGTGCTAAATTGATGGTTTAGGGATTCAAATGGCGTTTCAAAATCAGCCGAAAGTCAATTTTTTCACCATAACTTCGCCATTATTAGTAATATCTTTTGATTGGGAAAAGAAATTGAAATAATTTTTGTAAAATGCATTATTTTTCTAGCTTGATTGCACTGTAAAAAAATTTAAAAACAAAATTAAAAAAAAAAAATTCACAAAAAATGGTGGGAGGCGTAATTCAGTAACCTTGTAGTACCCTTGTTTTTTGTAATGATACAAATGGCTAAGTAATTTTTGTGTTTAAGTAGAGCAACTTTTTCTAATTAAAATTATTTTGTGGTAATTTTTGAGAAGTCATTCGATATTTTAAACAATGAATTTATCTATAAATTGCTAAAATTATTAAAATTAAAATGTTTCTACAAAATAACATCATAAGATTTAAGATTTCTAATAACTTTTAATTTTTCGCCTGTGGTTGACCATTTTCTGGACTATCTTACATATCGTGCCCATCATGCGAAAAACGCCAATGTGCATTTGTGCTTTGCACAATGTGCAAAGATTCGAATTGCTCCGAAAAATCCACCTGTTCCAAAATATCTTTTCGGAATTGAATGGTACATGCCTTCATAATACAATTTGGTTACAATTTGGTTCCCATTGCTTCACAAAAATATTAAAAAAAAATTCTTTTTGTGCAATTTCACATTGGCGTTTTTGGCGTGAAGAGGACGATATATATAATAAATCGGGGATTGACCGAAGCGGACTACAGTGGATCCCTTTTCGTCCCTATTGGACAAAGGATGCTACCGCTCGGAGCCCTCATACATGAGCATGCTCCTTACATAAGCATCATTTGTCACCCCAAGCATATCCTTGTATGTCAGCTGACCAATCTCGGCTTCGCCAATAAATGGACGTCCCAGAATGGCCAATCTTATACTTGCCAACGCCGGACACTGGCACAGAACTTGTGCTGCCGTTTATGCGTGTAGGCATAACCTACACGCATCGTCCTCGGTCAGAGTCATCTTCCTGAGATGGTGCATGTAGGGACTGTGTCATGTGACCAGTGCAAAAAGCCAGCTTAAAATCCTTCGATTGTAACGGATAACTTTTGCTGCCTCACTACGAGACCACTTTACGGCCGCCTTGGATTGCCTGCAATTAACAGCTTCTTCCCACCTTGTACGGTATTCCGAGTCCGTCCATTGCTTAATAAGGCCTGCCACCATGTTGTCGCCTATGGCGATACGTGGCTCTGGTCCACAGAACTTTTCTGCTGATCCCTCTCTCGCTAAAGAATCAGCATTTTCATTCTGTTCTATGCCAGAATGTCCTCTCACCCACATAAGTGTGAGCTCATTTGTCTGAGCGCACCTATTGAGTTTGGTAAGACACTCTATGGCCAACCTGGAAGTGACGCCTGTGCGCTGCATGCACCTAATCACCGACTGATTGTCAAGGGCAATGACAATTTTCTTGCCATTGACCCGGTCATCTATCAGGTGGTCCAGTGCATGCACCACACCAAGCATTTCTGCCTGGTACACAGACACAAACCTCCCTAACCTCAGTACACAGGATAGGCTCAATTCTTCTGAGTAAACGCCTGCCCCGGCTCTGCCATTTATCAGATAGCCGTCTGTGAATATACTGATATCGTTACCAGCGATTTCTTCACAGACGACTCCATCTGTTATAAGAGTTTTTTAAAATTTTTCTGTTATCCTTACTCTCTGCCCTCCGTCCATAGGCATGCCCGTCTCCCTGACATCTCTATGTACAATATCAAGGATACGCATATGACCATGTAGGGCCGTTGATCCATGCCACGTAGCATTTGGCAACATCCTGAGGGCTGTTAGCACCGCCGTTTTCTTTATTTCTAAATCCAAAGGCAGCATACCTAACAGAACCTTTATTACGCTTGTTGGAGTGGCGCGTATTGTACCTGTTATTCCAACACATGCCAGCCGTTGGACTCTGTCCAGTCTCTTCTCAATGGTTTTCTGGCTGACTATTGTCCACCAAATCAGCGAAGCATACGTCATGACAGGTCTAACCATTATAGTGTAGACCCATTTCACAGACTCTGGGCTTAGCCCCCATTTGAGACCTCCATTTAACCCTCTTGGCTCTTTGAATCCTATCTTCTACATGCTCTTTCCAGTTCAGTTTGCTATCAAGGGTTACTCCTACACATTTAACTTTCGTGGTCATGTTGATTTCAGCTCCAAAAAGTCTGAGTGGTTCTCTCCTCAGACCTGTCCTCTTTCTAGTAAAGAGAATATTGCCTGATTTTCTTGCGTTTACGGTAAGGTCTTGTTCTCGACACCACTCCTCCACCATTCGTAGTGCTCCCTTCATGATCCAGAAATGGTGTCAATGAACTTACCACAGACGATATCAAAGTTCCCAAGAGGACGATATATTCTTTGGTATAGTGAGCAAATTTGTACTTAAAAAATTAGGCGGAATTGGATAACCCTAATGTTGATCCTTCTACACCAATTTTCTGACTTCAACCAAACTTTGCACATTTTTTTGTATTTCGGTTCGCACAATAGAAAAGAATTTAATTTTAATCAAATTCCTTCTACGCAGCTTGTCCAACTTTAACCAAATATTGCACATACATATATAGAAAAGTGGGCGATATAAGGCATTACGGCGTGTTACTTTAATTTTAATTGAACTCCTTTAACACCGTTTGTTCAACTTCAACTAAATTTTCTACATATATTCTTGATGTAATGAGCAGCCTATTGTCTAGAAAATTGGTCGAGATTAGACAAGGGGACGTGTCTATTAAATTTTAATACTTTCTTCTCTTTAATACTTTAATTCTTGTAAAAAATTTTAGATTTTAGTTATAGCCTCTCGAAAGCCATGTAACTGATAACATCGGCTAGTTCGTGGAGAACATTTAAGGATTTTGTTTTTGAATTTTTTTGCGATCAAGCATGTCATGGTCCAGCATTGTCAATCGACAAATAGCTCCGGGCAATAGGTGTTACTTTGAGTTCAGAGGGTAAATCAGAAGCAAAGATCTTAAACAAGCTAATGCGTTGTAAAATTGAAAAAGCAACCAGTCTTTATAACAATTCATCAAATAAATAGCCACTTCATGGTGCAAAAAATATCCATTTGCCAAGAAAAAAAGTCGTTACAAAAACCACTAAATGGCTTCAACTAACAACATGTTGTTGCAACACCCAGAAAAACTATTATTATTATAAACTATAAAAGCCAATAATAAAAATTCTTAGTTTCCATCAGCAACAGAGCGTTGTCTAAAAAATGGCTACAGCAGAAGAGGCGAAATCTCAGAGGCTATAGAAAAAAAGCACTATTATATTAAAAGAAAAGCAAAAAGTCATTTATTCATTCACACTCCATTACGAGAAAAACCACAAACTATCACACAGAGCAATAGCAAAACTATGCAGCAGCCAACCCTATCCACCGATTCTAGTGGCACGAATTCAAACCAAGCCAGGGCTAGGCAAGATGGGTGCGCTTAAAGGATATGCAAAAGAATCCTTGACAGCAGCAAAGTATCAGATGGTTTGTATAAGTGTCTGTTTGTCGCTGTTAGTATGTGGCCATGTGATGTGTATAGTGTATGTGTGTGAGATTATTTGTAAACACTAAATAAATTGGCAAACATTAAAGACGGATTTAATGTCGTGTGCCAAAGTTTGTAAGGAGTCTCCTTTTAATATAGAAAGCGAATAATTAGCTTGGTTTATTACACATTGTATAACGCCAGCAAAGTAACCAAGTAACAAATATACAGCTGCAGTGATAAAAAGTGATAAATAGTGGGAGCAAATAGATAGGGGGGAGTTCGTGGAGCAACACTGGCTGCCAGAGAAGATTTTGTAACCATGCATAATGTGAAACTTAATTATGTATATAATGGAAGGATTTTTTGGCGCACAACGCAGTCGGCAGCTTGAAGTAATAAAACAAGCAAAAACGAACCAGGTTGCAAACCATGCAAATGGCTTTAAGTTTAATTTGCAATTTTTTCCCGATATTGTTATGTCGGTTTTTTTTTTTTTTGGGCAGCAGCAACATAAGGTTTAAAATAATATAATAGCAGCCACAAATTAAGACGTTTTTTTTTTGATATTGTGTGAATTTCTGCCAAATTTCTTATCTAAGCATATCACCGAGCTCAATATCTTTTCCAGGCGCAAAGTGATGGCCAACATCCAAGCCACAAAAACAAATAATATACTCAGAGGTACTTACAATTAAATGCAAATTGTTGGCAACAGTTGCTGACAATATTCCCAAATTGTTTCTTAGATTGCCTGCAACTGAAACACTTTGATTATGATTGCAATTTGGAGAGAGGTCAACGGAGAGAGAAGGAAAGGGAGGGAGCGAGCGAGTGGTAGGTAAAAAGTTGTGTTTGTTTGTAAACAAATAATGGTGCTCATTATCTTGATATTCTTGATAAAACTTTCAAGAAGATTTTTGGAAGTGATTTTTTTATTTGGGGTGGAGGAAATGGCAGTATCTAATCTGTAAATACAGTATTAGATACTTTTTTTAGAATGTTAAAAATTTTAACTGATAACACAGACCTGCATGGTTTTTTTTTTTTTTTTTTGAAGTGAAACGAAATAAAGTATTCAAATTATATTGTCACACCCCCTTTTCTTATCCCCACCAATTTGTTATACTATGAACTGCTCATTGCGCCAAGAATATATGTGCAAAATTTAGTTGAAATCGAAAAAAACTGTGTAGAAAATTACACAAAGGATATAAATTAAAACAAAAAATCTCTTTCATATTTAGATGTATATAATCGAATAATGATCTGCCGCAATGATAATTCAAAAGTCGAAAATAAGGACCATCCTAATATATATATGTACAAAATTTAGTTGAAGTCGGAAAAACGGTGTAGAGGTTCGATTCAAATTAAAGTGTCACACACCCAGTATAATCCCGCCTACTGTCTAATTCTGCAGACTATTCAAAATACAAACAAATGTGCAAAATTTGGTTGAAATCGAACAAACGGTGTAGAAGGAGTTCAATTGAAATTAAAGTGACACGCCCCATTGACTAATATCGCCCACTTATCTAAACTACGTACTGCTTATTATTAAAAAAAAGTATGTACGAAATTTGTACGAAGTCAGACAAACGGTTAAGAATAAGTTAAATTAAATGTCAAGTGTCACGCCCCCTGCAGCTCAATTTTTATACCCCAACGCGTACTGCGTAAGGGGTATATTAACTTTGTGATTCCGTTTTTAATGGCCACTAAGGAGGCGTTGCAGGCATAGAAAAGTATATATATTTTTGATCAGCATCACCGCCTGCGTCGATTTCAGTGTGTCCGTCTGTGGACACAAATACAGCCGTAACTTTAAAGCTATCGCGATGAAATTCAAAATATAAGCTTCTTTTAAAAAATTAAGATAATATTCTGAAAGGACTTGAAATTTGGCATGTAAGCTTTGATCTTCCATATAAATCCTGCCTATGAAATTTAGAAAAATCAGAGGAAAACCACACCTACCTCCCACCTAGAAAGCCACCACCTAGCAAAAATTAAAGAAATGTCCTTAAATTTTGCACATAAGCTTCGATATTTAATATAAGCCATTTCTATAATATTGACAAAATTTGATGAAAACCACGCCCACTTTCCATACAAAGTAGCTTTGTTTTAAATATAAAATCTCTTAAAAACCCACAAAAATTAAAGACATGGCTTGAAATTTTGCACATTAGTTTTGATATATAATATGATCTCTATGATATTTGGTAAAATTGGATGAAAACCACGCCTAAATCGCATACCAAGTGACGTCATAAAAATAGGGAAACTTTAGTAAGTATATAAAAATGAATGCCATAGTGTCTGTTGTGGCTAAAGATTGCGAATATACTTCAGTACGGCCGCGGGGGGGTATTTTAGCTTCGGTTCCTTACTAGTCCCTGCCAAAGCTCCATTCCTTACTAGTCTAGGCTTAAATTAGAAAAAACGATGAAGAAGGTGTTCGGATAATATTGAAGTGCAACGACCCTTGTATAATGCCGCCCACTTTTCTAAACTATGGACAGCTTATTATACCAAAGAATATGTCAGCAAAACTTGGTTCAAGTCGGACAAATGGTATAGATGGATTTCGATTCGAATTAAATTGACACGACCTTTTTTAAAACTTCTCATTGAACTAAAGAAGATATGTCGATATGTCGATGTCAATAAGATGGTTTGTAAAAGTAGGCGTGGCAACATTAACATATATAGTGACAGCCACTTGGATTCATAACACCTATGCACTAAGTTTCACTATCAAAACACGTACCACTCAGGAATTATAATGATTTCTGAAAAGAGGTAACCTCAGCGGCCGTCCAGGGTTCTTACAAGACGATTTATGGGGTTTTGTAGATCGGTTGACCTTGCTGGAAGGTTCGTTGTTGTGATGTGATTTATGCGTATGGTTGTTTTTGTTGTAGTCGCTGGAAATTTGGCCAGCGGTTCCCTTTTGGGGCCCTTCACGGGAGGTCTAGTTATGATGAAGGCGCCCTAGGAACGTGGCGTGATGTTGGTGAGATATTGACCAGCTATCCCCTTTTTGCGCTCTTCACAGAAGGTCTCTTTGTGTGTTTGCCTTCACAGATTAGTTGGTGAAGGTGACCTTGGCGATAGTGAAGATGCCCATCTTCTGCTGGTGCTGCTGGCGTGACTGTATGCGGTACTTCCCGTTATCCTTCAATGGTTCTCTATGTTTTCGTGGTGTGATGTGTGGAAAATTCCTTATTTTTCCTTTGTTGTATATATTTGTGTGTGTACTTTGACTATCGTGTTGGTCTTGAGTGTGCTAGTGGCGCTTCGTCGGTCTTTTGTCGATAGGAGGTGAGTTCTACTTGTGAAGAGCGATGGTGAGAGTGGCACTGAGGAAACTATGAAGCGAAAATAAACTAACTGCTATGCTTGTAAATAAGAACACGTCCGTTCAGTTCGATAGCTCTGTTACGACTCATCTTTATTCAATCTTCAAACTTATGACTAACAAGGAAAGGTCCTCAGGTGTCACTCACCGATTTGAATAATTTTTGGATATGTGATAGAGGACAAAAATCTAAGGTCGACGTTTTTTTTATACGTGCTCAATCGATAGTTTACGGTTTCAAAATGACGTTTGAAAATCAGCGAAAATTTCGTTTTTTTTGCCACAATTTCACTATTTTTCCATAGAAATATATACAAATTTGGTATCAAACGAAAGGTATTTTAAAGCCACACATGATGGCATCCATTTTGGAGAAATAAATTTCATTGTAATTTTGTTGATGTAATTTTTAACAGTATTTAGTCGATATTATAAGAAGCGCATTTTCGAAATTGTTTCATTTTCATTTATATTTTATTTAAGAGAATTCTAAAAGCTACCTTTTTTTTGTTGTTTTAAATTTTTAAGTTTTTATATTAAAATTTTCTTTACTAAAATATGCATTCATTTTCTTAAAAAAAAATTTTGTTTTTAGAGATGAAGACCACAATATGGGTATCAAACATTTTGTTTTTCAGGGCTTTGTTTTTTTGTGCTTTTAACTTGTTTGCCCGATGGAATGAGAAAAAATCATCGAAAATTTAAAAATATGACTTTTTATGTAAATATCTCCGTTAGTTTTCAGCATATATCACAAAATTTTTTTGTGTTATAAAGTCTAATAAAAGTACTTGCTAAAAAATATTTTAACAATACCAATTAGTGTACATTTGTATTTTTAATATTTTTTTCAAAAAAAAAAAAGCCCAAAATATTCAATGTTTCCTCAAAAAATTACGTAAAATTTGCTTTTGTTGTAAAAATAATTTAAATTAAAAATTTAATTTTAAGCTCCCTTTCACATGGCATGCCATTTATTAGCAAAAATGGATTCAGCTTTAAGCAAAAATTTATTAGCAAAAATTTATTAGCAAAAATTTATTAACTATCATAAAAAAACAAGGGTTATTGATGAAATTAATTTTTTTAAAAATGTTCTTTTTATAATTTTTATAAAAGAGTATAGCTTCAAAAATGATTTATTTGAAAAAAATATCTCAATATTCTCTCCCAATCAAAAGTTATTACTAAAAACCTATTTTCATACCATGTGGATCTGTATTAACAAAATTCCTTTTCTGTTAGTTATTAAGTTTCTATATCCTTCCCATACTAATTTTAAGAATAATCATGCTCTTTTTGAAAATTTTAAAAGAAATAAATATTTTTTATACTTTTCAGTTATAAATCCTTGGCTGCCACACCTCGCTCCAGTAATATAGCTTCCACCCTATGGTAACTCATTACCCCAACTATCCAAGGGTTAATAACTGAAAAGTATAAAATATATTTGTTTCTTTTAAAATTTTCGAAATATAGAAACAAAATATAGATTGTTTCATTTGAAAAGAAAATGGTCTTAGTCGATAATTTGCGTTAAAAATCCCAAAACCATTAAATAAGCTGAAATTTGTTGGTGGTATAAAAACACCTTTGAAGAAGAGGAAGATGAGAAGAGAAAGGAAGAAGGGCAAGACAAAGATGAAATTCCAGAATATCTTTTGGACGAAATTATCCACCTTTCTGAGAGAGCAGTGATGTTGATCCACAGCCGCCTGCTAAACGGCAACTGGCCAAATCATTAATTCAATTTATTTAATTTTTTTACTCAAAACTTTTCATAACTAACATTTCAAAATTATATTTTTTTCCATATTTTTATATTTTCTTTTTCCATGTTTCTTCAAAACCAACACTGAACAAAATTGGTACATAAAAAATGATAAGTAAATTAATATTAAGCTGAAAAACGCAAGTTTTGTATTATGATTGTTTTCTCTTCAAATGAAATTTATTGAAGAAACTGAGAAGCATATTATAGATCAAACAGAAAATTCAGATAGATCATTGTGGAAAATATTTTCAAAAAGCATGAAAAAAAAATTTTTCCAACATTTTGCTTCATAAGCACCACAAAAATTTTCTAAATCAATTTTTTAAAAAATTGTTACACAGGTCTCAAGCAATAATTTGGCTTTTACAGATTGAAAAAATATCAATTAGTCGACGAGTTATAGCCAAAAAACCATATAAACAATATGCTGCAAATCGGCATTTGACTGCAAAGTTCGAAGATCGATTAAAAAAAAAAAATTCGAACTAACATAAGCAAACGCCGCGATACAGGTCTTCTAATTTAGCCTCTATTTTCACCCCTCGCTCTCAGAATCGACCTAACTTTTGCTAACCTGAATTTGTTCCACAGTGTAATTGGATATACTATGATGCTTGCCATCAGTCTGCTTTGTATAGCAGAACTTATAATGCATTACTAGGCAAGTTAAATAATATGTGTTTTTACAGTGGCGTCCCCTTATAATGATCCTGATGTATTTCAGTAATGATATGTCTGGGTATGAACGGTATGTCGATGTGTTATGCTTGGGTGTGAAGGAATGTAGGAGCGTCATGTGTGAGCCTCTTTGCCTGGGGAAATATGTTCCTTACAGTGGGAATTGTTATAGTGAGAACACGCCTATTTTCAATGTGGTTTCCGACAGTAACCATACTAACTTAATAACAAAATTTTTGTTTAATACAAGTAAAAGCGTCTAAAATTAGCATTATTATTCAGTTGTGGGCGCTAAAAGGGGGTGTGGCAACTTTTGTTTTATAAATGCTAAATAGATCTTGTACCATACATTTGGTGGTCCTAGGTGTTATGGTTTCTGAAATCTTAAGAGTCACCGATTTGCACGAATGATTTTATATATAAAGATGGGATGGAAGTAGGTGTGGCAACATTTATATATATAGTAACCGCCACTTGTACTCACAACACCTTCACATCAAGTTTCCCCATCAAAACATGTACAAATCAGGAATTATAATGATATCTGAAAAGTGGGCGCAGTGTGACCACGCCCATTTTTAATGTCATTGCCGATAGTAATTATTCGAACTAAATTACAAAATTTTAGTCTAATACAACCAAAACCACCTAAAATATAGCACTTTAGTTAATTTGTGGGTGGTAAAAAGGGGTGTGGCAATTTTTATTTTTTTATAAACCGAGATAATAACCTTAATAACAGAAGTTGTTGCTACCAAAGTTGCCTTAGGTGTTACCGTTTCACCCAAATCTTTCTGCTTGACCAATTTTATATATATAGAAGGGCGGTAAAAGTAGGCGTCGCAACATTTATATATATGGTGACCTCCACGTGGTCTTATAGCACCTACACACCAAGCCTCATTATCAAAATATGCACAACCAATGATTTCTGAAAAGTGGGTTTAGTTACAGTTTGACCACGCCCATTTTTGGTGCAATTGCCGAGAGTAACCATAAGAACTAGATTAAAAAATTTAATACAACCGAATTCGTCTGAAGTAAATCGTATTTGCTGATTTGTGGGCGGTAAGAGGAGGTGTGGCAACTTTTTTTTATTATCGAGATATTTCTCTTGGCAACAAATGTTTGTCCTTTCGTGCCCTTAAGTGTTACCGTTCCTGAGATTTTATAGGACACCAACACTCACAAATGATTTTATATAAATAGATGGGTGGTAAAAGTAGACGTGTCAGCATTTATCAGCAGCATTAACGAATTTGTGTTAATGATTTCATTAAAGAACTTGTTGCATAAATCAGAATTGTAGAAAATTCTGTAACGCTTCTGCCTGCTGTTCATTCATGTTTTCCCTTCAAAGCGTGATTTTATTTATATTTCGGGGTAATTTTTTCGTTAAAAGCTAAAATATATATAATTTTAAAACATGATATAACAGTGGACTGCATGGCTGACATTACATCAAACATTACAGGTGAAAAATAATCTGATCCAAAAAAAAAAAACATGTAAATAAATAAAAATCAAAGAATATATAAAAAGGCAAATGTGTCTTTTGTTTTTTAACGAAACATCCTCAACGATTCGTCATTGTATTCATGCACGAAAAATCTCAACGTATCTGTATTGCATTCGTGCACGCATTTGGAACTTTTATATGAGATTTTCGTCAGTGAAATAATATAATATATGGCCGCCTTAGCATATTTCGTCAAAGCTGAAGAAAAATCATTCATGATTAATTAACAATTCTTTAATACTCCATAAGATGATTTTATTGATTCTATGTGGCAACTATTTTTCTGAAGCCTTAAAAAGAAAATAAATAATTTAACTTAATCATGAGCTGTTACCTATGAGCTACCTTAGCTTATTGCATTCTTTAATAAACCTATTTATGGGGCATTATTTAGCTTATTAAAAAAAAGTTAAACAATAGAAACTAATTAGATAGGTAGTGGCTAAGTCAAAGTTACTTGATAATTCTATAATATAAATAATATAATCGTCCTTTCTATGGCTCAAAAGATGAAAAGTTATCTGCTTCTTGTACTCGATTGTGCATAAATTGAATAGGTGTCTAGCTTACATATGATAAGCACTGAAGCATATTCAAAGAGATTTTTTTTCCTTCATTCTTGATTTATTATTACCTAATATCTATAGCAACGAAACGAAAATGTTAAATGAATCCATAATAGGCTGATTAAGATGAGATGATGTCAATGTGTAAGAATATATATGTCTAAGTAGAAAGAATGTGTGGGTGAAAATGTCCTCATAAGATGACATATTTCGCAAAATGCTACTTAAGAACAATATGAAGGTGCTCGTGCTTTTACTGTTCAATTTGCAGGCAACTAGAATGGAATAAGAGGATTTAGTAAATAATCTAAAAATATAAAATAAATGTGCTACGATATATACACAGTTAGAAATACTGGAATAAATTTTAAAACAAGCAAAGTATTATAAAGATTTTTAATGAAGGTCACACAATTTGTTAACAAATTTTGTATTAAATTTTGATACAAACTAAATATAACAAAGATATGTTATACCCTTTGGATTAAATTTGTTACTTTGGTAAATATTAAATTTGGTCTTAAAGCCATGCTGCAGATTCTTAAGATTCGGGTGTCTTATGATTCAGAGTTACTTTTTCGGGGAAAAAAGCATTATAATTTACAATTTGTATGGAACTTGTTTTATTTGAATATGACGCACAAGCAACGCTTGCTACTTTAATTTCAATGATGATGTGAGCCCGAAACCTAAAGCGTGTTTTCTTTAGGGATATAGAACTTTGAAATGGAATAAAATAAGGATGCATTTTGAAAATTGAAATGAAATTGACTTTATTCAAAAGATAATCTTTTGGCATTATAATTTAAATATGATTTCTGGCATATGACCGTCACGGCTGGTTCGGATGTAATCTAATCTGGAGGTCTCACTTTTCAATCTCAATTTTCAATCACTTTTTCCAATGTTGTCCTCCAAGTGGTCGATTGTTAAGGGCTTATCGGCGTAGACCAGCGACTTCACATATCCCCACAGAAAATAGTCTAGCGGCGCTAAATCGCACGGTCTTCGAGGCCAATTCACGGGTCTGGAACGTGAAATTATGCGCTTACCAAACGTTTCCTTCAGTAAATCAGTTGTGGCACTAGCTGTGTGACATGTTGCGCCGTCTTGTTGAAACCACAGCTCCTGCACATCATGGTTGTTCAACTGAGGAACGAAAAAGTCAGTAATCATGGCTCTATAGCGGTCACCATTGACTGTAACTTTCTGGTCACCATCGTTTTTAAAGAAGTACGGAGCAATGATTCCACCAGCCTATAAAGCACACCAAACAGTCAGTTCTTCTGGATGTAACGGTGTCTCAACATACACTTGAGGATTCATTCAACATACACTTGATTCCAAATACGGAAGATTTGTTTATTGACGTAGCCACGTCAACCAAAAGTGAGCTTCATCGCTAAACAAAATTCTCTTATGAAAATCGGGATCAACGGCAATCTTGTTTTGGACCCATTCACCGAATCTACGCCTTGCTAGGTGATCGTGTGGCTTCAATTCTTGCACAGGTTGGATTTTGTAAGCACGCAAACCAAGATCTTTCCGCAAAATTTTCCATAAAGTGGATGGACACATATCCAATTCCTGTGCACGATGACGGATAGACTGATTCGGGTCTTACTCTACTTTAAGCTCTACAGCAGCAATGGCTTCTTCTGTACACACTGTACGACGTCTCTGTGGATGCGTATTATCATTTAGAGTAAGCGTGGTGCAAAAACGGTCCATAGTTAGTCGAATTAATTGCTCTGATCGACGATTATGTTCACCGTAAAATGGAGTTTAGTGCGCGATACGTATTTCGAACCGAACCATTATTTTCAATATAAATTTTCACAATTTGGAAGCGTTGCTTAGGCGTCAGTCTATTTATGTTGAAATGCCAAACCAAACTAAACACAAATCACTGGACAGCTGACAAAATGGCAGCAAGTTAAAACAGTGCTGCCAACTTAAAGTTCTATACCTCTAAAAAATCACCCTTTTTAATGGGAGAAAATTTATAAATTACATTGTAGTATCTAAACTTATTAAATTTAATTTTCTGTTTGTTTTTTTTTTTTAATTTTTTTATAAGATTCTTAAGAAAAGATTAAGAAAAAAATATAAGATTCTTTAGTGGAACGAGTTCCCAATACTAATTCGTTCCCTATGAGAAGAACGGTCTTTCAAGCCAACTTTATAAAAATTTTTTTCATCTAATTTGAAAAAATTTCTCACATTAAAACATTCACATATCTTCAAAACTCTTAAAATTCTTAGTACAATGAATTTATTTCACTAATGTTATTGCCACAGAAGTAGAAAAAATATTAAAAATTAAGTTTTGATTTTCAATACCATGCATCTCCACTGTTTTTATACATATATGTATGGGTGTCCCAAAAATGTTGAAGTTGTTTTTTTTATGGCATACCCTCTTCATTTATTTAATTTTTTCGTATGATGTTGAAATAAACCCCAGCCGATTTGCATCGACACATGTACTTGGCGATATGAGAAAAAAGTGCTGGTTTTTTACAAAAACCCAACGCGTACTGCTTAAGGGCTATACAGGGTTGTCAATATTCGAAGCGCCCATCTGGCAACACTTAAACTTTCCGCAGTAATGCCAAATCGACTAATGACATACCGCGTTTGAAGCGTCATTCCAAGCAAATGTTTACAATGGAACAGTACACGCCACGCGAACGCTTTAAAATTGTTGAAATTTACATTCAACAAAACAAGTCAATAGTGAAAACTCAACGTGCTTTCAAAAAAATAAATAAAGTGAAAAGTGCGCCTTCCAAGAAAACAATTTATCGTTTGTATGAAACTGAAAATCCACAAGAAATTCAAGAGGTACCTCTTCACGATGCAAAAGTCACTGTTTGGTGCGGCGTTTGTGCTAAAATGCTCATTGGGCCGTTCTTTTTCGAAGATGATAATGGCCACAGAGTTACTGTCAATCAGGAGCGTTATCGCGATATGATAAACAATTTTTTCATGCCAATCGTTCGTCGAAAGCGTATCAGGCACTACTGGTTTCAACAAGACGGCGCGCCACCACACACAAGCCGCACTACAATCGATTTTTTGAAATGGGCGCTTCGAATATGGACAACCCTGTATATTAACTTTGTCATTCCGTTTGTAACGCCAATAAGGAGGCGTGGCAGGTATAGAAAAGTATATATATTTTTGATCAGTATCACCTTCTGAGTCGATTTCCGTGTCTGTCCTTCTGTCTGTCTGTCGACACGATTACAGCCGTAATTTTAAAGCTATCGCAATAAAATTCAAAATATAAGCTTTTTTAAAAAAATGAAGATCAAGTTCGAAAATAGCTCCAATCGGATGAAAACCAAGCCTAAATCCCATACAAAGTGACGTCATCAAAATAGGAAAACTTTCGTAAATTTATAAAACTGAATGTCATCGTGTCTGTCGTGGCTAAAGACTTCGAATATACCTGAATTCGGCCGCGGGGGGGGGGGGGGTGGTAATTTTAGCTTCGGTACTCTGCCGAAGCTCCATTCCTCACTAGTTTTATCCAGAGACATGAAATACGCTTCCAGAACAACTTTTTACGCTGATTCTACGTCTTTACTCAGTTTTTCCCTAAAAGGTTCAATTTTTGAGGTACAATTTTTCAAATTTTTAGACTTTGATCCAGTTTTTCTACTTAAGAAACTAAACTGTTTCATGTAAAGCAATCACTTGTCTGTCATCTGAGAGATAATTCAATGAGCTCAATTTCTGCAACTTTAGATGTTCCAGGTTTCTTGAAAAAATTATCACGGAAAAATAACTTGGTAAGATTTGCAAAAAAAGTTGCTCTTTTCTTATAATCTCTTGTCATGCAACTGAGTAATTTTTTAAAAAAACCAATATTTTAATTACCTGATTCAGAGATATTCGGATTTTTTATTGTAGAGCTGATTTTTATTTTGTCAAAAAGATTTCGAAAAGCCCTTGATTAGTAGAACTAGAGTTCAACAGTGGTCGAAACTTGACCTTTTCGCCATACCACCCCCGAGCGACGCTGGGTATTCCAGCTAGAAGTTTTCGTCAAAAACTGTTCGGTGCACTCCTTCTCCCTACTCTGATTCATTTAAAAAGAAACCATCAAAATCGGTTTCCCGGTACCCGATCAACGCTGGGTATTCCAGCTAGCATTTTTATTTAAAAATTCGTTCTTTCTTCTCCCTACTCTGATTCATTTAAAACAAAAATCATCAAAATCGGTTGAGAAACACAGGAGAAAATAGTACTGAACTCTTTTGCCTTCGTCTGTTTATATATTCAGATGTGCTGAAATTGAAAATCTTATATAAGCTTCAACAGCCATCAAGGATTCAGTAGCAGGTATTAGCATTCCAAATTTGCAGAGTATATTCTATGAGAAAAGAGCTATAATTTGCACGTTCGAACAACTCGGGACTCAGCAGGACTCGAAAGTTCTGCTCTATTAAAGTTCGCGAAAAACCGCTATGTATTTTATATGAGATTAAAAAAACAATATTTTAAATTTTCATTTTTATCGGCTTTGCTGAAAGTATATCGATAGTAAAAAAATTGTTTGAGGCTTCAAGGTAGGTTAAGGTTACATTTTTTGCTATGTGCGCCTTTTTGCTGGGTTCTGGCCAATTGTGCGACGTACAACTTTATGTTAGTTGTCGAAAGAATGATCTAGATTGTTGTATCGCTAATTTGAACGAAAATTTGAGTAAAATAAATAAATGGGCATCATATAATGGTTTATGCCTCAATCCTAATAAATCTAAATGCTTAATCATTGCCAAAAAGCACAATCTTATATCGTCATTACCGGAAGTCATCCTCAATGGTTCACGTATTGGAGTCGTTAACACGGCAAAAAACCTTGGCATTACCTTGGCATTACCTGTAGGAAACATTTATGGCATGCTCCGCAATCTGTGGGCTACGCAGCACTTTACCCCCTTCAATATCAGAATGCTAATGGCCAAAACGTATCTCGTTCCTACTATATTGTACGGATGTTAAGTTTTTGCATTCTGTGATGCAACAAGTAAACAGAAACTGAATGTTGCATATACCAATATCGCACGTTTTGAGTAAAAACGAACAGATCATGATCTGTTCACACAGCATGCAAAATAGATCTTCGGCTTGACCTTTGACAGATTCTTGAACTTCAGGGCGTTGATTGCTTTGCACTTACAGAAAAAAAATTATTCTTACAAAGGAACCACAATATTTGTATCACAAACTACAAGTTTTAAGATCTCAATGTGGAAATTAATCAAACCCACGCATTTCTGTATTGATGTGTTGTGACTTTGTTTTCGATCGATCGATTTTGTTCAAAATATGCATGGATTTATGAGCCGAGGAATTAATTTTTGGCATCATACGAGTATTTCCAAAAAAAAAAAACCAACATGTAGGGGACTCCAGTAATAATATTTTTGAAAATTACAAAAAGTCAAAATGAGTGCGTTATTTCAGGGGGAAGAAACATACCCCTGTTTCTCTTTTTTTTTGTCTTCTAATAGAAAATCTATGTATAAACATAACTTCATAAAATCGGCCTTAATATAGAATAAAATTTAGTGCATTAAAACTAAATCCAAATTAAGTATTAAAATCAAATACGAACTGAGTATTAAATTATAATATAAATTTTTTTAAAAAAATAAATATAATATTCTGCAAGTATTAAAATTTAAACAATTTTGTGTGTGTGGTCATTTATGCAAGCCCATTTGCATTAAGATTTATTCTAAAATTCTAGCCCCGTACACTCCCTTCTAGTAAATTAAAAGGAAGAACAAAATATAAAATAATTTTCCTATATTTATGAAAACTTCAGTTATAAAAACAGCAACTATTGAAGAGCTATTTCTTATAATCGAACAACCGACTGTTTTTGAAACTTATCTGTAAATATACCAATCAATATCCTATAAAAAATTGCATCACTTAAGCAGCGACATATGTTGACGTAGACAAGTTTTCCTTTATGCTAAAAATATGGCGCATCAAACGTGCAACGCTTATTTAGTTTTTTGTGTCTGAGCTAGTGAGTTTGTCACATGCATTACACACACAATCAACTCAGAAACTTTGATGCAAAATGACGAAAGTTTGTACGTATTTTCATATCCTTTTTTAACTTTTTTCATCTACTGTCATAGGCAGGATATGAAGAAATTGCATAAAAGTTGCTTAGATAAAAATGGAAATTTTACAAGATATAGTTAAATATATACAGTAGCAACAATTCTAGCTACTTCACAAGAGAAAAATATTTGAAAATTTACATTTAAATCATCATTCTTATGTAATCGTTATTTTATATCCAAGAATTTGTTAATCAAAACTTATAAAGATTTTGTAATAAAAATTTAAAAAAACTCGAGCCCGAACTCTAAAAATATAATTCTTAATAATTGAAAAACTATTAGATTTCTAAGAACATATCTTTAATCTTTCAATTTTTCAAAGCTATGAAAATAATTTAAACTTTTAAAGTCTGTATATAGCTACAGGTACCAGGTTGTTAGCGATAACTGCTCAGTTTAACAAGCTAAGGTAAAAAAACTAATAGAATCTGATTTTTTTTTTATACAACATAAAGAACAATTCGAAAATGAAATTGAATATTGCTTTATTTAGATAGTAAGCTTGCATGCAGGTTTCGATTTTTGTTGTTCAAAAAATGTTGCAACTGAAAATAACTTGGATTCAATTTCGAGTGACTGAAATTGTCGCAGTGGGTCTGAGTTCTATTGAGGAAGAGACACAAAAGAAGAAACTGTAAATGACTGAGTTCAAAATGAGAAGTAATCAAAATACGCACACATGCATACGCGTTCATGAAAATTCACATTCAGAAGCCTGCATTTACGCGTTTGACTGTGCGTTGGTTGCACTCTGTTCAATCGATGGGTGTTGGTCGATGAGTTTTGTTTTTGTTTCTTTACAATTGCGCAGCAATAAAGAGGACACCGTAATAACAAGAACTCACACAAACGCATAAGGCTCATACACACACCCACACCCACACATGCTCAAGCATACGTTCATAATTTGTGCAGATACAACGAAGAACACTGACTTTGATTTCTGGCTTTGTTTGTTTCTAGTGGGTGGTAGTATTGGATGATATCCAAACAATTGTAATGACCACTCTGCTCGTTTCGTCCATCTTTATTGCAATTGTGCGGTTGAATTAATTACACATCTGGTATCGTTTACGTGCTGCAGATACAGCATCTGAAAGATGCACTACGTATCAACTTTAAGAGTATTTCTGAAGTTCTTGTTCGTAAGTGTTTTGAGTGTGAATGAAATTTGATGAGTTTGTTGTAATTAAATACGTTGATCGACAGCAGTTGATTTAAGTTTCTTACAATGTTAAAGTTTCCTATAATTTCAAAGTAAGATGCTAGGAAGTAATTTTTAGCAATAGAACTTAATTCATTGGGTATGCGTTTGTGTTAACGTATCTCTTTTTAGTATGTGCCGCACACACTTAAAAATTTTTTGTGATATGAGATGTGTTTTTTTTTCCGTATATGACTCTAGTATAGCTTTTTTATAGTTTTTCGAAGAAAGCCTTGCATTGAAACGACACATGCTCCCATACTGACGAATGCTAGATTGAATCGAAATTTGTTTTAGTTTAAGAACAGTGGAATTTCCATTTAGATACCAAACTCTTTATATAATTCACATGCAGTTTACAACTCTCATTTATATCAAATTTAATAAAATTTCACTTGAACCCACATTCTCCCGGTCAGAAGTATTTTCATTACCGACTGAGCTATTACCAACGATTGATTGTAAGAAGCTCTCGCTCAAATTCCGTTCAAGGGCTGAAATGGCGATTTCTTTTTTTTTTTAACTGAGCTATTTCCTTACAGGGAAAGAACCGGTTCTGAATCTATCATGTTATAGGTCCCCAAGGGGTAGGAACCTGTCCAAATTCTGCCACCAACATATGAAACCGACCGGTCACTTTTACATGGTGTTGTTATTTCTAAAACAATGAGATCCAATGAATATTGAATATATGAAGTAGAACAAACTGTGTCAACGGCGCGCCATGGCAACGAAGGTGTCTATATTTCTATACAGATGAATCAAAACAAAACGACAAGGTGTCGGGTATGGGGTCTACTCAAAAGAGCTTGGGGAATCTCTGGCTCGTAGGCTTCCTGACCACTGTAGTGTGATTCAGGCCGAAATGATGGCAATAGGGGAGGTTGCATCATGGCTTTCACACAACGTTATCTCGAAACGGAAAATTTATATCTTCTCGGATAGCCAGGCTGCGATCAAATAGATCGTACAAATAGCTATAAACTCTAAAGTAGCCAAATAATGTCGTCATCAGAGCATCAAGGCTTATCTAGCCGACTCTAGATCCCGGGCGATTGAGAGCCCTCCTTTCAAGACGAGAACTAGCCACAATAGTGGCTGTCACCATAGGGCACTGTTTGATAGGCAGACATGCAGACATGCCGACAGGTTAGGCTTGTATGCAGCGGTATCACAATGGACCTATTTGGCATTACCGTAAACGCAGGAAAATCAGACAATATTCTCTTTACTAGAAAGAGGGCAGAGGTCTGAGGAGAGAGCCACTCAAACTTTTTGCAGCTGAAATCAACATGTCCACGAAATATAAATATTCAGGGGTAACCCTTGATAGCAAACTGAACTGGAACGAACATGTAGAAGATAGGATTCAAAGAGCCAAGAGGGTTCTGTTTCAGTGTAGACGCGTTTGTGGTCTCAAAGGGGGGCTAAGCCCAGAGCCTATGAAATGGGTCTACACAATGATGGTTAGACCTGTCACATCACGTATGTTTCGGTGATTTGGTGGACAAAAGTCAGCCAGAAAACCATTAAGAAGAGACTGGACAGAGTCCAACAGCTGGCGTGTGTGGGAATAACAGGTGCAATACGCACCACTCCAACAAGCGCAATGGAGGTTCTGTTAGGTATGCTGCCTCTGGATTTAGAAATAAAGAAAACGGTGGCGCTAAAAGCCCTCAGGATGTTGCAAAATGCTACGTGGCATTGATCAACGGGCCTACATGGTCATATGCGCATCCTTGATATTGTACATAGAGATGTCAGGTAGACGGGTTTGCCTATGGACGGAAGGCAGAGAGTAAGGATAACAGGAAAATGTTATAAAACTCTTATAACAGAAGGAGTCGTATGTGAAGAAATGGCTGGTAACGATATCAGTATATTCACAGACGGCTCTCTGATAAATGGCAGAGCCGGGGAAGGCGTTGAGCCTATCCTGTGTACTGAGGTTGGGGAGGTTTGTGTCTGTGTACCAGGCGAAAATGCTTGGTGTGGTGAAATCACTGGACCATCTGATAGATGACCGGGTCAATGGCAAGAAAATTGTCATTGCGTTTGACAATCAGTCGGTGATTAGGTGCATGTAGCGTGCAGGCGTCACTTCCAGGTTGGCCATAAAGTGTCTTACCAAACTCAATAGGTGCGCTCAGACAAATGAGCTCACACTTATGTGGGTGAGAAGACATTTTAGCATAGAACCGAGTGAAAATGCTGATTCTTTAAAGAAGAGTTCTGTGGACCAGATCCACGTATATGCCATAGGCGACAATATGGTGACAGGCCTTATTAAGCAATGGACGGACTCGGAACAACGTACAAGGTGGGAAAAAGCTGTTAATTGCAGGCAATCGAAGGCGGCCGTGAAGTGGTCTCGTAGTGAGACAGCAAAAGTTATCCGTTACAATAGAAGGTCTTTAAGCTGGCTCATTGCACTGGAACCATCTCCGCAAGATGACTCTGACCAAGGACGATGCGTGCAGGTTCTGCCTAGAGGCGCCGGAAACAACAGCACACATTCTGTGCCGGTATACGACGTTGGCAAGCATAAGATTTACCATTCTGGGACGCCCAAGTCGAGATTGGTTAACTGACCTACAAGGATATGCTTGAGGTGACAAAGGATGCTTTTGTAAGCAGCATGCTCACGTATGAGGGCTCCGAGCGGTAGCATCCTTTGTCCTATGGTGACGAAAAGGGACCCACTGTGGTCCGCTTCGGTCAATCCCCGATTTATTATATATGGATCTATCTGGTCTTAGTGAGCTGGTATATGGTATGTATATCGGCTGCCGTCTCTACCTCACCTAACTTTACCTTGTGTAAGCACGTTTTTGTGGTTGCTGATTTTGAATATTTTGTACTTCAATTAGTTTTGATTTTTATTGAATCTGATTAATTGTGTTTACAGATTAAGCTCACTATCCGATACACCCTGTATAGATATTTGAAGTTTGATCAAAGTCCTTTCGATTGCTGAAATTGCCTAATCATGTTTTTTTATATTTTTTAAAATTTATTCATTTCATTCTTATACAACGAATTATGAACAATTGTACGCAGATATTACCTAGGGGACTACTTTTATAGAAGAAAAATACCTTTTTTTTTTTGTATATATAAAGAAAATATCTGCAGTCGTATTTAACACAACTTTTATATAGTTTAATAGTATGAGGGCCATGCTATAGTGGTTAAGGTGCGTGGCTGGTATGTGAAAGAAGTCAGGTTCGAGTTCCAACTGAAACAGAATATTTTTTCAATTGAATTCATTTTATGGTTCGGCCGTCAGCTCTCTGCAGGCAATGGCAAAACTCAGAGAATAAAAACTGCCATGTAAAGCTTCTTCCGAGTCGGCATGTCGGAGCTTGTAGGTCCAGTTCTCGATCATTGTGTTCAAACAAAATTGATCATTAGAAGCTCACTCAAAGTCTTTCAAGGGCTGAAATGACCAATTCGTTTTTTTTTATATAGTTTACTACGGTTAATTAGAGCTAAATTATTGAAAATAAAATGATTAATTATAATGCAGTTAAATATTTAAAGTGTCTGCATTTTTAGAGTCTTTAGAGAGAAAGGACACGAAAGGGGTTTGGTCAAACCAAGTATAAGCTCCATATAAACTCCACATTTTCAACCTTTCATTTGTATTATCTATTTGATATGCTGAATTACATTAATTTATATCATTTCAAAATTATTAACGAATCGATTTTGAGTACACTCAACCAGCCCGTTGCATACTTTCATAGCGAAGTTATACTTTTGGATACCAACTCGTATTAACCGCATTCACAGACATCACATTGCAGCAGCTAAAACAGTAACAGCAACAATAATTGTAGATAGTGAAAAGGGCGTACCTACCCTTCACTTTGCCCACTTTCCCCCCCACTATACGCCACACAAAAAGGCGTCCTATTTTAACTTCAATATTTTGGCCATGTAATCGCATTCTTTTGTGCTTGTTTGCTCTAACACGGTCAACATTTCCGCTGCAATGGATTTGGCACAAACAAGCTCACCAAAGCAAATACACACATACACACACACACACACAAACACTCACAGCCGCACGCAAACTTCTCTATATGTACGAGTACTTGCATTTGTAACTAATTGTAAATTATTTGCAGCTCAACATTGGCGCCTTTGGCGGGCGTCCTGCAACAAAACATGGCCAAATAAATGAATTTCACAAGTGTCTGTGTGGCGGTTTTTTATCAGCCATTCTATATGTGTGTGTCTGCAAATGCACTTCACGCTGTGCCGCAGCACTTCCACAAATTCACTTCTAATGGCGAGCGTGAAATATTGCATTCGCCTTCACGCAGCAACACTCAGTTAGTGTTAAAATTCGGAAAATTTAAAATTCACCAATCTTTGTAATACTCACCACCAATCTGCGGGTGTATGCGTTGTCAGTGTGAGAGAAAGTGTGCCGCAGTGTCATTTCTGGAAATTTCTGAGAAAATTTTACAAAAAAGTTATAGAAGCAGTTATAAACTAGATGAACGGTTATTCGAAAATGGTTTGCTAATTTTGAAATTCTCGTTACGTTATTCGATTATATTGTAAATCTCGTTTCGAGAATGAAGTGTGCACTTCTCCCGCTCTCGGATCCAATAGCAAATCGAGTACGAACTTCGTTTTTACTTCTTTTATTTCTATTTTAGAAAAACAATCTTCAATTCCATTACAGAAATTGTAATTGGTAATTGAACATCTCAATTCCTCAGGAATGGAATTGGAATGCCAACAAGAACTTAATCTTATAAATAAGCATAAAAGCTAAGTTGAAAGTTACTAATTTACACAGATTACTATTTATCTAAAATTAAAGCATGGATACATAATATAGTACATTAATAAAAAAAAAAATATGTCATTACTTGTTATTAATTAAAATAGTTGATAAGCATTCGTTTATATTTATTGAACAAAAGATATACACATTAGAACAAGAAATCACAATTAGATGTTGAATGTCACAATAACTGCAAGTAACAGGAAATAACTTTTTTAAAGTGCGTTGCGTTGCTTATACACTGAGCGTTATTAGGAAGCGAGTTCCAAAGACGTATCGTATTAACATAAAATTGACGCTCGGACAGGCGAATTTTAGTTGTAACAAACTGTTACCTCGATTAGATCTCAAAAATGTTAGTTTTTCAAATAAATAAGGGGGTTCTTTGGTATTTATGATTTTGTGAAGTGCTACTAGTGTTCTCAAGCACAGCAGATTATCGAATGTAAGACTGAAAATTAGTTTTGCATGCTGCGATACGTGATCTGTTTAAGCCCAAATATGTAACGAGCAATATTATTGTACGCTACATTCATTTTTCGCTTGCTTGCAGCATCACAGCATGAATATATTTCACACCCATACAAGAGGATGGGCACAAGATATGCCTTTGCCAGAAGCATTCCAGTCCTTTGCAGAGTAAAATTTTGCGTTGCCCTTAAGTTGCGGAGCATCTCGCCAACTTTTCCTACCGTGGCATTTACATGATTGCACCATGTAAGCGTGCTAATGAAGATGATGCCCAGGTTTTTTGTAGAAGTTACAAACTCAATATATGAATCATTCAGAACAATTTTTGGTATTCCCGAGATATTGGTGGCTTTTCTGCTGACTATAAGGCATTTTGACTTTTTTGGGTTTAAGCAAAGACCATTGGCATACGCCCAATTGTAAACTCGCTCAAGGTCAAGGTTCAAGCTGTCAACGCAGCAGTCAATATGATTTAATGGGCAACTTATATAAAGCTGAACATCGTCTACGTAGATGTGTCCATGACAAAATTTAAAAATATTTGGCAGGTCGTTAACATACATAGAAAACAAAAGAGGTCCCACAAAATGGAGCCTTGCGGAACCCCACGGACAACTGGTAAGAATTCTGAGAAAATATATCCAATGTTTACAGATTGCGACCTCACGGACAGATACGTCGACAGAAAACGAGTGCCAGTCGATAAAAATTTAAGCATATTCGACAATTTAGCGCAAAGAATGTGGTGATCGACGGTGTCGAATGCTTTAGAGTGGTCCAGTAATACTAAGAATGTAATCTCGTTGCGATCAAGATTTGTTCGAATCTCGTCGGTTACATCTAGCAATGCAGTAACACAGCTTCGTTTAGGTCTGAACCCGGATTGTCTATCTGAAAGTAATGCATTTCTCAAAAGATGTTGATTAATGTGCTTGTTAATTATGGATTCGAATAATTCTGATAAAAATGGCAAAATGGCAATTGGTCCGTAGTCCTTACAAGTTTTTGGAATAGGGACTATTTTGGGTTTTTTCCAGCTTGTTGGAAACAAAGATGACATTATAATGGTAATGAAATGATGTGTAACGAAAGGAAGAAGTTTTGGTATAATTGCCAAACCAGCAGCATTGGATTTTACTTTCAAACAGCACTGATAAACTGCATCTTGGTGACACTTTCAAAACTAAAGCATGCACCTTGGCCTTGTTGAACTTCCAATAAATTGATTGGATTTGTTGTTTGCTTTGGTAAAGTAATATCAATAAATTTTTTGTTCAGAGTATTTGCATCGAAGTCTACACCTGCTTGAGCAACAACCCTGCCTAACCCAATCTGCTTGATCATATTCCAGGTCTGAATACCACCAATGGCCGAGTTATATATGCACTCATAGTGTGATAGTTTAGCATTATTACAAGCCTTGACTACATTTTTCCTCTATTCCTTAAATATTCGGAGTAATTCTGGTGTTTTTAACATCTTCCAGCGCTTGTTAGCTTTGTCTCGTTTCAAAATTAAATTTTTAATCATGCCTGAAAGCCAGGGTGGTTGATCATGCTTGTTGATTTGAGTTTTAATAGGGACTAGAGCCCTGCATGAGTATGCTTTTTCGCCTCCCTGAATATATTCTCTAGCTATAGAATAAAAAAATTTCCTCTATCCCTTTTCTGCCTTGCTCATACCTGATCTTACAGTCTCTTTGTTTTACTCTCTTTGTTCACTCTCTTTGTTGAGCACGATGTTTTACTAACAACAACAGGTAGCAAATAAAGCAATAAAAAATAACAAAAATATCAGTGTTCATACCCTAAATATTTAGCAAATATTTTTCTATTCGTTCGTTCGTAGAACGAAAAGAATATTTTTTGTATGGGGACCCAAAGAAGGGTGGTTGATAGGGAGTAGGTGTGTTCAGGAGAAATGTTAAGGAGCAAAAGCTGCTACGGCCGATATAAACTATTTTCGACAGCTTTTGTATTTATTGTATGGGGAGCCAAAGAAGGGTGGTAGATAGAGGGAGGTGTGTTGGGGAGAAATGTTGAGGGGTAAAAACTAATAGGACCAGTGCATATTTTTGACCCCTCTAGGAGTTCAGCTACGGCCGATATAAAATATTTGCTACAATTTTAGTGTTTTTTGTATCGAAGGTAGCGAATAAAGAAACAAAAAATAACACAAATATATACATTAAGAATAACATAAAGCTTATTGCGGGGAAAAACCAACCTACCTGATTCTTATTCAGGTCACTGCAGCAGATTCCTGAGTATTCGTGTAGTTTATTAAGTACTCAGAGAAATAACTGAAACAACGCGTAGATCGCAAGCTCACCTCAGTGCAAAAGTGTATGAAAAGAGAACAGAGAACAAATAAAAAGTTATTCTCTTGCGCTACACGACCTGTTGCTATACGATCTGTTGTTTACTTTTATTCGCTTGCAGCTTTGCTTGCAGTGACTGCTATAGCAGAGAATCAGGGTATATTCACTGGATGAATATATTCATGCAGGGCTCTGTTAGGGACGTATTTATCAAAAAGGAAGCTTATATTATTCTCTAAGAACGTCAATTGTTCATCAACTGATGGCATGTAGTAAACTCTGCACTAGTCAATAAGGTCTAAATCAATACTTAGAGAATTATGATCAATATTTTTAAAGTGTCCGTATGTTATTTTTTGTTCAGGGGTCTTGAAATTAAAATCGTAACAGAGAAAAACTGGGTCATGTTTAGAAAAGCTGGGGCTGATAGCTGGTCATAAAGCAACACTTTGGAAGAATCACCGACGAAAATAAGGTCGAGTTGAGTATTTACATTACATTACATAGAAGACACCTAAAATGATACGTTACGTGACAAAAAATAGTAGTGGTTTTTCAATTGGATTAGAAAATTAGCAAAACTCTGTAAATTGGCAAGAGTTTTTGTAAAAATAATATAAGTTTATTTTACAAGTAATCAAATTTAAAAATCATTTCTGATATTTTTTTTATTAAGCTTAGTATAATACGTCACGTGACTATATTTCCATTGTAATTTTATTTGGTAATTAAGTAATTAGGTAATTTAGTAATTATGTTGTTCATTAATTAAAACACAAATTGAATATATTTTTTTACATCTTGCTTCTATTATTTTTCATAACCTTTAGCTAATGCCTTCCATTTTCACTTAAACAGAAACGTTTATGAAACATTTACTAAACATTTACCAAAGGAAAAACTACATTTGTGAAACAGTGCAGACGATTCGATCATCATGGTAAATGAAATGAAATTGCTTAAGTAAATTAAGTTTAAATGTGTCTTTAGGATTAAATCATAAATAAAATGTTTTTAATAACTTTTAATTTTTGGGTCACGGTGGACTTTTGACTACAGAACTTTCTAACATTGACTTTCTTTTGATACTTAATTCATAAAACATATTTATTTTTTATTCTAAAACAATCCTTTTTGTTTTAAAAATATTTTTTTGTTTTATTTTAAAGAAAAATTTCAGTTTGATTTAAAAATATTTCTTTCTCGTTAAAACATGTAAAATATTCTTTGATTGATATATGGATGTTTTTTTTTCTTGGTGAAGATTTTTGCTGCCTTTCTGCAATAACAATTGTCACAAATTGAAAGCTAGTTTTTTCACATTCACTTCTAAACTTGATAAAAGCTTCATTCTTGTCAGAATTGCATACTTCAATGGAATTGAAAGAAAAAAGGAAGTAATTTAAAATAGGTGTGTATCTTTTACTTCACTTCTCTTTTGGAGCTTTTAAGTATTTCTGAAGTGCTGGAAAATATGTTAAAGCCCCACTATGCAATCAACAATTTACACACTTGCAAGCCGCACACATGCTAAGACAAGAGCGAAAGTTGTGCTGCCAACACATTGTTAAGTTGCCATGTGAATAGATGACGCTACTGATTTCATAAGTTTATAGCCAAATATTTTGTAACAGCAGGGAACCGGCCAGACATTGGCTAAGCTCTAAATTAGAACGTAGATCAAAACACATTGAAAATATATCATCTGTGCTGAAGCTGATGTTGGTCTAGTTGTAACTTAGCAGTATGAGTAAATATTTGGCTAATTGAAGTTATTAGTAAGTAGAATGAAAACAAGTTAAGGGCACACACACCACAAAAGGTGTTTACATCCATGCAACTCTAAAACTCAAAGCATAGATACAAAGATCAGCAATAGCAGTCATACTCATAAAGCGCAAAATTGATGTACCTACTATTTGCTGAACAGCAACACAGAGTAATTACAACAAATTTTGGTTTTTGTATTTTATGCAATACTGTTGGGCAATATGCAACACCAACAACAACGTCAAAATCTAGAGGACCAACCCACCCAATGGTAGTTGAATTTTGCCCTTTTGGCGTATGTATATAAAAATTTTGAAAATGCTTTCAAGCGAATATTTACAGCATCATTTTCATTAAATGGACAACGTTAGCTTGCATCCAGGCCAAAAAATATGCAATATTAACGGGCCATCCTGTTGGTGGTCGTTGGTGGTGCGTGGGTGGCTGGTCGAAGTTGTTGGATGACTGGTATACTGCGTCGAATGATGTTCGCAAATGTTTATTATATCTCGTAATAAATATTGTTGATAATTAAGTTTTACATACTTTTATATCCTTTTCGTGTTGTGCAGTGAGTGGTGCTGGTGATGTTGGTCGGGATTGAAAGAGTTGTTAGGAGAATTGTTGAATATACGAGTGTATCTGTGTGCGTTCTGTAAGGCATATCAACGTTGTTGCTGAGCTCACATTAAGTGTTATAGAGTAACTCCTGCTGCATGCTGATCCTTTGCAACTCGCTTCGCTTCATTATCGAGCCTAACTAATGAAGTAGCACAAAGTGTATGTTTAATTTATTGATAAGCGTCGAGTTAATTAATTTAAAAATTAATTCAATAAAATTGCTCATAAACTACTTATAATATTGATAACAATTTAACATACAACTCATTGAGTAAGAACTGCTGCAGAGTTGTTTGAAGTCTGACAGAGTGTGAATTTTTCCACTTTCAATATATTTGGTTCTTACCTGTATAAACATAGTATTTTTGCTTGTATAGAATTAAGCTAAATAGTAAGTAAAACAGAGAAAAGGGCATGAACGTATCATTTTTGGTGGCTTCTATCTAAGAGCCGAAATTTTGACAACTCTTAGGTTTTACACCTTGTATAGTGTGCTTAGTAAGCTATTGGAAAATCAAAATAAGGAACTTGTAAGTTAAATTTTTCATTCTTTTTTTTCACTCATTAAAATCGTACGATCGTCACGTGCGCCACCACGGAAATACCCATATGCTGATGGTGTCCAGATGTATTTATCAAGACGAACTGGTCTCTTTGATGATCTATGTTACAGAATGAATGAGGACCTTAGCAGTATCAATGAATGGGCCAATAACAATGGTCTTTTACTAATTTCTTCCAAATCGTATGCACTTCCAATTTCTAGAGTTAAAACTAGTGTTAATGATGTCTCTGATTTGTTGATTGGTCCTAACAAGCTAGCCGTTGTGTCGGAAATTTTAGATCTTTGTCTCTATATTAATTTTTTGCTTTCCTGTGTCGATCATGTTAATAGTATTGTCAAGAAAGTATATTACGTCTTGCGTAATTTTAGAATGCCTGCTAGTGTGACTCCAGTTAATATCAGGCGTAAGTTGGTAATTCAACTTATTCTGCTTGTGATAACCTACTCTGAGGTAGTATACAGTAAACTTGACTCTTCTTCACAGTTAAAGCTTCAAATTTCATTTAATTATGCCACGCGCTATGTGTATGGCCTTCGTAAATTTGATCGCCTGTCTGGTTTTCGAAATGCAGTACTTGGATGTGACTTGATTTCTTATCTAAATGCCAGGATTTGTATGTACCTGCATAAGTTGATACATGAGAAAACACCAGGATATCTTTATGAAAAACTTCAATTTTGCATGTCCAGAAGAAGCCATGTTTTAATAGTTCCGAGTCATAGCTCGTTAATATCTTCTTACCTGTGGAATGCTCTACCAAGTACCTCTAGTCTCCTGCTTTAATGATTCTGTTTTCTTTTTTTTTATTCTATACTTTACTTTTCTTTACTTTCAAATCTGCATCATTTTATGTTTGTATTAAGAGATTATTGTATTAGAACATAGGTCATTTATATTTGATTTAAAATGAATTGTTATTACTATTTGATTTAAGTAAGTTACTTGTTTTAATGTTTTATGTTGTATTATAACATAAAAGAGCATAGTTTTTCCTTCCCAAACATAATTTGCAGGAAGTAATGCATGTTTCTTGGAAACAAGCAATCATTATTGGTTCCACATATAATATGATTAAATAATGCAATTTTACTTTATGTATATATTTGCATCTTAACATTATTTAATAGTACCTTAGCACTTGTTGTTTGAATTTAAAAACAATATAATTTGTTTTAAAGAAAATATGCTTCATATAAATATATTGTAATTATAAATGGACTGAGAACACTTTTAGTCTATTACTATTTGTTTGCTTGGAAATATAATTTAGTCAAGATTAACATTAAATATTCACGGACAAATATATATTAATTGGAGAATACATAATTTAATTGCAGTCAAGCAATTATTTTCAAAACGATAATAAAAAACAACATAATATATTTACCGATGATTACACTATATTTACTGGGAAACGTATTTTAGCAAAAGAAATGCCTAAAGTTTTTCACTGTGATTGCAAAATATTTGCTGAGAAGTAATTGTTGATTTGAAGCAATCAAAATATGTTTAGAAAACAGTAAATAAGTTTTTCTCGGATTTAATTATGTTAAGAAGTAACCATATTATGTTTATCCGACATTACAATAATTTTTATAAGCACACATTTCCTAGTTGGAGAAAACATAATATGATTGGAGCAGCAAAGTTGCTTCAAAACTCACCTATTTTTACTGCTGAACCACCTTAGGTTTCTTTTATTTTGTTTTTTATTTTATTAATTTGAAAACACAAACACTTTTACATGAACAATAAATTGTGGCATTTTTTAATTTATATTTAGTTTTTAGCAATTCTTAAAAAAATTAATTTTTAAGAATTACACTCGACACATACATAAATTTACATAAATTAAAAAATGCCACAATTTATTTTTCATGTCCAAACTGGCACGAGTCCGACCCCAGAAAATAAGATGACTCATCTTTTTTTCAAAAAAACTTCTCACGCTTTCTATGGCTTAATACTAACGAATTGTTGGTGCCAAAGAATGGAATCGTGAAAAGAAGTAAGCAAAGAGCGCAACAACAAGTCTTTGCAGAATTAATGTAGTCAATTTTTTGAACCTTTGCTTTGTGCAAAGAAGTAGAAAAACAATGCTTTTTAAATTGGAAAGCACACAACTGCAATTCCGCTTAGGTTTTAGCAGAAGGTGTGCTTATAAGATTTTCAAAGTTAATGGACTGCATGAGCCACAGAAGATTACTGATGAGTTGGTGTAGCGACCGACGAAACAGCTGTCTAGTCTGCTGGCTGTAAAGAAAATTGTTGTTGTGGCAACCTGCTGCTTCATGAAATTACTTGGCATAAAGCTCTCGAGTGTAATTCTTAAAAATTAATTCTTTTAAGAATTGCTAAAAACTAAATACAAACACTTTTAATTTAAACAAACATTTTCAGAAACACTTTTCTGCTGCTTGAAACTTAAAATGACGCCAAGACTTGGCAACTGCTAAAAGCAAGCGCATAAAGCAACAAGGTTTCCGCTATTTTTCATGCAAGTGCAAAAGAAACAGATATATGTATGCCTAGGCGAAACACATAAAAGAAAGGAGTTCTGTTTGTTTTAAATTTGCAAAGTTCTTTTCTTTTTGAGTTTAACAGTGATGCAAATATATTTTTATTGGGTAGAAACACACAATTCTATTTTGTCACAAGCATATTAATGCAGACGTTAGATTTTTTGCTAAGGCAATTATATTAATGTTGGACACAACTTATATCTTCATATATCGAAAAATAATGCTATTGAAGGAAAGTTTTTAATCATTAGGTGGTTCCCTCTGAATAGTTTGTTTTTGAAACGAAACATATATAAACATATTTTTTCTCTGCGTGTACTTACCCTATAGGAACAAACTAACTTGTTTTTAAAAACAACTAATTAAAAAACTAATTTAAAATAAACCAGTATATGAACTACTTTGAATTATATTAAGGCGGCAACTACTCTGATTTTGACATGTTTTAATTGCAAATTTTTATTAGATTACAAGTTTATATATATTTAACCATGTTATTTCATCAAATAATATTAACTTTAGGCCATCAGTAATAGTTTTCAATTGGTTATTTTAAAGTCATTAAAAAATAATTTAAATATAACTAATTTAACAAGTAGTTGAAAATATATGCAGACGAAAGTCAATTGACTTATTTAGCGGACATCACCATACAAAATATGTTAGTTCGTTCTATGGAAAAAAGTCAGAATTTCAACTAGTTGTGGTTGACAAAAAACTACTTTATCAACTACTTTGAAATTAGTTGATTTTCCTACAGGGTATATATACTTGATTTGAATAAATTAAATTAAATTAAATTAAAAAAAAACTATTAGCACTACGGTCACCGAAACATTGTAAGCACAACACATACTTTTTAAGTGGAAGACATCAAGAATTGGATATATCTCTTAGGATCCTGCGTTGTTGCAACAACTCTTTTTTTTTCCTTTTCCTCATTGTCAAACAAAATTATAATTAAATTTCGGCTCTAAGACATTTAAATTTTATAAATTGAATGAATTAATAAAAAATAAACTTACCAAATTATCTATCGTGCAATTCAATCGTCATAACTATAGCATTTGACAAATGTTAGACATACATGAAGCAAGCAACACGATATCGTTATGACGATAGTAAAATTTTTAGGTTGTGTGATGATAAATTATCGTCAAACCATTCTCGTCATACGTAATGAGAGCCCTGGTCACAAAATATCTAAATCTTGAAAGCCGCCCTAGCACTAGACACTGCGCTCCACCTTATACGAGTATCACACGATATCCTATCAAGACAAATGCCTGCAAATTCTTATGTCATTGTCAATTGTAAATGTTAAAATTAAATATATAATTAGGCAATTCACAAGATGTTGTAATGTTGTATGTTGTGAGTAAAAGGTTTCTCTAAAGCAATTTTTTTTAACTTTTGGTTGGCCATACAAAGTTATTTTTTGTACATCACTTTGTTCATTCTCATCGTTCTCATATAGTCACGTTGTAAGAGAGGTAGGCATGGTTTTCATTCGATTTTGCCAAATTTCATAGTCATAGTTCAAATTGTAATGCTGGACTTGCTACATTTCAAGCTATGTTACATTTCAATCCATTAAATTAACTTTTGTCGAATTTTATGAGATTTTATAGTTTGGATGGCGTCATTTTGTATAGGAGGTAGGTGTGGTTTTCATAAGAACTTGTCATATACTCATCGCCACTTGAATAGGACTCTTTAGGTCTTTTTTTTTATCGTCCATTGCTCCCAAACCAAGCATGCTAGAGACTTAATTTTTTTTCTTTTTTTTAATTAAAGTTCATTAAATTGTTATTATTTGACCAAAAGGAAGAGTTTATGCTAAAGCTTTAAGTATTACCAATCAATTATTTATCAAAATCCTGCAAAATGCGGATATTTTAATAAAAAAAACTTTTAAGAGTCTTATGATTAATTTTATTGTAAACTTTTCTTAAATTTAAGATAATTTGAGTATTTTAGATTAAAGAAAACAGCTTAAACATGGAAACATGGAAAGGCCTCTTTCAATATTCCATTGCAAGACAACGCATTAATTGTGGTGGACATAAAATGTAGTTTGCAGGTGCCATAATAAGAAATGGCCTCCCACACCATTACATCTCCAGCTCTGCTATGCAGCCTGTCCAAATGATGAGTTTCTTTGCGAAGGTCGTGGGAATAGTAACTGTAGCCATCGGGCCCTTCCAAATTAAATTTTTTCCATCGGAGAAGATCACTTGATGCCACTCACATGTTCACGATAAAAACTGAGGCGTTGCTGTTTTCGAACCGGGTTAAGAGGTTGTTTCTTCTTGATTTATTTATAAGCTTAGCTTTTGAAATAACACGACGCATAGTTGTGAGACTTGCCTTGATACCAAATTTTTCCCTAATTTCTGCCAAAGAGTTGTGAGAATTTGACGCTTTTCTTAATATAAGTCGCCTCTCCGCATAAGTAAGAACACTCTGTGTGCGGCCTTTCATGTTTTTCCCATATTTTAATTCATCACTTAAAAATGTTGATATAACGTGTCGACTTCTCTCGATTTTTTTTGCTATTTTGGCTATAGATAAGCCAGCGTCCTTATAAGCTTTGATTTTTGCTTTTTCCGCCTCGGTTAATGTTTTTCCTCGACCTATTTTATTTGTTTTTTTTTAATTAAACAGTCGAAATTAACAAAAAAATTCGATCAACTAAACATATGAATCCACGTGCCAAATATAACGATCAAACTAAATCAAACATGTTCTATTCAAGTGGCTCAAAAATATTGCTTTAATTTCAACGAATGTTAACGCAAAGTGGAAAAAAACAGATAACGGCTTTTTTCCAGAATTTGGAATTTGTCACATAGAAAGAAAAAGAGAACGGTCAAAATACCATTACCTACCTTATCATTCTGCTTTCAAGTTATGAGCAGTTGTATATAGAGTTTACATGGTGTCCTATTCAAGTGGCGAGGAGAGTTAAGGATTTATATTAAAATCAAAGCTTACAGTCCAACCTAAATAGACGCACGTTGAGTTGCGTTTCCAATCGCCATGCAAATGTTGTATGAGCGCTACCCAAACAAAACGCTGCGTTAACTTCAAAAATCGTTGCCTTTGTTCTTGTCTGTTAATTTTACTATCGAACGCATTGTCAAAATCGGAAATTCGAATCGAGTTGCGTTAGTGCATTGCGAGTAGTTTGGGTAGGCTTCATACAAAATGCATGTGCATGAATCAACTTTAATAGTTAACAGACACAAGCGCACCTATTTAGGTTGCACTATTATGTACAAAATTTTAAGAATTTCTCTAGTTTTTGTGCATTATTAAAAGACAAGAGTTAAAATAACGTCCCTTTGTTTGAGAGGTAGGCCTGGTTTTCGTACTACTTTGCCATTTTTCATAGTCAGGGCTCATGTTTAAAATTAAAGCTTATATGCAAAATTTCATGAGCTTTATTTAATTTTGTGGAATTTTGAGATTTTATCGTTTAAATTAAGTCACTTTGTATGCAAGGTAGGCGTGGTTTTCATCTAATTTGGCTTATTTTCGAACTTTGTCTTTATTTTTTAGATAGAAGGTAACGTTTCTCGAATTTTTTTCGATGGCTTAAAAATTTCTGTTGTAATCGTCATCACAGACAAACAAATGAACAGGCAGATGGACATGGCTAAATTCAGATGCACCTTTTTGGCTTTACAAACAGGGCGACAAAGTAAATATATTCCAAATGAAGTACACGTGGAGGTATAAATATTATAAATTAAAGATATGCTTTCCCAATGGAATAGGAGCAGCTAGTTTTTAATATACTTGCTCCTAACAACACTTAACATACTGTTTGAAAAAACTAAAAGAAATCATAACAGTTACCAGAATTTATAACAGAAATGTTGCGAAGAAAAGCTACGTTAAAAGAGAATATTTGGAGTAATACAGACAGTTTTTTACATTTAAGAGCGTTTTGAACTTAGCGCAGGCGCCTATAAATATGCTCCTAAAGGTTTCCATGGTAGTTTAACATACATTTTTTTCTGTTACTTAACATCAACTTTACATTGTGTGTTAATGTTATTATTTTAGTAATAGAAGACTGCACTATAACAATGAAGTAGCCATTGAAAATCGTCTTTGTAAAATGTAGTTAAGAAACAGATTACTGATTCTGATGCGGATGGATGCTATGACCCCACTCCGACCTTAAGTGTCTTAAGCACTTATCTTTAACTCCGGGCAACATGTACATATATCATCTGTGTAATCACAGATAAAACCTCAGGGCAGCACACGCACTTATTCAAAGATTTTTGAAAATAATTACTGTCGAACTGTGCCTACAAGTTTGCATGTTTCAAAACAATTTGACCAGCCCAATAAGCTATTAACTTAAGATCATCAATTAAACGACGAATACACTTCAAAATAAATCAAATCTTTTTCAACGTTGTTCCTATCGATTTGTTATCATCAACTTGCAATCTAAACCCAATTGACTGGAGCATCAATCAAATGCTAGGATTTGCACGATGAGCAACTCATGTAACATGGTGTTTGTTGTTACCACAAGCGAGAAACTGTTTTATAGTGTATTTTTATGGTCATCCATTTGCACTGAGTGGTGGTGCTAGTGGAGGAGGTAAATGTATAAGAGCGTGTGTGTGTGTGTGTGTGTGGAATGTGCGTGCATATATTTCGAAGCTATTAGATCTATGCATGCTATGGATTTGCCTGCTACTTACAATTTTAGTTCTAAAATTTTGCTTTTTTTTCGATTGTTTCTGATGTCTTCATTTACATATTTGGCAAAATGATCGAAATGTTTTAAAGATACTTACCAAACTAACACATTTGCATATACACTCACGCATACACAAGAGTAGCAACAACAACAAAAACAACAACAACACAGTCTGTTCGTAACCTATGAGTTTTTTTATGTACGTAGTAATAAAATAGAAAATCCATTCGAGGCATAGTTTCTGTACGGTTTTTAGGGTTAAATCGAAAGATTTCCATGTTAATTAATACCACTGGATTGAGTTTGAAAAATAGTCCTGGCAGCTATACACATAGTCTAAGGTTATTGATTGGCCTAAGCCATGTCAGTAGCAGCATGTTACGGTCTTCAGTTGGTAGATTGAAGCAATTAATAGAATTTCTACAGCTTTATGTTTGTAGGAAACTTATATAATAGTAGCAGAGTGATAAACATAATAATAAAGTGCAAAACCTATAGAAGCGAGAATGAAACTTATTTAAAATAAGTTATTTGCTATAGTTTTGCATTTAATATTTGAGAGCTTAGAGATGAAATTCAGATCACAAAATATTGTGGAAATCGCATTAAATTTTGTTTAAATATATTTAGATTGTGTTTCCAAAATAAAACGAATTGAGGCAGAATGTTGTAAAATCAAGAAGATTAGACACTGTAAATTTGCCATTGATAAAACCATGCGAACGAGTTGTTATAACTTACCCAGAATGAATTTTTATCATACATGATCTGATCAAAAAATTTTGTAATCGATGAGAGTTTAGCGATAGCGACCGCCTATGGTTCGGTTAGGTAGAGGCGGCAGCCAGTGCATATACACAGTTATACATCAGCTCACTTAAAACACATAGGTCCATTGTGATACCGCTGCACACAGGCCTTCATTCCAAATGGAAGCACCTCGAGCTCTTAATGAACCCGGTTAGACGCTTGACGTTATTCGTTGAAAGGTCGTCAAGCTCATGAAAGAAGACAGAGCAAGACAGGATCACAGCAAATGGGATATGGTTTCTTCCTCTTCCTTGTCCCTGCAACTTTTACAGAATCCATTTGAGATAACTCCTAGCCTGTCGGCATGTTTGCCTCTCAAGCAGTGTCCTGTGCTGACAGCCACTATCGTGGCTAGTTCTGGTCTTGTCAGCGAAGAAGGGCTCTCGATCGCCAGATATCTAGAGTCGGCCAGATAAGCCTTTATGCTCTGCATGTCCAGAGTTTAGCCCCCCCATAGGTAGTGTTGGCTTGCGATGTAATATTTTTATTGATAAGTAGCTTAAGAGTCGCTGACGGCTTCCTTTTGCTAAGCCCTTTTCATTACCTTCTATGCCTTTAAGCCCTGGTACCCATATTAGGTTGATGCTGAAGTAATTCGACATTTCACCATATGAGGCATGACATTCTTCGGCTAACTTGGAGTTGACGGCTATTTGTTTGATCGATCTGATCGCAACCTGACTGTCCGAGAAGATATAAATTTCCCGTTTCGAGACAACATTATATGAAAGCCATGATACAACCTCCCTTATTTATTGCCATTACTTCGGTCTAAAATACACTACAGTGGACAGAAAGCCAGGAGGAGTAGACCCCGTACCCAACCTTGTCGTTTAATTTTGATTCATCTGTATAAAAGTATAGACACCCTCGTTTCCATGGCGCACCATTGTTCCAGTATGTCCTAGGTGGAATTAGCATACCATAGCTTAGTTCAAAGCAAAGCGAGGGCTTGCAGTAATCAGTCCTTGTTGGAATGAAGTTGAAGTTATTGCATATGGATGAGAGCCCCATTGTCAGGCTTTCCATACACCTAATTCTCTTAGTCTTATAGCCGCACATGCTGCTATTTGCTTGGCAACCAGGTCCAGTGGTAGAAGATAAAGTATGGTCTCTAAGGTGGCAGTCGGTGTTGTTTTCAGAGCACCACTGATGCATATAGATCAGTGTTTAAAAAGCTGCCAGCAAAACAGCAACATCACTAAAAAATACGCTGCCGATATGCAGCGAAAGCTTTTGTTTTAATGCTGTTGCTGTTTTGCTTTCCTTTACAGCGCACATTTTAACAGCTAAGCCGCAGCATAACAAAGTACCATTTTTTATTTTACTATTCTGTTGTTTTGACTATGCAAATTGAAACAGTTCAACCGAAGCACAGCTACATTTTTTTTTTGTTTGAATGTGAGAATAGCACAGCACAGAACTGCTTCGTGTATCTGCTGTTGTTGCTGTTCGTAAGCTGTCGTAAATTGCCGAAGCGCTGTTTAACTTGATAATTGGATGAAGCAACATAAAAGTTCAGTTAGTGATTGCAATTGATCGCGTTTAGAAGTATTGTTTTTACTTATTTTGCTAACAATTTGCAGCTAATTGCAGATGCGACATCAGAGGACCTCCAAGATTACTTAAGGGCCTCCGGGAGTTTTTCGGAGGAAAAAAAAAACTTTTTAAAATTTTGGTTTTAAAGCTGTATTTCATTTTGGAACAACAATTTTTTTACATTATTAAAGTGGAACAATTTAAAGTGGACACTTTAATCCAAAAATATTCGTTTCAGTCTTGTTGAACTCTCCAACCCAAATATTTTTTCAATATATAGTTTTCTCTGCTAAGACTCATAAGCTGGACTTCATTACCATTCCGTCTTGTCATTTCCCTTAAAAATTGGAGTGACCCACATCAATTTTCATAATACATAGTTTACCATACCACGACATCATGCATCAGATTTCATTGACCTACCTATACCTATTTTCGATATATGAAAACTGCTAAATTTGTTGTTAAAGCAACAAATAATAATAATTTCATTTCAGAAAAAATAAACGGCAAAAGTACCAGTACAATTTTATGTTAAAATATAGAAGGCATAAAATAGCTTATATTTCTATCCGAAATCCGATTCACTTCGGAATCAGATTTGATTTCAATAAAATGATATTCCCAGGTGAATCGGATTTCAGAACATTCCTGTATTATTCCTTCCTGAAATTCCAAATTCAAAATTATTCCGAGGTAAATTGTATTTCAGAACATGCCCAATAATTTCGGATCTTGGTATCTTCATGTTCCAATTCATCAGATTCATCATCGCTGAGGTACGCTCAGAATCATAAGCTCGATCATACCTATTAATGGTAGGGAGCTGGAATGTGAGATCTATGTCATAATCATCATGAAATAAGAATACGGCACAAGTCTTAGTGACGATGCGAGACCAGTTACAACTTCATCGATGCTTCTGTTTAATTCATATGTCATTCAAGTTTGTAAGCACTGCAGAATACTAGAGAAACACTGCAGAATAATGAAGTTAAGCATTAAAAATTTTAACAGAATATTTTCCAATTTTTGTAAAAGTTTTTTACATTGTATCCGTAGATGTCATGCTCAATACTCAAATATTGCAAGTGGGCATAACATAATTGTGTCACTTCCGTTAAATTTTAAGGCACTAAACAAAAATAAACGTAGCGTCCTGCGCCGCACAATGGGCCAGAACCAAGCAAAAAGCGCGCATGGTCAAACAATTTAAATTTGTTTTTTTTTTACATTTTTAGCATTTTGGGTTACCTAGATATATGGCTAACCTACCTTGAAGCCTCAAAACATTTTTTTATTTTTTTTTTTTTTTTGTTTGAATCCTATATAACATACGTAGCGGTTTTTAGCGAACTTTTGAGTCCCGCAGAGTCCTGAGTTGTTCGAATGTGCAAATTATAGCTCTTTTCTCATAGAATATACTCTGCAAAATTGGAATGCTAATACCTGCTACTGAATCATTGGCGGCTGTTGAAACTCGTATAAGATTTTCAATTTCAGCATATATAAATAGGCGAAGGTAAAACAGTGCAGTACCATTTTCTCCTGTGTTTCTCAACCGATTTTGATGATTGTTTTTTAAAATGAATCAGAGTAGTGAGAAGGAGTGCACGAAATAGATAATCGCCCCACTTTTAACAGGTAAAATATTTTGGGTGTATTTCACGCATTGTGGATTACTAAAAACGAAGAATATGCGCACAAAAAGAAGAAAAAAAATCTTCTGGCATAGTTTCGTTAAGTTTTTTCATTTATTTCTCTTACGCTCTCACATGAGAGTAGAAAGAGGAAACAAAAACAAAGAATATAAAAGAGAAGAACGAACAAAGAAAGTTCCATATTAAATTTGAAGATGATCCGCACGAAGTGAAGACAGGAAAAAAAATATGGCTTCAATATATACTCTATTTCTATTTTCAATTTGCGCGAAAAGGTTGAATTTCGATCACTGGCGAACTCTTGTTCTACTAATAAAGTAGAACCGTTTCGAAAACCCTTTTCGAAATCGTTTTGACAAAATAAAAATCAGCTCTACAATAAAAAATCCGAATATGTCTGAATCAGGTCTGAATCAGTGTCTGCAAACTAAAATATTAGTTTTTTAGAAAAATACTCAGTTACATGGCAACATATGAAAAATTAGCAACTTTTTTTGCAGATCTTACTAGGTTATTTTTCTATCATAATTTCTTCTAGAAACCTGGAACATTATGCTCTAAAGTTGCAGAAATTGAGCGGTACGCAACTGAAAACCGTGCTCTTCTTACAGAAAATAGTGCGAAATGTTTTGTGAGCAAGCTAAATGAATATTGGGCTCAGTGCAGTCGAAATCACACACACCTTCTGACTCGATATTCAGATTGGCTGAAGGAGAATTTGTATGAACAATCTTCTCATCCTTGGAAGCAAGTTGCATCAATATCAAAATCAAAAGTCAGGAATCTCCGAGATTTGGGTGAGTCTCAAAAAAGACGAAGGAAGGCAGGTCTTACTTTTGAATCTTTACAGTTCTCTTAGCTTAAATAAGTCTAAAAAATGCATATCACCCTGTATCTCATATATTGGCCGAACATTTGGTGTTCATTTTTGTTTATTTATTCTCTTCGCTGAAATGTTTGTTTGGTGGTTATGCTTCTGTTTGCTGCACAGTTGCATCAATGTTATAATATTCCAAAACACAAATTAAACAACAACCCTTATTTTTATGTATACACTTTTTAATACACTTTTTTAGACTTCGGTCAAACTGCGACTCCAAGTAAATACCATTCCTACATAAAATATATTAAAAATAAATTCAACACAACAATAATAATTGATGGAAATTAATCTGCAATTTGATTTAAGACTATTTTTTTGTAGTAAACTTGTGAAGGCACAAAATTGTTAGTGTTTATTTGAAGCGACAATAAATACTGAAAATTTTTGCTCAACACATGTTGTTCGACTTTTTCTTAATGTCTGTTCTTTGTTTTTAAGGTTGCTTGTTATTTAAAATAAGTTGCTTTATAACTTATTTAAATTTTTACTACTTTTTGCTACTTTTTTGATGCTTTTATGGAAAATGACTGCAGGCAACACCGGAAAGTTCGGCATGCTTGCTGTTTCAATCAGCAATCAAAAATGTTCGGTCTGAGAGCGAGAGAATGCATATGAGGAAAAGTTCATTTCTCACTTTACACGAGAAACAATAACAACAAAAAATGTTTGGCAATCTTGTTTGGCTAGCATAACCACGGCATTAGGGAAATACTGAGTATAGACGTAGAATCAGTGTAAAAAGTTATTCTAGAAAAGTATTTCAGGTCTCTGGATAAAGAAATTTTCCTAAATTTGTTGACTAGTGTAATTTTTGTTCGAATCAAATGGAGCGTAAATAAACTCCAAAAACCTAAATATACTTATTTCAGGACATAATCGACTTTATACATAATAGATTTTATATAAAACTTTGCATACATAAGCTATGCGCGCTTTTTGATTCTGACCCTCTGACACACTGTGCGTCCCTGTTATTAGTTGATCACTTATAATAATTTCACACAAGAAAGACGTTGAAGTCATGAAAACTACAGTTAACTCATTTTCACCAAAACGCGTATTTGTCACTTTTTTGAGCTTAACTATGTTTGTTATTAGTAGAGCAGGGTATATCAATAAAGAAACCTACAGAGGAGTTCCTTACAGTTAATAGGACTCTATCACCGAGAGCAAAAGTGATTTCAGTGTGCCTGTACTTTCTATATTTCTCAAAAAATTACAGACAAAAATCAAAAACTAAGTTCTCGAAATTAATTCGATAAACTTTGACGATCTCTTTTATAATTACTTTTTTTTTTTTTAAAAGGAACATTCAAGAACGATTTTAAAGGTTTGCGATTTTGCTTGAAATAATTTCCATTTCCTTATTTTTAATTCTTTACTCGCACTTTTAGATTGTTTTTTATCAAGAACCCTTATAGAAAATCCAGGCTACGAGCCTGCTGTGTATTATACTAATTTTTATTTGGAATTGGAATTTATCTCTTCACAAAGGCTTAGTCTCTTAGCCAAATTTTAAATATTTTCATAAATGGATACATAAATAAAAGCCTATTTTTTACATAAGTTTTCACGTATATATTTTTATTAAAATATTTTGAGCCTTAGCAAAAGGTTTTGCTTGAAAAACTGCAGCATTATTTAATCTTTCAACTTTCGATACAGGCTTTGCTTAATATGACTTGACAAGGATATGAATTAAAGCCATGAACTCTATGATAAACCGAAACAAAAATCATTAAATAAGACTAAATCCACAATGCTCGACGCTGTGATAAGCACCCTACAGTCAGCATAGGAGAAACTACAGAAAAGTGAAAGTTTGCATAGCATTTTCACAGTAAAATATAGCACAGTTTTATACTTTAAAGATATTTAAGTTAAGAATTATTAAAAATGCTGATACAAAGGAGTATTATTGCATGAAAAGTTTTTAATAAATTTATTCCAACTTTTTGCAGTTAAGTTTTAAACCTGCTTAATGTACTAATAATTAGTTAACATGTGCGAGAAAATAGATTTTATTGTATATTTAAGGCTAAACAAACTGTTTACATTAATGCGTCACAAATAATTATTTCATTCCAACCACGCCATCTCTTTGTATCTCAAAGCCAAAAGCATAGTAGACTGTCCTTCATAGTGTAGCAGAATAAAAAAATTAAACAATAACAATTATTAAAAATTTTCGCTCACTTTATTTTTCGCATTGTTTGTGGTGAGTATGGAAACGTTTTTATAACCAAACAAAAAAAAAAATTATGAATTCATATCAACGCGCCGCCATGGGCGCCAAGCAGAACTTAACGAGTGCGAATTTTGTTGGCTTTTAACGTTTAACGCTCGGATAAAACTGCATAGAAAATTATTTTAAATTCACATGCAAACCAAAAAAAAAAAAAAAAAAAACAAACAATTTAATACAAAAACACGAAACTGCTGAAATTGTATAATTTTTTTTTTTTTTTAATACAAGCCACATATACTACTAAATATACCCAACGGTATTGCAGCAACGCAGCACGGCATACATAGTAGTTGTTGGACGCTGTCGTAGCGAGCGTTTCGTGCGGCTTTCGACCCATCACCCAGCTGTTCAAAGTCAATGCGTTGCATTTGCTGAAGGTTTTGCTTGGCAGATATTTTATGAATTCAACCAACGAAATCGCAACAAAATAAAAATAAAAAAAAAAATTAAAAGAACAACAAACTCTGCAACGACCAGACCAAGACATAGAAAGACGTTCTCAACTTAGTGTTGGTTGCATCAACAGCAGGGCAACAGTCAGCAGACAGTATGAAAACTCATAAGGATGGTCATATTTTTGCTATATTGCGTCACTCCGTTACCCCCTTGAAGAGGTGATACTAAAATACAATGCTAACAAAATAAATGAGAAATAAAAATAAAGTTTAAAATTCGCAACCAGAGCGAATAGAGAAAATATTTCAAATTATGCATTTCCGTACTATGTGAAGAGAAACTTTTTTGTATTGTGTCCAGCCCCGGAACAGCGCCTGGGAACTGAAGTATTTGTAGATTTGTAAATACTATATGGAACTTTGTGGCAGGCTTCAATATGATTATCTCAGTGGGTAAAATCTAATCGTTGGTGCTATTTTTGCACTCACTGTAATAACGGTATTGAATAATGTTGTTGTCAGCAACTTGCTAATTAATTCTCTGTCGTGGGGAAGAGTCAGTCGCAAATTGAAGTGATGCATATTCTATTGTCAGGATCTGGCTCAAATGTTATTGTAATTTTTTAAGGCTTTGAAAATTGTAGGAATTCCCGAATTTTTAAGATTTTTGAAAAAATAGTTTTCATGTTTGTCATTAGATTTTGATTTAAGTATGCAATCAAATTAATTTTAAACTCCTTAAATGATATTTTCTCAGCTATAGGTCAACGTCTGTCTCCTTTTGGAACATGTTGAATGGAAGACTTTTTCGGAAATCCGATTATTAATATATCAAAAACAAAATCTATGATTTCCATTTTATAACTTTCTATTGATTGATCCTTCTGACCCTTAGAGTTCGAAAAAAAGTAATTTTGAATTTTTATATATTACACAAATTTTAACCCATTCTTTGAAAAAAGAATAAATATCCAGAAAAGATCTAACTTTCCGTCTCTGCTTTGCGCGCGCCTTCTCTAATCGGATACACCAAGTGCGCTTAGGGCTTCCTCAATCTGGTCAATCCATCGGAGGCATGGTCTCCCTCGTCGTCGTTGACCAGCGACCCTCGCCTCGAGCACCTTTTTCGCTGAAGCTTCGTCATACGATGGACATGACCCAGCCAGCGTAGTCGCTGCACAGTTATACGCCGAACTACGTCAATGCCTTCGTAGAGCTCATACAGCTCGTGGTTCATTCGGATGCGATAGTCATCGCCGACTCGAACAAGACCGAAGATTTTGTGAAGAAATTTTCTCTCGAACATCCCCAGAGCAGCTGCATCAGTTTACGAAACTACCCATGCCTCAGCGCCATAAAGCAGCACAGGTAGAACGAGCGTCTTGTAGAGTGTTAGTTTTGTCGATCGATATCAGTATCATCAGCGTACGTAAGGACCTGGACACCTATTTAGAATATGGTGCGATTAGATCGCAAGACAGTGAATCGCCTTGTCTGAAACCTTTTTCGGTATTAAAGGTTTCGGAGATGCCATTTCCTACCTTAACAGAGCTGCATGTGTTGCTCAACGTCATCCTGCAAGGTCTAATCAACTTTGCAGGTATGCCGAACTCAGACATTGTTGCGTATGGGCAATCCCTTCTCGGGCTATCGAACGCAGCTTTGTAATCGACAAATGAGGTGATGATGTGTGTCAATTTGGTTTTCGTAGGCACAGTACGCTGAGGTTCAAATCGTCGGGCATGCTTTCCGCTAGCCATATTTTGCTGATGAGCTGATGCATGCGCCTTATCAATTCATCGCCGCAGGTTTTAAACAATTCAGCTGACAGGCTATCAGCACCCGCTGCTTTATTGTTTTTGAGTCGTTGGATAGGAACTTGAACCTCTTCATGGCTAGGTGGTGATACTTCCACTCCGTCATTGTCGATTGGTGACACTGAACTGCGCTCTCCATGGGCGGCATTGGTGGAAGCGTCGCAAGTAAATTGGAGAAGTGCTGTTTAGTGCAGCCTTGCCCTTTCCATCGCATTTCCTGGATAGCGGTGATGTCAGCTTTTATTGTTTTGAGGGCTTCCGCCAGTTGGATAATGGCACCTTCCATATAAAGGGTCCAGACATTCCAGGTGCATATCCGTAAATCATTGTTCATTTCTCGTTTGCGGTGGTCATCAACGTAATTGGGGTTCTTATCCGAGGCTGGTTTAGTTTTCATTGGGCAGTAGTAATGTGGCGGGACCCAAACCCTGCGCACATCCCATGTTAAAGGTCCACGGAGCAACCCGCTGCTCAAATAAGCCGTCAAAGTAACCAGTTTGCCATTTTGGCGTTGCCCAGGGCGACGATGAGGTTTGAATCGACTTGGGACGATTTTGACATGGATAATGCTGGCCTCGCCAGGTTGAGGCAGTCAGACACGTTGCCATGGGAAGGTTCGCCCCCTGATCCCCTGCCCACACATTCATTAACAATAATTTTTCAGTAAGATAGTTGATGTCAAAATCCACAAGATGGCGTTGTTAGTCCACAAAGCGCAATTTGTGTATCGACAAATCATTAGGTTTTCGATGGTGGTTTTATCAATGTGCTCTTTCTCCTTCTCTCTAATCTACGTAATATATTTCTTCAGTAATATTTAACGAAACTTGCTTAAACCTGACGCGTCCTTGAAATTTCACTCTTACTGCAGCTTGCTGTGTAACCAAACGAAGACCTATAACTAAGGAAGAAAAGAGCGACAATATCATTTGATATGAAAAAATGTACTGCTTACCGTGTCTCGCACCATGGAAAGTGTTCGTTTCGTTATACAGCAAGATGCAGTTAATTCTCGTCCAAATATCGAATCGCCGCCTAAAAAGTTTTATTTGACTTTTTATCTGTTACAACAATTAAAAAACAACAATGTGAAGTGGACAAAAGACGCGTAGTCGTGTCAAAATATATAAAGTGAAATAAAGTGTTGTTATGATTTTGTTATCACTCACCAAGAGGTTCAAGATATTTGTGAATGCTTAAATAAACTATGTATGTGAGCATAAGTAACAAAAACCCAATAAACCAAACGAATTCGTTTCGAATACGAGGTGAAACCAAGATCTCGTATCTTCATTTCGAAAACGAAGTTCGTTCTCGATTTGCTATTGAATCCGAGAGCGGGAGAAATGCACACTTCATTTTCGAAATAATATTTTCAATATAATCGAATCACTTACGAAACGAAAATTTAAGAATTAGCAAATCGTTTTCGAATAATTTTAACAATTCGTTTTCGAAAAGAAATTTTTTTAAATTTTTATTTATTACTTAAATCGATTATTATGAATGTTTTTGACCTACAATATGCATTGCTTGCAATATTTGGCAGATGATGCATTAAATAAATTCAGTGCATTTAAATATGAAAATTTCCTGCATGATATTAAGCGTAAGTCAAAGAAAATAATACAATTTTGTAATCAAATTTATAATAGGCAGGTAGAACAAGGCATATGTGGAAACCTAAAAAGAATAAATATTGACCAAATTAATATTGGTGACTTCAAGGAAGGGCCATATTCTTTTCAAGTATCCCAACTAGAAAGTGGTTTTCATGGTTTCAGTGGTTTAACTCTTCTTAGAAATGTGAAATTTTATATTAAAATGTATTCGCTATTTTAAAAATTTTCGGATTCAACTCAAATTCGAATCAAATAAGAGATATCTGACCAAAGTTCTCGGTTTCGTTATTAACTCGAAACTAACCTGAGTTCGTTTTGTGGTTTATTGGGAAAACATAGACAGTAGATTAATCGCAGTTTGTATGGGAATGTTTTTTTTTTTTCCATTTAAAAGAGAAAACTATCAACTTTTGGAAAGCCATTCTATTTTAATTTAATTTTTATTTAAAATGAGTTATCAAACATAAAAAGTTGGACAAAATCTACTAGAGATGTGATTTTTTACTTTTCTTCTTTTACTTCTTTTAATAAAGAAGACCTAAAAGCTAGAAAAACATTTTGTTTTAACACATTTATGCATACCCGTAGATATATAAGAAGAAAAAAAATCACTTGAAGAATATGCAATAAAATAAAATGTAAAACTAAATCAAAAGCGCAGTACGAAAAACCTAAACCTGACCATAACCAACAATACTGTCGTCAACATAATAAGCACAGATAGCCTTCAAAGAGGTGGGTGTGCGTGTTTAAGCTTATTTGTTCATGTGTGTACTTGTGTGTGTAAATCTGTGTAGCGCACAACCAACATATTTGCATACAACTGAGCAATGAAGAATGTCCTTGGTATGCATTTGGTGGCTACATGGTTTGTCTGGTAGTGCATGAAATGGTATCAAGTTGTGTATTCATGTGCATGGAAGCTCGGCAATGACGCTACATGTGTTGCAAATATTAAGATTATCTTAAACGCTATAAAGGTTTTGCTAGAAAAGAATGCAATTCTGTGAATCGTATCTTAATCTTAAATTGAGGCAATTTTTTCGTAATTTAAAGCTTAAGGCAACTTCGTTGCATATAACCTAGTTAGAATAAGGTCAAAGTATTGTTGTAGTGGGGCGGCGAGGGGAGAGTGAGGGGAGTGGGCACCGCTGCCCACTGCATTTATTGCGTGTGCTCTGCTGCAAATAAATTTTCTGCTGCATATCACATATTTATTGTACTTTTGCATTTTTTTTGATATGCCAGCTCATTACAGATTTAAAACTGATCAACTCTTCCCGGTATTCTCAGGTGATATAGCCATGAATGTTGAGGTTAGCAAGAAGTTCGTTTACAAGCAAATTAAAAAAACTTGAGGTTATACTTTAGTTGCAAAAATAGTCTTACACACTCTAGTCAGCTCAAAAATTATAATTTTTAATTTTACATTGGAGTTAGTGTGTTATAAAGGATAGGAAATAAAATTATAATTATAAATTTATTAAAAACTAACTTTTAATAGTAACAAAAAAAAAAAATAAATAAATAAATCAACCACCATTTTAAATCGTCATAACAACTCTTTTCATTAACGATTTCTTTCCTATACTTATAACAATAGAGTTCAGCTACTACAGCTATATCGCACTTCCTCAGCATTAACCCATCTAAAGCCACTACCCAGTAATCATTGCAAATATCAATGTTATGGATACCCGTGACCACAAACAAGTTAATGTGGGAAAAATTTACCCACCAATAAATGGGTTGGGCTCAGGGACAACACAAGACGTAACAACTAACCATGCGTATATATAGATCTAATTACACAACTAATTTTAATCTACTTTTGAGTTGACCTTTTGACAAATTAACATCAAAAACGCTACAATTGTTAACAAAGGAACTCATGCGACTTAAAGGAGCAGTAGCCATATAATTTGTTCTACTAAATGGCAAATAAATTAAGTTGTTAGCGTTTCTACTGCTTCTACGGTTAGTGTTAAAATTTATGTGAGAAAGAAGTTCTGGAGAATCGAATACACCTGTCATGAGCTGGTGTAAATATACGATATCTGCCGATTTCCTTCGATCACCTAAAGACTGCATTTTTAATAGTTTTAAACGATCCTCATAAGGAGGAAGGTCTAATATGTCAGTTCCACTTAAGCCCCTTAGAGCAAACTGAACTGAACTTATACTTATACTTATACTTACATACTTACTTAGGTGGCCATTACAACCCGTGTCCGGGTTTCAAGTGACCTTGAAACCAAGTGCGGTTAGGACTTCCTCGGCCTGGTCCATTCATCGGAGACATGGTCTCCCTCGTCGTCGAAAGTTTTTACATCTTTTTTTCTGTTATTCATTGTCTGGTTCATGGAATGCAACATTACGTCTTCTGTTTGGTAAGGCTGTAGGCAATATTTTTTTTTATGTTTTCTGTTCAAAACCTGTTTTCTGCCTGTTGTCCAAATTGTTTTCGGCATCGGACCGTAAATATAATTTATAGGTTGCTTGGAAGTTTTGGGATAAAAGAAAAGGTCTCTCAAATTCTAGTGTTTTTTAACAGTGAAAACAACAAATGTTTTTGGTGTCCATCGTGTACCATGAACCATTGTATATAATGCCTGATCGCTTTGTGCTTGTACTTTGCCGCTTCATATAAAAAAATCCTTAAATGTGGTCAGCCAATCGACTTGAATTCAGAAAGGAATAAATTTTGATTGCTCTACAATGTGCTTATCCGCTCTCACTCCCACTGTTTTTTGGCAGTTTCATTGAAAGCAACAACAAAAACTTTTGAACGCCATTCAAACGATCATCGTGTGGCCTCAGCCCTAGAGACAATACATGTCAAACGAAACAGAAAACATTTTTCTTTTGTCTTGACTTGTTTTGCAATTCAGCACTGCATTTTTATGTAGCTCACTGTTTTTTATATTTCGCTGTACTAGCTGAGCAGAAAAAGACAAGAGTAGAGAGGAACATGGAGTTTATTGAAACTCTCGCAACACAAACGCGTGGAAAGAAAACGTTCAAGCAATTCGTGGCATCGGTGATGATTTATTAAAAAACTCAACATTTTAATTTAACAAACTTATAACTAAAATTTTGAAATAAAAATAGAACTATACTGTGCTGCAGCACAAATATGACATTTTAAAACTTATTTCATAAATCCTTTTGGAGCTTACATGAAAGCAAAAATTTGCACTTCAATTTTATATAACAGTATAGATATATATAAAGGTTATACAGTATTTAAAACATTAATAAAAAAATATATCTCAAAATAGTATTATTTACAAATGTGAGGCATAAACTTTTGCGCTGTCAGAACACCTCGAGTCCATTTGAGAAACAATAATTTTTTCGCAATTGTTTCCAAGATAGAATTTTCAACTTTATTGATAAAATGCAGACATTAAAAAAGAATATATTTTGTACACAACCTTAATAAGCATACCCACCCACACCTACACCAACATATGTTATAACAACCTGCGCCTGCACTGACTCGTTCAAAGTGTTACATTTCGCAAATATTTGGCAATGTTTTCGCATATTTCGGGGTTGTAGTTCGTGCAGGCAAACAGCTGACGGCAACTGGTCGGCAAGCTTGCCAGCCAGATAGAGGAAAATAATCGCCATTAAAAAACAAAAACAATGTGGAGACAATTTAAACGATTTCCACTCAAGCCCCCAGGATATCAGGTCTTTAATAGGTACAATAAAGTGAAGCACAAGACAACAACAATAATAATAACAGCAGAGTCAAAAAAGTCTGGCCTTGGTAGCAAGTAAAAATTATCCATCCCTTTAACCTAACCAACAATATTCAGCTACCTTGAAATCAAGTGCAGTCACTTGCACCCCCAAGAATTCGTGTGTGTTGCCATATATTTGGATTTATGCTTTTTTGCCAATTTTTTGTTGTTGTTGTAGCGTGTTGTTATTGTTCCAGTTTTCACTGCAACAGATACTGAATTTCGATTTTTGTTTTTTTTTTTTGTATACTTAACTCTTGTTTGTTTGTCTGTGTTTTGTTTTGATTTTTGGTAATGTTGTTGTTGTTGTTGTTGTAGGTTATAAACTGCCATCTTTGGCCATAAAATTTAACAGTTTTATTGCAATACTTTTCGTTCATTTGCTGCTTCGATGGTCCCTTCTTTCGAAACACTTCCGTTCTGCCATTTACTGCACTCGAACAACCAGCTTTGAAAATTTTTCGATCATGCTGCCTGCTAGAAATGCATTTGCAAGAAAAACAACAAAAACATCAAGTAAGAAAAGTATTATTTTTGTGATATTATATCAGCGACTGCATAATAAATGCAACAACATTAAACAACAAAAATGGCAACAACAATAACATTGACTCAACCTGCAACAAATACAATGACAACAAAATTAATGACGGCAAATAGTAGACGATAGACAGCAACAGCAGCAGCAGCGCCCTCTTTTTGCAAGCATGGCCATTCTTATCAATGACCAAAATCAGAACAACGAAATTTACTCGACTATTCGTGTCGTCGTTCTCGACGTTGCCGTTGCCAGTATTGGTTGCACCAGCACTGCATTGGCTGCAATATTGTCAACCATGTCGTCGTATTCGTCGTTCCAGTCAACATCTGGCAAGCTGACAGCAATGCCCAAAAATTTAAACAACAACAACAACAACACAATGACTTTTATCTATTTTATCCATTTCGGTCTCTTGTCGTGCCGTTTGATTAAACGTTTGTCTTAAAACATACAAACATAGGTATGTTTTTGGCCAAAATAATGTGACATCAGCGCGACGGACTAAAAGTATGACACACGAACAAGCATAATGTTAGTGTAATGAAGAGTTGACGTAGCTGTGTGCAACGGAAATGGAGCAAAAGTATTGCAGCGAAATGTTGCATTCAAAAGTTTTTGGCCTTCCTTTTTTTTTTTTTTGTCTGATCTTCTATTTGTAATGTTTACGATTCTGTTTGAGTTGTAGAAAAATCTTTTGGTTATTGAAAAAAGTAAAAAATAACACGAAGAAAACAAGAAAAAAAAAAAAAATAAAATATGTTTTCCGAGGAATACTTAATCGGATTGGGTCTCAAAACGGTGGTTCTTAAGGAAAACTAAAGTGAACTGCGAATAGCATATCGCCAGTATAGTAGAACTTCAAAGCAATCGAAAATATCTGATTGCATATTACTTGTTCAAGATATACTTGAACTTTTATCCGAAAAAAAACAAATTTTTTATGCTTTTGTTTGATTCAATTAACATTTTTAAATAAAATGTACACTATAAGGGCAGAGTTAATTAAGGGGGGGAGGGGGGGGGGTGTTGTACGGTTTCTTAATGTTTTTGCCGATATTTATTTTTTTATATGAATGCACAGCATCTTTAGAATATTTTGTCCACATTTGAAGTCGATCCGAGTAAAACTAATGGAGATATGAATTTTTAGGTAAGTGTACCTCCAACGTCGATTTCGCATATATGCGCGGCGCGCTGCCTGGCTGCCGTATCGTACTATGTTGTTGTCCTCAAATTCCTTTCCTTGTCGAGCGATCTTCTTACGAATACAAAGGCGATGTCTGGTCTTGTGTACATTCGGTGTACATACCAGTTTAGAAGCATACGTTAAGCATACCTTGAATAAAATACACCGAGAAAAAAAGCAATAGGTAAATCACCTAAGTCGGCTTAGTTGAAGAGAATTGTATGGGAATTATTAACCTATGCTTATTCACCAAAGCAATTTATTGTTTAATACATCGCTTTGAAAGCACATACTTCGATACCTTGCCAAAAAAAATATTTGATTCACCTAAGCCCAAAAACCAAAAATACAGAATTAAAAAACAACTAGCATGAAGGTTTAAGCATAGTTTTGAGCTATTTTCTGCTAAAAAAAAAACACAGCTGCGTCATTAGACACACGAGAGAAGGATAGATTTGTTAATTTTATGGTTTCTTTTGGTAATAAAACCACTTTTAAATTCAAAAATAGCATAAAGTAAATTAAAAAACACACGTTAATATTCACACCAGTAAATTTTATTACATTTCATCAACAAAAAGGAAAGAAAATAAGAAAAAAAAAAATTATTTTCCCTCCATGCGGAATCGAACCCTGAAACTTTTGGTGCCAGTTCATCGCTCTACCAAATGATCCAAGCAGCCTTGCTGCTGTTTGCTAACATAACTGCAGCTACGTTAATTCACCTAAGCTATTTATTGTTTAATATATTGCTTTGAAATCACATATAATTCGATACCCTGCCAAAAATATTTGATTCACAGATGTTAACAGATGCTGTATTAACAGATGCAGTATGTCGCAGTATGTTGATAGCTGCAGCATAGCTTCAGTTGTAATTAATATTGAATAAATCACTCCATGTAACGAAGGAGTTTGGCTCAATGCGTAGCGTAGTGTCTTTATACACAGTGGTATCGGTTGGTTTGTGGGTTCGAATCTCAACGGCGTGCGAGGGTAAAATTTTTGTATTTGATATTTAATTTAATTTAATGTTTTTGTTAGAATATACGTCAAGCAGCAAGAAAAGCCGAGAAAGTCATTAATTTCTAAGAAAAAAACGGTGTTGATAAAAGAAATTTTGTGTAGTTGCTGATTTCAGTCAAGCAAAACACAGAACGAGAGGCAGCGGCAGCTTAAAAAAAAAGGAAAATAAAAAAAAAAAAACCAAAACCCGAAAAAAAGTTATATTTTTGAAATTTTTTTTAAAGCAATGTATAAAAAATTACCAAATACTTGATTCATTTATCCCCCAACAAAAATTGGCAAGTCAACATGTAAAACTTAGGCGTTTTGATAAAGTACTTGGGTGGTTGAAAACTGCCAAAGCCATCTTATAAATTATACTAGGTTTTTTTTTTCAATTTAACATAATCTTTTTTCTCGGTGTAACAATGAAAGTCTTAACCAGCTTATCTGGAAAATTCTCCGAAATCGGTCAGTGGTACTTTAAGAATCGTGGAAATGACGGCTTGTGTGTCCTCAAGGTGTTTTCAATGAAGGGATATTTGCATTTCTGCAATGCAGCAAGACATAAACGTCGGCCAAGTTAGCATAAATGGGCGCGAGCAACGGACAGAGAGCGCAATAAGAGAGCTAACAAAGATGCTGAAAATGCGAGCAAAAAAGTTAGAACTGAACTTAGGCAGCAGCAGAAGGACGTATTAGATGATGCAGATGAAAGTTCAGTACTTTAAGGGCCTGGCATTTATGATTCAATATAAGTAAACACATAAAGCTTGGAATTTTCAGTGTACAAAACTTTCAAGCGGTTTTCCCACAAGTCGTGCTTTCAAAGTCGGTGAACGCTCTTCAGCCAAAACCGACTTAAATGATCGTTTTGAAATTTGGTACACTCATTCACAACAAAATTCATGAGGTAACGCTGTCAAGTTTTTATTTTTTCTTTGCTTATTTTTCATTTTACAGTAAGAAATATGTCCTCTTTTTGGACATAAATCGATTTTATGACTTTCAAGTGCTGCCAAAAATCTAAAAAATAAAAAAAAAACTCGACAGCGTTACCTTGGGAGTCTAAGTAGCTTCTTAAAACATCTTTATTATACCCCAACGCGTACTGCGTAAGGGGTATATTAACTTTGTCATTCCGTTTGTAGCGCCAAGAAGGAGGCGTAGCAGGTATAGAAAAATATATATAGCAGCATCTTCTCCTGAGTCGATTTCCGTGTGTCCGTCTGTCGACACGATTACAGCCGCAATTTAAAGCTCTCGCGCTGAAATTCAAAATATAAGCTTATTTTTAAAAAAGGAAGATCAAGTTCGAGAATGGGCCAAATCCGATGAAAACCACGCCTACCTCCCATACAAATTGGCTTAATTATAAACGTAAAATCTCTTCAAAGTCTGCAAAAATTAAAGAAATGTTTTAAAATTTTGCACATAAGCTTTGATATTTAATATAAACCATCTGTATGATATATGGCAAAATCGGATGAAAACCACGCCCACTTCCCATACAAAGTGACTTTATTTTAAACGTAAAATCTCTTAAAAATCCACAAAAATTAATGAAATGTCTTGAAATTTTGCACATTAGCTTTGATATATAATATGAATCATCCCTATGATATACGGCAAAATCGGATCAAAACTACGTCTACCTCCCATACAAAGTGACGTCATCAAAATAGGAAAATTTTCGTTAATATATAAAACTGAATATCATCATGTATGTCGTGGCTAAAGACTTCGATTATACTTCAATGTGGCCGCGGGGGGTATTTTAGCTTCGGTACCCTGCCGACGCTCCATCCTTACTAGTTTTTTGCTTTTAGTTGATCCGCTGATGGGCTATGCTGTTCACCGCAAAACCACTTTTTTTGGAAAGTCCGGAAAGCGACCGCCATTTGGTTTTTTCTTGACATTTTTCAATATAATTTTTACGAGATATTCTTGAAATGTTACCTACATCAATTCAAGTCACTTCCACTAACAGTAGCGCATCAAAAAATTTGTAAAAATGGGTCAGTTTTAGGCCAAACTAACCTTACCCCCCTTAAATAAAGCCACTTTGTACTGAAGATAGGCGTGGTTTTCTGTCGATGCTACCTTATTTCGCAATCGGAGCTCATTTTAGAAAGCTGGTCTTATATGCTCCATTTTAAGTCAGCAAATTGACTTTTGTTGAGTCTTAAGATATGTTACGGCTTAGATGAAGCTATTTTGTATGGAAGGTAGGCGTGGGTTTCACTAGATTTTGCTAAATTTCCCTATAATGAAAGTATATTATTGAATATCAAAGCTATTGTGAAAAATTTCAAAATATTTCTTTAATTTTTGTTGGAATTTTAGGAGACTAAACAGTTAAAATATAGTCACTATGCATGGGAGGTACGCGTCTTAGCACATTTTCAAACTCTACATTTATTTTTTTAGATAGAAGCTTATATTTCGAATGTATTCACTATAGCTCTGAAATTATGGTTGTAATCAGGTAATGCTGACCAAAAATATATATACTTTCTATACCTGCCACGCCTCCTTATCGGCGTTACAAATTGGGGATAATGTTAATATACCCCTTACGCAGTATATATGGGGGTATAAAAATTATAGCATTAAATCTATGGCAGCAAATAATAATGACTTAAGTCGGCTTAAGACAGAACTGAGTTATTGAAGTTGCTGTATTTTAAGGGTATATCTCTATGATTATACAAAATGTGAAATTTGTACCCGTTTCAAGCCAAAGTTATAACACAAACACAAAAAACGCTTTCTTAAAACTTATATGGCGATATAGACCTTTGAAGCGAGATTTCTCGAAATATTGAAATCAGACTTAAGCTGTTATTGTTTATTGACACAGAAATATCAAAGCTCATGTTCTAATAGCAAGTCAGGAATATATCCACTGGAATTTATTTAAATTTATGAAGGTTTTGCTATTTTGGTGTCACTTTGTATCAGAGATAGGCATGATTCTACACCTAGAAAAAAAGCTTATGTTAAATTGAAAAAAAACCCAGTATAATTTATAAGATGGCTTTGGCAGCTTTCAGCCTGCCAAGTACTTCATCAAAACGCCTATGTTTTACATGTTGACTTGCCAATTTTTATTTGGGTGATAAATTCACCAAGTATTAGGTAATTTTTTATACACTATTTTAAAAAAAAAAAATTGATTTTCAAATATATAACTTTTTCGGTTTGGTTTTTTATATTCCTTTTTTTTGAAGCTGCCACCCTCTCGTTCTGTGATTTGCTTGATTGAAATCGGCAACAACACAAATTTTTCTTTTATCAACACCGTTTTTTGTTTAGATATTAATGACTTCTCGGCTTTTCTTGCTGCTTGACTTCTAGTATAACAAGAACATTAAATTAAATTAAATTATATAAAATTAAATTCAATATCCAACACAAAAATTTTACCTTCGCATGCCTTTGAGATTCGAACCCACATCAACCGATACCACTGTGTATGAAGTCACTACACTGAGCATTGAGCCAAACTCCTTCGCTACGTGGAGTGATTTATTCAATACTAATTACAACTGAAGCTATGCTGCAGCATAACACAAAAATCTATTAAAAGATTTTTGTTGTATGACTATCAACAGAATACTGCGACATACTGCATCTGTTAATACAGCATCTGTTAACATAGCTGCAGTTATGTCAGCAAGTAGTAGCAAGGCTGCTTGGATCAGAGGGTAGAGCGATGGACTGGCACGAAAAGTTCCAGGTTCGATTCAGCACGGCGGGCAAAGAATTTTTTTTTTCTTATTTTCTTTTCTTTTTGTTGATGAAATGTAATAAAATTAACTGGTGTGACTTTAACGTGTATTTTTTAATTTGCTTTATGTTATTTTTGAATTTAAAGTGGTTTTATTAAAAAAAACAACCATTAAATTATCAAATGTATCCTTCTCTCGTGTGTCTAATGACGCAACTGTGCTTTTTTATTGCAGAAAATAGCTCAAAACTATGCTTAAGCCATCCATGCTAGTTGTTTTTTAGTTTTATATTTTTGGTTTTTGGGCTTAGGTGAATCAAATATTTTCTTTTGGCAAGGTATCGAAGTATGTGCTTTCAAAGCAATGTATTAAACAATAAATTGCTTAGGTGATTAAGCATAAGTTTATAATTCCCATAGAATTCTCTTTACCCAAGCCGACTTAGGTGATTAACCTATTGCTTTTTTTCTCGGTGTAATGTGATTTAGTTTATTTTCAAACTTGATTCTTTTTTTTTAGAATATTAAAGTATTCAATTTGTATTAAGTTTCAATATGCTGGCCCTAAAAATATCACGCAAAAATGACCTTATTTTAATAGATATGTATTCGTTTACTACCTGTGAGTCTCTTAAAAATAGCATTTACACCTCTCCATTTAGCTAACATAATTAAGAGTAGAGAAAACGCTGGGAAAGTGTTCATGCTGCCTAATATTACACAGAGAAGAAAAGCTTATGTTAAATTAACAAAAAACCTAGTATAATTTATAAGCTGGCCGTTCTTCACTAAAACGCCTCAGCTTTACATGCCAATTTTTATTTGGGCGATAAATTAACTAAATATTTGGTAATTTATACATTATTTTTTAAAAAAAAGCTTTAAGAATTATAGGTTTTTTACGAGTTTTTGGTTTTTTTATATTATTTTATTTTTGCAGAAAATAGCTCAAAAGCTCTTAAGCTACTAAGCTATTTTTTTTTTTTAAATTTTGTTTTTTTGGGAATTTTTTTCGGTAAAATACTCAAACTCCAGGTTATTAGACGGAGTTTTTCAATATAATTGCACAATTTTTTTAGTCATACAGTCATACAGTTATGTCATAACATAAATCATGAAGAATCATAGCATTTCGATAAAGTGTTGAATTTTCGGTGGTTTACCAACAATATTGGTTAAAATATTATATACTTGGCTTAGGTGAATTACATTTTTTTTTTGCAGGTTATCAAAGTATGTGCTTTCAAAGCAATGCATTTAATAATAAACTGCTTGGGTGAATAAACATAAGTTTATAATTCCAATACAATTCTCTCTACTTAAGCTGACTTAGGTGATTTAACTATTGCTTTTTTTCTCAGTGTACGTGTACACTGAGAGCTGAATGTGCATTTAACGAAATGCGCATTAACAATTTAGAATGCGTTGCTCCTTGTTGGAGTAAAAGGGACAAATATATTGCATTTTATAAATGCGCATTTAGCTCTCAGTGTGAACGTAGTATTAGAAGAAAATATCCTTTGTTGTCAACTAAGGTTATTTCTCCTCGAGCAAAGCAATCATCTTCAGGGCACACATTCTCCTTCATACCAACTGTATTCGACAACAGCCATTACAAATCCTTTACTTAAATGATGAAGGATGCTGAAGTAAGTAAGCTTCAAGCATAATTTTGTGCACTGTACTTTGATATGAGGCATTCAACATAGTCTACAAGAGCTTCTTTCATAAAATTTTATGACTTCTGACCCACTTACTTACACTAAAATACCTTTTGGTAGTTTAATCCATTGACTATCTCTCCATGAAAAGGAATTGGCGATAATTCTCACTAGGATATTTTGTCGAAAATAAGCAGGAACCCTTTTATTTTAATTTTTTTTCCAGCTTGCTATTTCGAAGAAGTAAAACTTGGTCTTAAGGAAAAATTTGGTCCATTTGTCTCATTTCCTTCCATTTGCTTAAGGTAATAGAATGAATCTCAGTATATCAAAAAGAGCAAAAGATATTTCCCTTATTGTGACAATACACAAGTAATAATCAATAATTTGCAATATTTTTAGACATTTCAATATTACAGGCATCTAGAATTAATTAATTTGCGAATAAGAATAAAAATTCTTTGGCCTAATCTATGGAAGACCAATATAGTTAAAGCTATATGTACATAAAACAGTAGATTGATCGATCATAGATGGTGTCACTACTGCCCTTGGATAAGCAAGCAATTAATTTTAAGATATAGACACTGCCGTCACATTCCTATCGCAGAAAGTACTAAACGATAGAGAAACAATAATTGTTTAGTTCCGTGAAAAATAATACAATATTTTTAACTCACCAATCATGTACAGAGCCCTCGCTTGCATGAACTTTTATCACAGTCGCTTGTATATAGGCTGTATAAACGAAGAGCATTAATAAATATAAAATGACATAATCATGGTATATCATTAGAGCCGCCAAAAGATAATCATTTAGCCGCATTTCAGCATAACGCCCACCATGAATCGTCTGAGCATGATATATAATAAACTATTGGATCAAAAAGAATTCAGACAATTGCATGAAATTATGAATGTAAATGTTTAGAGTTGTAAATGAGACCCACCATCAAAACCATCAACGCTATGAGGGCCATGTAAATCCAAACTGAAAAATATATATCGGCAAGTATGCCCCACATCAGAAAGAATATCGATCCAATGAAGAAGACAATGGAAAACACAAATAGAATCATCACATGTAAAGTGAGATCGCCCTGTTGGAGAAGAAAAAGAAAAAAATGACCATTAAGAATTCGATAGCAAACTTAAATTTTAGAAAAACCGGTATATAAGCTCCAATAATAAGGAACACCAGAACTACGACAAATACGATTATAGCACATATTATCATGGTAACCCAAGTTGATTCCAAAACGGCCCACATCATGCCAAACGTAATACATAACACCTACGAAGTGCCGTAAGAGGCAAAATTGATATCATTAACTAAAGCAAGAAGAACGTAAAACATCACTTACAATACAGATGACCATAATCCAGTTAGCTGGGACCAAGAAACGTAGAGCATTACTCATAACAAATGCCATGATAAGAATGAGTGCTGCAAACAAGAGCGGAAAGGCGAAAATGTAATAGTCCATTAGGCTATTTTGAGATCCCGTAAAAGGTCTGCAATAAAAGCCATTTCAGCAACATTTTTGTTGTTTTTTCTTTTTTAAATGGAAAAAATGAACATTTACAATACTATCAGAATCCATAGAAGGAGCGATACCAATATGAGTATAGAGGCAATTATGTACACTTTTCTATAGAAAGCCTTTCGCTCTTGTCGGTACTGCATAATTCTCAGCTGTATGCTCTGCCTTCGATCGCCCATTTCATTTCCGTTAATTTAGTTTTTTTTTTTTACAAATTTTTAATGAAATTATGACAACAAATTTTTATAAATACCCGATGCATCGAAAATATTTTTAATGTTCAAATGTCAGACGATTGATTGACATTTTGATTTTCTGTGATAGAAACTGGAAAATTTTTTCAAAATTAAACAAAAAACAAAAAATTGAACACATACCGGCACAGTGGGACGGACATTCGAAAACACATCTTTTGTGTACTATTAAACAGTTATATAAAATTTGTCTCAAAATTTTGTCTCAAAGTTGCTTATTGGTAAATTTTTTAATTAAAAAAATAAAATTGCTATGGGAATCAGCAATAATTATTTCTGTCAAATATCAGAGTGGGTTATTTTTCATTTTATATACTTTATTCCACAACACATTGTTTATAATTATTTGAACTTTTTTTATCTGATGAAATGTTTTAATCAGTTTGAATTTAAACAGTGCATAAAGTTGTATGTATTGATTGACTGATTAACAGTAAAGGCCAATTTATTATAACATGAACAATTTTTTATTTTTCCATTGATAATTAATTACATTAGAAGTTGATATATGAAATGCTCATTAAAGCGGACCTTATAATTCAGTAAAATAATGTAACAATGTCGAAGTTATAGAAAAACATATAAATTAATATAAATTAATTTCCAAACAAATTAAATTTTTTTTAAACAAGCCTCGGCATAACATTTCAGCTCAGTTAAAAGACGCTTAATTAAATGGCGTCATACGGTCAAGTAAATGTTAATGCAGTTTTTGTTAGAAAAACTTTTTTTGAAGTGAAACTTATATAGCCGCGTATACAACAATATGGCCAGCTAGATGGGGGGAGGGGGGGGGGGGGGCGTAAGACCAATGTAACGAAATGGTTCTTATGCAAATAGCAATACAGCACTTTGCCGCACTAGTTGTATAAAAACGAAAAAATTCCTATTTAAAATTTTTTTATATTTTTGCTTCCACTGAGGATTGAACACAGTACGTTTGTATCCATAGCCGGCTGTTCTAATTACTGGGCCACGTAGACATATTTATTTGAGTAGCTTATACTTATGTTAAATCAACAATCAGTACTTCTCTCTCTCTTTTATGATTGAATTGAGTCGTTCGTTCAATACTCTGAAAGTACAGTACGGTCTAAAAATTTGAATCTGAACGTAGCTTTTTCTCAGACCATTAGCATACTTTTAGGCATTTCTAAAATTGTGTTTTGATAAATTCAGATTGATTGCATTGATTGATTTGGAAACAGCACATGCTGCAATATTAACGAATGCAACTTTGAATCTAACATATGTTTTATTCTTAGATCTGTGAATTTCCATATAAATATCGTATCTTTCATATAATTCAAATGTAGTTTTTAACTCACATTTATTTCGAAATAAAAAAATATTCGCATGTTGCGGTATTTTAACACACATAATACTGGCCACAAGTTCTTCCATTACCAACTGAGCTGTCAGATTACCTACGATATGTTGGTCGAAACTAAAACATAAGAATGATATGTTACTAAAATATTGTGCCCAAAAATTAACACTTGTCAATGCATATGTAAGCTCCCTGGCAAAAGTTTGTTTGCAATGAACTTTTATCGAAGAAAAATTTCGTATTTTTCCCTAATTGGCGCTCAAAAACCGAAAGTTATTTCATACCAGTGTTAACGCGTCAGTAATAATAAAAGTAAGTGTGAAAGTGCCAAAAAAGTTATCCGAAAGTATCCACCTAACAGCAAAAATGTAGACAGTATAATTATCTTCGCATTTGTGTTGAAGAAGTAATCGCTTTGGAATTGTAAACGAATAATTTTTTGAAACATAAGCGAACCTTCGTTTACGAAATAACCGTTACGCCCACCAAACGTATTTTTTTCGAATCGAATTCGATTGTTATCATAGCAAACTTTTCGTAAATTTTTAAATTATCGATATCGAAGTCGGATTTTGTGCCGTGTGGGAAATGTTTGTGCTCAATTTTTGTGATAATGCTGGAGTTTCTTCTATGCATATGCATGTCTGCACCACTAAGTATTAAATATCGTCGCAAATGCAACATAAAAATACAATGCAAAAACGAAAAACGCATCAACACTTGTAACTGTGTAGGTACGGCAAAATAAACCCAAATAAGTTTGCGCGGTAGCATAAGGTCAGAGCTTCTGACCAGGAAGCGAAAGTTTAGTGGTCCAAACTGGGGTTGAAATTTTGTGCTTTTTTATATTAATTGCAATCATGTAGGCAGTTTTTGTTTTCTTTTTAAGAAAAATGGAAAATAAATTATATAAATAAAGCCCATATTATATAATCGATTGATGATTATTTTGAATAAACAATAAATTCTTTTTAGTCAATCAATCCTATGAAATAAATTGGAAGATGTATACCATGTTTCAGGCCCGTAGCCAGGACTTACCTTAGGGGGAGGGTTTTGATAAAAAATCTATAAATAGATACCAGAAATAACTGAAAGAATGGATATGAAATTTTTTAAGCAAATCCGTTTTCTTTTAGGACTATTTGTGAATATGCCTGTTTTTAAATGACCATAAGATAGATGAGAAGAGTTTATTTAATTTATTTTTTTTCAAATCAATTTTGAGTACCAAGTGTTTTGATTTTTGCCTATAGTTTGTTGAAAAATGGTCCAAATTGAGAATTTTTAATTTCTTTTAAAAAGTATTATTCCGAAAATTAGCACCAACAGTAAAAATGTCTGTGACAAAATTTTACTAATGCAACAATATTATTGTGAACGGTAAAAATAGGTTAGATTCCTTGCAGTTTATTAAAATCAAAATTAAAATCAGCTATGAAAAATGCAAACATTTTTTAATAAGTTCAGCTGGTGAAGCTGTATTCACAAATTTTGTGGACATTCCATATAAAGGGGAGAAAAAAATTTTAGTCTTTAAATTTGGTTTCTTTTTGGTTATCTTACGCTTTTGTTGATCCCCAGCTTGTGTACAATTATTTGAACTTGAGTGAACCCTAGTTCGAGTTATCGTTAAGGGCTAAAATATTACTGTTCTCGAAAATGATTTCGATAATTTAAATAAATTCAAAACAAAATATTTGAAGATCTTTAAAAATTTAACAGTTTCATTTTCTCATGATTCAATTCCAATAACAATTACTATATATATATATTTTTTTTTATTAACATTTTTTGATTAGAGGAATCGACTCCGATAAAGTCACATTTCTGAAATTCAGTCTATTTTTCAAAAACCGTAATTCGAATACTGGTTTTTGCACAACACCAGTATCTTATACCCAATTTATTATATAAGATATTACATGAAAATAAGTTCATGTTAATATTAAAATCATTACTCTGCTAGATACATTTTTATAAAAAGAAACAGTAACTTTTTTTGAATATTTAAGAATTTAATCGGTTGTGGATTTATATTTAAATTATTTGCATATTAAAAACTCTAAAAACAAAATTTTTTAAACTTCTAAATTGTTTTTTAAGTTTTTAGTATAATAAAAATAAACATTTTTAAAATGCTGATGCTTAAAAAACTGTAATTGTTAATTTTTTTTATGAAAATTTGGTAACATGATTAAAAAAATCATCAAATCACTACAAAATTGGACTGTATAAAATGTTTTACAAAATTTTTTTCATATTTAGATTTAAGGTGATTTTCCGAAACCTGTTGTTTGGAAAAGGCTTCGCACAGGGCTAAATTTTTGTGCCAAGTTGGAAATTTTAGATGTCAAAATTTTTAATCATTTGCTTTACGTGGAATACCCCATAATGTGTTAAATTTCGTGGTTCATATATTTTTTACACTTTTAAAAATGAAAAAAAAAACCCACTCAAATGTATGCTTTTTCAAAAATTTTTGGGTCTAATAAGCTTACCCAGCAAACCATAGTTGACGACTTTGTCAAAATTAGGACTAATTCATAACTATTTCGCGCTGTCTTAAAGAAATCGTTACAATTTCGTTACGCAAATATCGGAACAGTTTCACTTTTTATACGAATTTATAAAGAGTTTCGTTATGCGACTGTTTGTAAAACATATTGAGATGCAAACAAAGTTTACTTTCCTTTCTTTCGAGCTGCCTGAACGAAATCGTAACTTTTTTGTAACATTTTCGTTAAGACTCTTTACGAAATTGTTACGACATTTCGTTACGAGCTCGTGTCAACCACTTCATAAGATATTCTTTACGATTTCGTAACAAAATCGGATTCCGAAATCGGAAAGATTGTGAAAAATAGTATGAAGGGCTTGACATGACTTCGTAACGAAGTATCGTAATGGTTTCGTAACGAGTCCTAACGAAAATGTTACGAAAAAGTTACGATTTCGTTCAGACAGTTCGAAAGAAAGGAAATTTTACTCTGTTAGCATTTTAATATGTCGTACAAGCTGTCGCATAACAAAATTTTATATAAATTCGTATAAAAAGTGATGCTGTTCCGATATTTGCGTAACGAAATTGTAATGATTTTTTTAAGACAGCTCAAAATAGTGACGAATTAGTCGGAATTTCGACATAGTCGTCAACTATGGTTTGCTTGGTAGATATGGCAAAAAAAATGTGAAGCTAATTTTCTTCAATTTACAAAATTATATTTGTTCTAGGTATAACTTTCATATATATATATTACTGGATATCAGGGACTTTTTGAGCATTGAAACTGATTTTTAATATACCAACTCCTTGGAGATGAACTCCAATATAATGATTATGACTCTTATAGGCAAAATTAGTCTTTCACTTGTTCTAGGTATAACTTTCATATATATATATTACTGGATATCAGGGACTTTTTGAGCATTGAAACTGATTTTTAATATACCAACTCCTTGGAGATGAACTCCAATATAATGATTATGACTCTTATAGGCAAAATTAGTCTTTCACTTGACCAAAAAAAATTTTTCAATAATTAAGTGAAGTTTTCAAGAAAATTAACATCATTATCACAGTTTATCTAAAAAAAAATTACATTTTGAATTAAATAGTCTCATTTGTGTTAATTCTTTATACTTTCTGGACCCTAAGGGGGGCTTTGAACACCTAAACCCCCTCTGGCCCCCCTTGTCTACGGGCCTGCCATGTTTGCTTTCAGGTTTGTCCGTATTTTGTTCGCTTTGATGCAAGGGAAGCAATGGTGAGATGGTAGCACGATCAACTTGCAGTCGAATTGTATGCAGTTCGATGCGAGTACGGAAAGGAAAAAGTGGATTATTCCCTACACAGGTTAATATTTATAAATAAAAATATAATTAACAAAAAAATAAAACAGCAAGATCTGTCGTCTGTGCTATGAGGATCTGTGTAGACTTGGATGGGTTACAGTGGACAAAATTTGATGTAATTTTCCTACTGTGCCGTTCTTTTCCGTAGTTTTCCTCTTTTTAAGGTTAGGTTTTGGATATGATATTACATTTAATACAATTTTTTGAGATCTTCCTCTTTACTTAGCTCTAGAAGAAAGTAGTTCCAAATCAGTGCTATGCCTTGCTCTGTCCATTTTAATAATTTTTTGACACGCTTTTGCATATTTTTGTACCCCAACGCGTACTGCGTAAGGGGTATATTAACTTTGTCATTCCAATTGTAATGCCAAGAAGGAGGCGTGACAGGTATAGAAAACTATATATATTTTTGATCATCATCATCTCCTGAGTCGATTTCCGTGTGTCCGTCTGTCTGTCCGTCTGTCTGTCCGTCTGTCGACACGATTACAGCCGCAAGTTTAAAGCTATCGCGATGAAATTCAAAATGTTTTTTTTAAAAGAGGAGGATCAAGTTTGCAAAGTAAAGATCATACAAAGTGACTTTATATTAACCGTAAAATGTCTTTAAATTCCACAAAAACTAAAGAAAAGCCTTGAAATTTGGCAGATGAGTTTTGCTTTTCAGTCTTAATCCTGGCTATGAAATTTTCCTACCTCCCTTACAAAGTGACTTTATTTTAAAAGTAAAATCTCTTAAAAATCTGCTGAAATTAAAGAAATATCTTGGAATTTTTCAAATAGGCTTTGATATATGACATAGACCGACCACCACTATGATATTTGGCAAAATCGAATGAAAACCACGTTAAACGTTAAATCTCTTAAAAATCCACAAAAATTAATGAAACATCTTAAAATTTTGCACTCTACCTTTGATATATTTGAAAATCAGATCAAAACCACGCCTACTTCCCATACAAAGTGACGTCATCAAAATAGGAAAACTTTCGTTATTATATAAAACTGAATGTCATCGTGTATGCCGTGGCTAAAGACTTCGAATATACTTCAATATGGCCGCGGGGGGTATTTTAGCTTCAGTACCCTGCCGAAGCTCCACACTTACTAGTTTTTTTTTTTTTTTATTTAATTTAGATACTTGTCTAACAGATTTCCAACTAAAACTTTACACTTCACTCGAAAACTGTTTCAGTTAGCTGACTTTTAATCAAGTGAATCTATTTTATTGCCCCATTAGATTAACGCGTATTTTTACAATTCCGAAAATTAAAAAAATACGAGTAAAACAGTTGTGTTTGAGCAAAATACAGCAAGCATTTTTAACGTGTTTATACCAACGAATATTTATGATAGAAGTTGTAATTTTTTTGTAACTGTCTTGTTTTATTAGTGTGACCATTACTGTTTAATACGCTTTTTTTTTTTTTTTTTTTTTTGGTTTTTGTTCAATTCAGTTGCCGCCACTTTTAATTTATGTAATTTTAATTGGAGAAATTAAATTGTTGGGTAACATTTTTAATTGATGTTTAAATGCAAAAACGTGTGGAAAACATGAGTATGCGGCATATCATGAGATATGAATTTTATGATTTCTGGCGTGGCTTGGGCCAGTAAAACTCGTTTAAATAACATTGATTTTTTTTTTTTTTACCAAAATATTAATATATTATTATTGTACAGACTTTTATAATTTTGCCATGAAATTTATGGTAGTCGATGAGGTAGGGTCGGTTATTGAAACCATAAAAACATAAACACAGTTAAGCATGATAATAATGTTTGCAAGAACTTTCGGCGCTGTTGTGGTGTTATGAACTTTATTGGTATTGGTGGTTGACAACTTTTGCTAACAAGGGGTTAGGTCAACTACGCACATGGACTTAACTAAGTTGGGAAATTAAAAACTTGATCAATGGTCTGCAATATTTTTATATGATTTCTTTAACACCACCTAAAAACATAGAATTTTTTTAATGAATCCATTCTAGAGCTCTGTGAATGAAATATATTACACTAAAATTTGATTTATTTAAGTAAATTAAACAAAATCTAAAGAGCGTCCATCACACACAGACCTCTATACACACGAGCATACGGAATGCACATTAATACAATGGCAAAACACATTCATTCAATCAGCAACTCTTTCAAGCAGCTCATTGCTACCGCTCTCAATCAATATTTTAAAAGAATTCTATGGATTCCATGATGCACTCAATCCAGTTCACGATCAATCATCGATCGATTGTTACTGAAGCGCACACTTACACATTCACACACTTACTCACTCACTCAAATCGTTTGGCCGTTGCATGGATGAATGCTTTTGTTGATGTTTTTTATTTTTATTTTGTTTCTTTTTTTGATTTTTTTTTTTTTTGTTTGGCTTGGTTGCAGATTCAATTCAATTGCATCGATATAAACGAATAATTTATGACAAGTTTATCAATAAAAAAGAAAAAAAAAAATTAAATCAGAATATTTTTTTTTGTTATTTTTCAAACACTCAGCTCAGCATATCCTTGCCGGCCAGTGAGGCAGCTAGCCTCATATATCCTTGTGTAAACGCAAAATTGCTTATATAAATAAAATTGTGCAAAAAAATTTATTGTTTGCCATTCCTTATTGGTCACTTTTTCACTCTAGCAAGGCCATTTTCTTTATTTAAATGCGCTACATGCAGGATAAGCTGGAATATGTGCCACAAAAAATAAAAGAATGAAAGATTTCAACTCAGGAGCATATATTTTAGTAGGTAGTCATATTTTAGCATATTTTGCACTTTCAACTGCAAGTGCTTCTTTTTTATTACAAAAATATTTGAAAATATGTTCAGAATTTATTTAGATTTTGCCATAAAAGTTCTGATCTACAAAATTTTTTCTTAAAACTGTATCTTTAAATTCATATAAAGATTTTCTAAGAAAATTATGGTCTTCAAATTGTCATAACACCTTTTCCCATTGTCTGCCACTGCCTGTCGTACTTATCTTAATTGTGTTTTTTTTCAATTTCTTCCACCTCGTTTCATTCGCATTTAACTGCAACTATCGAAGTTTCATTGATGTTGTTATTGTAATCATTTTGTTGTGGTTGTGTCCTCTATGTTCCCAGATGCACAGTCTACAACAAAACCAAAAACAAAAACAACTGCAGCGCATTGTTATCCTTTATTTGCTATTATATTAAAATAAATTAAATTATTTTTTTTTTATTTTTTTTTATGTTTCAACATAATGTCGTGTAGCGTTCACATTTTTACATTGACTAAAAATAACTTTTAATTAAAATCCTTATTACATAAAGTAGATTGTAATTATTTATAATTGTAAACAATAAATAAAATATGTCATTGTTCAAGAGCTGTTCTATAAAAGCTTTACTTCCTCCTTCACTTCCGCTGAAAGGTCAGTGATTTTTAAAGTTTTAATTTTTGATTGTCTGATTTAATTGTCTCGAGTCAAAACTTATAAAGTTATACTACGGGTCGCATAATGGGGGCAAGCTTTTAGCATTATAATATTTCAAAAAGCTGATCCTATTTCTATTAATTCCTTTATATTGCACTGCCAAAATCAAAGCTTTTAAAGATTAGGCATATTAAGCGCATCAAAAATCTTTTATTACGGTTGACCCACCTTCGATGTTGCTTAAACTTGCGCAATCGTATCCTTTTACGAATTAACAACAAACTAACTTGAGTAAAACTAGCTAAACATTTTTTTTAACATTTTACTATCCTTTCAAATTAGGTCAAAATTTAGGGAAAAGCGAAATTTTCTAATAGGCCAGTTAAAATAAAATTTTAAATTAGTGTCAGACTTCAAAATTGCTATAATAACACAGTGTGTAATTTTTTAAGTCATGGCAAAATAACCATATACGGACACCACTACGTGAAAAAAGACCAAAAAAAAAGACCCCCATCTTCCAGTTTTGCCCAAAGTCCTCTAGGTTTTTTTTTATGGGCCCCCAAAGAAGTGGGGGCTCGGTGTCATTTTTGGAAAAAAGTGATCATTTTCTCAAGCTCATATCTTGCAAACCGAAATCGAAATTTTGATTTACTCTCTGAGGCAAAGTTGTAGATCTTGTCATAAAGAACAAAAATTGTTAACATATAAAATAAAAAAAAATTCATCTTCAAGGTCAAAATCGCAAAAAACTTTATAAAATTAAATTTTTTTTTACCTTTTTTCCCCTGTTCAGGTCCATAGGTAGGTAACCGTTCAAAATTCAAGGAAACAATCAACTACAAAAATGAACCGAAGATCTCAATAAACAACTTTCTAGAACATTTGAACTTCCTAGGAATGATTCTTAACTAGGGGTTTTCCCGAAAAATCCCGACCCGGGAATTCCCGGGAATTGCCACTGTTTTCATTTCCCGCTTTCCCGGGATTTTTGATGCAGGATCCCGGGAAAAAAATTTCATAGTAGTATTACGTATATGTATAACCTTCAGCATTTATATTCATAGCGTCTTGCTAGCAATCTTGCTAAATTCACGGCAATATTTTTCAAAAGCATTTGTTTATCAATGATTATTGATACAAAACTTCACAATTGATCACATTTGTACGAGGAACTTGATGTTTTAAGGTAAGTAATGTACTGAAATATGTATATTTTTTTTTGTTTTTAATATTAAATTGTCTTAGATGGAAAATTCAGTTGTGTGGAAGTTCTTTAGGAAGAAGACTATTGATACTGCAAATTGCTCTTTATGCTCCAAGATAATATCATGTAAAGGCCGAAGCACCAGCGGATTAATGCGTCATTTGAAATCGTTACACAAAACAGCTTGGGAGAAAGAGATTGCGGAACGAGAAAATCAGGAAGAACAACCTCAAAAAATAAAGAAAACTCAGCCTACATTAAATTCATACACAGAAAAAAAAGATTTATGTACGACTGTAGCAAAATTAGATTTTCTACTCGTATTAGATCAATTACCAGAAGTGAGTACATACGTCAATCGATGGTACGTGACGGACTAAGTTTACCAAAAGCAGAATGGGGAGTGCAACAGTTTTTAGAAGTGAAGGATGAATTTATCAAGAATATAAATTCCAAATTAAATGAAGGCCGTAGATTTTCACTGACCATGGATGAATGGGCAAGTCTGAAAAACAGGAGATACCTAAACATAGGTTTATTTTTCAATATACAAAAAACATAAATTTTTCAATTTGGGTTTGGTCTTTATACCCGGAAAGTGCGGGGCAGCCGAAATTAAAACTTTAATGAAAACTCGTTTAAGAGAGTACAATATTCAATTTGAAAAACACATTGTATTTACCATTACAGATGGAACTAATGTGATGAAAACGTTTATGAAACAAAGCCCAGTTGATGGTATTTTTTGCCTTAATCATGCCATACATTTGGCAGTTATAGACGTTTTCTACAAAGAAGAAATAATTTCTTCTGATAGTGAATCAGAATCACACAATAACAGTAATGAGTTTGAAAATGATTTTCAAGATTTTTCAAATGATCTAGTTTTAAATATTAACTACAAAGAGGTGATAGATCAGACACGACGTATTGTTAAACTTTTTAGAAAAAGTCCTACGAAAAACGCTATCCTTCAAAAATACGTTGTTGAAGAGCACAAAAAAGAATTGGCTCTCGAATTAGATATTGTAACTCGGTGGAATTATTTAGCCCCAATGATAGAAAAGTTTCTGCGTTTAAAAAATTCAATAAAAAAGAGCCTTATTGATTTGGAAATGGCTGAACTTTGGATTGAGGAAAATATAAGTACCTTAAACAACATGCTTAAAGTTTTGAAACCCATAAAATTAGCTGTGGAAAAGTTGAGCAGCCTTCACGGCTGGACAAATATACTAACAGCTGATGCCATCGTAAACACTTTATATGAAGAAATTCAGTCGATTCCATCTAGTCTTGGCGAAAAAATGTTTAAAGCTCTTCATAAACGTATTGACGAAAGGAGAGACAAAAAGTTGTATACTTTGGCAAAATATTTAAATGAACCCGATTTCTTTACTAACAACCATGAAAATAGTTTGTTTTCCTATGCTTCTAAGTTCTCAGTAACTGCATTTGCTGAAAATCTATTTAGTCGTCTTTTTGGTGAACCTAATGATATTGAGGGAATTGATGGGGTAGTGATGATGGTGAACAATGTGTTGTTGTAGAAGAGAAAACATTTGATGAAGTTTTAAATGCAGCTATTAACAACGTTAAAGTATGCTCTCAATCCAGTCCCAAAAATACTTCAAAATGTTCCATAAAGAAAGAATTGAAATTTTTGGAGGGGAGTGGTCAAAAAACTCAAAATATTGAATATTTGTTCAACGCACTTCTCACTATTCGTCCGACTTCGGTAGAAAGTGAACGAGTATTTTCGGTAACAGGGCAACTCGTTAATAAAATCCGAAATCGACTATCTGACGACTCAATAAACGCTTTGAGTGTATTGAAAAATTATTTCTTAAACCATAGGGAATAATGTTAGTTTAGATTTTTAAAACATTTCGCCTTTTTTTTCTTCGATTTCATATTTTGAGTACCTGTGTTATATTTTTAAATACTATTTATGAATTGAATTGTTATGTTTTTGTTTTTTATCTCGTATACGGAGAATAATACTTTTTTTTTGTTAAAAAAAAATCTGCTTAGGGATTAACATTTAAAAAATAATATATTATCTAAATTCCTTGTTTAATTTTGAATTAAAATTGATTTTTGTAGTATATAAGTATTTCTTTCACTTTGTAAGCAAGTTAATGTATGCGTTTTAATAAAGTTGTCTATTAATTCAAATTATATTTACTTTTTATTGTTCCTATGGAGCGGGATTCCGGGATCCGGGGAAATTGAAAAAAATGTCCCGCTTTCCCGGGAAATAAAAAAGTGCGGGAAAAAACCCTATTCTTAACACCGTTTAGGCAGCGCTTAGGTAGCCGCAAAAGTGAAAAATTTCCCAAACCTTTTTAATTTCATTTGTTGTTTCTTTATTTCAACATTGAGATACCATAAAACCTTCTGCCGTAAGTGAAAAGGCATGTTGCAGGTTTCATTGTTATACTATTACTGATTTTATTAATCTTAGTTCTTAGGTGGTATGGGTTGACATTTAGAGTTAGGGTTGTAACAAAGAGTAGTAGAAATGGATATTTAGTAATAATGATTCAGTGCTGTAGGGATTAGTAGTCTCAGCAGGGATGGCACTACAATACTATGCTATCTATTACAAAAATTATAAAAAAAAATATTCGTATTATGTTTATAATGTTGATGGCCCTGGACTTGCAAATCGCACTCTCTTAAGTTGTGGATCTAAATCGACGTCCGAATCGTCCGAATCTGACTCTGATTCAGAACTTATGGTGTCCGCAGGCACGTTACTTCCAGACTGCCCTCCATCATCAGCATATTCTTCTTCAGATACTTCATTAACATCATACAGGGTGATCTTGTGACTCCACCAACATACCTGAAATGAGTTAGAAAAGTAATCAAAAAAGGAATGCAAAACAATGCATTAATAAAATTGATATTACCTCTGCAAGCAATGCGTCGAGTTTTTTGCTTTTGTACCGTTTTTCCATGGGCATTGTGGTCACCAGATTCGGTAGGGAGTTGTTTGATAAAATCGTCAAAATGAAAATGAAGAAAATGCAGCTTTAATGTCATCGATGTGCCGATTTTCTCAAAATAATACAGCATTTCTTTCACCCATTTTCTTGCTTCCGGTTCCGCGTCTCGATCCCCTGCCAAGACTCTGGTGCATACACGCTCAAGGTAAATCCATGCCATTGAATGATTATAATCATGAAGCGATAATTCAAAGTTGCTCTTGAATAGCTTTCTAATGTCAGGGCAATTAAGTACGCCTGTTAAATGAAGACAAAAAATAATGAAGACAGAAAAGAAAACATTAACAAAGTGAAAATAGTACAATGAGGTGAACAAAAATTCGTTTTAAATTTACTACAATACCTTTTTAATTTTGTCATCGCTACGCTTTGGGAAAACGCTTTTCAAATAGTCGAATGCGTTTGGGCAATTTACAACGGCCACTTCGATGAATTTTTTAACAATTCCCAATTTTATGTGGAGATTTTATGTAAGATATGAAGTTATACATTCCGTAAGAACTAAAAAATTTTCGAGCATTTTTATTATTTTCGTCACAACATCCATTCATGCTACAAAAAAAAAAGAATTTCAGTGAATAAATTAAAAAACATAACATTCTGCACCGAGTCTGCATCAAATTAAAATAATTACTTAAGGGGAAGGCAAGGTTTGACAACTTTTTTTTTCATATTTTTTTTTTATTATTGTTTTTGAAAGTACAACATCTGAAGAATATTGTATTCAATTTTTAGGTCATTCGGAGCAAAACTAACGAAGTTACAGTACGTTGAATGACCGTACCTCTAACTTACAAAGAAAGGTCCACAGGCGTCACTTGCCGACTTGAATGATTTTCGGATATGTGATGGAGGAGTGATTTATACGTGCTCAATCGATGGTTTAGGGTTTCAAAATGGTGTTCTAAAATCAACAGAAATTTCGTATTTTCGCCATAATTTAACTATTTTCCATAGAAAGATACACATATTTGGTATCAAACGAAAGGTATTGGAAAGGCGCACATGATGACATCTAATTTTTAGAAAGAAATTTTATTGTTATTTTTGAAATTCGAAATACTTTAGGAGATATGGCCTTTTTTGTCTAGCAATGTTTTCGCCAAAATGCGATTTGCTTAATTTGGATGCTTTTTGAATGCAACGGTTTGAAGCAACCACCGGATTTCGTTCAACGCGTTCGTTAGTAGGTAATTACTTGTTTCTATGAATACACATTTTAGAGCTTAGGTATTCGAATGTTGGCAGCGTTTAGTTCACTTTGAATTGAGTTAGAAACCGGACGCGCGCGCTTCAAGCATACGTATGCACCACTAAATCAGAGAGTCCAGGAAGCAATCAAACCTATTTACGAATCACTGTCAGCCGATCATTTGTTGAACAGATGCCTTGGCTCCGAAACTCAAAACAACGAATCTTTCAATGCAGTGCTGTGGTCATTCGCACCGAAGCATATACACACCGGCGCACGCACTATTGAGATTGCCAATTATATTGCAACTGTCATATTTAACGAAGGTTTTTTGCCAATACTTCAAATAATGAATCTAATGGGCATCCTGATTGGCAACGTCTCATATGATTTCGCCATGTCTCGGAACGAAGAACGTTTGAAAAGGTCCGAGAGAGAGCTCTGGCCGCAATAAAAGTTTTTGAGGTTCGAAGTCACTTTTCTCCGGTTCTTTTAAACCGATTTTGATGAAAACAAGTGCACTCGACGAAAAATTGTCGAATTTCTAAAACTGCATGCTCAAATTTTTCACTTCAATTTTTTTTTTATGCAAAAAAATAACTTCAAACTTAAACGCGATTATCTCGAAACCACGTTTTTCGAGCTTGCGGCCCAAATTGCGCCCGTAGTTCTGAACGAAACAAAGTGCAGTCGACGCAGAATTGTCACTATCCTAACCCGTATCTTAATCACAATTTGAAACAATTTTTTACTATTTTTTTTTACACAAAACTACAAAAAGAAAAAAGACCCAAAATCCGTTTTTAATTTTTCAATGACCGCTATTTTGTAAAACATAATTACAAAATTATGATTGAGATAGGGACCAGAATGACATCTGTACTGAATCTAACTCCGTTTTTTTTTTCATTTCAGATGATCCGAAGTCGAGTTATCCGGGCCGCAAGCAGCATACCTTTTTTTCGACGCTCAACTTTGAAAGCCGACAACTTTTTGAACAGCTCTCGTACAATTCAATCGTACAATATATTCTCAATACAATTAAAAAAACAGAATTTAAATACTCTTTGCGTTTTCAAATGAGAAGTTTTTAAAAAGTATCCAAAAACAGCCTTCCAACCAGGAATACTCCCTTAAATTAACAGTAAAATCTCTGAAAAATCTCCTCAAATCACACTCAAATCTTGGAATTTTGCACATAGGCTTTGTTATATAATATTGACCATCGCTCTGATATTTGGAAAAATCGGATGAAAACCACGCCTACTTACCATACAAATTCGATTTATTTAAAAATTAAAATCTATTACAAATTCCCTAAATTAAAAAAATTTCTTGAAATTTTGTACATAAGCTTTGATATATAACATAGGCCACCTCTATGATATTTGGTAAATCGGATGAAAACCACGCCTACTTTTCATAAAAAGTAACGTCATCAATATTGAAAAACTTTCGTAAGTATATAAAACTGAATGGCATCGTGTTTGTATGTACACAAACTCCGCCCACATCTTTTATCCAAGCCATACATATATTCTTCGGTATAATGTGGAGTCATTAGACTAGAAAGGTGGGTGTGGCATATAACTTTTAATCGAACTTCTGTTACATCGTGTCTCTGACTTCAAACAAATTTTGCACACCTAATCTTTGGTAATTTGAGCAATCTTAAGTTTATAAAATTGGGAGTTACTAGACGGGGGGCGTGTCAGTTTATTCTTAAACTAGCTCCATCTACACCGTTTTTCCGACTTAAACCAAATTTTTTACATATATTCTTAACTATAATGAAAAGTTTTTAGGCTAAAAAAGTGGGCGGGCTTGGACAAGGGGCGTGTCAATTTAATTCTAATCGAACTCCTTCTACTCCGTTTGCCCGACTTAAACCAAGTTTTGCAGTATAACGAGAAGTTTTAAGCCTACAAAAGTGGGTGGGATTGGACAAGGGGCGTGTCAATTTAATTCTTATCGAACTTCCTTCACACCGTTTATCCGACTTAAACCAAATTATGCACACATATTATTTGGCATAAGGATTAGTCTGTAGTTTATAAAAGTGGCCGGTACTAGACAGGGGGCATGGCACATATTTTGAATCTATTTTCATCTACACCGTTTCTTCGATTTCAATCAAATTTTGCGCATATGTTCTTTAGTATAATGAGAAGAGTTAAGCCTGCAAAAGTGGGTGGGATTGGAGAAGGGGTGTGTCAACTTAATTCTAATCAAACTCCTTCACACCGCTTTCCTGACTTTGCACCAAATTTTGCAAATATATTCTTTGGAATAATGAGCAGTGATTAGTCAAAAAAATTGGGCGAAATTAGACAGAGGCATGCCATTTTAATATAAATCGCACTCTTTCTATACCGTTTGTACGACTTCTTCCAAATTTTCCATATTCTTTGGAATAATAAACAGTTAGGAGTCTAGAAAATTTGGCGGAATGAAAGGGGGGGGCGTGGCACTTTAATTTTTAACGAAATTATTTTGCAACGTTGGCATGTATTTGCACATACCAATCAAATTTTGCACATATATTCTTTAGCATAATGAGCAGTTTACAAATTACTCTATGACACAAATACTTTTGCAGATTATAAATAATCATTTTATAGACGGCTAAAGACTTCGATTATGCTTCAATACGACCGCGGGGGGTATTTTAGCTTCGGTACCCGAAGTTTCAATCCTTACTATTTTTTCATTTATTTGCATTATTTTTTTTTGTGTATTCGCAAAAAGTTAAAAAATTACAAACTTTTCTAAATTTCAATTCTGGACCCGGACTCCGGATCTTATCCGGACATAATGCCTATGGACCCCTTGCTCATGGAATTACATCAAAAACAAATAAAATCAAGGAAATCTTTGCAGATATTTTTACAGGGGAACATTTACTACTTAAATCTGTTCTTTTATATTTTGATAATTTTATAGTGAATCTGGATCACTGACATTACTCCCGAAAAATTTGGAAATAAACCCCAAACTTCTGCGGAAAATTTCGGGCGCAGTTTCGAGTATATTTCTTCTTTCGAGCTCTATTGCCATTTCAAAAATTTTGGGTCTTTTTTTCCATTTTTATTTCGGGCCTAAGTTCATCGGGCGTTCAATTCTAAGAGATCAATAACACGCCTTTATGTGGTTTCCTACAGCGCATTACGTCACAATACTCGTATATCCTTGGTTTGAGCAATAAAGGGTGAAAAATGTATCAACTCGCATTACAAAGCAAAAACATTCGGCAAATTAAAACATTACGGTCTTTGAGTAATTCAACTCAAAAGACGGAAAACCGGAAAATAAAATTCTAAATTGATGGAATGGGCTTCAAAGCTTCAAATCCTATAATTTAAGTAAAAGTGGAGCGATAAAACAATTTGCAGCCTTCCGCCAATTATTTCCAAACATGACCAAATTATTTCCGGGCAGGAGCTAATTATACTATCCTACTTATAATTTTTGAAAAAATAATCGATTCATCAAGACTACAGCGATTTCCACGTTTGAGGTATCATTAGAAACATAATACAATAACTACAGGAAGTATAAAAGGAATTGACACAGCTGTCTAACGTTGGCACATATTGTCAAAATGAGGTGATGACAATTAACGGTGTGGTTTTTCTTAGGAGGGGTAAAATAATTTTTTAAATTACACAATTTAATGATTAAGTTTATTAGTTAAGTTTTGTGTTGTTAAAAAAATAATTAAATGAAAGAGATGAAAAGTGCGAATATATCTTTTATATAATTTTATTTAACTAGATATATTTTTTTTGGATATCCGAATGTGTCGCCTTTGTACAGTTTTTGTACGTAGAAATAAGTTTATGTCAGTAAACAATAACACGAGAGTATTAAAACTTAGTACAGAAATGGGTATCATGTTTTTCAAGAACCAAGCAAAAACTGGGCGGGTAGAATAATCTGATTGAATATGTCTCTAAACTTCAGTGGTCAAGATATGGTGGAAGACTTGCTTGAAGCAAACATCAATCAAGTGAAGGGAATGGTTATGGAAAAATCGCAATTTTAGTTTGAAAGAGATAGCCGCTAAATTTTCTGTTTTGCACAAATCAATTCGTATCATTAAGCTCAATCATGTAAAGGTCAATTCCGACCCCAACATGAGACATGGGCTTACGAGTCTGACATGCAAACCAGTTGACTATTTTGTTGACAGTTTTCTTTGATTATCACGTTATTGTGCATTTTTACCTTAAGGTTAGATGGTAAATAGAAAATATGTTTAATAAATCTTAAACAACCACTTCGAGGCAGCCGTTCTCTGTCGATAAAATACATAAGACTGAATCCGCGATAAGAATTGATGTTAATTTTGGTTCACCTTCGTGTATCTGTTATAACAACTCAAAAGCCAGGAACCAGTTGTTCTGAAACCAGTTTGGTCATTGGACAAAAAGTCCAAGATTTTTGTTAAAGAAGTTCAGTTATCCTAAAGCTGTAAGAATGTTTCAATTCTTTCAAAAAATAGTCCAAAGAGTTCACTACACCAAATTAGTTCCAAGACCAAAGTTCCCTAGTTCCAAAAATATTGCAAGCGGAACCTCTTCTCCTAAGTGAAACCTGTTCGTAATAAAACTTTTTTGTCCAAGAAGTTCACAAAATTCAAAAAATTCCAATGACTCTATTACTTTAAAAACTATTGAAAGTGGAACCTATTTGTACAAATGAAACCAATTTGTCCAAAAAATTCAAGGAGCCCACTTAGTCTAAAAAGTTAAAATGATCTAACTTCTTCCAAAAAATATTGCAAGTGGAACCTTCTGGAACGTTCACGTGGTGCGTACTTGTCAAAAAATCTACGGTTTCTTTTCAAAGAGGCCACTAAACCTAAAAAGTTCCAATGTCCAAGAAGTGCACAAACTCCAAAAATTTTCCAATGACCCGATTAGACTAAGAAATGTTGCAAGTAGAACCTATTTGTCCAAGTGAAAAGTATTTGACAAAAAATCCAAGATTTTTGTTCAAGGCGTCCATTACACCCAACAATGCTCCAATGAACCAAAATAGTGAAAGTGGAGCCTATTGTCACCATTAAAAATATATCCGATAATAGTCCATAACATAACTTAGGTTCTTGGGAATTATTTTAAGAAATAAAATAAATTTTTATATCTACATTTCATGAATAATCTGAACCTTGTTAAAATTTATCATTATTTCTATTCTATTATCGTTAAATAAGGTTATTTATATATACACAAAATGTGAAACATGACCGGAAGGAAGTAACTAACGAAACTAAAATGAAAGGAAGAAAAAAATAATAAACAACAACAAGTCAAACGCGCATATGTATTTGTACTAATAAAAAGCCGACAGAACAGCAGAAAAAGCCACGCCAAATGTCGAAAGAACTCTTTTTGGCCATGTCTTATTTTGGGGTTTTTTTCTTTTGTTTTGTGTTAATGTTTAGACGGCAAACACTGTCTACAAATGCAGACATAAACTCAAAAATTTTGCATGAGTGGAAGAACAGCTTTTAAACGACAGACAGCCAGACAGAAGTTAGACAGACACATTAAAAATCCAAATGCAAAATATTATACAACATGGGTTGTCCTGGCAAAAAGGACACCTGCGTGTGCCTTAAACAAGCAATCAAAAGAGACGACAGACAAATCGACAAACAAACAGAAAAGGCTTTAAAACAAAACTTGAGCCTAAATAAGTTACAAAAATTCTCATTCATAACAAGAATAGGAAAACTAGCAGAAAAAATGAAGCTGATTTGAAAACAACAACAGCAGAAAAAACGAGCACTACTAAAAAGTGCGCTCAAATCGCCGCACTCGCACTTTTGGATATCCTTTAGCGCTCTCAAAGGACATTTAATTTTTGAACTCGTCGTCTTTGTTGTTTTTGCTGTTGCTGCGTTTTTTTGCCTGCACTCTTTCTCTATTTAAACGGTGCTAGCCATTTAAGTGTGTATAAGTGGCTGTCCGGGTGTGGGTGTTTGTTCGATGGTGGTTAGCTTCAAGGTGGCAATCATCACCAAACGCCGCTAACGAAGCAACCAACAAAGCGACCATCGAACAAGTCAACGAACGCGCGCCACATTCGCACTCGCTGGTTTAAGTCTCGCGTTTGACGGCTAACACGTCGAGCTCCCATACTCTCCTACTCGCAGCTCCCAGCACTCATACTCCTTGAAAAGCACAAAGTAAGTGTAAATGTGAGCGAATGAGGACAGTCGTCTGATGCGCTTTTTGGGCCATCAAATGCAATATGAGAACAGCGCTGCTCCGTCGCCATCGTCTGTGCACCAAGTGGTGTAGGTCGAGTTTTTATGTTGTTGTTTTTATTGTGTCCAACATATTTGCGCTTGACTTTAAAGCTCTTTCCCAAAGAGTACTTTTTTTAACAGTTTACTCTCTTAAAATGGAAAGCGGAGAAGAAAAAGTGTTAAGCATTTGTTAAATCGGGGAAATAAAAGAGAAGCGCTTGATTCGAAACTGAATATTTTGTTCAAAAGTTGACAGTTGGCGGCTTGAGTTGAATGTATTTGTGTTCACGTTGAGTTCAGAGAACGATATGTTTTTTGGAGTAAGATGTTTAAGATGGGATAAGATAAGATAACATAAGATAAGATAAGATAAGATAACATAAGATAAGATAAGATAAGATAAGATAAGATAAGATAAGATAAGATAAGATAAGATAAGATAAGATAAGATAAGATAAGATAAGATAAGATAAGATAAGATAAGATAAGATAAGATAAGATAAGATAAGATAAGATAAGATAAGATAAGATAAGATAAGATAAGATAAGATAAGATAAGATAAGATAAGATAAGATAAGATAAGATAAGATAAGATAAGATAAGATAAGATAAGATAAGATAAGATAAGATAAGATAAGATAAGATAAGATAAGATAAGATAAGATAAGATAAGATAAGATAAGATAAGATAAGATAAGATAAGATAAGATAAGATAAGATAAGATAAGATAAGATAAGATAAGATAAGATAAGATAAGATAAGATAAGATAAGATAAGATAAGATAAGATAAGATAAGATAAGATAAGATAAGATAAGATAAGATAAGATAAGATAAGATAAGATAAGATAAGATAAGATAAGATAAGATAAGATAAGATAAGATAAGATAAGATAAGATAAGATAAGATAAGATAAGATAAGATAAGATAAGATAAGATAAGATAAGATAAGATAAGATAAGATAAGATAAGATAAGATAAGATAAGATAAGATAAGATAAGATAAGATAAGATAAGATAAGATAAGATAAGATAAGATAAGATAAGATAAGATAAGATAAGATAAGATAAGATAAGATAAGATAAGATAAGATAAGATAAGATAAGATAAGATAAGATAAGATAAGATAAGATAAGATAAGATAAGATAAGATAAGATAAGATAAGATAAGATAAGATAAGATAAGATAAGATAAGATAAGATAAGATAAGATAAGATAAGATAAGATAAGATAAGATAAGATAAGATAAGATAAGATAAGATAAGATAAGATAAGATAAGATAAGATAAGATAAGATAAGATAAGATAAGATAAGATAAGATAAGATAAGATAAGATAAGATAAGATAAGATAAGATAAGATAAGATAAGATAAGATAAGATAAGATAAGATAAGATAAGATAAGATAAGATAAGATAAGATAAGATAAGATAAGATAAGATAAGATAAGATAAGATAAGATAAGATAAGATAAGATAAGATAAGATAAGATAAGATAAGATAAGATAAGATAAGATAAGATAAGATAAGATAAGATAAGATAAGATAAGATAAGATAAGATAAGATAAGATAAGATAAGATAAGATAAGATAAGATAAGATAAGATAAGATAAGATAAGATAAGATAAGATAAGATAAGATAAGATAAGATAAGATAAGATAAGATAAGATAAGATAAGATAAGATAAGATAAGATAAGATAAGATAAGATAAGATAAGATAAGATAAGATAAGATAAGATAAGATAAGATAAGATAAGATAAGATAAGATAAGATAAGATAAGATAAGATAAGATAAGATAAGATAAGATAAGATAAGATAAGATAAGATAAGATAAGATAAGATAAGATAAGATAAGATAAGATAAGATAAGATAAGATAAGATAAGATAAGATAAGATAAGATAAGATAAGATAAGATAAGATAAGATAAGATAAGATAAGATAAGATAAGATAAGATAAGATAAGATAAGATAAGATAAGATAAGATAAGATAAGATAAGATAAGATAAGATAAGATAAGATAAGATAAGATAAGATAAGATAAGATAAGATAAGATAAGATAAGATAAGATAAGATAAGATAAGATAAGATAAGATAAGATAAGATAAGATAAGATAAGATAAGATAAGATAAGATAAGATAAGATAAGATAAGATAAGATAAGATAAGATAAGATAAGATAAGATAAGATAAGATAAGATAAGATAAGATAAGATAAGATAAGATAAGATAAGATAAGATAAGATAAGATAAGATAAGATAAGATAAGATAAGATAAGATAAGATAAGATAAGATAAGATAAGATAAGATAAGATAAGATAAGATAAGATAAGATAAGATAAGATAAGATAAGATAAGATAAGATAAGATAAGATAAGATAAGATAAGATAAGATAAGATAAGATAAGATAAGATAAGATAAGATAAGATAAGATAAGATAAGATAAGATAAGATAAGATAAGATAAGATAAGATAAGATAAGATAAGATAAGATAAGATAAGATAAGATAAGATAAGATAAGATAAGATAAGATAAGATAAGATAAGATAAGATAAGATAAGATAAGATAAGATAAGATAAGATAAGATAAGATAAGATAAGATAAGATAAGATAAGATAAGATAAGATAAGATAAGATAAGATAAGATAAGATAAGATAAGATAAGATAAGATAAGATAAGATAAGATAAGATAAGATAAGATAAGATAAGATAAGATAAGATAAGATAAGATAAGATAAGATAAGATAAGATAAGATAAGATAAGATAAGATAAGATAAGATAAGATAAGATAAGATAAGATAAGATAAGATAAGATAAGATAAGATAAGATAAGATAAGATAAGATAAGATAAGATAAGATAAGATAAGATAAGATAAGATAAGATAAGATAAGATAAGATAAGATAAGATAAGATAAGATAAGATAAGATAAGATAAGATAAGATAAGATAAGATAAGATAAGATAAGATAAGATAAGATAAGATAAGATAAGATAAGATAAGATAAGATAAGATAAGATAAGATAAGATAAGATAAGATAAGATAAGATAAGATAAGATAAGATAAGATAAGATAAGATAAGATAAGATAAGATAAGATAAGATAAGATAAGATAAGATAAGATAAGATAAGATAAGATAAGATAAGATAAGATAAGATAAGATAAGATAAGATAAGATAAGATAAGATAAGATAAGATAAGATAAGATAAGATAAGATAAGATAAGATAAGATAAGATAAGATAATATCTTCATGCCTAAATTCAGATGTTCGAAACCTGTTTGCACATTTCTTACCTTATTAATTTAATCGTATTACAAGTGGGTCTCTTAGTGGACAAACTATCTAGATCTACAAAAATTTCAGAAATTATGCTATAGTAGATACTGCTGAACTATATGTCAGAAATTACAACTGGTTTTCTATGCCATCAACTTTACGTAAGATTGTCATACGTAAGAGGCTTAAAATGATATTGAATTGTCAGGAAATGAATTTTAAGATGATGAATAAATAATAAAAAACAAAAATAAAAAAATAATAAATAAAATTTTAAATACCAAAAAAATAAATTAAATCAAAAATTAATAAAAAACAAGAATTAAAAAATACATTTAATGAAATTGGGTCCGTGAAATCCTGTCATCTCTTGGTAAACCCTAGAAACCACACTTGATTTTATTACCATTACTATCCAAAAAGTTTTTGCTAATATTTCCGCTATTTTGAATTTTTAGATTCATATCTCCTTTATATGTGGAGATATGTCCACCAGGATCAAGATTGGTGTACAGAATAAAATCTTTAAAAAATTCTTTCGCTGTATATCTGAAGCATATTGCATTGCCTTTAAGATTTTTAAAGCTCACTTTAAGAATTTGTTTTTAAAATAAGTTGCTCCTCTAAACGCTCTCAATTTTATCCAAAGTCCTTGTGAGCTTCGACTTTCGAATTTAAGCACATCTTCATGGCAAAGGGTTCGACTTTGGGCTTTAGCAGCTTTATGTGTTTCAATTATGTCACTTGCTTATGCAAGTGATTTTATTTAACTTAAAAAAATTGAGAGTAAAAGAGAGAAAACTTTTGAGAGCATGTGTGAGAGCGCATGCGTTTTAGTTGGGCTACAGTCATGCTCAAACATGTTGGATGCAACAGTCTATGTTATACTTGCTGCATTAGGTGCTTTATTAAGGCGTTTCATCGTAGCGCTCTCATTTGCATCAAACATCAAACCTCAACAGAAAAGCACAGTTCAATAACAACAACAACAGAAAACTTGCAAACAACTAACTTCCGGTTTGAGTTTTGGGTGGGTGTCTTACTGGGTGTTGTTGCGACTCTGCCACTTTGTGTTTTGTGCATATTTGCAGTATTACGCTCGGCTGTGCCCGACTGACAACAATGACGACGACTGCGACAATAACGTCGATGACGCTAACGAAGTCTGTGACGAACTGTTACGAGTGCTATGCGTTGTGGGTGATTCTGCTGCAGCAAAAAAATAAAAAAAGTAAACCCAAAAACAAACACAACAACTGCAACAAAAGCTGCTGACGAAGAAGCCGACGTTGTTATCTTTCTTGCACGTTGTTGCTACAATGAATGGGTGGCTAACTTCCGTTTTGGGTTGGTGGTTGTGTTATGCTCACTTATGTAGGTTCTTGTTCGCTCTTTTGTATTGTGGTGCATATTGCTCGGCTGCATGTTCGTGCATGCTCGTTGAGTATCGCCGTTATAGACGTAGTCGTTGTGCTGCTTTCGTGTGTTTGTCCTGTGCACAGGACGAATAACCGCACACCCACAAATCACACACACACAATCACATTTATGCATTTCCAACAACATCGTCCATCGTCGCGTCGTACCAACGAGCTGTTGTTTTTCTTGACGTTTGTGTTTAAATTTCGTCGAAGGATTCTTAATTTCAGTTGAATGCAGCGCGTTTCCTGGAGTGGTCGTGTTCAGTGGTAAAGTTACTTAAGCCAATTGCCACAAGCTACAGCAGCATCAACAATGGTTTCGATTAAAAGTCTGTTGTTTGTTTTTCACTACCTAGTTTCTTAAAGACATTCTTAAATTGAGAAAGAATTAAAAAAAAATTATTTATGTGACAAACATAAAAGGACATTCAATAAGTCGTTGTATTGTCTGTACGTGTGTGTTCGCTTGTGTGTGTTTCCATTTTGTTGAGAAATAACAATAATAAAAATGGCGTTGCAGTAATTGCTGTTGGTGGCATTGCCACGTTGTGTGGCTGGCTGGCCAGACTAAGACGCTCCGTCTGTTGCAACGTTGACTGTATGTGTGCCACTCTAGTGCAGGAACGTGGGCATTAAAACGTCCGTCTGCCTTGTTTTTTACCTACAGTGCGCTTTTATTTTTGAAAACAATGCTAGCAGATGTTGCTGTCTATACTCAACCGAACCCAACACTAATTAAAAAAGTCTGTGTTGTGAAACATGTGAATTACATGAAACAACTTTCAATGAAATAACAATGGATTTTCAAAATTTTAAAGATGGCCAAAATAACAGTTTAATAAATTTTAGAAGTATTTTCTTGTAAGCTTTAGCAGTAATTGAATGTTGAACTGGTAAGTTTATTTTTAAGATTTTGCTTAGCATTACATTCAAAAATTTTCAAGATAATTTACAATCATCAAGAAATATATGGAATAGGTAAGCTACGTTTAAGAATAAATTGTAATTTTTTAAGATATTTTGACTTAGTGGATATTATGGAGTTGTTAGAATTGTTGTTCGTTTTTTTTTTAATAAGAAAATATTTATACAAAATCTCTACGTGAACGATAAAAACGATATAAATTGCCTTGAAAATACCTCGAAAATAAAACAGCTTTTAAAAGAGCACCGTTTAAGTGCGGTACATATAGTCCGTGAGCCAGTGACCACCAGACTTACGTTATTTTATCAAAAGCTAAGATTTTGTATGTGTGTGGATATGAAAATTGTTAAAAAATTCGCTGGTTATGAATCTTGGGTCTGGGAAATTTTAGCAGGTAGCAGTTTTTAAAATTACAAAAAAATTACGATAAGAAAGGAAAACATAGTACGCACAAAAGAAAAAAAAAACTACAAGAGACCTGGCAGATACTTAATAACTTAAAAAATTACTCATGATTGCAAAACATACGTATTTTTAGTTTAAAATAAAGTCAATCTTTATGCATTAATTCAAATATTAAGCAGGCGCAAGGTTAAAACAATAAAAGTGATGAGTTCCAGTGAAGTTCTTAAAACCTCTAACATGGACTTAACTTGCGTGCCTGAAACTTGTTTTCACCCTTCTGGTGAAGATAGTGTCTTCAGTATAAAGAGTTACAAATCATTTAATGTGGATCGAGAGTCTCATGCCTGTGGTATTGAATCTAGAGATGGGCGCGTGAATAATTTTGACTCACGGTTACGAACACTCACGATGTGTTTTCTTCTAATCACGCACGCTCACGAATAAAATTACTTTTTCGACTCACGATCACGCACGATCCCGATGGCATTTTTTGACTCAGGAGTGCTCACGAATAATATTGTTTAGGATTCGGCACGTTTAGTCACGAAAATTCTTCCAGAAGTTCTCACGTTTTAAGAGAAGAAGCATACAATAAGTTTTTTATAAATGCTTATTTAGTTTTTTTAGTTTAAATAAGAAATGTAAATGCAATTATTATGCTATATCGATACATCCTACTCGCATACATATTTAAATTATAAGAGTACATAAATTAGCTTGTAGCAACATAATAAATCTTTAAAAGGAAACCGCAGACCATCAATTAAGTTCAAATTTAAATATTTAAATACATATAAACTCCATTGAATTTAATTAAAAAAATGGTATTATTTGATAAGCAAACAAGCAACTTTAATCTTTATTTTAATTCAAATTTTTGATTTAAAAAAGTAATCTATCCAAACTTCACCTAGCAGTCTGGAGTCTTCTCTCCTCTAAAACACGATCAGATATACTGAAAAAACTATTCCACTTGTTGCAGAACTTACGGGTATCTATACAGGGTGTCCCGCAATTGAGTGCAACTATTTACGTAGCTGAAAGATTATGTAGAGCTGAGCAAAAAATCGTATGGGAGGGGGGGGGGGGGGGTCTATTTTCACATTCTTAGGAGCTACAGGGTTAATTAATATTTCACGTCTTTGATTCACGGTTTTGTTTCTAGCAGAAAAACTAACATACATAAAACTTATTTTGAATTATAGCTTATTTCAAAGACAATGAAATCACCTTTCCAACGGTATATCAACAAATTCCACCAACTTAACAGTTACCGAGCTGTGATCGTGTGAAGATGAAATCAATCGGTTGAAACTCTCACTCAACAAAATAAATTTGCCTCCGCGTCAGCGTCAACAAAACTGTTAAACTGCTGTTTGCGTCATATCGATTGGTCTCTGGCCTAATCGCGTAACTCAAAAAAACTTGATTTTGTTTTTTTTTATAGAAATAGCTCTACTATTAGGTTCCGCATCTAGCACAAAAATCTTAGGGATCTATGTGTATCACTTTTGGGTGAAAAACGTGTGTGCAGGAACCTCGTACACAAAAAATTAAAATTTGGTAAATGCTAAAACCTCGTATTATGTTTAAAATTCTTGAAATTTTTAGAAAAAATGGTGGCAGCACTTATCTAAACCACCGTTATATTTTATAATGCCAAACATCAAATACTTGTGCTAACAAGGAAAGGTCTCCAGGTGTCACTCGCTGATTTGAATGATTTTCGAGTATGTGATAGAGGACAAAAATCTAAGGCTGACGTATTTTTTTATACGTGCTCAATCGATAGCTTAGGGTTTCAAAATGGCGATTTAAAATCAGCTTAAATTTCGTTTTTTCGCCATAATTTAACTATTTTCCATAGAAACAAACACATATTTGGTATCAAACGAAAGGTTTATATTGAGTTTCTGCATAACTGTTTATACTTAGAGATGATAATCAAGGTGGTTTTGTTATTACTGTTTAAGACACTACAATACCCTCTCTTTAATTTAAGAAAATTAACTTCTTTTTTTTTTTTTTAATTTTTTAAGATTACAATTAATTTTTTTATGATTCATGACAAATTCTGTAAAATTACAATTCAATTTTTAATAATTCATTACAATTAATTGCTAGAATTTTTATTTCTTTGCCTAAGATTATATTTACATTTGTTATTTTCAGATTCGAGAATATCATTTTGTACAATTCTTTGTGAGCTTTTATCTATTTTTTCTTTCTCATTGTTTTGTGCATTAATCCATTTCTTTCCTGCATTTTCATTTAAACAAATTTCTTGAGTTGGGTCTAAAATGGTGTTTGGAACATAATCTACTTTGTCATAATTTGAATTACATAAGATAATTTGATTCGCATGTCTTTTCCATAATTTATTTTTACACGTTTTCACAATATATGTTTGTTTACCAATTTTTTTCATTACCGAACCTTTTGTCTACAAAACTTTGCCTGGTGTTGCATAATCTTTTACCATTACTAAATCATTTTCAAAAAATGTATTGTTTTGAGTTCCATGATATTTTTTCTGTTTATTTTGTTGCATTTTTACAAACTTTTTTATAGAACATTTATTTGGGTTTTCGACCTTTCTTTTTGGGTTTAACAAATCTAGGCGAGTTCGTAGTTGCCTATTAAACATTAGTTTTGCGGGTGAAACACCAAGTGCTGCAATGTTTTGTGTTTCGATAATCAATTAAATATCTGGCAAGTACATTATTAAATTGCGTTACTTCTGTGTTATAGAGACTTCTTTTTAATGCTGTTTTAATCGTTTTTACCAAATTTTCGGCTTGCCCGTTGGTAGCAGGGTGACCCACAGGAGTTGTGACATGTTGTATCCTATTGAATTTTAAAAACTGTTCAAACTCTTTTGAAACGAAAGCTGTACCATTATCGGAAACGACTTTATCTGGCAAGCTAAATCTGGAGAACAATTCCTTTAATTTAACTATCGTCGCACTACTTGTCGTATCCCTACCCATATCAAGGCACTCTGCCCATTTGCTGTAAGCATCCACCACCACCAAACACCAACGATTAATAAACGGGCCAAAGAAATCTAACTGTTGTTTTGGTGGTGTTGCTCGAGTTTTCAAACATGGTTCACAAGCCTTAACTGCAGTTTCCAAGTCAGACGATTGAGACGGCCACCAACAACACTCACGATGCCCATATGTGAAGCATGTAAAAATTTTACTACTTCTGCTTGCAACGATTTTGGGATAACCAATCTAAAGCCCCAAAACAAACATCCTGATTCCTCAGAAAATTCTAATTTTCGTACAAAAAACTGCCTTAAGTCCGGATCCACACATTTTTGTGGCCACTCCGTCTTGACCCAATTCAAAATCTTACTTAAGTTCGTATCCGCAGTAGTTTCCTTACGAACCAGTTCTCTATCAAGTGGAACCCTATTAACTTCTTGAATGTAATTAATTTGAATATTATCACACTTTTCCTCAATTTGCGCATCTTCATTCCCTGAAGGAAACCTAGAAAAGTAATCTGCAATGTTTGTCTCTGATTTCGTCAAAGCTATTTTAAAATTATTCGCAGTTAGCATCAATGCTATTCGCTGCAATCTATTTGCAGCCATAATAGGAATACCCTTTTTTGGATTGAAAATGTGATGCAATGGTTTGTTATCAGTCATTAATGTAAACTCCCGGCCATATAAGTAGTGAAGAAATTTCTTTACCCCAAATACGATTGCTACCGCCTCGCGGTCTAACTGTGAGTATCTTTGCTCTACTGTCGACAACTTCCGAGAAGCGAATTCTATAGGACTTTCTACACCCTGTGGCGATATTTGCGATAAAACGGCTCCTACCCCTACTGGACTTGCATCGACCGTGAGCTTTGTTTTGTAAATGGGGTTAAAATGAGTTAAGCATGTGTCGGCTTTTAACCTTCCTTTTAATTCATCTACTGCTTTTGTACAACTTTCGGACCAAATAAATTTGTTATGCTTTTTTAATAACTCATACAGGGGTGCACACACATTTGATACATTAGGTATAAGCCTTCTGTAAAAATTCACCACACCCAAAAATGCCTGCAATTCTTTTAAATTTGTTGGATTTGGAATCTTATTGATTTCTTGTACTTTTTCAGGGTTAGTATGCAATCCATTTTTGTCTATAACATGTCCTAGGTAGTTTATTCTCTTACAAAAAAACTGACATTTTTCTGGCGCTAATTTAAACCCTGCCTTTTTTAATAATTTTAAAACATTTATAACTTGCTCAAAGTGTTCTTTTCTATTTGGCGCCGTTATTAAAATATCATCAAGAAATACTACTACTCCCTTCAGATTCATCAATAAACTTTCCATAATCTTTTGAAATAAAGCCGGAGCTAAACCATATATCAATCGGGTATATTGGAATAAGCCCTTAGTAGTTGAAATTGTTGTTAAAACACGTGATTCTTGATCAAATTCTATTTGTTGATACGCCATTGTCAAATCTAGTTTTGTGAACTCTTCACCACCATGTAATTTTGAAAAAATATCTTCGATCCTTGGGAGCGGATATTTATCAATGACCAATGAAGCATTGAGTGTAACTTTATAATCTCCACAAATTCGAACATCACCATTCTTTTTTAATATCGGAACTATTGGCGTACCCCACTCACAGAAATCAACTGGCTCTAAGACTCGCAACTCCACCAATTTATCGATTTCCCTTTCCACTTTATCTTGAATGGCCAGAGGTACAGGCCTTGGCTTGAAGAATTTTGGAATAGTATCTTCTTTAAGTCGCAGTCGTGCTTGACCTTTATTGAAACAACCTAAACCTTTATCAAACAAGAAGTTATATTTTTTAAAAATTACTTGTTTTAACGCATCAACTTTTTCATCATTTAAATAATTAAAATTTTCAATTGTTATGTTGAATGCTCTTAAAAAATTTCTACCTAACAGTGGAGGCCCCCCACCTTTTATTACGAGCACTGAAATTAATTTATCTAATTCTTTATATTCAACCATCATGTCACAAATACCTACAGGGTGAATTATTGCACCTTGATAGGTTTTTAAAATTATATCAGTTGATTTAAGTTTGTACGCACAAAAATAACGCTTATATGTACATAATAAAATAACGCTATATTCGGAGCCCGTGTCCAAGGCCATTTCAAACGGAATCTTATTTACCTTAGCATTTACTTTAATTGGACCATCATATTCACTTGACAACGAAAATAAACTGGCATCTGCATTAGAAAAATAATTAAGCTCTCTTTTCGAGTTATTTTTACACATCTTCTTTAAGTGCCCTCTCTGCTTACAAATTTTACATTTATAATTTTTATGTTTACAGTTTTCTTTCGCATGATTGCTATACCCACACACTGTACAAGCTTGTTGCTGTTGCTTCTGCTGACGTTGCTGATTTTGTGGAAACTGCTGGTGTTGTTGATTTGGCTGCTTATTTTGACCTTTTCGTTCCATGACATTTCTTTTGTTGAAAAAATAGAGTTCTTCATCCTCTTCTTTTTTTATATCATGTACCTCATACTGGTTTCGAATATACTCAGTTGCGTTTGCGATGTCCATCACTTTGTTGAGATCGCATGTTGACATACTTTCAAGAAATATTTTATCTCGTGCTGGACCTTTTACCAGACCCATTATAAATTTATCTCTTACTGCTACTGCCAGGAGTACACCAAAATCACAATTTGCTGCAAGTGAACGTACTCTTACACCCCATTCATTGATTGTTTCTGATGATTGTTTGCTAGTGCTGTAAAATTTATAGCGCTCCGCAAACCCAGACGTCTGTGGTTTAAAGTAGTTCTGCAATGCATTAATGCATTCGTCTACTTTTGTCTTGTCATCCTCAACTTCCTTTGGATTTAATAAATTTTGAAGTAACACGTATGTTTTTTCTGTCATTGACGTGAGCAAAATGGCCTTTTTCTTTTTTTCATCATTTATACCACTCGCTATAAAAAATTGGTCCAACTGTGCCTTAAACACTGCCCAAGAATTTACCGCGTAATCAAACCGGGGTGCCGTGCCAATAATGGACATTTATATTTTTTAATAATATTTTCTAATAAAAGTTAATATTTAAACTTTATTTTTATTTAATATTTGTCCTCATCGCCACTATAATATTTTAGTAAAACACGCGTTATAAACTTCAGTTTTATTCGGGTGAGCAGTTGACTTAAAAGTGATCTATAAACTATATATTAATAAGCAAATAACCTAGGCACATAAAGGCAGTCTAAATTAACTGTGCTTAGCTTATGTCAGAGAGAGTAACATCAAAGTAATATATAACAATTCAAACTTAAGATTAAGACTCAACTTTATATTGAGTTTCTGCATAACTGTTTATACTTAGAGATGATAATCAAGGTGGTTTTGTTATTACTGTTTAAGATACTACAGTTATTTTGTAGTTGAAATTTTTAACAGCATTTGGTCGATATCATGAAGAGCCCGTACTCGAAATTGTTTCATTTTTAACAGCACTTGTGTTTAATTTCAACTAATTTTAAAAGTTACCTTTTTCTGTTTTTTTTTTAAATTTACTTGTTTATATTAAAATTTTCTTTATTTGAAAATGCACTAATTTTCTTAAATATAAGATATTTTGTTATAGATAACGACAACATTATGGGTATCAAAAATTTTGTTTTTTCTCGAACTTTCCGTATGTGTAGATATTTGATCCGAAATGTTGATATTTTACAGTGCTTCCCTACAAAATGTGCGCTTCTTACTTGTTTGCCCGGAAAATGAGAAAAAATCATCCGAAATTTAAAGATATGACTTTCGATGCAAATATCGCCGCTGGTTTTATATATATTTCACTGAACTTTCTTTTGTTAAAAAGTTTAATAAAAATACTTTATAAAAACTATTACAAGAATACCATTTGCTGTGCATTTATATTTTTAATCTTTTTTTCAAAAATGATCCAAAATAATTAATATTTCTCAAAAAGTTACATGAAAGTTGTTTTTGCTGTAAAAGAAATTCCAATCAAAAATTGCATTTTAAATTCTCTTTAACATGGCATAATATTTATTAACAAAAATTGTTTTAGTTTTACACAAAAATTAATAAGCTGTTTCTGTCATTAAAAACCAAGGGTCCCCCTTTGAATTTTTTGATGAAATTAATTTTTTTAAAAAATGTTCCTTTTTTATTTATTTTTTAAATAGTCTAGCTTAAAAATAATTTATTTAAAAAAAAACCCAATATTTCCTTCCAATCAAAAGTTATTACTAAAAATATATTTTCATATCATGTGGATCTATATTCACAAAACTCATTTTCTCTTAATTATGAAATTCAATATATGTACTTCCCTTGCTAATTTTTATTAGAATCGCCTTGCTTATTTTCAAAATTTTAGGAGAAACAAATATTTTTGCATTGTTTTCACTTTTATGATACTTTTTTTAAGCAACTGAAATACAGAAAATAAGGTTGGTTACAGTATCTTTGACATAAAGTGTAAAGAAAAAGTTTGTTGTTTATAATAAAAAAAAAAACTACCTGCAAAATTTAATTTATGTTCTAAGAAATTATAAATAATTAATCCAACACTTTATCAGGCAGATGCTGAAATTAGCCCTGAATATATCTAATATACATAATATACTAACTATACATAATGTACTGAAGTTTTTTATGTTTTCTTACCCATAAATATCTTAGAATTCAAAAAATATTTGGATCAAATTTTGGAAGTAACCTTTGAATTCACAAGTATTATCTGGACAGGCAAAAGTCGCAACCTCGTAAGTTAATATTACGAAGTCTGTTTTACGTATAAAAGCAGTAGCCTCGTAAGTCATTTGCATGATTTTTTGATGTAAAACATGGCGCGTTGCTCAGAATGGGTATAGTTGACGTCAAATTTTCAGGTGACGCTCGGCTGAGTGCGGCTGTGCTGAAATTACGAACGCATCGTGTCGTTTCTTGATGCGAATCGTTTTACAAAATATTTCTTAGTAACTGCTTGTGTTGTTGTTAAAATTAATAAACTTTACATATATAATGCATATTAGTTGCTTTCGTGTTGTCATTTGTTATTGTTTTTGTTCCTCTTCAGCAAGAACAAAACAATAAATAATACCGCATTTTTATTATTATTCGCGTAAAATTGGTTCAATATAATTTGGTCAAAATTTGCAAACTATTTTCAACAACTTGTTTGTATCGATTAAGCTGTAATTTAGCATACACATGAAAGTCTGGTGACAATGCAATATTATAATAAAATTTTTGGCCATAATCCTTTTTACCGCCCATAAATCAATACAAATGCTGTATCACCAACACTGTGCCGATTCAGCTGAAATTTTGGCAGTACTTTTCTATTGATTAAAAGCTGGAGTTTAGGAAAAAAATTGGTCACACCCCCCTTTTTTTTTTTTTTTTTAATAACAAATATGATGTAAAATAAAATAAAAATAATAGAATATCACATTAAATATAAGAAAAATAATTAAGTAGAAATGATTTGAACATTGGCATAAGCTAATTTTAAGATTAAAAAAAATTTAAAGTTATGGAGATCTAGAAAGGTGAAGGAAAAGTTCATGTTTGAAAGTGTTTGCGTTATCGAGCCGTTTTAACTTGGTGGGAAGCGTGTTTCACAAATTTATCGCATTAACAAAAAAATTACGGGAGATAGTTAGATATTTATGAGATGGTAAGATGAGTTGCGCAGTTCTTTGCGATCTAGCGAATCTTACTATTTCAAATAGATAATTTGGTGCCTTAGTTTTAATTATATTGTAGAGCATTAATATGGTGCGATAATCTAAAAAGCTGTTCAACGAGCAACCTGTTATCTGATTTGTAAAGGCGGAGATATGAGTTTGTCTGTTTAAGTTAAATATGAATCTTGCGCAAATATTGTAGGCTACCGTTAGTTTTCGGTTTGACTCCTGGTCCATATTCGAAAAGAGCTCACAGCTATACATAATAATTGGCAAAATGAAGGACTTCACGAGTCTAAGCTTTACTTCGTTAGACAAATACTTAGACGTAGGACTCAGACCACGCAGAGCACCGTAAACTTTTCCAACTACTCTGTTGATGTGAGTGTTCCACGTAAAATTATTATTTAAATAAACTCCTAGATTTTTAAAGTTTTCGACATACTCAATAGAGGAGTTATTGAGAAAAAGTGGACGGCGTTCCTCGAAGGTTGTACGTCTATCGATAAACATAGCCTTAGTTTTAATTGGATTAAGTCTTAGTCCATTATCTGTTGTTCATTGAAAAATTCTGTTTAAGACTAGGTTAACTGCATTTGCTGCTGAGATTTTAGCTGATTTATGAAAGAGCTTGTACAATTGGATCATCCGCATATATATGATGTTCACATGAGGAGACACAATCAACAATATCATTAATGAACGTCGAAAATAACAGAGGACCTAAAACTGAGCCTTGGGGAACACCAGACAAGACATTCAGGCTTGACGAACATTTATTGTTAAGGTAGACGAATTGTTATCGATCACTAAGGTACGAAGTCATAAGTGCGCACAGTGTGTCATGAAAAAAGAACTTAGATCTCAATTTTTGTATGAGCAGACTATTGTTAATATAGTCAAAAGCTTTGGAAAAGTCGAGGAAAACCATCAAACACAGCATATCCCTATCTAAACCAGACCTAATGTCTTCGCATACTTTAAGAAGCGCTGTGGTACAACTGTGTTTTGATCGAAAAACCAGATTGATGATTGGTGATGAGCCTGTTGTTGTTTAAATATATTTTCAATTGACTACTTATAATGACTTCAAAGGCTTTGCTTAAAATAGGAAGAATCGCTATTGGCCGATGTTCAGATGATGATTTTGGTAAAGGTAAAATTTTAGAGATTTTCCATATAATCGGATATTGTGATGTTGTTATAATGGTGTTGAATATGTATGTGACATGTCCACGGATAGCTGGAAGAATTATTTTAATAAGTTTAGGATGAATGCCATCTGAACCTACGGCCTATTAGATTTAATTTTCAGTATTACTTCGCCTACACTTGTGGTATCAATACAAGAGACTGCGAAGTCGCCTCCTGTAGGTCTTTCGGAGACAGAGTAGTGAACGGAGTTAAGGCCGCCCACAAATTAATAAAAACTCAGTTCGTTTCCTAAACTGAATTAGAGAATGATTTAGGAAAAAAAATGTTGCCACACACCCTTTTACCACCCACAAATCAATAAAAATGCTATATCTCTAAAATTGCTGAAATTTTGGCAGTCATTTTCTTTCCAATAGAAAATGGTTTACGAAAAAATTTGGCCACTCTCCTTTTTAACGCCCAGAAATAAATTAAAATGTTATATCTCCAAAACTACTAGCCCCATTGAGCTAAAATTTTGTCAGTACATTTTTTTTGAGTATCTACTAGGCTGCGGCTAGTGATTTATTTGCTACTTAAATGGCTGTGGTCAATGGAAGAAAGCTCGTTTTGGTTGTTGTATATATTTCAACAAATCAAAAAATTGTAGATATCATAAAATTTCTACATCGACCGTTAATTATTTACAGTCCAGCTGGTTCAATGATACTACAGAAAATTTCCATAAACTTCCATTAATTTAAGCAGCAGATTTCAGTATAAATTTTGCCGCCGAGAAATCATTACCACTTATTACTTTCATTCATACTGGATTTCAGTTGATTATGAACAACCATGCACAGAACTCAACAACGAGGTATGGAAGGACCATAGATGCAATGTTTTCGCGACATCTGAAACAGATTGAATCTAAAATGTTTATCACATTTTTAGTTATCATCGGCCCATTGTAACTTTCATACAATCGAATGCTACTGTAACAGAAATGACTGATGAGACATTAAATTAAACTTTTTCAATTAACTTTTTAAGTTCTTATTTTGATCTTGTTTCTAAATTTCTTTATATTTCATACTTAGTGTGACCATCTGCCCATTTAATCGGCACATGTCCCCGCATTTTTGGTAAATGTCCCGTTGTTCCCAAATCAGTCCAAATGTCTCGAAACTCTGCCAAAAATTTTTTTATCAATAGAGAACAAATTAGTTACAAAAAAAAACAACCGACTTCAAAATCACTACAAAGTAAAAAATAATTTTAAAAATACTTTTCCTTTTAATTTCTTGGTCATATTTGATAATTATTTAAACATATTATTATATATGAAATCTTTATATTTTAATTTTTTTCTTACTTGTTTTATAATCATAAATACATCAATTTCTTTATGATTACAAAAGCTTTGAAGGTCGGCGCTAATATAATCAGACTTTTAATCAGAAGCGCGAACTTCAAAGCATTTGTTTTCATGAAGAAAGTAATATATTTCTGATAATAAAACAAATAAGAAAAAAATTGAAATATAAAGATTTCATATACAATAATATGTTTCAATAAATTAGCAAATATGACCAAGAAACTAAAAGGAAAAGTATTTTGAAATTACTTTTAACTTTGTTGGGATTTTGAAGTCGGTTGTTTTCTTTTTTTAAAAAGTTTTTATTTCTTCCTTTTTAGAGAATATGATAAATTTTCGAAAAAAGTGTATAATCAACATAAATAAAATTGTTCTGAAAAAATTTGTTCTATTAAATTCTGAAAGTTAGTTGGTTATTTCAAATATCTGTCTTTTAAATTTAAATTAGATGTCACGTGTTTTGAAATTATTATACCCATTCGTGTAATTAGTTTTATTACCCTAGTGTCAATATTATTCAAGGTATAGTGCTTTTCTAATATTGCCACGCCCCTTTGTTAAATAAGCGCCCACTTTCTTGAGCGTTATTTACAATAATTATGCTTGCCCCTGTACTTCATTTCAGTAGCCAAGCGTCAATATTATCTGAGATAGTGCTTATCTAGTATTGCCACGCCCATTTATCGAACAACGCCTACTTTATTGACCGTACTTTTTTATAATTCTGCTTACCCCTGTACTACAATAAATTTCAGTGCCCTAGTGCCAATATTATTCGAGATACACTGTTTTTATAATGTTGCCACGCCCAGTTGTCGAATAACGCCCACTTAATTGACCGTAATTTGTACTAATAATGCCTACCCCTATACCAAATTGCTGTACCATAGTATCAATATTATGCGAGATATACTCTTTTTCTAATACTACCACGCCCATTTGTCAAATAACGCCCATTTTCTTGACCGTTATTTGTATTAACTGTGTCTACCCTTACACTAAATTGCATTGCACTAGTGTCAATATTATTCGAGATACAGTAGTATCTAGTATTGCGAGATCTAGTATTGCCACGCCCAGTCCTCGAATACCGCTCACGGGCACCTCCATGCTTTTGAATTATTATGGTTCCCCAAAAATTATGGCAATCGGGCATATGGTTTAGGAGTTATCGATGTACATACATTTAAAAAAAAAAAAACAGAGAAACCGACGAACTTGAGAACCTCCTCCTTTTTGAAATCGGTTAATGATCAAAATATTTCCTCGATCTTTTATTTCAAGTATTAACGTTTAAAAAACGTATACCAATTATTGGCTTTAATATGAAACAGCAGACTACTTAAGTATCAAAGTCTTACAACAAAGTACTGCGAGTACTTTCAGCAACTCTGGGTGTGAATTCACAAGCTTTTGCTTGACTTTTTTTTTTTGGCAGAATTTTAGATATAAACCAATGTCACCAACAAGGACGGTAGATAAACAATTGGACTAATAATATAAAAAGAAGCAGGTCTAAGCCATCGATACTTTTTATTTTAAAAAATTTTTATTAGTTATCTCTATTCCTGATTTTTGTTATCTTTGGTTTTTATATACAAAGAAGTACAATACTATTTTTTATGTTAATTTTTGTGACTTTTTGAAGCGAAGCTTTTTACACCCCGTTCTGAAATTGGCTTAAGTGAAATATCAAAAACGACACTTTTATTTTTCGACAGCGTTTTTCTTAGAAATCGATGTTTTTCTGTTCATTGCGTCTATTATAACAAGAAAATGTAATTTCAATATATTAAAAATATTTCTTCGATGCTCCGCGAGGAATTGAACTCGCACTGTTGTGAGTAGGAGTTCACTACACTATCCACTGATCCAAAAGCCTCTGTTAAGCAGAGTTTTTGATTCAACATCAAGTTTGTATTACTAAAGCTATGTTGCATTAGATCACAATCATCTCTTAATAGATAGAGTATTGTGTATTTGCTATAAATACATTCCACATATTATAAATACATTCCACAAAAAAGTGCTTCAAGATGTCGGCAGCATCGGCAAAAATTAACAATTGTCCACAAGTGCTTTGAAATAAGAATGAATGTATCAATGTTATAAAATAAATAAAATAATTCTGCAATGTAAAAAATGTTACTGGTGTGAATATTAGCGTGTTTTTTCATAATTTACTTTATGCTATTTTCAATTTTTTAATTGCAAAGCTGTTTTAATAAAAAATGTCCACTAAATTATTAAATCTATGAAACTGCAAAAAAAATCTTCGCTTCACTCGTGTGTCCAACGAAGCACCTGTGTTTTTTTTATTTAATAATTGTCTCCGAATTGTCCTCGTTTTTACCGAAAATTGTCTGCGAATTTGAGTCAATGTCCCCGAATTTTTTGACGAATTTTTCCCCGAATGCTGCAAAAGTGAGATGGTCACACTACCCATACTGTATTGTTTCAATATAATATAACGGTGATGTTTCACATCTGCCGTGCGTGGCGGCCACACACATACTTTTTTTCAACTTTTTTTCTTATTAAACAGGGAATTCACACAAATTACTTGCAAATCTAAGGGGAAGAAAAATTTTGCAGCTTAGAATTTGTAATTTGTCTTGAATTCTATGTTGAAAAAAAAGTTATTAAAAATTATTGCAGTAGGATTTGCAAATAAAAATAATTTTTTTTTCCATTTACTTGTGCAAACTTTAATCGCCGTGTGCTATAATTTACATGCATCCGATGATAAGAAAATTGGACACGAAGCGCGATTTGTGTATGGGCATTTTTTTTGCAAATTAGTTCAAGCCATGCAACGCTTTTGCTCACTTTTTGGGGTATACCTACAGCCCTTAATATGCATCACCCAAAGATAAAATATATGCCAAAACATCAGTTAGATGGCGAAAAAAATTGATCCCTGGATTTGTCACTTCTTTGTGAAAGCCACAAAATAGCAAGCTCTATGAAGAAAAATTTACATTTTCGTGTGTGAAAATTCGTGCATAAAATGCTTCTGTAGCTGCTTATGTTGTTGTTATGGTTGTTGGCTCGGTTCGTGCTAAAATCACATACGCAACATCGTGTCATTTGTTGAAACAAACCGTTTTACGAATATTTTTCAGTAACTGCTTGTATTTATGTTGTTATTAATATGTATATCTGTTGTTTTACTTTTTGTTGTTTGTTAATGTTTTTGTTAATCTTGAGCAAGATTTACATATGCACAGATTGCGCAAGATTATAGAAACTCTCCACTTATTTTTTAAATATCATAATAAATTTGAATTATTAATTTTATTTTTATTAAAATTATTCCATATTAAAAATATATTTTGTTTGTTAAGTTTTAAATTTTAAATTAAATTCACTTTAGTGCAAGAAAAAACAATAAATTCATATATATCCGAAATATTTGTTTCCATTGATCATAGATAACATGCACAACAAATGCATCACCAAATATATAAAAAAAAAAAAATTCCAATTCTATTAGTACGAAACTATCAAAACTGTGTCTTTTCTTTCATAGACTATTTAAGCATCTGTCATTCTTCATGGAATATTTAGAAATTTTTCCCATACAAATAAGGTCCACACTGGTGTTGTTTGAAAACTTGTCATATTTTTACTTTTTTGATTTGAAATGTTTTGATTTTGATAAGGTTAACAATTAAAACTATATCTAAGTGCTTATTTTCACAAAGTTACATTCAAACATTATTCCAGCCAATTTAATTCCAAAGAGAAATATATAATTTCTCTTTGAACTTTGTATAGCCACTACTTTTAAAGTGTTTTATTTTTGTGTGAAGGTAAGAGTATTCTTTAGCACATAAATCATTAAATTCTTTATTGTTTAGTTTCTAAAATGCAGCTCTTCTATTAAATGGAGGTGTGCACTCGAAGTTTTCCACAATTAAATAACAAAATAAATGATAAATTAATGCAGCAACATTTAGTTGTTTGCCCAAAACTAATGAATGCTAAAAAGTTCTGAAAACATGCAATAGACATAGAGAAAGCTGCACTACCACAAACAATACACACACACACACGTAGCTAGCATACTTGCACACAAACATTTCAGGACTCATCCACTGAAATGCAAATTAAATTAAGCTCTCGAATGACAAATGCAGCTTTTATGTTGAAACACTAAAATAGGAATATATACAAAGGACTAAATGTTCCATTATCCTTTGAAACACTATCAACCACACGCTCAGTCGCACAAACACATACCATCCATGCACGCAGCAGCAACAGTAATAGAGCAGATACAAGTATGCGTTACCTGGTATAAAAAAAAGGTATGAATAAGGAAGAAGAAGAAGAAGGCGAAGACGAGCTCCAACGAATAACATTTACAGAAAATACGAAATTTTCATAAATCATTCAGAATCCACTTGAGCTTAGCACAGCTATAGCTGCGAATGTAGAAGATAGGGACAGAAGTTTGGAGCGTTGCTAGCGACCAGACATAGTGGGTGCAGCAGTTTCACCGGAAACGGAAGTCGCTTGAATGTTCGCACAACTTTACGACAGCCAGCCGCCAACTTAACGTTGGAATAATTAGTTTGTTACGCTCAGTATGTGTGTGTGTGCGTGTGTGTGTGTGCGTGTGTCACTAGAAATGTTTTTGTGAGTATGTGTGTTTGCAACAACACTAGATAAAAACAGACAGCCACACCTGCAGACACACTTTAAAATATATAGAGTGCCGAGTGAAAGTTGAGAAAAACGTGGACGCTGTTGAGTGTGGCTGCCAGACTTGCAAAATTAATGTGAACCATCAATGAGCCATAAAATATATGCATCCGCTACATGCGTGCACTTTTTTTTTGCATATCTTAATTGCTATTTGGCTTAACATAAATTTTGAATAATTATAAATTGTGTTAAATAGAAACTTAGTAGAAGTAACACAGATAGGTTCAATCAAGAACGACTTGATTGTAGGCGGATTTTCTTAGAATAAAGGCAAGCAAAGAGTTTTACGGTAACAGCTAAGTAAAACTTACCCTTTAGGAAACAAAGCGCTTTGAAACCATTTTAAAAGCTCTTTATAAAATCACATTAACGCTTTGTTCTCGCTTTAAATAGCGCCTTTTTTAACATTGCCATGTCATTGGGAAAAAGACCTTTGCTCTCGCTACGGATGGTGATTCAAAAAAGCGCTTTGCTCTCGCTTCGGAAAGTTATTTAAAAAAAGGCTTTGTTCTCGCTTCAAAGAGTGTTCAAAAAAGCGCTTCGCTTTCGCTTCGGAAAGTGATTCGAAAAAGGGGTTTGTTCTCCTTTCAAAAAGTGTTAAAAAAAGTGCTTTGTTCTCGCTTGACCCCTTTCACATTGGTCAATAATTGAAAGCAATGCGAATAGAACAAAAAGTAACACGAACAAATTGACGGTACATAGACAAAATATGTCTATAATAATATTATGTTCGGAGTTTACAAGTCTTTCACAATAATATTTAGTGTGTTTTCTTTTTTGAAAGTCGCCATCATTTTTTGGCTCTGCAACTGTCGTACTACATGTCAGGCGATTGTTCTTTTTTTGAGCTTCCTGATAGCATTTGTAGCATCCTTTTGAGGAACTACTGCCAACAGTTTCGGAAACAAATGCTCTCGCAGGAGCATCACAAACAAATGCGCATAATTTTATAGACACTGTTCTACCATTGACACTGAATTCTTTTACACTAATACTTTTCATGACCAAAACATAGCTCAACAAAAAATCATTAATATTTTCCGGTTTCTTACTGCCAAGATACGCTCCAATAACGAAAAGCCTTAATATTACAGTAGTTTGATAATGACCCCAAAATTAGCCACAATACTATTGAAGAGCTTTTATATAATGGTAAACCATATACTTATTCCAAGGTCTACTTGTAAAATGTTGATATCTTCTGATAACGTCAAATTGAAAATCTGACATAGATTTTTTTCTAACCCGTAGTGAAAGTAGTTTCCCGGACTAACTTCGCGTGTGTAAATAGTGGCATTGGCTTCCGTCTCTGAAAATAATGTTTTTGTAGACGAGGGCACTTTAAAGCCTGATGTCTGCAGAATTGCCATCACTTGTATCTCGTCTAATTTTAAATCGCACTACCCATTCTCCAAACTCTTTTCAAATGTCAAATTCGGACGCAATTCTCATTACTCCTCTTCTTCATTTTCACTATCGGTACTTTGAATGTAGATCGCACAACAATGGGTGAAATCTAATGAAATTGCTGTTTCATTTTACACTACTTCATTACTTTATGTATCTGCGTCTGTTGCACCTTCATCGTTTGTGCCTGCATGAGCAGCTTCATTATTTATTGCGTCTATTTTCGCTGTAACCAATCTTATAAAATGACGTTTCGAATACCCTAACCACTTGCCACTCATTTTATAACTTTAGATAATTAGTACCAGTTTCAGTTTTTTTTTTTCCATTTCACTATTTTTAGTATCTGTTGAATTTGACTAGATATTCGAAATAGTGGCAAGAACTTTTACGACACACCCAAATCCCTCTTTTGAAGCACTAAGAAAAGCGAAAGCAAATCGCTTTTTTGCAGCTCAGTTCGTAGCGATAGCAAAGAGCTTCTCAAAATCACTATGCAAAGGTAGAATAAAGCCCTTTTAACTTGCTTTTAAATAAAGTGCTTTAAAATTTTTGATAGGGTAGTAACAGCTTATAAAATTTTGAGAACTCTTTTGATATAATATTGTGTTATAATAATAAAAAGGCACTACATTATTTTCCCTTCAACTTCTATCAACAAACAGTTTTTCCCTGCTTATTTCAAGAAGGCCTTAAAAATAAGGGTTTCACCAAATTTTGATGACTGATGCATCAATATAGAGGTGAAATTTCAATTTGTTATTTTATCCCAAAATATTGATCAATAATATTTATTTTATTGATATTATAACCGCACGAACACGAGTTTAATTTAGCACTTAGTCATATTCAACTTTCTGCGATATTTCCATCGAAAAACTGTTACATTTACTCAGAAATATAGCAAATATTATATTCATCCACTTCATTGATGTTCATCCACTATAATTCTATTTCATTTCTCAATCTACTGGATTTATTAGGAGGACATCGTCTTAACACATGGTCCAGTAAGTCCCGAGACTAAGTAATAAAAAAATTGTTTTTGCAAATATTCTTCTTTATTCATCAACATAGGTTCTTAGCAATAAATTCATTCCACCGCTTTTAATTGGAGAATTGATGCTTCGCCTTAATTGGAGCCAAATCTCTTGCCATTTTTTGAGCTCGGCAAGCATTTTTTCGAGCTCAGCAAAGAGCCAGTGGTCGCTGCGGGCCAAATCTGTCCAATTCAGTGGCTGAGGAAGCAATTCGAAGCCCAATTTGTGAATTTTCGCCATCGTTTTCATCGATTTGTGACACGGTGCATTGTCTTGCCGATTTTTAGCGATTTCATTCTTCAAACGCTCCAACAGCGCTATATAATAATCGCTGTTAATTGTTTTTCCCTTTTCAAGATAGTCGATGAACAAAATTCCATGCGCATCCCAAAATAGAGATGCAATAACCTTTCCAGCCGACTGTTGTGTTTTTGATAGCTTTGGTCTGCTTTCATCGGTTGCTCTCCAATCAGTTGACGACCGTTTTGATTCGGGTGTGTAATAGTGGATCCATGTTTCATCCATTGTCACATACCGACGCGAAAATTCATGTTTATTCTTTGTAAAACAGTGCCAAAAAGCTCTCCAAATCATCGTCACGTTGTTGTTTTTGGTCCGGTGTGAGAAAACGCGGCACCCATTTCGAAAACAGCTTTCTCATCGACAAATGTTCGTGTAATATTGTACCCACGATATCTGCACAGCCTCAGCTAGCTCGTGCACCTTCACTTTACGGTTGGCCAATACCATTTTGTGTACTTTTTTATGTTTTGTGGAACAACTGCCTCATTTGGGCGTCCTGAAAGTTCAGCATCATTTGTGTTTGTACAACCAAGCTTAAACTCGACATATCATCAGCAAATGGTTGCTTTTGAAGAAACAGAGTCCGAATAACACGTTCGAAGCCATTGCTCAGCTTGAACGGTATTTTTTCCCATCAAAAAACAGCGATAAATCAATACACGGAATGTCTTTGCATCCATTATTCTGAAAACATCAAAAGTAGCGTCACTTAAATCACTGTAACTTCAGAACTAAATGTTAGATTGTCATGAAATTATCACACGTGTTGTTTGAAGGTTGGAACTATCGAAATATTATTTCAATATTACGTTGGAGGTGCCACCTAGTAGTCAGTCTCGAGACTTATTGGACCATGTTACAAGACCCAACGAACTATTTTTTAAGCTCTTTGTTGAAATTAACGATTATTTAAAAAAAAACAAGGTTTCATTTTAAATTTTTTTATCTTCAAGCCACCGTATTTGAAAAATGGTGCCAGATAGCTTTAATCTGAGATCAGATTCGGAAAGAGCATGAAAAATTACTATGGTATATGAGGTTTGAGCAAAATCGAACCATTTTTTCTACTGAACAAAGCCATTAAAAAATACATAAAATTAAAGGCAATTCAGGCCGTGAACGGTTAAAAGGAAATTTCTTCAAGAGAATGGACTGAGCTTGACTCAAAGCTTGTGTATTTTTCTTTTTTCAATTTGCTTGGAAAAGTTTGTGAATTGTGATATATTTCTAGTGGAAGCTTTTTGCTTATCTAATATTTTAAAGATCAACACGGCGTATGAGCGATACTATTTCAGGCAATTAATTAATATCGCGCATACGCCATGCAAAACTATACTCGGCAGAGTAAATAAGTTAACAAATATCAAAATTAACATTTTATCATTTCATTTTTTTTTAAAAAAAATTATTCCCTGTAAAAATATCAGCCTGAACTCGCGAATTTTTGGAAAACTAATTTTTGCAGAACCGATAACCGGTAAGTAACCGAATGCATTTCTGCATTTCAAAAGAAAAAAGGTTAAACGTCTAAAAAGTTTTCAATTTAATCCTGTGCGTCGCCTCCCACGGTGTAAATCGCTTTCTACATGGAAATGTTGTGCTCTGAATTCATTTCAAGTTATATAAAATTAACTGTGGTAAGGAGCAAATAATAAAAGTAAAAGCCACTAAATAGTGTTAAATATTAGATATTTTTTTGTTGTATTAATTAAATCAAGATGACGACAAAAGTTAGCCATTCGCGGTTTATTCCATCAACCAAAATAATAATTGCTGCTTATGTAATGAAAATAATATATAAGTAATTTTTTTCTTTTTATAACGAAACCCAATGTATAAAATTATCAAGTCTCTTGTCTGCTATGCAGCCCACTTGACCCATTATTAAAGCCTGTTGTACTGCTTACCCCTGCTTATCCCGCTCCACAAATACACGGATGCACTTTTCTGTTGCTATAAAAAAGCAACTGTTTCTAAGTGGCAGAAAAAAAGCATAAAAAGAACATCCAAACAGCCACTTTTGTAAAACGAACTGAATTGATTGAGTTTCCTTTAAGAATACTGCACATTCTCAAGAAACTTAGCACTTCAACACTTTCTTTCCCCAGGCTAAACCGCAGCTATGGCCACCACATCACAAAGTGAGATGAAACAGCGGCAACAGCCGGAGAAGCAGCAAAGCGCAAGAGTGAACTCAAGAATAGATGCAGCTCAAGAAGTAAGCTACGCTTCAGTCAACATGGCTATGTGGCTGTCTACCTTCTATCTCTATGTCTGTCTGTCCGCCCGTTTCTACGTGAGTCCGCCGTTTTGTCTGTCTGTCTGTCTGTCTGTTCAATTTTATTTGATTAGAGCAACACATCTATGGCGTTTGCCATGAAGAAGGCACCTGGAGGACAAAGGACGCTGGAAGAATTCATCTGACTTGGAGTTACGCTTGGGTGCTCATAGTTTGGTCGATTGAAATAATGTGAATTGCAGCCGCAAAACTAACCGCACTGAAAACACCACAAAAACAGATGCAACTTTATCTCCTCCCCTTCTGTCTTCACCTTACTCACTCTTCCGCCCACTTCACCCACTCTTACGCTTCTCAAGCAGTAGCAGCTGACAGGTAAATGAATGTTCAGGCACAAACATACACACACACTCATAGACACTTGCACTCAGATGCGCTACCTTCAAGGTAGTCATAGATAACAGACTCGCAGACCGGAAGTCGTGGTAACGTGTTTAAATCTACAACTTAACCACTTTGTGCTAAAAATGAAAATTTCAGCTCTTAGCCTTTCATGAGTTGGCATGCACTGAGTTCAGCTTCCATGCACTAGGTATCCACAACTTAGCATTAGATGAAAAAAAAAAGAAAAATGATGGCGAATTATTTAAAATATCTCAAAGTTTAAGCAAAGCCAAATAACGCATATTTTTAGCTGCAGGTATTCCTTAGTTAAGATTCCAAAAGCTTGAATATCTCTTCATAATCAACGTTAATGAAATTGGAAAACTTAATCATATTTTAAGTTTCTCTGAAGTTTTGACTTTTATAAAGATGAAACATAACCGGCTTAAAATATAATGCACTTTATATATTCTGTTTTTAAATTATATAATAACCGATTTTAAATGCTCGATTCTAGTTTTATAAAAAAATGAGAAAATTAAAAAAAAAAATACCAATAATACTACTACAATAAAATCAGAAATATAAGTGAATTCAGGCAATTTTTTGTCAAAGTTGTACAATATTGTCTAAGTAACTTTTCTTATGAAATCATTATATTAAGTACTAGCTTAAACCCGCCGCTTTGCCGAGTTTTCAAAAAGGTTTCATTCAAAAATTGATAGTGGGTAGGCTTGATTTTTCGCTACCAAAACGATTTTTTATTGTTTAAGTAATACTACAAATTATTAACCTTAAGATTGTTATATCATCTGATAGGAAATCGAAAACCTAAATTTTGGATTTAATTTTTTTTACAACAAAAACAACTTTTATCCAATTTTTTGGCTTAAACTAAAAATTTTTTAACATTTTTTTTAAAAATATTAATACTTTGGTTTAGTAAAAATTTCAACTTATGTTTGAAGGATATTTTAACAAACAACATTTTTCAAAAAAAATTATTGAAATCCATTGCAAACTGACTGAAATATTTGCCTTCAAAGCTAAAAGTGTGAATTTCAAGTCGTTTTTCTCTCATTCTCAGCTTATAATTAATACTAAAAAGATCTGGTACTAAAATTTTTCACAGTTTTCAAACTACATACATGATTTTGGTATTAAATTGAAGGAAATTTAAAAGCGTTTATTGATTTTGTTCTCGTTTAACCGAAGTGCAATTTAATCCATTAGGGCCGAAAGAAAACCATAAAAAACAGAGATTTTTAGACTTGAAGCAACATTTTGGTGAAAACTATGTATGCCATTGAGCAGAAATAAGTTATTATTGCATGCTAATTTTACTTTTTTTAAAAAACTGGCACTAAAACTTTTGAAATATTATGCAGTATTTAATGAAAATTCGAGACGCATATGTTTCCATATAGTAACATTGGTTGTTAATGGGTTAAAATAAAGTATCCTATTGCACTCTCTGCTGACCTATAAATATGTGTACAAAATTTTATAAAAATCTGAGTTGTCGTTTAAACGTGATGAGTGAACATAAAAAGTGGCTACAGATTTATTAATAGTAAGTATAGATTAAATTTTTATTTTACTAGCAGGCCACGGTGGTCCACCCAGATAACAATTTCACCTAAATAAGCCTTAAGTATAGTTTTGTATAAGGAATTTATCATATATAGGAAGGAGAATTTAAACTTCCTTGAACAATTTTTGAAACAAGTTTTGTAAAAGAAACTGAGAAAAAAAAATTAATTGTTTTTAGTAGTCTCCTTTTTTACGTTTCATCATTTTATTTTGTTTAGCACCGAAAACTTATACATTTTTTCAGGATTATACGTATTGAACTGGGATCCTTTGTATTGCCAGCCACACGCTCTAACTACTCGTCTATTCAAGACTTTACCCGCTCGACGTTGAAACTTAATTAGTATTTTTTTTTTAAATTCCCTTAAGAATAATTTTATAAAGCTCTCGATTGCAATTTCATATGCAAACATAATTTCAATCCAATTAATTGCCTCGGTAGCTCAGCGGCTTAGGTGACAGTTTATCAGGAGATAGATCCAAGGATCAAGCCCGCGCTCGGACGAAATTTTTTGTTTTTTGTTATTGAAATAGTTTTTTTTTTGATAGTGAATGTGTTTTTTATTTAAATCAGGAATTTCTAATGTTATTGAAACTGTTTGTTTTGTATTTGTATTTGTATTTGTATTTATTTTAACATAAGATTAGTGCAGTAAGATACAAAAAGATCTTTCATTAGCACAACAGATAAGAATATATAATCAACCAATAACATTTAATTGAGAGATACTTAAAGATAAAGATTTAATAGAATACAATTAAAAAGATACAATAATACGATGACACATTAGATTCTTAAAGTTAGATAAATAATTATTAAATTAATGATCTTATAACATATAAATCATGAATAGAGCAAAATATTTTAAATTATTATTATTATTACTATTATTATTAATTTAATCAGACTGATTTAGTTGCTAGAAAAATATAACATAATTGACTGACTGAATTTACTCGTACTGACGATACTTTTAACATTAAGCGGTAGTGAATTCCATAGTTTAATGGCATTGATGAAGAAAAGACGTTTAGATTGTAAACAATTATATTTAGGTAGTATAAGGTTACCGGTTCGATTTGAGGTAGAGAAGCGCAGTTTTTGAAAAAAGTATGATGGAGTCCTGTAAGTAATGAGCTTATGCAGAAAGATACAATTTCTTGCGTTCATATAACTAATAATGCCACACCCCAAAATATCCTTACTGAGAGTAGAGATATGTTCAAACCGACTCAGTCCGTAAACATATCTAGTTGCATCGTTAAAGGCAACAAGTATTTTGTGCGCTGAATGTGAATCTAAGTTACTATATACCAGTTCAGAGAATGTTATATACGGCACAATTAATTGAATAACGAGTCTCTTTTTAGTTTGAACTGGTGTAAACTTAGCAGATAGCCGAAGGCAACGCAACGTATAATAAATTCTTTTAATTGTACTATTAATATGATCAGAACATGACATTTTTGCATTAATAAAAAAACCCAGATTTTTTACTTTATTCACCACTTGCAAACTTTTATTATTTAATATAATGGGTGGGATTTCCAAGTTGTTAAGTTTGTCCTTTGAAATAGGTAGCACAAAAGACTTATCTGCATTAAGGCAAAGATCATTGTCAAATGCCCACTTATGAATTCCACTAAGATCATCATTCAACCTGCAACACAAGTCATCGAGTAGTCCGACTCGGTTTGAAAAATACAACTGAATGTCGTCAGCATAAGCATGCATCATCACATCATTGCACACAGTAAAAATGTCATTAATAAAGACGCTGAATAGGAGCGTCTATTATACTTTATAATATACGTCTACTATAGGTTTATAAAAAAAAATCTAAGCTTTAGTAAAAACCTTCTTGATTTCTTCCTTATACAAGAAGAAAAAAAAAATTATACAAGAAATTACAATTTTCAAGGCGTTCACAAGGCTCTTTCAAGAAAAGCATGAATAATTACTTTTATACTAGGCCTTTTCAAATTGTGTATGCATAACTTCAAATATTGTATTTAGGTGAAATTATTATCTCGGCGTGGCATCACTACGGACGTTTTTTTATAAATAAAGAGCGTTAGCACGGTTTTGTCACTATTTGAATGAGTGTGGAGAAAGATAGAGCGGTAGAAAGATAGAGGAAAGCTTAATATAAAAAAAATCCACGTTAAAGGTGTTCAGTCAATCGCCTTGCATTCAGATATTAACAAATTTTTGTCACTACTGTTTTTTGGCAGTTTTTATTTTGCACTGCATTAATATGTATCTCTCTTTTCGCCTTGTGCGAGGCTCATTTGTTTTTATGTTGTGCTGTGCTAGCTGGGTAGAAAAAGAGAAAAGTAGAGAACAACATGTAATTTATTGATATTCTCGCAACACAAGCACGTGAAAAGAAAACGATCAAGCAATTCGTGATATCGGATATGATTTCTTAAAAAAACTTAACATTTTAATTAAGAACACTTATTAGGCACATTCCAGAAAAAGCGATAACAAGGTGTGTCCAAAAAAATCAATAATAACGGTAAATTTGTTTTTTTTTTATTTTGATAGCTAAATTGTAAATTGTGCCATTGCCAAAATTTATTCAAACAATCAAAAGTCCTTTTTTTCAACTCAAAGTCAATGTTATTGAATGAATCTATGTGAGCAATATAAACAAGTACTTTGAAAAATATTAATACAGGGTGTCCCGCAATTGAGTGCAACTATTTACGGAGCTGAAAAGTTATATCGAGCTGAGCAAAAAATCGAATGGAATGGGGGGGGGGGGGGGGGGGGGGGGGCGGGGGGAGGGATCTATTTTCACACTCTTAGAAGCTACAGGGTTAATTAATATTTCACGATTTTGGCTTACGTTGTTGTCTCTAGCAGAAAAACTAACTTACATAAAACTTATTTTGATAGCTACCCGGTAGTAAAGCCGGGTATCCAGCTAGTGTAATATATAATTTCACTATTTTGGCATAATAAAAGAACTACACCTTGACCTTAGTCATATTCCATAGAGAAATACGAACATTTTTAAGACAGTCGGAAATTAACATTAAGCTTAGGTAGAGCAACCAAGGAGAAGACAAAGATACTTACATCCTTTGGTGTCGGGTAGTTTTCGAAAATTTAAAGAATATTATCCTTTTAATATCATTTCATTTTGTTGTCTATCGATTTGATTTAAATTTCATATCATTTTATACAATATATCCGTATTAGCTGATAATATGCCTTTACTTAGCATTATAATTTCTTTACGATGAGATTTTTCTTTTTCGATCTTGGATGCAATTAGGTGTTATTATTGCATAAGAAATCTATTATATCCTTTGATAGAAAAAACTTTTCTATCAATCATTTGTTTGTTTAACCCTTGAACATTAAATATTTATAGATTCCAAATTCCAAACAAGAAAAAAAGGGTTACCAAAAATAGTGTTATTCGGCATTGTGTGCTGGGAATTTAGTGTGGTATGTACCTACATATTTTTCTTTAATATAGCTAAAAAAATATTTTTCTTGCCAAAAAGTATGGAGAAACCAAAAATGTCCAAGGATAGCTAAGGATGCTAAAGCAGCGACAACAAATCCATTATTTATGCTGCTTAAAAATGTCCAACCGAACATGAACGTGGTGGTTGCACACGACTACGGTGATGATGATGATGATAACGATGATGGTGGTAATGGTGTTGATAGCGATTACGATAATGGTGATAATGAAGCTGATAGTTATGATTATAATGATGATGATGATGACTATGATGATGCTACTGATGGTGATGCTGAATTTTGAAGCAGCTATGAAAAATTGTTGTTGTTGTTATAGTTGATAGTGCAATGGCTACTTTACACACACAATATTGCCTCTAACGACAAACGTATCAAGGATTCACTGAATCTCAACTTTTAAATGTTTGCTTCTTTGCTGAGCTATATCTTTAATCTGCGATATAGTGCAGCTCATATGAATTGAAAATATGACCTCGCACACACACACACACATACACACAAAGCCATACTTAGATAAACACTTTCAACACAGACAATAATAATAAAATTGTGAAAAAGAAATCGAATAAAAATATTGAAACGCTCTTCCTAGACAAGTTAATATTAACGAAGTGCAGCAGCCAGGCAAGCAATACAGCGCGCGCCATCTTGACTATGCTCCGACCGGAAATGTAGCTGCCATTGCATATTTGGCGCACATTTCAGGCATTTTGAAGGCATGAACCGATGTCCTTTCACACATCGTCCTTATATCAAGTGTTTTTGCTTGAAATGTTAACGAATGAAAAAAAAGAACGCACTGAAATCAGCAAATTTTTCAAAATAACGAACCAAGTTGCATTAATTTTTTCGTCTTGTTTTACTAGAAGGCAAACCAGACATTAGAGCTGCTGCTTTATCTTCTCTCATCCTTGTTACACAAAATAAAGTTAAATATAAATTATAAGCAAATCGAAAAAAAATAAATCAATTTGGTGGCATCTGTTGCAGCCAACAGCAGCTGTTGCTTGATTGCCTTGGCCAAGCAAAAGTTTCATCAAAAGTGGTGCAGGATATCGCAGTTTTTTTTTTTTTTTTTGCACTAAAACAATTTGCGAACAATGAACGAACACCATGTGTTGAGAGTCCTTTGATGCAGTCTCTAGAGTTCGCTAAGCAAGGACGCTGCATCTGCTAAGCTTCATGATCTGTTATTAGCTTGGACAGAAAACCAGACAGCATCAGTAGTTACATCAAAAAGTTGACTTGTATCCACTAAACTTGGCTATAATTTTTTTAAAATGAAGAAAAATAGAAAATTAGTCAGGTGTCGATTTCATTATTTTCAACATTATTGCTTATTACAAAATCATGAAAAGCAACATTTTTTCCAACTGTCCGGCTGCTATTAATACCTATTTATTTCCATAACTGAATAATTAGAACACAAAAATAATTAATTGCTGAATTATATGACAAGCGAATTTGCAAAGAGCACAAAATGCAAGATCAATAAACATAAACAAAAGACTGGCATTAGTTTTCATCAGAGTTGAATAGAAATACGATTTGAAATTTCATTGAAATTAGTAACAAATTTGCAAATTTTCAAATTATTATCAAAATCAGATTAAAATTTCAGCTTAGCCACACATCATATAATGTCCAAACCACACAAACTGACACACTTCCGCTTACGCACACTCGCTCTCACCCAATACTCACAGTCATACTCACACTCACACTCACAATTATTTGATTGTAGTCATATTTAGTAAATTTCGATGCTAGAATTTCATTTAAATACGCCGAGAACTTTAATGACTGCAAATTAAGTAAATTTATGATAACTCATGACTTGAGCTGCTTCTGCAGCTACGCAGTATTTAAGTTGCATTATATGTATGTGCTTGTCTGTGTGCGTCTGCACATTAGCAACAGTGTTGCCATATTATTGCAGCACATAATGAGTTAATGTAGTCCATTGCAGTTGTTGCTTGCCGTAGCTTAATAATGTATTAAATACGGCTTGAAACGATTTCCGTAAATCACTTTGCGCCCATTTTTGCAAATTTTAATGAACAGTTACTTTTTATTTTATGTGTGCATTGAGTGCATATTACGGTCTAGCATGAGAAAATAATAGCTTTAAGCACATTATTTTACTCATACATATATCATTAATTTGGCAGCTTTTCAATATATTCATTAAATTAACTTTTATTAAAAAAAAAAAAAAAAATCTGTTATACGCAATGAAATTTGACTAAATTAACTGACCATCAGGCATAAATATTTACAAAAACATAATTTTTTTTTTAGATATCAGTTTCGGGAAATGTAACGAAATATTTTTTCAATTTTAAATATATTTTAAGAAAAAAATTCAAGTATTGTTATTATTAAATTAAGAAAAAAAATCATCAATGCCTCTTTTGCGTATATTTTAGAGTAGAGTAGGTACAGTGCATATTTTCCGAAAAAAAATAAAATTTTTTTATAAAGTCATTCATCCAATGTTGAATAAGAACCACACCTAAACGTCAAGTTTTTTTCTGCATTTCATTTGACATTTCTCAATTTCAGACTAACTCAATTTGAACCATGGAAAGATACACAATCGAGCAACGCCTTAAAGTTATTCAGACTTATTATAAAAATGGGCATTAAAATCAAAATGCATATCGTGCACTTCGTGATTTTTTCGGTCAATTTAATCGTCCAAATGTGCGTATAATCGGAAAAAACGTGCAAAAATTTGAGGGCAAAAACCGGGTCTCGTACAGCTCGTACTGCAGAAAATATTGCTGCTGTTCGCGATAGTGTGGCTGAAGAGCCGTCCACCTCAACTCGTCGTCGTGCCCAACAATTGCACCTCTCACGCTCGTCGTTGATGAACATTATGCATAAAGACTTGCATTTACACGCTTACAAGGTGCAATTGACTCAAGAACTAAAGACTCATTTCAAGCATCGTCAATGGTGAGAATGGTGGCAAGAAACAGTGGATGATCAATTTTTTGAAGAAAATCATCTTCAGTGATGAGGCACATTTTCACCTCAGCGGATTCGTCAATAAGCAGAATTGCCGCATTTGGGCGAATGATAATGCAAGAGTGATTGTCGAGAAACCAATGCACCCACAAAGAGTGACTGTTTGGTGCGGTTTATGGACTGGCGGCATCATTGGGCCGTTTTTTTTCCAAAATGAGGCCGGTCAGGCAGTTACTGCGAATGATGTTCGCTATCGTGAGATGATAACGAACTTTTTATGGCCCGAATTGGAAGATTTGAATGTGGACGATATGTGGTTTCAACAGGACGGTGCCACTTGCCACACAGCTAACGAAACAATGGCTCTTTTGCGCAACAAATTCAATGGCCGTGTTATCTTACGTTGTTTCGATGTCAATTGGCCGCCAAGATTATGTGATTTGCCACCGTTGGACTTCTTTCTTTGAGGTTATTTGAAAGAAAAGGTGTTCGTCGATAAGCCAGCAACAATTCAAGAGATAATTCGGCACATTAACGGCAAAGAAACTCACTTATGCCTCAGCCATCGATAATTTGGACCATCGAATGAAGGTGTGCCGCCGAGGTCACGGCGGCCATTTGGCCAATATTTTGTCCTATACATAATTGAACCCTACCAATATTATCATAATAAAAAAAATGACAACAATTTTCTAAATATTTTGTCTTTTATTCAAAATCAACATCGGCCCTTAAAATTTAACCACCCTTTACATAATCTATATAATTTGAGGTCTATAAAAGAGCATTGCACGAATACATATAAAACTTTCATTTGATCGTTCTTACGTTCGTTAGTATTAGCATTAGAGGCGGCCGTGGCGTAGTGAGTAGAGTGTGTGACTCTTACGCCAGAGAACCCAGGCTCGAATCCTCTATCTGACAGAAAATTTTTTCAATTGAATTAATTTTTTTGTTCGGCCGTCACCTCTCTGCAGATAATGGCAAACTTCAGAGAGTAAAAACTGCCCTGAAAAGTTTCTTGAGAACATAAGCCATTCGGAGTCGGCGTAAAAGATGTATGCCCAGTTCTCGATCATTTGTGTGCAAACATTTCACATCACACACAACACAATTGATCATAAGAAGCTCGGTCAAAGTCCTTTCAGGGGCTGAGATGGCCATTTCTTTTATTAGTATTAGTATAAGTATTAGTATTAGTATTAGTATTAGAATTAGTATTAGTATTAGTATTAGTATTAGTATTAGTATTAGTATTAGTATTAGTATTAGTATTAGTATTAGTATTAGTATTAGTATTAGTATTAGTATTAGTATTAGTATTAGTATTAGTATTAGTATAAGTATTAGTATTAGTATTAGTATTAGTATTAGTATTAGTATTAGTATTAGAATTAGTATTAGTATTAGTATTAGTATTAGTATTAGTATTAGTATTAGTATTAGAATTAGTATTAGTATTAGTATTAGTATTAGTATTAGTATTAGTATTAGTATTAGTATTAGTATTAGTATTAGTATTAGTATTAGTATTAGTATTAGTATTACTATTAGTATTAGTATTAGTATTAGTATTAGTATTAGTATTAGTATTAGTATTAGTATTCGTATTCGTATTCGTATTAGTATTAGTATTAGTATTAGTATTAGTATTAGTATTAGTATTAGTATTAGTATTAGTATTAGTATTAGTATTAGTATTAGTATTAGTATTACTATTAGTATTAGTATTAGTATTAGTATTAGTATTAGTATTAGTATTAGTATTAGTATTAGTATTAGTATTAGTATTAGTATTCGTATTCGTATTCGTATTAGTATTAGTATTAGTATTAGTATTAGTATTAGTATTAGTATTAGTATTAGTATTAGTATTAGTATTAGTATTAGTATTAGTAGTATTAGTATTAGTATTAGTATTTAGTATTAGTATTAGTATTAGTATTAGTATTAGTATTAGTATTAGTATTAGTATTAGTATTAGTATTAGTATTAGTATTAGTATTAGTATTAGTATTAGTATTAGTATTAGTATTAGTATTAGTATTAGTATTAGTATTAGTATTAGTATTAGTATTAGTATTAGTATTAGTATTAGTATTAGTATTCAGTATTAGTATTAGTATTAGTATTAGTATTAGTATTAGTATTAGTATTAGTATTAGTATTAGTATTAGTATTAGTATTAGTATTAGTATTAGTATTAGTATTAGTATTAGTATTAGTATTAGTATTAGTATTAGTATTAGTATTAGTATTAGTATTAGTATTATAGTATT